>CM069526.1:86402500-87852500 GCA_035773235.1 Eospalax fontanierii
TCCTCTTACCCCTTTGCTCATCTGCACCCAGAGAGGAGCAGCAGACTCCAAGGAGCCCAGCCTTCCCCCGTCCCCAGCCAGGGACCCCATAGCCCTGGACAAGTCTCTTTGCCTCTCTGCCCTTGGTTTTTTTATCTGTACAACCGGACAGGAGAATGCAGCTCTCTCGGGGACAGAATGTGAGTGCTGGGACCTGCCCTCGGCACCTTCTCCCTTCACTGCCAGGATCAGAATTGCTCACGGTATGCCCGGACAGAAGGGCTGAAACCAAGCTGCCTGTGACTGGGTGGACTAGGATGAAATCTTAAGGATCTGGAGGGGGCATTGCGGTGGGCCTTTAAAGGCCAAGTGGCTTTTTCTCGGAGGAGGAAACGGATAGCCGT
Organism: Eospalax fontanierii; assembly: GCA_035773235.1. Classification (NCBI taxonomy): domain Eukaryota; kingdom Metazoa; phylum Chordata; class Mammalia; order Rodentia; family Spalacidae; genus Eospalax; species Eospalax fontanierii. Next base: position 86,402,884 of record CM069526.1, read on the forward strand.
TCCAGGAGAGAGTCCCAGCTGGAGACAGACGTGGTAGGCCTGGTGCAGGAAGAGGTGTAGCCAGGAAAGCCCTCCTGTGATAGACAGAATTGGGACTTTACCCCGCAGGTGAGGGGGACCCCTAGAGCATTTGTAGGAAGAGAGTGACAGGGTCAGATTTATAGGAAGCTTGTGATGACCGCAGTGGCTGAGGAAGGGCACGTGTGAGGCAGAGTGATCCCTTGAGTGGAAGTAGGGTGCCCTGGGACTGCTAGGCCCGAATTCATGAAGTCCTTCCTCACAGCTTCAGGGGCGCAAATGCCTGCTGGGAAGGTTTCCAGAAGGTGGGGGACTTTGATTTCTTACGAGGCACGGAAGGACTAGTCAGACAGGGTGGGGGTGGGAAGTGGGCTCCTAAGCTGAAGGATTCAGTACAGAGGCAGAGTGCACTTGGGCCAGAGGGGCAGGCAGGGGCTTCCATGCTTTGTCCACCCTCCACTAGCTCTCCAGGGCAGGGTGGAGCCCTGGGCAGGAGTGGGGTGGGGGCTGGGCAGGGCCAGCTTGGGGTTTTTATCACTGGGTGGGATTTTTATCACTGGGTGGGATTCAAGGTCTGTGGAGGAAGTGGCCACCCCCTTCCGGCCAGGCATTTCTTTTCCTTGCGCTGGCCCCATTGGCTTTTTCCCGAGGCTCCATTTCCACTCAGCCCCTCCTCGGGCGTGGGCACTGCTTGGCCACACACCCACAGCAGGGGCAGCCAGGCCCTAGGCTTCCTGCCCCTCTCTGGGCAGGCCGATGGGAGGAAAACAGCCCTCAAGCCTTCTTCAAAACAGGAAACTGCTCTCCCTGCTTCCTGAAGGACAGGAACTGTCCCCATAGCAACTGTGGGACAAAGAGGCCACATTAACCCTTCCTAGGGCAGGCCTGGCTTGGAGCTGCTTCTTATCAATGTCAACTGAGTACAGATGGCAGGGAGTCTGCCACAGTGACCCTTCCCCAGTCTCAATACCATTTTGAGGGAAAGGCAGGAATGGGATTTTATGCCCATTGGGTTACCCCCTGGTTGTCACTAAGACCAACTCTTAATGGGCTAAATAAGGCCAGGAAACATGTTAGGGCCATGAGACAGGTACGGCTTATCCTCCTCAAACCTCAGTTTCTCTTCCTGTGAAATAGGGCAATAAGAGTTGGCTGCCTCAAGGGGCTTCTGGGAATGTTGACCAAGGTCATCCTTGCAAAAATCAATTAAGAATGTTAATCTGAGCCAGCCTAGGCCTCTTGGGTTCAGCAGAACTAAACTCCTAACCCCACCTGGCAGTGATGGGCATTGTGCTGGGAGAAGACCCAGGAAAGGAGTGAGCCCCCAGGAGAGCCGAGAGACCTTTAGAGGATGTGTGTGAACTTAGCGATGGATGTGGGGACTCGGGTGTGTGGCAAGCCCTTGCCAGCTAATGTTGAAGGCAGCCCATGGAGGGATGCCAGGAGAGGGGTCAGCAGGGATATACAGGCCACTGTGTTGGAAAGGACCTATGCTCCCAGGGGAAAGCAAGGGGCAGGTGAAGCCATGGAAAAAGATGGCTGTGGGGAGGTGGCGGGGGGGGGGGGGGGGGGGGGGGCTTTGGTTTTTCTCAGAGCAGCGGAGATAAGGTAGTGGAGCCGGGAAGGGAAGGGATGGATTCTAATTTGCATAATTCTTTGTATTTGGGCTGGAGGGTGTGGCTAAGGAGAAGAACACTTGACTCCTTGCAGGTAAGAAAGTTGGGGGGGTAGGAGAAGGAAGGGAGGGAGGGAGGGAGGGCGGGCTAGCTCTTGGGTTGTGGGTGCTGGTAGAGCCTGTTCGAAGTCAGGGACAGGGAACTCTGCTGAAAGGTGATCTGTAACTTTTTCCAGCATGTGTTGTGGTGGGGTACAGTGGAGACCACTGTCACCCCCCAAAGTCCAGTGACCACAGTAAGGCCCTGGCTTCCCTTCCAGACACTGAGGCTGCCACGCAGCAGCTCCACTGCCACTCTGGGAATAACAGCTGCCGTCTACCCTGAGATCTTCACCCTGACCATGTCATCACATTCCCCCCACCCAGTTTCTTCCCATTCTCCCTGGGTTTCAGCCTCCTGTTTATTCCAATCCTTCTCAGCGCCTTCAACCCCAGAGCCTTGGTATCTGCTGTTCCTACCCCTAGAAGATTCATTACTAAATCCCGTTAGATTGCCTCTCTTCATGTGTCAGGTGTCTTCCCTCCGACACTTCCCTGACTCCATTCTGAGTCCCTTTTGTCCATCAGCCCACTTCTCCTCCTTCTTGACCCTTACCCATTTTGAAACCATCCCTTTCTTACCTGTGGACAGTAGCTCCCTGTTGACCATGAGCTCATGTTCCAAGATGTTTCACAGACGAATAATGGCACAGAGAGCGCCAGAGTAACTACTACACTGTTCTTCCTACACGCACATTCCTATAATAAAGTTACATCTATAAATCAGGCATGTGAGAGACCAGTAGCCTCAGCTAATAATAAAACAGAATGATTATGACAATGGACTACAATAAAAATTTTTTAAACTTAAGAGCTGTTCATGCCTGGAATTTTCCATTTCATAGTTTTGGAACCTGGCTGACGCAGGGCTGTGGGTGAGGCTGTGGTGAAGAGTGCAGATGGGCTGGGGCACAAGGCCGTCTCCTGAGCAGAGCAGCCCGGATGGCCAGGGCTGGAGCCTCCTGGCTGCTGCTTCCCCAGTCTCAGGCCAGAGCCCAGCACATGAAAGGATAGGCAATGTGTCTGACCAATGCTGAAAGCCACACATCGGACCCAGGCCTCACCTGACAGGGCTGCTGACCTCACTCTGAGGACCACCTCTCAGGGGATGGGGGGCGCAGAGCCTGGACACTGTGCTCCGGGACAGTGTTGGTCTGCTCTCTACTACTCTAACAAATCCCTGAATTGATTACAACTTAGAAGGAAGAGGGTGATTCGTGCTCATGATTTGGGGGGCTCTGATCCAAGACTCATTGGCCCTGTTGTACACCATGGCAGGAGTACGTGGCAGAGCAAGACCCACTCATCTCATGGCCAGGAAGGGAAAGAGAGGAAGAGCCCGGGGCCAGGTCCTGTCTCCTCCAAGGGCACACCCTGCACAACCTGAAGAGCTCCTGCTCCGCCCCTCTTCTTAAAGGTCCCACCACCTCCCAATAGTGTTAAACTGGAGACCAAGTCTTCAACACATGGCCCTCTAGGCCCAAGCCATAGCAAATGTGATCAGCAAGAACTGTGCTGGGAGGAATGTGCCATCACCACCACCCCTTTTCAGATGAGGACACCGAGGCTCAGAAAAGAGAACCCAATTCTGTGCTTTTGTCCTCAGCCTCCCACCAAGCCAACCGGGGACCCATGCACAGAAAGAAAGGAAAGGGTGGTTTGCTTTGTGAGGGCTACCAAGGCCTCTTCCACACTGCCACAGTCCCTTCCCTCAGCGTGATGCAGGCGCTTCCTAATCTGAAGAGTTTTCTGGGCTGATTGAACTGAAAATTCCAGGCCTCACCAGGCTTGAGTTCCTAGGTCTGGGACCAGATTCCTCATTCTGAGGAGTATGGGGTTAATTAAGGCTTTGGGGGTCACTAAAGGCAGGGGACCTAAGGAACACCTCCGAAGTTTCAAAAGGGCCATGAGATGAGAACCCAACAGTCAATAACTGGCTAAGTGTGTAGTGGTAACCAGAGACAGGACCCAGGCATACTCCACATGCCCGACAGCGAGCTGGGGCAGGCAGGTGCCTGAGACTCTCTGCTAGCCACTGTGCTCAGGTCCTCATAGGAATAGCCAGTCACTCCCTCATAGGATGGCTTTGCAAGAGAGGGGGCAATGTCACCTTCCTTGAGGCACCAGGACAGTGGAGACCTAAAAGAGGAACTTTGATGAGGCAGTGGACAGCCCAGATTTATGCCCACATTTGCAGGAGAGACTGTGAGCATTTCTCTGCTGCAGGGGTCAATGATGAGAGGGAATGGCTCTGGAAAGACCTTATTCATTAGCTTAATAAGAGTATGTGCAGCCAGGTGCTTATGCACAAAGAAGGACAGTGGAGGCGAGCGTCATGGGTACCTCAATTGCTGGGCTTCCTTCTCACCCAAAACAAACTTAGAGAAATGAACTAGGCACTGTCTGGGGACATCATCAAAGCTCTGGGTGCTGATCCACACATTGCGCTGCGGCTGCAGAAGCTCTGCTTGTGGAGAGGGTATTTTCTCCTGTAGGAACTGCAAGCCAAACCCCACTGACGATTTACACAGTGTGAGCTGTGGACGGCACTGGGATAGCTGGAGCCCCCGGGTTTGCGTCACAGCCCCAGCACTCACCAGTTAGGAGAACAGGTCAGTCCTTTCCTTTTTGATGTCTCTGTCATTTGTAAGCCGAGGCATTTCTAGCATCTACTGCACATGCCCACTAGGAAAAAGAAAAGATAATGAGCCCAGATGCTAGCCCTGAGCCCCTGGCACTTAGTAACTGTTCAGCAAACATCAGACACTGCTATTAGGAACAATGCACCTGTTAGTAAGTGATTAGTCAGGATTTGACTTTAACCATGTGCTGCTCTTACTGACCTGCTGGTTTGGCTAATTAGTGTGTGTGTACATGTCTGTTTAAGCGTAGGCATGGATACATATGGATGTGTATCATGTGTGCATGTGCATGTGGAGAGGAATCTACACATCTCCCCTCCCTCCCCCAGTACTGGGATTATAGATGCATGTCCCAGCAGCTGACCTTTACGTGAGTGCTAGGAATCCACACTCAGGTCCTCATGCTTGTGCAGTGGGCACTTTACTGGATGAGCCATCTCTATAGTCCTGCTAAATTAATTCTTGACTACTCGTAAATACTATCTGATCACATTTCACCATGAACAGGCAGCAGTACAAGGCATTAGCTATCTGGGAACAACATCCCAGGTTCAAGTCAATCTCAGTTAGAACTGGAAAGGAACTTGAATACAGCTCTGGTCCTCTCCTCCCCAAGATCCAAACTACCACTGCATAGCCAAGGACTCGGTACCTCCTCCACAGAGCAGGGACACAACTTTGAACATCCTCTCCACTTTATCAGCACTGCACTGCACAGTTATCAGAACAACGTCACAGAGACCAGAGCTGGAGAGCAGCGGGGGGTTTGATCTCAGGCCTATTGTGATCTCGTCTTAACTGAGGACCTCTCCAAACCAGATGGGGTGATTTTCCCTAAAATAGCCAGTCACAGTCCCTACGGAGTGAGGGTGGTTCTTGGGATCAGGGCACATCTGGGACGAGATTCACAGGCCAGGCACACCGGGCGAGATCCATGGGCGTCTCCACACCCTCCTGTCATGTTCAATTTTACTCTCACTTTTCAGCACTTTTTTTTTTTTTCCAGTCAAGGTCTCACTATGTAGCCCTGGTTGGCCTGGAACTCTCTACATCGACCGGGATTGGCCTCAGATTCAGAGATCTGCCTGCCTCTGCTTCTCAAGTGCTGAGATCACAGACATGAGGCAATACACACAGTCGATAAATTCAGCTTGTGCCAGGGCTCAGGAGGAACCAGGTAGGAGTGGACAATCAAAGAGCAGCATTATTATGTGCATCTGTGTACATGAATATACACACATGTGTGTGACCACACACACATACACACACACACACACACAGAAGAAGCATTGGTTCTTGTTTCCCATTCAGGGAACAACTACATTATGGGAACCAATGCAAAATAAAAACGTAATGTCACTTGTTCAAAGATGAAGCTTCCAGATGGTGAGAGCAGGTGGGGTGCACTAGTCCATCACCGGTCCTCTTTAGTCCGATCCACTGTGCTTGCACTTGCTCACACTAATAGAGCTGGCCTTGCACATGCCAGAGCTCAGAAAGCATCTGAGTCTCCAGTCCTCAGCTCCCCACCCAGCACAAGGTAGGAGCCAATGTCTACAGGGTGGATCAAATGACATGCGTGCTCCCATGTGTGCAAGGTAGACACAAGGCTTTGAAGACAGGTAACCTGAAGCTCTGGGAGGGAACCCCTCACCCAGTATCACCTGAAGCCAGTGTAATACCCCTTCCCCTCACCTTGCACACTTGCCTGCTGCTCCACGCTGACCCCAAATCCCGGCCTTTGTTTTCCTGATCCCAGCAAGAAGGATTGTGTTTACCATGACTGAAGTTTATGTTATTTTTGTGTCTTCCAATAATTGATTCCAACAGTTCCTACAGGCGTCCTGCTGAAGGAAAACATGTTTTGCTCACTCAGCCTTCGACTTCCTTATGGCGCCAAAGTGCTGAGGGCCCAAGCCACGAGGAAAGCGTGGGGTGACTTTTCTCTTGATTATTTGATTTTTTTTTTCCACCACACTGTTGAAGACAACAAAACATGTTTTCCTTTTTTTCCAAAGGAAATTGGAACTTTACGTTGGCTACTTGCTGCGTCACGTTCATCTTCCTTCTGCAGTTTTCTCAGGTTGGGTGAGACCTGTGGGTGTGAGGAGTCTTCACTGTTAGCTTGACTGAACTTAAGAGTCACCGTGGAAACACACCTCTGGGTATGTTCAGAATAATGTTTCCAGAAAGGTTTGACTAAGAGGAAGACCCATCTTGGCGTGGAGGGCGCCATCCCATGGGGTCCTAGACTGAATTAAAAGGAGAAAGCAGTGTGACCAGTCACCCCACATTCCTGCTGTCCTGCCTTCCCACCAGGATGCACTGGATTTCCTTAAAGTATACGCCAAAATAAACCCACCCCTCTTTAAGTCGCTTCTGTCAGGCATTCTGTCATAGCAACAAGACACCATAACTAACCCAGGTGACTTAACATTAAAATAAAGGAATGCCCTTCATTTTCAGGACAGCCATCCCCACCCCCAAATTGTGATCACCTGGAGTCACTGATGCCACTGAATCCGTGGACTTTCCTCATTGGTCTGTACACACTCCAAAAGCTTCATTGTCCCAGTTTCTCATGTGTGTTTGAACTGCACCCTTTTCCAAAGGCATGGAACTAGCTGTACACACACAGCCAGTATTTGGGGAATGATGAAGGCTGCTCAGAGTTCACTGAAGTGGAAGCTGGAACATGGTGTGAGCCTAGGGGTCCAGAATCTTCCCTTCCCCCATATGAATATCCAGTTTCTCTGGACCATCCACGTCAAGCATCATTCTTTTCCTGCTGCACAGTGGCTCCCTTGGTTTTGAATGCATTGTTCTAATTCTTTTCTATGGGTCTAGTTGTCTCTCTTTGCACCAAGACCACCCCATCTTAATTACTAGGAGATCCACTAAAACGGATAAATCCTAGTTGACTTAGTAACTTCCCTATTATTGATTATTTAGGTTGTTTCCAGTGTTTTGCCATTACAAGTTGCATCATGCTAAGCTGCAGTAATAAAAATGCAATTCTAGTTGAAACTGACGCTGTGCTAAGTTCTAAGTGCTTTACATATATCAACTCATTTAATCATCACAGCAACCCTTTGAGGGAGGCAGCTGCTAGACGCTCTGACAGATGAGGCGCTCAAGAGAAGCTGAGTTATTTGCGTTGGGTCATATGCTTCTCCCTGGGATGTCGGGCTCTGAGGCCAGGTTGGCTGGTGTTGGCAGTTGTATTTGGTCCATTCCTCTTAGTGAGGGACTGAGAGGGAAGAGCACTAAGGGAAGAGTGGAACAGAGTCACTTCCTTGTCTTCCTGAAGTAATTCAGTGGCTTGGTGGTTGTAAAGCCTGAGGGCCTTGGGACCCAGTTCCTGCTCTATCTTGCACTGGCTGTATGACTTTAGCAAGTCCTGATTCCTCTTTTAGCCTCAGTTTCTTCATCTGTAACAGGGAATGAGAGGTTGCATTAATCATATCATGACCAAGGCAACTTATGGAGGGAAGAGTTTACTGGGTTTACAGTTGCAGAGGGTAAGAGTCCACCATGGGGAGGCACGATGGGAGGCGGCTGGAGCAGAAAGCGGAGTGCACGTCTTCAAGTAGGAAGCAGAGAGAGCAAGCTAGAAGTAGGACCCGCCTATGACTCCCCAAAGCGCACCCCAAGTGATAGGCTTCCTCTAGTTAGCCACACTTCCTAAAGGTTCCATGACCTCCCCAGCCAGTGCAACCAATTGACCAAGTGTTCAAATACTTGAGCCTATGGTGGACATTCTCATTCAGACCACCACAGAAGTCTTTCTGTCCGGGTCAGGTGGGACTTCAGGGCCCAAAAAGTGCCTTTTGGCTCAGAATATGGTCCTTACAGTCTTCACAATCTCAGAATCACTCAGTGGCCTTAGAGTGTTCCTCCTCAAGGGCTCTTTGCTTTGTAGGCATTCTGGGCCTTTTACTAGAGATAGAGAACTTCTCAGATGGGGAAACTGAGGCCTCAAGAAGCCCAAGGCTAGTTGATTGGATCACCCTCTATATTTATAGGTCAAAGCTCAGCCCAAAATGCTCTCCCATGGGTGGTAGTCCCTTTCTCTTCTTCAAGGCAGCCTTCTTCTCCACCCAGGTAGGCTCTCCTGACCCATGGGCCCAAGGAACCATCTATGGCATGATTATAACTGGACAGGGGGCCCGAGAGACTAGCTGACCTATCAACAGAGCCTCCATAAGGAAATGCCCAGGCGTGTTTGATGCATACATGCATGCATGCATCTCAGCAGACAGTTTCCTAGAGTGACCAGGCACCCTGACTGCCAAGACTAGGGGTTTCCTGGGCTGCACAACTCCATGTGTAAAGTCAGGGGTGTGCCAGGCAAAAGTGGCAACCATTGGGCTTAGCTTCGGTGCTCACTGTCTAGATGAGCCTTTCCCTCCACCCACCCATGGGTTAGGTCATGGGTCCCTAGGAGCAGGGCCAGAGTCAGGCATCCACATTCCGTGGACAGTTACGAGCCTGCTCTCACTGTGAGGCAGGGAGGCAGGAGGGTGGGAGGAGGCTGTGGCTCCCTGCCTTCTCCAGTCCCCTAGGACCTCCGGAGAAGGGGACATAGTTCCAGCAAGGTACCTACTACCCAGGAAACATTCACAGCCACAACAGCTTCTGACGTGTCCTCTACACATCACAGAAGCCATGGAGAGACAGTTAGGATGGTCGCATCCTTCGTGGCTTTTTAGCCTGAACCACTCAGCAGCTCTCCACTGCACTGAGGATAAAGCCCAGAGTCCTGCAAGGGCTGACCAAGCCCTGCAGCTTTCCTGCCTCTCCCCCAATTCCTCTCAGCACCCTGGCTCCCTCTCACCAATCAGTCACTCTGGGCTCTATTATCACAGGGCGCACACCACCTCATCTTGACCCATGATCTATGTCCTTGCTGTTTATCCTCTCTGCCTGGCCTCCCCCGTGCCCAGATCTTTCCATAGCTGCCTCCTTCCTGTCACTCAGGCCTTAGCTCAAATGCCATCTCCTTGGAGAGGGCGTCTCAGAGACCCCTGCCTACACTGCCTGACACCCCTAGTCACTCTCCAGCTGTCAGAGGATGTGGGGAAATTTTCATCCCATTCCACCGCTATCTGCTTGCTTGCTTATTTTCTCCAGTTGCTTTGTGTCTGCCTCCATGTAGGTCCTAGGGCCTAGAAAGTGTCTGGCACATGTAGGTACCTCATAAATATTTGTTGAATGGCAGAATGCATCCTTGTTATATAGGCAACCAAACTGATTCTCAGAGAAGTCACATGTCTTACATACAAGGTCATAGGCTGCCTGTTCCTTGGTCCTATACACAGTCCTGGCTGATGAAAATGGTGTCTGATGGTGTCCCTGACATGGCTCCAGCTCCTGGCTCAGGGCCTGCAGAGGGATGGGGAAGGAGAGTGTCAGGGTCACAGATTAGAAACACTTCCTGGTCCCCTGTCTGTGCCCTGTCTGTATTTCCTAGAGACTCAGGCAGTGAGCCCCTTCTGACTCCCTGTCCTCCATCAGAATGCGCTGGCTGGCTGCAGGGTGGGGTGATGGGTGCTGTCTGCCGGGTGATCAATGTGAATAATAAACGTTTAGAGTTAATAAGCTTGAGTTAACTTCTCTCGCTTCGGTGACTAATGGGCTTCCCGGAGCCCATAACTCACGCTGTCGGCCACATCTCCCTTCCCTGCCTAGCTTCGGGAGTCCCAGCCTGCTGCGCCAGTGTAACAGGAACAGGAGGGAGCCTGCTCAGCTGAGGCCTTATTTACGGCAGTGAGCACTGCGAGGCAGTAGCAGGGTCTTCCCTGACCGGTGTCTGGCTCCAGGAAGACAAGATGGTAGAGTGAGGGAGAAACTAATGTGCTCCCCACTCCCCACCTCTGACTCCTCCCCTGTCAGACAAATCCGCCAGAGCTGTTCCCAGAATGAGATCTTGTGATGGATTCATTTTTTTTTAAGTGCTAGACAGGTGCCGAGGGTTGTTCCCTCCTGTTTGCAAAGGTGTGAGAGGCTGAGTGAAATGAGAAAGGCAACCATAAAACACAAGATCCTTCTTCCTTTCCCCAAAGGGTAGTCTCAGGACCAACCACATCACATGGCATGGGAGCTTGTCCAAACAGCGACTCTACAGCTACCCATCTCTGCTCCAAGTGACTCCTGTGTACACTTCAGTCTGAGAGTCCCAACCTAGAATGTCTATGGCCAGTCAGTTACTGGGTACTTCCATCCTATCCCTTGCCCAGAACAGACATCACTAATCTATCAGAGCACTCTTAGTAGTAGAGCCTAGAAATGGCTTTAGAATCCATTTCTGAATAGCACCCCTGGGATCTTCTCAAATCTTCAGAGTTGGCATACAAAGTAGCAACTGACTACTGCCCAAGGTCTAGGCCATGCACCACAAATCTTTGACCAAGATTAGCAAATCCCTCTGCAGTTTCTGGAACTAGTTCCATTCACAGATCAGGTAGGATGAGGCATAAAAAGAAAGCTATGGGAAACCAAGGCAGGGAGAACTGACAAGGTCTGGAGAACTATGAGATTCCTGCTAATGTGAGGGACAAGAGCCCTGAGCTCCTGAGTATCCCTTCGGAGGCTAAGAACAGGGTCTGAGGAAAGTGCCCCCCCCCCCCGCTGGGCAGGAAAAGCATTATCTTCCACCTGGTCCCTGGGCTGATTCCTGTCTCCATGTCTTATAGCAGCATGCAACTTACAGTGGCACGACAGGCAGATTACCACAGGAACTACTCAAAGTGAATTTTAGGCCTGGGGAGATGGCTCAGCAGATAAGGTGCTTGCTATACACGTGTGAATACCAGAGTTCAGATCCCCAGGACTCATATAAATGACAATCCTAGCTCTTAGGAGGCAGAAACAGGGGTCTCCAGGTTAAGCTAGCTAACTGGATGAGCCAAATTGGTGAGCTCTGGGTTTGGTGAGGGACTCTACCTCAGTAAATAAAAAGTGGACCGTGACAGGGGAAGATACCTGATATCAACCTCTGGCCTCTATACATGTGTACACACGTACATGCACAACTATATACATGTGCCCACACAAATGTGAATGCCCATGTACACATGCATGAACACCATATAACATGCCAAAAAGAAAAAACGACTTTCAAGAAAGCACTTCCTACCAAAACTGTTGGAGTTCTAGAAACTCTAGAAACTCCACTGCAGGCCTCGCAATGCTGATGTGACAGAGGGACTGACCTGCAATTAGTTCCACCAATGCCCTTTCGATCGGCATTTAGAACATCATTGTTTTATTTTTCAGCATACCTCTTTGTCCACAGCATCTTCCGGGCCTGTAGATGGCTTTGTAGGATGACATCTCCAAAATGGAATCACTAGATCAAAGGGCATCATATTTTAAACTTTAATACAGATGACTGTCCCAGAAGATCATGGCAGCCACACTCTGCCAGTCAAACTGCTCACTGCGGCCCTCCTTGCTGGCGCTGGATATCATCAATATTTAATATTTTCTCCAATCTGATGGGAGAAAAATGGCATTTCATTGTTCTTTTAATTTGCATTTCCATGACTGCCTGTGAGGCTGAACATTTTTTCACTTGTTTCCCGGCTATTTGCGTTTCTGTGTCTGTGGAGTACCCTAATCATATTTGTTGGCCATGTTCCCTTCTTTATTTTTGTTTTGCCTTTTTACTATCAATTTGTAGGTACTCTTTTCAGGTTGAGAAGATTAACTTTTTCTTACGTGGGGTCTACCTCTGTGCCAAAAAGACACCTGCCAGCTTTGTGGACAGAATGCCACAGGAAGAAACTATTGAAATAATCACAGTTTCTGGCTCTTGGGTCTGTGAACTCACACTGTCCTAGATAGAGGAGATGGGGTGGGTGACCATGTGTGACATGAGAAATTGGTAAGTTCAGTCGCAGGGGACAGTGGCATGTGGCTGCTATGACAGCTAAACAGGATCTGTGAGTACATTCTGTGACAGAGGAGTTAAAATGGTTTGCCTGCCTCTGGAAGGAGAGTCAGCTCCCAGTCCATGAGGAAGGGTGATGGGACTGGAGCTCCTGCTCCTGAGGAGCTGACCCTGCTCAGCCTGAGGCAGGGAGATCCCAGGACACGGGAACAGATAGGCTAAGAGCAGCGGCTGTGACATACCCCCCAGGAAGGGTAGGTCCCAGTTGAGAGGGAGGAGAGACTGTCACTTGGTCTTTTACTTCTAGACTTGTATATCCCATTCTCCAATCTGACTCTACATTATTCTTCATGGTGGCCTCATTTCCAGCATGCAAAACATATTACTTGCTTTATATACCATGTACCTCACTACAACACGGGTTCTGTGATTACAGTTTATGTCTGCTCTGTTCACTGCTCTATTCTCCTTAACTATGGTTACTTTCCAGTCAGCTGTGCAGTAGTGGGATGAACTGCGTGACAGTCAGTGAGCACCCACCAAGAGAGGTGGACAAGCAGAGGTTGCCTGGCTACTTTGCAGGCTTCAGGTCCTCTACTTTTGCAGCAGAGGACCCCAGTTTTACCGTTGGGTTCTCCCACTAAGGTGAGATCTGCAAGCCAGCAAGCCAGAGTGTTGGAGTACTCTCCAACTAGGTCAGCTCCTGTTTATGCCCATGCTGGTCCTGTCCCCTGCCCCACCCCTGGTTAGCCCCAGTCCAACCTCAACTCTCCCCACAGCAGGAGGTCTTGTTTTGGAAAATCAATCGACATCACACTAGACTGAAAATATCTCACAATATTGCTTGCAACTTCCTCCTGCTCTTGGAGGTCCCCGCCTGGGAGGCAGCAAGCTGCCTTTCCCAGTTGCTGATTTTCCAGAAAGATTCTTCCATCTCCGGATGAAGGGAATTTCCAATATTTTTCTTCGTCTGGTGCCTTTCTTTTCTTCCTCATTTTTTTAAGGTCACCCACATTGTGCTGTTCTGATGCAGCTGGGGCAGTGTTGAGCCTGCAGCCCCTGGCTGGACACCGAGGCTCAGAGCAGTGGCCCTGGTCCTTGGGCTCGGGAACAATGCCTCCATAACTCATTGAACACTCCCCTCAAATGACTTTTTCCTGTTGCTGATTGTCTGCATGTTCCAGGCCTGCACAAACTGCTTTTTCCTGCAGCTAAATTTAAAAGGGCCAGACACTGGAAACAAGTGTACCTGGCTGGCCTCACTGCAGGGGCAAAGGTGGGGACATTGGAGCCCTGTAGTCATCACACACAGCAGCCCCGACGCACACAAGTTGCTATAGTAGTCTTCCTTTTAATGGCTCAAGATGCCCTCTGACCTTAGCCACAAAATCTGTAACCCAGAAAAGGGTCTGTACAGGCCAGAGGGGCAGCAAGTGGTGGGACAGCCTTGGAGACCTGAAGGGCTATCCCAGAGCAGGGGTAACCAGGACTGGGGGTGTCCTGAGGGCTGGATTCACAGAGGAGAAGGAAGTTCCTCTCAAGTGAACATAGGTGGCCAGGGGAGTTTGAGAGCCTTACACTGGAGGGGTATACCCAGGTGGCATGCTTGACGACCTAGGAAATTGTTTAGGACTGACAACACAGATTAGGGGCAGTGCCAGAGGAACCTTCTAGACTCCTGGCAGTGTGACCATGGCCAAAGTGGTGAAGAGATGCTGGCCTTAGCTCCTCTGTCCACACAGGTCTGGTCCGGGGTGTTGGACATATGTACAACCACATTCTCTGAGCTTGACTTATCATGGATATTGTGTGACCTCATGATCCTCTGTGCTTTGAAAAGGGACTGGGAAGAGACACCTGTATCTATGTGTCATCAAGGGACACGAACAAGTCAATAACTGCAGAATCTTATGAACAGTGCCTGACAGAGTGCTGTGATCCTGAGTATCGTTATGGTGAGAAACCTCAAAAGCCTCTCCTTCCCCATGTCAGAGTAGTAGTTTCTTGTGTGAAGCTCTGCCTTCGCTAAGGGTTGAAATTAGGCCCCTTGGAGAGAGAAGAAAACCCCCTATGTCTAAGTCCTAGCTTTGTTCTCAGTGGGTGGGGCATGAGGCAGGGGTAGGCCCTGGCCAGGTAGGTGAGTCTCTACATAGAAAAGGAGGCACAGCTCTGAGCTCCTTCTCTTGTGCCCATTTGTCCTAAGTAGCCCTTTCATAGGATTTGGGCCTAGGCTGGCACCCACTGTCACAGGGACAGCATATCCTAGATCAACCATGTGCTCACCAGTTGACCTGGGACAGCCTCTCATCCTTCTTGTCCTCTTGTTCTGTTCCCTTATCTGGGACTTAGGGATAGCGCCTACATCATGTGCCCTGAGAGGCATGGACAAGGTGGCGCTCAGGAGCTGGGTGTGTTCAGAGCTGAGCAGGCAGAGGCCAGCACCTCTACTGTGCCTGGGTGGGAGGTGGACGATGGGTCCTGATCGCAGGTCTGGACAGAGTCACTATTGCAGACACCACACAGCAGACTGGGGTCCATAGTGAGGCTGACTAGCTTCGTGAAGAGCTTCCTACAGCTCTTAGAGCCCACTAAACAGGATGGGTCCCATCTGTCCCCACTTCTCACAGGAAATGTGAGGAGAAGAAGGACGAAGGATTCAGACAGACCTAGTGCCCCCATCCCAACATAAGGATCAACTCCCGCCAAACCGCACAGCAGCACACGATTTGGAGATTTGTTTCTTTCTGACACTGTGGGGTGATCCTCACTTCATTGTTTTTTTTGTTTTTTTTGTCATTCTGATGACATTTGTCACAGCTTCTTACTTACTGAGTATCTTCACTAACCCACACCAATTTTCACCACCATGACTTGCCACAAATGCAAGGTCACCAGAAACTACACAGAGCATGAAGCCATATTACTAAACTCCAGCCCAGTACTGCAAGAGGCTCAGCAAGAAGATCTGCTGGTTAAAAGGGGAGATAATAATGGTTCAAGAGGGGTTCCAGGCAGAGCAGCACCCTCCAACACTATGCCTGATGTAAGGGGAGGCTGGGAAGAAAATGAGAAGGAATCTCTTTCCCACTCTGGGCCTGTCCCTTCTACCACAAAGAAAGTGCTTACAACTAGACAGCTGGAACACCTCTTGACTATACAAATACCTGACAAGTACAACCTCAGGAAGGTCCATCCTGGCAGGGAAGGTGTGGTGGCAGGAGCATGAAACAGTTGGTCACATTACGTCCCTAGTGATGAATACTTGGATATACTTTCTCCTTTATAAGCAGTCTGGTACCCTAGGTGGGTCTTCCCACCTCAGTTAACCTAATTTAGATAATCTCTCATGGACACGCCCTGAGGTCTGTTTCCATAGTGATTCGAATTCCCATCAGGCTGACCAGGCTGACGTCACACCATTGCCCTTCTTCTCTCCTCTTTCCCATTCCTGTTTCTATTTATTTATTATTTCTATTTTGTATGAATACCTGCATGTACGTAAGTGTACCTGCGTCGTGCAATGCCCACAAAGTTCAGAAGAGGGTGTTGGATCCCCTGGAACTGGAGTTACAGATGGTTGTTTGCCACCATGTGGGAACCAAACCTGGGTGCTCTGTAAGAACAGTCAGTGCTCTTAACCACTGAGCCATCTTTCTAGCCCCCCATCTCCAGTTTTAATCTAGGTCTCAAACACAAGCTTTGAGGTCAGGATTGAGTTCAAGTGCAGATTCTCCAGCACTTTCTCAAGTGGATGCAGGAATGGCCGCCTACCGCGCCTGGGGTAAAGGACTTAGCACCTCGGCGTCTCTGTTTCCACTCTTGAAAAATTAAGGAGCAGAGTTGGGAGAGTCATTCCTTGACTTCAGATACACTGTAAAGTTACTATCATCAACTGTCTGTGGCTCTGGTGAAGGACAAGAAAACCAATCAATGGAACAGAAGAGAGAGCCTACTGCTAAAACCACACAAATGTGTCAACCCGCTTTTCACAGCTGAACAAAGGGGGTGCAATGGAGAAAGTAAGAAAGGCGTTCCGGACATGCGCATGGACACCGTTCATCTGTGCAGAGTCTCAGCGCTTCACAAAACTTAACTCAAAAAGGCTCTGAGGCCTAAGCAGAAAAATCAAAACTACGAACCTCCAGAGAACAGGAGAAAACCTAAACAACACTGGGCATGACAATGTCTCTTCAGCTACAACAGCACAGGCCTGGCCGAGGGAGAACAAGAATTGCCAAGCTGGACTCAATTAAACTGAAATTTTTTCTGCTCTGCAAAAGACAATGCCAAGAAAATAAGAAAGCAAGCCACAGACTTTGAGAAAATGTTTGCAGAACCCATATCCAATGAAAGATCACCGTCCAAGGGGCTGGGCTGTAGCTCAGAGGTAGAGCATTTGCCTAGCATGCATAAGACTCAGGGTTCCATCCTAGTGCCACAAAAAAGAAATGTACCAAAGTCTGTTGAGAAGAAAACAACCTCATTAAAAAAAATAGGCTAAAGACCAAAACAGACACTGCTCTGGGGAAGAGCTACAGATGGCAAATAAGCTTGTGAGGACACTCCGCACCCAGCTTCCGTGTTAGGGAAATGCAATTTAGAAGACAATGGGATGCCATTACAAGCCCATTAGAACTACCCAGATGTGGGCTGTGGAGATGCTCACAGGGGAAGAGCACTTGCTACTCAAGCAAAAGGACCTAGCAAAAGTCTCTAGCACCTGGTCGGTTGCAGTAGCAGGTACTAGCCACTCAGCACCGCAAAGGGTGGAGACAGGAGAACTGCTGGCCCAGGGTTAGTGAGAGACTCTACCTCAAGGGAACAAGGTGGAGAGTGACAGAGCGGGACAGCTGACGTCCTCCTCTGGTCTCTGTAGGCACAAATATTCATACATACATGTGCATATACCACACACACACACATGCACACACACACATGTATATAAATAAAAAATAATAGAATAACCTAAATCCCCAACGACAACACTGAATCCGAGGAGGGCATGGTAGGGAGCGTGACAGGAACCTTCTTGTTCATTGCTGGGGGAATATAAAACAATGTATTTCTTACAAAAGAAAATATATTTTACCCCTGCGATCCAGTGCTTTTCATTCTTCACCAAGTAAGCTGCAAATCTCCGCCCATGCAGAAATGTACACATGGATATTTAAGCAGCAAGGTTCAGAGCTGCCCCAAATTTGAGGCTATCCTAATGTGCTTCAGTGGGCGACTGTAGCAAACAAAGTATGAAACATCCAGCTAACTGGATATTATTCGGTGCTGAAGAGGAAATGAACCATCAAGCCAAGCAAAGCTGTGGAAGAACATCGGGTGCATGTTACTAAGTGAGAGGAGCCTGTCTGCACAAGGCCATGGGCTATATGATTTGAATTTTGTGACAGCCCCCCCCCCCAAATGCAGAACCACAGACAGCAGAAGGATCAGGGGCTTCTAGGAGTTAGGGGAAGAGACGGACTGGTGGAGCACAGAGGAACTTTAGGATAGTGGTACTACTTGTCTGATGCCATCATGGTGGCATCACAGCATTACACCTTTATCTGACTCCCACAGGACAGCAGTATGAGTGAGCCCTCTGCAGAGCTCTGGACGTCAGGCGATCATCCCTTGCATCCATTGTGCCACTCTGGAAGGGGATGCTGATGATGAGGAAGGCTGGGGAAGAGCAGGGAGTTCACGGGAAATCTCTGAACTCTGTTCAACTGTGTTATGAGCCTACAGCTGTTTTAAACAGATTCAAAGTTGATTAAAAACAAAATTGGAGAGAATGAGAGTTCCCTCTACCCAGAGTGATATGGGCTGATGAAAATGTGGGGCAGCACTTAGTGTGGGCCATGGGGAAGGGCATCTCTGAGAGAGGCTCTTTTAAACTCTCAAGTTGAAGGAGGAGGTGGGGGCAGGGACTCCTCCCCTTCCTTTGCCCCCAGTTACGCTGTCATGGAATGAGGCTAGAAAGGGGTATGTGATCCAGGGCTCAGTCAGCCTGAGAAAGGGCAGCTAGTATTCCGTTTTCAGGAGCACATCCAGCCAACCCAACATGGCACTTGGTTCCCCAGTCCAACACTGCTCTGCAGGTGTTGGGGGGCAGTTGTACCTCTAATTAGAGCTGGGAGGCTTCATGCAGGCTCCTGACAATCTGCAGAGCTGGAAGCATGGATAGAGGGCAAATACTTACCTCCACTACCTCCTGCCCTTGACCAGGAGCCATCTGTTCCCACATCACCCCTTGGATCATCTTCCTGGCAGTATCTGTACAGGTTAGTCCTTGCCAAGCTGGTCATTTATTTCTGGTTTGGTGCTTCCACAGTTTCCCAGGCTATGAAAAGAATTGATAAGTACACATATGAGGCTTGAAGGCCATTGGCTAAAAGTGTGGCCATCCAGGTCCCAGCAACCAGCAAGTTCTCAGGACAGTGAACCAAGAATGGCAGCCCCTCTCACCCTTCTGGATCATCTGCTCTGAGAATTTGCTTGGGGACATCGCCCTCTGCCTAGGGGCAGAGCCACATCACTCTGACCCTAGGCTGGCTGTCTCCTGCTTTGCTGTCCTGGCCACTCCCAGGACACCACAGAACCACTGCAAGATTTTGGTTTTCTTTTCTTTCAACAACTTGAGAAATATTTGGATCACAGACTCAAACACCAAAGAAAGAACCTGGAGAGAACAAGGAATTGGGGATCCACCCCTACCTTCCTGATGAAAAAGCAGAGGTGTAGGGAGACCAGATTCATTCCTGATCTGAGCCTTAATTTCTCTGATTGTAAAGGAAGCAGCCAAGCTCAACTCTCTTCTCACGTGTACTTCCCAAGAGGCAGCTATCCGTAGAAGAGCTGGTTGGCTTGTCAGAGGGAAGAATTCATGCCAGAGCTCAGCTACTGCCTAGCTGGGAGTGCCAGGCAAACTGTAATATCCCCAAGTCTGTTTCTTCTTCACCTGGCACATGCTGAGGGCTGGACCTAACAGGGGGCTGCTTAGGGTCTTGTCTGCCTAAGCAACAGTAGCAGTCACCCTTAGGTTGCCAGTGACCAAGAAAGCATGTATTACAGAAATTCTAATATTTGTCAATGGAGCAGAGTTAAAGAATGTGATCTCTGAGTCAGACTACCTGGGTTCAAATCCAATCCCTGCCATTAACTAGCTGCTTTTAGGAAATTTAGCTCACCTTTCTGTCTCAACTAAACTATACAATGATAGAGGATTTACTTCATAATCTTTAATTAATAATATGTAAATTCAGGCTGGTTGCAATGGCACATGGGAGGCCAAAGAAGGCAGACCTCTGTGAAATCAAGGCCAGCCTGGTCTACATTGTAAGTTCCAGGCTAGCTAGGGCTATAGGGAGATCCTGTCTCAAAAAGTCTGCTTCTTCCAAGCAGAGGGGATATTAATGATTCTAGCTTGCTTTTTATTGTTGTAATAAGCACCATGACCACAAGACCAAATTTAGGGAGGAAAGGGTTTATTTCCTCTGGTACTTTACAGTCCAGCATCCAGGGAAGCCGAAGCAGGATCTCAAAGCAGGAACCACTGAGGAACTCTGCTTTTCTGGCTTGCTCCGGCTTACATTCAGCTGCCTTTCTTATGTAGTCCAGCCCACCTGCCTGAGGATGGGCTGGACCCACCCACATCAATTGAAAATGCCCCAGACGTGCGTACAGGCAAATCTGATATAGAAAATTTCTCAACTGAGGGTCCCTCTTCCCAAGTGTGTTAAGCTGACAGCTAAGATTAGCCCGGTGTGCAAAGGGCCTGCAGTTGGGATCCGAGTCTGCACAGGGCAGAAAGGAGGCTGAGGAAAGTGACTGAAGGCGGAGTGAAGGCGGCTGAAGAACAGAGCAAGGAGGGCTGGTGTGCGTCCCAGCTGAGCAGTGTGGGAAGGGGCTTCCCCAGCTCAGGGCAGATTCCGAGGGCGGCAGGGCAGGCTGCGATCACAGACACCTGCATCAGATCCTGTCCACTGCAGAAGGCTGTGGGATCACGCCGGGCTACTCCCACTCCCAGCTTCTGCTTCGCATTGAAAAAGGCACGGTGTGAGAGACCAAGGCGGACGCCAAAGGAGCTGCCGCAGGTCAGCTCAGTGCCGGACACAGTGCGACGAAAAGGATGACAGGATGATTTCTTCACCTGCAAAGTCAGTCAGGGCTGGGTTCTGCCTTCCTTTCACCACTTAGCCGCTAAGGCCTTACCCACAGCAGCTGCTCATTAAAAGACAGGAGCCCACACTGCACGGCATGGGCACACTTGCATTCAGACAGGCAATACACTCATACACATGAAAAAATAATAAAAGTTTTTTTAATCAGTTGTGGAACTACAGATGGTTCGCTTGGTACAGTACTTGCTGTGCAAGCATGAGGACCTGAGCTCCATGCCCAACACCCAAATTAAATGTGTGTGGCAGCACACAGTTGTTATTCCAGCACTGAGGAGGCAGAGATTGGTAGATACCTGGAGCTTGCTAGCCAGCCAAATTGATGAGTTCCAGGCCAATGAAAGACCTTTTCTCAAACAAGGTGGGAGGGACGGGCATGGTGCTGTATACCTTTAATCCCAGCACTGGGGAAGACAGAGGCAGAGGCAGACTGATCTCTGTGAGTTCCAGGCCAGCCTGGTCTACATGTGAGTTCT
Organism: Eospalax fontanierii; assembly: GCA_035773235.1. Classification (NCBI taxonomy): domain Eukaryota; kingdom Metazoa; phylum Chordata; class Mammalia; order Rodentia; family Spalacidae; genus Eospalax; species Eospalax fontanierii. The sequence continues at coordinate 86,423,799 of CM069526.1, forward strand.
TGGCTGGCCAGGTCTATTTAGTGAGACCCTATCTCAAAACAATAACAACAACAACAACAACAAAGGTGGGGCTAGAGGGACGGCTGGCTGTGTAAATAAGCTGCCATGCACGCTTCAGAATCTGAGTCGAGTTTCCCAAAATCCACATAAAACTGAAGTTGGTAACACCTATCTATAATCCCAGTGTTCCTACTGGGAGATGGAAGCTAGAGACAAGAGAATTCCTAGAAGCTAAGGGGTCAGTGAGCCTGGCATGCACAGCAGCAAACAAGAAAGAGACCCTGTTTCCAACAAGGTAGAAGGCAAGGACCAACATCTGAGGTTGTCCTTGGCCTTCCTTCCACATGTACACACACACACACACACACACACACACACACACAGTAGTTGACTTCTCGGCCGGCAAAGAGTCACAACAGTCTCTCCCCAGGAAACCCAGCAGTGGAAACAGCGAAGGGCGTCACACACTGGAGAGTCTGACCTTTCCTTTTTTCCTAATTTGCTCAAAGCAACTCCCCTGCTCAAGGTTGTACCCTGAATTGTCATAAGCAGGTCCTGTACCTAATGTTTGGATCTGGCGGCTTTCAAATTTTCATGACTATTCTCCCAAAGAATGTGGTAGACAGAGCCAGCACCTGTACTTGGCACCTTCGCCACCTGCTCCCACAGCTTCACGAAGGACAGCGGAACTGAGGTCAAACAACACACCTGAGGTTGCATGGCTGGCCTGGGGAACTCCAGAGCCTGTGTTTTCAGACACTACACTCACAGTGGTTGAAATAAAACCTGACACCTTTTGACATGCAATGCACTGTTTTCTATTCTAGTTTGCTTTTTCAAAATGTGGGTCACATTCCTCTAAATGGATTTTGCAAGTCATTAGTAAGCCATAATTTGCAGTGTGAAATCCCCTGCCCAGACTCAGAAGGGTGGGCTGAGACCCCGGGGTCTCTGGGGCACTATGATTGGACTGCCCCTAGTCCCCAGCCTCTTCTTTCTATTTTCTTACCTCCAAACCCGCTGGAACAACCCAATCTTTCTCACACATGTGAGCTGACAGCTTGGGGACAGCTCCAGGCTCCCCTGGAGCTGGGGAAGTGGGGGAGCTGAGAGGTGGGCACCCACTTTCCTTGGTAGAGATCATTAGGATGCAGCCAGCAGAGGTGCCTCAGCCTGGCTGGCTGGGCTTTCATTTCCGAAGGCTGGGCTGGGGGCTGAGATCGCACAGATAGGGGATCTGCACCTGCTGGGGGGCTAACATTATTCCTACTTGGCAGGCAGCCAAGATCCTTAACCCTTGCAGATGCTGGAGCTTGGAAGGCAGCCAGCAGGTAAGTGGGCTTTGTTGATGTGGAGGTTGGCAATATGGCAATATTTTTATAAATAGTTGTTCTTACCCACATTCCAAATATGAGCTTTAGAAAGATTTTCTCTGCGTTGTATTTGATCCACCCAAGATCCCTGAGAGCTGGCTGTCCCAAGCATCATATTTTGTGGATGAAGATGTGATCCAAAGGCCAAAGCTCAGCAGTCTTGTTTGTTGAAGAGACGCTCTGGGGTCCTGGGTGAGAGGCTGTTGCTCTGTGTCTTGAGGGTCTTGGGGAGACATACTGGGCTCCCAGCTGGGCTCAACGATTCCCATTCTCTCAGCTTCAGTTCATTCTGGGATCGAGGCATCACGGGTGTCATTTTGCTTTCCAATCACCATGCTCTGTGCTTAGTACCAAATTGCTGGGCCCGCAGCCTGGTGTTGGACCTTTTGTCTGATTTCATAGGTCACACCTTCATCCAGTGGCACAGAATCCACATTAGTGCCCAGTGACTCTGTTGGGGGTTTCCAGGCAAATGATGGGAACACCTGCAAGGACCGCTTCATCTTCCCTCCTGTCAGTGTTTTGTCCGCCCCTCCGCTTCTGCCTGAGAGGACTCTGTCCCCAGGGCCTTGGACGGTGGTGTCATGGTGGTGCCCTTTCTCACTTCTTATTTCACAAGGATGCCTTTAATGTCTCCATGAAGAAAAATGTTTGCTGTAGGGTTTTCTTACAAACTTTATGAAGTTGATCAATTTCTGGTTTGCTAAGACGTTGATGCATTTTCTTCACTAATGGGGTTAATATTTGGCCTTTCTTCATTAGTCTGTTAAGTGTGTGTATGTGAGTGACACAAACTGGTGTTCTGATGTTGAACCAACTTTTCACTGCTAGGGTAAATCTTACCTGCTATAATGTATTATTTTTAAAATGTCCTCTATTTCTAAAATAACCCTAAACACATTTCTGTCACTTTGTACCAGAAATTTACACCAAGTGGCACTCTCAGCTTGATGATTATAAAATCAAAATATCAACCCTGAAAAGTATCAAGATATTTTAAGTCTTACAGCATCAAATATTTGGCCAAGATTTAATTCCTGATGTAAAAATAAATAAGCAAATCCACCTCATTAATAAATTTACTTCCATTATTAATAAATGAAAAAAAATCATATGTATGCTAAAGAACTGTTTTAACAAAAATTTATTATGTATTATCAGTACAAGTTTGCTTTGTATATCTGTTTTATACACCTATATGCCCAGGGTCATGTAAAAATTTCTTGGGTAAAGAAGTCCCAAGTAGAAAAAGTGTTAAGAGGCGCTGTGCTAATTAACAAGAGATTCTGACTCAGACCATGCAGCACTTCCTGTCTGCCTGCTTTGTGAGGGACACTTACATCCCACTCCTCCTGGGGTTTTTCGGTGGAGAAGGGCTTTCCTTGTCTCCACCTCCTGGAATATTCATTGGCCTGTTCCAACCAGCTGGAGGAGTCCCTGCACCCAGTCAGCTCATTTCCCCCTCCAGAGTGATGAGTATACCCCGCACAAGGCCAGGGCCTGCCCTGCTTGTGCTCTGGGTATACAAAGCTGCTGACTGCTTGGCACACTCATGTGAGGACAACTGTGCACATGGCATGAAGGCCAGCAAGAGGCAGGTGAAAGTCTTCATTTGGACTCTAGTCCGAGCAGAGGCCCTGGTTTCAACCTTTACCAGGCCAGAGGAGTGCCTGTGTACAAGGATGGAGCAGAACTCTGCCCCCTTGCCTTCCCACCCTCATCTGTCCTTGTGCTTGGGAGGGGAGGAGGAGAGAATGGTTAGAGCCCTAGGCTCCCTAACAAACATTAAGGCCTGAAAATGGCAACATGCAAGGCTTAAGAACGGAGCAGGCCATTTCCAATCTATTCCTAAGGGGACAAACATCTAACTAAAAAAGTTACAAAAGATAAAAACTAAGTCTTGAAAAATTCAGATTGAAAAAGCATGTTATTCAGAGGAAGCACAAATGATTATCCGTAAAATACATCACCAAACACTGCCTGGAGTTTGAGGTCTTCTGGGCACTAAGGCCAAGGCAGACCTTCTACAGTCTGTTCTGGGAACACAGGTCTGGCCCTTGGGAGCCCAGACAAGCCCAGAGCTACCAGCCTGCATTAGTGAGAATTCCAGTTCTCTCAGAGATAAGAGACAAAGCAGCCACCTCAGAGGGATTCTGTGGCTTCTGGGAAGAAGGCTCCAGGCCTGTGGGCTCAGGGAAAGAATTCAATCCACTCACATGCTCAGCAGGGATGAGAGCCTGTGAGGTGGGTGGGAACTCTGGCTTCCCGCGGTTCCCGAAGGGCCACGGATGCCACTACCGGTCCCAGCACACCCCACCTTTTCTTGGCTTCTCTCCTCTTCCCCGTCCTCCTCGACCCTTGCCCCCTCCTTCTCCCTCCAGCCCTGCTTCTCAGCTCTGTCGGCCACACCGAGTCTCTCCCCTCCGTTCTGCCTTTCTGGGTCCCTCTGCTTTCCCCATCTCATCTTCTTTCCACCTGGGCAGAATCTGGGGTTCTCCTACCCAGTGGAAGGCGGGAGACACAGTCCATCCCAGCTGAGGTTCACCAAGTTTTCAGAACAGTTGAGCCAGCTCCTGGTCACAGAGGAAGCTCTGAGTCGGGGCAGCAAGTTCTAAGAACTCGGCCTGAAACTGGCTGTGGGGACCTCTGGCCTTGGAGTCAGACAGAGCTGGGCCTGCCCTGCCCACCACGGCCTCGCCCGGGCGCTGGAGGCACAGGAGTTTATTGAAGGTGGTGGGGACCGGGCGTGGGGCTGGGATGGGGAGGGCGTTGCCGCTACAGCAGTGTCACTTCCTCAAACCCGGCTTCTTCCAGCTCGTGATCTTCCTACTGCTCCTCCTGATCTCGCTGAAGCTGGTCAGTTCCACTTCAGGCTGCTTCAACCTAAGCATGCAACAGGAAGAAGCAGGTACTGGGCAGTGGGGGAGCCTGGCCTGGCTGAGGAGTGTGACCCTTTGGGGCAGAGGGTAAGGGACATTCTTCCTGATCTTAGTTGTTCTTTTCAGGGAAAGATGATGTGATTCAGTTCCCTGGCACCATCACCAAGTTCGTAGAATTCGACAGCAGCATCCTTGCCGGAGTGTGGGGCAGTGTCCGCCTTTCTGACGGTGTGGGCTGTGGGGCTTTGCTACTGAGCGAGTCACCCAGGGAGCAGGCCTGATGCCTAAGGGGACACTGGGCAAAACACACTGGATGTCAGGAGCTCATCTGCACTGGGGATGGGGCACAGATTGCCAAGGCAGAATTCTCACGGTGGCCTTAATGGCCTGTGACAGAGTCAGGGGCCCTGCAGGGAGTCATGCCTAATCTGCCAGCCAGAGCAATGGGGGCCACATACTTGTCAGGGAAGGGAGGAAGTGCTTTCTCCACTTTGTCTCCAAGCGCCAATGAAGACACACTTCCTTCGAGGTCTTCAGATGGGGCTCTTTTAGCTGAGTCGGAGTCTTCCAGGCTTGTGATAGAGGTTGACATGCTGCAGGGGAGGGAAGGCATGGCTTAGTGGGGCAGAGGCAAGGGCCCATGGTTCACTCAGCGCGACCCTATCCAGACTCCAGAGACCAAAATACTCTTCTTCCCATTCTACCAAGGAAGAAACTGCCTTTTCTGGGGACCCAGGGACTACTGGTGGTCAGCTTCCTGGATTTTGTGAAGGACTGTACAGTCCTCATTCCCACACCAGCTGTCCAGTCCATGCTGTATCAAGCACAAGCAATGCCCCAGAGTGCATGGGGCTCTGCAAAGCAGCAAAGGAGAGACAAACAGAGGCAGAGGAACTGATGTCATCATTCAGGGCTGTGGGCCTAATGTGTCCCCAAATTCATATGTTGAAGTCCTAATCCTAGGACTTTAAAATGTGACATTTACTGCAGATACAATTAATTGAGCTGTAGTTATTCTAGAGTGAAGTAGGTCCCTAATCCCATGTAACTAGTGCTACATCAGGGTGATGCTGTTGCCAAAGTTAAGGAGAGACCAGAACAGCTTGAGAGGGATGGTGGCTGAGCCCACACCTAGATCAGATTTTCAGCTTCTAGAACCCAGGTGCTAATAAACTGTTGTTCAAGCTACTCAGTCTGGACCCCTTATGTCAGACTTGTCTGACTGCTCTAACAAAGTACTGTGCCCGGTGGCTAACGGGCCACTGAAGTGTATTGCTCACAGTTCTGGAGACAGGAAGTCCATCATCAAGGCACCAGTGGATTCAGTGTTTGGTGACACTTGCAAATAATATCCTGTCAATGGCAGCCTCTCACCGTCTGGAGTAGCATGAGGGACAAACTGGCTTCTGGGCACTCTTTTGTAAGGGCCCTAACCCCACTGGCAAAAGCTCTGCTCTTGTGAGCTAAACACCTTCTAAAGTCCCTAACTCCTAACACCACCATCATGGATGTAAAGATTTCAGCCCATGCATCTGCAGGACACAGACACTAAGACCACAGTACCCGGCTGCAGCTGCCTATGCCTCTCCTCACTGCTCCCCAACTACTTCCTGCCGTGACTGGGCTTGCCCTGCCTCTTCTATGGTGGACAAGAGATGGGCACAGTGCAGTGACACGACTGAAGTGTGCCCTCAAATCTGGTTAACACTTCGCAGCACACCTTCACCTGAAGTTCATAAGGATCACGATTATTCACAAATCCTTTGATGCTCATGATGTCCTTTACATACCACCTTGTCTCTAAGAGGTCTCATTCCATGGGGCACTTGACAGTTTATAGGTACATTGTCCTTTATAGAACACCATGTACTCACAAACTGCTGTGCAAGGTAGGGCACTTTATAGATGACCAAGCACTGTGCACGGCTCATGAGAGCTCTCAAAGTGCTGTGCTATTGAGAAGGTCTGTGAGGAGCCCCATAAGTTCCTAGCTTATATGGCACTCTGCAGCTCCCAGTCCCCACTGTGACTTATCAGGGATGCAGCAATTTTTCATGACCATTTGCAAGGTCATCTGTGGTCCATTAAGTACATTATAGTTTACAAAGGCATTCAGTTTACAGGGACATGACTATTTCCAAAGCACATTGTCACTACAAAGTATGGCTATTTCTGATAGCTCTTGATTCTCTCCTGTAAGCATAGCCTTGAAAGGACTGTATCCCATCCTTTCAGGACGTGATGAAGCGTACAGAGGACAAAGCCATGTTTGTGGAATAGCCTGCCTTATTTCCTTTGCAAAGTACATCATTTTCATTGCTGGGCTTCAGTTTCTCCTTCTGCAAGGTGTATGTGGTGCACCAGGTCTTCTAGCTAGCTCAGGGTTCTGGGTTGCTTTTCTATAGCCACCCTTCCAGACACTCGAAATAAATAGCAGCAGAGCTGAAAGCCATAGTTCCACTCTCCTCTCCCCAACGATCCACACTACGCCCTACAGGCAGCCACTGAAAAGCACATCGCAGGACACTATCCCCAGACACATGCAGGGCCCACAAACAACAGGCCCAGCACCAGACCTGGGGCTGAGATGGAGAGTAAGGCACATTCTGATCCTGGGGACCCAGCTAGTGGACAGAGAAACAACCAGCTCACCAGTTAGCAATGGTCCTCAGCACAGGGGAGACTAGCCTTTCAGAGCCCAGAAAGGGGGTGACAATGGAGAGAGACACAGCAAAGGCTTCCAGTCACTCCTCACCCCTGGCCATGTCCCCTCCATGGAATCTTCCACAGCCTAGCTGCCCTCTCTATGTCCTCCTCCAAGCTTCCCATAGCTCTAGTCACCACTGCAAAGAGACAGCTGCCTAGGCTGGGGCTCAAGCTGTGTGTACTTTGCCTCCTGCTCTTGGAGTTAGGTGCTCCCCCAACCCCTCAGCATGGAGCTTTCTGACAGCTGGCAGGCCCCCAAGGGCAAATGACTTCCAGAGAAGCAACTGCCATAAAAGAAACAAAAAGAAGCTTCCCCAAATCTCCCAACTGAGAGCCTCTGTAGCAACCAGGAGCAGACATTTCTTACAGATTCCCTACCTCAGCAGACAGACATACTTATGAACTTTTAAGCAACATTTGGGGGGGGGGCGCTCAGGGTTCTTCCCTTCCCCCACCAAGTTTAACAGCTCTACCCTGATTGGTCCTATTTTTTTGCCTTATTTGCATACCCACATTCAGCCAATCAGGGTCCAGATGACACCCCATAAAGTCGGACGTTCTGGGGACTGCAGAGACAGAACTGCTGCATGAACCGAGGGAAGAAGAAGAGAAGGATGACTTCAGCAAACAGCTCCCAGCCTGGCAGGGGGCAGAGTCTTCAGAGGCTCCCTGTGCCCGAGGCTTCTGCCCTAGTCAGGAAGCTCACTCAAACCAGCCTCCAGAACTTGACTAGCAGCTGCAGGCAGGGAGGGCTCATTCCTGCCTCAGTCTCCAAGACTCCACATTTTGGCTGCAGCTGGGAATTCATTCCCACAGCTGCTTCCTGTCTCTAAGACTTGCTGCATCAGAGACTCACAACTCCAACCTTCAAGACTTGCTGGAGATGGAGACCTGTGGCTCCTGATACTCTCAAGCGTGACTGCAGACTTGCTCTGCAAGGGACTGCTCTCAGTTGGCACTCCAAAGCTGTAACACTTCCTAAGCTGTAATGGCTCTTGGCTAGCATACTGCTGCTATAAAGAATTCAAACCTGTTCCATTTAAATTGTCAAATCCTAAATGACAACATGTATAGTTGTTAAGCCAGAACTGACAATAAAGTACCTACATTTGTACTCTTCACCGTCTCCCCACTCCCTGATTAGAGACAAGAGACGGTCTCCACCTACTGCTTCACTGACACATGGACACACACACACACACACACACACACACACACACACACTCATATTCTGGGGCTATGCAGGCTGAGTCCCTTTGCGTCTGCTGTCCCATCCTCTCAGACTTCCTGGGTATCCCATGCTGCTCTGTCCTGGTCTCTCTTGTTCCTAGCCCTCACTAGAATGTGATCATGGCAGGGCAACACTTCTCTGCTCATGGGCACAGATGGTGAAGCCTACAAACCACATGTAAACTTCCTTAGCTGCCACCTTAAGGGAGACAGAAGATGAATGTGACCATTGTGTGCAGATGGACACAGTCTCACTCAGGGCTGCTTGTGACAATGCCCATTCCACATGTACTCTGCACCAAGGCTGTATGACTGGTTACAGTCTTCTAAGTCCTGCCAACTAGGACCAGAAGGCCTGGATCAGTGAGGCTGAGCTCTGGGTTTGTAGGTAAATTTTCATGTCTCCTAGTCTTTGTCTCATGGCTTCCCATAGACTGAGAGATGGCTACAGGCATATTGGGATAGAATTCACCATCATGTTTATTTGGCCAACCTGTAAATAAATCCATTCCTTTCCTATTTCCTAATTTAGGAAACCTAGATGGTAGATTTATGGACATAAATGCCCAAGTAAGACCCTAACCTGTCTCAAACATCTCTTCTTTAATCCTAAGCAGCCCCTGAGACTCATCCTCACATCTCCCTGGGCCTGTCAATGTCTGGTCTCCAAGGACTCTGCCCTTAGTCCTCCTTGCATTCTGGTGATGGGGTATCCTGCCTCATGCTCATAGGCTCCTCTTCTCCTGCCTTCTCAACTGAACCTTCTAGGATACTGAGTCACTTGGTGTGACCTCCATGGATCTTCCTTCCACAAATGGATCTCTAACCTCAGAGAGAAGCAGGCTGGCCAAAATCAGCTCCCTGGAAAGCTGCAAGTCTATATAGGAATGAGGTCCTGGACTAGGTGCTGTGGTGATGTGCAACAGGGAGCTCAGGTCTGAAATAGGCTACATTAGCACATGTTTGATCATGGTTTACCATTGTCAGAAATTGTTACAAACACTTAAAAGACCTTCACAGTCCTGCCAGGTTGAGTATCATCTTCATTTTGAAGACAAGGAGCTAAGGGTCTGGGAGCTCCACGGATGAGCTGACAGTCACCCAGCTAATGCAGAGCAAAGTAGGAGTTCCAACCTTGTCTTGGGATCCCAACCTGGCAAGGTTTCCAGAGACCTGGACACAGTAGAATCTAGAACCTATTCATTTCCGCCAAATGCAGCCTTTAGTAATGTCATTAAAGCCCAGGTTCCTCACTGGACTAGACTGCAGGGTCTGAAGCTCTGCGACTGTCCTCCGACAGCTCACTAGAGCTAGGCCTGGAAGTACTCAGTAGGTGGCCCACCTAATTGGATGTCCGTGCCTAAGGCCCCCTCAGGGATGACTGTATCCACGGGGCTCACCCAGCAGCCCAGCAGAAGTCAAGCTGAGTGCGCACACAGGCAGGGTGTGGCTGGGCCTCCTGTCCCACACACCCACCCAACTGAACTGGCCGCTGCGCAAAACATCCAGTGCTCCTCTCTCTACCAGATGCCCTTCATCCAAACCTGTGACCCGAAGAGACAAACAGCATGGCTTCCTTCACCCCTCCTTGCCCGGTCTCACGCTTCCCCTACCCACCTACAGCAAAGTCCTACTGTAGCTTTTGCCCAGGGTTCTGCAAGTAGGGGCTACACCCTACTCCCCATCTTTGGCTCTTCCCTATCTCACTCCTCTGGCACCACCTGATCCCCCACCCATGCTCTTCTCACAGTCCAAGTCTGTTGTGCCTACTGTCCCTCCCTGTGGGGTGCCTTGTCCAGTTTTACTTGAATTTGTAGTTGTCTGGTAGGAAATAGCCCATCTTGCAATCTTGTCGAGCCCGGAAGATCTGTTTCAGCAGATTCTGCTTGCTGACGCCATATCCATTCAGAAGGCAGCCCCCAAAAAGAAGCTTCCCCCCAGCAAACATCTGTTAGCAGACAGGAAAGAAACGGAGTGAGAAAGGCCCCCAGGACTGGCACAGCATCAGGACTGATAATAGCCATTTTCCCAGTCTTAGCAGAACTGGCTGCATATTCTTCAAAGCTTAATCAGGACTCAGGCTTTTGGTGGCTGGGGAAGGCCTGCTACTCTCCCCTAGCAGCCCAGGGAGATATGGCTGAGTCAGGCCCCACCCAGACCCCTGAGTCAGAGGGTAGCCTGACATGTCCTGCCTTTGGCCCCTGCTGGACCAACTTATTCAAATGTCACTTCACACAGAGCCTCAGGGCTCAGAAAGGTCTTCTCTGCTAGCAGCAACTGCTGGTTGCAGCTACTCTACAGCGGTCTGGCTCTGCCTGCTCCACACCTGCTTATGCAGATGCATCATTCAGCTCATACCAAGGAGTGGAGGCTCTGGAGGCAGGGCTTTCACATTGCCCATCCTCTGTGTATTAGTCACTAATACACAGACACCTGTCCAGAGATTGCTGTGCAAGGATATTCATCCCACTGTTATGGGAAAGAGGAAAGGAAGGAGGGAGGGAGGGATAGAGGAAGGGAGAGAGGAAAGGAGAGAGGAAGGGAAAGAACTTTACTGTCCAACAGAAGCAGCACAGATAGAGATAACATGACAGACTTGTATCCAGGGGTAAAAACTCAGATGTTATAACAAGACGTACAGAAATGCAGTTATTTTGTTTGAAGGGCTGCACCTTGGGAGTGTGTGTGTAGAGAAAGACAGCTAAGACCAGACCTTACAATGTCAGATGGGTGTGACCTACCCAGGGACCCAGAACTTAAGTGTTGGATGAACAACTGAGATTCTGGATGATGTGAGTGTGTCATAGTTTTCTAGATTGTATTATTCAAGTTTTTAGTAATGAACGTGTATATGGTTTTATAATATTTGGGGTAAAAGTACATTAAAAACAGATGAATAGAATTTGATTCTCTGGGTTAATGTCACCTGACCCCTTGGTCTTTACTAGGGTGGAAGATATGAGATCTGCTGGGTGACTCTCAGTTGCCTGGGTGAGGGGCGGATCTACAGGCCCGGTCCTCCTCTCCCTATCTGTAAATCTGCAGGGCCATGGGCTGCAGAGACTAAAGTGGCTAGTGGTAGATGTCTAACCCTTCACAGGGACCCTGCTTACCAGAACCATCCCATGCACCACAGCAAACTTTGTCACCATCAGGGATGGAATCTTCTGCAGGGGGCTGTCCAGGTCATAGTGCAGCAGGCGGTAGGGGTCATGCCGGCACTGCCAAAAAGCAATGTGGGAGCGAGTTACCCCTATGCAAGAAGGTGCACGTGACTTCATCACTGTCCCCAGTGTTCTCCAGATCTGCTATGAGCTCCCAGTGGGAGAAGGTATCACCAGATGGTTGGCCCTTGCAATCTTCAGAATGTGATGCTCCTCTCTCTGGAAGGTCTGAAGATAGAAGCCCTGCTCCAAATGGACCAGAATTACAAGGCTGTATTGCACAGCCCCGAGGAGTCTTCAACACCACCCATTGATGGCCATTAAGTCCAGTGCAAGTTTGAGCTGGCCAGTTCAGAGTCATCTTCTTCTTCTTTCTGGAAGCTTCAGATTCATTACTATGGGTTGATAAGGTGCATTCTGACTTCCTTTTATCTCTAGGTGCCTCTCACTGTTCTTTCACACTCATCTCTAAGTTTAGAATATCAACCTAGAACCACATCTGGTGTTTAGCCATTGCAGAATGAGAGTTTTGGGGGAATGGCTCTGTTAGTCAATGGTGGACATCAAGTCCCTGTGAAGGCCACCACCATTCTCCAAGCCTGTCTTCAGACTCACTGCCAGTCCTCCACGTCCTCCAACTACCTCAGGTTTGGTCCGGACCTTATTCATGCTGCTTGTGGCTGGGATAGGCCACGTGAGCATTCCTAGTCCTTAGGAAACAATTATTAGTGAAGAATTAATAGCCCTAGAATGAACCAGAGCCAACTCTAAGTTCCTATGAGGGTAGGGATTATATGTCATTAAACAGCTAGTCCCAGAGCAGGTTCTCAATAAACATTTCCTGGACTGAACTACATTGGAAATGAATTGCAAGAAATAAGAATGGTTCTGGTGTAGGGCTGGGTAAGCTTGAGGCTGACTGTTGTCTTGGAAAGAGGTAGGAGCAGGCTGGGGTGGTGGTGTCATATTTTAGAAGGGCTCTAAATGCTGAGCTCCAGGAACTGGGAGGCAGGCAAGCCTGAGAGTAGATATGGGAGGCAGCATTCTTAGGAGGGCTGGAGGAGGTGTCCAGGCAGAAAACCCAACCCCAGGCTATACACACAGACTCAGAACTCTGAAGCAGCAAAGGGGAGTGGGGCTTGAAGAGGACAGGTTGAAAAAAGTCACCCAGCCCATGTGTCTGTGTCCACATGTTCACGTGAGTCTGGGTCTCAGCCCTTCACCTATACTAATGCTGCTGCGAATAATGGCACACTCAGGAGATAAGGACTGAGTCTCAGGAACAACTCTACAGAAGCAAGGAGGATGGTGGGATTTCCTGTGCCCTAACCCTTAGACAACATCCCGTTAAACCTCAACCTGCGTACACTGAGATCTTGAGGTGCCTTAACCCCTGCACAGGTCACTGCCTCTGCCAGGGACACTCATCTACCTGCTAAAGCCCTGAGCATCGCAGGCGGGTCATCCTGACCCCAGCTGTTCCAGAGCTGTTCTGTCGTGGCCCTCAGGAGCCTGCTGTACTTGATGTCAACTGAGAATTCCTCCATGGACTGGCTCATGCTGAGCCAGTGGAGGGTGTTCAGAACCAAGCACAAGCCCAGCACACTAGGCACTTGAGAACAGTTCACAAATACTTACTGAACTGTGAGGAGACAATGGTGGAAACTGTTTCAGTCTTAATCACGCCAGTTGTAGCTACAAACTGTGCTAAGCGCTTTGAAAGAAAAAGACTGTACTTTGACTTTGCCTCAAGGGGAAGAAGAAACAAGTGCCACAATGTGATGGCATTCTTTTTGGGAGAGGAGATTAAACAGGGAGAGGAAACGGGGCAAAAGCCTGCAGATGGGGGTGGGGGTGGAGTGGGGACGGTAGGGAGGGGTATGTGCCATAGCCTTGGAACAAAAGGAACCAGCAGACGCCCAGCTCATCCTTGTACAGTGGCAAATCTTTGGTTCTGCCTCCCTGTCCCTGCCTGTCTGAGGAACCTCTTCACTGGGCCCAGGACCAACCTGGATGCAGGGTGAGGCGCGGCCCTGCTGATTATGGCTGTACAGTGTGTCCAGCAGCCACTGCAGCTGTGCGGTGCTATCAGGATTCTGGCTTGAGATTATCCCAAATACCAGCACTTGGCTGGGGTCTCGGGGTGCAGACAGGAAGCGCTCCAGCTCCAAGTCGGACACCAGGGGTACCTTCACAGTACACTTGCAACCGGCGCGGATATCTTCCTTGCGTATGAGCTTCCGCAGCACCAGCGGGCAGTCGTAGGGTGAGGCTGCCCACTTGGTGGGGCTGCACACCTCTCTGGACTTCCCTCTACAAAGAGGAGCATGATTGTAGGAACGTGTGCGCAGGCCTCAGCCCTGCCCCTACAGTAGTCAAATCCAGACCACAGAGGCTCACTACAGGGCCCAGGTTGGGGGCAGATCCTGGTTCAGTCCTTCTAACAGTGTGCAGCATCAGCCTCTCCATGCCTGTTTCCTCGGGTGCTTGGTAAGGAGGCTTGGCAAGTCACTCAGCTGACATTTCAGAGCCATCCTTGACTCACCCTCCACACCCTTCCATCCTACCCACAAGCCTGTCTCCCAGACAGATCCAAAACCCAACCCGCTCTCCACTACCATTGGCATAGTCCAGTCCCCACCCTTGTTTTAAAAATATTTATTTATTTATATAATGTGTATGAGTGTTTTGCCTACATGTACATAAATGCACCTGTATTGTGCAACGCCCAAAGAGGTCAGAAGAGGGCATCAGATCCCTGGAACTGGAGTTATGAATGGCTGTTAGCTGCCGTGTGGGTTCTGGGAATCAAACCCAGGTCCTTTGGAAGCAACCGCTGAGCCATCCCTTCAGCCCACCCCCCCCCCCCCCCCCCCCCGTTTCTCAGTGCTTCCTAGAGGGTCTGTGCTTCCCTTCCTGTTCTCTCTTCCATCTGTTTTCCTCAGAGCCTGTTAAGGGATTTTGTCAGAACCTGATTGCTCCCTCTGAAACTTTCTTCTTGCTTTCTGCCTTAACTGAAAGCTAAGGTGGCGGAAGGCCTGTACCGGGTCTGGCTCCTACTTCTTGTCCCCTCAAACCCTTCTCGTACTCCCCAGCAGATTCACCTTTGTTCACTGTGCTCCAGCCACACAGGCTCTGCTTATGAGTGAACCCCAGGGCTTTTGCACTTTCCTACTGAGAGTTTCTAACTGTCCCATTGCATGTTTTACCTCAATACTCTCTCTTGCCTGCTTTATTTTTCTCCCAAGCACTGCTTGCTATCTAATAAACTATATATTTCATTTATTGTACTTCTCTGTCCCACCAGAACACAGGTTCCAAGACATCATCTACTTGGACGGTTATGTTCAGTGGAATAAAATAGAAGCATTTGATAAAATGTAAAGACTCAAAACCCTCAGCTGCCTGCTATGCTCTGTACACTGCACTGGGTTGTGGTACTTAGACGGAATAAGCACCATTGAGTATAAAGTGCTGCTAGGATGCCACTCTTTTCAATACTGCTGTCTTGCACCATGTTTAGCATTGCAGGATCCACGGCCCTTGGAACAGGCATTGCCTTGGTTAATTATGTAGGAACCCTGCGGAATAAGCAGGGCAGAAACCGTTATCACCATTTACAGACCAAAAAACAGAAGGCTCCTTGTGTGAAGGAAGATAGGCTGCCCTCACTTGATGCAGTCTGTGAAGCAGCCTTCGATTAGAACCAGATCACCCCCAAATAAGAGCAATGCAAGTAATTCATCACTCATAATTTTTATTTATTTATTTTTTTGAGATAAGGTCTTGTCAGGTACCCCCAGGCTGGCCTTGAACTGATAGTAATCCTGCTGCCTCCGCCTCCTGAGTCCTGGGATTATAGGTGTGTGCTGCCATACCTGGCTTTACTATTCCAATTCTTCAGAGGAAATTTAATGTTGGTAAATACTTTCTGAGCAAAGCTGCCAAGAGCATTATTGTTGGGGTGGAGGTGTAGCGCAGTGGGGGACACATGTTCAGCATATGTGGGGTATTGGATTCAATCCACAACATCAAATAATAACAAAAATAAAATAAGAGAGAATCTCCTGTTTAAGAACCTAAACATTTTAATGGATGATTGGATCTAGTAATCATGATTTATACGGGAATAAATTTAAAGTGAGCAAGCCTTTTAATGTGGGAAATTCTGACTTTAAAATTAATAGCAGCAAATTGGGAGAATTATTCTATAATTTTGGAGCAGGGAGGTAATTTATAACTATAATTAAAAAGTCTACAACTCAAACCAGGTATAATAGCACACACTTGTGATCCCAGTTCTGAGGCAGAGGCAGGAGGATGAGAAGTTCAAGATCATCCTCAGCTATATAGGAAGTTCCAGGCCAGCCTGGAATAGTGACCCTTTTTTTTTTAATAAAAAATGTCCAAATCTCACTAAAGAAAAAGATTGATAAATTCAACTTCATAAAAACTACAAGTAAAGGCCAAAAGCAAAGAGTGAGCTGGCCAGGAGCCCCGACCCAGCTGCATCCAGAAGTCCCTACCCACCTAGCCTAAGTCCTTTCTATGCAAGGCATCCTGAACAGATTAGACAAGTCAACATTTGCGGCTGATGAGATGACTCAGTGGGTGAAGCGCTTGTTGCACAGCATGAGGATGGAGATTGGATCCCTATCACCTACGTAAAAAGCTGGGCATGGTGGGGCATATCTATAACCCCAGTGCTGGGGGTGCTGATATGGACATGGGAAGATACTGGCCAGCTAGGCCAGCTGAAACTACAAGTTCCAAGTTTATTGAGGGTATTTGTCTCAAAAATAAGGTGAACAGCAATATAAGACATCCAGAGTGAACCACATGAGCACTCATGAGTGCACATACTCACATATACCCACACATACAACACATACTCTGATGTCTGATAAAAATGGGGGTAAAGTATTGAATAATTAATTCACCAACAAGGATTTAGAAGTGTTATTAAAACCTTAGAGAGAGGGGATGGAGTTCACAAAAAGTGGCAGAGTAAGGAACTCCAAACCTCTATCCCTCCATTAGAGCAAAGAAGCTGACAAAAAAGAAAAGGAAAGAGAAGGATGAAAAATGCCCAAAGTCAACTTTATCAAAGCTGTGGAATCTAACAAAAGGCTTATGTAATCAGGGCTCTGCCTAAGAAGGAAACTGTTGGGGATGCAGAAATGGCTCAGTTAAGAGCACTGTCTGCTCTTGCACAGGACCCAGGTTCAATTCCCAGGACCCACATGACAGCTAATAACCCTCCATTACTCCAGTTCCAGAGAAATCCAATACCCCCTTCTGTCCTCTGTGGACACTGCATGACATAGGTGCACTTACATGCATGCAGGCAATATACTCATACACATAAAAATACTAGATAAAATAAAATAGAAAAAAGGAAATTGCTAAGCTTTGGTACAGGAACACTGACATTTTAACTTTATTCTCTGCCACTCTCATTGCTAGCTTGCTGTGCTTGTATGAAGGTGGTGGTATGAACCTCAGGCTCAAGGAATTGTGGCTGTGTTGCTAGCCTGCCTAGACATTACCTGAGGTAATTACCTGAGCTCAGACTCTGCCTTTGAACTTTCTTAGAGCTATAGCAACACCAAGCTTGGTGTTATCCAAAGGATAACACATGGGTACAGACTGAAAAGAATCTCAGTGGAAAAAAAGGCCAGGAAAGGTGTAGATGGCTGAAAGGCTTGGAAGTCTCTCAAAGACACTGAAGAATCTACACAACAGCTTTGGAACCATGATTGGAAAAATCCAGAGAACAGCCTCATCTCTCTCCTCTGGAGCTATCAGGTACAAAAAGATAATACACAGATGTGAATAGCCTGGCCAAAGGCTTGAAGGAATAGTACCCCATACAGACCCAGCATCAAACATGAGGAGAGCTTTTGGAGCTTTAGCTTGTTAAATCACTAGCTGACCAACAAACCAACTGAACAGAGACCCCCAGGAACTGCGTGTGATAAAGAACATAGCCTTCCCATAATAATTTGGAAAGTTATCAAACAAATATAAATCATAACAAACGACAAGAAGAAGCCCCACAACTGTCTTCTGTAGCGACTCTACTATATTTAAAGTGATCAGTTTTCACAAACAGATTATGAGGAATGCAAAGAAACAAGAAACTATGGTCCATGCACAAGAAATAAAATGAACAGAAACTTAGGAAAACCTAGATATTACTCTTACTAGAATGTCTTTAGCTTTCAGACACACTCAAAGCTAACCATGGAAAAAAGACTGAAGGGCAAAGGAGAATATCAAACAGAATATCAATAAAGAGACAGAAATTGTTAAAAAAAAAAAAACTAGAGTCAAAAGGCACAGTAACTGAAAAGTTCAACAATAAATCTCAGCAGGAAGCAGAAAGAATCAACAAAGCTGAAGACAAAAAGACAAATACAAGGGGCCCCTCATGGTTACATTATGATAAACCCTCATGGTTACATTATGATAAGCCCTCATGGTTACATTATGATAAACCCTCATGGTTACATTATGATAAACCCTCATGGTTATATCATGATAAACCTGCACAAAGACAGACTGCAGCAGCACTACAAACCCAGGACTCAGGAGGCTGAAACAGAGGGTCACCAGTTCCAGGCCAGCCTAGGCTACATATTGAAAACTGTCTCCAAAAAAAAAAAAAAAAAGCTAGAGCAAGAGAGAGAGAGCACTCTGAAGGCAAAAAGAGAGAAGTAACACCACAAGATATAGAAATATAAATAGCACTATGAATGTGATCTAATATGATCTAACTATGATTCTTGTAAGGAATACATTTTAGACTCTATAACTACTTAGCATATATAACTAAGTCAAAAATGATAGGCTGAAGGAAAACATACCAAAGCAAGTAATAATTAGAAGAAAGTAGGAGTCACGATACTAATATAAGAGAAAAGTTAAAGCTATTTCGGGAGGAGTTGGAAAGACTCTCAGCAGTTAAAAACTCCTGCTGCTCTTCAAGAGGACCTGAGTTTGATTTCCCGCACCACATCGAGTCATTCACAACCACCTGTAACTCCAGCTCCAGGGAATCCAATGCTCTCTTTTGGCATCCTTGAGCACCTGAACACATGTTCACAAACATGCACACACACATACACATAAATAATATAATAAATCTAAAAAAATTATAGGAGACAAATTAAGATATTATACATGGAAAAAAGTTATTTCATCTAGAAATATTAGCAATTACAAGGCTACAAGCATTTAACAATAAAGTCTCTAAATATATGAAGCAAAAACTGACAGATAGGAAGGAGACATTGCTAGAGACCCGGCAGACATTAAGGAGGTCATAAAAGCACTTGTCATCAATCCTGACAACCTGAGTTTGATCCCTGAGACCCACATGGTAGAAGCCAGAGTCAACCTCAGCAAACTGTCCTCTGACCTCCTCTCTCTCTCTCTCCTCTCTCTCTCTCAATATAAAGTTCTAAAACAAAAAATCATAAGAGAAAGCTATGAATAACTCTATATTTATAAATCTAGCAACTTGGATGAATTGGACCAATTCCCTTAAAGACACACATTCCATGCCATGAGCAGCACCTTCTGTTAGCAGCTAAACAGCCCTCAGTATTAGGACGCATAGTCTCTGGTATAGTCACATAGTAAACTGTTATATAATAATGAAAAAGAAAACAATGAGTGTTCTGCATAGTGACAGGGATAAATCTCAAATCATAACAGTGAGCCAAAGAAGCCACACACAAGAAGACAAACCAAATAGCTATTCAACTGAAATTTAAAAGGGCGAAGCAAAAGCGAATCTGTGGAGGCTGGCAAGATGGCTCAGCGGTTAAGAGCACTCGTTACTCTTACAGGGTACCCAGATTTGGTTTCCAGCACACACATGGCAGCTAACAACTGCTAGTAACTCTAGTTCCGGGGGATCTGATGCCCTCTTCTGATCTCCATGGGCACTTCATGACCTGGGTACACTTACATACATGCAGGCAGTACACTCATAAACATACATTAAAAATAAATAAATAAAACTAATCTGTGGAGCAGGAAATGCTTGGTTGGGGAGGAAGAAATTGAAGACTGGACTAGTGCGGGGCTTCCTTGGAGCAGATAAGAGACTGCTCTTGACTTGGTAATCTCAGGGTATGTGCACCTGGGCTCATCATTTAGTGTTGTATGAATTCCATATTTAAAAATTATATTTATTTATGTGTGTGTATACACATAGGCACATGTGTGCCATGGCACAGATGCATGTGGAGGTCAGAGGACAACTTGTGAAAGTCAATTCTCTCCTATTATTTGGATCCCAGCAATCGAACTCAGGTCATCAAGTTTGATAACAAGTGTCTTTACCAACTAAGCCATGTCACCAGCTGCCAAATATTCATATTTTGTTTTTAAATTAGAAACAGAAAAATCATATGAGGTCACATCATTTCTTAAAGCTATGAATGGCTTCTCATAACACTAATAGGGCTACGTGACCAACCTCCTGCCTTCTTCTGTGTCCTCAGCTCACATCATGGCTCCCTTCTTTTATAAAAAAGGATTTTTTTTCAATTACATTTATCTATCTTGTGTGTGTGTGTAAGAGAGAGAGTCAAGAGGGCACATGTGCCATAACATGTGTCAAGGTCAGAGGACAATTTGCAGGAGTCAGTTTTCTCCTTCCACCGTGGGTGTTTCAGAGACTAAACTCAGGTAGCCAGGTGTGGCAGCAAGCATCCTTATCTACTGAGCCATCTTACCAGTCTCATGCCCACCCCTGCTTTGTGACACCCCAGTTACACTGATCTTCTATCTGTCACACATACCAAACTTGTCTTGGGGTCTCTGTGATGGTCTCCCCTCACATCTATTTGGGATGCTTGTTTCTCTTCCTCCACTCCTCCTTTTAAATATCACTTTAGACAAGCTTTTTCTAGCCTCTCTACTCAAGGGAGCCTGTGTCGGCCAACTTCCTGGTCATACGCTGTCCCAGGAATAGGCCAGTCATTTCTACATGGGACTAGATAGTAGAGACCCTAAAAGTCCTGACAGGCCTGACAGTTTCTGGATGTCATTTGGAAATGGTATGATGGCTCAGTGGGTAAAGGTACTTGCCACCAAACCTGATAACCTGAGTTTAATTCCTAGAATCCACATAAAGGAGAAAACCAACTCCTTTACACACATACCATGGCATGCACACGCACGTACACACATACACACACACACACACACACCACTAAATGAATATGAAATAATTAAAATGATGTCATTTGTCCATGGGTGTATCGCCTATCTTTTCCTAACCCTACAGTTGAACTGCAAAGCAGGGGCCTGTGTGGTTCCCATTGTCTTTACCGCCCGTCATAGCTCCTGGCTCTACAGAAGAAATGAAGGATTAAGCCAACCTGGGTATGACTTTAGCCAAGACTTTGGTGCTCTTCTTCTGGACGGGGATGATGGGTGTGTATGCAGCTTCTTCCTTCAAGTCTTCAATTAAGGAATCTGGTCGGGCTGACTGGGATCGTACAAGGGCCTCTCCTGGGTATAAACTTGCCTTACGGCCCCGCTCAGGATAGGATCCAGATTTCAACTTGACCCGACTAACTTCTGTCTCTTCCTTTATGGCAGGATATTCTATGGTGAACAGACCTGGCAACAGGGATGCCACATCACTTTCCCACACTGCTGGGCCGCCTCTGCCCCTGCTCCTGCCCCTACCACTGGACCATCAGAGTCCACCTCAGCTCACACCCACTCACCCTCTGGTCTTCCTGCCCAGACATCCTCCCTCTGCATCTAGTGCAGTGCCCCAACCCTCGTGCAGTTGGCAGTGGGTGGGAATGAACACAGGTCATTTCTACTCCTTCTCTTAACATTGCTTCACTCCTTCCCCAGAGACCTCACACTTCACTTGGCTTTGTACCCGCCACAGCACTCAGCAGGGAGTGGATGCACTCCTGCTCATGCTGCTTGCTTCCCTCAGAATGCTGCTCCTCAAGCCTTCTTTCCTTGTTGTATGAGTTTATTTGTGTTTTTGTCTTGTTTTCTCTACTGGACAGGAAGTTTATGAGGCTAGGGACCTCTTGTCCCTTCAATCACTTATTTATTAAATGAGGATGCTAGGTATAAAGGCTACCCAACACAGGCCTCCAGGCCTCTGAGAACTCAGAGGAGACAGAGGGGGTGGGCAAAAAAGGAAATAGTCATAATGCTAGGTAGTAGGAGTGACAACTAGAATAGTATAGTGAGCCACGGGAACCAGGAGAAGCGGAGGAGACTTACTTTGTAACAGAAGTCAAGGAAGGCTCACAGGGGCGGGAGGAGCAACTGATCTGAGTCTCTTCATCTAAGAAGAGCCTCTCTGGAGAAGCTAAAGGAAAAGCATGGATCCAGGCCCAGGTAGGGGGTGAGTAGGGGTCAATATCCCCCTATTTCCAGACCTATCTGCAGAGAGCAAGAGAGCCCAAACATGGAAGGGTCCTGAGGTCACCCCCACTGGGCCTGAGGGTGCTCTGAGCCTAGTGGCAACAGTTTTATAAGATTACTGACTTTTTCTTCTGAGAGAGCAAGGAATAAGAGTCAGGTACAAAGGAGGGCAGACAATACACGGATGAAGCGGAGGGAACCCAGAGGAGCTCACAAAGTCAATGAGAAACGGGAAAATAAGAAGTCACATAGAGATATTAAAGACACATAGGGAAGGGCTGGAAAGACAGATGGCTCAGCAGTTAAGAGTACTGGCTGCTCTTGGAGAGGTACCTGGTTTGATTCCCAGCACCTACATGCTGGCTAACAACTGGTCAAAACTTCAGTTCCAGGGGATTCGGTGCCCTCTTCTGGTCTCCTTACTCAGGCATTGCATGCATATGGTACACTTACATACATGTAGGTAAAACACTCACACACAAGATAAAAAAATCACAAAGCAAGAACAAAAGTAAATAAATCAATAGATAATAAATACATATAAGAGAGAGCCTAGAGGTTGAAGTTGGCTCAGATCACCAGTCCCAGCTCTGTGCCTGCAGGCAACCCTCTTGGAAAATACCCAGTGGTCCTATCTCTCCTAAGACTCAAACTTAAGAGGAATTGAGTAGAAAAGTTTGAACCTTGAGACAGGTGACTAAAGACTTGAGAGGCCTTACAGCAGGTCTATCCACCCTTCCTGCCCTTACCTGCTGCCAGCAACACTGAGTTCATAAACTGAGCCACTGTCTTTTGAAACCTCTTCTTGATCTCAGCCAGGGCTCGGTTTATCTTCGCCATCTTGTCATCCATGTTGATTCTGCGAGGTGGCTAAGGGGAGGCAAAGGGGTGTGAGCAGTGTTCATCTGCTCTCAGGGAGCTGTCTGCCTGCTCAACAGGACTGGCTCTGCTTTGAAGTGGCTGTTCATTCTGCCTAGAACACACCTTTGTCCCTCTTGGACAAGTCCTTCCCTCACACAGGCCCAGATCTGACTTAGATGCCTCACCGTGGAAGTCTTCCTGTATTTCCTCAACCAATGGTACTTGCTCTCTACTGGCCTTCTACATCCACCCATTCCCACTCTGTCTACATGGGGTCTTGATTTTTACTTTCTTTATCCTTATACTTGACTGACTCCTAGAAAGCAAGCTCTATGCTTTTTCTATCTCCCCCTTAACAGAGTGTAAGTATGAAAAAGTTTCTTATATGGAATTTAAGCCTCAGGTTGAGAGTGAGGTGAGGAGTAGACAGATTTTCTAGAGAGTGACAAGAGCCAGCCTTCGTGTCATTCTTTACTCTGCTGGCTGGAACTTGGTAAAGGACACGCCAGTTAACAACAAAGCCTCAACCATCCTTTGGAGTGTTGGTCCCAGCCACTGCTTCTGGGCTAATTTTATTTATTTGTAATTTATATCCACTCTGTTTCCCAAAAGGATCTGAGGCAGCACTCTCGGCTAATAAAGCATTTAAATCGAAGCATCGCCTTGTTTCCAAAGTGCTGCCTGGATAGAAATATTTAGTGAGGAGCCAGGCCTCGAGGCTGTAAAAGCTGGGACTGCCATCCTGCCTGTCGCTATGATGGGTGGCCCTCTTTGGGATGGGTGCCTGGGGAAACCATTTAACAAGCTTCCCAAGACAGGGATGCTACCCTCCCCCAGCCCCAGCCTTTCTAGGTGGCCATGCATTTTGCAGAACCAGCACCAAACAAACATATAGGAGGTGGCTGAAAGGACTGTAAAGTCCTAGAATGAAAGTATGTTAAAGTCAGATGGACCCTTACACATAACTATACTGAAACGGGCTTAGCCAGAGAAGTGCCTGGCCAAAGGCCCTGTGGCCTCTTCCTACCCTAGGCTCTTTGCCAGCTCCAATACTCTGCAAGTTTTCTTGGTCCTTGCAGCTTCCCCAGTTCCAAGGACCTAAGGTGACTGATTGTCAGAGCCTCGGGAGTTCATGTGAAAATAACCTGAAATGCTGAACCAGGCAGTTCAGGTCAATGTTTGGAAATCCTGTTGCTCACAAAAAATGATGCTATCTATTCATTTGTTTCTGTTCATCTAGTTAGAGAGTTGTAATATATTATAGTACACACCCTGCATTCCTAAGTAAAAGTGATTGCAGCCAGAATGCTTTTTTGGCAAGACAGCCTTCTCTGTCCACATCAGCATCTATCATCCATAATGCAGCATGCTTTCTGAGGCTGTTTTAATGTATCGGTGTGTTTATTCTTGTGTTAAATGTCCCCACGACAGTCATGTTCTTTGAATTACTGTGTCATTTTAAATAACTTTTCACTCCTTGACTGCAGTGTCAGATTGTGCCTTTGTTGAGTGTCCCTTGATGGAGTTCGTGTCCTCGACATCAACATGGTCTAGCAGAAATAGAATGTGAGCTAGTTTAAACGCATTAACAGCTACAACGGAAACATCCTAAAAGTGTAGTGAATTCTAATAATGTATTTATTTTTCTGAGTACAAAAAAGCCAGTCATCTAACATGTAATGAAAACTGCCAGTTAATGAGAAATTGTACCTTTTCTTTTCCCACTAAGCTTCTAAAATGCAGTGTATATTTTGGATTTCTGTGCTTCAAAGGTTCAACAGCCCTATGTGACTGTGGCTGCTGTAATGGGACAGCACAGCTCAGGGCTTCTAATTCTGGCTTGCTACAGATGCATTAAGGAAAGGCAAGATCAGGTTCAAGTTGCTGAGGTGTTTTCCCAGGCTTAGAGGGCATGTGAGCACATGGACTTAGGAGTCATTTTTCTCAGGCTATTGGGAGAGTCTTTCATTACTTGTGTCATGGTTCTCAGGAAACTCTCAGGGATAATCAGGCCTAGTACACATTGAACAATGAGCATTAGTGTAAGGACATGGAACCAGAGGGACATGAGAGAAGGAGCACTATGCAAGGTCATTTATCCCAGCCCAAATGGACTGACATCCTGTGACTGGCTACCTGACAGCCTGCTTCCCTTCATTCTTCCCTTTCTCCCTTCCTTATTTCCTTTCTGCTATGGGTAGAGCCCCAGGCCTCACATGTGCTAGATAAGTACTCTACTACTGAACTGTACCTTGAGCCCACTATAGCTGTAATTCTCCTTTAAGAAACCAGTACAGGCTAGGTTGACAGGCATCTGAGTTTTCAGGTGCTCTTATGAACTCCTTAACAAGCACTTTCTCACCTCATGTCTCAGCAGCTCCCACATGCCCTCTATCCTTCCACACTAACCAGGCTGTTCATAATTGGTATTACATTCTTTTGTCCCTTCCATTAGACTGCATGTTTCAGAAACTAGAAAGAACCTTCATTTCTACATCCCAAACAGTCACACTGGCACACTTCAAGTGCTAATAAACACTGAATTAGTTAAGAAATCAATGAAAGAAAATGTTGCAGGAATGAAAATGTAATGAATAAAGCAAGAACACGGGGAGATCATGGGTATGTTTTGTGTCTTCGTCAGATAATAAGGTTCACCAGTGAATGCTTATAACTGTCCCTATAACTCAAGGGTACTGTGTCCTGCCATCTCCGAGGGCCTATAAGCTTGTGGCATACCATGGTAATGTCACCATAGCTTAAGAGCCTCTTGGTCAGGCTTTCAAAATTTATCACCCCAATCGGGATACTATAGCGAGGAAAGGGGATGCTATTTATAATTCGTGCAGGTGGGCAAGTGTAAACATGGACTGGCCCTGTACAAACTGTTTCTCCTGGGAGCCTATCCCAGGAAAGCATGGCACAAGGGAATGCACTGATCTGCTCTATCACTTGAGCCTCCATTCACCCCAGCAGTGGTAAAAAGGGTTCTTGTCCAGCAATATTTCTCCTTCTCCTGAGAACAGCACCTTGGCTTTCCTGTAGGAAGGCTTTTGCCTTGTTCTTGCCTGGATGGTTTACTGGTCTCATGCCTTGGCCTCCAGGATGGACATGAGACTCAAGTCTGCCTAGTTGGAGCAATACATTCCAACGGCCATGAGGTTCATGACAGTCATGGGTGGCCACCTGAGCCGGTGAGTGTTGATCCTGGACATCCTTTCCATGCCCCGCCCCCCTACTTTTTAGAGCTAGAAATAAATTCAGGCCACACACATGCATGCATAATGATGTCTACACTTCAGAACACTACAGTTAGCACAGTAAAAGCCCAGAGAGGACCATGGCCATCTGGCCACTAACAGGAGAGGAACTCACAGAATAAACGTGGCAAAGTGGAAAGCAGAGCCAAGATGTGGAGGAAGCACCAAGGGCCTGTGCTCAGCCCTGTGCAGCCACATAGCAAACTTCTAGCTCAGCTAGCAGAGTGTTGTTTTTCAAGCTCAAACCCTGGATTCTGTCATTTACAACTAAAATACTTTTTTTTTTTTTTTTGAGACAGGGTCTCCCTGTAGCCCCAGTTTGTCTGGAATTCATTATGTAAACCAGGCTGGCCTCCATCTCATAGAAATCTACCTGCCTCCGCCTCCCAAGTGCTGGGATTAAAGGCATGTGCCACCAAGCCCAACAACTAAGAAATTCTTAACTGACACTAATGGTTCATGTATGAGGTGATCATAAGATTAAGCAGTGAATGAAGGCAGAGAAAAAGGAAGAGCCTTGCACCAGAGGTGGGGCAGGATCATGGGATGCAAAAACCCTGAGCTACGACATAGTAAGCTCTGTTGAGACACCCTGGGATCTGGACTGGATGTGCATCTGTCTGACCCCACACATCTACTGTGCCTTACCCGTTTGTCATGCAGGATGCTGTGGGGACAGCTTTTGGGTGACACAGTGAGGGTCACTGTCTCATTCATGGAGGTGTAGGTGACAGTGATGGAGTCCTGCCCCAGGACTGTTAGCTT
This sequence comes from Eospalax fontanierii, assembly GCA_035773235.1. Taxonomy (NCBI): domain Eukaryota; kingdom Metazoa; phylum Chordata; class Mammalia; order Rodentia; family Spalacidae; genus Eospalax; species Eospalax fontanierii. Next base: position 86,450,456 of record CM069526.1, read on the forward strand.
CATTTGCTCATTCACCTGCAGATGAAGAAACCAGCACTTGTCAAAGCCCTGCTTCTTCCTGACCCACCCCAAGGTATAAGTCCTGCTTGGTTTGGAGCTAAGTATGTATGATATTCCTGAGTTTTGTACTAGACTCTAGCTTTCATGGTGAAGACAGAGGAATACAGTTTGTGAATTAACTGAGAAAGTAAGCAATGCCTCCTCCCCTTCTCCTCTTCCAGTCTAAGCTTATAACCAGCTGCTAAAGAAGCACAGGTGTTAGGCAGGTGATCAGGCCCAGATCTGTAGACTGGATCAGGGCATATGTCCTGGATCCTGGGCCAGACAGCTGTGACTACTCAGGCACCAACTGAACCGGAATCTTGTTCTACAGCAGGTGGGAAGGTGGTCATGTAGCAGGGATACCAGAAAACACTTCCCCTGCAGGAGAGTGAGTAGGTGGAGGCTCCTCTGGCTCATCCCTTCACCTCTGCAGGTGTCACTATCCTTCCCTGAGTAGGAGCCAAAATCAAACAGAAATGGGCCAGAAGCTAATCTTCCACCATTCCCAAAATAATAGGGTTTCCTTCTTAGCAGCCCCAGACAGGGACCTAGGGAGGTGGCTTCCCCTAAATAATAATACAGTCCTTTACTGAGGACTCTGTGGTGTAGAACAAGCCCTGGTTCTGTCTGCTGCTAGTAAGCTGTTCAGTCTCTTGGAATATCAAATTCCTCAACATGAAGTAGTTAGAAAGGCTACTGTTTGGGTCAAATGCTAAGGATGGTGCAAATGTCTTTATAAGTCATAAAGGCACCTACCCACATGACTGAGTAGTGTCAGAACATGTCAAGCAGAGCAACTTGTTTTTCATCCACAGTGGCCCTACCTAAGGTCTCAGAGCCTACAGACCTCTACTGCTGCTGTGCTTTCCCAGTCTTCATTTCCTGACCTACAACATCTCTTTACTTAGGACTGTTCTGAATCAAGAGAGCTTTATACTTGGCTCCTTCCACTAATCCAGTTGTTGCCCAAGGAGCTAACATCTCATTTCCTCATCACCAATCTCTTCCTCACACTCTGTCAGCTAAAACTGGCCTCTCAGTTCCCCAAAGACAATGAACCATGATATGCTAAGCCTTTGGACATCTTCAGATCTGCTGATCAAAGCCTAGCATGGTAGAATACACAATCCCAGCACTCAGGAGGCAGAGGTGGGGTGAATCTCTATGATAAGGCCAGCCTGGTCTACAAAGCAAGGTCCAAACAAATCTGTTGATTACTCTTAACAGAAACTACCCACTCCTGGTCTTCTAGAGAAATGTAGACTAGAGATACAGTCAGGAGCTCAAGCTCTGCAGGGGACTGGGTTCCATTACAGTGTTACCTCCTACCAATTGGGCAATTATAAAGAAATTGGTTAGCTTCTCTGAACCTGGAGACAGTAACAGAGTCTTTCTCTGTAGGATAAAACATGCACCAAGCTTAGCATGGTGTCGCTGTTATTTATTGTCCCTGTTCCCTGGGCCTTTCCCTTTCCCCAAGGCCTGTAATATGGGAGCTCCGCACACTCAGGTGTGGCTCATTCTGAGAGTTCATTTGCTGTCTGGCATATATTATCTGTCCTCTCCAGGCCACAGACAAAGATATGTCACTAGGTCAAATCAGCTATCTAAAACTGCTTTGGAGATAATGAGCTATATATATGAAATGTTATAACTCATATTTTGTATGCTAACTAAAAACTTAATTTAAAAGCCCATATTGGTCCCAGATACCCTGGGAAACCTTTGTTTATACTCACACCCTAGCATGGAGTCATGTAATCTCTCATCCTCACCCATCCCTACAGATGTCTGAATGTCACACAGTTCAACTATTGAAATGACTCCTGTTAAAAAAATACTGCGAGCATCTTTAATTATATCAGGTCTAGCTGATACAAAAACTTCCAACTAGTTTCTCCGCTAGTCTAGCCACTGATCCCCTTTTTAAAAAAGAGTTTTATTTTTTAAATTATATGTATGTGTGTGGGTATGTGCACATGAATGTAGATACCCATGGAGGTCAGAAGCATCAGATCCCCCTGAAGAAGGAGTTACAGGCAGTTGTGAGCTGCCTGACATGTGAGATGGAGATGGAACTCAGGCCCCCTCAAAGAGCAGTATGCACTCTAACCCTCTGAGCCATCTCTCAATTCTTGGTATCTTCTTGTTAAGCTTCCATATGGAGACTGGACTGAGCATTCTAGTCCTCAGCTTAGAAACTAACTAGCTGGCCCCACGTCTAGTAAAGTTGAGCCAGGCCCTGACAGGTTAATTCTCCTACATATAACTAAAAAGTTGAAGGGGAAAAAAACAAACAAACAAAAAACTTCTCAAAGGCTCCAAAGAGTATCAAAGGCAGGCAGATTTTGAAGTGAACTAAAGCTTAGAAAAGGCCCAGCATGGTGTGTATCTGTTCATGATTCTAGCTTGAAGGCAGGCCACAGTCATGGCTAAACTACCACCTTCTGACCAAGGAACCCAAAAATGGAACCTGGAGCAACCAAAGTCACAAGAAAGTGTGCAGAGCATTCTGGATGGGACTGAGTCAGAGGAAAGGCCAGAATTCTATGTATAACCTATCCATACCTCTGGCTAGTCCCTGAAATCAGCATGAGAAGATGGTCTCAAGGCAGCTCACAGGTAGAGAAATAAAAATACTAGTTTAAAAACTTCTGCCCACTGCTGAGGAAAAAAATTCATGATTGCATTGTGACCAAATCCTTCTTGCCTTTAGAACAAGAATATTAAATCGTCTTCAGTATTCTGCCAGAATTCAGAAAATCCACTGCACAACATCGGCAGCTGTAAACCAAAATTCCATGGTAGGTGATGGATTAGTGACTCACAAGACATTCTTAAGGCGACCTGTCAGACACACCAAGACACAGAAATCTTCAAACACTGACTGTGAAACAGTTCATTTAACTGTATTCGATGAAGTAAAGGAAAACAAACTTGTCACAAATTATTAGATAAAAAATTCTTAGTAAAGAATAAAAAATATAAAAACCAAAAGGAAATTCTAAAGTAGAAATGTAAACTTTTCACAAGATTAGCATAAAAGCAAAAAGAAAATGGTAGAGGAAAAGTCAGAGAACTAGAAGACAGACCAAGAGAAATTATTGCAGAAATTTTTTCAGAAAAATCTGAAAAGAGAAAAAAAATTAGACTGAAACAACCACAAGAAAAATTAAGAGTTTGAAAGTCCTATTAGACAGTATCAAAAGGTCTTAAATACAGAGGCTGGAAGGATGGCTCAGCAGTTAAGAATTCTTACACATGACCTGAGTTCAGTTTCCAGCATTCACCATCAGGTAGCTCACAACCACCTGTAGCTCAGAGCTCCAGGGAATCCAGTGCCCTCTTCTGGCCTCCATGGGCACTTGTACACACATGCAAACATACATACACATAAATAAATAATAAAATAAATCTAAGAAAAAGGTCTAAAATGAGTAATTTTTGAGCCTCAGAAGAAAAAGAATGAGATTGGAGAACAGTTATTTTTTTCTGAAGATAGTTTAGGAGATTTCCAAATTTGGCAAAATGAATTTACATATATTTTCAGATTTAAAAGGCTGAGTAAGATTAAAACATGAAACATGAAGACAACCATACCTAGATACATCATCAAACTTAGGAAACCAAGAGAAAACCTTAAAAGTAGCAGGCAGAGAAAGCAGATGTGGCTAAGTGCTCATCATAAACTATGGAGGACAGGCACAGTGGAGCATTATTTTTAATTTTTAAATGTTGAAAAAAAAAGAAAGCCAGCCTGAATCTTATATCCAGAAGAAACACCCTTTAACAAAGATACTTCACTTCTGAAGGACAGAATATTTGTTGCAGCAGATCTGCATTTATAGAAATGCCAAAGAAAGTTATTCAAATTGAAAAGAAATAATACCAGAGGACAGCCTGGATGTGGGGCAGAATGAAGGGTATTAGAAATAGTCACTACTGTAGTAAAAACTGGTTAAAGACAGCATTCACATTACTCAACCTGGGACTGGAGAGTTGGCTCAGAGGTCAAGAGCACCGACTGCTCTTGCAGAGGACCTGGGTTCAATTCCCAGTGTCCACATGGCAGCTAACAACTGTCCATAACTCCAGTTCCAGGGATCTGATGCTTTCTGCTGACCTCTGTGAGCAATGCATGACACAGGTGCACTTACATACATGCAGGCAAGGCACTCACCCTGATGCCTGGTGCTCGCATCCCACCCTGTGTCATATGCTTCTTTTGCTTCCTTTCTTTCACAGGTAGTACATATGAACTCTTAAAGGATGTCACACCAGGCCAGCATCAAGCCTTTATAGATGTTGCTCCTATCTGGAATGCCCTTGTCTCTTCTCTTAATTCATGTTCTCATTCATTCATATTCTCTCTCTCTCTCTCTCTCCTCTCTCTCTCTCTCTCTCTCCTTTCTCACTTTATGTATCATCCACCATCACTTCATGTTATGGCTTATGGGCCACCTTCTATTCCAGGCCACTCCTGACAGTACAGATCTCTGCTATGCAACTCCAGGGAAGATAACAGTGAACTAAAATACAATGCTAAATAGCTAGACATAATGGTGCATTATGTAATCCCAGCATTTAGGACACTGAGCAGGAAGACCATGAGTTCAAGGCCAGCCTGGGATACATAGCAAGATCCTGTCTCAGAAAAGTGAACTTTTATTCTTGCCACAGGTAGGCGTGCTGTGCAGCAATTTCAAGGAAATTGCAACGTTCGCTCCTTAAAGAAGGAGGGAGGCTCCTCATATCCAGGAAATAAACAAGTTTACAAGTCTAGGAAAGGTGAAACTTAAAAGATTTACAGTGCCCCTGCCAAGGTCATAGAGTTATAAACAGTTGGTGGAGAGAAGAGATACTAGGACCAGCTGAGCTGCCTGGATACTCTGACCCATCCAGCTGCCTGCAGGTTGTGGAGAGCTCCAGGGATGCAGCTTTCAGGTCAGCACTCATGTTGGATGCCTCATCTCTTCTCTTAGTCCTCCATGGGAGGACTGAAGATGCAGCTGCCTCTGAGCTGTCCATGTCCTATAAGCAACCTCTCACTCATACTTCTGTAAAAGTTCAAGATGAACTATGGTAGAATTATTTCTTTGGTCAAGCATTGGTACTTTATCCCAGGTGAACAGACATTTTTTCGTATATCCCCAGGAAAACCCACATAAAAGGCATTAAAAAGCAAACTCTAAGGTCAGCAAGATGGGTCAGTGCCAAGATTGGCAACCCAAGTTCAGTCCTTAGAATTGACATGGTAGGAGAGGAGCACCAACTCCTGCAAGTTGTCCTCTGACTTCCGTACAAGTACCATGGTGTGCACACATACACCCACACCCACACCCTCACTCCCACACCCCGCACACAACCCCCCTCCACAAACACACACAAACACGTGTGTGCATAGAAGTGTATGCATGTAAATAAATATAATAGATTTCTAAAAAATAAAACTACCAACAATAAAGCTCTCAATTGCTATAAATATTGCCATGAAGGATCAAGACAATAGCCAACATTTACTCTAGTCACTGACTTAGGACCTCTGAAATAGGATCCTAAGTTCTCTGAGGTCAGTGCTCTTATCTTACAGGTAGCCCCTTGCCTTTTAATGCTGGTCAGTCGGTGAAAGCCCACCCATACCCAAACTACCCACCTACCTTGTATTCCAGGGAGAGCAAAGTCTCCGTCTTGTTAGTCCAGCTCCACTTATGGACTATGTAGCCCTTGTGGTCATTTGTGATCCCACCTTCCTCATCCAAGACCAAGACATATGGACAGCTGGGAGACACACAGAAGAGAAACAGCTTCTAGGCTCTCCTCACTACAGGCTACACACAAGAGGGCAGGGAGAGTATACCCCAGGCTGCAAAAATGGTAGAATCCTGTGAGCAGCTTCACTGTTCTACCTATTATGGGCTGAAACCTACTTACCACCTGCCAATGCAGGTGGTAGAGTCTTTAGAGAATGTTTGGTTTGAGACAGATAATTGAGGTTCAGTCAAAACCCAAGAGGGGAAGAAATAGAATTTGTTCTGTAGCCCAGAAGGCAGGCATACAAGATATTAAGCACCAAAATGAAAGTAAGTCATTCCTTCAAAGAACAACTTACAAAAAAAGCCAGACAAATCAACTTTCAGCTGGCAAGAACATATGCTTCTCTTAAGAGACCCCATGTATGGGCCAAGGAGGCAGAGACGGGGGATCTCTGTGAGTTCAAGGCCAGCAACTTAGCAAGTTCCAGGCGAGCTACATGGTAAGAGACACAGAAGAACAGAGACAGTCACACAAACACATACACACATACACACACACACACACACACACACACACACACACAGAAAGAGAGAGAGAGAGAGAATATGAATGTGATGGCTAATCTTAACTGTCAGTTTGACTTGATTGAGAAATGCCCAGGAGATTAGCAAAGCATACCTTTATGTGTCTGTTTCTAGAGGTGAACAAATAATGAGGGTTCTGTCATGATCAACAGATTCATCCTTTGATGGATTCATAATATGTGGGCATTATTGGGAGGTGATAACAATAGGAGGTGGGGCCTAGCTGGAAGCAGCAGGTCACTGGGCTCGTCCTGAGGTGTATTTGCTCTGATTCCTTCCTGCATGCTCCTTTCTCTATTTTCTAGCCACCATGATGTGAACTGCTTTGCTCCACTGTGTCATGATAGACTGAAACCTCTGAAACTGTGAACATGTCTTTCCTTCCTCAAGCTGTCTATGTCAGGTAGTTTGTCACAGCGATGGGTAAGGTAACTAATATACCACAGAAGTGATGTCCGTGCCTCTTGTTTACCCACCCCTTAGGATAAGACCCTTTTCTCCACTGAAGAGCTCTTCTGTGGTAGGGTGCTGGGAATGTGGCTTAGTGGTAGAGCACTTGCCTAGCATGAAAGTGCTGGGTTTGATCCCCAGCACTGAAAAGAAAAAAAAAAAAATCCCCTGTGAATCTGACCAAGAATCAAGATCTTAGTGTTCTGATGTAACAAATGGAGGATTGGGAGAGTTTCTCTTCTCACTGGGGGAAATCTAACATGGATGCAGTGGGCTGGGCTTCAAATACCTGTGTTCCTGCAGGCATGGCTTCACCTTGCCTCACTGCCTCCCTAGACCCCACCTTCAACCAGGAACTTTTAGTTACTGTCTTATACACACCCACAATTACTTCAAGGGGATAATTCATGAGGTTAGACGTCTCCTGACCCACTTACCTGCTCTTTACATTGTAGTAAACACAGCCCTGACCTTCAGCATTGAACACGGCCAGGAAAGTGTTAGGCATGTCATTAAAGAGGCAGGTGATGCTTCTCTCTCGGCAGCATGTGGGAATCTGAAGCATGGCGATGTTTCCAGAGGGATAACTGGAAGAAATGGGTCAAGTCGAACTAACAGAAAACTCTGCTGGTGCTCTTAAGTTCTCCAAAGGAGCAAGTCATCATGTGAAAGTATTCGATTTACAGTGCATTACTCTCCATCTTCAAAGACCCTGACTGCATTCTGCCTATGCAACAATTAAAGGATTGTGGAACCCAGACATGCTCCAGGCCCTTCCTGTATCTACTTCCTGTTCCTCACACTGCCTTGTAATAGGTGGTACTATCTCCATCTCACACACCAGCAGGATTTTCATGGGGCTGAATGATATTGGGAACATCAGACTTTAGTGCTAAAATATGGAAGTCTCAGGAAAACCAAAATGAGGTATCACCCTACAGGCACAGTATCTGAGGTATAGAGACTATCTTGCCCCATTTCACACTGCAAGTAAGTGACAGAAGCAGGATCTGATCTCGAGAACCAGAGATACTTCTAGTACTGTTAGGCTGCCACACCTTTACCCAGTCTAGGAGGTAATCAACGCTTCTATGGTCATGCCCTAGCTAAGAGACCCCAAGCACACAGAATTGGCAGCTGCTGTCCGAGTACAGGACTCTCAGTGGTACTGCTGCAGACAGAAGGACTCAGTGATTAGCACTGGAACCTGCCATCCTAAATTCTTAAAAACTTGAAATGAAGGGAGGGAGGGAAGAAAATTAACAAATATAAATAAAGGACCCCACAGAAGATCTGGAGCTTGACAATACAATAACTTCACCAAACAGGTTCAGCAGCAAGGTAAAGCAATAAAAGAAAAAAAATCATTATATTGGAAGATAGAGGAGCTGAAATTATCCAGATAGTACAGCATAAAGAAAAAAGAATAAGCCATGTGTATACATGAACCATAAGGTTCATGTGTGTAATCTCAGCACTTGGGAGTGTGAGGCAAGAGAACAACCATGAATTCTAGGTTATCCTGGGCTACATAGCTAGTTTCAGGTCAACCTGAGATATAGTGTGAGATCATACCTCAAAAAAAAAAAAAAAAAAAAAAAAAAAAACTATCCTCCCAGAAAATAGAAGTTCAGAGTCTTGTAGAAGATCATCGAGCATACCAACATATGCATAATGGAATCCCAGAAAGTCTGGAAAGAGAGCAGATAACAGCTGGGAAAAAAGGCTCTAGTTCTTAGAAATGACAGTACAACTTGTGAGGCTAGGCAGGGACAGGAGGATGTCTGTGAGATCAAGGCCAGCCTGTCTATATATCGAGTTCTAGTCCAGTTGGGCTGTAGGGAGACCCTGTCTCGAAAAAAAAAAGGAAGGAAGAAAGAAAGAGGGAAAAAAGAAATGAGAAATGAGACTGGAGAGAAGAATCAGCAGTTAAGCGCACTGGCTGCTCTTGCAGAGGACCTGGGTACAAATCCCAGCACCCACATGGTGGCTAACAACCATCTGTAACTCCAGTTACAGAGGATCCAAAATCTTCTTCTCACCTTCTCAGGCATTGCATGACACAGGTATACTTACATATATGTAGACATAACACTCAAACACGTAAGACAATAAATAAAAAATATTTTTTAAAAAGAGAAATAACAGTACAACAGTACTTATCTTACAGAAATAAGAAAAGATCCCAAGAGGATAAATAGAAATAACCAGACACCAAAATCTAAACAACCTAGATGAAACAATTTCCTGGAAATACACAGATACCCAATGTGACAAAAAGAAGTATAAGATACACAAAGAGACCTAACCTCCTTCGCAAAGGGGCTGAGGAGATAGCTCAGTTAGTAAAATGCTTTCTATGCAAGCTTACTTAAGAACATAAATTTGATTTCCAGAACCCATGTGAAAAAGCTGGGCCTGGTGGTATGCTTTTGTGATACCAGCAATAGACAGATGGGGATAGACAGATCCCTCGAGTTTGTGTAATTGGTGAGCCCCAAGCCAATAAGAGACTGTGTCTTACAAAATAAGTGGATAGCTCCTGAGGAACAACATCCAAGGCTGACCTCTGGCCCCTTCACACATGTACACTCATGTGCACAGCACACAGACAAACACACCCACATCTCTAATAAGGAAAACAACAACACTAATTATAATTAAACCATTCCTAAAGAATAAAAAGTGCATGGCTTCAGATGGCTTTCGTGATAAATTCTATTAAACATGTAAAGAATTGTCCCCAAGCTCTTGCCAAAAATTAAAGGAGAATACTAAATGCTTTTTAACTCATTCTGTAGGGTCAGTGCCATTCAGATTCTAAGCAATATAAAGATAGAAGAGAACTGCAGACCGATATCCCTTACAGATACCCGCAAGGCTGAGAACTGCAGACCAGTATCCCTTACACATACCCACAAGGCATGCCTTTAACCTGTATTCTGGGGACAGAGGCAGGCGGATCTCTGTGACATGGAGGCTAGCCTGGTCTACATCGTGAGTTCCAGGACAACTGGGACTACATAGTGAGACTATCTCAAAAAGCCAAAAATCTCAAAACTCAAACCCAAAACAAAACAAAAAACTTGCCACAAATCTTCAATAATTGAAATAGTGTGGTCTGGCATAATGACAGACATGGATTAGGTCAGTGGATTAAAAAACAGTATGAAAATAGATCCTTCCATTTATAGTCAATTTATTTTTGCCAAGAGTTCCAAGGACCATTCAACGAGGAAAGAATAGTCTCTTTAGAAAACGACTCTGTGACAGCTGGGTATCTACACGCAAGGAATGAAACTGGGCCCTTCTGTCATGCAACATGCAAATATTAGCCCGAAATACCTGGAGATCTACGTAAGAGCATCTCCTCTAAAGCTGTTAGGAGGAGACACAAGAGTAAATCTTCATGATCTCCAATTTGACAGTGATGCCTGAAATCTGAAACTGAAAGCGTAAGCAACAAAATGAGGAAATTTGAACTTCATCAAAATCAAAAACTTTTGGGGTCAGGGGCATGGCTCAGCGATAGTGTGTGTACTTTGGCACAGCGGAGGCCTTAGGTTCAAGTCCCAGCAAACGCTCCACCAAAAGACAATCAAAAAATGAGCAATACACATTGAATACACATTTCTCTAAAGAAGATCTGCCAAACAGCAGCAAGGGAAAGGCTGCTGAGCATTGCCTGTCCATTACAGGGCGATGAGAGTCACTGACACCCTGGACGAGTGAGTGAAACAAGCAGGGACATGGTTCTGAGGCTGATGCGGCCAGCTCAGATCAGGTACAGGTTGGAATTTGGGGCTACTCCAAAGAAAGATCATTTTTACTTGAGAGCTGAGCCCACCAAGCTGGTGTTGAACAGTCAGTAGCTAAACCTGGTATTCCACAGAAGCCAGGAGGTAAAGAAGTGCTTTTCCAGACACCTTTTCACTCAGAAGGGATCAGACAGCTTGCTTCTTCACCTTGGCATGTGAACATGTGATACAGAACTTCTTTAAGATCACTGAGTCCATCTTCCTCATCTTGTAACCAAGGACAGTGAGGCACACAGATGAAAAAATGTATGCAAGGTTACTGGGGTGACTATTGACTGTCAGCTTAGTGGAACTTCTAATTACCTAAGAGACAAGCCTCTGGAGGGGTCTGTGAGGGTATTTCTTTCCAGAGGTTTAATATTTTGGGTCTCATACTGGCTAAAATGAGGAAGCAAATGGAACATCAGCATTCATCTCTGCTTCCTGACTGTGACTTAAATGACCTTATACAGCTGCCACAACGCCATCCTTCCCCTCCACAATGGAATGCACCTTCAAATTGAGAGGCCACATAAACCTTTCACTCTTTAAGTTGCTTTTGTCAGGAATTTTGTCAAAGAAATAAATGAACATAGGAAAAACTGAATGTAGAGCCCTCTTTTGTGACTTCCAAGGAGAAAACGGACCAACTGCCAGGATGCTGCAGCTATTGGAACAGGAGTCGAGTATTCCTGAAGAAGCAGACAAGAGGACTGAGGCAGTCTCATCCAGAGGCACCTCATAATTTTGAAACAGTTGAGAGCAAAGATCGCAGCCAATCCTCTCAGGTCCCACTGACAGAAAGACGGTTTGTGGACAGGGTACTAATCCTGGTAAGTGAAGTGAAAAATCAGAAAGAGGCAAGGGATCCCACAGCTGTCTGAAGCAGCGGCTGCCCTCAAAGGAGTTTCCTGGGTTCTGTGTGGGAAGGATGGAGGTAGGGCTGGGAGCATGCAATGAGCACTCATTTATGACCAGAGAAAACAAAAAGACATCTTTGACAGAGCACTTAAATTCTGAATTCCCAGTTCAGTCAAGAGGAGGCCAAAGTGTGGAGGCTGTTGTCAGGCAAGCCTGGCTGCCACCATGATCCCAGGAAAGTAGGTGAGATGGCTCAGACACCTGCTCTCTCCTCCACAGCTAGGTGATCCTGAGTGCCCGGGGTCGTTCCAATCTCCCCTACCATGCTCTCTGCCATGGGAAATAATCTTTAAAGGTTTAAAAATGGTCCGAGAGGGGGCCTTAGACCAAAGCACAGAAGATTTTTTTATTTGAGGCTTTGCCATTGAGTTCCTTTTGTGACACCGAGTAGGTCACACCACCTCTTTGGGGCTCTCTCCCCATCTTTCTACAATGAAGGGGCAGAACAGGATGACTCTGTCTCCTTTCCTTAAAGTTAGTGTAACTCAAGCTTCAAAGCTGGGAATAAGTATTCTGCCCTCACTGGCTTCAAAGTCCTTGCTGCCTCACTGGCAGGGCATCTGGATCTGGTCTAGAGGACGCTGGGGAGTGGGTGACAGGACACCTGAGAAGGACAGTTCCCGGGGGACGTCACACCCAGGTGTTCTCCAAAGGGAGTTCTCTTTTTTACCTTCATTACCCAGATTCAGATGCTAGAAGAAATCAGTCAAAATAAAGTTGTTTTCTCTGAGGTTTTAATGACTGGTCTATCTAGTTTGTTATATTAATGGATTTCACACAATAGCTACTAAGTACATCTCTGTGACTGGAGAAAGCAGTTGACTCAGTTCACCCCAAGGTATGCATAGCCACTGGGGCTCACCCTCTAAAGGGCTCTGTCTTCTGAAAGTCCAAGCTTTTCTAAACTAGAGTTCTCAAACCTAGGCATACAGGCAAGCTTCTGAAGATCCTAAGTGCTCTGCAGCCTCAGATCATACTTAACATGCATGTGAATATAAGTGCACACTTCTGGGAAGAGGGTTTATAACTGCTGTCAGATTCACAGGAAGAAAGTGTCTTCTGCCACGTGCACATCCAAGGTTAGCACTCAGCTACCCTTATACCCATGAACCAAGGCAGACCTCAGCAGCAAATCAGTCAGACATGGAACAACTGGTGTGAGGGTTGAGCCTCCAAGCATTTGAACCTTGGAGGAAAAGCGCAAGGTTCAACCATTGACTCATGGTCAGGGAAATAAAAACCCCAAGCACTTAGGGCCACCTTGCTTCGCCTCTCAGCTGGATGTGAACCCATTTTGTCTGTAGCTTCCTCTCTTCTGCAGAGCCTTGCAGGTTTGTCCACCTGCAAAGACAAGTTTCTCACAGGTATCAGGGACTTGATACATTCCTTCTGATCCGAACTGTTCATAAAATTGTTCTTAAAACTAGAAGGTCTTCCCAAGACCCTCTCAAGTCTGATCCAAACAAACACTTACCACCCTGAAGGATCCTCACCAGGCTTCCCTGGTGGACCAAGAATGCCAAGTGAACACTTACCTGTTTCAAGCCCTGAAGTTCTCTGGGGCTGAGTTGGGGAGAAAGAGCAGCACCCATAAAAAGGATATTAAACGAAGGAAGAGCCATCATAGAAAGTGTAATGTAGTTTGGCGGGCTTCTTGAATGCCTTCCATTCTTGAGAATGACGGTTCATGTGAGTATGTTGGCTGGAAAGCTGGTGAGGAGTGGAAGCGGAAATCTGAGTTCCCACAGTGTGGGGGTGGTGAGAATCCCCTCTGGAGGTCAGCGTTAAATGGGAGGGAATCTTTGCCCTGTAGTTGCGTAAGATCATGGGGCAGGAGATGCTCCTCCCTCTCCACAAGATTCTTTCGGCTTCTCTGTGGGGAATGAGATGAATGTATCTTCTAGGTCCTCTCAACTCTCCAGAGAGGTTCTCAGCAGCCTTTCCTCACACCCCATACCCTCCCCCTGTCTCTAATGTACACACCCCATCCCCCCTCTGTCTCTAATGTGCACACCCCATCCTACCCTTCCTCATACCCAAAGTAGCATTTGGGGAAGTGAGAAGGTCTCAGTGCCCATGTAAGACCAGCCTGGAACATGAGGTGAGAACCTATGGAGTGGAACTATGGGCTCTGGAGCAGCTGGAGACAACCCATTCCCTGAGGTTCCAGAGGAAGAGGGAACGTAGGTAAACTGAGTGGCCGTTGCCTGCCCACACCCTGGCCCAGTGACCACCCCCAACCCAGAAACATATGACTTACATGTGAATAGATTTTTAATCATTATGAGCTGGTCCCTTGGAGAAATAAACTTCTTGCTAGGCTTCATGGAATCCTCAAATCATTATACTATGATTCACCCATGCAGCTGAAATATTTTGTTTTGATAGATTTTTTTTTTCTTTTTGGTAAAACATTTATAAACTATGCAAAGAAATTACCACTTGAGGTACAAAACCTGTAAACTGTAAGGAGCCACACAAAGGACTTCCTTAGGAGAGGGAGCCTATAGTAGAAAGCATTACACAGAGTCAGGCTGACAGAGCCAGGCCAGCCTAGGCAACTCCTTACCCACTGCCTTATTTTTCTTATCTGCAAAATGGGAAGGGGCATGGTCTTTGTGTGTGTGTGTGTGTGTGTGTGTGTGTGTGTGTGTATGTGTGCGTGTGTGTGTGTGTGTGTGTGTGTGTATGTGTGCGTGTGTGTCTGTATGTGTGTAGACGGCCAGGCTGAAATGGGGGGTAGTATACACAGCCTAGTACACCTATTGCTGTGACTGTAGCAAAGCTTTCTGAGAACACCTGTCCATCTGTCCCATGTCTGGTGAGCCCCTCTCCCCATCCAGGCACTCACATGCGGCGACACATATCCTGTAGCTTCTCCCGGGCCTCAGGGCAGGGGTCCTGGAACTCAAGGACGCTGCTTTCAGGAGGGGTTCGCACTCGTGGGAGCGGAGACATGGTGTCTTCTGCAGGCTTTCCCTTGACTACAGCTGGAGTGGAGAGGTACAGACAGCTGGGTTTTAGAGGGCAGCTTCCCCTGGAGGAGGGCAGTGGAGCACTTGAGACAGCTCATCTGTGCTCTACGGCAATGGGAATCACTGGCTGCTAGCTCTGCCAACCAATCATTAAGGTTACATCAGAGACTGAGAGCACAATGATACACTCAGCCAGGGAGCTGAACGGAAACAACATCATTGATAACCAAGTGGGGTTTAATGTGGATGCCTCCACAGCCCCCAATAACCACTCCCCTTTTACCAAGGAGAGTGAAGCATGAGGAAGGCAAGTCACACAGGCAGCCAGGGCAGGTCGAGAACTGGCTCCGAACTTCTCAACTTCCAGCCTTACCTCCAGTGTCTGTGAGAATCAAAGAGGCAGTGTAAGTAACCCCTCTAACTCCAGTCTGCTTCACCATGCAGTCCCCGCTGCCTGCCCTCCTTCACTATGCAGTCTTCCCCAACCCCGAGTCTTGCCCATACTGTCATCAGATGGCAGGTGGGTAGGAAGGTCCTGAGGCCTGCTCTCAGCAGCCCCTCCCCACCTCTCTCTGTGGAGCCTGTTATACTGCTGCTACCCCTCTGCTTACTTCCATTGCCACCTGTTTTCCCTAAAGACCCCTCCCTTCTCAACAGAACAGGGGTATCTCCTGTGGCTCTGCTTCCTGCCCTTACATAGTAGCTCTGTCTGGGGCACAGAACTGGAATCTGTTGGGTTTGGGATCCAAACTAGACACTGTGCAGATTTCTATTTTCCTACTTTCAGTGTCTAGCCTGAGCTGTCTCAGCAGGAATGAGATCATGACACTGCTGGTAAAGGTGTGGGTGTGGTGAGGGAACTACATAGAAGTGGAGTGTGTGCACTTCAAAGTGAAGCCACTGGATGTGCTGCAGCTCTGTCGTCCCTGTGATCATATGTGTCACAGCCTGGGAGTCTCTTGGTGACTCTATCAGAGAGCAGACCTAACCATGCCATCAACTGCACAGCTGGATGTAGACCTAGTCATCTCCTAACTCACCACCACCACAGGGCCTGGGACCACATCTTCCTTTCTCACCTTTCTTCTTGACTTCCTTTCCTGTCGAGAGGGAAAAGCTCAGACAGGCTGTGGACGTCTGGTAGACCAGCTGGTAAGGAGAGCTCACTCCCACAGCAGAGATGTGCATGGGGGACTCTGGAGGGGAAGAAAGAGTCAATCTTTCCTGTCTTTTCAATTTTAGTTGTTTTAAAACCAAAATACAGGAATCTTGTTTGAACAGGATGGTGGGCCAAATATTCAGTGTTGTCACAACAAACCAGGAAGTCTCCTAGAAGAAAGGCTTTTTGATGTGTAGGCATGTTCAGAGTCATTTAGGGACATCCTTCAGGCTCCATCTACAGGCTGTCCCGGCTCCAGCATCTCAAGGGTGAAGGGGCACATCTGAAGAGCGACAAGTGAGCTTAAGGGTGCCACTGTAAGGGCAGTGCAAGCGTCAGTACTGCACTAAGCAGGGGTGAGCCTGGGCAACAAGGAGGAAGCACCCGAGAGTCAAAGAGTCAGCTCTCCCCTCATCTACAGCACGGGAATCAGGTGCTCTGCAACAGCCTATCAGCCCTGCAGAATGGCACCATCTTCTGTACAATCACCTGGTAGGTGGCCACTCAGGAGTTCCAATGCAGCCCCCTCAACTACATTGGGAAGAGGAGCAAACACACACACACACACACACACACACACACACACACACACATCCCTCAAAAGTCCATCTCCCAGGTTCTGACATGAGGTTTAGGTTTAAATAGAGGACAGGAAGTATGTATAATCAAGCAGCCCTGGTCAAGGTGTGGTCCTGCTCATCATTATTTCAACAATATCTGAGCTTCTAGCTCCTTGCCTGTCCTGCAAGTTGTCAGCATAGTGTGGAATATCTTTCTTAGAGACAAGCTTCCTCTTGGACCGGCAAAAGATCTCTAGTCTTTTCCTTCCCAAAGATGAAACTCATGGGGAAATTCCATTCCTCGGGGTCCATCGCCAGCAGTGTACAGGTAAAGGGAAGGGCACAAGTATCTATCCTCCAACTACATTCTTATATGAACCTCACTGTCGCATCCTTTCTCCAAATATGGTCATGTCAGGCATGAAACCAGTGTTAGGAAATGCTAGCAATTCGCTCATTATGAGACATTCAAATCCATAAAGAAAACAGCAAACTCAACCTCATCAAGTAGACAAACATTGTAAACAGACTCCACCCTGGATGACTGAAACATGAAAACACTCACCTTGCTAATGATCCAAGTGGTAAAACAGCTGTCAGTACCTTCCACTTTAGTATAAATGAGAAAATAAAATAAGACCCAATACAGGCCAAGATGGAATAAAACCCATCAACCTTGCTGTGTAGAGGAAAAACCATGTTGAAAGTTCTGCACAGACTGTAACCCTCTGCCCTATTCAATAATCCATGCCTGGGATTAATCTTAATCAATGTAACAGAAATAAATGATGTGCACAGGGATGCATATTGTACTAGAAACAAAAAGCAGGGAAACCAAGCACTTAAATATGTTACATTAGCGTTGAAAGGACATTAGCCCCACTCACACAGCAAGTAGTGAAAACCAGATAGCTGCACTGGAAAACACTTACAGTCTATTATTAAAAGAAACCAAGAGACACAAAAATCACATTATATGAAACTATATATAAACATATGCATGAATCAAATAGCTTTTACATTAAAGATGATAATAGTGTTTTACTTTTTCTTTTTTGGGTGTTTTACTCAGTAATGTTGTTACCAACTGAAAATAAAGGGGCAGCCCTATGCTTGTCTCTGACAAGCCAGGGAGGTAGGTGTCAGACAGGAGGCAAGACTGGAGGCAGTCTTGCTACCATAGAAATGCCACTTTAGTAGAAGTATGCTCTGGCTAGAGTTAAGAGAATATTCTAACCCAATTTGGTTGAGTGCACACTAGAAAGCAGTTCAGAAAAACATAAATTATACAATAAACTGTCATAGTTTGAACTTTTTAATGTACTGGGAGAGCAAGCTAAGTCAAATCCTGGGACAAATAAGTGCTTTCCCAGGAGAAATGAATGGCTTTCCCCTCCCACTGTCATGGCTATTTTGATTTTTCCTTCCAAACTCAAAGCCTTTTTAAAGAGAATGACATCTGTATCAAGAGCACCAGCCAGTGAGAGATTTCCAAGCGAGCTCCACGAGAGGAACTTTCTCAGCCTCTACTGATGTCCTGGCCACAGAGTCCAGCTGAACTCTTTCTCAAGCTGCTTCATAAACTCTGGGGGATGCAGGAAATCTGTGCTTTGGAAGTAAACTTGAAAATGCTTAAAGCACTTTATGAGACAGAATACTAATGATGAAAATTGTTTTCCTTTTAAAGAAAAGAAAGTGGGCCTGGAGAGTTCAGCAGTTAAGAGCACTGGTTGCTCTTTCAGAGGTCCATTTGATTACTAGCACCCACATGGTGGTTAACAACTGAACTTGGGTCATCTGCGAAAAGAGCAGTAAGCACTCTTAACCACCAAGCAATCTCTCTAGCCCCTCCACCCTCCACCTTTTTTTGGAGACAATCCCTCATTGAGCCTGGAATGACCAATTTGGGCAGCAAGCTCCAGGGATCCTTCTGTCTCTGTCTCCCCATCACAGGAATGGCAGGTTTTTTATATTGAGTTTGGAGGAATCTGAACTCAGGTCCTTATGTTTGCATGGCAAGCACTTTACAGACTAAACTCCCTCTCCATCCTGTATACTTAAAATCATCTCTAGATGATTTTTTTTCATCTTTTAGAGACAGGGTCTCCCTGTAGCCCCAGCTAGCCTGGAACTTGCTATGTAGACCAGGTTGGCCTTGAACTCATAGAGATCCACTTGCCTATGCCTCCTGAGTGCTGGGATTAAAGGTGTGTACCATCATGCCCAGCATCTCTAGATGATTTATAATAATACAGTGTAAATGTTATGACAATGATTGTCATTCTGTGTTATTTAAGGAATAATGAAGTGAGAAAATGTCTGTAAACATTCAGTACAGAGGCAACCTTTCAAAAACATTTTTAATCTGTGGTTAGTTTGAGGCAGAAGAAATTTTACGGACATACAAAGAGGAATTCCTCACCCTGGAATCTACTTGAGGCTGTTCACCACAGTGAGGCCAGAATTCCAGTACAGTTAGAAACTACTTAAGACCTTTGTCCCTTCCCAGCTGTAAATGTGCATTTTCTAGGAATCTCACCAGAAACTCCATTCACAGGACAAGGACATGTACCAAATCTCTTATGCAGTTCCAGTGACTTCTGGTTTCATTTTATCAGATTAGAACTCCCACCTCACTTATCTCGTATCAAAAGAGATAAAAAAGTTACTGAGATGCAACTTGAGAGTCACCAAAATGGTATATATGGCTAAGCTCAGACAATTAATTGCTAATAATCCCTTGAGGAACCTGTGGCCACACATAAATCCATCTTATTTTCCTCTATTCTCCCTTGAGACACACATAAGGCCCCTTCCTTGAGTATGTCTTACTTTCTTCTGAGTGCCCCACTTCCTCTCAGTCCTCATGCTCATGTCTATATAAAAAGATCTTCAATAAGATCTCCAACTCTGCTTTATCATAAAGCAGTTAGTCTTGAAATTCTTTTCAACACTGAAGCCATGAATCCTAGTTCAGCCTGAGTCGAGGTCTCTAAAAGTTTAGGGGAACTCCTCAGGCTGCTGAGGTGACAGTGGAAGCTGTCTATGTCCCCTTACTGCTGACAAGTAGGATCTGTACATGTGGAATCTGTGGATACAGAGGGCTGACCTTATTCAGGTAGGAAAGTGTTAAGCGCGCTGGGCTGGGGCTCCCATGGGGTCGCCTGTCTCATACTTTCACACTCATGCAACAACAGACCTGGACTCCACAGGAAGTGGTCTTTAAGCCCTGAAACAGAACATAGGATACAGAACTCTCTGTATTTCAGTCACTCCCCACCTAAATGTTTACAGCAACACTGGAGGACGTGACGAATCATAATCTGACTGATACAGTTCAAAACAGGCAGCAAGTAAATCCTCTAAAATGGAGACCTCCATTTCCTATTAAGCAGAGAGGCAGAAATGATTGGAACTTAATCTTAGGAAAAATAATTTATCAAAATAACCTTTTATCTTGCATTTAACAAATCATAGTACTAATGCTATGCTATGCTAATTTTACAAAATTTAGAATAACATGCTGAGTTTTTGGTTGATTTTCTTTTTTTCTGAATAACTATTTAAAACATTCAAATATGGGTCCAACTGTGTTTGTCTTTTGCAAAAGTATACCAGGGATTTCTTGCTTATTCTTAACTCTGTGGTACCTCAGGCATACTTTCCCTGTTGTGTGATCTGAGACAGCTTTTCTTCAGTGCTGACTAGCTTCATTCTGAAATGGTTTTCATGGGAATCAGAGTCTTCCATGTCATTTTCATTGACTTCCATAAAATCCTACGGTTTTTCCAAGATCTGCCATTTTACTATTCAATTGATTTGTTCAGGATGTATATATCAGTCTCAGATATTTAATCTCCAACCATCAGAGAGAGCTTCACAGATATTGACTCAGTGGGTAGGGAAAGGGGCTAACAGACATCTACTGAACAGGTGACAGAGCACGATTATGAAATATCAATTGTGTGCTTCACTAAGTATGGCTAAGCATTTAAGTGAACACTTGGGAGCCTTGGCTAAGTTAAAGATATAAAACACTACAGGGAAGAACCGATTGACAGAGTGGATCAAGGGTCTGAATGGGTATTTGTCAAAAGACATACAAATAACCAGCAGCATATGAAAAAAATGTTCAAAGTCAACCATTAGAAAAGCACAACTCAAAACCACAATGAGACTCATGGCTTTTATGAAAATACAGACAACAGTAAATGCTAATGAGGCTATGGGGAAAAGAGAGTCTTTATAACAATGGTAGTGGCATTATAAATGAATACAGCCATAGTGGAAAACAGTAAAATAGAAAATAGCTAGGCAGAGTGGCACAGGCCTATAATCCCACCACTTGGGAAGCTGAGGTAGAAAAATTATAAGGTCAAGGCCATCCTGGGCAACATAGGAAGACCCTTACCAAAAACAAACAAACAAACAAAAAATTAAAAATAGAACTACTATATGATTCAGCAACCCTACTTCTGGGTATATTTCCAAAGGAAATGAAGTCAATGTCTCAAAGGGATGGTTGTTCTTCTATGTTAACTGCAGTGTAATTTACACCAGCCACTGTGGAATCAGCCTGAGTTTCCATCAGTGGATGTACAGATCAAGAAAATTATCCAGCCTTCAAAAGAAGGAAATCTTGTCAGCAAGAGAGATGAGTCTAAAAGACATTATGCCAAGTGAAATAAGCCAGGCAGAAAATCCTGCATGATCTCCCTCATATGTGGAATCTAAAATAGTCAAACTCATAGAAGCAGAGAAGAATGGGCTAGCTGTGGGCTAGCTAGTGTGCAGGGGGACGCTAGTCTGGGGATCTATGCGTAACATTATGGTCCTGTCATTACTGTATAGAGTACTTGACATTTGCTAAGAAGGCAGGAGGATCTTAAGTGTTCTCATCATACACACAGGCAAATAGATGAAAAAATATTACTGAACTAAGGGAACTGTGGTACCGCAGATCCTGCTCCCCTACCCCTGCATCTCCAAAGATTACTTCCTCAAATTTTCTCACGTTCTGAATACTTGCATTTTATCTGATATACTCATAACAATTCATCCCTTTGCATGACTTCAAACTTTACTTAGATAATGCCATGCCACATGTACCCTTCCATACCTTTTTCCTTGGCCTAGTGCTACTGAGACTTACCTATACTACTAAGTTGCTTTAGTGTTAAACTCTTTTTGAGTCTCATATAGCCCAGGCTGGCCTAGAACTCACTATGTAACTGAGGAACTTGATCCTGACCCTCCTACTGACCCAGCTGAGTGCTGGGATGAAAAGCATGAGCCACGTGCCCAGCTCACTTCACTCACTTTGGGTGCTCACTATGTACCAGTATCTAAAAGGACCATAATTAATTTTTTACATTGATCACATTTGGTTGTTTCTAATCTTTCTACCACTCCTAACAATTCTACCGTTAAGCATTCCTACAGAGCTGTGAGTACATGTGGGAGATGTAAACTGCAGACTGCTGATGGGCAAATCCCTATAGGCCATGAGAAGGTGACAAAGGGAATCAGCACTGAAACAAAGACTGTAGTAAGTAACTTCAGTCTTTTGATATCTTTACCATGTGTTCTAAAAACTTAGTGTAGACTGTTAAGGAGCACACTCTAGAAATGATCTATAAGAGGAGCTGCGTGTTGTGAGTTGCAAGATACAGGCATCACCAAGACACACAGGCTACCCTCCAAGGAAGGTGCACTAACTTCCCTTTGCCAGCAGCATGGCATCTGTGGCTCCTGCTGCTGCACACATCCCTCAACGTTTAGGCACGTTGGCCTATGTGTAATTTTTTCCTTCATTTTTGTTTTTTGAAACAGGATCTCTTGTAGGCCCAGGCAGTCTAGAACTTGCTATGTAGACCAGGTTGGTCTCAGTCTCACAGAGATCTGCTTACCTCTGCCTACCGAGCGCTGGGATTAAAAGTGTGCACCACCATACCCAGCTTTCATTTTTCTTTTTAAAAATATTTAATTTTTATTTTATGTGTATGAGTGCATTGCCTGCATGTGTGTAAGTGCACCTGTGTTGTGTAATGACCAAGGAGGTCAGAAGAGGGTGTCAGATCCTATGGAACTGGAGTTATGGATTGTTGTTAGCCACCATGTGGGTGCTGGGAATCAAACCTGGGTCCTCTGCAAGAACAGTCAGTACTCTTAACTGCTGATCCATCTCTCCAAGCCCCCAGCTTGTACTTTTCATTTACCGGCTGGTACCTACCTTTCCCCAGCTGTGCGGAATTAAGGCAGCTTCTCCCAACAGTGCCAATCAGGCAGTCAAAGGCCATCTCCTTGGCATTGAGATGGAGAAGCTGGCTAGCCTCCACGAAGCGCCTGGTGATGTCCAGGGGATTGGCACCTGTTGATGGAATGAGAAAATGCAAAGCATTTTCCTCCTGGAATGAATGACACTTCCAAAAAAAAAAAAAGACCTTTGCAAATGGTCAGGGAAAGAGGTAAAGACCTAATTCTGATGTAAGTGGGAGGGGGTCCTTACATACATAATTGGGCAGAGAGCTCGAGATCCACAGGCAATTTTGCTCTCACCTATTTGCTTCCCCACCCATAGGCTGAGTGCTGAGGCTGCTGGAACTGGAAACAAGGTGGTCACCAGAAGGCTTTGGCTGACATTCCTTTAGGTTCTTCCCCAGCCCTGGAACGGCGCCCTCAGTTTGGAGGCACCAGGCTCTCATAACTTCCCTGCTACTGGCTGGACCAGGCTCTGATTCACAAACTTCATGTCGACCCCAGTGCAGTTCTGTTCACCTCTGCTCTATCAGCCAACCCCTCCCTTCAGTGTCTCTGTGGCCTCTTCCTGCTACCACTGCTGACCTTTGAATATAGTCTACGGCTCTGGGTGACTAGGATGGAGGGTGGGAGAACAGAAGGGGTAACGATCTATGACCACCCTTGATTTCCAGCATTTTTTTATATCCTTTAAAAAATATATTCTTTATCCAAAGGGCTTGGGACCAGAAGAGTATGGAATTTAGGAATATTTCCACACATGAGATATATGGAGATGGAACTTAGATGGAGATGGAGATATGGAATTCTCTGATGTTTCATGTATACCCTGTAATGCAGATTGCAGGTTGTCTTACACAGTATTTCTAGCATGCTTGTGACTCATGCAACATCAACTGCAGAATGCTGCATTGTGCCATCTCATGGGTGCTCAACATCCTTTAGAGCATTTCAGACTCTGGATCATGGATGCTTAGTTCACCCCAGTTGGGGTGAATGTAGTACAGGGGTATACACATACACACACACACACACACACACACACACACACACACACACACACTCCTACCTATGCAAGAAAGAAGGGCAATCTGTGAGCAGCCTTACCAGAGGCAGATTCCACCATGGCCTTCATCTTCAGGGAGAGAAGCTCTGTCAGAAGGTGAATGGACTGCCGCTGGAACTTGTGAAGGGTATCCTGGCCAGCGGACACTGGGCGAGCGGAGACAGGGGAGGGAGCAGAGTGCTTGCCCACACTGGTGGCCGTGGGTAATACTTGTGATGGTGGTGGAGGTGGTGGGGGTGGCTTCTTCTGGAGAGGAGCCTGCACCGGGATCACCTCAGCAACCACCACTGGGGGAGCTCCAAAGGTGACTACCAGGTCCTGGATGTCGGACAGAGAGGGTACTGCGGGGTCACTGATAAGCTCCTCCCAAGTGAACTCAAAGATGTTCCTGATGCCTTTTGGGATGCCAACACCTGCGTTGCGGCAGACTGTGAGGAGTTTGGAGATGTGGGCCAGCAGCTTGGGGGCCGAGGCTGAGTATTGCAGGTACAGTTCTCGGTTACTCTTGACCTGGCTCATGTCGCCTGGGCAAGCATACTGCTAGGTGACAAGGTCCATCTCAGAGGAGAGGGACCTTCAGTTGTAAAGCTGCAGCACTCTGAGAGGCGACTGGGTCAGAAGCTCTTACCTACAGAAAAGCCTTGAAAAAAGATGGAGTGCATGTGCAGAAGTAGCCCTCACAGATCACTGAGCAGTGGTTCCTGTCTCAGGAGAATGAAGTCACTGGTCACATTCTCACACTAGAGCAGAGCGTGGCTCCCTTCTCTCATCTTCCCAGGAACACCAACACTAGCAATACACACTGGGAAGGAGCTGTTGATGAGGATGGGAACAGAAAAGCTCTAGGGACAGTCATGCAAACTGAGCAACAAAGGCAGGAACCTTGGGGACTGGATGGACAAAAGGACCAGGGGAGAAAAGTCTCACCACACTTTCTGAAGTTAGTGATCTGAGGGTGGAAGATCTGCTCGTGATCTATTGATAAAAGCCTGCAAAAACAAAAGGATGCTCCATTGGCTCTCCAGAGGTAAGGGACATGGGAGCTCCTGGACACAGACCTGGGACAGGCATGGAATTACTCAACATGCACATCCCAGATCAGGCACCAAAAAGCATGAGAACAATGCATCCCTGTAGTTTAACATCTGATAATCCTAGCCACATTTTATGAAGTCTAGGACAACATTGGTTGAAAGGTACAGTGTTAGAAAGGAAGCTGCCACTAACTGTAAGACATACCACAATTTCAGAGATAGTACAGTGTAACAAATGCATACCCTAACATCAGTGGGCTATGGGAAATATTTTCTCTAACAGAGCTACGTCTGGGCTCTAAGTGCTCAATTAGGCATTTGAGGTCTGGGGTTAAGCAGATAATACATTTATAAAAGCACACACCTACTTCTGGATCTTGTGCTATACAAGAACAATGGTTAACTTTTCATTCCTGAGGGGCTTCGTGAGTATGTGGGCCGACACAGGAGGTAGTCAGATTTATAGCAGGAAGGAATATTCATTTGAGGGAAACACAGAGCAGCCTGTGCCTCCACTGATGGCCCTTCTAGGGTCTTTATGCAGTGTTGGCTCATCTCTGTCATCTAACTAGCAGCACATCTAGCACACGTGCCATGATATTGGCCGTAGGAGCAGAGGGCAGGCTACTGACTGCACCTTCTAACTATTCTTGGCAATAACCATAGTTGTCCAACCATCTCTATCTTCCAGCCTGACCACATAGACAATCTTCTTTCCCTTTTCAAGCCCTGTCCTCGGGGCCACCCCAAGTTCACACAGCTGCAGTGCTTGCAGAGCAAAGAGCAAGTTCATGGCCACAAAGTGTATTCATCCTGTAGTAAGAAGGCTGTTATCTTTCCTGTCTTACTGACCGGGAGCCAGAGCTCTGGGTTGGGAGTCACCTGACTTCCAGACACAAAGCACAAAGGCCTTTGCAAACACTATATCAGCACTTCTCCCTTCAACCTGTTTCTGCTCATCTACTAGAAGCAAAATCCCCAAATAACAAGAGGCTTGAAGGGCAAAGCTCTAACTATTCTGCAGATGTGCAAAGTAGTGACCTATGTCTATCTGCCAACTCCTGGCCTTGCCATTCCTCAACTTTACAGGCACAGAAATATAGATGCATTTTTGAAATGGTCAGGCTACAGAACAAAGACATCAGTCAGAATCTCTAAGAATCAGGGCAGCAAGCACAGGGCTTGCTCCTGCTCCTGCTCCTCCTCCTCCTTCTCTCCTTATTCTCTTTCACTATCTTCTTCAGTCAGGATTCAAATGAAGAGAAGAGGATAACTAAAAGAATCCCAGAAGACTTTAAAAAAATGTTAACTAGGGAATTTCTCCTTCATTCTCCTAACTAGTTCCCTTTAAAAAATATATTTATTTTATGTGTGTTTTGCTTGCATGTATATAAGCATATTCATGTCATACAATGCCCAGAGTCCAGAAGAAGGTGTCAGAATCCCTGGAACTGGAGTTACAGATGGTTATTGGCTACCATGTGGGCGTTGAGAACTGAACCAGGTCCTCTGCAAGAGCAGCTGGTGCTCTTAACTGCTGAACCATCTCTCCAGCCTCTAGTTCCTTTCTTTAGAGGTTAATTGTGAAGATTTACAAATGGATAAAAGCTGATTTGATTCTTCAAACAGGCTTACTGAGCTATAATTCATACACTATCACTTCACTCCTTTTAATACATCATTAGCATGTAGCATATTCACATAGATGCTGCCAACATCACTTTTGAGTTTTTAGACTATTTTAAGATCTCCAAAAGAAGTTCATTAGCAATAACTCCCATTTGCTTGACCCTGACAACTCATCTTACCTTGCCTGTACAGATCTAGCTGTTTAGTATGTATGTGCGCTTATGTGCAGATTCACATGTTTGTTTGATGTTGGTGGTCAGAGATCAACCTTGGGTATTGTTCCTCAGGAGCCACAGTCTTGTTTTTTTGAGGCAGAGTCCCTCAATAGGACCTGGGATTCATCAACTAGGCCAGGCTGACTGGTGACCCCCAGGAATCTGCATCCTTCCCAGCACTGGAATTACAAGTGTACAATACCACACCCAGCAAATTTGGGTGCTGGGGTAAAACTCATGCTGGTGCAGCAAGCTCTTTACCAGCTGAGTTTTTTCTCAATCCTTTAATTTGCCTGTTTTGGGCATTTTGTATAAATAGAATCACGAAATATGTGGTTCTCCCACCTCTAGCCAAGGAACTATTGGTACTTGATGGCTGCTAGAGGAAGGGAAGTCATGTGTTCTTGAGAGTATGGCCATTGGCAAGTTGATCATGGTCCAGGGATGGCCCCACACCCATGTGCATACAAGCGGCACTGATCAGACTCAGAGTGTGGTGGTTTGGATGAGAAATGTCCCACATAGGCTCTTGTATTTGAACACCTGGTCCTCAGTTGGTTTCACTGTTTGAGGACATTCTGGAACCTTTAGAAAATGAAGCCTTGATGGAGGAAGTATATTAATGGGGGTGGGCTTTGAAGGTTTATAGCCTTGCCTCTCTTCTCACTTGCTCTTTCTGCTCCTCTGTGTGGATAAGGTGTGTCAGCCAGCTTCCTGTTCCTGCTGCCATGCCTCCCTAGCATGACTGACTCTCCCTCTGGAATCATAGCCGAAACAAGCGCTTCCTTCTCTAAGCTGCTTTGGGTCATGGTATTTTATCACAGACACAGAAAACAAATATAGAGGAGTACAAAAAGAGAAGGAGGAGGAAGAGAAGATGAAATTGGGAGGGGAATATATTGGGGGTAGTTCTTGGGGGCAGTTGAGGGAATTGGAAGTGGATATGATCAAAATACACTGTATGCATATATGAAATTCTCAGAGAATTACTACCTGAAAAATTCTCAAAGAATTACCAACTGAAAAATAAATACGTGGTCCTTTTAATATATTTTTTCGCTTGTTATAATACTTTTTAAAAAATTCATTCATGCTGGGGCTAGACAGATGTATCTGCAACTCTTGCAGAGGACTTAGGTTCGGTTCCCAGTGGTCACATGATGGCTCACTACTGTCTTTAACTCTAGTTTCAGGGATCTAACATCCTCTTCAGGCACCAAGTACTCATGTGGTACAGTTATATACATGCAGGCAAGACAGTATGAAAGTAAATCTTTTAAATAAAAGTTCATTTATGTTGTAGCATATTTAAGTACTCCATTACTTTTTTGGTTTGTTAAGACAGGGTTCCCCTGGTCTGGAACTTGTTAAATAGACCAGGCTGGCTTTGAACAGAGATCTGCCTGCCTCTGCCTTCTGAGTAATGGGATTAAAGGTGTTCACGACCAAGCTTGGTCTCTTATTTTTTAAATTTTATTATTATTATTATTATTATTGTGTGTGTGTTTGTGTGTGTACATATGTGTGGAGGTCAGAGAACAATTTTGTAGAGTTGATCTCCTTTCCACCTTTCCACAGGTTCTGGGATCGATGTATATTATGTGATATATGTACATGTGCGTGTACCTGTATTCAGACATATGTGTGTGTTTATAGAAGCCATAGGCCAATTTTCATGTCTTCCTTGACTGCTCTTTCTTTTCTGAGACAGAATTTCTCACTGAACCTGGAACTCATTGACTAGACTGGCTGACCAATGAACTCTAGGGATCCTCCAGTTTCCCCACCTCCTCACTCCCCAACACAGTCACTGGGGCTGCAGACATGCCAGAAAGGCTGGAGATCAGAACTCAGCTCCTCATGCTTACACAGCAGGCAGTTTATTGACCGAGTCATATCACTGCACTTGATATTTAACATTCTGAAGACCTCCCAGACTGTTTTCCAAAGCAATGGAACCACTTCACAGTCCTACTAGCAATGCTACGAGCATTCTGATTTCTACATGTCCTTGTCACTACATCTTGTTACTGTTTTGATTCTGGTGTCATACTAGAGGGTGTGAAGTTATTGATTTGATTTACAATTCCATAATGTCTAATGATGTCGAGTATCTTTTCATGTGCTTACTGGGTGTCTTACATCTTCAGAGAAAGATCTATTCCTATCTAAAAGCCACTTTTAAAAGAAATGTTATTTTTAATTAAATGCACAGATAATTTATTACCACATATCTTCAAATCTCAGCTAGAAGTGACCATGTGACTACAGTCTACCTATGAAATGAAAATAAAAGCTGCTGGGTAGAAGACCTGGGACACCTTTCTAAAGGTGGCTGCCTTTGTAGAAGGAACACTTTTCAGTTATCCAGTTCACTTCTCAACCTTCTTGCCTGGAATGTGTGAGATGAATGTAGCTCCAAGCAGTCATTTTGACTCATGAGGCTACCTTGAAGAGGGAAGCCACGCAGTGGGGTAGCCACACAGAACACTAGAACCTGGACTCCCGATAACATTGTGACACTCCCACACCATTCTTGAACCTGCGTCCAAACTTTTCACATGAGATGAACCCTGATGTCTGCAGCCACTTTATTTACATCTATATTCTTGCTATCAAATGTGATTCCTGACGAGCAGACCCGTCAGGTCATTGCTCCCTCCTTGTTTATCCAAATTTATTCTGCCATTCAACTTTCTAGCATTGAAACACGGGTCTTGCCCTTGAGTAGCTCAATGTCTAAAAAGAAGAATGAAACAAAACTGGTTTACAATATATGATAGAAATCATGCTACAGAAAAATGTAGAAAGGCCATGGAAATCCAAAGAAAAAAGTCAAAGGAAGGCAGACTGGAAAGTGTCCCTGAAATAGACTAAGGTATCCCATTAGATAGAAGGGAACAGAGACATGACAAAGAAGGGGTCCTAGGAGTGAGTCACAGATGGAGAAGGGTCATGCTTATCAAGTCAGAGACCTTGCAGTTGCTGTATATCACTCCATGCAGCACCATCACAGAGCACAAGACAACAGATCACATGTTCAACAGTGGCCCTTTTGGGTCATGATGGAGCTGAGACATTCCCATCATTAAGAGACATCACAGCTGTCACAGCCACAGCAGTGTAGTGCAACATATGGTTCCTGTTTATGGTGATGCTTGTGTGAGCATTCCAACCACAAAGCAGCATAGTGCATACTATAAGGGGCAACTTTGCCTCGACTTTATAAGCAAAGAGGGTACATGTCCTTCCGTGTACTAGTACTGACCCAAGAACACATTTGGGTAAGAGCATACACAGGTGAATATTCAAAAACACAAAAGGAAAGCAGGCTTCTTGTGGTTATCTGGCCCTGACTGTCTTGGCTATTTTCTATAGTTTCTGACTCCCTCTGGTTTTAATCAGAAATGCTCCTACAAGGGTTTGGAGTGTAGACAGTTGTTGTGACTGCACATATAGTATATGACTACACTTTGAGCAAATCTTCAGGCGAGGACAGGCCACTCAGGGTAGAACATCAAGAGATAGACAAGAAAGCTTGTCTATCCTGACTGTCCTCTAAGCCACTCGCTAAATAAAATGGTGTCTGGACAGATGCTTGAGGAATGTCTAGCAGAGAAGAAAATAGGCTACATGTAGAAGTGAGCTTAGCACACAAGGTGAGGGCCCAGGCCCAGCTGGCTGTTTCATGCTGTGCCAAGGATCAACATGAAACTTTGGTGTCCACCATCCCGGGATGCCATACCTTCTAAATCCCTGGCCAACGGACCTTCAATGAGATGAGTCTCCTGAAAGAATCCATCAAGAAACACCAAAGTCTGTCCCTGTGACCCAAGGGTCTTGCTTCTGAAAGTGATGCTCAAGGGAACAATTCAAAGGCAGAGGGAAGGTGGTAGGAGCAGCCTGTGTTAAATCAACCTGAAGGAGGAACTAGCAGGTTCCTTCCTAACAGCCAGTCTTAACAGTGATCTGCGCTTTTGTTACTCTGTGCTTTGATAAACTAGGGAGCAACTAAAAATAGCTAAGCAGCTCAGTTTTATAAACCTGAAATAAAAACATACCAGCCAGAGGCACTGTCACACTGCACACTGACCACCCATTCACTGAAAAGCTACAAACTGACAATTAGCAAAAGCAGAGCTAGAGATACAGAAATTTAAAAGTAAAGATTATTTATGGTCAAAAGACAAGAAATGACGTGCTTCTTCAAAGACTGCAGCCAGCTCTCTGAAGCACCTGTGGCCTGGGAGACCTGCTGGCTGCAGAGCCAAGTCTTGTCTTTTCACAGTAACTGGAAGGGTGGAGAGAGTGGGAAAGGAGGGGCTGGATTTCATGTTCAAGCTCAGGGAAGCTTAATGCAGACAGTAGCCAAAAAACAGACCATGGCACAGCATGTCCCAGGAAAAATGCTTGAAACCAGGTCAGACTGCCAAGTATGCAGGCTTTCAGAAATAGGGAGAACGTGGCAGTTAGAAATGTAAAGAAATGAATTTAAATTGAAAGTGGAAAGATCCTGACCACTCCTATCCCTGGACTGTATATACATACACACATGTAGCCCTGGATCTAGGATGTCACAGAACAGCAGTGAGGCCAGGGGCAGCTTCTTATGAAAACACTGCTTCACATGAGCATTTTGACTTTTCCTGTTTTCTAGACAGTAACATCAACTCACTGTTTTGGGGCCCTCACCCCAGCGTGCGTGCCCACACTCACCCACACTCTTCAGACAGGAAGGTAGATGTCCACAGTCTACAAGTAGCAGCACGTATCCTCACAAGCAGTCAGCAGTACCAAGGGATGCAGGAGGAATTTCCTCTTCTAGCCGTTTTCAGGGCAACAAATTATTTTCAGTTATCATTACTCACCTTACTAGTGTATTCTATGTGAATGGTCTGACATAACTGACTCAGCTTGACTCACTAGCTTAAAAGGAAACGAGCCACATATGCTGTGGCTATCTATGTTAACTGTAAAGACCAGTACTCACCCGTTCCAGATTCTAAATTCCACTGCCTCCTCTGTATGTCACAACCAGGCCAGCTGAACACCAGCCCAGGTGGATAAATGGACTCCCCTCCCCAAGTATCAGGCAAATGTATCGCTAAACACAGCAGGAATCTTATGTATATGGATTTGAATGTTTTCCTTTGAGAATTCAGCAAGCAAACAAAATGGTTCACTGGACCAATTCAAATGAACTGTACTAGTACACACAAGGCATGGAGGACAGATTATAATGAAAACAAGTATCTCAAAGCAATTTCTTCTCAAATGGTTTGCTTTGCTCTTCAGAGGTGCAATCAGGACATGGGTATGTTCTTCTGTAGGTTGCCAAGCTTCCTGTACCCAAATTAGACGCAGCCACAGTGTCTTGGGTGCTCAATGTAGTAGATGTTCAACATACACCCAGGAGAAATTGACTTGCTGTTACTTTGGTCATTAATGGGAAGATGGTGTTACAGGGACCATACGGGTACAAATGGTCATTTGGAGCAGTGCTGCCCAAAAGAATAGGTTAGCGTGGCGAAGGTTAAACTGCAGTTCATTGATTTAAATTTTAAAATTGGGGAGTGGAAGCTGAGATGGTTCACTGGCTAAAGGCACTTGCCTAGCGAGCCTAAGGACCTGCGCTTGAACCTTGGAACTCTTATAAAGGTAGGAGAGAAAAAGTTCTCTGAAATCCACACATACTGTAGCACATGCACACACACATAATAATAGACAAAGTAAAATTTAAACTTAAAACTTGGGGCTGAGGCTGTAGCTCAGTGGTACAGCAATTGACAAACATGTGCAGGGATATGGGTTGGATTCTCAACAACTCAAAAACACACAAACAAAAATTCTTAAATTTAAAATTTGATATGCTGAACAGTTACTGGCTATTGATGGATTCTTAGGGAAGGTCAGTCATTATCTTCAGCTGTGTACCTACTGGTGAGCCCACCAGGCTCCAGGAGATAGTTCTAAACCTGTGGTCACACAGACAGTTCTGGTTACAATCAGTGGTCTACAAAGCAAGCCAGGAATACAAGAGAAAGACTTGGTGGGGCAGAGACAGGACAGATGGGAAGAGTAGACAGAATGCATTGTACACATGTATGAAATTGTCTAAGAACAAGCTTAATTTTCAAAAGGTCACGATCATTCTCAGCTATATATCAAGTCTGAGATTAGACTAAGCAACATGAGGCTCAAAAAAGAAAAGAAAGAAAACTGGCAATGACACTCATTGCTTATAATGCACTCCCATTAAGTCATGGCTGTTCTACAGCAGGGATCTGAAATGAGGACACTATTGCCATCTGCTGGATGGACTTGCACAAAACAGACCTGTGAGAATACTTTCTGAAGAGGAGTTCACACTTGATCTGTAGGTCTGAAACAAGAGTATACCCAGGCTCATGGGGGGAAGAGGAGTGTCAAATAAATTTATGTGGTAGAGAGGATTCAAATTAGGCTTATATACTCTCTGAAATCCTAGAAAAAATACAGCCTACTGTAAAGTCAATAGTGACAAATCCCTGTCCTTAGCTGCTTTATCTACCTACGGGTTCATGGTTACTGGGCCCTCCCAGGCCACTGGCTCCTACTCCCGGCTCTTCCTGTTGCCTGGCTGCACCTCCTGCCCTTCTTCCTTATCCCACCATGTCCTGGTGCTCTGTCTTGCAAACACTTTCTAGCTTTCATAGTTTTCCTCTCCTTCCTTTTCTTTTTTCTTATGATTATGACATGTCTAGTAATCCTATTTCTTTAAAACTCAGGGTGTGGACATGTTGGGTAAGTAAGTACTCAGGAGGTAGAGGCTGTTTCAATTGGCTAGTTTTATAATTTTTTTTTTTCTGGCCTTTTAAAGATAGGGTCTCTCTGTAGCCCCAGCTGGCCTGGAACTTGCTATGTAGTCCAGGATGGCCTTGAACACACAGAGATCTGCCTGCCTCAGCCTCCAGAGTGCTGGGATTAAAGGTGTGCAAAGTCACGCCTGGTGGTTTGTAATTTTTTTAGCCCTTTCTTTTATTAGGTCTCTGACTCCTCTTGATTTCTGGATATGGAATCGGGTCAAAGTCCAAATTCATTGTTTTACATGGGACAGAGAATTGTTGAAAGGCTCATTCCTTCCCGCTGGATGGTTTGGCACCCTTGTTAAGAGTCAATTGCTGGTCAGACAGGGTGCCACACATCTTTAAACTGAGCACTTGAGAGGCAGATGCAGTCAAGCCTGACCTACATGGCAAGTTCCAGGTCAGCCAGGGCTACCACAGGGTTACATAGTAAGACCTTGTCTCAAAAAAAAAAAAAAAAAGTCAACTGACCACAGGAACCTGGTTAAACCAGCACACTGACATACACATTTGTTCCCATGTTACTACCACATCACTAATAGTGCAGAAGCTTTGCAGGAAGTCTTGAAATCAGGAAGTTGAATCCAACTTTGCTCTTGCTATTCTGGGTCCCCTGCATTTCCACATGAATTTTAGGATGAGTTTATCAATTTCTGCAAAAAAAGCAGCAGAATTAATTGCATTTCAATGTGTATTTATTAAGGGTTATTTGCCTAAGCTGAGAGAATAACAATTAGATCTGGCAACTTTGCCTTTGCTTTGGGGTTCAGAGGTAACTTTCTAAGAAATGGATCTCATCTAAACTTTAATACTGGGGCAACAAGATTGGGAGCAAAAGGTGCTGGGAAAAGCATGGGTTCAGAGGTTAGATATAAGCTGTGTTTAAGTTCTGCTCTGTCACTTAAATGCCACATGATCCTGAGTCACGGGTTGACCTCCACATTCCAGTGGGTGAGTAGTGAGACAACTCATATTGCCATACTATGAAGCAGAGACAGGGCTATCAGAGACCCCCAAAGAGGTGAGTTAGCTTCCTTTGCTCCTCTATCCCATTATTTCAGGGCTGTTCCCGAGGTCCTGGTGGCCAACTCTTGACTATCTAGTTGCAAGGGGAATTCTCTGAAAGGCAGGAGACAGGACACAAGATAGTCCTTTGTATCCCTGGTCCATCTGACATACCCAAGTCCAATTCACTCAGGCTCCAGAGAGTAAAGGAGCCTCAAGCAACACTGGGACAGTATAGGACAAGACGAAAAGCTCTAAGAGATACAGCTAAGAGGCACTGGTTTCTGACCAGGTCCAGTAGCCTCCAGGAATACACAAGTCATTCAGCACAACTTAGCAGATGGTGGCAGTGTACAGGGGTGTGGATAACAGGCTGGCGTGACAATTAAGGTAAACAATGCAACTTCTATTATGGGTTGTGAAGGTGCTTTTCCCTGCTCCTAGGGCTTCAAGTGTGACTGTTTAATATTTCACCAGCTTCTTTCCCACTTTGCCTCCTATATTATGCCCTCATTTTCCCATCAGACATGTACAAACTCCTGATCTTGCTCCATCAACTGACCTGGAAGGTTAGTTTACTAGTGTTCCCAAAAGGTAATGGAGTCCTTAACTAAGTCATGGAGTGTGTGAAGCAGGGTTACAAGCTCCTCAGCATCACACTTCACAGTTCTCACAACTGAAAACTCAAATAAGTTACAACTGGGCCAGCACCAAGTGGAGCAGATAAACTTTCTCTACACCAAGCAGTAAGAAATGGCCATCCAAATAGCCAAAGAATTCCCATTATTCCCATTTCCCCTGCTGACTGACCTGGCCTCAAGCCCGTCTTCTAGGGAAAAAAACAGGACAAAAGGACAACTTTCCTTTTCCCACCTCTGATGACACAAACTCGTCAGAATGCTTTTCAAGGTCATGTAACTTGTTTATAATATGAAATCATATCATCCAGTGTTTGGAAAGTGACTGTGGGGGCTTGTGGTGGGATTTCAGGGACAGTGGTAGATGGCACATGTGGAGAACTAGGTTCCTGGCTCTGGTCAGAGCAATGTCCTGGGTTTCTGGGTGCAGATCCCGGTCTGCTCCATGGTTGGCTACCCAAAGGACTAGTTCTCTTTTGACCCACAAAGTAATCTGATGGTGGGGCAAACTCAGGATCTCGCTCAGCCCGGAGTTCTGATTGCTTCTTCGACCAGTATCCAAAGGAAAATTCTAATGAAAATAAAAAGATATTAGAAATGATGAATGAATCCATCAAATTTATTGTGATTACTTTAGAATTGTCATATACATATCTTAAAAGTCATCACAAACTCTCTAAGAACAAGGGCAACAAGACACTAAGTCAAGCCAAGCCCGTCGTGGTGGCACACACCTTTAATCTCAGCACTCAGTAGAGAGGTAGGTGGATTTCTGTGAGGTGGAGGCCAGCCAATTTCTATAGCTGGGGCTATAGGGAGACCCTGTCTCAGTAAAATAAACAAACAATAAACCAAACCCAAAGCCAAAACCAAACAGTCAAGAAACCAAACCAAGAAATCAAGCCAAGAAAATGGAATGGCTTTTAAGATGTGGAAAGATTAGAAGGCTCTGGGAATAGACTGACAGGTAGGCTGTGAAAACACTACCCCAAATCCCACCTCCCAAAATCACTAAAATTACATCTCAGAGAGAAATACTGGGAAATAAAGCAGTCAGATCATTTGCCTGACTTGATTTGGTAGGTGTTTCACACTGAAACACAATTTGTTCTTTGCTAAGTTTTGGAGGACACAGAAGAGACCCATCCAAAAAAATCCAATTAGGTATTTCATCTCTATTTCTAACAGCGGCTCTTGCATTTTTCTGGTCTTAGCTTTGGATCTTATTAGCTCCAACAGCAGGAGCTAATGTTCTACTGAAATGATCTCTTGTGGTATGCATCTTGCTAAATAAATTACAGAAAGATGTGCATGCACAATGGAAGCATAGGTGAACTTTCAACAAAGGACTGGACAGAGTGCCTCAGAACACTTTAAAGGCAGTTCCTGAAAAGTGGCATACTAAGCTGTAAAATCACACACAAAAGCAAAATGTAAACTTCCCCAAGTGCTTTAAAAAAAAAAAAATCAGAATGCCTCTGTAGATCCTGGTCTTTTGTGATCACACACATTTTCCCATTTCCCTGTTTACAAACAGCTAGTGTCCAGTAAGGAGAAGAAACAAGTTCAAGGATCTGGAGATTTCCTTAAGTCTCCAAGGACCACTAAAGACTCTGTAGGGCTGATGGTGTAGCTCAGTGGTAGAGCGCCTCCCTAGCATGCTCAAGGCCCTGCTTTCATCTCTGTACCATAAAAACTAAGTAAGTAAATAAATACCTCACCAGAATCACACTGTGATTTAAAACAAAAATGAAAGCCAGCTTTGCAAGGGCCATTCACTGGACAAGTTTCACACCTCCAACCCTCCTTACTCCGTACCTTTTCCTCGGTCCCACTCTCGGATGTGTGGCACTCCAGGCTTGGTGTCCCTTCTCTCCTGGATGATAACTTCTACCTTGCTGCTCTGGGCAGCAGGAGGAGGAGTTGGCACAGCTTTTGGTTCCGGTGGCAAAGGCCCAATAACATCTCTATCTATTTTTGTAAGGAAAAAAAAAACCTCATTACTATAATTTAAAATGCTAATTCTGAAAGTAAAAGTAATCACCAATATTAATGGAATACCTAGCACATCTTAGACAGTGAGGGAGTTAAGTACTATTTATTTATGGGGTGAGAAGGCATTACATGTGGGGCGCTGTATGTGTCACGGTGCCTGTGGAGAGGTCAGAGGACAACTTTGTGCAGTCAGTTTCACCTTTATGTGGGTTCCTCGGATTGAACTCAGATTGTCAGGCTTGCATCCTCCACTAGCAAGAGCCTTTACCCACTATCCCAACTTGCCAGCCCTTAAGTATTTTGTATACAACAGATCATCCAAATCTTAAAATATCCTAATAATTTTATTTCGATTTTATCAATGATGAAAATTCAGTTGAGCATGTAGAAAGTGTTAAGAAGATTCAAAATCCAGGTTGGATAGATTCAATTCCTGTCCTCCCTGCTTTCCCAACGAACAATGGAGGGATCATCTCCAAATTACCAAAGTAAAGTGTAGCAGCAGAGGCAGGGTCCTAGAGAGGTGGGACCAACTGTAGGCTATTCAGTTTGGGCCATATTTTTTTAAGTCTTAGAGAAAATGTTTTTTAAAAAACAGTATGACAGTCCTCATCTTCTAGGAATGACAGATGTTCAGGAGACAAAACAAAAATAGATACAATGCAGAACTCAATGTATGATAGATACAGCCTTTATATGAAACTAAACACACACTTTCATAATTCCTAAAATTTCTTTTTTCAACACAAAACAAGGCCTCATTCAGAGTTGGGAAAGGAGGGCGGACTCTGGATAGATGTGAACTTTCCCACTTCTTTTCCCTTGTTGCTCGTAGAACACCCCCTAGTCTCAGTCTTTCTTCTTTGGAAAGCCCATTTCCCAGCCTTCTTTGCTGATATGGCCTGAGACGTAAATGCATAGGCAGCAACTTCTCACCAACATTCTGAAAGGAGAAAGCTGGTGTCCCTCCACTGCCTCCCTCCCTGCTTCCTTTGGGCTGGCCCTGCACTGGGTCAGGAACAGGTGAGGAGGAGTAAGCCTGGAGAAGCACTTCAGAGAGCAGCAGCAACAGCAAGAAAGGAGGAACCTGGGACTGGGAGCCTGGCCACCTGTTGGGCCTCCAGCACCACTGTGGCTCCGGCCCGCCCTTTTAGGGCGGGGTTGCAGTTCCCCGTGGGGCCAACTGCACCGGCTGCAGCCAACAGTTTAGTACAAGATCCTGTCTCGTACATAAGGTGGAGAAGTCAGACACAGTAACACAAATGCCTCTAATCCCAGGACTCAGGAGGGAAAAGCAGAAAGATCTTTGTGAGATCAAGACCTACATAACATAGTTCAGGCCAGCTGGAGCTACAGGTGGACCCTGTCCCCGATAAAATAAAATAAAATAATTAAATTTAAAAAGATGGAGAGTGGTAAAAGAAGACACCCAGCAATGCTCCCTCTGGCCTTCAAACATGCATAATGTGGACACATGCATCCCCACACACATGCACACACAGACACAAGCAGTAAGTTAGATTGTGGTTCAGTTGTTCCAGATCTTCCTAATGGAGAGGTGAGCAGGCACATTACATTGTGGGTTGAAAAGGAAAGCCAATTTTGAAGGCTCATTTTCAGCAGTTAGTGTCTCAATTTCAATTACTGAACTTTTCTTACCTAAGTTTATATACTTATGAAATGAAAGGAGTAATTACAATTTTACCAAAGAATTGGTAAACATAAACTCTTTTGGTAGAGAACATATATATTATTATATATTAATATATTAAGTATATATGTATACTTAAGTATTAATTCATTGTCTGCCTCAACATCTCCTCCATCTCTTACTCCAGTCTTTCTTATTTTACCTTCTTCTCCCACAAATGAAAACATCTGAGCTCCTATCCTTTGTTACCTCTAATTCGAAATCAGTGAAGAATTAATCTCTACATCTCTTAGATCCTCATCTATATTCATTATTTATTCCAAAATTCTGATTTAAAAACAAGAATTGTAACGTACTTGTTATGGTCCACAAGCATCTACATTTCAAAATACAATTACTCCTCCCAGGCGGCTGCCCTGGCCAACGCCCCCTCCTGGGCCGCCACCGACAAGTCACTGCCCCTGGCTGCCCCGAGCTCCGCACTCCACCTGCAGGTGGCGTGGGCGACAGCGCCTTGTGTATGTGGTGTGGCACAGCCCCCAGGCAAAAATGGCGGCCGCTGTCCAGGCAGGGCAGGACGCCGGCTGGCCCCGCTCCGGGCCTCTCGCAGGCTGCCAGGGACTGGTGATGGTGGCGCACACCGGTAGGACTTGCTGAAGGAGGCAGAGGCAGGAGGATCTGTGAGTTCGAGGCCAGCCTGGGCTACACTGATCAGGTGTCTGCACACGATCCACCGGGAACTGCAGGCTGACACGAGACGATCGCAACCAATTGTCACCAACCGTTTGGGATGCAGCTGTCAGAGCCTCACCCGAGTCTGATGGCCTATCAAAATGGACTTTGCCTGGCTGCAGTTTACGGGACAAAGATCGATTGGTCCTTCACTCCCTTTTAGCCCCGCCCCTACCCTATATACGTTATTTTGTAATCTTCAATAAACGAGATCCTGCTTGGACAGACTCCCGATTCGGTGTGGTTTTTTTTTCTCCGGAGTGGAGAGGGTCCGGGTAGCAACACTCACCATCCCGCTCAGCCCCTGGAGGAGGCCAGGTGGACCAGCTTCTCCACCGCCCTACCTGCCAGCGATCCCAGCAGCCACCCACTTCTTTGCTATAGTAGACACACAGGTTTGCATTTTGGAGCTCTTCAGTGAATCATTAGGCTTACTTATGAAGCTTGGCTTCTACTCTCATAGTAAGCTTGTCTGCCCACAGGCTTTAGCAGTGTTTCCCAGGGAAAATGTGCTCCATCACCAATTTCTAGAGCTCAGTTCTTTGGTCTGAAGTTTCATCTCTAACTTTTTTTTATCTTACCACCCAACTTTGTGAATAAATTTTAAAGAGTATATCAAAATAAAAACTAACCCTGATACAGATTCCATAATGAAGTGGCTTCAAGATGTAGAAAGATCAGAATCATCAAACATCACTATAAAACATATAGTTTCTATGTTTTAATGTATATTTAAAAAATTAAATTTAAAGCAGGGCATGGTGACATATGCCTTTAATCCCAGAACTCAGGAGGCAGAGACAAGAAGATCTTTTTGAGTTCAAGGCCAGTCTGGTCTACATAGTGAGTTTTAGGTCAGCTGGAGCTACAGGGAGACCCTGTCTCAAAAATACCATTAAAAAATAATAAAATAAATAAGCTTAAAGCATTTACATTTCACATATGTACATAGATTTATTTTTATTTTTTATTTATTTTTCTCTAAATCTCAGTTACTAAGTTGCTATTTTAAGAAGGAGCTCAATGTTTTTATTTTATTTGCTAACATCCTTGTCTGTTGCCTAAAAACACATGAGTGCCATTCTGAAATACTCTGCCTGTTCAAGAAGATGGCTCAGGTAAAAGCTCCTGCCTTACAAACCCAGTGGTCTTGGTCTAAGTCTGATCTTAGGATCTCAATAGAAGAAAAACTTCCCAAAAGTTGTCCTCTGACCCCCACACCTGTGCCGTGGCACACACTCGCCATACTCACACACCACAGATAATAAATTAGAAAGTGGAAATACAAAACTAGTAACAAAACCTGTTCCTGGCAGCACCTCAAAGGTGCAATGCCTGCTTAGAGATAAAACTAAATGGCTAATTCTCAATTCCCACACCACTGACCCTGTTAGTGACACATCAAGGGAACTAAAAATTTCCCCTTTGAAGTTCAGAAATCTAAGCCATGATATACCTCTGTTTTCTTCTTCTGTACCATCTTCCTTTGATTTTTTCATCTTTTTTTGTCGAAGCTTGGCAAGTCTCGCATCTAACATTGCCTTTCGCTTTTCCTTTATGTTTTCTCGTTTTGTTCTCTGATCTGTTGTCTGAACAGAACAGAAAGTTAGAAAATTATTTGCTTGAAGCCAAATTCATAATATTCCTGCTTAAAAAAATGAAATAACGTTCTTCTAAAAAAGGCAGGGGGAATAAATTGATTTTCAAGGTAGCTCTCCCTGAGTCCTTGAAAATGACACACTGTATAGTATGTAGCCAGCCCTCTGATATCTTGAGAAAGAGTTCACAGAACATCTTTTGAGCCTTTACATGGAAGAAAACCATCCAGTTCTCTCCTACTCCTTAATCCCTTAAACAACTTTCTATTTTCTCAGCCCAAAAGTATCATGTTTGGAACTCTATTTAAAACAGCAGGGCTGGTGAGCTGTCTCATTGGGTAAAGGAGCTTGCTGCCTAATGATGCAAGCCTAGCAATCTGAGTTCAATCCCAAAATTCACATAGAGATGGAGAGAATCGACCATCCTTTGACCTCCACACACATGCAATGGAATAATGTACTCTCACATACACATTATACATATTAACACTCACAAATTAAAAAACAAAATAAAGAAAACAAAGCACAGGTTATTTCCCAAACATAATTTTAGAGCCTGAAACACCACAATAATTTGGGAATGACCTACCATGGCATTCTGAATTTCAATTTTAATTTCATTTACTATACGGTTCTGAAGCATGATCCATAAAGAAACCAACTACGAAATCCTTAACACCAACTTTAAATTTAACTTGTACCTGTTCACGCAGCATCTCTAAAGTTTTCATTTGCTTGTTTCTCAACTCTTTGTCTCGGGCAAAGGCAAAATAGCCAACACCAAGTTGCCGGGCCTCTGAAAGAAGCCAAATTTATTAGGAAGATTAGATTTCTCTGATCAGTAAACCACGCTTAAGCCAAATTTCCCAACATACCAAAAGAAACACAGTGACATTTACACAAATTAAAAAAAAAAGTTAAGCTACTGTGCTTACTTACTAAGTGATAAATATAGTCAAGACACATTATTTTCTAGTCCTCTGTCTCTACTCTCTGGGAAGGAATTCTTGGACTAGCAGAGCCTGTTAGGAAGATGATTCCACATGAACATTCTGGGCTGTCAAGTGAACAAGGGAACACCTTCCACTTCTAAAGCTCGGTCTATTTCCATGTCAGAGCTCCTGCTGTATCAACACTTGGCTTTGAGCCTGCCATTAGTTCAAAATTAAAAAAAAAAAAAAAAAAAAATTTAAAGAGCTTCAAGAAAACAATACCATTTTCTCGAATGTCTTCATAATGGATGGGCCCCATCGGCCTCTTCAGAGCCTCCCTTTCCTCTTCTTCCCATTGCTGGCGCTGAAGTTCTTTCCTCATGTCTTCAGATAATAAAGTTTTTTCATTGGCAGGACTAACAAAACTAATAGAGGAATAGAAAGAAAAAAACACTATCTTCAGGTAAGCATCATATGACAGCAATCCTAGGTACAGTCAGTTGGACCGTGGCTAAGGAACACAGCAGTGCCCTACAGAGGTTTCTGATTCACAAGACCACTGAAAAGTCAACACAACTGTTTTGATCTTTCCTAAAGCAAGGATGTGTGTTTATGTGCATATGTATGTGTGTTTGTGTGTGCATATGCATGCCACTGAAAACGTGGAAATTAGAGGGCAACTTTCAGAAGATGGTTTTCTCTTTACACTATCTGGGTTCCAGGGATTGAACTCAGGCCCTCAGGCTTGGTGGCAAGTATTTTACCTGCTGAGCCATCTTTTTGGCCCTGTTTTAATAATTTTTTTTGGGGGGGAGGGTCTTTTTTGAGAACTATAGGCCCAGGTGGCCTAGAACTCCCCATGTAGACCAGGCTGGCTTCAAACTCACAGGGATCTACCTGCCTCTGCCTCCCAAGTGCTAGGATTAAAGGCAGAGGCCACCATGCCTGGCTTGTTTTAAAATTTTTAAATCAAGCACCAGCCTTACAAAGTAAACATGATAAGATCTTGCCTTAGTACTAAAGACAAATCACTTTTCTTTCTAGCCTGCTCCTGGGTTGACATATTGTAGGTGGCCTAGGAAGGGAGGATGAACCATGGGCCTTCTCCAGATGGCCTTTAGTCTGTGGACATGGAAGTTGTTTAACACAGTAGTGCCTCTTGTCCTGGCAGGTAGCCAAGGTTTCTGTTGTCTCTTCTGTGTGCCAACTCCAGGTCTACCCACAGGACACCTAAACCTAGACTCAGACAGGGTGGAGCTTTTCCACCTTTCACACAAGGGTTGCCTACAGGGAATTTTATTCACCAAGTTTTTTAGCAAGTTATCTCTTCAATACCATTAAAAATGTACTTAAAAAGCCTTTACTTCAAAATGCAAAGTCATATAAAGAAAAAGTGAATAAAAGCAAGCATACATTCTCAAACCTCTTTGTCTCAGAGATTGACTTGTTATCTAGGCCTGAGCTCATTCTACATTTGTAACTCCATAGACATTCTTCATCCCTTCAGTGCCCATACAATGTGGATGATCAGAGGGATCTTGCCTGCCTGGGAAGCTGAGTCAGGAGAATTGCTTGAGCCTAGAAGCTCAAGGCCAGAGTGGGCAATTAAGAGAGACTCATTCTCAAAGGAAGAAAGAAAACAATGAGTTTTTAAAAAAATCAATAAATGAAGGATAATCATTCAGGTTGTTCTCTTAGTGTAGAAGGTTATGTATTTACGGACATGTTAACCACTGAAAAAAGCTTCAGTAAACACCCTCATACATTAAAAAAGATCTTATTAGAGGAACAAATAGTCATTAAACAGCCTCTTCCATAAGACAATATCTGTGGCTGTATTTCAGACCTGCATAACAAACACTTACAGTCTCCCCTGAAGGTTTTTATCCATCTCCAGCAGATCTGGCAAATCCTTTCTCATGCAGCGCCGAGATCGGCCTAAAGAGTCCACATAGTCCACCCTGAAAATGAGAAGTTAGGAAGAAAGTTTGTACACACACAAATCCCTATGTCAGGGAACTGGTACACAATGAAGAAGCAGTCTCATCCATTATAGGCCTTGTCACTGTCCTGAAGCTGATGGACCATTACTACAGAGAAAATGCTCTTAAAGTTAGAACACCCAGAAAGCTCTAGGAAGTCTCAGTTTGGGAAACTGTAGGAAGTAACTGATTATGTTTTTGATTTCAAAGACAAATTATCAATACACAAATTGCTAGAATGAAAGAAATCAATTTAATCTCATGGAGACAACGCTAATATTCTCTTAAACATTTTAGCCACTGGACTCTGTACTCCAGATTCTCATTGCTTACCTCCTCAAAGGGTGCTCAGGTCTCACTTTCTATTCCCACCATACTTCTAATTGATATAATTCTGCCTGGTGAGTTAGGAGTTTCTAAATGAAAGTCATGGTATTTTCTGACCCATTTTACTCAAGAGGGAGACAAACACCTCTTTCCCCATCTTTGCCCACAGTGGACAGGTGGGATAGAACAAGCCAGACACACGGTAAGGTCACAAAGAACACTGAGCCATCCTACCAACACGAATCACAGGCAGATGGAAACATTTCACTTGCCTTATAATGCAACAAATTTTTCACTTTTGCAGTTACAGGTAAGGAATCACCCACAGTCTGTAACAGGTGTAGGACATGCAGTAAGGGCCCAGCACCGGCTAGGCAGTGAGCAGATCTATTCAAAGTCAGACTGGCATGTATGCGGCTTTGCTGTTGTCTGCAATCTCTCAAGCCATGCTGCTTTCCATTGTTAGCCCATGATTTAAAAACAGTGCTGGGAATCCACTGCTACAGTTCTACAGCTGACTGTCCCAAGAAATAAAGCCTCCAGTTAGACAAAACAGTCTTCATTTCCCTTTTTCCTTTTTATAATGAATGAGGAAGAAAACCATCGAGCCAGATGGTATGTGTAATTATTTATAGTATTTTTGTAGAAAGATTTCCCACCACCTGGAATTTAACTACCAAAAGGATTTTACAAGCAGTCACGATTCTGGAGCTTAATTTAAAAACAAAAAGTGTCGGAACTGCTTGCAGTGCATCTTATTGCACCATATGGTGGCATGCAACACCTTCAATTGCCCTCCAAACTCTTCAAATCGCTGGCAAATTGCTTATAATCATA
This sequence comes from Eospalax fontanierii, assembly GCA_035773235.1. Lineage (NCBI taxonomy): Eukaryota > Metazoa > Chordata > Mammalia > Rodentia > Spalacidae > Eospalax > Eospalax fontanierii. The sequence goes on from CM069526.1 coordinate 86,495,442, forward strand.
TAGGCATTAATACGCAAAAAAAAATTTTAAGATATTAAGACCTTTCAAAGGAGATGCGATTTCTGTCTTGAAAAGCAATCACAGCTATTCTGTTCTGGAGCGAGTCTCCAAAAACAGACAGACCCCATCAGCCAGTGAAGGGAAGACAGTAGTCAGCAATGACTTAATTCATCAACAAATGCTGACAGAGCAGTTCCCACCAACATGAACCTGGAGAAACCACTCTATCCAAGGAGGACTGAGTTCTCCTTGTACACGTCCACAGGGATCTGGGGAACAGGAAGGGGTGCATGCTGGGAAACACGATACAGGCAGAATATAAAGACAATTAAAAGTTTACTTCAGATCCTTTGCTGACAATAAGGCCTAGAGGAGGGTCAACTACAAATACAAGGCAAAACCCCAAACCTAAAAGCATATGGAAGGCTGAGTTCAGATGAGGACGCAAGCACTCAGACCAAACAATGATGAAGAACGGCAGAGGCATGCAGCCATATCTCAAACCCAGAGTGGTCTCTAACTCTAGTTTAAGTTGTTTTAAAGGCAAGAAGAAATGGAGCACAGCAGACACCTTCCACAGTGTAAAATGCAGGCTCTCTGCTATCCATAGTAGCAGGGATTGCTTTCTCCACGCATAAATGCCTGTCCACAGAGGCTAGCAAAAGCCCAGCAAATGCCACAAACAGTCCTGAGCAACCTCTAAGAAATATTCCCGGAACAAGGACATAGACCTTGAGAGAAGGTAAAAGGGCGTGGTCGGCGCAGGGCATGGTCAGGCGCAGGGCACCGTCAGGTCGTCATGCAGCTCTAAGCGACAGCAGGCTCTGGTGAACAAGAGCCTGAATGACACCGAAGTTACAGTAATGAAACTTTTACTTCATGTACACACAGGTTACACTCAAGATTTCAATAATGAAAATTTACAAAAGTTTCATATCTGCTTATGCTCTGTGAGTGGGTGTTTGGGTAACACTTCTGGGATAGAGTTGAAGGGCAAATGGTCATGGGAATAAAGAACTGCAACCTTCATATTACATAGAAGCAAACCCCAAAGAGGTTAGAAACTTGTTCATAGCCATATAGGAAGGAGGCAGTGCTGGAACCCACACTACACTGCCAGAATGCACCCCAAGTATAGCTTACTGTGGCCACTTTACAAGCTTCTTTCTGCTGAATTCAAAAGGAAGCACTTCCTGGGGAAGACTCTCCCTGACATCTGAACCAGGACATGGTAAATTAGAAGCACAGTAGTTAAGGAGCAGGCTTCTGCCTAAACCTGTAACTAAGCCCAGCCAATGCCACAAACAGTCCTGAGCCTGGCACTACCCTGGGCACACAGCAAGTATTTGATTCTAATTTACAGTTACTGACATTTCCTCTTCATTGGAGTGCCTATTTCCCATATCTATATAACCACTATGCTAATCCACCCCAACTTAGAGGGGGCCATGGAAGATAGAAAACCCAGGCAGAATAAGGAAAAATGGGATGACTAATGAACAAAATCACTCAAAAAGTCAATGCAAGTCTGAGGATGTCACTCTGCTCTAAGCCCCAACGCTACCTACCATTCCTCACTGGGGTCTTGGGGAGGAGGTATATCTTTTTCAGAAAGCTCTTCATCATCATCTCTTTCTTCTGTGTTTCGGGATTCTCTACTGGCACCAAGCATCTCCATTTCTTTGCGTTTATCTATGATCTTCTGTGTGAAATCCACAAGGTACATGTCTTCTACTTCCTCATCTAGGGCACAGAAATCAATTTAGATTCCTGACATCAAAGAGGAAACCCAGAGCTGGCAGTGAGAAGAAGTGGCTACACGCATTGCTTGGTGGCTTAAATGGCAGCTCTGCAGTTGATACTGCTACCTGGACAATTTACAAATACCAAAGGCACCAGGCACCTGACAGGAAGCTTAGTAGGCCAACCAAAACACGGGCCACTAAGCTTTACAAGCCTCTACTTCTCTGCTGTGTCATCAATACACTGAGTGAGCAATGCGAATGAATGCCACTTAAGACAGCAGAGACATCGAATTTCAAGCAAGCACAGCTAATGTCATCCAAGGGAAGCAAAACGGCACTTGTTCCAGTCACAACAGTGGACTTTCCTCACATGTAGCATGGATTTTTAAACATTCATTACCTAACCCTGACACTCTGTGGTGTGGGAAGTACTTAAAAGGTCCTAATACAGGTAAAAGAAGTTCTTTTCACTACGGACATGACTTTCAGGCAAGGCCTGGAGTCAGGCTCTGCAGAGCAGAGACACATTCAAAATACCTGCCTACCACTGAGGGATTATGATCATGTGAAGAGTGAAAACACACTGACCATTACACAATAATCCACAGCTTTAGTCCAGAATAGCATCTGTATTTCCAAATGATGCTACATGGCATTCCACAATGTTGGACTTGAGACTTTTTCTCCAAGAACAGACGCTAAAGCTGCACTGAAAGACACTGGATTCCCTATCACCAAGTGGTGGTGTTATCTTCATTTACAGTGGAGATGACAGAGACTTTCTAACACTGAACTACCCAGACACAATACATGTGTCAGGAGGTGGGCCTGCTTGCTTTGACAAAACTGTGTTTCCATTCCTTTGGAGTGGGTCTGTTTATTTTGAACAGCTTTTAAATTTTAATTGGTAGGGGCATATGCATGTTAAGTGTGGGCACCTATGGAGACCAGAAGAGGGCACTGGGTCCCCTGGAGCTAGAGTTCTAGGCAGTGGTAAGCATCCTGACACATGTGCTGAGAACCAAACCCTAGTTCTCTATATGAGCAGCAAGTGCTTTTAACCCCTGAGCTTTCTCTCCAGCCCCCGGGTTGCTGTATTAACAATTCTTCTAGTTAGCTTCTCTAACCAAAATCAACTTGGGGAGGAAAGAGTTTATTTGGCTTACAGCTCACAGTCCATTATCAAGAAAAGCTAAGGCAGGAACTCAGGAGCTGAAGCACAGACCATGGAGGTAGCTACTTACTGGCTCGCATCCCTGGCCTGTAGTCAGTCTGCTTTCTTATACAATCAAAGACCACAGGGTGGGAGGGGAATGGCACCACCCGCAATGGCTGAGTCCACTCCTATCAATCAACAATTAAGAAATGCCTCACAGACATGACCACAGGTCAATTCAATGGAAGCAATGCCTCAATTGAGTTTCCCCCTTCCCAGGTGTGTCAGGGAAAAAAAAACCTTTTAAAGTCATACACACTATCTGGAATGGGGAAGAAGTGAGGATATTCTCTAAGGGTCAGATGCATATACTAGTGAGGCACCCTGGTGACAACCAGCCCATTCCTCTTCACAGCCTTCATCCAACTTTGTGGAGACTTCACCTTTCTATGCCAAGTTCCCTGTCATGCAGGGGAAGAGCCATGCTGTCTGGGAAGAAGTAAACAGTGACCTGATGTCTTGCTTGCTACCCCTGGGCTCAGCTCCAGTTAGGCAAGGCAAGGCAAGGCAAGACAAGGCAAGGCAGAACTGCTGAGCTCTGGCTTGGTGCTCTGCTGATCCGCTCTTCTGAGACATCCCACACACCCAGGTGTCTTTTCTCCAGCTTCCCACGTCAGAGCCCTTTTCTCCTGTCTGTATATCTGCTTTCCCTGCCTCCTGCCACACCTTGTGCATATGCCCCAAGAAATCTCTTAATGTTCTCCAAATATGAATTCAGGTTTCTGTTTCTGGGGGTATGAGGAAAGAGAATTTTATTATTGTTTTAAACCAATTGTAAGCACAAGACTATTATGGGAAATGCTATGAAGTTGAAATTTATTTAGAGTTATGTGGAAATAATAAATGATTGAGATAAAGGAAAGAGACAAGGGGAGAAATGGAGAAGCAAAGTTAAACAAGTGAGAGAAGTAGAGAGTGTTATGGAGAAAAGAGGAATAGAAGAAAGAAAAATTCAAAATCAAATTTGGACAAATATAAGAGGACTAAAAAGTAAAAACAAGCAATAGCTCAGTGAGTGTTTGGCACATGATCATGAAGACCTGAGTTAAATCTACAGAACCCACATAAAGCCATATTGCACATCTGTAATCCCTGTGCTCCTGGGGGGAAATGGGAGGTGGAACAGAATCCTAAAAGCTTGTTGGCCTACAGCAAGGTGTGCGCTACAGCAGGAAACAACAGACCCTGTCTCAAACAAAGTGGAGATGAGGACCAACACGTGCAGTTGTCCTCTAACCTGTCACGGCATGCATGCACGCACGCACGCACGCACACATACACACATACATACACACACACACACACACACACACACTCATGAGTTCACTAAAATAAAAATTTTTAAAAACAAAAATAATAAAATAGGGCCTGGAAAGATGGTTCAGCAGTTAAGAGTATGCACTGCTCTTCCAGAGAATCTGAGTTTGGGTCTCAGCACCTATATCAGGCAGTTCACAACCACCTGCAACTCCAGTCCCAGGGGACTAGATATGTACTTTTGAACTCCAGGGTTTTATTAAAGACATTTAAATAAATTGTTGGGGATGGAGAGATGATGGCTCAGCACTTAAGAGCAATGACTACTACTGCAGAGGACTCAGGTTCGATTCCCAGCACTTACCTGGCAGCTAATAACTGTCTATAACTCTGGTTGCAGGGGATCTGATGCTCTCTTCTGATCTCCATGGGCATTGCACAACATGGGTGCACTTACATATATGCAGACAAATACATTCATACACATAAAAATTTTTTTTAATTGTTATATTTACCTAGAAAGTCTCCTTTAGTCATCTTTTCATATAATTTGGCTTTTTCTTCCAGTTTTTCCCTACAAAAAAGAAAAGACAAGGGTGATGGTTTGAATGACAATGTCTTCTATAGGCTCCAAGTATTTGGACATTTTGTCCCCAGTTGGTGGCACTCTTTTGGGAAGTACAGCCTTGCTGGAGGAAGCATGTCACTTGGTGCAGGCTTTGAGAGTTCTTGAGCCTTGCCAGATTTCCAGTTGCTCTCTGCTCCCTGTGCCTGCTTGAAGGTGTGATCACTCAGCTTTCTTCTCTGGCCACCTCCTTCTACCATGTTTCCCTGGCCATTATGATCCCCTGGAACCATATGCTCAAATAACTCCTCCTTCTATAAGTTGTCTTGGTCATGGTGTCTTACCACAGCAATGAGAAAGTGACTAACACAACAAGTATTAGAAATGGTCTTACAACTGCCTTTTCTGGTAAGGCTACCACATGGTCCTATACTGTCAGTCTGATGGCAGCCATCTCCCCTGAGGCCTACCATGAAAAGATGGGAACAGCTTGAACTGACCGCCTGTCCTGAAGAGACCTTCAGATTCACTTCATCCACTTTACTAGCTGAAAACAGGAGTGCGGCCTCTGCTCTCACACAGCACTGCGCCCTGGACCTCAGGGGTACTTGCAGCACAGCACAGTAGCTGCTCAGTAAGTATCTGATGAACGGATAAATGAAAGCACTGAGTTAAGGCTCCAACAACCCGCTAAATGTAACAAGTTACATGCCAAAAGAGACCTGTCAGAACAAAATATTTTTCCATTTAAAATCTTCAAAAGGTATCACCAGATTCAAGGCACGCTTGTTGGCACTACTGTTTTTAGACTAGGGTTCTGGTCACTTGTGGCTATTACACTTCTCCCAAGGACTTAGGACTTACAGACTAACTGCTATGTTTGTTAAAAACACGGCAATGTCCACCTCAAAAAGAACACAAATAACATATTCATGGCACATTATTACTAAAAAACAACCCTGGCATTTCAACAAAGCAACCTCTCTCACACATGAATTCTGGTGACATCTTGAGTGACGGTTTGGGTAAGAGGGCCAGCAATTCTTGCTTAAAAAGAGAAGTCTCAAAGAGACTATCTGTGTCTTCTTTTATGAATGATCTCTGTTAATCACAATGGGCAATTTAATTTCTAAAGGCATGAGGAGACAGATCATAAAGCTCCTGGGTCATATGAAAAGTTACTTAACATTTCTGCCTTTCAGTTCCTAAGACAGATAGAAAAGCAAAACTGTTTTTACTGCATCTAAGGGTTGTTACGAAAATTAACTAGTTAACACACAAGGCAATGTCATCTTCTCAGCTTCAGTCACTTATGCCAGCAAAGTGGTCCTCTGGGTGTGTGTGTGTGTTGTATGTACTTGTGTGTATATAGTACATGTACTTAAGCGTTTGTGCATGTGGAGGCCAGATGTTGGTGTGAGGCAGCTTCATTGATCACGCCCACATCATCTGTTGAAAAAACCTTGTGCTCATTCGTTAGTCTACGCCGGCGGGCCACGCTTCAGGGGTCCACCTGTCTCCACCCCCACACCACGCTCTTCCAGCACTGGGTGGCAGATATCCACCACTGCACCTTTGGCTCTTACATAGGTTCTGGGGATTGAAACTCACAAATTCATGCTTGCACAGTAGGCACTTTAGTAACTGAGTCATCTCTTCAACCCTGCTGTTTTAAACATTCAAACAAATACTCCTTGTAAACCTCCCACATGCCGAGAATTGCTTCAGATGTGGAAAACTCAGAAACAAGACAAAGCTTCAACTTGCACAGAGGTTCTATTCTAGGGGGGGAAAGAGACAACGAATGAGTAAATGAAAAAGGATTTCAGAGTGAGAAGCGCCATGAGAGGAGGAGGCAGGCGCTGCTGATGGAGCCTGTCACGCTACCTGGTGCGCCCAGCATGCTGGCTTAGCCACGCTGGCCATCTAAGATGTTAAACTTTTTATTCTGGAGGAGTCTTATGAAACAAGCTGTGTCATTACCATAGACTCTTAGTGTCTTAATGAAAACTTCAAAGTAAGTTTAAAAACAAACAAAGCAGCCAGGATACAGTAAGCGGGGGGAATGTTAATTTTGACAAGGTAGTCGGGGAGAGCTTCTCTGAACTGACAAGTAAGCTAAGGCTTGTATAGCAAGAAATCAACCCTTGGATAATGGAGTGGGGCAGGATGACGTGGGCAGAGCAAGCCAGGCAAAGGAAAGATTAAGTGGCAGTGGGCTCCAAGTGTTCAAAGAGGCCAGAGAGGGAGAGGGTGCCAAGCAGAGGAGGGAATGCAAAACAGACAAAGGCAGAGACCAGAACATCTGGGGAAGTATAAGGAGCTGGGGCAGTGTAATCAGCTCTGCAGACAAAAGGACAGTTTACAAGGGAATAATCAAACAAGAGTCTAAGAAAAAGCCACTGGATTTTAAAAACTTATTAGTGTGTAGATGTGTGTGTTTGTGTGTAATTGGGCAAGTGCGTGTGTGTGTGTGTGTGTGTGTGTGTGTGTGTGTGTCTGGGTGCCATGTGTGATCATGCATGTGGAAGCCAGGGGTCAGCCACAGATACCATTCTTCAGGAGTTATCTACCTTGTTTTGAGACAAGGTCCTGAAGCTCGCCAAATAAGCTAGGTCAACTGGCCAGTGAGCTCTGGGGATCTGCTCATCTCTGCCTCCCCAGGAGTGGGATTACAAGTACATACTACCACATGTGGCTTTTCTACAGGAGTTCTTGGGATCTAACTCGGATGCTCATGCTTATACAGTAACCATTTTACCAACTAGGCCATCTCCCCAGTCCAATGAAGTGACAGATTCTTATCCTGCACAAAAGCAGATGGCCATCAAGACAGATGAGATGTTACAATCTGCAATTGTCTGAGTACAGGGAAAGAGCGTCTCTTCTTTACAGAAGAATACCAGCTAATGAACAATGCCGACACACAGCAACCACACAAAGCACACATGGAAAAGTGTGAGTGAGCAGGATACTCAGTCTCAAAATTTCCCACCCCAAGTTACCATTAGCCACATAGGTGAAAGGGCGCCTTCACAGTGGAGAAACCTATACAAGACCTGTTCTAACCAAGTGATCAAACATAACATCACCAAAAATGATTAATTATGAGCCCCTGGATATGATTCACTGGGAAGAACACAAAAAACCTACATCATATGCTCAACCAAATGCTTTAATGTAACCCTACAAGGAGGATAAACATGGTAGAAAAAACTGGCCTAGACACTTTAAAATGTCAAGAGAGTAACTGACAACAAAGGGGCAAAACACTGGGCATGGTGATGAGTGCCTTAAGGACAAAAGAATTCTTCCAGCATAAAGGGGACTAGAGAGATTTGAGAACTAGAACTATATGTAAAACTATATAGGATGTACCTATACTGGGACAACTGGCAAATCTAAAATAAGGAGCCCATAATAGTATTGTATAGAATAATGTCCTTGGTCTAACAAGATACATGCTGGACTATTTACAGGTAAAGTACCATGACACTTAGTCTTCCAGTCTCCTCTACAGGTGTGGGCAGAGGAAAGAGGAAAGCAAATGTGACAATGTGCTAATTGGTGAATTTGGGGGATAAGTATCAGAATGTTCCTTTTACCCTTCTTTTATTTATTTATTTATTTTTGGAGACAGGGTCTCCCTGTAGCCCCAGCTGGCCTGGAACTCACTATGTAGACCAGGCTGTCCTTGAACTCACAGAGATCCACCTGCCTCTGCCTCCCAAGTACAGAGAGGCTACCTGTCTTTTAATTACTCTCTTGGTTTGGGTAAAAAGGCTGGGGTCTCTAAATACTAAAGTCACATCACTTAACCTACAACCATACCATGGGACACTGTTTGGTTTGGTTTTGCTTTGTTTGAGACAGGTTCTCACTATGGAGCCCTGGCTGGCCTGGAACTCACTATGTAGACTAGATTAGCCTCAAATTCAGAGATCTGCCCACCTCTGCCTTCCAAATGCTAGGATTAATGGCATGCACCACCACACCTGGATCATGACATGTTTCTTAGAAATGTGTTGATAGCTGAGGATGCATTCAGTAGTCCAGCACTTGCCTAGCACAGGCAAGATCATGGGTTCTATCCCCAGACAGAACTGTAAAACTTTAAAAATTGTTGATATACTTAATGTGTGATAAAAGCTCAAAACAGGATTGTTTCATCTTCTAACTGAAACAGCTTTGTCTTTTGTGAGATAATAGATGTATGCAAACTATAGTATTTTTAGAGGCCAGCTAGCCCTCGATACCTGGAGTTTGGAGTCCACATCTCCAGATTCAACTAAGTAGGAATAAAAATATTCAAGGGGCTGGAGAGATGGTTCAGTGGGTAGCAGCACTGGATGCTCTTACATAGGACCCAGGTTGGGCACTAACACAGAGGCTAGTAATGGTCCTTAACTCCAGTTCAGGGGATCTTATGCCTTCTTATGACCCCAGGGGGCTTTGCATGACATGGATGCACTTACAAAATGCAAGGAAAACCCTCATATACAAAGTAAAAATAAATTTTAACAACATTTTTTAAATATTAAAAAAATGTTACACTGCTGCCAATGTGTACTATGTGTCTACCTACACAAAAAAATGTACAGATTTTCCTTCTTGGCATTATTCCCTAAACACTACAGTATAACAACTATTTACATAGCAATTATATCATATTAGGTCTAATAAGTAATATGAAGAGAACTTAAAATATACTGAAGGTTTGCACAGACTATATCATTTTATCTATTTTGAGCTTCCTTGATCTTTGGTATCTACAGGAAGGGGAGGGTCCTACAACCAACAAATATCCCTCAGATACCAAGGGACATTGTATTTATATTTACAGAGTACTTGGCTTGAAGGCTATTCTATATCAACTCTGTACATCAGAAAGAATAAAGTTTGAGTGTGTTTCTTTGCTTGGGCAGTCTGAAAGGTACTCTGCCTTCAGAGCTCAACTGTACCTTGCTTTGTCCAAAGTCTTCTGCTCCTCAAGCTTCTGCTCAGCATCCTTTTCTGCTCGATTGGAAATACCTGCATTTTGCTTGCTCCAGATACTAGGTTTCTGAAGAAGTCAAAAGGACAAAACAAAACCACCACATGATAGCAAAACTATTCCAACTTGTGTACATTAAAAAGAAAGAGAAGATCCTTAGATCTCAGAAATCATTAGATAACTACCCATCCTGACAGCTAACTTATCTCCTACAAACAGACTCTATTATGGCAAAGTTGGAGCTGGGAAGAAAAAGTACCAACTTGTACATAGAATTTTCCTTCTGAACTTCACTGATTTTTTTTACCCCTAATTATGACCTCATTCAATATTACAACATGTACCTACTACAAAGAAATTAGTAACACAGATGAAGTAAATGCCAGTACCTATAAAACTCAAAACCATTCACAACTCTTCAAAGCCTTGATATTTTGTCTATTTCTGTATTTTACAATTGTTTAGCTCTGTTTGAATACAGAATACCTGTATGATAAACTTCTATGAGAACATGAACAATCTACTTATTAACAGCAAGCTAAAGAAGAGTATTAAATAATCCTACTATTTTTCATTTTAGTATTTAACACAGTGTATACAAATGTTCAAATACAAGTCAGTTTTTTTTTCTTAACATTTATATTTACCAATATCACTGACACTTCTCAAAAACTTAATTATGATGTAATTCTCCTGACTTTGGAATCAATGGAAATAATTAGTTCTTACTTTTACCTTATTAGTTGTCTTTGGTTTTCCAAAAACTCCAGAATCTTTTAAAAGTTTTTCTTGTTTGAATTCTTCTTGTTTTCGGAAAAGTTCGGCCTTAAGATCTACCAGCTAGAATAAAACCAGAAAGTAAACAAAAATATTTTATTCACTTTTGGCACATGATGAGATTGATAAGTTACTGTAATTCTCAAAATAAGATTTCAACTTCCTGAAGGTGGAAATACCTGCATACAAAATACAGTGTTTACAGAATTCAATACAAAATTTAACAGAGTTAGACATTCTTGTAGCTCTGTTACAAACACATCTCTAACTCTTTTGGGGGGCCAGGGTCTCTACCTATAGCTGGCCTGGAACTCGATATGTAGACCAGGCTGGCCTTGAACTCACTGCCTGCCCCTACCTCCAAAGTGCTGGGATTAAAGGCATGCACCACTGCACCCAGCAGCAAACACATCTCCTATTTTCAGCACTCAAGACTTTTGTCTGCCAAGGGCAGAAAACAAACAAATGAGGATCTGGAGAAATGGCTCAGCAGTTAAGAGCACTGACTGCTCTTGCAGAGGACTGGGGTTCAATTCCTAGCATGGACATGGCAGCTAACAACTGTAACTCCATTCCAGGGGATCCAGCACCTTCTTCTGACCTCTGCAGGCACTGCATGACATGGGTGCACTTACAACCATGCAGGCAATACACTCATACACATAAATAAATAAAATATTTTTAAAAAAAAATAAACAAATGAAACCTACGTGTTCAGATTCAGATTCTCTTAACTTATGAAACGCCTATCTGTGAGGTACATACCAGAAGTACAGCTGTAAGTTTGACTTGGTTTGTTTTAGAAACTGTAAATTTCACCTGGGAAAAGGGCCCAGGTGAAGAGAATTCCGAAGCTTTGCAAATACTAGCACATTTCTCAACTGTATCCCTCTCTACTGTACAGTGGCAAAAACTAAAGATATGACAAATTCCTAGTCTTAAGGTCCTGGTAGAACTAGGTATATACATAGACATCTGTAATCAGATACCACTGGCTGATCAGAAAAATAAAAATGACTGAGTCCAACAATTTCTATTTTAGAAGGAATCAATTTAAAGGTACTCAGGCAGAGATTTTAATAATATAAAGGAATTTCATTCCAGGATTCAATATTCTAAATTCTTTTTTTTTAAATTTTATGTTTATGAGTGTTATGCCTACATGTGTGTAAGTGCACTCCTATTGTGTCATGTAGTGTCCTACAGTGCCTGCAGATGTCAGAAGACGGTGTCAGAACCCCTGGAACTGGAGTTACCAACAGCTGACAGCCGCCACATGGGTGCTGGGATTCGAACCTGGGTCTTCACAACCAGTGTTCTTAACCACTGAGCCATCTCTCCAGACCCTCTAAATTCTTTTTTAGAGACTATTTTATTTATTATTTTTGTTTTTTGTGCATGACTGTATAACCTACATGTGTGTAAATACACTCCTTGTCATGCAATGCCCACAAGAGGTCAGAAAAGGGCGTTGGATTCCCCTGGAACTGGAGTTATGGATGGTTGTCTGCCCCCATGTGGATGCTGGGAATGGAATCTAGGTCCTCTATAAGAACATCCAGTGCTCTTAACCACAGAGTCATCTCTCCAGTCCCATATTCTGTTCTTAAAAACTTGTATTTTCTTAAGTCTTCTTGATTGCATTACTTCTCTAACTACATTAAATTTCTACTACTTTTGACTTTAATGCTCACAAAGTTATCAAACCCCCAGAGAACAATTTTTTAAAATATTTTTATTATTTTTATTTGTTTTATGTTTATGAGTGTATTGCCTGCATGCTAGTAAGTGCAGACGGAGGTCAGAAGGGGGCGTTGGATCCCTGGAACTGGAGTTACTGACAGTTCTTAGCTGTCATGTGGGTGCTAGGAACAGAACCCAGGTCCTCTGCAAAAGGAGCAGTGCTCTTAACAGCCAAACCATCTCTCGAGGATCCCCAGTTAGCAATCTATATGATTTACCGAAAACTTTAACCTATCTGGATAGGTTGACTATAATTTGGTTTATTGGTTCCGAAGTCAAACAACATAACTAATGCCAATTAGTACAGAAAACGAATTCAAACACCGAGAAACAACTTAGATGTTTTCCTTTCGAATCCTAACACTAAGCAATTTATTTCGACGTAATAGAAAATACCACTACTCTGCTGTCAATCAGACCAAGTGACCTGGGCTCTATCACTACAAATCTGTATGAAAACAACTAGGGACAGCACGTACATCCTAAAGAACTCGTGAAGACTCAGAGAGTGCATGCAAAGAACTGGCACAAAATACCGACCGAAACCCCCCACACCCAGTCGGGCCTCCAGCTCGCCTCCAGGAGCACGGACTGGCCGCTGCCCGGGGCCCCAAGGTATGGGGAGTGCGGAGGATGCTGGGGAGGACCTAGCATCGGGAGCAGCCAGGAGCAGACATAGCTGCCCAGCAAGTCAAGTCCGGGTTAGCGCGAGCAGAGCAGCCAGTCAGAGTCCCCGTCGAGAGCAGTCTCGGGCCTGCGTGGAGACAGGCCGAGGCTCGCGTCTTCTGAAGGCGAATGCAGCCTTAAGCCACAACTGGACTCACCGAGGAAGCCGTAACGTCCAGAGGCTTTTTTCTCCGGTCCATCTTGGTGCCAGCGTACCCGTCCAAAGACCGGGCGTCCCGAACCCTTTCAGGCCTCAAGAGAGGTCCGGCAGCGCAGCCGGAAGTGTCTCGGTTAGCGACGCTGAGCGTGACGTTGCGACGTAAATTTACAACTTCGGAGCCATCTTGAAAGAGTCAGTCTGCAGTACGTAATCGATATACCGCCATTTTGAGAAGGTCTAGGGGGCGTGGCACCTGGAGGCGGAAGTGGATCATTGCGGTCATCTTGAAGAGGGCAAGAAGGTAAGAATGACTAGTGTTGGCGCCATCTTCAGAAGGGCGGAAAATAGCTTTTACTGCAGTGGACACCATCTTGAGTGGGGAAACTTGGGTGGTGGAAAAGAATGGCGCCATCTTGAGGACAGCTAAGTAAACTCGTGTTGCCAACGTGAAAACAAAGAGGATTTAGTAGACCTGGAAGTACATCTGTAATTTGAGGGATGGGAAGATGGCTCAGCTGTTAAGGGCACTGACTGCTCTTACAAAGGACTGAATTCGGTTCCCAGTACCGGCATGGAAGCTGACAACCACCCGTAACTCCAGTCCCAAGGGAGCCGATGCCCTCTGGCCCCCGCGGGCATTGCACACACAGATGGTCCATTGGTAAGTGATGGACCCTAGAGTCAAAGAAGATTATTTACATGCTACTTATAGGCAGGGAAAACTATCTAGACTGACTTAAGAACATGGAACGATTTATATAGAAGAAAGTGAGAAAAGAAAAGTCACACAACTTGGAGCTTATGAACTTGAGTTTCCTTATTCAGCTGACCTTGGCACTGGGACTGTGTTCTGATGCTGGGCAGCTAGAAAGAAAATGATTTCAGTTGTTTATGGGTGCCCTTCATAAATTCAGGCCAAAAACTCAAACCCACAAAAAATACTGAGTTTGGAATATTAACCTGGATGATCCACGTGAACCCAATGTAATCACAAGGATACTAGGGAAGAAGAATGGCAAGTCAGTGAGAGATTAGAACATGATACACCACAAGCTTTGAAGAGGTAGACTGTATGCAGGAAGCCCTTGGAAACTGGATAAAACAAAGTTAGAGCCTCCAGAAGGAACTTTGAGCTGTGACTTTTAGCTTACCGAACTGTAGGAGAATAATCTTTTGCTGTTCTAAGTCATGAAGTTTATAGTAATTTGTTATAGAAACAAATGAAATAGCTGAAGCAATAATATATTAGTACATGTCAGACATGTAAACACCTGTTTACCTGTATTCTTTTATTTAATGCTCAAAAGAATTCTAGAGGTGGAGTTATTATAACTCATATTACATAAGAAAAAAATGAGACCAGAGAGGTTAAATGACATACCAAAAGTCATTTTCCCATTGGTAAGTGATGGACCCTAGAGTCAAAGAAGATTATTTACATGCTACTTATAGGCAAGGAAAACTATTTAGACTGACTTAAGAACGTGGAACGATTTATATAGAAGAAAGTGAGAAAAGAAAAGTCACACAACTTGGAGCTTATGAACTTGAGTTTCCTTATTCAGTTGACCTTGGCACTGGGACTGTGTTCTGATGCTGGGCAGCTAGAAAGAAAATGATTTCAGTTGTTTATGGGTGCCCTAGAACCCAACTTCTTAAACTATGTATCAAAAACCCTTATGAAATCATATGACTGAATGTGGTGGTTGTTAATGTTTGACAACAGTAAAAGGTTCATGAATACATAATGACCAAATACTCTTCAAAATCAAACATGTAATAAATTCCCAGCAGCACTTGCCCATGTTGTAGCATGCAACTTTCACTGCATTCTCAGTTCCGAACACACAACACTTTGCACTGGGTGTGGCATCACAGCATATAACCCCAGCAAACAGTGCTGAAACACTTTGTATCAGATTTTAAACTACTGTATGTTATGAATTTCTGGTTTTGATTGTACATATAAAGTTTTTTCTTATAATATAAAAATAACGGTTTAATTATAGAAAGCAAAGGCTTTTAGTATTTTTCTACTGTCATTCCTTATCATATAAATATTAAATTAGTGCATCTTTCGGTTGTGTGGTAGTAACAAGTTTGTACTTTAGTTTTGTTTATTTTTTTGAGACAAAGTCTTACTATGTAACCCTGCAGGGCCTGCCTGAAACTTGAAGTAATCCTTCTGCCTCTGCCTCCTGAGGGCTGAGATTATAGGTGTGAGCCTCCATGCCTGACATAATGTTTAATTTTAAAAACTGCTGTGTGAATTACTGACTTGAGTTTCATTTTTTAATTGCTAAATTAATTGCTTAGAATGAAGATAGAATTTCCAATAGTTTCTGAAATGACCCTAAACATACTTTTACTATTTTGTACCAAGTATGTCTGCAAAGCAGTGTTCTCAATACTGGTTAGTTTTTATTGTCAATTTGAGAAGCATAGAGTCTCCTGGGAGGAGGGGCTCTCAACTGAAGAATTTCCTCAGTCAGACTGGCCTGTGGCCATGTCTGTGGAGCATTTTTTTAATTGCTAACTGAAGTGAGAGGGCCCAGTCCACTATGAGCAATATCACCCCTAGGCAGGTGGGCCTGGGCTATATAAGAAAATTGGTTGTGCATAAGCCAGTGAGCAAGCCAGTAAGCAGCATTCTGCCATGGTTTCTGCTTCAGTTCGTGTCGTAGCTTCCCTCGCTGATGGTCTGTAACCTTTCCTTGCCCAAGCTGCTTTTGGTCAGAACATTTTATCATAGCAACAGAAAAGGCAAAGTAGAGTTTCAGTCAATTCTGAAAAAAACTGAAGATCCCTATATCCTGCAATATCAAATATTCAGCCAAGATTAATCTTTCTGTAAAAATAAGCATATCCAACTCATTAGTTTACAAATTTCCTTTCATCTTTTAAAAAATGGTGAAACTATATGTATACCAAAGATTGTTTTAAAATAAAATTCTTTATGATTTTTACAGCTGTTTTATATATCTCTACACTTGGGGTCATTTAAACATTTTTTGAGCAAAAAGAGGTAATGAGGGGTGTTGGAGCCCACCGGCAGGTTCGAACTGCACTGAAGGGGGAGTGAGGCTTGAGAAGTAGAGAAAGAGAGAAAGGACAGACTAGGGAGGGTTGTCAGTCAACACCGAAGCAACCTCGACTTTATCAAGTACAGACTGTTTATACTCTGTGAAATGAAGAACAAAACAACAGGTCAGAAGTTCAATGCAAAAACAATGTTAACACAGGCAAAACAACTTAAGCCAATCACATCTTCCTTCAAGGGTCTTCAAGGGTCATCAGCCTTGGGCATAAGATAAACTTCCCCTCAAGTGTAAATATATCCTGGTCCCACAGCACTTCTCTGCACAAGATTGACCTCTGCCTAACCCCAGACCAGGATTCAAGGCAGGCAAATGGCTCCCGACAGAGAGGAAATTTTTTTTAAAGTTTTTTCGATTTATTTATTTCCATTTTATATGTATGAATGTTATGCCTGCATATGTTTAAGTGCACCCATGTCATGCAGTGCCCATAGAGGCCAGAAGAAGATGTCAGATTCCGTGGAGCTGGAATTATGGACAGTTGTTAGGCATCATGTGGGTGCTGGAATTCAAACCTGGGTCTTCTGCAAGAGAAGCCAGTGCTCTTAAATGCTGAGTCATCTCTCCAGCTGCCAGGATTTAAAAAAAATATATATGTATGCATATGTATATATATATATGTACATATATATATATATATATATATATATATGAGTTTTTGTGCATTTCATACAATACATCTTAATCATATTTAGATCACTTCCCCTATTGGTACCCCTTATAGCCACCTCACTGGATTTCATGCATTCTGTGAATATGACGTACGTGTCATATCGAGTCAAGTTTGTGCACCCAGGTATCCTTCAGTGTGAGTTCATTGACTGGAGCCTGGTCAGCCTATCTAGCATCAATCCATTAAAGAAGATCAGCACCCCCTGACCTAGCAGTGATCAGTTGCCAATAGTCTTTGGTTAAGGTTGGGACCTGCTGCCCATTTCCCCAGTTCTGTGCCGGGCTTTTGTCAGGTTTAACTTTGCATGGGTCTTGTGCATGCTATCACCATTACTGTAAGTTCATCTGAGGAAATTCCCTGAGGTCTGAAAACTCTGTTTCCTTGTGGTCATCTACCATCCCTGGCTCTTGCAATCTTTCTGCCCCTTCTTCTGCAATAGTCTCTGAGTCCTGGGTGGGTGAGGTTTAATATAGGAGTCCTATTCAGAGACAAGCACTCTGCAGTCTCTCTTATTTTTACACTTTGGTCAGTTGTAGTCATCTGTGTTCATCGCCCTCTGTTGCATGAGGAAGCTTTACTGATGAAGAGTTGAGAGATGTGTTAGTATTCTCTCTACCCCTGTTCCTCCATGTTTTCATGATTCTTAGGTATAAAAGTTCCATTGTAGATGTGTCACTTAGAGCTGGGCATCTCACAGGCACTTATTCTCTGTGTTTGTCCAGCCCTGAAACTCTGTAATAGTCTCCATCTGTTACAAAAAAAAGTTTCTTTGATGAGCGGTGAAAAAGCATACTTGTCTGTTATATTGGGATTCACATTTACCACATAGTAAAAAAATTCCATTTATCTAGGGATGTCACAGACGTAGAGTTTTCTCTAAGATCTATGACCTCTCTAGCCACATGTATTTGGCTGTGTTTACAGTACCACACATGAGTTCCTGCCCATTGCATGGACTAAGTCCAATTAGATAGCTGTTGATCACCCTCAAAATAAAAGTGCTACTACTGCTGCACTTGATAGAGATACTTTGCTGTGCTGGTCATTGTTGTGGTTATTAAGCTTTAAAACTGGGGTTAGCCATTGATTGATTTTCTTCTGTATCAGCTTACATTGTCTCCTCTAAAACTAAGAGAGTTAGTCCTCAGAGAGGAGGCTTCCAGGTCAGTTCCAGCTCCACTGCTCCAAGTCCTGTGTCTGAAGTATATCCTATCTTCAGTAATAGGGTCTTCCCTTCAGGGTCTGTGGCAATAGCCTGTGGTATTTTGGGAGTCTCTTGGACCACCATGACCAACCAATATTGTCTGGCAATGTTGTTATATAGCCTTCAGCTATATAGATGCATTCATGTACAGATATTGTATGTGGATTTTTCAGCAGGCTCTTGAAAGAATGCATTTCCCTCTAGTTTTTCACACTACCTGAGCATTATTTGTCCCTCCTCTCTCTTGCTCTCCCTGTCTAGCTCTCCCTCCTCCTCCTTCAGTTAAACACCCTGTTTTCCATTTCTCCCTTGATCATACTTGTTTCTTATTACCCCCCTTCTCTCTTTAGCTCCTTTTCTTCCCCTTTACTCCCATGGGGTTTGTATCACTCTCCCTTCCCAATGAGTGGAAATTTTTTAAGAAGCCCTGCCTTAGAAGATTCTGAGAACTCAGCTTTCTCTATAAAATGTCTGTAAGAATCTCTGGTTATCCTCTGCTTAGCTATGCAAGTTTTCATCCTTAGAAGTTCTCACTAGAGTGCCACCCAACTCATGAGAATACATCCCATGCCAATGCAATTACTAGGAATGGCTGGGACACAGCGCAGTGTTATAGCACTTGCTTAGTGCGAGGTCGTGCATTCTATCCCCAGCACTGGAGAAAAATTAGAAATAAGTCATTGAATCTCCAGAATATGACTTTAGCCAGAATGCTGATCTGGCAAGCCCCAAAGTATTTACACAATACTGCTTCCAAAAACTCCCTTCTTTCTTTGATGCCTTCCCAACAGCTGGGTCTGTCTGGAATTGCCTTCCTCTACCGAGTCCCAACACTGCAGCTGCAACCCAGTGCTCTTCCCAGAGTGCTGTCTTCTAAGCGGGACCTCAGATTAATGTCTGCCCTTGGGACCTACAGTTGTTCAATAAGACAGAGGATAGGGATTCCTTAGCCTGGTGGGAGAGGCCTGGGACTCAGGTGTCTGAACACATCCCATTGTCCTCTGATCCTGGGTTATTTTACCCAGCTGGGCACACAAGAGTTTTAAGACCCTGAAATGGAAATGGCCTGTATTCATTACTTTACTTGTTGTGACCAAATTAACAAGAAGCACCTTTAGGGAAGGAGGCTTTATTTTGGCTCACATTTGAGGGAATGGGGTCCATCACAGAGGGAAAGATAGGGTGGCAGGAAGCTTCACCTTGAACGAGCGAAGCTGGGGCCCCCTCCTCACATAGTGACCTGCCTGGCAGGGATGAAGCTAATTCTAAAGAGATATTTGTGTCCCTCGTTTTTTTGCTGGCAGATTATTGAAACAATGGATCCCAAGAAATTGTAATTCCCCCAGGAATCTCATGCTGGGAAAAGAAAAAACCTAAATCCCAGGTCAGTCAGAAGAGAGCCTTTTCTCCTAGAAAGATTTGCAGCTTTCCAGACCACCATGCAGGGGAGTGGAGCCCAAACAACAGTGGGGCATTGATGAGCAGAACCACACCTTAACCAGAACTGCTTAGATATGCATACCTGGTCCTCTGTTTAAACCTTATTCTCACCTCCAGACGCAAAGATGCACTAGGGGCAGTGGCTGCACGGATCTTTGTCCCTCTCCCCACCGTGGCCACACTGAATGCATCTCCTTTTTCCAGTTTGCACTATTCATTTGACTTTCTTCATTGGCTTATCAAGTATGGGTGGCTGCATGTGGCTTGTTGGGAGACAGGTTCTGACCCTAAGTCTGGTAACAATATCTTGGTAGAACAGGACACAGAGAGTGGACAGGAAGTAGTGTAAGAAACATTAAATACTAATCTTTCTTTTCAAACCCTGTAAAACTTGGAATTTGGTTTATGACAAAAATTGTCATCTTTTAATCCCACCACACCCTGTAAGACCTTTGCTTAAGGAAAGGCCCTAATGCATCCTGAGCCTGATGGCCTGAGTGGTGGACCTCTTCTCCCTTCATGCAGAATCTTTTAAACCAACCAGGAAAGACTGTGAAGTCGGACCCCAGCCAATGAAGAAAGAACACAGTCCTTTTGCATTAGGAATAAAAGGGCACCAAGCTTCTGGGTCCAGTGTGTGCTTGCTGGATCTGACTGACCTCCTGAGACACCCTTTTGCAAAAGAAATATCTGTGTTGCCAAGTTACTTTTACTTCGTCCACGTGTTCTTTGTGTGATATTGGTGGGATACTTGCTCCTTGGATTTTATTTTTAACAGTAGTGTTACAATAGAAAAAAAAAATCCCTTAAAACTGGTCAGAAGTATAAGATTCTCTGGCCTGGATGAAAACCCAGTTCAAGTCTTGCCAGACCACTTGTGTAAGGTCAGGGTTCGAGAGATGCAGCAGACAGAAGATACCAGACTCCACTGGCAGCTAATAGGAACCGGCTTTATTGAGAGAAGACCAGATGGGACTAGCTCCTCCACACCCACGAGTGGAGAAATACTAGCCCCCCTTGGGGGCTGGCCTCCCCGAAGAGATGGGGGAGGCTAGTCCCCTCACCCCCATCTTGGGGCTGGGGCTCCGGGGAACCAGGCTGGCATACCAGGCTCCAGATCGGGATGGAGGAGCTCCCTCCAGGAAAGTGGGAGAACCAAACTCCCCGGGGAAGCGAGCTCAGCCCAAGTCTGAGTCTCAAAGCCCAGTGCAGCGCCAGCCCCTTGTCCAAGTCCTCAAAGCCTTAAAAACCTTCAGCCCCCTCCTGGCTTTTAGGGGAGGGGGGTTGCCATGACATCTGATTGATGTTTAAGGCAAGCTTCTGGCTAGGAAGTAGTCCTTTTTCAGAGCTGTTTGTGAATTCCTTGAGTCCTGAATCTTATCTGCCAAGGAAGCCCAGTGTCATTTATGAATTTGGGATCTGGAGTCTTATCTGCAAGGCTTAGATAAGCTCTGCCTCCAGGTTTCTTCCTGAGTCTGAAACTGTTGGGGGTTTCATTCACACCTTACAACTTGGTCATAGGACTGCCTGAGGAAAGCAGGATCACCTTAAGTCATACATGCTAAAAGGGTGGGTGGAGTACAGTAATGTATCAATGAGATGAACTTTTCATTCCCAGAATCCCCACCCCTTAGGGCAGTTCTTGTGGCTGGAGTGGTAGAATGTGGCTTGCTGTAAGTCTTGCCCACTTTCCTGAATTCCCCAGAAAAGCATGACTCTCTTTTCCTTCTTCATATCTCTTTTCCAGCCATGCTTTCCCTAACACTTTTGGCTGCCCAACATCTTGGATTTCTTTTTCGCTGAAACTCCCTTCCCATCACATGGCTACGTGTCTGACCTCCATGTGCACTCTAACCAACACGGCTCCAAGGGGTGTTTTTTTTTTTTTCTTTTCCCCTTCATTCTCCACCTCAAGGCAGCTGCTGAGATTTATGACTTGCCCACCCTGAGGATCTTTCCTTAAATTCTAATAAAATTCTAATAAAACAGAAGGCTGTTTCAATCTATTCTTAAATTCTTTTATGAATGAGATTAAAGACACTGGAAGGCGACCCTGTCTCTCCTCTATATCAGTAGATCCCCTGATAAAAACCTCAAGGCTCTCCCTAACAGTGGCCCACTTCCTCTTGAGAGACTCTACCTCCTAAAGTTTCCACAGGCTTTCAAAATAGCACCACCATCTGGGGGCCATGAGTTCAAACACATGAGGCTGGGGGGTGGTATTTCATATTCAAACTACAATAGGCCTGCAAATGGAAACAGCCAACAGCTGTGTGCACATCCCTCACAGATTCAGAGCTGTGTGTGACAGTCTGTGTGATGCCGCTGCATACTTTACAATGTTTGGGGTGCCAGTGTGTCTCACGCCTGCTGGGTCCCAGAGGCGCAGGGCTGGGTGGGAGGTAGATTCTCTTCCTCTTTCTCATCTCTATGGTTTGTTACTTGTCAAATCTCCTAGAGACTTTAAGTCACGGTGGAGCAAGAAGACCTTCCAAAACAGACATCAGTCATTTCCCCAGGGGCTTGTCTGCTGAGCCATAGCCAAACTCTCATTTTCAGGAAACCTCTTGAAACCTCATTTTCAGGACCAGATTTCAGGCCAACCTTCACTGGCTGCAGCCAGGGCTGCCAGGGCTGCTATTGTGATGTTCTAATCAGCAATGAAGTCAACAGGTTTAATTTAGTCCAGGGTGCCTTTTAGCATGTGAAAACCATTTCTCTATACATCCTCTTACCTCAAATGAAGAATGTGTCTCCTCCCTGAGCACAGGGCCCTCACCTTTGTTCCATTTCTGACATCGCAACTCTGACAAGAAATTGCTCAGCAGTGGATGAATGTGTTGAGTCCAATGTGTGAGAAAAGATTAGGTTGGGCTGAAGAAAATTAGGTTCTAAGCAAAGACACAGGATAAGGCAGAAAGATAAGGAGAGCTGAGTCCTGGATGACAATGCAGCTGACTTCCCTGAGCATCAGGCAAGACTTTGTCAATGGCGTTATCACACTGAAACACAAAGTGACCTTGGGGTGGATGCTATCCTTGTTTTTATACATTAGTAAACAGAAACAGAGAAGCAAGTAATGTGTCCAAGGTCACACAGCTTGGAGCTGAACCCAGGCAGCCCAGGTGAGGGCTCACAGTATCTCGTCTCACTGCATCAGAGGCTGTATTGGCTTTGTGATCATTCATTCATTTGATCATTCATCTATTCAATTCTGGGGAAAGGAAAATGTGAAGCCTCTGGTTCTAAAATATTTCTACAGAAGGGACCTGTTGTTGGGTCATAGCAAGTAGAGGCAACCAAGCAAATAAATAACGGGACAATGAACTGGCAAGCTAGTGTTGCAGTAGCATAGAGCCCCTTAGGAGAAACCTGATCAAGAAAATAAGAATCTCTGGCTTGGGTGGAAGCTTAACTTTCCGGCTTTTCTGGGTCAGTCACCTAGTCACAGGACCACCCCTAGGAAGGCAGGATCACCTTAACCATGCTAAAGAGATAGGTTGGAATACCTAGTGTATTAATGAGATGGTGAACTTTTCCTGCCCAGAATCCCTGCCCCCGAGTGCAGTGCTTGTGGACCAGCACAGACATGTGGCTGTCCATAAGGCAGCCCGGTTTTCTGAATTCTTCAGAAAAGTGTAACCTCTCCTTTTCTCCTTTACGTCTCTTCTCCAGCCCAATGCTTCGGGCTGCCCTAGCATTCTGGGCTTTCTCACTTTTTTCTCTAAAGCTCCCCTCCTTGCCATGCAGTTGCTAGTTCACCATGTGTTTGACCTCCACATGAGCTCTAAACCCCGTGGCTTCATTCATGGCTTTTTTCCTTCTCTCCATCTTCCTCAGCTGCTGAGGTTTAGAGCTTGCCTGCCATGAGGACTTTTCTTTAAATTCTAATAAAATTGACCTAGAGCTTCCATTTGGTTCCATTCTTAAATTCCTTTATGAATGACACTAATAACACTGAAAGGGAACCCTGATTTCCCCTGTGTCACTAGGCCTAGAGGAAGACCCTTGGGCAGCTGGGAGAGCCCAACTAAGCTTACAGATCTAGAGTAACATGATGACACTGAGGCTCTCCCCGAAGTCTGAGGAATTGCGCTCGAAGCTACAGATGAAAACAGATGCAGAGAAGTCATAACCTCAAGAAACCTGACAGTGATTGATGTCCAAGCATGGCCCCCACAACTGCAGCCCCTGGGTTTTACAAGACCAGGAGCAGGTGGCCAACCCCCAGCCCCCTGCACAGAGCCAGCATGCCTTCTGAGGTGAGACACAAGCAGCATTTCTCCAGACTCCTGAAGCCAATGAAGGGCTCTTTCCTGGATACCTTTCGCTGTCAACTTGACACGCCTGGGTTGAGGGAGCCTCGGATGGGGAATTGCTTCCCCTGGACTGGCCTGTGTCTGTAGGGCGTTTTCTTGACTATTGAGTGATGTGGTGCCACCCTGGGAAGGTAGTCCTGTATTGTGCAGGCTGAGCAGGGACCAGGGGAACAAGCCAGTAAGCAGTCTTTCTTGGCCTGTGCTTCAGCTCTTCCGCCTCCAGCTTCCTACCCTAGGTTCCTACCCTGAGTTCCTACCTTGGGCTCCCTCAGTGATAAACTGTGACCCAGGAGATATAAGCCAAATAAACCCTTTCCTCCCCAAGGTGGTATTGGTCAAAGTGTTTTGTAATAGCAATTGAAAACAAACTAGAACAGACTTCAAGAATGGGGGCAGTAGAGGTCAAGTCAGGGATCTGGAAATGACAGTGTGGAGTCTTGATGGTGACCCAGCTTGAGCCGAAAGTTAGACCAAGCAGAGAAATAGGCTGGAAAATGTTCCTGTTCCTTGTTTCCTCCTTCTGGCGCTCTTTCCTGCGGACTTCCTGACAATGTATCAGACCAGGAAGCTTAAATAACTGGCATTTTTTGTCTCATAACTCTGGACTGTAAAGCCCAAGAGAGAAGGTGTGGGTCCAAGATCCTTCTGAGAGCCGCAGAGGGTCCTCCCTGCCTCTTCCAGCTCCTGTTGGTGCTAGCAACCCTCAGCTTTCCTGGGCTTGTCCTGTGTGTCTGTCTTCACATGACTGCTTCCTTATAAAGACACTGGCTATGTGAGATGAGGGGCTCTCTAAAATTCAGAGTGATCACATCTTAAGTAACATCTACAATGACCCATATCTATTTCAAAGAATATCACATCTGATTGCTGTTTAGAACTTGAGTACAACTTTATTTTTTTCTCAGAGGGAGGGCCAGAACAGGCCCCAGTTCCATCTTGGAAAGGACTACTTGAGGCTCACAACAATTAGGGAGGGGCCTTGAGATCCCTCCCTAAAAATGGAGTTATGGGGACTGGAAAGATAGCTCAGGAGTTAAGAGCACTGGCTGCTCTTGCAGAGGACCCTGGTTTGATTCCCAGCACCCACATGGTGGCTAACAACCGTCTGTAATTCCAGTTCCAGGCAATCCAACACCTTCTTCTGACATGCAGGCAATACACTCACTGACACACACAGACACACACAAATAATAATAATAAATAAATAAAATAGTAAATTTAGAAAATGGGGTTATGAATGGCTGAGAAGAAACAGGGCCTGTCATCATTAAGAAATGACAGCACCTACTGGCAGAGGATGGCTGAAGGCTAAGATTGGACAAAGCAGAGGTATATGCCCTCCAGGTCAGACTGCTGGGGAGCAGACCTCTCCTTCTGGGCTGCTGGGCCAGTCAGCACGTGTGCTACAACTCTCCCCCAACAGCACGGTGTTTTAGGCAGCTTGCTTACACGGTTACAAATAGTACAGAAGAAAGAAGAAAGTACATAAGAAATAGTACATAAGAAGAAGAAAGGTTTATTTTGATGAATGGTTTCAGAGAACCGAGTGCATGGTTGGTTGGCCTGTTGTAGGCCTGTGGTGACGCAGTCAGTACTGCATGGAAGGAGCGTATGACAGAGCCAAGTGTTTTCCTTACGGCCAGGGAGTGAAAGGGGAGAGAGCTAGAGACTAGGATCCCACTATTCCGTTCAGGGCACAACCCAGTGACTTAAGGACCTCCCATTAAACTCCACCACTTCCCCACAGCATCACGCTGGAGGATAAGCTTCAACACATGGACCTTTGGAAGATTCCAGATCCAAGCCATATTAAGGAGTGAGGAAGCAAACCCACAGTGGACCACAGATGCTTAACTGCAGGCCTGGGGGGTGCAGTGGAGTAGGAATAGATGGCATGGCAGCTGGGTATCAGATGGCCTGGTGAAATGGGGGAGGGAGCACCTAGCAGGGGTCAGGAGGGAACGCTCATATCTCCTGGTGCTTTACAGGACACTGCAAGGTACTTTGGTGTCTAACTTTGAGGTGGGAGCCTCTGCTGGGCAGAGGAGGGATGTGGAGATCTGACTTAAGGCTTAACAGAATCCCTGTGGTGCTCGGGTGGGAAGAGACTATTTTTCAATAGTGGGAACAGTTCCCAGATTGACACTTCCACTGATAATCACAAAGTAAGTAAAATATATCTGTGTTTTAAGGACAGGTGTATGAGAACTAAGAGGCCAAGTAGAGCACCCTCAAGTCCACCAGCTCTGGGCCCATGGGAGTCCCTGCTTGCTTTTTCTCTCCTTCCTTCCTTCCTTCCTTCCTTCCTTCCTTCCTTCCTTCCTCCCTTCCTCCCTTCCTCCCTTTCTTCCTTCTTTTCTTCCCTCCCTCTCTCCCTCCTTCCTTCCTTCCTTCCTTCCTTCCTTCCTTCCTTCCTTCCTTCCTTCCTTCTTTGATTTATTTTTATGTGTTTTGCTTGCATGTATGTATGTGTGCCACATGCCTGCAGTACCCTCAGAGGCCAGAAGAGGGGGTTGAATTCCCCCATGAACTGGAGTTACAGATGGTAAGTGTGGGCCACACTGTTGGTACTGGGAACTGAACCAGGGTCTCCTGCAAGAGCAGCAAGTCCTCTTAATCTCAGTCCCTAAGTGCTTGCTTTAGTGTATTTTTAAAATAAATTTTTCTATATTGGAAACATTTTCAATATACAGAGGCATTCAAACCTAGCAAGAGGAGTTCCAACATGGCCCTCAGCCACTTCCCTCTGTGGTTGGAATTGTACTCAGGGACTTTAATCATGACTAAGAAGCAACCTTTGTACACTACTGTCAAGAAGTCCGCACTTCATACCCAATGTTCCTCCAGACTACCGCGTTGCATTTAACTGTCAGTCTCCTCTGATCAGTAAGAGTTTCTCAGACTGTGTTAGCCAGCTTTCTGTGACCGTGACAAAATACCTGACATAGTCAACTTAGGAGGAGGAAGACATATTTTGGCTCACAGTTTCAGTTTTGAGTGAATAATTGCTTGGTTCCTTGGCTCTTGGTCTGTGAGGGCACAGTTTATCATGGTGGAGAGCTGCTCCCTCATAACTGGGAAGCAGAGGAAGAGGGTGACAGAGGAAAGAGGAAGGGAGGGAGCAGGAAAAGGCGAAGGGAGGAGGCCCACTCCCAGTGTCCTCTTTCAGGCCCCACACCTCCATGACCTAACTTCCTCTCACTGGACCCTCAGTCACTCCACACATTTCAGTACTTGGGCCTCTGGAGGACATTCAGTGCAAACGAGAGCACAGACTCCTATTTCCAGTGACCTTGGCAGTTTTTACCAGACCTGGTCAGATTTTTTTGTTTAGATTTTTTTTTTTATAGTATATTCTTCAATTTGGATTTGCCCAACTTTCTCAGAGCTTGAAATGGATGCTGGTTTGAAGGGAGGAATACTTCGGGGCACTTACTAGATGGGGTTGAGATAGCTGCAGGTGAGAACCTTGGTCGCCTGGCATGAGGCGGTCTTCTTCAGGTCGCTCCACAGAGACCACTCCCCACCTTCCCTTCCTTTCTTCAGAAGTGGCTCACTCATGCCAGTTCACTCTCAAATCATGTTTTATGTATTTATATTAAAATATTATTTATTTATTTTTATTTGATGTATATGAGCATTGTACCTGTATGTATGTTAAATGCAACATGTGCAATAAATGCCCAGGGAGGCCAGAAGAGGGGATCAGACCCCTTAGAACTGGAGTTAGGGAGGTTGTTAGCCACCATGTTAGCCACTGAGCCCTGTTCCCAGCCAGTACTCTTACCTGCTGAGCCATCTCTCCAGATCCTTTACATTTTTTTAAGTTAACAATTAATCACATCATTTATGGGGTATGTGATATCTTGACACATTTTGTACAATGTGTCTAATTAACAAGTGAAGAGCATTCGGCATTGTTCTTAATTTGGTCACCATTCTGTCGTACTTTACTGGCGCTCTCTCTCCTGCCCGGCTGAAACTTGGTGCCTTTGATCAACACCTCCCAGTTCCACCCCACCACCCCATCTGTAGTACCCATCACTCTACTCTCTGCTCCCGTGAATTCAACTTCAGATTCCATGTGTGAGATCATATGGTCCTTGTTCTTCTGTGCCTCAATTATTTCGCTTAACATAATGTTCTCCACATTCATCCGCGTTCTCACAAATGACAGCCTTTTAAAGGCTGACTAGTGCGTGTCCACCACATCACTTGTTAATTTCTTAAAGGTATATCTGTATGTGTGCTTTTTGCCTGCATATATGTAAGTGTATCACATACATGCTTGGTATCTGAGGAGGCCAGAAGAAGGTGTCAGATTCTCTGGAACTGGAGTTCCATACAGTCGTAAACTGCCGTGTGCTGCTGGGAACTGAACCCAGGTCCTCTGCAAGAGCAGGTGCGCTCTTGACTGCTGAGCCATCTCTCCAACCCCTGTTTGTTTGGTGAAGACAGGGTTTTGCTCTGTGGCCTAGACTGGCCTTGAAGTTGTACTTCTCCTGATTGTACTCTCTCGTGCTGGGGTTATAAGCGCGTGGCACTGGGCACTCCTCCCCGCTCTCTCGCCTCTGCATCTTCCTGCTGTCCTGCCCTCTCATATTCAGACATGGAAGTAGCCCCAGGTCCCCTGTTCCTGAAAGGAGGCCCCCAGACCACATTTCTTTTTGCAGACATGGAGCTTGGGACCTGAGCTATTTTTTGCCAAGGCCTTGATGCTCACTTTTATTTCCTGTCTGGTCTAGATGGATATAGATAGAGACAGGGAGCTGGGAGGCACCTCTGGGGTGGGAGACTGTGTGTTACAAGAAAGACCATAAGGAATCCGTGAGAGAAGCCACATTCAGGGAAGGACATCTGTTCATGCCTGAGCACTGTGCCTTTGGCAGGAAGGGAACCAGGGGATCATGCTAAAGGACTGAGGGCTTGCTGCTCCATGGTGCTGTGTGAGGGGAATCGGGATCATGCTAAAGGACTGAGGGCTTGCTGCTCCATGGTGCTGTGTGAGGAAAAGAAGAGAGAGGGAGACTGCTAGGACTGGCATCCTCGAAAGTGACGGCACCAGGGACACCATCACTCCTGCTGGGGTCCATGACTGCAGTCCATGACTGCCCCCTACTGGTACCCTTGTCCGCAGACTGTCTCCTACTGGTGTGGGTGCATCTGGGAACTCATCTGCCCAATGCATGCCTCATGAATGGCAACTCTGTCCTGGGACTCAGGCTTAGTGCTCTTCCAAGATTGTTTTATCCTTGCAGCCTGTGTGAGACTTCTTATACCCACTGCACAGATGAGGAGATGGAGGAAGAAAGATGAAATTACTCTGATGCGATGGAAACCAGTATTCAGATCCAGGATGATCCAATGGCAGGCACTGCAAGATCTCTGCTTTCTCCCCACTTAGCCACGGTGTGTTTTAGGCCCCTAAAGTTAAGACCAGTCATTGTACTGGGTGCTGGAGAAATGGAAATAAGCCCAAATGTAATGCTTGTCTCATGGGCCTCACACTGTGGAACTGGCTGTCCAACACACACAAGGTAACCAGGCACCTTACATCATCACATATCACAGTTGATGGTGCGGCCCTGGGAGATGAGTAGAGGGTTTGAGAGGCTGTGGCTAGGGATAGTGACTTGAAGGAGGTGACATGTAGGTCATAAATGAATAAGGAACAATGATAAGAGAATGTTAGTATCTAACAGCAAATACAGAAGCACTGAGGTCAGACAGAGGGCCAGAAGGGAGTGAGGGCAGAGGGCAGGATGTGAGGACTGAGAGAGGAGCGGACCGCCTTGAGGTACCGTGGAAGACTTGAAGTGGGCAGCGGCGTGTCCCTTCTCTCAAGCTGCCGCGTTTTAGGGTTGCACGGTGTTGAGTCCTTTCTGTGGAGCCGCTTTATGCACCCGTGCTCTCCACTCCCACCCCCACCACGACAACACAAATCAGGTACCTGAGGCTGGTCTTCTCCACATGGGGAGTGAGGAATTGGGAGGTCTGTTCCACAGGTAGCTCCCCTCACAGGCCAGGCCACGGACATGGAAGTGCTAGATCCACAAGCCAGTGTGCATGATGCCTCACCCTTGTTCCACAGGCTACAACACAGGGCCACAGAAGTGTGTTCTCCAATATCCTGGAGGCCAAGGTGCCTGTGGGGGCATCCGACATTGCCTTAGAACCAGGAGCTGAGGCTTCACTTCTGTGACCCAGTGGTGCCCAGGAAACATCGCACATGAAGTGTCTTGGGTAACACCACGGACAGCAGCATGGCAGGGCTCTGGGGAGAGACCAGGCCCTGTGGCAGAGTGGCTGTGTCTTTCTTACAGGTTTCACAGAAGAGGGGACGTTCCAGCCGTGTGATCAACGAATAGTTGTGATACTTCCTGTAGTTCAGCTGGAATGTGACCTCGAGGAGAGGTGGGGAGGAGGAGCTCAGTGAGTTCATGCTCATCTGTCATACCTGTGTGTCACCAGTAGCCCTGGGAAGTGTGGAGACTGGCAGTGTGAGGCCTGTGCACAGGCAGAATCAGACTTGATGTAAGGAGACAGACTAGAGCCACATCTGGTCTGGTCAGGGTTCTAATAGAAGGTGGCATTCATTCTATTCTGGGAAGACTTCTCTGTGAAATGAACCAGTGATCAGATCAGGGACACAGGTCCCAGGTGACAGCACCCAGGAGGCTCAGTGCAAAGACCCCGGACTACTAGGTGAGACAGACATGTGCAGCTGACAGCTGACTGCTGTAGATCTTCTGACCAGCATCCCACCTTCCTTTGGGAACGAGAACGTAAGAATTTGAGAATGCTGCGGTTTGGGTGCATCAGTCAAAAGCTCAGGTTTTGAAGACTTAATTCCCAGCTTCATCTGCTAACAAATTTGGAGGGAGGTGACTAGGGTTAGATGAGTTGATGGAGGAGGGACATGGTGGCATCAAGAACCAATCTCCTGTACACTCATTCAAGATGAGGTTCCCTGCCTCAGAATTAGTATGCCACACAGACTAGAGCCAAGGGAAGAAAAGCAAGTGCCTACTTATGTGGAACCATTCCTGGGTGCATGAGGATGATGGCTGGGGTTGTGCAGCTGAGATTCAAGGTAGCCAGAAAAGGCTTTAAGTGCTGTTAATATCAGGGCAAATCTGCTCCATCATGTCACCTTCAACTAAGATGCTCAGATAAAAAAATGTTTCTTGAGCTGGAGAGATGGTTCAGCGGTTAAGAACACTTCTGCTCTTGCAGAGGATCTGGGTTGTTCCCAGCACCCACAAGGTGGCTAACAGCTGTCCATAACTCCAGTTCCAGGGAACACCTTCTTCTGACTTCTATGGCCATTGCATGACACAGGTGCACTTGAATACATTCAGGCAATACACTCATACACATAAAATAAAAATAATTAAAAAGGAAATGTCCCCTTCCTCTGAGGAGTTGTCACTGACCTAGAGCTACTGATTTGAGCAGGCTGGTCAGCCAGAGAGTCCAAGGAATCTGCCTGTCTCCACCCTTCCAGCACCTATCACATCTTGGTTTTTCTTTTTTCTGCTTTTTAAAAAATGTATGTGTCTGAATGTTTGCTTGCATGTAAGTGTATCCATGACCGCACTGCCTGTAGAAGCCAGGAGAGGGTGTTGGATCCCCTAGAACTGGAGTTACACATGGTTGTGATGCTGGGAACTAAACCAGGGTCTTCTGTAAGAGCAGACAATCCTCTTGACTATTAAGCCATCTCTCTGGCCCCTTTAGATTTCTTAAAATATATATACTTGGGCTCAGGTCTTCATGCTTGCAAGGCAAGCACTTTACCAACTGGGCACCTCCCAGTCCTTAAATGCTTATCTCTTTATGGCCTGGCTTGTGGATTATTAACCCAATTTGCCTTCACTACAGCCCTAAGAGAGTAATCTCTCTGAAGCCCTGTTTGATTAGGTCTGAGGGGGATCAGAGAGGCTAAATGACTGACCCAAGGTTATATAGCTCACAAAATTATAAAGTTGGGACTTGAAACCAGATGTATCTGACTCCACGATCCAGGTTTTGTTCTGTTTAATTTTTCTGTAGAGTAAGTTTCAACACTGTCCAGAGTTCCTTCTAAAAGATAAGAGCCTGAGGCTGGAGAGATGGCTCAGTTAGTAAAGCACCTGGCACATAAGGGATCCCCTTAGCATCCACATAAAAAGCCACAGGGGGCATTGTGCTTTTGTAACTCCAACACTTGGGAGGCTAGGACAGGAGAGGCAGACCCCTGAAGCTAATTGGCCAGTCAGCCTAGCCAAATTGATGAGCTTCAAACTCAATGAGAGATGTGTTTCAAAAAATAACAGTGGAGAGTGATGGAGGGAAAGATACCAAACATTGAACTTGGGCGTCTACATGCATGTATATCCACGTGCACATTACGCATGTACATACCACATAACACCACAGACACAGGTGTGTACACACACACATTCACACGCTCACGCACACGCATGACAGAGTTTGCTGGGTGCAGTGGCATGCACCTGACATTCCATCACTTGTCACATCCATCTTCCAAAGGAGGATTACTTGTGCCTGGGAGTTTGCAACTATAGTGTGCTTTAAACATAGGGTATCCACATTAACTGTCAGTAGTGGAATTATGCCTTGGAATAGCCACCACACTTCACCCCGGACAACATAGTAAGCCTCTGTCTCTTAAAAGGGGGCTGGAATATAGCTCAGTTGACAGAGAGCTTGCTTAGCATGTACAAAGAACTGAATATGGTCCCCAACACCATATAAAACCAGGCACAGGGATCAGATATTCAAGGTCATCCTTAGCCATACAGAGAGTCCAAAGTCAACCTAGGCTACATTAGATCCTATACCAAAGAAAGGAAAAGGAGAGAGACAAGGGAAAGGAAAGGAAGAAAGAAAGAAAAAGAGAAAAAAGTTAACTCCCGTCCCTCTCCTCCCCCAGGTCTGTGTTGGGGTAACACACGCCTTCTATGGCAAGCACATATTTAAACATTCACAGGGCACACAACATCTGCTGCTGTATGTGTGCCTTCCCTTTACAGGTGCGTGGTTCTGCGTGGGTGAGACAGAGTGTGGCGAAGACACACTATAAATGCCAGTGTGATATTCACACCTGACTATCTAAGAATTAACAAGTTTTGCAGAACTGCAAGGGGCAGACATGTCCCCTTCAGGCATGTATCTGGCCTGGAGAACTACAAGGCTGTGTTGAGGAACTGTGTGTGCCTGTGTAGCCAGTGGGTGTGACCACATATTCCCCCATTCATACAGTGAGAAACCATGGCCGCCTGCTGAGGACAAGAGGCCTGATTTTCCTTCAGATTGGACTCTGCTTCCTGCTGCCTAAAGAAAGAAGTCTTCCTGGTAATTTAAGGGAAGAAAAACAAAAACAAATGAAACCCCAACTGTCCCAGGCTCCAGTGAGACTTATTCGTGGGAGAGGCATTTCATCAGAGAGAACGGGCTTTCTCTGGGTGGAACCAACATAAAGTTTGTTTAATTCACACAGCCAATCTTAGACAATTGTTACAGCCTGAAAACTTGTGTCCCCCAGATTCAAATTCTTATCCCAGTGTGACAGATTTAGATGTGGCCTCTGGGAGATGATTAGGCTATAAGGGTGGAGCCTTTGTGAATGAGTTAGTGTCCTATGTATTCTTTTTTACAAACTTTTCTTCCTTGGGACTGAATCCAGGGCTTCATACATGCAAAGCAAGCACTCTACCACTGAGCTCTCTCCCACCCCTTGGATTAATACCCTGTGAAAGAGGCATGGGAGAGCTGCCTGGTACCTTCCACAGCGTGAAGCCCAGGGAAGGCAGCACCTATGAGCCAGGAGGTGCATCTTCAGCAGACACTGAGTTGCCAGGTATTTTGATTTCGGACTTGCAGTGTCCAGAACTGTAAGCAATAAATTCCTGCAGTTTCTAAGCCACTCTGTGTATGGTATTCTGCCCAAAGGAGTACCTGTCACCAAGTATCAGGGAGCTTAACAAAAGCAGTCCCCCTGTCTTCCTAGAGGGGCAGCTCTGGTGTTCCCCAACCACTCATCCCTCGAATTGTCCTGGAGTGGGACAAAATAATGGGTCTGCTCTGGGAACAGGGACAGGCCCCTAAGGGTCAAGTCAGGGGGTCTTGTGGGAGTTCCTGTCTGTCCTATATTCATTCTCCCTGCTGGTCATAGTGCCCTGATTTATTATAGGAGACCATCACTTCCTCCTTAGATTACATGACTGGGAAGAGAAAAATCCACATTGTGGAAGCTGAAGTCAGGAACTCAAAGGTGCTGAAATTTGTGGACTGAAGAAGGGCTCTGCCACCTACTTCCAGCTTCCTGTAGACAGTGTTATAGAAGTCATCCCTATGTGCGCAGTGAGTGCTCTGACCACAGGGATCGCCTTCGTAGTTGCCACTTTCTGGATCTTATTGTAAATTTGGGATGTAGGAACACTTAAAAACACAACCACAAAGCACAAGGAGGCAGATGTACTGCTGAAAGACCCTGCATCACTCAAAGCTCCCATCACCTAGGGCTGGGACTTGATGGCAGAATGCTTGCCCAGAATGACTGATGAAGCCCTGGGTTCATCCCCAGTGCTGCAGGCAGAACTTTTCACACTCTAAGGCCACATTGGCAGGGCATAGGAGACATCTGTTAATGGCTGGCAGGGGGCCACTGTGTGGCAACAGTATATTCCTTTTAAATTTTATTTTTTTTTAAAAATATTTTATTATTTTTATTTTATGTGCATGAGTGTATTGCCTACATGTGTATAAATGCACCATGTCCCGCAATGCCCATGAAAGTCAGAAGAGGGCAGGTCCCCTGGAACTGGAATTGCAAAAGGTTGTTAGCCACCATGTGGGTGCTGGGAATCAAACCAGGGTCCTCTGCAAGAGCAGCCAGTGCTCTTAACCAGGGAGCCATCTCACTGGTCCCATAAATTTAATTTATTTTTATATGAATGTTTTGCCTGCATGTATGTATGTGGACTATGTGCATGCAGTGCTTGCAGAGGCCAGAAGAGGGTGTTGGATCCCCTGGAACTGGAGTTTTGAACAGCTGTTAGCCACCATGTGGTTGCTGGGAATCAAACCTGGGTCTTCTGCAAGACCAGCCAGTGCTCTTGAGTCATCTCTCCAGCCTCATCAGTATGTTATACACAAGTCTTCCCACCTGCCCACTAGGGAGACAGGAGACCACTTTCCTTCTGCCACTTGAGATCGAGATCTGTGTGTACATGTGGGCTGGGGAGAGGAGGAGGAAGATCTGTACTGTTTCCAGTTTTGCCTTTTAAATGAGACCAATGTTTTAACATAATACCTTTCCACAGTCACATAAAATGTGGCCCCGCCCCTTGAGACCATAAGCAGATGGAATGGACCTGTGAACAAGGATGGGCGGATGGTGACCCCTTGGCCTCGGACTCATCCTTCAGTTACTGTGTTTACTTATCCATACCCTGCTCTCTCCCTGGGACCATCTCTGGGACTTGAAGACATACAGCCTGTGTGACTGTTTCCTGACACACAGGCAATGTAGTGCACAATGCCAAGGGGTGCCCTCCATGTCACAGCAATGCCTGGTGCACCTCCCCCTCAGAGCCTCTTGGCTCTTGAGTTCTAAGTGTCTCACATCAGCTTTGAGTTTTGGATCATAGACAACATCATGGACTATCCATCCAGTCATTTGACCAATGAA
Organism: Eospalax fontanierii; assembly: GCA_035773235.1. Taxonomy (NCBI): domain Eukaryota; kingdom Metazoa; phylum Chordata; class Mammalia; order Rodentia; family Spalacidae; genus Eospalax; species Eospalax fontanierii. The sequence continues at coordinate 86,530,996 of CM069526.1, forward strand.
TCTGTATTTGGGGCATTTACTACGGGTTGGCGTGGAGTCCCTGCTTTCATGGAACCCTGTCTGGAAGCTGCTGTCTATACCCATCTTACATGGGACATCCATACAATCCATTTGGGACAGGGAGGAAACATAGGCTGTGGTTCTGCTCCCATCTATTTCTCCACTCTCCGCCGTTCAGAAGCAGTTTGAAGAGCACTAAGAGCAGTAGCACCAGAGCCCTGCTTCTGTGTGCCCACTGGGGCAGATCCATTGTACCTGTGGCTTCCCTGTGCCCACCACTCATGCGGTGTGACTTCTTAGCTCCCCCTGCTCCATCTGAATGCGAGGTGACTGCATGACTTGCTTCACCAGTAGGATGTGGTGGAAGTGACTGTGCCAGGTCTGAGCCCAGGTCTGAAAGGCCGTCCTATCTTATGCCATGGTCATATTACCTGGGAAATTGGGGTCCCTTCTAGGGGTCTGAGTCTTGTTAATAAAAGAATATAACTGCATTCAAAAGGAAGCTGAAGGACAACTGTATTAACATTTAAAAGAAAAACTCCAGGAAGGCAAACTGTAAATCCAGGCAGTTGCCTGGAGGAGGAAGATGAAGCCGGAGAAAGAAAGCCATACTGCTTGTAAGCAGCCACATGGTGGAAGGGGACAGATAGCTTCAGAGAAAAAGAGTGAAAAAGCCCAGAGTACCAGAGAAAGCACACTTGGGCTCTGGCCAGCAACCCAAAGAAAGACAGAAAAGAAGAAAGTTACACCTTTTTGAGTCTAGATCTAATAGAGTCCCACGTCATCTCCACAGCGATTGCACAGAGGCCAAGAATTGGGGAGGGAGGGAGGAGAATACATTCTCACTAAAGGGATAGTTATTCATTTCATCTCCTTAGCTTGTCTTAGCATCCGTCTTCCTGAGGGTGGTCCCTTAGCCAGGTGACTGGCCTGCCCAACTAGAATGCTGGGTGTCCACCCAGGACAGAGAATTAACTCACTTGACCAGAAGGAAATAATTTTCCTTTAGTGGTTTTTAATTGCTGCTGTAACAGTCTCCATGGCTGGGGGATGTCAAACCAGGTTCAGGAGAGCCCAGGAGCTCCAGCTCGGGGTAGCTCCATAGGGGAGGCCCCGGAGCCACTCTCTCCCCTTTGTGTGTTGAAAACATTTTATTATGACTTAGTAAGAAGAATGAAAATGAACCCGTGTTGTCTCCCAACCCGAAGCGGCTCTGGCTCCAGCACGCATATGGAGGGAAGTGAGGGGAAGGAAAACAAGCGGACCGACACCCTGGCCCAGCCGCACCTGCCCCACAGCCAAACCTGCCCCACAGCTGGCCTCGCAGCTGTGCACCTGCAGTCTACAGCACCAGACACCAGGGGCAGCCCTGATTTTCAGAACTGTGTCCTGCTTTCCTACAAAGAACCGTTCATCTGAAGCTCGGAAGACATGGCTTCCTTGGCCTCTGTGCACACTGTGAGGCCCCTTGCCTTCTGCAGGCCACAGAGGCCCGTCCATCTGGCAGGGCCCGAGGCTGCTTTCTTGTTGCTGGACTTCCTGGCAAATTGCTGTCCTGTGGGCCAGTTCCAACCAATGGCTGCCACAGTCATCTTTCGAGCATGCCAGCTCCCTCAGCCTCGAAGTAGGGCAACCCTGAGCTCTTCCTCCCTGGCTCTCTGGAGTTCCCAGCTCTGCACCAGCTGCCTGCCCTCTGTCCCCGAGGTGTCTCTTAGCATATTCCTCCTCCACAACACAACTTGCCCTCCCAACCTTCAGGGGCTGCCTTTGAAGACGGCCAAACTAAGACAGAGGCATATTTCGACAAAGCCCCAAAGGGGATTCTAGATCCTTCCTTTCCTGTCCCCGTGAACTTTGAGAACTCCTTCAACAAGCCTTCAGAAAATCCCAGAACACTGATTCTCTGTCAGCAGCAGAGCAGTTTGCCTGGGACTAATCTCTGGTGTCATCTCGGATAAGCCTTAAAGCCACTCATCCAGGCAGGAGCCAGGCCTTCCCCAGAACTATGCAAACCTACTCAGAGATACACGAATGCCCTGCGTTGACACCATGCCAACCTCAGCTTATGACACCCAGAACATCACGAAGCATTCCTCAATACACATGTCACTAAAATTTTCTGTCACCTTCTGCTCTGATTTACTCGATAGGTTGACCTACATAGCTAGTCAATGCCTCAAAAATAGTTTAATAGCGTTTTATGAAACTCCTCTTCCCTTGGGCTGGAATGATGTTCTAGAATAATAAACTAGAAGGACCCATCCTCCCTGCCGGACCGGAGGAGAGACAGACACAAGCCACAATCGTGAAAAGTTCTCTAAGTGACATCCCAGGTGGTCCGTTGTGGATGTCAGCTTCCAGGACCTTTGGCTCCCCTCAGATCATGACCCTCCCACATGGAGTCCCCTGGGTGCCAAAGGTCGTCATGTGATTCTAGCTGGGCCAATCAGAACTGTTAGTTCCCTAGCCGCAGCCAATTACGTCAAGCATCAGCACGTGACCCAGGCTGGCCCAATGAGGCTCCTGGGTTTTTGCTGGTCTACAGGGAAAGTGAGGGGTTTTGCTGAGTTGAAGTGGGCAGGCGAGATGTGGAGCCTGGGATGTTTCTTTCTGAGAAAGAAGGGATGTGAAGGGAGGCAGGGCCCATAGACAGTGGGATAGGGTCCCAGCAGTACAAATAAACTCTGTCAAAGCCAGCTCTGCCGCCTTACTGGGTGATATGCTAACCGTCCCCTTGTTTTGGACCTAAGCCAAGAGCGCATGCCTTGTGTACTGTGAATCAGGGTACATGCACGAGACCGGTAGAAAGCACAAAAAGAGGTTGGTCCCTGCAGGGAAGGGATGCAGAAGCCCTGTGAAAAAGGGAGTCTGTAATCCGGGTTCTGAGGGATGAACAGAACCAGTTTCGACGGCGATCAAGACAGGAAACAGCACTTGAGGCTGTTCAGTAGGATACGAGGTGTCCACCTAAACGATAAAACAAGCTAGAGGCTCAGTCCCCAGCAGATGGAGCCAGTCACTGGGAGGTGATTAGATCACGAAGCTTCTGACCTGGTCAATGGATTAATCCATCAGTGGGGTCATAATGTGTAGTGTTGTTAGGAGGTAGGGGAAACTGGGAGGTGGGGTCTGGTGCGAGGAGGTGGGTCACTGGGACACACTGCGAAGGGCGTATACCACACCTAGCCCGGGTATTTCTTTCCACTCCCTGGCTGCAGTAAGGGGAGCAGCTCTAGCACACACTCTTGGCTATTATGTTTCACTTCACCTCATCCCCAAAGCAATGGAACCAGGTGGCCACAGAGGGAAACCAGGAGCCAACGTCAGCCTTGCCTTTCTCAGGTGATTTGCCATGGTGACAGAAAGTGAACCAACACAGAGACAGAGCAGATAACAGGGCAGAGACCTAGAGGTGTACTCTAGTTTGCTTTCAGTTGCTGAGACAAAACACTGACCAATACCAGCTTGGGGAGGAAAAGGTTTACTTGGCTCACATCTCCCAGGTCACAGCTTATCACTGAGGGAGCCCGAGGGAGGAACTCAGGGCAGGAACTCGGAGGCAGGAGCTGAAGCACAGGCCAGGGAGGAACGCTGCTCACTGGCTTGCTCACTGACTTATGCTCAGCCTGCTTTCTTATACAATACAGAACAGCCAGGGGTGTCCAGGGGTGGCAGCGCCCACAATGGTCTGGGCCCTCCCTCATCACTCAACGATCGAGAAAATGCCCCACAGACATAGCCCCGGGCCAGTTCAATGGAGGAAATTCCCCAGCCGAGGCTCCCTCAATCCAGGTGAGTCAAGTTGACAGCGAAAACCATTCAGCACAAAGTGGGATCTGGGAGTCCTTCAGCTCAGCTGGGGCTCTGAAGGTGATGCTGGCCATTAGAAGGGTGCAGACCCTGTGAGGGTAGATGTCTGGCTCTGGGGCTGCACAGGGGGCAGATGCCTGTGTGGGGTACGTAACTTAATTCCTCGGAGAATTAATGAATGGCTTTCTCCTCCACCGCCAGGTAGACATTTCACAGGGTTATATACAAACACTTCAGCTGGAAACCAGCTGTGAGCATGGGGCAAAGCTGAGGGTTAAGACAGATTGGCATGGCTGTGGAGGACTGAGTGGATCGTTAATTGATAAAGGAGGGCCCAGCCCACAGTGGGTGGCACCATTCCCTAAGCAGGTGGTCTTGGGCTATATAAGAAAACTAGGTAAGCACGAGCCTACCATTAATCAAGCACCAGCATTGTTTCTCCATGATTTCTGCTTGAAGTTCCTATTTGAAGTTCCTGTCCTGACTTTCCTCAATGGTGGACTGTGACCTAGAAGTGTTAGCCAGATTAACCCTTTCCTAACCTAAATTGTCTTTGGTCAGAGTGTGTTATCACTGCAATAGAATGAAATTGGAATAGTAGCCAACCTAGTTAAACATACAAGGAGCATTCACATGGGTGCCAAAGGAGGAAGGGGAGAGAGGGTGTGGGGGAGACTTAGCCTCTGTGGCACACACTGACCGAGTCCTCTAGGGTCCATATTACATCCTCATTGCAAGCTGGAGCCGTGTGGGGCCTGGGCCACATTCCTGGGACCACTCTCCTCTGAAACAGCCTCCCGCAGGTGGCCTCTCAAACCCACCCAGTTCTCTCACTTACACTGAAGTCGTGCTTCGGTACCTCCCGACTTGATAGCTCTTTAATATAATTTGGGGTTATATCAAGGAACCCCTAAATACTAGGATTCACAGACACAAAAGCCCTAAGGGGATTGCCAGAGGCCAGCCACGTTGCCTGGTGTTGGCCTGGATCCCCCTGGTTCACTCTGAGGTCTGGAACTACCTGGTACCACCCTGAAACATATTAGAAATACAGAATGTCAGGCCCCACACCAGACCACTGAGGCGGAAGCTGCATTTAAACAAATCCCTGGGGAACCATGTGCACATCCATGCTTGAAAAGTGGCGCTGGTCCCCACTCTGCACAGAACCAGCCAAACAGAAAGAAAAGTACCACAAACCTGACTCTAGTTGGGTTGGAATGAGAACATGATAAAGAATTATAATTCTCTTCTGTACATTCCAAAATATAGTTGTATTACTTTCATAGTGAAAAAAAAAACCAAATGCTTAAATTGAAGAAAACCTAAAACACAAAATTATATGATGTTCTAAAGCTAGTCAATTATGAAATGCTTATTTGTATTTAAAAAGTAGGTCCATTTACAGTTTATTGCTTTTTAATTGTCTCTCCCTCTCCCCCGTAATCCTTTTTCTTCCCTCCTTTCCTCTCCTGCCTCCAAAGCCTGAAGGGTGCTTTTGAAGGTAGCCTGAGAACACTGTCCCCCTGAGAACAGCTGAGCAGGAAGAGCATCTTCTATCTGCACTGGAAGTTCCTTAGACTGATCATAGTTAAACAAAGATGACCACTTCCATGATTCCTGAAACCAACAGCAAAGAATAACATGGGCAGTGGGCATGATTGTGACCTCTCTACCCCCATGAAATTCTCTGTTCATTAGTCCTTTCTCAGCCCACACAGAATGAATTCCTGAATTGCTAGAGGTCTTCAAACCCCAAAGCTGCTGAGTTCATACATGTCCTCTTTATCTAGCTCACTCTTTCTTGCCCTTCAGTGTTCAGCATGAATGTCATTCTCAGGGAAGCCTTCCAAGACCCTTTAGTCCCACATCAGACGAAGCTCTCGATTGCAAGGAGTGGGAACATAAACTCAGACCTCAGCCAGAAAGGGTGATTGTTGGTTCAGATAACTGAAAAGCCCAGAGGGTGGCTGGCTTCGGGTATCCCTAGATCCAGGGTGTCAAATGGTGCTGACAGAGGCCAAGTCTCACTTCTCTGACTGTGAGCTCCAGGCTTTGGCAAACTCCCTCCCCTTGGGCCCCAGAGCAGCTCCAGATTTTCGGCTTTCCAGCTTGGAAACCTGGCAGGGTAATGGCCTCCTTTTACTCTGTTGTCTTTACAAAAGTCTCAGACTTAAATTTCACTGACTAGACTCAGGTCACAGCTACATCTCTGACTAATCATTGCAAGGGGCAAGGAAAAGAGTATTCTGATTGGCTATAGTCAATGCTGACTCTGAGGGATCCTAAATTAATTCTGCTTGGATCATGTGGAAGGTGAGAGCAAGAAGCTGGGTAGAGAACAACAGCACTTTCTGGGTTTGGAGCACCCCACAACGTACCTTGAAAGACTGACTGACATGAAGGATGGAGAGATGACTCAGTAGTTAAGAGCACTGACTGCTCTTGCAGAGGACCCAGCTTCAATTCCCAGTACCCACCTGATGGCTCACAACCACCTCTAACTCCAGTTCCAGGGGAATCCAATGCCCTCTTCTAACCTCCAAGGACACTTCCATACACGCAGGCAAAACACTCACACACAAAAAATAAATTTTTAAAAAATTTAAACTTTATTTTTGTGTGTGTTATGCCTGCATGTATGTGAGTGCACCCATGCCATGCAATGCCCGAGGAGGCCAGAAGAGGGCGACGAATCCCTTGGAGTTTCCCGTCGAAATCAAATCCCTGAAACTGGAGTTTCAGGTGGTTGTTAGCCATATGGGTGCTGGAATTGAACTTGGGTCCTCTACAAGAGCAGTCAGTGCTCTTAAGTGCTGAGCTATCTCTCCAGTCCCTAAATATGGTTTAATAAGGCTAAGATTAGTGTTAAAAAGAATGTAAAAAAAAGATTGGTTGACTTTGAAAATTATATATTAATTTGAATGTTACTTGATTATGAGGATTCTGTGTGTCCACAGATATTGGTTCCCATGTTGCCTGACTCACAATAGGTGTTCATCAAATATTGAACAAATTAATGAGCTTTTGCCAGAAGAGATCAGGCAATGCTGGCAATGAGGCTTCCCATTTTGAATCTGTGAGAGACAGCCCTTCGAGAGTCTCTGCCTCAGCTGTGCTTAGAGACTGTCTGTACCATGGCAATACCATCCTGAAGATGGAAACATCTGTCTCATGGCCAACAGCAACTAGAAACCACTGTCCCACAGCAGCCCCTGGGGTGGGCTGGCAGCAGGCAGGCTGTGAGAAGGAGGCAGTTATAAATTCTGCCACACTGTAAGCCAGGCATCTGAAACCAAGCAAAGTCTAGTTTCACAACCCCCAAAGGACAAATGTGTCTGTCTATTTCAGGGGAGAGTCTGAGGTTTTTATAACAGTGTACAGGCTCCTGGCTCCCACCTAACAAGGCCGGTACAAGCCAAGCCTTTCTGTTAACATTCATTTATTTGTATGTGCACACACTCAGGTGCCATGGTGTGTGGAGGTCAGAGGTCAATAGTGCGGGTCTCATTCAGTTCACGCATCCCAGTGAGCCTTTCTCTCTGGCAGGTGTCCACTGCAACCAAGGTCAAGTGCACTGAGGGGGGAACTTCTCCCAGGAACGTCTTTTGGATCAAGCAGAAAATGAAACACACCTGTCCACAGAACACAAATGAGGGGTGCCAGGCACTTCTTGCCCATGGGAAGTCCCCAGAGAAGCCTAGGAGCTCATCCTGTGTGGGTGTGTTTCCCAGATGACCCTTGAGTCTGGCTACACATCTCAGTGTGGGTCAAGGTTTATGTCCTCAGGAACACTTTCTCTTGTATTATCAGTGTCATGTGCAGAGCTGTTGGGGGGCCCGGAGGATCACAGTTACACTAACCATTGCACACAGGAAAGCCCAACACTATGACATCCCTACTTGCTGCTGAAAACACTCTCAAGGTCCTCCAAGCCCAGATGCAATGCGCCAGTCACTGGGCTCCCATCCCGTCCTGTCCTAGGCCAAGGTAGATCAGCTAGCAATTGGCCAAACCCCAACAATACGCATGAACACAGTCCTGACTTGCAGAGCGGCCTCAGCATGACCTCACTCTAGTAGTACCCTTGCCTCTCCGTTCCACTTGAACTTTGGATGAAGGGCTGCTTGGTTGATCCTCCCCCAGGAGCACAGTCCCATTGCTCCGGCTGCTCATTCTGCCTCACATCATGTTCGGCTTTCCCCCCTTTTCTTCCCCCTTGGGAGAAAACACTTAGGGGATAATCAGTTCAGGGGGTGTGGAGAGATATTAGCACGTGCTACCCTGATTTCCCAAACGCTGCCACCTGAATGAAACCTGCCATTCTCTCCTGTGCAGAGGATGCCCAGCCACCCACATTCCCTATTGCGGATGTGGGCTGCTGGGGATGTGGGCTACCGATTGTTCCCAGCCACACACAACTGGAGCCACCTTGGGGAATGTTGAGTGAATGGCACTCTTCCCAAGGGGTAGAGGCACAGCCTCTTCAGCACAACTCCAGTCTAGGGGCTCAAGCCATTGCCAGATTTCTCCTAAACTTTCATCTGGCTCAACTCTGTTTCCCTCCCTGTTCTTCCTGTTGGATTGGGAGCTGGGGGCAGGGTTGAGAAGACAATGAGGCAGGTTACTGGGGAGTAAGGATTGTATTGGAAGAGTTCATGATGCCACAGACAGAAAGACAGACAGGTAGGCAGGCAGGAAGGACAACAGCCAAGGAGAGGCTCCCAGGAGCTCAGGCCCCAGCACCAGAGACAGCATGGCCGGGCCTCCAAAGAGAGGTATCGGAGCCCATGTGGCAGAAATGGGAATCTGTTATTATACTTCCTGAGGATGGAGGAGTTTCCACAGCAAAAGCCTGCAGCTGGCAGAGAGATGGCTCTGCAGTTAAGAGCACTGACTGCTCTTGCAGAGGATCCAGATTCAATTCGCAGCAGCTACATGGCGGGTAACAACTGCCCATAACTCCAGTTCCAGGGGATCTGACCACCCTCTCGTGACCTTCGAGGACACTGTACAACATGGGTACACTTACATACAGGCAGGTAATACACTGATACACAAAAAATAGAAATAATAAATAAAATATATTTTAAAAAACCCTGCAGCTGAGTTCTTTAATTCCCAGGCAGGAGGCAGGGGAGGGGATAGGGAGCAGCAAGCGTGGATTTGATGTGAACTCACTAGAAGTTTGTTAACTAGGGACTCACAGGCAATGACTCAGTAGGGTGCTGTTGGTGTCTGTGAAAGGAGTCTATTAAAGGTACTGTGGCCTGAGCAGATCTGGATTCTAACATTACACTCTTCAATGAGCACATGCAGAGGGTCCCTGAAGCTTTATCCTCAGGGCAGGGCAGCAGATTTAAGGCAATGCATTTTTAAACATCTGTCCTTTATGTGATGTCTGCTACTTCCAGGTCTGGCCCATAAACACCCCCAATGCCATCCTGCCTCTGTTTCCCCTTCCGTCAGCTAATAGTTATGGGTATGTCCCAATGGCGGCCACAGTGTGGAGGAGGCTTGGGCCTTGAGGCCCTGCGGAGGGGAGGCAACTTTTAACTCTGGGGCCAAAAGAACAACCTCTGTCAAGCGGAGCCACTGTGCATTTTAGGATCCATTTGCTAGAACTGCTAGAATCACCATTATTAGCCAGGGCCACACCACTTTGTGAAGCTTCTCCATTTTGGTGAAACTGAAAATTCCTGTAACTAAAGCAATTTGTTTTCTAAAACTACATTAATTTGCCCTGCACTCCTCCAGTAATGTCTGGCCATGAAAGATGCTTATTGATCACCTGATATTCCTTTAAGTAACCACTTTATTTATTTAGGTACCTCTTGCAATGGCCAACTGCGGGCCAAAAAAAGGGAAAATTTTCAGTCTCCTCCTTTTCTGCCCTGTAGCTACCTAGAATGTAAGGCGGCCGCAGGCTCTGGTTCTTACACTACAGACCCCCTCCTCGGTCTCTTCCCAGAATAAAGCATGTGCCTCCATAGAGTCACTTGTTCTTGTCTGTCCACTTACTTATCTTTCCCTTCTTGTCGACCTTGCAGTCATAGCAACTAAAACACTTAGTGTTGAGTAGTAGGTGATCCTGGAGACCCCTCATCGACACTGTGGAGAGAGTGTGAGCTTAGGAGTCTGACAAGGTTGGATTCCAGCTCTTCTGTACATACCTTGTGACTTTTCGAGAGTCAGTCCAGCTCTCTGAGTTGCCGTTCCCTCATCTATAAAGGAAAAAAGCATAAATGTTGCTTCTGAGGGCTGATGAGCATTAAATGAGATAATACTTAGTCAGGGCTGAGCCTGGCACCAACTACAGACTAGGAAAAGGGCTAGTTCCTTCCTCAGTCCATGATACTGTCAATCTGGGTTTGGGAGCACACCACACTCTGCCGCCTGGGTAAGCTGTGTTGACTAGAAGGGCCTGTGACTCATATGGAGCTGCCAGACAGTCCTGAAGATGGCCACATCACACCTGTACGCACTTCTTCCTCTCAAGCCATCGCCGCAGCCATCAAGCCAGTCTCTCATCGATCTCCTGCCTCCAGCCCGGCTTCCTTCAGTCCATCCTCCCAAAGCTGCAGGATGGGGGCTCTATAACTGACACCAGCTATGTTACGGTCTGTTCTGATCTGAGTGTGCATGTCACCCACAGGCTTATGTGCTGGAATGCTTGTTTCCTAGCTGGTAGCATTGTTTTGATTTTTTATTTATTTGATTTTTTATTTATATTTTTGGTCTTTTTGAAACAGCTCTGACTGGCCTGGAACTCACTATGTAGACCAGGCTGGCCTTGAACTCACAGGGATCACCTGCCTCTGCCTCCCAAGTGCTAGGAGTAGAGCCGTGCACTGCCACGCCCATCTGGTTTTGCTTTTTTAAAGGCAGCTCAGACTGGCTCCCCGACTTGATAAATAACCAAAGATGACCTTGACTTTCTCCTTCCAGCTCCCCGGTGCTGAGATTACAGGCACGCACCACTATACCCAGCCAATGGCAGCATTCCTTCTGCACTTGGGGCCTAGCTGTCAGATGTAGCGCAGTAGGGTGGGACTTGAGGCCTGTAGCCTGGCTCTGCTCAAGCTTCCTTTGCCATAGAGAAAGCGAGCTGAGCACCAGCACCCACAGCTCTGCCCCCTGACTACATGCACTGTGACCAGTTGCCTCTCACTCCTGCTGCAGTGACTTCCTAGCCATGATGGATTGTACCCTCAAAGTGTGAGCCAAAAGCAGTTATTCCTTCTTAAGTTGCTTTTGTCAGGTATTTTGTTATCGCAAGGAGAAAAGTAGCCAGTACATTTTCCTTCTACTTACGTATCAGTTTCCTTGTCTGCAAAATGAGAGGGCTGACTAAATGAACCTCATGTGTCCCACATATTTGCTTTCCTGATTTCAGACCTTACTAATTCAACAGTCTCCATTACCCTGCTTCCATGATTTGCATATACAAATATTCTGTTCAGTAGAACTGTTCTGCACTCCTGTCACTGCCTACCTGTGTCTCCTCTCAGCTTGCTCTTGCCCATCATTAAAGGCCCAGGGTAGATCTCACATCCATCAGGAAGCCTCACTCCAATGTTAGCAGAATATGAACATATCTCAGTCTTCAGTTCTTCTTCTGGTGTTGCGTATGCGGTGTGTGGGCACGTGTAGGCCAGGGGTTAGCATTGGTATGTCTTCCTTCATCACTCTCTTACCTTACTTTTTGAGACAGGGTCTCTCACAGAGCTTGGATCTGGATAATAAAGGTTAGGGGACATCCTTGTTCTAACCCAGCCAGAGCTGAGGTTACACGTGCATGTCCTTCTCATTCTGTCTAGGATTATGGATATTCAGAGAAATCCTTGTAGTATTTATCTTGCTCTGGGTCTGTTAGTAAGAATTCTGTCTTTAGTTTTAAAGGTTTCTCTCCCTGAGGACAGAGTTTTAGGGTAGATTTTTGAAGGACTCTAAGAATCTAGTTCCACTGTCTTACACCTTCCAGTGTTTCTGTTAAGAAGTCTGCTGTTGCTATTGTTGCTGCTTCTTTGAGGGAAGCATGTCTTTTTTAACTCTTAAACTTTCTACATTAATCCTTACCTTTGACTTTTATACACAAAATAAGTTTTATGACATATGACTTGGTAATCAAATATAAATTAGGATATAGAATTAAATTTAGCTATGTTATAACTCTACAGTATACTACTGCTACCTGTAAAAGACATTTGAAAGCTTTTTCCTTTTTGACCCAATTAAATTTTTTTCAATTTATTTTTTATTTTTAGTTTTGTGTGTGTGTGTCTGTGTGTCTGTGCATGTGAGTGCAGATTCACTTGGAAGCCAGAGGTGTTGGATCCACGAACCTGGAGGTGGTTATGAGCTGTCTGATGTGGTCTCTGGGAACTAAACTTTGGTCCTCTGGAAAAGCAGTATGTATTCTTAACCTCTGAGCCATTTCTCAAGCACCTTTACTATTTATGTGTATCATTGCTTTGCCTGAATATATGTAAGTGTACCTGTGCCATACAATGCTTGTAGAGGCCCAAAGAGGGCATCAGATGCCCTTGAACTGGAGCTATGGATGGTTGTTAGCCATCATGTAAGTCTTGGAACTGAACCTGGGTCCTCTGCAACTGCAAGAGCAGCCATTGCTCTTTTTTTTTTCTCCTTGAGACAGGATCTCCCTGTAGCCCCAGCAAGCCTAGAATTCACTGTGCAGACCAGGTTGTCCTCAATTTCAGAGATCTGCCTGCCTCTGCCTCCTGAGTGCTGGCATTAAGTCATGTCTCACCAGTCCTAGCCTATTGTCCCAGTGTCTTGAATAAATCACTCACAGTCATTTTCAAGTTTGTCCCTGACAACATTGTAATAACAATCACAGACCTCTTAGTCCACGTCTGCTGGTTTATTTTCTTCTTATTTTTTCTAGTTATCGGTATAGCCACTAGAAAGTGTTTTGAAATTGAATATCAGACATTGTGCATGAAACATTGAAGAAGATCTTGATGATATTCTTTTACCAGAGAAGGTGCCCTCTCCTATAACAGTGGACACAGCAAGAACGTATCATGCCATTCTAAGCGAGGACTGAGCGGACTCAAGTCTGGCCTGAAATTGCTATACATTTTGTTCACTTCTGGTCATAACCATCCAGTGGGCCCAACTAAAAGCCTGGAGTGTTTACTACCAAGGCCTGATCTTCCTACTGGACTCTAGCCTCCAATTTTGTCTCCTAAATGCCATGAGACTAAAAGCATTCCTCACTGTATTTTTTGGTGGGGGGAGGGGTATGATAATGACTTTTACAATAAGGACATACTCTGGACAAATGACTTTTACCTAATCTTGCAACCAAATGTTAATCTTATTTGAGATTGTTTATAATGTAAACAAATTCACTGAGCTGTATACTCCTCTTGTGACCTGGGCCTGAGACCTTAATCCTTCATGACCATTCATTGCCCTGAACACCAAAAAATATATTTATGTGTATATGCATATTTCATACACCAAAGCAGTGTGAACAGAACTTATTTCATTGAAAACAATGAGATAAATTGATAATGTCTGTATGGTTCTCTCTGTGTGTGTTGGTCTACATCAGTAGGGATCAGAAAGGGCAAAGTTCTCTGAGTAGATAAGGGTCCAAGTTTTACTTCCCCATTTCATGCTGGATATACTGTGTCAATAAAAGAAAGAGTGGGGCCTTGTTCTAGAGCACGGTTCTGATAGAATGCTGAAGGAGCAGGGAGGTCCTCAGCAGTTTGGGTCCATTCTTGACTTAAGATGGACATCAAGAGCCAGGCTGTTTTTATTCAGGCATAGCTGTAATGTGGCATTACACAGTAAATGCCACAGGGTTGGGGAGAAGGAACTAAGTAATCAAACCCAGGGCCGTGTGCATGCCGGGAAATTGCTCTATCACCGAGTCACAACCAGACCTTGGTTTTCTGAGTCAGAATCTCATTATGTAGCTCAAGTTGGCTTCACATTTACAAGCTTCCTGCCTCAGCCTCCCCATGGTTGGGATTATGGGAGTGAATCAATCACAATGCCTGGCTTTCTTGCTACTTTGGGGGTGATTTCTGCTTGAGCTTTTCCAATGCTTGTTCTGCATTGCTGAAGAACTGGCAAACACCCGGAGGGAAAATGTCTGCATGTCCCTCTTTCTGAGATTCTGTTCTGCTTGGTTTGGTCTTCGGCTTCTATCTTCACAGCCCTGTGAAACCATGCAGAATGTGCCGGGCTCCTCTGCCTGCCCCTGTGCTGCTAGTAACTGGGAAATGGCCAAAGACATATCCTGTGTCCAAACTCCTCTCTGGGACCCCATCCCTGTAGTCCTAGATGCTTTTGCAGCCCCCCTCTACACCTGCCTACATGCACAACCCACTTCATTATAGAGGGAAGCAAATCTGTCTTAAAGCTAAGATAGCCCACTAGTCTTAAAAGTACTTTGGTGACAGGTGGGGATACTTCTAAAACTGAACAAATAATCATCAGTCATTACAGATACCACTGTGAAAGCTAATGACATACCAGACACTGCTCAGTGTCCCCTCTATGCTGTCCTCTCAACTACCGCTGTAATAGGCTTTGCTCACTCTGGCTCAGCTGGCCACACCAAGATATATTTTTCTTTCTTAACTATAAGGTCTCAAAGTAGTTACTTTCCTGCTTTCAGCCTCAGTTTTTCCATCTGTGAAATGGAACTACTAACATCTCCTTTTCCCATTCATTTTTTAAAAGAAAAGCTCCTGTGGTTCATTAAAGCATGAAGCAGTAAGCAGAGACTGTTTGGGGCATCTCTGACCTCAGCTCCCTCAGGTTTCTCTGGATAACTGCAACCATATTGTATTCAAAGAATAGAAGTCTTTAGACTGGGAAGATGGCTTAGTCAGTACGCTGCCTACCTCACCAAGCATGAGGACCTGAGTTCGATCCCCAGTACACCACATGGAAAATCAGGCATGGAAGCTCCTGCTTGAAATCCCAGCATTGGGGAGGCAGACATGGCGGCTCACTGGCTAGCCAGTTAGGCTTGATAAGAGAGACCCTGTTTTAAAAAATAAGGTGGACAGGCAGGGTACAGTGGTGCACATCTTTAATCCCGGCACTCCAGAGGCAGAGGCAGTAGGATCTCTGTGAGTTCAGGCTGGCCTGGTCTATACATCAAGTTCCACGTTAGCCAGGGTTACCTTGACTCAAAAACAAGAAACATAAAAAATAGGCAGGAAGCTTTTGAAGAACAACACCCAAGGTTGACCTCTGGCCTCCATGTGCACACAGAACTGCACAGACACACAGACAACCCCCACACACAATCTGTGTGACTCAATGCTGGACTGCTTGGGCCCTAAGCCCTTGTTCCATTAGATGCTGCTGTTTCTATCAGGGAACTGGAATCTATTTCTCATGGTGACCACATAATTAAGAGTGAGACGAGGAACTGGCTTCTACCTGCTCTGACTGATAGGATAAAAGGGAGGCTCTGGGGCCAAAGGACTTCCTTTCTATGCCGGAATATCACTGGCTTTCTCTGCCTTGTCTGGATAGCACAGAGGCCCTTAGACTGAAGGGGAGGTACCAACCTCCAGTTCTTGTTCCGCATGCTCACCTCATGGCCTTGGATGAGTCTCCCCTCCATCACCTGCATTTATCAACAGCTGCAGAAACCACACTTAGAATGGGGTCCTTTGCAGCTCTGGGCACTCAGGACACTTCTGTCAAATGTCCCCCAACCCCTTACATACTTTATGACAGTCATACTAAACACTTGAGGGGTGGCAGGTATGAGCTCCAAGTCTAAGATGGGAAAACTGAGACTCAGGGGCACAGTGGCTTGTACATAGGAGGTGCTCAGTTCACTATGTAATGAGTGAATGAATGATGGTGTGGATTTAGAGCCCGGCTGGGTGTCTGCAGAACCTTTGTTCTTCCTAATGCTCAGTGCTGTCCCTAGTTAGACCAGCAGAAAAACCTGGATTATGTTTTAGAAGGGGAAGTGGTCTCCTGAAAGGAGGAAGGAGTGGTGAACAATAGGGCCATGGGAAGGCTGGGCCACACTGGTTCAGTGTGAGCCAAGCTCAGGAGCCAAACGGCTGCATTGCGGGGAGCCTGCCGAGCCCTGCAGTAATTGCAGAGCAAACGTTAGCACTGAGTTGATTGTGGTTAGACTCCCCCAGAGGGCAGCCTGTGCCGGGGTGATTACCTGCCCACAGGGGTCTCTGATCTTCACAGGTCTCTTGTGGGCAAAACGGCTTGGAAGTGCATACCCCCAAACATGCACACAGCTATAAACCGAACGTGTGTGCTCTTGTCAACCCATGTTAAATGCAAGGAAAGTGTCCTGCTTGATTTTTAAGTGAAAGATGGTAGCTATGAACAGTGCCTTATTCTGTATCTGTGCTTTGCCCCAGTCCCCCTCCTTCCCTGTCACCAGACCTAATTCTGTCTGCCCCCACCTAAGGCTGACATATTCCTTGAACTCAGGAGCTCCAGAGTACCAGCCCCTGGGCACCCAGAACCAAATCTACTCCTCATCTCCTTGGAGAACCCTGGCAGGGAGTCTGGAAGCCAGCATGGGCCCAGAGCCTTGGAAAGTGCCTTGGTTTCTGTCTGGTCTGCGTTCTAGCCTGCAGTGGCTTGTAGCCTTCACCAACTTTCTGATAGGGACATACTGACACCTACTCAGGGGTTTGGGGTATGGTGAACGGGGCTGAGCACACATGGAGCACTATCGAGGTGGCAACAGCTGGCTGAACAGGCTTTGAGATCCACTGGGCCCACTGCCTTTGACAGCCTTGTCCCTCCCCACAGCGGCTGTGGCTGTCCCTCTGCTGCTTCCATGGTGCCTTCTTTGAGGCTGGCTGCAGGTGCTCTATTCAGTGACTCACACAACCCTTACTCCAATTTCTGTAAATAGGAATGATTTTACCCCCATTTTACAGATGAGACAACTAAGGCCCTTGACAAAGTCACCAGAGGTCTGGTATGGTTGGGAGGCAGCTTTGGAACCATGCAGTGTGTTGCTGCCATTACCTTTTCCATTCCTGTTCCTCTGATTACAACTCATCTAAGGACTGAGACGTTTTCCAGGTGCTCTTATCACTATGTGCATTGCAGACGAGTCCTCCCTACTCCCTGTGAGACTCTGTCTACAGAAACCCACTGTAGGCCTAAGTATCCTCAGTTGAAAGTACACAGAGCACATCTGGCTGTGACCGTCCCAGCTTAGCAGCAGCCTGCTACAGGTTGTTTCCCTAGTGGTTTCAGCTGCTGGGGAGTCATCAGAGGGACTGCCTTACGACATATCACTAGCCACAGAAAAACAGCAACACTGGCCACTCTAAGCACTGTTTCTGCCAAATGTGTGTCACTTTCACCCTGACCATCACCAAGTCAGAAAATCCTAAGTTGATTCATCTTACCTTAGGGGCCATCTGTATATTACTAGCTTGCTGTCATTTGGAGTGTCCTCCAAGGTGCATGTGTTAAAGATTTGGTGCCCAGCTCGGCACTGATGACAGGCGGAAGGACATGGAAGAGGTGCAGTCCCATTGGAGGCCTTCACGTCTTTGGAGGAGTGCCCTGAAGGGCTAATGGGACCCCGGCTTCTCCATTTTTCTCTCCCTTCCTAACCATGAGGTGAACAGTTTTGTGCTGCCAGTGTCTCCCAAAGTAACCGGGCCCGATGATCATAGCTGACACTTCCAAGATCAATGATTTTTAGGTATATGTTGACGATTTCAGGTGTTTGGGATAACAAAAAGCTGACTGTCCCATCTGACAGACGGGGGAGTACAGCCTCCACTTACCTCACCTTTGAGGACTCATTCCAGCTCAGGTGACAGACGCCAGACGCCAGCAAGGGCACTCTCTAGAGGACACCCTGTATCCTGCCCCAGTCTTTCAGCCTTTGTAGAACTATGACATTCCTTTGCATCCTCGGGCCCACATTCTTGCCCACAGAATTCATGACTGTGACAAAACGGCTGTTTTATGACACTTCAGTGGCCTATTCTGCTGTGATAGGTCAGTGAACACCCTTCCCACGCACACCGTCCCTCTGTCTCCTACCACTCATTTCTGTGCAACGCCCCATGTGCCTCACTGGTCTTTTCTGGGACCCCTGTCCTGGTGTGAGGATCTCTACCTCAGCTGTTAGCAATTTCACCCCTCATTATTAGAGATGTTGTATTCAGTGGAGGGACTCACAGCTCCACTGTCCAGGGAAGCTCACTCCTGTGTGGGATGCACAGCTGCCCAGGAGACTCCATCCCTTGGGGGATGTACATCTAATTAGGCCACGCTTTGGGGTCTGCTTTGCAAGCTCCTGACTGATCTGGCCTCTCTCACCTCAGGACGTTCCCTACTGACTGAAATGATTACAATGAATAAAATTCCGAGTGAATACCAGACTGTGTGGAATCTATCAAGGGTTGTTGGGAGCACAGATGAACGGCAAACACATCTGTCAGACTTTGTGGGCAGTGACGGCTGGGGTGCCTTTCGGTAGGCAGATCTGGATGCAAATGTCAGTTCTGGGAGCTACTGCTGGCTGTGTGGCCTTGGGCAAAATACTTAACCTTTCTAACTCACAGTCACTTCATTTGCTAAATGGGGCTCATTACATCAGCCTTGAAGAATGGCTGACAATCTGATATCATATTTGCCCTTTCAGAACTGCTCCTTTGGGCTGGAGAGGTGGCTCAGTGGTTAAGAGCCCTGGCTGCTCTTGCAGAGGATCCAGGTTTGAATCCCAGTACTCACATGGTGGCTAACAACTGTCTGTAACTCCAGTTCCAAGGGATCCGAAACCTTCTTCTGACATCCTTGGGTATTGCATGACTGGGGTGCACTTACACATGCAGGCAATACACTCATGCACACAAAAATAATATTTTATATATATATAATATATATATATGTATGTATATATTTAAAGTGCTATTTCCTGGGCTGGAGAGATGGCTCAGCAGTTTAGGAGCGCTTGCTTCCTTTCAGAGGATCTCAGTTTGGTTCCCAGCTCTCATGCTGTTCAGCTCACAACTTCCTGTAACTCCAGCTCCAGAGGATCCTATGCCCTCTTCTGGCCTCCATAGGCCATACACTCATGTCACACACGCACACACACACACACACACACACACACACACACACACACACAAAATAAAGTAAAAATTAATCTTTAAAAAACAAGTGCAACTTCTGAAAGCCAGAGTTAAAAATGGCTGCAATTGATGGGATCAAAATGACAATTCCAGAATTCCGTTTGGGGATGCAAGTTCCTGAGTCCAGTCTCATCCAGCCTTCTGGGAGCTAAGGTTTGCAGGTGAGAAGTATGTGGTTCGGTGAGGTTAATGATTTGCCTAAGGACACACAGCTAAACACTGAGAAGTCCAGGTTCCGAATGGAGGCTGCTCACCTTCCTCCCATCCTCCTCAGGACCCACCATGTGCTGTACTGATCACCAGGTCCTATCTCTGGTGCCACCATCATCACGCCCAGTTCTTCCCCTTCATTGCCACCAAGGAAGCAAATCTGACTTTCCCAGATTGTTCCTTGGAGCTTTTGGGATCCACTGAACTTCAAGGCTGCCAGTGTGATGGGGTGGAGGAGGGTGTGCAGCGTCGGGGGAGTACCGCCCTGAGGTGCAGGGCGCAAAACCTGCAAACACAGATCCAGCCTTTCTGGAGCAGCTTCAGACAAGCCAGGTCCTTCCTGGTGTCCCTGGTTTCGTCTGCCAGAGGCAAGCCTCAGGCCTCCCTGTACTGCCAAAGCGAAGCACCAGGGCAGAGTCCTTGCTCCCTTTGCCAGTCACAGGTGTAACGCTGGAGGACACTGATCTAGTCTGTCTGCTAGTCATTTATCTCCTTCTCGATCATTTTATGAGCGCACTCGTTTATTCAGTCACTTATTCACGTTCCTCCAATATATTATCCACTCATACATTCGTTTTCCTACCGATCCATTCTTTCATTCACCCATACATTTATTCATTCATGAATTCTTGAGTGCAGAGCCGGAGCGGGGAGGAGGCTGGCGCTGGCGGGTTGCGGGTGCGAGGGCCTCCTCCTCCGTGCGCCCCTCCCGCACGGCTCCCGCCCCGCCCCGCCCCCGCTGGGAAAGCGCGCGCTCTCGGGGCGCCGTTGCTCAGCCGCGGGCGGGCGCAGGAGCCGGAGCCCAGCCGGCCGCACCTCCCGGGCCGACCGCCCATGCCCCGCTCGCTGGGCCCGCGGCCTCCGGAGCGCTGCGCCGCGCCCGGCCCGGCGGGGGCGAGGCCGGGTCGGGCCGCCGGGCGGCCGCGGGGATGCGGGGCTGGCGCAGGAACCTCGCGCTCTGCCTGCAGCGGCTGCCGGACGAAGGTAGGACGCGGACTCGGAGGGCCGGGCACCCGCGGACCGGAGGGTCACCGCAGGGCGCGCGCTGCGCTGGGGCCCGGGAGCCAGGGGGGACCCGCGGGGCGCGCGGCGGCGGCCGAGCCAGGCCAGCCGCGGCCACGTGCCTCCTCCTCCGCTCTGCCCGCGGGGCCCGGGAGCGCGAGGACCCCGAGCCCGCAGAGCCCGGCCACCAACTTTCCTGCGCGCGCCTGGCCTGCGGCGCGGCGTGGTCCGGGAGTCCGCAGCCACTGAAGTTGCAAAGGGGCTTGCCTGTGTGTGGACGGGGGTCCCTGCAGGGCCTCCCCTGCCGCGGCCCCTCTGCGCTGCTTATCCCCCTTACCTGTTGTCTGCACCGGCAGCAGGGAGGAGGAGGAGGAGAGAAGTAGGACCTGGTGGGAGGATCGCGCCGGGCTGCCATCGCTGAGCAAAGTTTGGGTTTGAGGCTAATAAGGAATTGCGGGGCCTTGAGAGTCCGGGACCAGGCGAGGCAAAAGGCAGCGTCCCTTCCTGCCCCCGCCGCTCACACTCGGGAAGAGGACACATTGGGTGACATGGCACTGCCCCACTCCTGCCTTTAACCTTCGCAGCCGCTCCTCCGGGGGCGCTGTAATTCTCAACGTTTTACAGGTGAGGCTGGCCTCAGAGAGGCAAAGCTGCTTCCCCCAAGGTCACACAGCTCGGAAGTGGGGTAGTTGGGACGTGAACCTGAATCTGTGTGACTCAGAGCTTCTGGTAGCATCCAGCCCCCTTTCCTTCCAGTTTGCGCCCCCAAGTTGAGTCTTGCACTCTCTCATGGTAAAGGATCCATTCCAGCCCAGGCCAGCTTGTTGGGGGAGAGTGAGCCTGGGCAAAACCGGTCCTGCCCAGTGTCTTACCTAGACCGCCCCATCAAGCCTTAGCTGGTGCCTGTGACTCAAGCAGGGCCTAGAGCTGAGGAGAGGGGGGGCGGGGGGGGAACGGGGGGGACACGTGGACTGGGGAGATGAAGCACCTTAGGGACACAGAAGGGCAGTTTTGTTTTGTTCCCCTCCTCCCCCTCTCCCCGAGGCTGAGGGAGGCGGTACATGAGGTAGAGCTGTGGACGAGGGTGTGAAGTGCCTCTCTTCCTGGAGGTAGCCCCAGGGAGCCATGAACCAAGGGCTTCTCACCGTTTTCAGACAGAACATGGGCCTTTAGGAAATGGGAAGATTTGAGCCCTCATTCTGTGGCCATGGCTGGACATACGGGTCTTTGCAGCTTGGAAGGGGGTGCCCTAATGTGGGGAGGGTTCTGCTCTCTTGCTTCTGCTCTGTGTTCATACACATGTGTTTAGCATGTGTTAGACATGTGACTGGTGTGCATATGATATTGTGTGATGGACAGTGCACAGAGTGTGTGTGGAAGCATGTGGGTGGCATGTATAATACACATAAGGGGTACACATGAAGCATGTGACACTGGTGAGGCACAGTGACTGGTGATTCCTATGATGCCTTTGATCACCATGAGTGCCTTCTGTGGGATGAAGACCACTTCCCTGGTGGCCAGTGGCTCTCAGACCTGGAGCATTTCCTGGAAGGTCTTAGTTGAGATTGATCCTTGAGCTCGGTGCTATAGCAGAGGGTGGCTGGTGCAGCTGCCACGTGGCAGGAAATGGCTATTTTGGAGACAAAAATCTCTGGCTTTCTCAGGACCACAGGAGGATTGGGTCCCCTGGGCTTGCTTCCAATGAGAGGCTCTGGGATATGGGTCCTGCTCAACAAGAGGCTGGTGATGGAAGGTCGGCCAGGTTGAGGGCAGGAGATGAAGGGGCAGAGACAGAGCCCTTGCTGTCTGTAAGAAGGGAGCTTCATCTGCAGAAAGGGACATTTTGGACAAGACCAGCCCCTCTGGGTACTGCGTTGGGTCATTCAAGGCCTTGGAGAAAGAGTGGGCTTAGGGACAAAACTTCTAAGTTCTCTGTCCTAGTTTGCTTTCCTGTTACTGTGATAAACACCATGACCAAAATCAACGTGGGGGAGGAAAGTCTATTCAGCTCACAGCTCACAGTCCATCTTGGAGGGAAGCCAGGGCAGGAACTAAGGCAGGAATGTGGAGGCAGGAACTGAGGCAGAGACCATGGAGGAACTCTGCTTGCTGACTTGCTCCTCTGTCTTGTGCTCAGCCTGCTTTCTTATACAGCCCAGGCCCACCTGCCCAGCCAGGGATGACACCACCCAGAGTGGGCTGAGCTCTGCTACATCAACTAGCAGTCCATCCTTTGACCTGCAAACTTGCCCATAGACCAATATAATGGAAGGAATTCCTCAACTGAGGATCCTCTTCTCTAGGTTGGCGTCAAATTGACAGATGACGCTGTGACCGCCCCTGTGTGACCTTGGGCAGGCTACTTTCCCCTTTGTCTTTTTTCAGTGCTGAGGCTTGAACCCAGAGCCATGTGCATGCTGGGTAAACTCTCCACCCTGGGCCACATCCCCAGCCCCACAACTTCATCTTTTGGAGCTTCAGTGTTTTCCTCTACCACCTTCAGGTATCATGGAGAGCCCTAATTCAGGGGCACACACACACTGCTGGAGGTCCTCCTTCCTGTTCGTTATAGACCACCTGACTTTAGATCTGAGGAGGACCCAAACCTAGCATGTTAGTCAGTGGGAAGCTCAAGATCCAGTGTGGATCTTATGTTATGAGCAGTCTGTGGAGAGCTCTCCACAGATAGACTCGGAGGATCCACAGGGCTGTGTTTGCCATGTGGTTACTTGAGATCCATCGCGTGGGCTTGTGTTATGAGGTTGACTGAAAGTGTCTGAACCTTTCTGCAACATTTTTAGGACCTAAAGTAGTAACCTGGTTTCTTGAAGAAACATGTGACTATGTGATTGCGAGTCCTGCAATTCTTGCTTCAAGATGCTCTTGGTGAGGGTGAGTGTGTGAGACAAATGCTTCAGTGAACCCTCACCTTGACCTTCATGGTCCTTTAGACAGTGACACATTCTCTTTCACTTACTGCAGCAAGGGCTTCATGAGAGAACCTCCCCTCCAACACACACACACACACACATACACACACACACACACACGCAGACCACAACCTGGGCTAATAACTTTACAGTTAGAAAAGTAAAAACTAGTTTTTAGCCCCAAGTTGCTCCAGTCTGTGAGACAATAGACGTTTAAGATGCCCAGTGCTTGGAGGACATGCAGTGAGAGATGAGAAGTGGCAACAATGTGGAACCCAACTGAGGTGGTTGGCTGTTCAGCAGCAACAACAGGGTGACTTTATTCACCCAACCAGTATATCTCGAGTCCTGTTCTGTGTGTGGAGGATTTGGCTGTGAACAAACAAAGACATGCTAGGACAGTTTACTTAAGGGACAAAGAAGAAGTGTTCAGGTCAGCCTGGAGGGGACTATTTCAGAGTCTTTCCTGGCATCATCTGTCCCAGGCACTGGGAGAGATGTAGTAGAGAGTCCCAGGGAAGAGAATTTCTTTAGGTAGGGTCTCAGTGGTCAAGGAAGGTGAATTCAGCTGAAGAATAAGACGACTTAGCCAGACCTGGAGCAGGAGGTAGGGTGGGGATATAGGCCAGGGCGCGGCAGCAGGTGCAGAGAAAATCAGGGTGTACTGGGGTCAGTAGAGGTTAGGCAGTGTGACCCAGAGGAAGGGAAGGAAGCGCGAGGGAGTGTGCTCAAGGGAGAATAAAGTGCAGTAAGGCTAGAGGAGCCCAGATCTGGAAAGGCAAGATCCAGCCTTGACTTTGAGGACTTGGATGGGAGCCTTGGGAAGACTTAACCCAGGACTTGGGCTCACTCCAGAGATGAACAGTGTCCTGAGTGGTGTGGAGGGAGCGGGGAGAGAGACATGCCAATAGAGGAACGCTACAGTAAAGGACAGAGGTGGGAAAGCAGTGGGGATGGAGGCCAGGAGGCCCGCAGGAAGCAATGACTTGGAACGCCTGCTCGGGGAGCTGTCCCGGGTGCTGACGGGCCCGTGTCTGGAATTACAGTCTGATAGAAGGGCGTGCATGCGCCTGTGCGCGCGCCTGTGTCCTGTGGTACCCAGCTAGCTGATGTGTCCCTGTGCCGGTTACCTAGGAGACAACAGGAAGACGCTAGGATGGGATTTGATTGGCTATTCACTCTGGTTGCTCATCTTTCTGTCAGACCCGCAGGCAGGGGTTACAAATGGTCCTTTTGGGCATGCCAAATGCCGGAGGGAGATGAGGATGCTCGTTGCCCCAGGCCCTGTGAGTGTGTGTGGCTGCCAGTGCAGTGTGTGCATGCAGCTTGAACAAAACGGCATCTGGAGCTGATGTGCATCCTGCTGTGAAACATCTGCTCAGGGCCTTAAATCAGGTAGAGGGGACTGATGAATTTAAGGAGAACCAGCCAGATTTGGGAAGGGATCTTTTGTTCAGTTTTAATAACTGCAGTGTCAACACCCAAGCTGATTTTAAATGCCTCCCTGGACCTCCAAAAATGCAAATAAGGCTTTGAACGGCGGAAGTTATTTCCCTTGACGCGTCCTGGTGATGTCAGTAAGCAGCTGCCCCGCCCCCTCCAGGCTCACAGGGTGGTGTGAGGCTGTGGACTGGGCTTTTTCTCCCTTCCCCCTCCTTAGAATAACAGCGTTTTGTTTTCTTGTACTTTGTGAGTAAAAGTGGCTGGAATTCACATCCGAATTCTTCTTAGAAAGGTGGCTGGCACACAAAGCTCGGGATCGTGGATTGGCTCCGCTTTCCGCAGCAGCGCCTGGGAAGGCTTCGAGCATCATTTTTTAAAAAAGCAGATACTGGTTTCAGGGCCGCAGAACGTTGGTCCTCTCCATCTCTCCTGCCCTGGGCCTGCCGTGGACCCTGCCGGGTGGGAAGGCAACCATGCTCCTTCCTGGCTTCTCTGTCCTCGGCTCAAATTTTCATGTGCCAAGTGCCAGGCTTCCCTGTCTATTCCTTATTTCTAGTGAGAAACAAAAGAAAAGAAAAAGAAAACAACAAACAAATCATCCCCTGCCTTCTCCCCAGCTTCTTACTCCGGAGTCATTCTCTGGGCCAGTCAGACAGGCAGCATTTGAGACACACGTCTGGGTGGCGCTCCCCGTTTTTGCATTGCCTCTGGTGCTCCAGGACTCACAGAATGAAGGGAGCCCAGGGCTCTGTTCCCTCTGCTGGATTGACTTTCCACTGTTCTCAGTCACTTCCTTGACTTGTGCGACTGTTGTCACTTGTCCTGACCATCCATGTAGTTCTGTCTCAGCCACCGGTTGAGCTCAGCAGTCCTTCAGTCCTGCAACTTTCTCTCTGCAGCCCTCTAAGGCCTAGCTTTGCAGATGTACTTTTCTGTTCCCTGCCTTTCCCACACAGGTGGCCATCAGGTCTGTTTGTTCCTTGTTCTGCGAGGTACTGGTACTCAGTTGTTCCATATAGACTTGGGGGCTAGAATAGTGAACTGGGTCTGGCAGGGATAAAGTTGAATCAGAGAATGTAGGGCCTCACAGGAGCCCTCACTCCGTCTGCCAAACTAAAATCCAGGGCTTTATGTAGTACCTGTCAACTTTTAAAAGTTAACTGCCAGTTCATAGAAACAACTCTCAGGGCATGATGAGTCCCTCTTGTGCTGGGTTCAGCTCAGGAGCCTCCAGTTTGTGCCTTCTGTAGTCTATACACTCTGACCACATTAGACTTTTCTTCCTTCTTTTACCTACTGAGGGTTGTCAGTTGCACCAGTCTCTGCTCAGGCTGCTGTCCCACCTCAACCCCTCTTCCGTCCTTTCTCTACAGCCTGCTTCCCCTACTTCTGACCCGAAGACCGGGCCTGGGCACATCTTCTGGTTGCTGTCCCCACCCCTTTCTCCTGGCACCTCATGTTAGAGCATACTTACGTATTTACTCTTCTGTCTCCTTCCCCATATAGAGAGCTTTGTGGGGACAGGGGCCCATTTATCTGTGAGTCTTGGGTGCCCGGTGTGGGAGTCAGCCTCTTGTACAAGCTTACTAAATGTGCAGTGAATAGCACAGAGGTGGGAAGACAGAGGAACTGCCTCTGCCCTGGGGAACCTTTCTTACATTCTTCCCATGGCATGATGAAGGGGGGGATGGTAAAGCTCAGGGAGGAGAAAAGACTTGGTCTGAGCCAAAGAATTGCCAGAGCATCCTTGTTAAATTGAACAATCTCTCCCCAGCCTCTGTGCAGCCCCTACCCAATCCTGCTCCCAGACAAACCTCCATGCCAGCTACTGCATAGGGCTGCCTTCCAGCCCCAGAGTCTTCTCCCAAGCTGTGAGACTAAGTTTATGACTTTGCCTCTGAACCTCACCTGCCTGCTCTGTAAAGTGAGGGTATTCAGTCTCCAGGTAGAGGAGTGGTGAGGAACCAGAGAGATGACAAGAGAGGGGGTGGTGTTACCTTGGGGTGGGAACCGGAGAACTGAAATCAAAGCCTCCTAGTGGGAAAGCAGAGAAGGATATATGTCATCCTGTGACCCCAGGGCCATAGCTTGAGGGCTAGAGGCTATCAACTCGACTTCAAAGAATGCCTCATCCTGGACAGGCCCTATGACTACCTGTTAACCCATTTGAGCCTCAGTTTCTTCCTCATGAAAAGTCAGAAAGAATTCTCTCTAAGAAGATGTGGACTCTGAAATACAACACAAGAGGAGACAGTTTGGAAGCCACAGACCCATCTGTTTGTGCAACCTTTGGGAAGACAGGCAGGGGGTGAGAGGGAGGCAGTGCTGACGGGTGACACTGGAGCTGGGTGACACAGGGACTTGGGTGAGTTGAGTGAGAGAAGCCAGACAGTGATAGCCATGCTGGCCTTTAGGAAGGGCATGCCATGTGCCATACGCTGGTCGGTATGCACCAGGGATTAACTATGAGTTTTCATGACAAGCCTATGCGGTAAGTACTTTGTTTTTGGTGCTGGAAGTTATGTGCATGCTAGGCAAATGCTCTACCACTGAGTTACATTCCCAACCCTTGGTTTTCTGAAAGGGTCTCACTATGTAGCTCAGTTTATCTTGAAACTCTTATCCTCCTGCCTCAGCTGTCCAAGTTCTGGGATTACAAGTACATGCCACCACACCTGGCTGAGGTGGACACTATTTTTTATCCTACTTTTCAGATGAGAAAACTAAGGCAGAAAGGGTCAGTAATTTCCAGGGATATACACAGTGAGGAGCTGAGCCAGAATCTGTGTGCTCTGCCTTCCTCAGGGTACCCTCTGGATGTGTATGTCCTCCCTGGCTGGCCCTCTCCTGGTGCCAGGACAAGCATCTTTGTTCCCCCTGATTGTGACCTGCAGAGCTTGATCCCAGAGAGTGAGTCCTACCTCCAGCTGAACACCGCAAACATGGGTGTGATTCGCTGGGTGCCTGGCCCCCAGGCAGGGCTTGTTTGACCTTCTGGGGCTTGAAAACATAGTTGCCAAGTTTTTTTTTTAACTGTATTCATTTTTATTTTCTGTATATGAATATTATGCCTGCATGTGTGTTGTGCAGTGCCCGTGGAGGCCAGAAGAGGAGGTCAGATCTCTGGGAACTGGAGTTACAGATAGTTGTTAGCTGCCATGTGGGTGCTGGGATTCAAACCCTTGTCTTCTGCAAAAGCAGCCAATACTCTTAACAGCTGAGCCATCTCTCCAGCCCCAGTTGCCAAGTTTTAAATGGGAGGAGGTGTCCTAGTTTGCTTTCTGTTCCTATGAGGACCATCATGACCAAAAGTAACTTGGGGAGGAAAGTGTTTATTTGACTTAAGGTCACAGTCCATCATTGGGGGATGCCAAGACAGGAACTCAAGGCAGGAACCTGGAGGTAGGAGCTGAAGCCCAGAACACAAGGGAACACTGCTTACTGGCTTTCTTTCCTTGGGTTGCTCAGCTACTTTTCTTTTTTAAAAAAATTATTTTTTTTATGTGTGTGTATTGCCTGCATGTATGCAAGTGCACCCATGCTGTGCAATGCCTCTGGAGGTCAAAGGAGGGCATTGGATCCCCTGTAACTGGAATTCCAGGCAGTTGTTAGTCGACATGAGGGTGTTGGGACTCAAACCCAGGTCCTTTACAAGAGCAGCCAGTGCTTTTAACCCCTGAGCCATCTCTCCAGCCTCTCAGCTACTTTCCTTATACAGCCTAGGACCACAGTACTGCCTAGGGATGGCGCTGCCTACAATGGACTGGGCCCTCCCACACCAATTGGCAATCAAGAAAATGCTCACAGACATACCTGCAAGCCAATCTGATGGAGGAAGTTACTCAATTGAGGTTCTTTCTTCCCAGCTGTGTCTAGGTTTATGTCAAGCTGACAAAAACTGACTAACACAGGGAAATTTCACATAGCTTTCCTCCAAAGCTGTGGCAGCCCTGAGCTTGGACTCCAGCTGTCCCAGAGGCACGTTGAAACCCACCTCCCTAACCATCCCAGCCACCTCTCACCTGCTCAGCCCACAGCACACACTAGAGGAATTGGGGCTTTACTCTTTTTCAGGCAGAAGAGTGGAATCTTCAGAAAGCTCCCACTGGCTGCGGGAGGCAAGCGGAGGTAGGGACTTACAGAACCTACAGGACCACATCTGGAGCATTAGCTCAGAACATCTAGGTCTTCTCACTTCTCCTCAACACAGCTCTGCCAGGCTGAGTCGTCAGCCTTATCATTTCAGGAAACACAAGCTCCAAACTTCATATGGGAAAAGACTGAAAAATCGGAACTGGAAAAGTAAAAGGTGTACATGACACAAGAAACCACCTACAATATTTAAGCCGAGCCCCAAACTAGAAGGACAGGTATTAATAATACTTGTCACTGTCAGCAATGGAGGATAATTTCCTGTGTACGGAAAGATCCTGCAAGTCTTTGAGAAGAGATAAGAAATCTAGGTGGCTGGAACATATGAGCAGGGAGTTATTAGCAGCAACTTGTAGAAATGTAAATGGTCAGAGTGAAGATGAAAGACGGCTGCCACAGCATCTTACCAGGTTGTACTGGCGGAATCCAGAAGGTGCTTAGAGAAATAATAACACAATATCAATTAAAAATTTTTTTATTTATTATTGTATATGTGTGCATGATGTGTGTGTGTGTGTGTGTGTGTGTGTGTGTGTGTGTGTGTGTGGACATGTGTGGAAGTCAGAGGACAACTTTGTGGAGGCAGTTCTCTCTTACCTTTCTGTGTTCTGGGAACAGAACTTAGGTCACCTGCTTGCATTGTTGGGTGGCAAGCTATAATGAGCCATCTCTACTGTCCCCACCCACCTGGTATCGATTTTAAGGAGAAATGTAAAAATTCATAGCTAATGTTGGCAAGACCCTGGGGGATGTAGACATTGACACAGTCAGTGGGTAGAGCCATGTCAGATAAGGTTGGATAGTTATCTGTCAATCTAGAAAGTGGCCTACCACTTTCCTTTGGCCTACCACTCCTTTCCTAATATCTGTTTTAGAGAACTGTCTAGCATCGAGTGGTGGGATAATGGTTCTATGGCAATGTGTCTTAATTACTTTTCCAGCTGCTGTGACAAAATACCCTGACAGAAGCCATGTTCCCAGCTCTCTTCTGCTGGGGATGTGTAGCTATTTCTAGCATGACTTTCTGGAAAGTTCTTCTGTGTCATTGTGAATACTTACCTTTTGTCCGTCAATGCCTTCATACTGCCATGTGCTTTTGTGTTCTGCTTTGTATTGTGAGATCTGTTGTGTACAGAAACTGGTTACAGTGCGAGCCAGTACCCTGAAACAGCAGCATGGTGAGCCCTCACTGCACTCAACCTGGGCTTCATCCGCAGAGCCTCCAGCACCGAGCACCACGTGTCTTTCTGAAGGCTGCCTCAGCTTGTCCTGCCTTTTAGGAGTAACATAGTCCATGGAAAAGATGAGGCCTTGTGTTCAAGGTCCTCAGTTAGCAGGTAACTTTGGATCCTTCTTGGCCTGTTGCTCAGCAGGATGGAGACCACAGACCAGAGAAGAGGGCTGTAGGTTGTGGGAGGGGCCAGCCCCTCCAGGTGTGGATTCCTTTGGACCTTGAGAGCTGAGAGCCAACTCAGTGCTAACAGCCTAACTGGGGAATCCACCCAGGGAGCCATTTTTACAGCCACTCCTCAACCAGCTGCCTCCCTTTTCCTGTCCTCCAGGGTCATTTATTCCAGGCTGAGGAATGCATTTGCCCATGATGCTACCAGAGACCCCACAGCCTGGGATTTAAAAATGGCCTGCCTTCTGTGCAGAGGGCTGGGCCCCACTGATAACTGGAAGTAACTGCTCGGGGGCAGTGGTATTTCACTGTAAGGCTGGGTTTAGCAGTCTGTAAGTCACCGGCTTCCCAGTACCAAGTGGATGGGCAGGGCACGTGGAGGTCACACCTGAGGACAGCACGTAGAGACCCATCCTCCAAGGCCACTTGGTCTGGCTCTTTGGAGAGGTGTGGTCCCTAGGAGAGGAGGGGCAGCCAGGAATCCTGAGTCCCTGCTCTGAGTGGCTTATTTTGGGCCATTGTTTTGTTTCTTCTAAGTAACCAGCCACTCAGTGGTTAAGAGCAAGTACTGCTCTTGCAGAGGACCTGAGTTCAATGCCTAGCAACTGTGTCAAGATGGCTCACAACTGCCTGTAACTCCAGGTCCAGAAGATCTGATACCTCTGGACACTGGCATTTGTGTGTGTGCACATTACCCCCACAAAGACACACACACACACACACACACACATACACCCCTTGTCTTATCATATGGTGTTCTGATGGCCTTGGGACTCTGTAGTCCCAAAGAGGCTCCTAGACACTCTGTAGCCCCAAAAGATGAGGCTCCTAGACACTCTGTAACCCAAATTGTAAGCCAAAATGAATCTCTTTTCTTCTTAAAGTTAGCCTACCTTAGGTGTTTCATTATAATGGTGAAAAGCAGGCTAAGATCCTATTTTAGAGATGAGGAACTGGATACTCAGAAAGGAACGGGATTCGCTTGACTCAGTCCTGTGGGCCAGTGGCTGATTCTCCCCTTTCTTCTCTTTCTAATGTGGAAAAAAAAGAAACCTGGCAAGATGTTTACTTGGCATTTAAACTCTTTTTGATTATGGAGCACAGCAACATCAGAAAACAAGAGCTCTATGACATCCCACTTTCCCACCTAACACAGACACAGTTCTCTGACATTTGGCCAGCATTGAAAAACAAAACAAGAGGCTGGAGGGCTGGCTTAGTGGGTAAGAGCACTGGCTATGCTCGCAGAGGACCCAAGTTTGGTTCCCAGCACCCAAAAGGTGGCTAACAACTGTCTGTAACTCCAATTCCAGGGGATCCAACGGCCTCTTCTGGCCTCTGTGGGCACTGCATACATGTGGTATACTTACATATACTCAGGCAAAACATTCATACACATAAAATAAATGTAAATAAGCCTTATTAAAAAAAAGCCAAAACATTGGCTTTTGTCATTGAGACTTTCAGCTTCAAGATGTAATTGTGTTAAAACAGACTGTTTTGATAATAATGACCAAGAAGAAAACCGAAGCCACTCTCTACAACCCTTCCCTGCGGCTCTCTGGAGAGTCTCTGTTTTTGTCTCCACAACACTGCACACACTTTCTGATGTTGCTGTTTCGGTCAGCATGTCCCTGCATTAGTAAACCTCTTCCTGCTGCAGCGTGCCCCACGGAGTGGCCATTCCAGGATGATTCATCTGCCAGCTCCCCTGCGGTTGGGCACCAAGGTTGTTTCAGGCCTTGCTTATAAAACCAGAGAGACTTAGCTTCCCCACTCTGCTGTCAGCTCCTCACAGGCTACCGGCAGATGTTATTTCTTACACTTGTCATTTTTAATGGCCACATAATCTCCTGGAGTATCGCTATCCCTCATGTTCTAGGGCATTGCTCTCTGTCATCCCACACTGTCTCCCCTTCCCCTGTGGGAATGGGCCCCTCGCTTCCAGCACCTTGGAACTGGGGATCTGACCTCCCCGAGTAAGGAAGGTTGCCGACTCTGTGGCCAGGACCCAGGGCATTGCCTGCCCCTCCTGCCCATGTCCCTGCCTCCCTTCCCTTCATCCTACAGCTGCTCTGCTGGCCTAGCCAGGATGAGGAAATGGACAAACTGAGTGTCTTGCCCTTGTGGAACAAGGGGGATGGACCAGACCTGAGTCAGACAAATGAAAAGGAGTTCACAGAGAAAGAAAGGCTGCTGAGAAGACAGGGGAGGTGGTGAGGGAACCCCTGGAGGTAATATTTGTGTTTTCAGCCTGGGGCAGATCCTGAAGAGGAGAGTTCTCAGTGTTGGCAGCAGGGGCCTAACCCTGAGACTGAGGCAGGTGTGTGCACCTGGGTGTTTGTGGGCTGGAGAACTGTGTGGCCACCATGCATGCTAGGGAGCAGGAGAGCGGGCTGGGAAGCTGGAGGGCTCAGCAGGGCCCATGGGCTGCAGGCAGCATTTGGGTTCTGTGATGGAAACCTCTTCAGGGTTCTAACAGGCCTCACCACCTTGCACCTGCTGCCCCTGCACTGAATGGGCCCTGTGTTTTCTCAAAGGGAAAACCCCTGTGAGGAGTGAGCCAGGGGGTGGTGGGGCCTGCTGTGCTAACTGCTTGTGAAGGAAGCCGGGGCTGAGGTCTGGGTGCTCCTCCCAGTGCGACACGATCCTTCTCACCAGGATGCTCGCTGTTCCTCCTTGCTGCAGTTCCTACAGATTCCCTCTGACAAGTGCCCTGGGCCATGGTGGTTTCTACATCTTCAGCCCTTCACCCAGCCCGGACTCCCCTCAGTCCCGGAACTGGGGTCCAGAGGGGCCTGAATTTGCTTGGAGCTGCCAGTCCTGCCTGGGGAGCTGTGGGGAGGCTTCTGAGCACCTAGTGGGGCTCACAGACATCTGCTCCAGGGTGTTGAGTCAGATATCTTGAGAAATGACATTTTACCTTGAAATCTCTATCCTGTTGGTTTGAGGGTGTGAAGGAGCCCTGGCTCAGTCCCCGCCTGCAGGTACCCTGGAGGGAAGTGGCAGGTTGCCCCTTGGGAACAATCAAAAGCAATTGCATTGGATCCCCACACTTAATTTAATGAAAAGGCCCTGCAGGGAGGCAGAGGCAGCGAGGCAGGGCCTGTGGGCTGAGGGCAGGCGTGATTCCAGGGAGATTTATGGTGCTTCATAAAAGATTCAGCTTTTGCTGAGTTGGGAGGTTGCCAGGCTCAGTGCCTGGGCTCAGTGCCTGCCTGCAGCCTGAGAGGCAGGTGGTCTGCACAGAACCCCTACGGCGCCAAATGCTGTGTGATTCTGGGCCAGTGGCAACTCCTCTCTGGGCCCTGCAGCATCTGACTCCACCCACACCCCATGGTCCTTGACCCCACTCCCTCCTGCCAGACACACATTTTTCAAGCATCTCACACCCAGGAGGTGTCCTTGCTTAGAGCCTGTATCTTCCTCCCAGGAGCTGTTCCATTTTATAAAGATGGAAACTGAGGCTCCAAGAAGTCCATCAGTGAAGCGTCTGGCAAAGCTGGAGCAGCGATGTGCTGAGTGACACTTGGTTGTGGGAGGAGCCTCCATGGTAGGCTGGAAAGATATGTGGGATTAGAGGGGGCTCCGAGTCACCACATGGTCCGGAGGCTGCTCTGTCAGCCTTTATTTTCCCTTTCAACCAAGAGCCCGACCAGTTAGAAACTAGCAGCAACTCAGAGAAACTAGCGCCGGTGGCAGGGATGTGGCAGCCTTCCTTCTGGTACACTTGCATCGGAGGTTCGGATCTTCCCTTTTGGGGGCATTCTTCCTCAACCCACTTGCTGTGTGACCCTGGGCCAGTGACCTGTTCTTTCTGAGCCTAGTGTCTTCATTTATAAGATGCTGACAGCACTCCTACGGGAG
Organism: Eospalax fontanierii; assembly: GCA_035773235.1. Lineage (NCBI taxonomy): Eukaryota > Metazoa > Chordata > Mammalia > Rodentia > Spalacidae > Eospalax > Eospalax fontanierii. Next base: position 86,564,967 of record CM069526.1, read on the forward strand.
TTCTGCACAGATACCGGGTCGGGTGTTGGCCACTAGCTTCCATTCCCACGGAGCTTCACATTCCTGCGTACACCATGGAGGGGAATCCCACTGGAAAGCAGCCCCTCCTTCCTGCACGGCCTTCACATCTCCTGAAGCAGAGGAGGGAGGGAGCTCAGCGTGGGCTGTGGTACAGATGGCAGGCAGCTAATTTATTTACCTCTTCCTAATAAATATGCACGACACATAAATAAAATATCTCACTAGTCCCACTCCACCCCGATCCAGGCATGCAGCGACAGTCAGCACAGTGTGGAGCTGCCTCTGTGTGGAGGGTGGCCGTGGTGACAGGCTGGGAGCTCTTGTTTTAGCTCCTTCCCTGGCCACACTCAGCAGGCTCAGATTTGCAGTGAGGTGTACTGGGCTTCCCATCCCAGGCCATCTGCACCACCTAAGGAGGCCAGGACCTGAGCAGACTGTCTTGAGAGGTTGTGGGTGTCTGTGTCAGTAAGGTTTGTGTTCCTGGGATCAAATTTATTTTGACTCATGAGTCTTCCATCCATGGTCATCTAGCCCCATTGGTTTGGGGCCTGTGAGGAGGCAACACTCTGGCTGAAGGGCCTGGTGAGCAATGCTGCTTACCTCATGACAGCTGGGAAGCACACAGAAGGATAAAGACCAGGCATAACTTACCTCAAGGACATGCCTCCAGGGACCTATGTCCTCCAACCAGGCTCCACCCTCCTGGAGGTGAAAGTACCGTCCATCACACCATGGATCCAAGTTCACTGGTAGATGAATCTGCTAGTGGGGTCAGAGCCCTCACAGTCTACCTTCCAGATCTCCGTGGATGGCAACCAAGCTGTTAGCACCCAAGCATTGGGAATGGTTTAGATTCAGACCCAGCAGCGTCCACTGCAGGTGCTGCCACGTGTTCCCCACGGGCCTGGACTGCAGGGTTGTGGGGATGTACTCCAGAGGGTCACACCATGAGGGGTTTGTAGTTCCCACTCTGGCCTCCACCTTCTTCACACTGCAGGAAGCTCTCCACTGCTCCTCTCCCCCAGCTCATCCTGGGGCCAGGAATACAGTTCTAAGACAAGGAAATGATTCAAGGAACTGAGACTCCCAGAGCTGAAAGCATCCAGAGGCAAAGAGGGGAGCACACCCTGGGAGGCAGAACTGAACTCGGCACTACTCGGCCAGGGAGGAGAAGTCACCAACTGTTTTCATCTGTGACATGGGCAACTTTGGTCAGCAGGATTCTGTCAGGCTTGTTAGTTCACTGAGCAGTTCCTGTGCGCCAGGCCCTGCCTTAAATCCTGGTGGTTCTGGGGTGAATGGGACACACTGGGGCTCTACCCAGTAGATCAGCTGATGGACACTGATAATGTTATGAAATGAAAAGAAGCAAAGAATTTACATAGCAGCCGAGATCTGTAGCCTGTCTTGGCTCCTGTCACCAGATGAGGAGACAAAGAAAATGTGGTCTACACACACAATGGAGTTTTGTTACGGGTTAGAGAAATGGCTAGAGAGTGGTTAAGTGGACTTGAGTTCAGCTCCCAGCACTCATGTTGGGCAGCGTACAGCCATGTGTAACACCAGCTGCAGGGGATCTGACACCTCTGACCGCACAGAAAAGAATGAGGGACCAAAGAGGCGACTCAGCCGGTAAGAATACTACTTGCTTTTGTAGAGGACCTGGGTTTGGTTCCAGAACCCACGTGGTGGCTCACAATTGTCTGTAATTCCAGTTCCAGAGGATCTGACATCCTTCTCTGGCCTCCACGAGCACTGCACACATGTGGTACACACACACATATACAGGCCAAACACTCACATAAATAAAAACTTTTTAGTATTTATTTTTATGTGTATGAGTGTATTGCCTGCATGCATGTAAGTGCACCCTTGTCATGCATTGCCCACAGAAGTCAGAAGGTGTAGGATCCCCTGGAACCGGAGTCACCAACAGTTGTTAGCTGCCCTGTGTGCTGAGATCTGAACCTGGGTCCTCTGCGAGAGCAACCAGTGCTCTTAACTACTGAGCCATCTCTCCAGCCGCATAATTTTTTTTTAATTTAGGAAAATGATGGGACTGGGGACTATCATGTTAAGTGAAATAGACCAGACTCAGACATATGATAAATGCAGCATCTAGGCATATGAACACAGAGTGGGGGGCGGACAAGGGACAGTCACGGAGGAAGGATGAGCAAGGATCCATGGTATATTTGCATAAAAACAGTACATCAAAGCCTGTTACCTTGGGCTCTAATGGAAACCAACTTAAAAAAGAGAAATGAGACAGAGCAAGGGGACAGAGAGGGAGGAGACCCATCAGCAGGACACTGGGGACACTTGGGACACTCAGAGCAGGCCTCCTGAGAAGTCAGGAATTGGCAGCCATGCAGAGAACTGAGGAGGAAAGGCAGTTGTAGACCCCTGAGGAGCAGAGTGTGAGCAAAGGGAGGTGAGGCAGGCGGCCACTCTGCCTTGTAAGCAGGTCCTTCTTTGAGAGACCCTCACTGTGCTGACTGGGCCACACAAGGAAAGGTGATTGGCTTTCCTCAGGGTCCACTCACATGGGCAGCCCCTCATGCTCTCAGCCAGTCTGCTGGGCACTGAGGCCTGGCAGTTTGGGGAAGGGAGGCAGAGGCTTACCCAACACTTTGAGGCAGCTTAAACAAGGTGCTCTTGTCCTCTCCAGGATGTTAGGAAGTGTTCAGGGAGGGGCAGAGGAGGCCTCGAGCCTCAACAGAGGAAAAGGGAGAGGGACAGAACTTCCTCCAGCCACCGGGATCTGGGAGGGCTTGGTGTTCGTGAATCAGTCACAAGTGAATGTTAGTGAGGAGTGTCCAACCTCGCCCAGTGTGGTCCCACTGAGACCGCCAAGCTGGGGTCAGGTCCTGAGCCAGCCACAAGGCCCACACCGGAGTCTGTGGCTCTGAGAGCGTCCCGGCACACAGTTTAACATCAGCCACCGCACTGAGAGGAGGCGGTGCTATGACCGCCACGAGAACCGTAGTGGCTGAGGACCTCTGTGGATATGGTGGACAGGCCTGCCCCACTGCCTGGCCTGGCAATGAACACGCTTGGAGCCCCACCCAGCATCAGCCACGGAGGGCTCAAGTGCCAGCTGCTCTGGGGAGTTGGTAGCCTGGAGAAGTGTTCACCTCTCTGAAGGCTGGCAGAGTTTTGGAGAAATTGATCTGGCAAGGACCACTTGCATACCTAGTGTCCACCCTAGAACTAAGCTTAGAAACTGAGACTCAAGGAGGAGGCAGAGCAGATTATGAATGGGAAAGACTGATTTATAGCTCAGGTTGGCCTGGAAGAAGGGTGGCTTGCTTTCGTGGCATCTCCACAGCACCTGTGCCTTGGGGTGTGCTGATGGAGGCTCTTTTCAACACCAGCCACAGAAACGACCCCAGTCCACAGAAGTCACCATAGTTCATAGAAGCCACCGCAGTTCACAGAAATCAACACAGTCCACAGAAGCCACCACAGTTCACAGGAGTCAGCACAGTCCACATTCATCAGCCTAGTCCACAGAAGCCACCACAGTCCACAGAAACCACCACAATCCACAGTAACTACTACTTTACTCCTACCTGTAAAGTGCTTTCCAGTTGGTAAAGCTCCCAACTGGTATCCAAAAACTCCCTGTTACTGTCACAAAACACCTGAAACACTTAATATGTAAGAAAGAGGAGGATTTACACTGGTCTCTGGTTTGAAGTTCCACCCAAGCCACATGGCCCATGGTGTTGGGCCTGTGCTGAAACAACAGATCGTGACAAGAACATGTGGCAAAGCCACTCACTTCAGCCAGGAAGCTCAAGAGCCCAGGGCCTACAAACCCTTTTGAGGGTATAGCTCATCACCTAAACAGCCCCCACAAGGCCCTCCCTACCAGAGGCTCCACTAGTGCCTTAACACATGGGCCTTCAGGGACACAGCATCCACACTATCACAATGCCCACCATCTTGTCAGGTCAAACGAGGCCTTCCAAGTCTTTAGGAAGACTTTTGGGAACATTTCTTAAAGTGACTTTTCAAAGTTTATATAATTTATATAAACTAAATCATACTCATTTTGGCATACAGTTTAAAATTTGACAGATGTATATGCCATGTGACTATAAACCCATTCTGAGTATATTGAGAATGGTCTGGTCCTCAACAGCTTTCCTGCACCCTTCTGTCCCACTGACTCAGGCCACCACCGACCTGTGCTGTGGCGGTGTTCATTAGAGCTATCTTTTAAGGATTTCCTGGAATGGAATCACACAGTACTGTCTTCTGATTTGTGTCTGACTTGAGATTCTCTCACTGCTAATCCTGGAGTGGATGCATTCAGGGCACTATCTGCTCCCTTGCTGGCGACTTCGAGTGGGGTTGCTGGGCCTAGTGCCATGTGTGTAGATTTGATAAAGAGCTGTTAGGCTCACTTTATGAGGAGGAAGTCCAGGATCAGAGGAGGAAGTCCAGGATCAAAGCAGGAAAGCAGCTGGTAGCCCGGTGTGGTGGTCAGGTGTGGCACAGCCAAGTCCTTCTATCTGCATCTCATAAATGGGAAAGAAGGCATTCCAGTCCTATCCTTCCTTGACCCTCCCGATGCACGTCACTCAACCCTGCCTCAATCCTGTGGGACATTGTCACATCGTCCCTGTCCTCCAGGTAAGGAACTGAGTCTGAGGGCTAGCCAGGTTATGGGCTAAGGCGCAGGCCAGAGTTCTGGATGCTCCATCTATAAACCTTGTCAACTAAAGCTGCAGGGAGCACAAGACACATGCCCCTGGCGCATGTCACGCTCTTCCCTCTGCCCTCAGTGGCTTTTAACCCAGAGTTCTACACAGCATTGGGCTGGACAGGATGGTCAAGGGAGGTGCAGAGAGCTCTGGCTCCTGCTTGACCAGGATCCAGGTCTGTCTTCTGCAAGACACACCTTCTGATCTTTTGGGACGACCCCTAGCTCAGATTGCCTTCATCCACAGTCCCCTTGGGTAAGCATTAGCCTGTTGCTTTGTAGCAGGTGCAGTTGGGGCTGAGGGGCTCCACCATCCTCGGCTGACCAGGGATCATCAAGGCCAGAGGGCACTACTTGGGCATCTCCTGTGTGTGCCCAGGCCCTGCTGGTATATATTACCTGACCTGATGTGTCCTGCAAGCTTAGTCTAGGCAAGGGATGGGGCTAGTTTAACTTGAGCCTGGGATGTTGTTAGCTTCCTGGGTCATATCCGCTGAAACATCCTGCTGGCAGGGTGACCTTCTGTCAGACCTAGATAAAGTTGTCCTGAACAACTCAGTGAGAAACATGGAGCTGAGTGTCAGAGGCAGGGTCTCCTGGGAGGGAGGCGGACCGGAGGTGGAAATGGCCACAGGATGGCTGGAAAGGAATCAGGAATGGGATACTGCCATTTGACTCCACTGGGTTGCTGAAACATCCTTTCATATGTTGTATTAGTCTCATTTCTGTCACTGAAACAAAATACCTGAGGTTGGGTAGTTTGTAAGGAAAAGAGATATACTGGCCCCAGAGTAGGGAGGTCTGAGAGCAGCAGAGCCAGCTTCTGCTCAGCAGAGGGTCTCACGGCGGGCGGCATCGTGATTGGGTGAGAGTACACGGAAGGGTATGTGTGTGTGAGGCACGAAGCTACACAGAGCTGTAGTCAGAGTCACTCTTCTGACAACCCACTCTCATAGGCACTGACTAGCTTCCCAAGACCTTCATTAGTCCCTTCCCAGGGCAGCTCTCAGTGACTCAGGATCCTGCCAGCAGGCCCCACCTCTTAAAGGTCCCATGACTCTTCAATACTGCCACACCCAGGGGCCAGCCTGCCTGGGTATGAATATTTGGGGGACAATTTGCTCCCAAGTGATACCACCACTCCCACCCAGTCTCCTTTTCTGACTCATAGCCATGTTTTAGTTTTTGATGGATTTCCTAAGAAATAAACTTGGGCCACTTGTCTTTTGTCCAACCCATCATGTTCATTGCTAGTGAACTAATCAACACAAACTAAAACTGACATCGGCTAAAACTACACACAGAAAAAAACAGCCATTGATTGAAAATCGACAGAAGAATCAAATTTCCACTCTGGCTTCGAAGGCTGCACAAGTCTGAAGCCTGAGAACTGGAGTTGACAGAAAGAATGACCCGATAGGAAACCCAGTGGTGGTAACTGTCTGCCATCAGTAATGCTCGATGAATCAAACGTTGATCACCGATTTTAATTAGAAAAGACCTGATCTTGATGAAATTAACCTCAATAAAGCAAAAAACTGACAGAGGGAAAACACAGAGGCTGAGTCCACTCCCGGGAGGCTGGAGCGTGGTTCAAGTGGAACTGATGAGTCTCGGCCTAGGAAGGGTTTCCTCAGACAGGGAGGCTGGGGAAATTTGCTGTCTGACAGTGACCTCTCTGGAGGGAAGATGCTGATGCCCAGGAAGTATTTGGTTAAGACTGAAACCTTAACCAAATGAGCAAGTTACCTCTTGACAGCTGGTGTCTCTTGACTTCGCAGCTGAACACTGACTGGACGAATCTTTAAGAAACATCTTCGGGTCTGGCTGTGGTGGCAGGTAGATCTCTATGAGTTCAAGGCCAGGCTGGTCTACATAGTGAGTTCTAGGATAGCTGGGGCTACAGGGAGATCCTGTCTCAAAAAAAAACAAAACAACAACAACAAAAAAAAAACTGAAAAAAAAAAATCTCTGGGGCTGGAGAAATGGGTCAGTAGTTAAGAGCACTGTTTGCTCTTATAGAGGACCTGGGTTCATTCCCAGCACCACATGGTGGCTAACAGCTGCCTTTAACTCCAGAAGAGGGGACCTGACACCCTCTTCTGACCTCCGAGGGCACTGCACAATCACCCTCTTCTGACCTCCGAGGGCACTGAAAATATGGATGCACTTATGTGCAGGCAATACACTCATACACGTAAAATAGAAATACTAATAATAGCAAAAACCTTTGAGGAAGGCTGGGGAGACAGCTCAGTAGGTAAAGCACTTACTGTGCAAGCATAAGGACCAGAGTTTGGATACCCAGAACCCGCATAGAAAGTCAGGTGGGTATGGCAGCTTCTGAATAATCCTGGCACACAGGAGGCGGAGGCGGGATCCCCAGAGCAATCTGGCTAGCTAGAATTAACCCAAATGATGACAAGTGAGGGGTTCAGCAAGAGACTGTATCTCAAAGTATATGGTGGAAAGCAATCGAGGAAGACACCCAACGTCAAGCTCTGGCCTCCGCACACCTGTACTTGCTCCTGCACCTGCCCACACACGTGCCTACACAAAGGTGAATATGTATACATTCCTGCATGCCCATCCTCCCAATAAAAGCCTCCCAGAGGGACAAGGAGTGATTCAGTCAGCAAAGGTGCTTGCCTTGCAAGTGTGAGGGCGTCAGGTCAATCCTAGAACCCACAGGCATGGTGGCGGGTGATTGTTATTCCCAGTGCTGGAGAGGTGGAGAAAAGTCAGCTTGGCTGGTCTAGCCTAACTGTGGAGTTTTAGGTTAATGAGACCTTGTCTCTAAGGAGGTGAGCAGAGGTCCTGAGAATGTCTTTACACATGTGCACATGTTCATGCTCATGCACACATATATACACACATTCATGAAAACACATTAAAAAAAGGCATTCTGAGCCAGGCGATGCAATGCAGACTTATAATCCCAGCACTGGAAATGTGGAGGAAGATTGGGAGCTCAAGGTCATCTTCAGTGAGCCTGAGGTCAGCCTGGGCTACATGTGGGCTACATGAAGCCAGCACTTCCTCCGCACTGCCAATGGTTCCCCATTGTTGCCACAACTGAGTTCCAAGTCCCCTTGTAGTCCACAGACCCACTGTGCCACCGACTTCTCCACCCTAATCCCTCCCTCAGCTCCAGCCTTTGGTTCTTGAGGAATGAACTAAATGAGGAAGAGTGGGCAGTGAATTCTAATTCAATCCCCGCTACTTAAGGTATGTGTGACCTTGTGCAGAATTCCTAACTCCTCTGTGACACTCTTTCTCCATCTGGAAAATGGGGCTAATGGTACCCAGGTCACATGCATCCTGTGGACAAACAGTTTATGTAGGAGAATTCCTGAGTATGCTTTCTGCAGGGCAGTGCTCAGGAGTGGTCACTCAGTCCCACTTCCAGACCCTTCTCCTTGCTATGAACTCTGCCTAGGCTTCTTGTCTGTTTGTGTTGTAACCTGGGTGTCCCTGAGCCCACAGAGGCTCCTGTTCCTGGTACTGGCAAGGATGTGGGTTGCTAGGCAGTAGCCACCCCTCTGGTGGTAGTAGAGTGCAGTCAAGCCTGAGGCTGCCTGTCCGCAACTACGCAGTCTCAGTGTTATGGTAGATAATAGGCCCGAGGCTTGCTTGGCCCTCACCCGCCTCTCCCGCTCTGGGGAGACAGAACAAGCTCAGCAGATGCCTGAACAGATGCCAGCTGCCTCCCTGATGACAGCTCCTTAATTGTTTTCTTCTGGTCCTTTCTGCTTTCCTTCAAGCGTGGCCAGCTTGGTCTAGTTCAGGCCATGCTCCCTTGGTAGCTCCCCCTCTTTCCAGTATCCCCAGCATCCAGGAACACCTTCAGCAGTCCTTCTTAGCCCACTGCTGTGTGTCAAGCAAGTGGCCTGTGGGGAGGGGGGCTCCTTCAGGGGACTAGCATCTACTGAGGAACTCTGCATGCTGGTGCCACTCAACATTGCCGGCTCCTATGACACCCCTATGGGCCTCCACCCTTCATTCACAGACACCCACACGCCTGACTTTGTGCATACTGCTCTTTTGACTTGCTTTATGGTGTGACCACCTGTATGGATCACTATACAAGAAGGTTTGGTCTCACCTGTCCTTGAACATAGAACAATACAACATGCATTGTCTTTGCACTGCTCTTCTCTTAACATTGTATTTGATTCACCCACGTTGCTGAGAAAGCAGTGCATTCCTTTCCATCACTGTGTATCCACTGCGTGGCTGTGCCCAGTTTTTATTCATTTACTCTGACAATGAGCCTAGATTGTTTGCAACTTTGTTACTTTTATGAAAATGCTGCTGTTAATTTTTTTCTTTTTGAGACAAGATCTTGCTGGGTATTATAGGAAGCTTAGAACTCAATGCAATCCTCCTGCCTCAGTCTCTAGAGTGCTGGGATTTCAGACATGTATTATCATGTCTGACTTTGCTGTGAATATTCTTTTTGTTTCAGACGGGATCTCCATCTCCTTGTAGCCCCAGCTGTCCTGGAACTCACTATGTAGGCCAGGCTGGCCTTGAACCCACAGACATCTGCCTGCCTCTGCCTTCCAAGTGCTTGGATTAAAGGCATTCACTACCATGCCTGGCCATATTTGAAGACTTTTGAAGTTACTGTGCCACTCTGTTCCCACAGTCACAGACGAAACTTTTGGTTGTTCCACATCTTCACACCTGGTACTGTCAGATCATTCATTTCAGTTTGTAGCCTAAATTTACAAACCTAAACCAAGCTTCCAGGGGGTTCAGGAGCACTCAAGACAGGAAAATGGAGCTCAGCACAGTGAGCTTGAAAACTACAGGCTGGGGCCCTGCTGGGTTCATTTGTTGAGAGCCCTGAGTCTGCTGGGGGGTGGGGGTAGGTGGGGGTCGGGGGGGGTAGGTGGAGGTTGGTGGGGGTAGGTCGGGGTAGGGGCAGCGAGTTGTGCTCCTGGTGCTCCTCAGCATCTCAGGCACAGCAGCTTCCTGTTCGTTCACAGGTCTTGTCTTCTTCTTTCCATCTCAGCCTCTGGTCCCTTACTATGAGGCCTTCCTCTCTGGCTGGAGTCTGACTTGTGTGTTCCAGAACTTGGGAAGTGGGGGAGGGGTCTGAGAGAGAGAGAGAGAGAGAGAGAGAGAGAGAGAGAGAGAGAGAGAGGTGGGTGCTAATGGCAGCACTAACTGTTGTGGGGACCGTGGCTTTGAGAGTCCCCCAGTTTCCATGGCAACCTTCCTATACTGCTCCACAGTGACTGTGTGCCTTCCCTGTGGCAGGCTCTAGGGGAGGGAGCTCTGACAGGCACTCTTTAAAAAGTCATGGGTGACATGCTGGGTGGCAAACTTAGATGAGTGCAGAGCCAGGGGGTGTGATGAGGAAAGCGGGTAGGGAATAAAACCTGCACAGGCAGACCCAGAGTTCCACCTAAGCATGTATGTGCACACAGGAACACACATCGGGACCAACTTCTTTACTGAGGGTGACTGTGCCTCTGGGGACATCTGGCAGTTAAGGCCTAGGGACATCAAACGTGCCTGGGGATGCCAAATCTGGAGAAGAGATGTTTCTCAGCACCCTGTAATGCCAGGACAGCCTCGAGCTCAGAACCTCCCCACCTCACATGTTCACAGTGCCAGGGCGAGGACCCTGCTGTGTACACAGAATACAGATCCCCACAGCCAGGTTTCTGGTGGACCTGCAGGCAGGGGAGTGTGGTTGCTGCTGGTTGGTTGGTGCCTCCAGGCTTTGCTTCTTAGACTCGCAGGGAAACGCCGGTGTTTCCTTTTCTATTTTCAATCCCCTGGGTGCTGACACATTTGGAAAAATTAATTGGCAATGATTTCTTGAAAAAGGAAATGTAAAGCCCTGACAAACACAAGCAGCAGGTCAGGGGTACAGATGCCTCTGCAGAGTGGGATCAGCTGGAAGTTAATGGGGTCAGGTGGGGACAGGCTCTGCAGACTGATAAGGATCGCCTGATTCAGCCAAAACCCAGGCACCAGGCCCGAAGGAGCTGGTGGAAGGGGCTGACACCCCTGTTCCCAGACATTCTCCGCATCCCAGATGTTTCCCCACTTCTCTGTCTCTAGCTGTACCCCACTGCCTCATGCCCCTTTTTGGGTTCTGAGTCAGACAGCCTGGGCTCAAATCTCAGCTCAGTTCTTGCCAAGCAGGTGACCTAGAGCGGGGCCCTCTCTGAGTTTCTTCCTGGCTGGAAAATGTGGATGAATAACAACTCCGGGGCAGAGATTTGGGGGAAAAGTTCAATGAGTAAATATATTTCCTCGAACTTAGAGCAGGGTTTGGCTCAACTCCTGGCTCTGCAGCGTCCCAACTGTGGGACCCTGGGCAAGTCACCCCTCTGTGGGTCACCGCTATCTTAATAAAAATACGACTGCGGGCAGGCTCTGTGGGGTGTGCCCCTGAGGAGCCAGCAGAGTATGATGCCGAAAGCATCAAGGGAGGTGGAGGCAGCTCTGCCTGAATGAAGCTCACCCCGTGTCCTCCCACGAATGCCTCCAGGTCTCTTCTCCGGCACCCCAAATCTCCTCAGTCCGCAACAGTGACAGGGCTGACCGCAGGGTAGGCTGGAAACTGGCTGTCCAGTCATTTTCATTCAGAGCCCTCCACCCCTGGCCTTTTGCCCAGTCTATACATTGAGATCTGAGGGTAACCACTGTCCCCACCTCACCGGATATCAGAGAGGGCGGCAGCATGAATGGGGCTGGAGAGATGGCTCCGTGGTTAAGAACATTGGCTGTTCTTGTCGAGGACCCAGGTTCAGTTCCCAGCACCTGTATAGCAGCTAACGGCTGTCTGTACCTTCAGTTCCAGGGGATCTGACACTCTCTTCAGACTTTTGTGGGCATTGTACACGTGTGGTACACTTATATGCATGCAGGCAAAATATACACAGAATGAATAAATAAATTAATTAATTAAAAAATGTCTAGAAACAACAAATATTGCCAAGTGATGATGTCACTCACTCTTAGTTGCATTTTTCAGAGGCAGAAGATCTGGAAGTAAATACCTACCGCCATCTTGTCAGGCTCGGTTCACAGAGCACTTGTGTTATGTCGTAGACATGAGGGAGGGCCTGGACAATGTCCTAAAGTCATGAGTAGCCAAGCAGCACAATCTGGGGGGTAGGAAGCAGGATGATATCGAAAGTGGCCAATCAGGAGAGGATCTGAATCCTAACCCTCCTCCCCAGGAGACAAGCTACTCCCTCTCCCTCAATAGAACTCTTCAGGTTCCCCAGGGAGCCGGAGGGTGGGGAGGGACAGCTGATGGAGGAGAAGCCTGGCCTGGCCCAGCCTCTTCTCCTGTGGTACTTGGGTCCCTAACTGCCACCCTCAAGCCACCTCTTCCAAGAGCCACATGCCATAATCTCAACCCTCACTAATGATGCCTGCCCAGGAATTCGCTCCTAATTACTGTCTGTGAAGGTGATGCCAGGAATATTAATAGGCATGCCACCTGTTTCCTGGCAGGTGGTCCTGTGGGTGCACCTGTCAGCCAGCTGCCTAGGTCTCCACTGAAAATCTGTGCTTTTTCTTCCTGGGCTTTGAACCCTCTAGAACCATCAGATGACTAGGCCAATGCCTGGGGACCCTGGTCTCCCTGGGGGCAGCTTGCTGGCTGTGACCTCAGAGGCTTTGAGGGTGGTGGGCTCACTGGATGCTGTGTGATGCTGGAGCTGTGATTCTCCCTCTCTGGTGGCCAGTATCCTCACTTCAGGTTGGGGATGAAGTGGTGGCCTTCCAAAAAACTCCTGTCTTAGTTCCCCAGGGGATTCCAGGTGACATCACTTCATGGGTGCCATCACCTGAGAGGTGACATCACCTCATAAGTGCCATTACTTGTGAGAGGACTTCACCTTGTAGGTTCCATCGCTTGTGAACTGATGGCTGATGTGAACAAGGTCCCAAGTTCTGCCAATGAAGGAGTTTGTGTACTTGAGGCCCTGTCCCCATAAGAGCCTCCTAACTGTCCCCATGTCAACTGTCAGTCAGCTGAAGGGAGGGTGGAATATATGACTCATGGTTTGGAGGTTCAGGCTGGACTGGTAATCCAGTTTATGGCTACAAGGAACCATAATGGTTGTGAGAAAAGAGCAGCACTGTCCACCCCAGGGCAGGAAGCAGGAGACCAGAGGGTCTGGGTCTGCCCCCCATCCAAGGACACACTCACCTGGCCTCACTTCCTTCCTAGGTCTTTGCCTTTTGGAGATTCCACTCCATTGCAGAATCCCATAGACAAGGTGTTTGCAACATAGTGCAGATCCAATTCATAGCACTGAGTTCTTAGTCATGTATATTACAGATGGGGAAACTGAGGCCCAGCCTGTTAGATTCAAGGGACCCTGATCCTGATCAAGAGAAAAGCGATCTGGCCATTCTGGCCCTTGTCTTCCAAACAAAGTTGGCGCTTATCTCCCTGTTGAATAGAAGTCTCCTCTACTCCGAACACTTCCATGACTGTCACCTCCCTCTCACCTGCCTTGCCCTGCTTGGCACAGCCTGTGTCTCCCAGCAGCCCCTCCCCCACCCTGTCCCCAGCCATCCCCAGCCTTCCCTCTTTGACTCCATCCCTCTTCCAGGCCTTCTTCACACGTCAGCTTTCCAGTGAGGCCTTTGATGACTCTCTCCCCTTTCTATTCCATGTTTAAAATTTTCATTTACTTTTCAATTGCCCCCATAAAGCAGGAATACTCTGAGGCACTTCACAGGCAACCCCCAGAGTTTAATCTATATCTCATAGGTAAACTGTTTTTTTTTTCCCCTTAAGGATAATTACAGCATCAACCCAACAGAATGAACTGTTAATTCTCTTCATCTGAGGTTTGGTCCTTTCCCTCCAGGTGTCTCCAAAATGTCTTCATAGGTGATTTATTCAAAATGGGATCCCGCTAAGGCCCCTGGTCCTCATTTGGCTGAGTCTGTAACTATGAGCAATCTCTTCTCCCTCTTGTGTTGGGGGAACCAGGTTATCTTTTGCCATGGGATGTTCTCAGGAGCTCTTTTAGTGAATCTCTGTGTTCTGTGTGTTCTGCCTACTTGTTTTGGGGATTTGAGTTCACTAGAGTTCCCGTCTTGGTGGTAAATGTGGTCACAGAGAGCTGTGGGCTCCTCCACCCCATCAGGAGGTGCTGGCCCCCACCCTGTGGTTGGCAATCGTGAGGGCTTCTTGTGGCTCTTTTTTGGCCTCCAGTCTGTTCCAGACCCCTCACTTCCTTAGTACTGTGGGAAAGTTTTCCCAGGATCATTGTCAGGGCCAGGGACAGAGACAGCTCCAGCTGCCACCCTGACAATCATGAGGTGCTCCCCTAGACTTTTAGAGACCTCAGCTCAGCCCAACTGGGATTCATTGGCTCCCATGCTCAAAGAGCTCCAGGACTAGACAGTGTTGGACATTTTATTGAAGATACAATAATAGAGGCTTAAGAGACTGAGAGGTGTTCAGACGAAGTAAGTCATGCCCAAGGTGGGGTGTGTGTGTTTCCCAAGAGAGAGTAGAGGAAACTGAGACATCCCCAGGTATGGGCAGGGGCTTTTCAAAGGAAATTGCAATCAACTGTCGTAGCATTAACCATATGTACCATTTTGGTGACTCTCAAATTGTATCTCAAAGGTTTCTAAGAAACCTTTTCCCTCTTCTCCCTTTATTTTGATAAGAGAGACACTTGAGGGGTTGGAGAGATGGCTAAGCAGTTAAGAGTACATACCACTCTCGCAGAAGACTTGTGTTCAGATCCCAGTACCCACATCAGGTGACTCACAACTGCCTGTAACTCCACATCCAAGAGATCTGGCTCTTCCTCCCCCTCCTCCTCCCCTCCTTTTAAGAAGTTATTTATTTACTTTATTTTTTTGAGACAGGGTCTTACTTTATTTTTTTGAGTCAGGGTCTCCTTGTAGCTCCAGCTGGCCTGGAACTCTGGAACTTACTATGAAAACCACCGTGGCCTCTGTCTCACAGAGATCTGTCTGCTTCTGCCTCCTGAGTGCTGGGACTAAAGGCACCACACCTGACCTGACACCTCATTCTGACCTCAGGGGGCACCTGTGCACACCTACGCACACACACACACACATATAAAAATAAAATCTTGGGGTGCGCACTTGCACACATATGCAATAACTCCAGAGACTGCTTAGATAGAGTTCTAATCTGATAAGGTGAAACTGGGAGCCTCTAGGGCTACACAAGGCTTTTAGTACTTGTCCTTGTCCTGGAATTGGGGTTTCTGATTTCATGGCTGGGAAGGGAAAAAGGCCTCCAGCTGAGGCCTCGACCAAAGTCCAGGGGGGGCCTTTCCCCTTCTCGGATCTCCAGTGCTCCCCGGATCTCCAGGGCTTCCCCATCCTCCTCATCACTTTGCTTCACTTGCTGTCGCTCTTCCCTGTGAGGCTTCCCTAAAGCACCTCCTGCCAAGAAGAAAAGGGAGACTGTTTCATTCTTCATTGGTGTTTGTCTGTCTACGGAAAAATGAACCGATGCTTTAACTATCTCAAGGGGCCGGTAAGGGTTTGCAGCTTTTCCTCCTTCTTCAGAGAATCGTTATTGCACACACAGAATTTTACAGTTTTGTCTTTCATTTTTTCTTCTTCTTTGATGTTCAGATTGTCCCAGATTTGGCGAGTGGGAGCCCTTGCCCGACTTTAGTGTCCTTCTGACCTTCCCTACTCAGACTCCTTCACTTCTGAGACTAAGAAAAGATGCTCCAGAGTTCCGTTTCCTCTGGCTCTGCATGGGTCAGCCCTGGGAGCAGGAGAGGGGCTTTCATTCTGCAGAAGCTACAGAGAGTCCACAGTCTGGGCTCTAGGAAGACAACATCAAACCGTGCCCAGATACCCCTCCTTGCTTAATTTATTTCTCCCCTGGTTTGCCTTCTAATATGTTACATCATCTACTTATTTATTATATGTTTATTGTATCCCCACCTCACTAGAGTCTTAGCTTCATGAAGCCTTGATTTTGTTCACGGCTAAGTCTCCAGGACAGCACACAGATGATGCTTCATAAATACTTGTTGAATGAGTAGAAGGATGTATGGATGGGTGGATGTATGTGTGAGTGGATGGATGGGTGGGTGGGTGGGTAGATAGATGGACGGATAAGTGAGTGAATGGATGGATGGGTGGATGGAAGGGTCAGTGGGTGTATGGTTGTATGTATGAGTGGGTGGGTGGGTGGGTGGATGTATGGATGGATGGGTGATAGATGGATGGGTGGGTGGATGGATGTATGGATGCATGGGTGATAGATGGGTGGGTAGGTGGATGTATGGATGGGTGGGTGATGGATGGGTGGGTTGGTGGGTAGGTAGACTGATGGCCACATGCTCTCCCTTCCAGCCTCAGGAAGCTGCACAGAGGGTCCCCACCCCTTTCCTCCTCTCACAGACCCAGCCTTGGGTCTTATTTAGATCAGCTGAGCTGGGCAGCAGAAATGTCACTGCTGGACCTGCAGGGAGGAAAAGGCCAGGATGATTAAAGACTTCTCTCTAGAGATGCTAATTTGTTTCCGGAAGCAGATAGGGGTGGCAGGCACCCAAGGCCCTGGGGACTTTGTGAGACTGAGGAAAAAACTGGATGGCTGTCAGAGGCTGGCCTCAATCTCTTCATGACCTTTTCCCTTCTCTCTTCCCATCTCTTGAGCTCTGTGCAGCTTGTGTGCTAAGGGGAGTTAGTCCTCCTTTTGAATCCTGCACCCAGCACTGTCTGGGTTTCATTCATTGCTAGTGATTTCCACCTGCACTGCAGCCCTCCTGAGCCGTTGGTCTCTTTATCAAAGGGAACAGCAGAGGTGGGTATACACTGGTCCTTGGCCAGATTTTCTCCTCTGGACTGTGACCCAAGCTCTGCCTTTTGATAGTTTGTACAGCTCTGGGTAAGGCAGCCTCATGTCCCTGGGCTGAGCGAGAAGGGCGCCTGGCTTATAGTAGGGCTTTTACAGAGGTCACTTCTTTGGCCCAGATATGGCACTTGGCCTAGTCTTGCGTCTGAGATCTCAGACTTTGTCCTGCCACATGCAAGCTGTGTGACCCTGGTGGAATCCTGTACTTCTCTGATCCTCGGTCTTCTCATTTGAAAAATGGAGGTGCTCCTTGGACCATCCCAGTGCAATGTGAGGATTAAATGAGACAGGACATGAGTAACAGCAGGCTCCTGATTTTCCTGCCGCCACCTTCTGTTTCTATTCACACCCAGGGAATAATCACGCTAATAGCCACTACTTACTAGCTATTGAATGTTTGCATGCTGGACTCAACTGAGGGTTCTGTGCACACAGCTTCTGCGGCCCTCACATAAGTGTCTGGGAGTGACTCTTAGCCCTTAAGGTCAGATGGGGAAATGGGGACTCAGTGGGACACATTGAGCTGAGATTTAAACTCAGATTTCCCCATTCCCAAAGGCTTTGTCCTATCCTTGCTGTTTGCTGTTCAACAAAAGTCCAGGGCCTCCCTTCTGCTGGGGGTGGAGGCTGGGAGGGACAGCGACAGTGGAGTGGCATTCAGCCTTCAGTTTCAGGAAGAAGCCAAGCCATCTTGCCCAAGTGCCCAGCCCCTGCTTTCTGGACTGGTCCCCCAGGGCTCTGCCTCCCACACCATAAGGATTTAGGATTCCCCCTTAGAGTCAGACAAGGACCCCCATTCTGCCAGTGATCCTGCTCTTCTGTGGTGCACCCAACAGGACTCCCCTCCCAGGGGTGATGGGCTCTGGGCTTTAACAGCAGGGAATGGCTGGGAGATCCAACAGGAATCAACGTTCCCAGAGGCCTTTGTGCAAAACTCGCTTCCTTCCTGCGTCCTTCTTTCCCATTCATCACCAACTCTTATTTACTCCTTCATCTGCTCCATCTGTGGCAATGGCAGGAATGCTCTGCTTGGGCAGACAGGGGGCCAAAGCCTGGAGCGAGGACGGCTGTGGATTGATGACAGACTTCCAGCCTCCCCAGTGAGACCCTCATGGCTGCTGCCTCTGAAGCCGACTTCTTCAGTTGCTGTGACTCGGGACAGGCTTCTGGCCTCGCTTGAGAGTGTGGTCTGGGCCCAGACTCATCCTAGGAACTTTAAGGTTTGGGAAAAGGAGAAAGAAGCCTGAGCAGCTGCCTTAGGGGAGAGAGTCAGGGGTCCCCCTCTGCCACATGCCTGCCCTGTGTGTGACCTCAAGCAAGTTGCTGCCCCTTTGCCGCAGTCTCCTCAAGGTAAGACTGCTAGCTCATCAGGAACCAGATTGGGAGAGCAGTGAGGTAGGATGAGACCAGAAGGAAGTTGGTTCATGTTTACTGAGACCTTTCCAAACAGCTGGACCGGTGGACAAAGCCTGACCATCAGTGGTTCAGGCTCGTGGGACATGTTAGCAGTCTATACCCAGGCCCCGCAGACCCGCGAGTGGGCCGGTGTCTGAGAGCTTGGGCAGAGAAGTTCCACGGTGCAGTTGTAGATGGAGAGACCCAAAGGTTGCCAGAGGAAGACAGGTGGGGAGGGGCTGGCGGAGCTCAGCAGAGGTTGGAGTGGGTTAGGCAGCACTTGGGGGACGGGGTTCCAGGATGTGAGCTCCTATGCCAGAACCTGGGGACGCTGAGCTTCCTCAGGCTGTGGTGGAGGAAGGGCCTTGCCGCCGCTCTGGGGAGGATTATCTATTTTAGAAACTCGGGAAGGGAGGAGGCTGGGAGCGCCCAGCTTCCACCAGTCAGGCGGCTCTGGGTGCCGCGCAGAGACGCGGGCGCCAAGATTGGGGGTGGCTGTGGGTCTCGGGCCTGGGACCCGGGAGCAGGCCGGAGCGATGCTCGCGGTGTCCCTCAAGTGGCGGCTGGGCGTGGTGAGGAGGAGGCCCAAAGGTACTTGGCAGCGGGGTGATGTGGGAGTGGCTGGGTGGAGGCTCCCTCCCTGCCTGTGTCCCCTAGTCTGTGTCCCTTTGGGAGCAGAGGCGTCTCCGAGGCTCCCTCTTGGGACCTGGGATCTGGGCACCTGTCGACCTATCATTCTCTCTGCACGCGCTTCGTCTCGCCATGGTCTGGTCTGTGTCTCTTCCTCTCTCTCTCCGCCCAATCCCTCTTTGTCTGGTCCCCTAGGTCTCTCTCTCTCTCTCTCTCTCTCTCTCTCTCTCTCTCTCTCTCTCCCTCCCTCCCTCCCTCCTTCCCTCCCTCTCCTTCCTTGGTCCTCCTTGCCCTGATCACTTCCTCTGTCTCTTCCTTTGTCTCTGTCCCATCTGTTCACACCTGCCCTTTTCTAGCTGCAGCCTGGCCCTGTCCACATGTCCCCTTCCGGGTCTTTCTCTCTGTCTCTCTCTTCACTTTATTGTGCTTCTCCATCATCCCTTCCCTCCAATCCCCTCATTGCAGGTCCTCAGTGGACTTTTCTCTTCCCAAATCAGGCTGTGTGGGGGCTGTCCAGCTGTTGAAATGGGCCAGGAGAGAGAGAGACAGAGACAGAGAGAGAGATAGAGAGGATGGGGATAGTATAGTGGGTGGAGTTGTGTCTGGGGAGTCAGGCTGTTGGCTGAAGGTCATTCTGCTGACCCCATCCCTGGCACAGGTCTGACCCTTTGGAGGAGAGGAGGGCAGGGTTGCAGTGAGCTGGGGAGAAGTGTGTGGAGCTGGATGTTAAGACTCCAAGGTTGTATGGTCCTAGGCTTCAACTCTGGCCACCCTGGCCTGCCATTTTCTGTCTACAACATAAGTGACAGGAAAGATGGGAGACTGAGTCTCTGTGCTTCAAGATGAGAACCAAGAATAACCAGACTGCTAATGACAGGGGCAGATCTTGATTCAGTGCCAGCATACTCCAGAGAAGGCCTTTCCTCACTCAGTCTCCTATGCTCCCTTCCAAGCTGGTCCCACCCTTTTTGGTTATACAGAAGAAAAATGGGTTAAGAAACCTGCTCAAGGCCGTACAGCTGACCTACAGAGACATTGTCTGTGACCATCTTATTAGCATCTAAGGGACCTGTATGAAGGGGTATTTCCCTCAGGGAGACTCCAAGAGGTACCATGTATTTAAGACACCAGAGGGCCCTAGTCCCCTGCTCTGGCCTGTGGTCAGCTGAGGTTTCTTTAGGGACAGAGGCATCCATCAGAAACAGGAGTTCCCTGGGCCCACTGCTGGGCTGCTCCAAACCTCCTCCTTAAGGCTGCTGCTCAGATCAGGCCTTCAGCACCCCATGGATGCGCCTAGGCAAGGGGGGATGGGTGACCACACCCGTAGGCTACTCTGTATCAGAGACCCCAAGATCTGGAGACCAGCTGGTGGGATATAGGAACGAGCCTATTTCTTATATATCAAGGAAGTATTTGTGTCTGCCCAGACAGACCTGGGTTCAAATCTCTCCCTAGCTCTCAGTCCCTGTGTGGTTATAGATATCTGTCAGAAATCAGTTTTAGCTGTAAAATAAGCCCAGATTAATTCAGAGTCTGGGGCAAGGCCCAGAGCACAGAAGCCTCTTGGAATCTAGAGTTCTGTCTTCCCAGCTCCTTCTGCCCTCTCTCAATCCCCTGCTCCACATTATACCCCAATACCCCATGGAGCAACTGCATCCTCCATCAGCAAATCTCTCACAGGAAAAAGGAAAATTACATAAAAGATCACATGTCCGGGTTGATTGAGGACCTACTGTGTGCAGACACAGGCCTAGTTTTTAGCTAACATCACTGCTAGTTTTTGGCTAATATCACTACATACTCATGGTGCTCTCTGGGAGACACACAGAGCTAGCTGCACACTTGTGAGGAGCTAGAGCTCCAATGAGGAGTCCTGAGACTTTGGGGAGAACAAGGGATTCCCTTGTGTGATTTTCAAGGTTTTATTTTAATGTCCAGGGACACATTTCCTTATCTCCAGCCATGGTTTTGTTTATATGTATATATAATATGTTATATTGTTTAGTTTTTTTGAGACAGGGTCTCACTATGTAGACCAGGTTGACCTTGAACTCAAAGAGATTCACCTACCTCTACCCTCTAGCCCTTGTTTTCAGTGGTCTTCCTGTTGCTCATCTTGTTCAAGTAAGATCCTCAAGTGCCTGTGATTGCTTGAAGGTGAGAGTCACAGGCCACATGATCCTTATTCCCCAACTGAAGATGGGGTTCCCATTAGTGACTGGGGAAGAAAACAATGACTTTGGAAGAGGCTAGGGAAGGCTCTTAGAGTAGTCTTTAAAGATGAGAAGAGTTGCCAGGTAAATAAGAGCGAGAATAGCTTGTACAAATGCCCGGGACCTCAGAGGACTGACTGTGAGAACTTAGGTCATAAAGGGAGTAGAGACAGGAGGGACAGGGTGGAAGAGGACTTCGGATGCTGAGAGCTCTAAGAAGGTTTTTGAGCAGAAGGTGGAGGACAACTTAAGTGTTAAAACAGGCTTTGGCCCTGATTGGCAAAGTACAAGATAGAGATGCAAGGAATAAGGAATGAGTGGGGTGCGGCCAGGGCTGCAGGGCTCAGAATCAGTAGATGCAGAGGCAGAATACACAGTCTCATTCAGCATTGCGGAGCACCCGTTGCATACCTGGTATTTCCCCAAGTCCTGGGGGTACAGCATGCAGCAGAGCAGACATCCTGCCCCCAGCAGTGTCCACACATCATGGCAACTTCTCTGCCCCTGGGGAGAAGGCTCCCTAGGACTGGCCCTAGCTGCCTAGCTGGCTCTTGGCATTCTTTACCTGCTAGCCATAGCTTCATAGTAGCATTAACACGAGGCTCAGCTCTGACTCCCAAAGCAGAAGTGTGCTCCTTCCTCCAGTGCTCATCTTGGGCCCCTCTTCCAGGCTTCTGGGTATGAGGACTGCAGCCCAACTATACTGCCTCATTGACTGTCTGGACTAAATTAATCCTGGGATTGTTCTGGAATTGCAGACTCCTGAAAGCTGGTGTGAAGCTTCACCCTGTTCTGTGTTCATCTGTGAGCACTTGCTTTTTGTAGAGTGTGTGCTGGGTATTTCACAGGTACTTTCTTGTCTTCCTCAAGGGCCCAGGAGCTGTGAATTAAATTGCCCACCTTGCAGCTGGGGAAAGTGGGGCTCAAAGAGGAAGTGACTTTCGAGAACCACATGTGTAGGAAACCATGGAGTCCGAGCCCACGGGAGCAGTCAGTTTCTCTCCTCCCCTGCTGGGAGCAGATCCCCTTTCTACTCTGTCCTCACCGTGTCCCCACGTGTGCCGTGGCCTGGCTTTCCCAGGATCCCCCCGTTCTCTCCCTTCTCCTGGAGTTCTGCCCTGGGAACCTTGGCAGCTCACTGAACCCTGAGGCTTCTGGCCCCTTCTGTTGAGCCATGCTCTCCGCCTGGCCAGTGCCTCTGCCACGCTTCTTCCTTCCTGTGTCCTTTCTGTGCAGCTGAGCCTCAGCTGGAGCCCAGAGCCTGGGGTTGTGTGAGTGGCAGGTAGAGTGAGCCGCAGCCCTCCTGGACCCGACACCCACTGGGGGAATGTGCCTCCACCTACCCACCCTGCTCATATGGCCATCACTGGAATCTTGTGCCGATCTCATCTGCCAATGTCCTGTGCTGTCTCCGTTTGTCAGCTTGAATGCTCAGTTTGGCAGGACCATCTGCCTGCTTTAATTGTCCAGATAATTGTGAAGGTTGCTGGCCCTGCCTCCTTCTCTGCCTGTCTGACAGGGTAGAACAACATCCGTCAGTTAGACAGCTAAAGCAGACCCTGACCCCACTTCCCTGTGGGTCTCTGAACAGTCCTGCTGTCTTGGCCTCAGTTTCCCTTCTGTGTCCCAGCCCTGCCCTCCTAGAAAGCTTTTGTCTGCACCCCCATGATCTACCCACTAACTGCCCTTGGGCCAACCTTGTCCCTGCAGGCCCCGCATTGGCTGTCTTGGCCGAGGTGTCGGTGACTCAGAGCAGATGTGGTGGGCAGGTGGGTGGATGCAAGGCACAGAGCCAGATAACTCCCAGTGCTGCACAACTGGGGCAGCTGGAGTTCCTACAACCTTGGGCAAGGTCCCTATTTCTCGCAGAATCCTTGAGTCTCTCTGCAGAACGTGTGTGTTTGAGTCTGGAGGGAGCTGGGGGTCACTTGGGGATCAAATTGGGGGTTGGAGGTGAGGGGGCTGACTGAGGCTGAGCTGAAGTGGCCCACACACTACAGGTCCTCTTCCTTCTCCATGACATGTGAACTGAGTTTTGTACACACGGGAATGCTGAGGCCATTTCTGCTCAAGTCCAGCTAGAAAGAAGTGGATGTGCCTGGATTGAGTTCGGGGCTCCTGGAAGGTCCCATAATGTTCCTCACTCTTTACCATCCACCCCTTTGACTTCAGGTTCTTCTGGGTGTAGATGGGCAGGAGAGTGGGTAAGTATTAGAGAGTGGACACCTGGAGGGACTGAGGGGTTGCTGAGGGACCCTTCAGACTTAGACAAAGTTCCAAACAGTAGGAAGACCTTGGGGAATCCAGCAGGCTTCCTGGAGGACAGGACAGCAAGCTGTATAGAAAGACCTACAGAGGGAACAGGTTTGTATGGGAAGTTAAGATGCTAAGGCTGGGACTTGGAGTGCTTCTGTCAGGCTGTGGGGAGGCTAGGGGGTATGCTTCCCAAGTTTGGACCCCTCCACTCACAACAACCTTCTTCCATGTTCCTTACCCACCCTGAGGACATGGAGTATGGGAACTCCAGCAAAAGGACCAGCCCAGAAATCCTAGGCTCCCCATCTTGCCTCAGACAAAGGTGTGCATGTGTGTGTGTGTGCGTGTGTGTGTGTGATCCCCAGTGGTTCCTCACACAGACTCTACCAGTGGTGGCTAAGTCCTAGGTCTTGTTCCATGTTTAAGTCCATCAGGAGGACACAAAGCTAGGGGAGGCCATCTCAGACCCATGGAGTCCTCTGGAGGCTGTTTGCATATTGAACTGAGGCCAGCTATGAGGTTCCCTCAGATTCTTTCCGTCATCTGTCGAAGGAAGCTGCCATCTTAACCTCGTGAAGCCAGAGGGGATGCCATAGGACATGATGTGCCGTCTGGAATCTGGATGGGCTGGCAGAAGTTGGCTCTCTCTGAGCCTCGTACCATGAGGCACTGGGTATGGAGTAGATCCATCTGGCATGGTGAATACTGTGGCTTTTTTTTTCCCCCAGGTGATGGGGAACTCTAGAGAAGCCCCTGGAATCTTGTGCGATATTCGTGGTAGTAGACAGTCCTGCTGTGGGGTGTCTGCACAGGGAATCGTAGGCTGGTGTGACCTAGTCAGATCGCTGCAGTTCACACAGAGCCTCACCCTGCATGCTCACAGTAGAAGGAGACACCCAGCACTGGGTTCAGGAAGGGTGTGGATTCCTTACCTGCCAAGGAGTCGGGGTGCAGGGACATATGATGTCAAATCATTCCTCCAAATACCGCCAGATGTCTTCAACACAGCTGCCTCAGTTTATTCCACCCATCACTGCCACCTTCCATCTCCCCATATTCTTAACATTTGATACTCAGGAGAGAGTCAAGCAAGAACTTACAGTTTCTAGTGAGCTGAGCTGGTCTTCTCCATAACCTTGGGGCCAGTTAGTTCTCCATATTCATATCCTCCCTCTCTCTCCCTCTCCCTCTCTCTCTCTCTCTCCCTCTCTCCCCCTGTCCCTGTCCCTGTCCCTGTCCCTCTCCCTCTCTCCCTTCCTCCCTCCCTTCCCCTCCTCTCTCCTTCTGAGACATAATCTTACTATGTGGCCCAGGCTGGTTCAAACTCATGGCGTTCCTTCAGAGCCTCCCAAGTGCTGGGATTCCAAGTGTGTGCTGCCCACACCTGGCAATGACTTCATTTTCTGACTTCTGTCTGGCAAGTCTCAAATGTGCACTGTTGCCCATTATGAGAAGGGTTTTAAGATACACCCAAAGAGGAAACTGATGCACAGAGCAGGAAGCGGTCTGTGAACCCTAAGGCTCTGGGCCTTGGTCTGGCTCCTGTGTCTTCAGCCACTCTGAGTGTGGTCCTCTTGCCTGGAACCTTCTCTTCTCTTGCTCCTTCCGTTCCTTGTCTGGCTTAAAGGTCATCTCCTCTGCGGGGCCCTCCCTACCACGTGCCCCGTCTCTGCTCGGCATTGTATCCATATCCAACACAGCCTTGAATGTGTGTTTTCTTGCTTCCTCTCTTCCCTCTCCTAGGTGGGGAGCTCCAGGAGGATGGGGTCTCACTGCAGGTGCTTCATCATCCTGAGGCTCCGAGAAGCCCTCTGCTGGATGGTGCTCTTGTGTTCTCTTCCTCCAGGAGGGAAGCATGGAGCCACGGGAGGGTGAGCCTGTGGGAGATATCCCCATCATTGCCAAGCCTCAGCTAGTGCCACCATGACCCTCCCTGGTCACCAGAGGCTTCCTAGGTGCAGTGGGGTTGCCAGCCCCTCTGAGCAACTGGTCCCTCTGTCCAGAGTGCTGGGCTGTTCCCCAAGTGGCTGTGAGTGC
Organism: Eospalax fontanierii; assembly: GCA_035773235.1. Taxonomy (NCBI): domain Eukaryota; kingdom Metazoa; phylum Chordata; class Mammalia; order Rodentia; family Spalacidae; genus Eospalax; species Eospalax fontanierii. Next base: position 86,590,090 of record CM069526.1, read on the forward strand.
TTCCATGTGCTTCCATGGGCTCTGAGCAGATTTGGGCTGACAGCAGGTGGCCTGCCTCCTAACCCTGGCTCACCTCTTAGTCTCCAGGAAGGGGAGTATGGGCTTCACTGTGGCCCTGGTTCCCGTCTGCCCTGAGAATGCCATGGGAACCCATGCAGAAGGTGCCTCCAGTTCTGCCTGGGTTAGGTGTGGCTCTGACAAACCTTCTGGACTCTTACCCTCCCCTGGTCCTTCTACTTTGGCTGTCATATTTGCTCTTGCACTTTCTTAGAACCCCAGACTGTGACCTTTCATATTCTACTGTCCCCAGACCTGGAAGTAGGTGGGTCTGTAGTCAGCTGCCCTGAGGGGCCGTGGGGACAGGGTAGCTTTGAGCACCTTGGAAGGGTGAGACATAGCCAGACAGTACCCAAAGGAAGATCTCAGTGCCCCTCTCTTATGGCTGGTAGAGTGGCAGACTGGCATCAGTTTCCCCAGAGCCCCCTGCCTTCTGAAAGTGTTTTAACAGGAGTGATGTAGGGGCTTCAGGCCAGGAACTGAACCCCTTCTTGGGGAAGGCAGAGCCACAGCAATAAAGCTTATATCTCACCATCTCTGCCTTCCTCCCGCCAGACTTAATTTCCGGCCATCACTTGAGGGGCCTGTCAGGCTTGGGAACACAGATGGCTGGTGTCACAGTGGATTCAATCTTGGACTGTGAGAGGAAGGCAGCAGGCCTGGGTCAGGTACAGCTCAGTGCTGGCAGCATCTCCAAGGCCTTTCTGGGTCTCAGGTTCCCATCACAGAGTGGGGTGGACTGCTGAGGTGACTACTGAGGTCACAGCCATTGGGTACCTAAGGACCCTAGGAGTGAGACCTTTAGCATGGCAGGGAAGGTCCTACCTGGGTGCCAGGATATCTGTGAGGAGAGAGGACCTGGGGCCAGCCCTGCAGTGTGAACCTGGCCATAGCAGGTCTGTCACAGTCTGCAAACTTTGTCAAGATCTCCCATCCCCCCTTGCAGGTGTGATATCTGGGAATCTGGTACCACATAGCTTGGTGGGTGATAGAGCTTGACAACACTGAGGTCATGGCCTAGGTAGAAGGCACTTGGCAAGTGCGTGGTGGATTGACACTTTCTCTGAACTGTCTCAGTCCAGTTTGCCCTGAAATGGAATACTGGAACCTGGGGTGCATGGCAGGAAGGAGCCCGGTTTAAGCACATGGTGCTGGAGCCTTGGGTCTGAGATGGGGAGGTAACAGCTCAGTTCCCAAGAGTGAGGATTCAGGAAGAAGGTATAGTCCAGTTCACCAGCCTCTAGCCCAGAACCCACACGCCTCACAGCCCTGCTCCAGCCTCACCATGCCCTGTGGTGTCCCCAGCCTTTGGGATGAGTGCTTCATGTTCCCATTCCATAGCCAGGGAAGCTGAGATCAGAGAGATTGAAGGAACATATCAGGTTACACAGCAAACCATCTTGTGATCATCACACATAACTCTGGAGTATGGAGCTTCTGGGGTCTCCAGTGGGGCAGGGCTGGCTGCCTGCCAGCTGGGTGGTTTTGCCATCTCCCCCAGGAGATGCTCTTATGTGTCCTCAACTGACTTTGAAAACAGCAAATCAGGTATTGCCCCTGGGTGCCTCTGGAGGCCAGGGACTCTGGCAGGCCTGGCTCCCAGCCACTGCATACGTTCTAGTCTGTCGCTGTTTGCTCTGCCTCTGAGGTTGGCAGTGCCGGGTGAGGGGTGGTCACTGGATCAGGGTGCAGAAGCAGCTGAGTTTGCGCTGGGCGTCCAGAGGAGCCTCTGCTGTTCATCCCTGGTGGACCTTCTCCCGGCAGTGTTCTAGCTTGTGAGGACCTGGTGAAGACGCTTCCCTCTCCCATCCCATAGGATGAGAGCAAACGCAGCCTTCAGGAGCATTTCTTAACGGGCAGCTTTTCAGCCTTCAGGAGCATTTCTTAACGGGCAGCTTTGGCCTGAGAATCTGAACTTCTTTTTTCTTTTTTTTTTTCCCTTTGAGACAAGGTCTCTCGGTAGCCCCAGCTGGCCTGGAGCTCACTATGTAGATAGACCAGGCTGGCCTTCAACTCACAGAGATCCGCCTGCCTCTTCCACCACCACACCCAGCCCTAGAAAGTCTGTACTTCTAACGAGTCTGCGGGGGGTGGTGTGAGCAGAATTCCTCAGACTCCACATGGAGGAATGAGACCTCACAGACTGCTTGACATCCAGCTCCATTTGCAACTTCTTCATCTTCCAAAAAGATTCACATCACAGTGGTTTCCCGGTTTCCACACGTCCTCCAAAGTCAGGCTCAAGGTCTAACTAATTGGATCGCAGACAGCTCACCACTCTTCATCTGCACCCACCCACCAGACCCTTTTACTAACCCTGGAAATCCTGAGGCTAAGACAGCAATTCGGCCAACTTAAGATTTCTAGGTTGGTTCCTACCTAATTCCACCTGGATTAGCTGGATGACCTTGGCAAAGCTGCTTAAACTCTCTGTTGCAAAAATTTTAATTTAAACCCTGCTTTGATTCAAGGTAGACCAGCAGTTGTTTCCTCAAATACTTGCATAAAATCTAATAAATCTATGCATGATAGGGTGATGGGGCAGAGCAGAAGACAGGCAGAGATCTGTTTTCTTTCCTGCCTGGTTTTGTCTCCATCCCCTAGTGCAGGCCTGGCACAGCAGGGTTTTGGGGAAATGTTATGAGGAAGGTTCTCACATAATCCACATGGTGACCTTTGCAGGGGCTTCTTACCGGCAAAAGTAAATTCCAAAAGACCAACAAAGAGCTTTCTGCTGCCAGTCACGCCAGCACTGTCAGGAGAGCAAATGTTTTCCTAAGAGAAAGCAGGCGCCCTTCATTCCCAAGGTTGCCCTGTGTCTGAAACTGTGGATGGAGAAAGAGGCTGCTGGGGCAGCTGGGCAGGGGCTTGGGCTTGTCAGGAGATGGAGAACCCAGATTCAGTTGAAGGTTGTGCCAGGCTTGAGCTGGTGGGAGCTGCCACGGGGTGGCCCATGAATGTGGTCTGAATTCCACAGGGAGCTCCCAGGTAGTAAGTACCCTGTGTCTCAATCTGCTGCCTTCGCTGGGTGCACTGCGCAGTTGCACGTTGGCTGTTGACAGAATGACTGTCAAGCCATCATTTTGGTGTCTTGTGTCACTAATATTTTGCCCTTCTCAGTAACCATTTGTGCCTCTGTGCTGGTGGGACAGGGCAGGAATGAGTGTGTACAGCTGCCCCATCTAGACAGGTCCTAGGTATACGCTAGGATCTCTGTCAAGCCTGAGCCTGCATGGAGGAGGCCTAGCAGGGCACAGGGTTGGGACCCGGCTGGAGTAGGCAAGGGGCAGCTTGCCAGCTGCGATTGAAACCTGTGACCACTTGCGCCTGCCTGTCAAGACTGGAGGTGGTAGATCATCAGCCTGCCACACTCGGTCCCCATACAATGCTTATGGACTTTGTGATAGGCTGCTAGACCTATGGTCCTCGAGCCCCATCTTCCAGGCAGGAAACTGAGGCAGAAGTAAGGGGGTGGAGCACCAATGCCAGGGCCCCTGGGGACTATTATCACCTGCAGAGGTGCCCAGCAGGGCACATGATTAGAGACTGCACTTTGTGACTCCGCCTGGGGTCCCAGCCAGTGCTGCTGAAACCTGTTCCTTGAAAAGAATAAAATTTGGAAAGCCCTGTTCCCCTTTTCCAGAAGGAATACTGAGACTTGAGAAGGGCATTTATTGGCCAGAGCCGTGGGGCATATTAGGAACACTGTCCTGTGTCCAGGAGACTCCTAGGGGGCCTAGAGGTGCTGGAAGCTGGGGATCTTGGGCTCCATCCTAGAGCCACAGTGATGACAGCTGTGTCCCCTTTAAGCAGAGAGCCAGCTGCCGTGGGTGGACTATGCCTGGTCAGTGGGAGGGAGCTCCTGGGCCCCTCCCCGGGGAGTGGAGTGAGGGAGGGCAAAGGAAGGACCTGCAGTGAGCTGGGAGCTGTTGGCAGTGCAGAGACCTCGGACATGCTGTGTGGGCTCGGCCGGGACAGCCCTGTGGAGGCGGGTAGGTGGGGTGTGCAGGCATAGGACCCCAGAACACTTGAGGAGCTCAGAGGGGCCAGGATGGTGGTAACAGGGCCATCACTCCCTGAGACCTGAACTCAGGAAGTCAGATGAGGAAAAGGCCGGGTGGGTGCTGAGGACTGCAGGTCTGTCCTGGAGCCGTTTTGTCACAGGAAGTGTGACTCTAAAGGCTGTCCCCTGGACACATGGCAGCAGGGCATTCAGGTCTAGGGGGACTGGCCCTTCAGCTGTCGTTCAAGCAGATCTGCTTGATTCCAGTCATGCAGCTGTCCACTGGGAGTGAGCCCATCCTGAAGCCAGGGTAACCCAAGGAAACTCCTGCCCTGGGGGTGGAGGCTGGATCGAGGCCCCTGGTGAGCCCTGGGCTCAGCAGAGAGGTGGGGCCTGGCTCCATCTTCTTAGGTGACTGTGACTGGCCTTGGGCAGGGGCTGTGAAGCAGATGTATACTCCCTGTATCTGTCCATCTGCCCATCTCTCTGTCAGTCTGTCATCTCTTCAGCTTCATCCTGCTGGGTCAGCTGTACGTCCCCAAACAGGAAGCTGGGTGGCCACCGTAGCTGTCCGAGCCCTGGGCTTGTCACCCCTCCCCTGTCTCCTTGTTCCCCATCCCATTTACACTCTAGACACACCCCACAGCTTCCAGGGTGGGGACTGTGGGATGAGAGGAACCTGAGGCTCCAGGAGGTGATGGCCTAGCTGGCCCTGTCCTCCACTCCTATGTCCTGGGGCCCAGCGACCTGTGTCTCTCACCCCAGGTCTTTGACAAGGGTCAGACAAGATTCTTCCAGACCCAGGTTCAGTCTCCACAGAATATGTGAACAAAGTGGGGACCCTCTGAGCCTCTTCTGGAGCAGTGTCAGCCCTGATCCTGTCACAGCTCTGAGCCTTGTGGTGTGTTTTCATATTTAATCATTCCAACACCTTGATGGATCAGGTACTGTTATTTTCCCACTTGATAGTTAGAGGAAACTGAGGCCCTGTGATATCAAGTGGCTTGTCTGAGATACATAACCAGAAGTAACAAGGGTTAGCTGGCCTCCATGCCCACTTCTGCCTCATCTGTCCTTTTAACCTAAAGCCCAGTTGAGAGGGGGCATCTTGGTCCATAGCAGTCAGAGTTACGGGCAATGGAGCCCCTGAGCTTGGCTTAGGCCAAAGCCTGCTGGGCCTTCATCTCAGTCTCCACTTGATCTATCTTTTGGCCCCTGGTGGGCCCAATGTCCTGGTCGCCTCCTGACATCTTTGCTGACGCCCTTGTGGAGCCCTCGTCTTGTTTTCCTAGCCTCTTGCCTCTACCCTAAGTGGGATTGTGCTGTCTTAAGTCTGATCACAGCTCCTGATCCCCATTCTCAAAGCCTGGACTCTGATGCCTTCTGTGACCCCTCTGATCCCTCTGACTCCTGAAGCTCCCTGGAGTCTTCTTACCAGGCTGTAGGACCTCACAATCACATCTGTCTCAGTTGACTTCAGCCCCAAGCCTCTGTTTTAGAAAAGTCAAAAAAAAAAAAAAAAAAGGATCTTGAGTTTGCACAGCAGGTTCCCAGTGTTTGTATAGATATAAGGTGTTGGGGCTCCCAGCCGCATTTCCTTCTCTGCTTCTCTGTGGGTAAGCCTGGTTTCTGTACCCTTCTCCTTTTTGATCTTCAAACTTTAGCTCAGAGGGTCCATTTCTAACAGTTCCCCCCAAAGTCTCAGGAGCTGACTCTCATTGAATCAGCTAAGATTTCATGCCCACTGCTGACCAATCACTGGAACTCTCATTGGCCAGACTAAGTCAGGGAACCTCTCCTAGAGCTGGAGACAGCAGCTAACAGGTGGTCATAACATATACCTCTGTATTACAGAAGAGGAGACTGAGGCCCTCTGTGAGAGTGGGGTTGAGGTTGGGGTTAGGAGCAGGTGGCCTGATTCTCTTTGGGCTGGATGGATTCCACCTGACTGGGTCTTAACTAAAGCCCCACCCTAGGCCTGTTCAGGCTTCTGCCTGGGAGCCTCTAGGATGCCATGGGAAAGGAGGTGACCTGCACACAGTAGGCCTGCACATAGACTTCAGTGGCTCAGAGCCTGTTGCCTGCATCTGCCCCAAGGATAAGAGTGTCCTCTGGCTCCAGATCACAAACATGTCTTTGTCCACAGGTCCTACTGGGCCTGAATGACCACTGACCACCCAGCCTTGACCTAGGACAATTGAGGCAGAGTGTATGACCAATGAGGGATTCCTGTGGTACCCTCCACCCAGGGGCCTTGGTGAGACTCAGAGGCTCCCCACTTAGGGGTCATCTGGGAGCCAGGAGTCAGGGAGGGATATCCGGGCTCAGCCCCTTCCTATTCCTGGCCTCAAGCTACTCTTTCTGTCTCTTTGATGGCCATTCTCCTCATCCACTAATGGGACTTGACTTCAAAAGAAGACTTACTGGGCACTTACAGAGTGTTGGAATGTTCTGGGGACTGCAGGAAGCAGTAAACAGATGACACAAACTCTGGTCCATCCATTCTTAGTACAGTGGGGGCTTTCAGATAGTGTTGAGTGCTGTCAGGAAAAATGGGTGGAAGGTGGTGGGCTGAGTCTGTTCCAGTAGGCTCATGGGGACGTCCTACTGACCAGGGGATACTTCTGCAGGAGTTCAGGGAATGTTTGTGAATATCTGGGGGAGACTTCTGGGCAGAGGGAGGGGAGTGGGATCAGCCATCCCACTAGTGATGCTCCTGGCTCCCAGGAGCTCTGTTCTTCCCAGGTCCTGAGTCCTCGTTTGGGATGACACCCCTCACCTAAGGTCGTTTGTCCTCCTGGTAAATGGAGGGAACAGAGCTGGGGGTGAGAGATGTGGTCTGGGCGGTCAGGTAGACCTGGTTCCCAGGTTCTCTATAGCACACCAGATATGACCCCTGTGGACCTCAGTCTCCCCATCTGTGACACAGAGATCCTCCGCTGGGACTGCCACCTTTGCTTCTCAGGACAAGCAAGTGAAGAGTTTGTTTTAAATGCCTTCAGCAGGCCTGGCTAAGGAAGGGCCCAGCAGGGCTGCTGACGCTTGATGCTCCATCTCTCTGGCCACCTTGGTCCCACACAATGAGGCTTCCTAACTGATGTGTGGCTGCTCCTCTCATGCTGCTGGAGGCATGCCATCACTGGCTTATCTGTGGTCACAAGCTTGTGCCCAAGGAAGGCTAGCTTCCTGGAAGCCTGTTGACTGTAGGGAACCAAAGCCTGAGTCCGGGTTCTGCTCAGCCCTGCACAGGTCCAGCCCAACAGAGACAGGAGTGTCATTGTGGGAGAACGTTTCCTGCAGCTGAGGGGTTCTGAGTCTGTGCTGTTATCCTTTTCTGGAAGAGTGGACCCCAAGAGCAAGACCAGACTCCCTGAGAAGCCACATGACTTAGCTTTGAATGCACTGTGTCCTTGTGTGGTTCCCTTAATTTCTGTGTGCCTCAGTTTTTGCATCTATCATGTGATGGTGACAGCATTTAGGACTATTGGGAAGATAAAGTAGTAGTGACTTTAAAGTTCTCTGAACAAGGCCAGAGTATAAAGTTTACTCCATCCTGTGCCTCGGTACAATATTTACTCTATCTGTGCCTCGGTTTCTGTCTCTGTCTATCAATATGTCAGGCTGACCTGACTTCACAGTCCGTCTTTCCACAGCAAGGTGGGTCCAGCCAGGGTTGGACAGGGATATGGTGCCAAGCAGCCACTCCCAGGAATTGTCACTAGACCCCTATGCACCATTGGAAAAGTGGGATCTTGGGAAGCTGGGAGCTTGATCCAGCTATCATGAGGACACAGGGGTCCCATTAGGGGCTCCTTGTTGCCAGCTTGCTCAAATTGAGCTGCAGACACTTGCTTTTTCATTGAGTCCTTGCCTGTGTTTCTGAGGCAGATGCCAGTCCTGGGCTGAGCCTGCAGTCCTCCCCACCCCCACACTCCTTTCTGGGCACCCCTCTTAGGCGGGACCCTGGCACAGCAGACTGGCAAGGGATAGACTTCCTTTCCCCTTTGTCAGAACTCAGAAGCTCCCTAGGGCTGCAGAGGGAGGGAGATGCAAGACAGATCAGCAAGAGTTGCAAGAGAAAATTAAGAAAATGTAAAGGAAACACCCTCACACTAGCCAAGCAGCCAGGACCAGCTGTCCAGGCCTGTGCCCCAGCGCCCTGTGGGCCCTGGGTGTTGCTGGCACCAGCTGATGTCGCTGCAGAAGTGAATCTCCCTCTGAAGTGAGGTCTGCTGTGCAGACTCACCGAAGTAGTGCTCATAATTGCCCATTGCTAGAAGGAGGAGACCGGGGAAATGCAGATAAAAATATCCCTGTGTCTTTAATGCACGATTCCAGCTGAAAATTGGGGAGAAAGATGTTTTTGAAAAGCCTTTATCTCTAAGCATGTAATTACCAGGTCCCAGAAAAAAAAAAAAAAAAAAAAAAAGAGGAAAAAATTTTTAAAAGTCAACTCCAAGGACGGGAGAGCACTAGCATACTCTCCGAGGGAGGGTCCAGAAGCCGAGCCCCATGGGGCTTCTGTGTATGACATGCCTCCTAACTTCTCACTATTCTCAGTGAGGATTCACAGACAGAGAGTAGAGGCTCAAGGTGCAGACAGTTTGCGGCTCTGATTCTACTTCGATTCTTGGTTTGAATACTGGCTCAGGTTCCTCCATCCTGAGAATATTCTTGAAGGTGTGGAGGCTGTGCTGTCCTCTCTGGAAAGGTACAGCAGATACCATACATTGCTTGTGGGTGACTCTGAATGTGGCTGTGTGGGCACCGGATGCAGAAACCTCTTAACCAGTAGCTCTCCCAGCCCTTGTAGTCGACCTGTACCGGAGGCTTCAGGTGCAACCTGAAATGCCCAGCCTTGCCAAGAAGAGCTGTTCAGGCCTCCAATTACTGCTGACTGAATGTGTGTGTGCGCATGTATACGCACGTGTACATGTCTGTCTCTGTGTGCATGTATGCATATACACCAGTGCATATACACGTTTGTGTGTACCTCTGTGGATACACATGTGTGTCTGTGTGCGTTATGTGTGTGTGCATGCGTGCGTGCACATGCACATGTGGAAGCCAGAGTTTGGCGTCAGGAATCTTCATTAATTAACTTTAACTCCTCACCTTCTTTTTTAGATGAGGTCTCTCATTGAACCTAGAACTCAACAATTAAACGAGGCTGTCTGGTCAGGGAGCCCCAGGGATCCTGACTTCCTAGCACTCGGATTTTAGGCACTTGCCATCATGCCTGGCTTTTTATGTGGGTGCTGGGGATCAGAACTCAGGTCCTTATGCTTGTGTGGCAAATGCTTTACCCACTGAGCCATCTCCCCACCTCCTGGTTATTGATTTTGCATGATGCTATAAATCTCAGATTGCTGTCTCCCCCTGTTAAAACTGAAAACAGGTAGCTGGCAGCCAGAACACAAAGCTAACAGGATTTCTACAAGAGAGAAAGGCTAGCAGACCCCTGTGTTCAGCTGCCCCATGGGAGTCACTGTGTCCAAGTTCAGCACTGAGATCTGAACACTGGGATGAGGAAGGGGAAAGGCAGCTTTGAAGATGGGTGGGGAGGAACCACAGGAACACTCCAGGACTTGGTCCTCTCAGCAGCTGGCTTATCCAACCCTGGGTACAGTGAGCAACCACACACTCTCTCACCCTCCCCATGACACACAAGCCTTGAAGCTTACCTCTGGTCTTCCCAGGCCAGCACAAGAGGGAAGGAACTTCAGTGGCAGATCTAATTTGTCTGAGATAAGACACATTTTAATTTCAGAATTGCCCCCGTGAAATACTAGAGATGCCCACTATCACACAGCTGATGAAACCCAGCCTTTTAATTTTATTAGCTCAGAAACATCTTGTTGGATCTAACAAAGAGCATACTGGGGAGCCGTAATAGGAGGCATTATACTTAATGGCCTGTTGTCTGAATCGGCAGCAGGTTGGTGGAAGGAGGATGAACACAGAGCTCCTGGGGACCCTGCTACAGGAGCCGTAGAAAATCTACTTGCCGTAACTGCTGTTTGATGGGTTATCTACTAGCTTCTAGGCTGGGCAGAGTGACTGGGGAATGGTGCCAGTTTCTCAGCGGATAGACTGAAGATGGTCAAGGTCCATAGACTCCAGTTGAACTGTGTCTCAACTACCCACATCTAGGCAGAGCACCCCTAACTATAGAGCAGTGGTTCTCATTGGAACTCATGGCAATGCCTGGAATCATACCTGACTGCCATAGGTGCTACTGATGTCTGGCGACTAAAGACCAGGAGTGTTGTGAACTTCCTACAATGAAGAGCCCCCCCCCACCAAAAAAGAAAGAATAAAAGAAAGAAAGACGCTCAGTAGTGCTAAGACCAAGAACTTCCCTGTAGTTTGAGCTGCCTTGACGACCCAGGCTGACTTGTGTAGGAAAGACCTGGTTGGGATGAGACATGTAGCCTCTGCCACCTGTAGGGGGAGCTGTGACTTCTGTCTTATCATGGACCTGAGACTTGGGGAGAAGGGACCCTGCCCCCCCCCGCCACCTCTACAGCTGGGGAATGGCTGACCCACTGAGAAGAACCCCAGGCCCATCTTTCTGCTCCAAACTGGAGCTTCCTTCAGAGACAGGGGAGAGGCATGTGCAGGTTCAAGAAAGACCCAAGGAAGCAGTGGGAACCTGTGTGTGTGTGTGTGTGTGTGTGTGTGTGTGTGTGTGTGTGTGTGTAGCGGGGGTGCACCTGGGACCAGGAATGATGTTCTCTTCGGGGACAGCACAGGGGACCTGCCAGCTTAATGGCTGTCAGATCAGTGCCGAGAAAGGGTACTTAGGGGCAAGGGGTAAGAGACACAAAGGCTGACTTGAACCTGCTCATCTGAGCCTCAGTTTCCTCACATGGCAAGTAGACATAATGTTCTCATCTCCCTCCTCCCCAGGTCACTGTGAGCAGCAAATGAGAGCATGGATGGTGTGCCTGGGGTACAGCTGTCAGGAGAGTCTAGAGTGGGCACTGTGCAAAGTGAGGGGCCACTGCGGGAAAGGAACGACCATGGCCCTGCCCAGGTGACCTGGTACCTTGCAGCTTTAGACTGTCCTGAAACACAGATGAGCTCATAGGAAAACCCCATATACCAAAAATGCTGCTGGGGACCCTGGGCAGGGGTTAATGAGGTTACCAGTCAACTGGTGGGATCCTTCATTTATCTAGACAGAAATTCAAGGCAAAAGCAGTAGTAGAGGTCCCTGCCCTTGGGTGCCTGAGCCCCAGGAGCTGGACTGGCAGAGACAGTGGTTGCAGCTCAAACCCAGAGAGCCAGGGCCTTGCTGCTTTAGGCTGTAGAAGCCAGAGGCTCAGGTGCTTAGGCTGGAGGTTCATTGCCCTGGGCAGCTATTGTAACTCCATTAGTGTTATGACTTCCAAAGGAGCCTGGGGTGCTAGGACCCTCAGCTCTACGGCCATAGTGTTACATGCCTCAGGTGCAGAGTGCGGTGACCTCGCCTTTAAGGCCTGGCAGAAACTGGAATTCTTCAGTGACTGTGGCCATGGCTTTGCCTCTTGAGTTCAGTGCCTACCGACACTGTGTAGGGCAGGATGGTGTCCCCATCTGACAGAAAGGGGGTACGGCAAGGGTGTTTGCACCCATCATGGCACAGCTCTTCCACGCACATAAAGGACTGTGCTTAAACCAATCACAATGTGATCCTTTGGAGAGCTGTGCTCCAGTCAATCACAGGCCTTTCTTTGGGTCCTCCAGCAGGAGTGATGGAGGGAGCGTGAGCTGGCTCAGCTAGAGGTCACTAGGCCCTCTCTGCTGAGTGGTTGGGATTTCTGGGTAAAGCTGGGCTGGGGCCAGCTTGAAGTGCTTCTACATTGTGCCGCACATTCGCCCCTAGTATCCCAGAGAAGCTACTTCCAGTGCTTGTATATAGCAAAGTCCACAATGCTTGGGTCCCTCCAGAAAACACTGTCATGTTTGCATGTCACCCGTGCACATCCCATGGACTGTCACCCCCCTCTATCTCCAGGGTTTCCCTCCCATGGTCCAGCCAATCATCCTTCGAAAGTACCGGGGAGAAAATTTTCTGCACTGAACATGCACAGGTCTTTTTCTCATCATTACATTCTAAACGACAGTGTAACTATTTCCACAGAGCTTGCGGTGTTTTAGGTATTGTGTCTGTGGCTCAGTTGTCTTCATCAGAAGGTTCTAGCATTGTAAACACTACTTGTTTTTTTAAGTGCAGCTGGAACATCTGCAGATCTCAGTTTCATTCAGGTTCTGGGCCTATCCTCGTGGATACTGAGGGGTAACTGTGTGCTACCTCATCTCTAGGTGTCCTAAAACACCCAGTACAATGTCTGTGCCTGTCAAAGCCAAGAACAGTTTCTGATTTTTGTATTTCTAACTTTCTCCTATAGATGATGGGCCTTATTCCAAAGGGGGCAAAGACTCAGTGGGGGCAGACGGGGCTCTGGTGTGCCGCCGTCAGAGTATCCCAGGTAAGATGGTTCTGACTTCAGGTTCTGAAGGCTCAGGGAGTCCCCATGACTCACGCAGTATGGGTGATACCGCTAACTGGACCCGTGCCTTCAGCGCGGTCACCCTGGCCTCCCTTGTGGGGAATGGTGGCACCCAGCATAGTGTTGCCTAGTGCCTGCCTCCCCACCTGAGCTTCCCCAAGGCTTGGTCATGCCTGGCTGCCAGCTCACCCTCTCATCTGTCAGCAGAGGAGTTCCGGGGTGTCACCATGGTGGAGCTGATCAAACGTGAAGGCAGCACTCTGGGCCTGACCATCTCGGGAGGTACTGACAAGGACGGGAAGCCCAGGGTCTCCAATCTGAGACCAGGGGGCCTGGCGGCCAGGTAAGAAGTGTGGGGCAGAAAGAGGAGCATTATGGGGACCTAGCAGATCTGCCACAGGGAGGCCTCTTCCCTTCCTCATGGTCACAGCGCCCCACTGTGGCCAGGCCATGCATTTCTCTATGTTTCCTACAGCAGACTCATATTCAACCCCTCACCCACAAAAGTCACTACTTCCAGGAAGCCCCCTGGGACTGCCCACCAAAGCAGCACTCTGTGCTCACTGCCCTAGGCACTCCCTAGGCTGTAGGGCGAGGAGTTGCCCTCCCATGAGCCCAAGTGTCCAGATGAACAGACAAGAAGGGTTTCAGTGGACCCTGGGGCAAGAAAGGGAAAAGAACAACGAATGGAACCCTCTGGCTGTTTTGGGGGGCTGTGCAGGCTAGTCAGAGATGTCACCATGATCTCACTAGGCCAACACAGGGGTACAGGCTGGGAAGTCCTGGGTGTCCCGCTGCATTGGTTAGAAGCTGTGCCATCTTACTGCCTTGGCTATGTGGCCTTGGACCAGGGAACAACCTCTCCAAGCCTCAGCGTCCCTATTTGTAAAATGAGGACCCAGAGAGCCTGAGGTTCCCAGGGAAGGATGATGTGGTCCAGTGTGGGCTCTGGACTTTTTGCCTCAGGAGTGACTTACTGAATGTGGGCGACTACATCCGCTCAGTGAATGGGATCCACCTGACGAGGCTCCGACATGATGAGATCATCACGCTGTTGAAGAACGTGGGCGAGCGCGTGGTGCTGGAGGTGGAGTATGAGCTGCCCCCGCCCGGTGGGTGCCCTTGGACGGGGAACTCTGTCCACTGCTTTGGTCGTGGGGGGACACAGCTGCCTCCCCACCAGAACCTCGGGGGTGGGGATCAGCCAGACAGAGTGGGCGGCCCATCCTAAGGCATGGAAGCAGCCCGCTATCACCAGATGTCCATAACCTACTGCCATTTTGCATAGTTGGGTAGAGGGGAAGGTTTAGGGGACACTGGCTGAATAACTTGTGCCCTGTCCCACTGTGCCCCCCAACCCCACTGCCCTGCATTGAGCACTGTGACCTGGGACATCTCCCAGCTTTGAATTTTCAGCCTTAAAACTGGAGTGACTAGAAGCCCATCCTGGCCTGAGCCCCCAGGCTCACTGTAACCTCAGCTCTGTCATGGTCCTCATAGCCCCTTGTCCTGTCAGTGGCGGACTGGGTGTATGTAGGGATGAGGACCTCTCAGTGCCTTACTTCTCTGGCCTGCAAAGTAGAGAGAGGTTGGTGGCCACTGAGATTGTGGCTGGTCACCTGGCTCTCCTGGAGCAAGCCTTGAGCACATCTGCTGGCTCAAAGATGTGGCAGAGGAACTCAAAGGAGGCCTCAATTTCTCCACAGCTCCAGAGAACAACCCGAGGACCATTTCTAAGACGGTGGATGTCTCCCTCTACAAGGAAGGCAATAGTTTTGGTTTTGTCCTCAGAGGTCAGTGTGACAGTCACCTTGGAGTTGAGGAGACATGAGAGAGGCCACTGAGAATCCATGTGTGTTCTGTTTCACGTACCTTGCTTAGGACTTTATATTCACTTATTTAACCTGGCGTGTGTGTGTGTGTGTGTGAGAGAGAGAGAGAGAGAGAGAGAGAGAGAGAGAGAGAGAGAGGACAACTTGTAAGAACTGGTTCTCACCTTCCACCGTGTGGGTTCTGGGGATTGAACTCAGGTTGTCGGGCTTGGCAGCAAGCACCTTTATCTCCTGAGCCATCTTTCCAGCCCTTGCTAAGGACTTAAGGAGCCCAGGAGCACTAAGTCAAGTGTTATATGGAAAATGATGTGAAATGATGAAGTGTGAAGGGCGGAAGATGGGAAAGTGGCGAGAGATGATGACAGAGAAAGCTGGTGCTGAGGGTGACAGAGAAAGCTGGTACTGAGGGCCAGCAAACTCAGAGCTGCCCGGTGACTGGGGCAAAAAGGAAAAGATGAGAGCACAGGAGGAGAAGCCAGCCATTTGACAGGATTTGGGTGGTATTTGCTGCCCCTCAGCCTGTCACTGGGGAGGACACAAAGTCCTCTATGGAGGGAAGCTACCTGGAGTGCTGTCAGCCTGGAGTGCTGTCAGGGCATTTGCATACCAGGGAAGCAATGGGCGGGTGATTCCTGCTTCCTGTGAATTCTGTCCAGGAGGAGCCCATGAGGACCTGCACAAATCTCGCCCACTTGTCCTGACCTATGTGCGGCCTGGAGGCCCAGCAGACAGGTAAGCCTGCCAGAGGCAGAAGCAGCTACATTCCCAGGCCCTGTGCTGAGCAGAGCAGAAGCTGTGTGAACACCTTGTGGGCTTCTGAGGGCCTGTGACTTCAGCTCACTGTCTGGACGAGCGACTGAAGTCGGGGAGGGGACACTCCTGCCCATGGTCACTCAGAGAATTGGTGAGGCTGGGTGAGACCCAGAAGGGTGAGACCCCCAACCTCCTCCTGGCTTAGACTGAGATGGGGCAGCCTGACTCAGTGACTGGCCATCGTTGGGCCTATCTGAGACAATCTCCCATGTCTAGCTGTGCTTGGAGCAGCCCAGCAGAGCCAGAAGGACAGGACACAGGGGAGGAATGTTCCAGGCCCTGCCCTGGGACTCTAACTCCTTAACCCTTGATCTGTGGGCCATTTGAAGAAAATCCTGGGCCAAGCTTGTGGAAGATCTAAATCCGTTCTTGGGACAGGGCTTCCATGAGCTGCTATTCCTAGAACTTCCTAGAATAGCTTTGGCACCTGTTGGGATGGCATTCCAGGGCAGGGGTTGGGCCCAAACCAGAGCCCTGCAGAGTTCTTTCCCAGGCTCCTTTGTCACTAGGCCAGAGACAGTGCTGGAAAGTCAAGATGGGGATAGTGGGAGGAGACTGTGAAATGGGCAGCAGGGTGCCTGCAGACTGCCCGCTGCTGGTGCTGTGTGGTCCCTGCAGGGCAGGCATCCTCTCTGGGCTGTAGTGCTGCCCCCCCCCCCAGTGCAGGAGCTGACTGGGTGACCTTGAAGAGCACCCCGAACGCAGAAACAGTAGAGTGGAGGGCATCTAAGCTGGCCTGGCACCCCTTTGCCACCCACCCTGTCTGCTCACCTCCAACTCACACAGACTTCCTTCTACACATAGTGTGGCCCTCTCCCCGCTGCCCTTCAGCTGATGGACCTTCCCCTCTGCTGCAGGGAGGGCTCCTTGAAGGTGGGCGACAGGCTGCTCAGCGTTGATGGGATCCCATTGCATGGGGCCAGCCATGCCACCGCACTAGCCACCCTGCAGCAGTGTAGCCACGAGGCCCTCTTCCAGGTGGAGTACGACGTGGTCACCCCAGGTACGTTAGGGCCTGAGGGTAAGGGCCAGGCTGGGAAGGGGTTCTGATCCTTAGCATCGCAAAGGCTTTGTGATCTCAGGCTAGTCTGTTAGCCTCTCTGAACCTCTTGAGGAAATAACTACTGTGTGTGGTACATCTTCTGATTCACTGGGGAGCCAGCAGGGGAGACACAGATGAGGCCTCTGGTCTTGTGGGGAGGGAAGGTCAACTAACAGACTGGACAAGTTCATGTGTGCTGGATGGCAGTAAGAGAGAAGGGCGGGCATGAACTTCAGGACCAGGGCTGAAGTGAGGTGGTGCATGCCTAGGGATGAGCCCTCCAGGCAGAATGAACCTTAAGTGTAAAAGCCTTGGGGCAGGAGCCTGGGGTAGAAGCCTGGAGTGTGTGTGTTTGGCCTGACAGCCAGGAGGCCCACCTGACTGCAGCAGATGACTGAGTGGGAAGAGGCTGAGATAGAGGGGGTGGAGGTGGAACCTGGGGGCTGTAGGAAGTGACTAGCTGTCCCGGGGAGAGCGATTCAGGGACCAGACTTCTTGGAACAGGGTGTTCCAGGAATTCAGTGGAGGCTACACTGGTCTGATTTGCTGGTGGTTGCATATGTCTCTTCCCACTCCTGCCTGTGACATGTGTGTGGCCTGTGACTGGCCCCTTTCCTTGGCAGTAAGAGTTAATCCACAGCAGAGCCAGGCTGGGCAGAACCAGTGAGCAGTGTTTACATTCTACAACACTTTTTCATTGTGCCAGACACCGTGACCAATGCTTCAGGGCCATTGGTAGTAGAAATAGCCAAGACCCCAGGGTCTGCCCTGGGGATCTCACTTACCACCGGCTCCCATCGGAACAAGCCGGCCATCACTATCGACCGTATCAAGCCAGCCAGTGTGGTGGACAGGTGAGGAGAGGCGGGGGTGAGCCGTGGGGAGGCAGCCCACGGTGCCATCCGATGGACCAGCCCCGCCATGCTTTTGGCCTACAGGAGCGGTGCCCTGCATGCTGGGGACCACATCCTGGCTATCGACGGCACCAGCACAGAACACTGCTCGCTGCTTGAGGCCACCAAGCTCCTGGCCAGTGTGACCGAAAAAGTGCGACTGGAGATCTTGCCTGCTCCCCAGAGTCGGCGACCCCTGAAGCCACCAGAAGCAGGTGGGTCCCTCATCAGGTCTGTAGACCAAACCTGGAGTGGGCTAGGAAGCGTGCACAAGACCCCTGAGTCTTGAGTCTGGAGTCCTGAGCGGGCAGGAGAACTGTCTGAAGCCAGTGTGCTGGCTGTCCCACTTGGCAGGGAAACTGAGGCAGCGGCGGTGGCAGGAGGCACATTGTGCTGAAGCTAGGCTCTGTTAACACGGCCTCGGCAAAGGGCCAGTTCCTGCTGGAAGCTCTAGGAACTCATTCTCAGCCTCTCCATGGCCTGATGTAATGACAATGGGACCCAGAGCAGGGAACCTGGGAAGCCATTTGCTGGTGCCCCACATGCTCCGATGTTGCCACAGAGTCTGAAAGAACTCATAGGCACCATCTGCCCACTATGCCCCTGCTGTTGTGGGAAGCACTCAGCTAGAAACTTCTAGGTTCAGAGCAGTTGCCTATGGGCCTGTGGCCTGGCTTTCCTTGCCTGTTGCTGCAGCTGGTGCATGGGCACCGGGCCTGCCACGTGTGGGAGGCCGTAGGGGACTGTACCTCACTGGCTCAGGCAGTGCAAGGGTCTTGGGTCTCACCACTGGGGTGTGGGGAGTCCAACCTAGCTGACCCTCAATGCTCACACCACGTTTCCTCTTCCCATGGCCACAGTGAGAGTGCAAAGGAGTGAGCAGCCGCATCGCTGGGACCCCTGCGTCCCCTCTTGCCACAGCCCGAGGCCCAGCCACTGCAGGGCACCCGCCTGGGCACCCGGGGGCCATGACCAGAGCCGATGTAATGTACCTGCCACTCAGTGAGGCTGTCCCCCTAAGCACCCCTTCCTGCTGGGTGGTGCTTGTTGTATAGGTGCTTGGACAGGGGACTGTCGCTTGTCACCCAGCCTGTCCCTGACAGCATGCTTCCAGAACCTGTAGAAACCCTATTCTGTGAGGCCAGAAGGGGGACAGAGACCTGCTTGAGGTCACATCACATAGCAAGTGGATACGGTGAAAGAAAAGCACACCAATGTCCCGGGGTTGTGCGGTTCTCCAGCCCCGTTTCCCCAGGGAACAGACTGGGGTCCTGCTGGGACTCGAAGGGCTGTGTTTTGGTCTCTCCAGCCTTGTCTTCAACACCTTTCTCCTCACCAACCACGAACCCCGCCTTTCCATGTGCCACCGCCAGCACCCTGCCCCGAGGACCCATGAGCCCTAAGACCTCGGCAGGGCGGAGGAGGCAGCGGAGGAGGGAGCACAGGAGCTCCTGTAAGTAGAGGACCATCCCATGGGGTCTTTATGGGGTGCCTGTGGGAATAAGGATGGAACTGGTGGGTGGAGACTTGGGGTAAGCTGTGAGGTGTGGGAGTTATATACCTAAGTCACATCCAGGCTACTGGATGTGGTGCAACCGTACACTGGAGTGCCCCAGTTAAGACAGCAGTGACTGAAGTCACTGTGTTCAGTGTCTGATGCTTGTCACCAAGGGCCATTTGCTGGGTGAGGCCATTTCTGTGATGTGTCCAGGGACAGAAACAGGGACAGAAACAGGTTGTCGCTTGCCTAGACTATGACGGCCAGATGGAGCAATTGTTAAGGGGACAGCATTTCCTTCTTTTTCTTTTCCTTTTTTTAAGGCAGTGTCTTACTGCCTCAGCCTCCCAAGTGCTGGGGTCTGCAGGCCTGCCTCTGAGTTCGTTTGGGAGGCTCTGAGGGTGATGTTGATGGGGTCAGCTTGACTGTGACCATACTAAAAGCCACTAGACCATTCACTGAAGGCATGACCATTCTGGTTATGTGGGCTGCATAGCAATAAAGCCATTATCGAGCTGGAGAGAGGGCTCTGTGGGTAAGAGTGCTTGCTGCTCTTCCAGAGGACCCGCTTTTGGTTTCTAGCACCCACATGGAGACTCGCAACCACCTTTAACTCCATCTCCAGAGGATCTGACGCCCTCTTCTGGCCTCTTCAGGCACCTTCACTCCTGAGGACACACACACACACACACACACACACACACACACACACACACACACATCAAATTAAAAATAACAAAATAAATCTTAGCCAGGCATGGTGACGCATGGCTTTAATCCCACCATCTGGGAGGCAGAGGCACAGGTGGATCCCTGTGAAATCAAGGACAGCCTGGTCTACATGGTGAGTTTCAGGCCAACTGGGGTTATAGGAAGACGCTATCTCAGAAAAGAAAAGAAAAAAATAAAAATAAACCGTTAAAAAATGAAGCCATTACCGAAACAAATTGTGTATAAAGTATAATCTCCCTTCTCCAGTTTTGTTGTCAAAGTTTCAGTTACCCACACTCAACCAAGCAGAGTCCAAAAATATTAAGTGGAAAAGTCTATAAATGGACCATTTATATGTTTCAAATTGTGTCCTGTAGAGTAGTGTGAGAAAGGCTTACGTTGCCCCAGTTGGTCTAGCCTGGGATATGAACTGGACAGCATGCCCATCATGTATATACTACACACCTTTCAATCATTGTGTCATCCCTGTTGATCAGATTGACAGGTGTCTGCTGTTGAAGTCACCCTTATTTTACTGAATGCCCTCCCATCCCAATCAATAGTCATAGGCCTGGGTATACAGCTAAGATGGTAGAGTGCTTGCCTAGCATGCATGAGGCCCTGGGTTCTATCCTCACAACCAAACAGACCCACACTGGTGATGCACACCTGGAATCCTAGTATTCAGGAGGAGGAGGAGGCAGGAGGATTAGATGAAGAAACCAAAGCTCATTCCAGGTGGTCCTGGGACTCTCAGTCACCTGCCCCTCTAGCTGTGGGACCTGTGGGCAGCCCCAGAAGATCTCACAGGTGCCCATCTGAACACCAAGCCCTCTGTCCCACAGTGTCACTGGCCTCCAGCACGGTAGGGCCAGGCGGGCAGATTGTCCATACAGAGACCACAGAAGTCGTGCTTTGCGGAGACCCTCTCAGCGGCTTTGGCCTCCAGCTCCAAGGTGGCATCTTCGCTACTGAGACGCTGTCCTCCCCACCCTTGGTGCGCTTTATTGAGCCTGACAGCCCGGCTGAGAGGTGAGCCTGCTACGTTCCTGAGCCTGCAATTCAGAGAGAACTAGTCCACTGGGGGGAACAGAGTCACAGCCGTGGGCACTGGCTTCACAGGTGTACATGGTTGAGTCTTCATATTTGCCCCAGATCCATTTTACAGTTGAGGAAGCTGATGCTCAGGGAACAGGGTGCCCTTGCTGAGTTACACGGGACGTGAGTCCTGTCTGTTTACAATGAGAGGGCTCTGTGAGTCTTGTGAGAACCATAGCACCATCCCCGGTAGACAGACAGAAACTGAGGCCCAGTAGGGTCAAACCCTTATCTGAGGGCAGGGATGAGTCATGGAGACCAGGGAGCTGAGGGTTGGGCCCTGGCCCTGCCGTGTGCCTGGGATTCTAGTCTTCTGAGACCTCACCAGTCTCTTCTCTCCACTGGGCTCCGGGGTTAGGTGTGGGTTGCTGCAGGTAGGGGACCGTGTCCTATCTATCAATGGCATTGCCACCGAAGATGGGACTATGGAGGAAGCCAACCAGCTGTTGCGTGATGCTGCCCTGGCTCGCAAAGTCGTTCTGGAGATTGAGTTTGACGTGGCAGGTGAGTGGAAGGCCCATCTGCCCTGCACAGTCTGGGATCCTGCCCCTGCCCAGCGTGCTCCCAGAGTCCTGCATGGCCTGAGCCATGCCTGAGGAAGAGAGAGTACCTCACAGGAGTAAGGGGTCAGGAGGACATTCAGGGGACTGAACACTGCAGGGACAAAGTTAGGCTGAAAGACTCTAGGATGCTTCTCCACAAGCTCAGGTGGAGAACCTGAAACAGTAGCTTGGGTCAGCGTTCTGATCCTGTGAGTTCCACAGTGTGTGGATTCGACACTCTATCCCTCTGCTCTTAGTTTCCCCAACTGTCAAATAGCAGACAGCCTGCAGGAGTGTGGTTTGGGTTAGAGAGAAACCATGAATATGTCCGGCCAAGGCTTGATCCACCTTTGCTGTTAAGTGGGCTGAGTTTGGTTATGGGGCCCCAGGCAGGCCAGCTGTCCCTGTCTCTGAGAACAGTGCCTAGCTGTTTCCTGCCAGTCTGTCAACCCTTCGGGCCTCAGTGTCTTCCTCCTTGTCAGGGAGGAACAGCAGGGTGGGATAGGAATGGTGACTCTCTGAGATCGCTCCCCGCCCCCAGCCCTCACAAGACCAGAGTGTGCAGGACAGGCATCTGTGATCCTTCTGGAGTCTGGCGTCATCCCTGACTGTTTGTTCTCAGAATCTGTCATCCCGAGCAGTGGGACCTTCCATGTGAAGCTGCCCAAGAGGCGTGGCGTGGAGCTGGGCATCACCATCAGCTGTGAGTCCCTTCATACATGGTTTAATCTCACCACATCCCCATAGGATGTGGGGAACAATGCCATTTTATAGAAGGGACATGGAGGCAGGGAGCAGCAAGCTGATTTGCTCCCAGCCTCCCAGCCAGGAAGCAATGGGACCAAGAGTGAACAGTGTCTCTCTGGACTCATGGGCCTCACACAGCTCACCTTAGGCAGAGGACCTAAGATCAGATTTCCAGTCTGTTTTCCCCACCCTGCAGCAGCCAGCAGAAAGCGAGGGGAGCCCCTGATCATCTCTGACATCAAGAAGGGCAGTGTGGCGCACAGGTAGGCACCACGTGGGCAGGGCACAGTCGTCGGGGTGGGGCAGTGCCCGCCTATGCCAGGTTCCTCCCATTCTTGCTCTGCTCATGCAGGACTGGCACCCTGGAGCCAGGGGACAAGCTGCTGGCCATTGACAATATCCGCCTGGACCACTGTCCTATGGAAGATGCTGTGCAGATCCTGCGCCAGTGTGAGGATCTGGTCAAGCTCAAGATACGGAAAGATGAGGACAACTCAGGTATGCACCTAGGAGGCTGTATGTCAGCCGAGATGGGAGTTTGCGGGGGTGGGGCGCGGGGATCAAGCTATGTGCAGGGGGGGTCCCCACTTCACCTGTCTCCCGCTCTGGGCCCTCGGGGACCTCAGGGAGATTCCTCCAAGTGTGAGATGTTGACCAGGGAGTGTGATACTTGATGTAAGAGGATGCCTCATTGAGGAGCTGGTGTGCAGCTACCCTTGAAGGCTGCAGAGTTGGTGCTGCCATACCCGAGAGGCCCACCTGAGCTGGGAAGTGAGGAGGACAGAGGTAAGAGGCGGAGAGGCCAGAGGGAGTGATGAGTGTAAGGAGTAGAGAGCGAGCCTCTTATTGAGAGGAGCTGTCTAGGGTCCCCACCCTGGAGAAGAAGCCGCTCATGGGCAGGTTCTTTTCCATTCCTCCCCTCCCCTCCTCTTCCCTCCCTCCTCCCCTTCCCTCCTCCCTCTCTCCCTTTCTTCCTCCCTCCCTCCCTCCTTGCTTCCCTGTCCCTTGCAGATGAACAGGAGAGCTCAGGTGCAGTCAGCTACACTGTGGAGCTGAAACGCTACGGTGGCCCCCTGGGTATCACCATCTCAGGCACAGAGGAACCATTTGACCCCATAATCATCTCTGGCCTCACCAAGCGGGGCCTGGCAGAAAGGTGAGCCAGGACTTTGTGAGAACACAGGGAGGGCCTGGGGACCCTTAGGAAGCAAAAGGTGGACTTTGGTACCAGCCAAACTAGATTTTGACTTCTATTCCGACATTGCAGGTCTGAGGGACAGCAGGCTAGTCACTTCCTCTCTCTGAGCACCACTCCCCATCCTTAACATGAGTTTTGGCCCCAGCCCAGAGGCAAAACCGAACAGAGAGGGCCAGCCAGGGCAAAGACTGCTCACCGTCATTCATCTGCTGCCCAGCACGCATTCCTGATGGTCAACACTATGAGAGGTTTAGAAGCCACTGTGCACCTGAATTGTAGCAAAGCCCTGGGCTAGAGCCACACATAGGAACTTTTTATGAGGCCCCGGGAGGCTGGGCTGCCTGCCCCTTGGATGTGTCCCTGATCTAGGCCAGGGAAGGAGCCCTGGCAGGGAGATGTCCTGGCTACCCCTGAGGCTGGGTGGGCAAAGGCAGGGGGCCTCAGTGGGCGAGTCCCAGCTTTCTCCCGTGGCTGTGCAGGGATGAGTTGGGGCATGGGGGTGGTGAGCTCCCCTGCAAGGCTCTGGCCTCAAGGGTGAACCCAACGAAGGCTGGAGCTAGGGGTCTGAGCACTGCACACTGGGGGACCCTAAGCAGGGGGCTTCTGGAGCACCCAC
Organism: Eospalax fontanierii; assembly: GCA_035773235.1. Taxonomy (NCBI): domain Eukaryota; kingdom Metazoa; phylum Chordata; class Mammalia; order Rodentia; family Spalacidae; genus Eospalax; species Eospalax fontanierii. Next base: position 86,613,638 of record CM069526.1, read on the forward strand.
TACTGGACTTCCTGAAGACTGCAGGGGTCAAGGGAACCACTCGGATTCCAGCAGGCTCTGCAGCTGTGGTATACACTGACCCCCTGCCTTCCTGACTAGACGGCTCAGTGTTACCAAGTACAGTTTGCAGTATAATCAGACTTATACTGCAAAGCAACTTTCTAATAGCCACATTCAAAAAGTAAAATCAAACCAGCTTAATCTTAAATACATGCACATCAGTATATTTTAAATTTTCTATGAATTTTTAAAGTTAGCATGCAAAGTAATGGATTTCATTATAGCTTATACATATGCCATTACACTTTGCTCTTATTCAGCCCCTCCCTACACTGCCTCCTCCAACCCCCTCCCCCTCTTCTTGGTCCCTTTCCTTCCCTCAAATACCAACCCAACTGCTTTCTGGTCACAAGCATTCCATCACCCTCTCTTTTCTCTGCCATCCCTCTCCCTGAAGATCAGGACTCTCTCACAGTCTCCCTTCTAAGTCTCCTAACCCTCCCTAGATATAATTTTAAATCTAGGCCCCACATGTGAGAAAGAACATGTGGTATTTGTCTTTCTGAGTCCAGCTTATTTTGCTTAATATAATCTATTTTCCTGAAAATTTTATAATTAAATTTTTTCTTTAAAGAAAACTTTTTTAAATGACATTTATTTATTTGTGTGCACATGCACATGCGTGTGGGCATGTGTGAGAAGGTCAGAGAACAACTTTGGGGAGTTGGTTCTTTCCTTCCGTTCCACCGTGTGGACCCAGGGGCGGAACTCCAGTCATCTGGCTTGGGGGCATTCCTCTTTACACACCGGACCTCATTTTTCTTTTTATCTGAGTAAAATTCCATTGTGTATATGTACCACATTCCCATCGACGGCTGTTGTGAATAGTGTGATAGTGAACAGGGGTATGCAGGTAACTCTTGGTGGAACACAGCCCTCTGTGTATACAGCCAGGAGTGGGAGAGCCTGGTCAAACAGTAGTTATGCTCTCAGTGTTATGAGAAACTTCAACACTGATTTCCATGAGTTCCAGGCCTGCCTGGGCTACATAGCTACTGTCTCAAAACAAAAGAGGAGGAAGAGTGAGAGCCTGAGTTGAATCAACAGAGGTAGAAAGCCAGGAATCCGTGAGAGGATTTTTCAGCAGAAGGTTGAGAATGGCGTGAATCCCACACCCTAGCTGCCAAGTACTAGCTGTGTGATCCTGGGCTCTCTCTCAAACCCTCCTTCCCTCCCTCCCTCCGATTTCCCTCCTCCTCACCTCTCTGAGACTGGTCTCACAGTCCTGGTCTCTGGAGTGGTGGGATTGCAGGAATGACACACCGTGCCTGACTTTCCTTCCGTCCTCACAGGCAGGCAGCTGGGCCTGTGCTTTGGGGTTCCTGTGCAGTATCTGAAGGCGGAACCCCCACTTTCTGAGGCCCTGAGTGTCTAAGGGCCTCACTCTCTCCCATCCACGCCCTGTGCCCACTCCCTAGGACTGGTGCCATCCACGTGGGGGACCGCATCCTGGCCATCAACAGTGTGAGCCTCAAGGGCCGGCCGCTGAGCGAGGCTATCCACCTCCTGCAGGTGGCAGGGGAGACAGTGGCACTGAAGATCAAGAAGCAGCTGGACTGTGAGCCTCACCCAGTCCCAGCACCCTCTCCCAGCCTGCAGAGGAGGGGCGGTCCCGGACCGGGCTGTGCCATCACCCCGGGGAGGGGTAGGGTCCCGAGGGATCCGGAAGGGGAGGCTTGGTGAGAGAAGTGATGTGCCACAGCTGGGGGCTCAGTCTAGGTCCGAGTCACACCCCGCCACCTCACACCCTTTAGGGTGCCTGCATGTGCCCGTGTCCCCATCTGTACCTACCTCAGTTTCCCTGAATCTTGGGGTCTTTCTTCTAGTCAGGGCTCCACTGTGGTTTACCATGACCTTGGGCATATTGTTCAGTCTTGCAGACCTCAGTGTTCCCATCTCTGAAGTGGATTCGTTTACTAGTGTGTCCTACCCACATGGCAGAAGCCAGTTTTCCAGGGTGCCTGGGAGTTCCCAGAAGTGGGGAAACTGAGGCACATAGAGTATCTGTATCTCTAAAGTCAGAGATGATACCCCTTTTCTCTGCTCAGGCCCCCTCCTCCCCCACCAGTCAGGAAGCCTCAGTGAGGCCAGTGATGTGGACGAGGACCCAACCGAAGCCATTAAGGGAAGCTTGCTGGCAGCCCGCTTCTCACCTGCTATACCCAGTGCGGACAGTGCTGTGGAGTCCTGGGGCAGCTCGGCCACAGAGGGTGGTTTTGGGGGTCCAGGTAATCAACTAGGCACCTTAGACACATTTGGGGGGAGCTGATCCCACCACCTGTTTCTCCAGGTGCCTTCTCTCTCGGCTACGTAGGGACAGTTCATGAGGCCACTGGCTCCATCCTCCACCCCTGACTTCTAGAGTGCTCCACAGCCATGTCTTCCCTCTTCATGGGGCTGGAGACAAAGCTGCCCTTACTTCTGCTCTCTCCTTATCCCTATGTCTAGCACACAGTAGATGCTCAATTAATGTTCATTGCTCCTTGTCAAGTGGGGAAGAGGAGAAAGCAAGAAGGGAAGACAGACCTCACTCTCCCTGAGATTCTGGCCTCTGGCCTGTGGTTGAGGATGAACAGTTGAGGTCATTGGCTGTCTCTGAGTATCAGCGTCTCCATCCAAAGCTTTTGGCTGCACCTCCAAGCTCACCCATATAACACTTGGAGTCTTGCAGGTGGAGCTGGGCTGTGGTCCAATCAGAAGCTCTCTCTCTCAAGAAGGTCTATAGCAAGGTACAGGTAGAGGAACTGGCCAGGATTCTGGAAGCCAAATGTTAACTACTGGATTTCTGAGAGTTCCAGGAGGCATGCTGGGGTGACAGGACCTCCTGGGGCTCTTGGTAGTCACTGGGGCCAGAGAGAAGCACAGACCTGTCTCTTGGCACCCTGCCTAGAACTGAGAAGAAGGGAGGGCAAGGCAAGGGTAGAATAAAAGCCTGTGTTCCTCTCCCCTCACCAGGCTCCTACACTCCTCAGGCGACAGTCCGGGGTATGACCCCTCAGGAGTGGCAGCCCAGCAGGCTAAAGAGCAGCCCTCCGCCCCTCGAACCTCAGAGGATGAACTACACACCAGCCCCGACCGAGGAGAGCTTCCCAGAGGAGGAAGGGGAGTGGGAGCCACCGATGAGGTCTGTGGTGGGAATGCTGTGGAGGGAGATAGTCAGGAGGGTAGCAGCAGCCAGCCAGGGAGCTGGGGGGAGCAGAAGAATGGCCCTGGTCTGAGGAGAAGCAGCACCAAGTAGAGCTGGGCCAGGATAGGAAGGATACTCTAGGGCGACGGCCGCAAAGGTGTGGAGTGGGCAAAAGCTTGCCTTGCTCCTCTTGAGTCTGTGAATCTCCTGCTGTCAGAGATGAGACACTTGACTCAAAATTTGAGTCCAGACCTCTCCTTAGATGAGGTTGTCTTGTGGCTTCTTGGCAGGACCCTCAGTTCACAGCCACCTGCCCTGGGCTGTGCGTGCTGCATGCGCCTGACTGGGCTGGTACAGGAGCCTGCTTCACAGAGAGGGTCCCTGCAAGAAACACCTGCACTTTCTTTGCTTGGGCTGCACCCCTCCACCATCCTCCCTAAGCGAGGAAGCCAGCCCTTCCAGGAAAAAGGACTCTAAACTGTAGTGTCGAGACCGTGGCAAATGTATAAGCTGTCAGAGGAGACTTCACAGACTGTGTAGCTCTTCCCGTTAGTTTGGTGCTCGCTGCTGCTGAGCTGCACCGTGGGCTAGCCAGGACGGATGCTGCCCACCTCTCCCCCGGCACAAATCATATCTCATTCTCTCCGTCCATCTGTGTCCTGCCTGGCTCTGGCTCTGTCCTGTCACTGTCCCATGGTGTCATGTGTCTGGGTGGGAACAGGGACTGTCTTCCCGGGCTGTGCCATGGATCTCTCTGTCTGTCTCTGTCCTCTGTCCGTCTGTCTTTCTTCCCAGGCGTCCTGCGTCACCGCTCTCCACCCCGTCTCATCTGCCCCTGTTCTAATTGGCCACCAACAGTCTTGGTCGCCCCTAGCTGCGTCTCCCCCCATTCTGTGTCACCAACCACTGCCCCGGGGCCCCAGCACTGCCTCGGAGGACGCCTGCCTGCCTGCCTGCCAGCCCTATGACCCCTGGAGCCCAGCACTGGGCCCTGGGGCCGAAGACTTCTCAGGCCCAGCCCACCCGCCCTCCTACCTGCCAGGAGTTGACGCTGTGGTTCCTACGTTGCAGCCCAGCCCCTGGCCCCGCCCGAGAGGAGGGCTTCTGGAGAGTGTTTGGAGAGGCCCTCGAAGACCTGGAGTCCTGTGGTCAGTCAGAGCTGCTAAGGGAGTTAGAGGTATGGTCGCCTGACTGATAGGCCTGCAAGGGCCCATGTCTCGGGCACACTGAGGGTGTCCAGTGCACACGGCTGGGCTCATACTCCTGTGCCACCTCGGGTACATACTAGTGACCTGTCTTGTTGTGGGGACAGAGTACCTGCTAAAAGTCTCTTAAAGAAGGAAGGGCTGAGGGCTGGAGAGATGGCTGAGTGCTTAAAGCATTTGCTTGCCAGTGTGAGGCCCAGAGCCCAGATCCCCAGAAACCCACCTAAATGCCAATCTGCATGGCAGCTCATCTGTAATTCCAGACTCAGAAGGTGAAGACAGGATCCCCAGAGCATCCTTGCTGGCATGACTAACTGTATCAGTGAGCTCTGGGTCTGACTGAGAGACAGATCCTGCCTCATTGAAAAGGTGGAAGAGAAATTGAGGATGATTCCCAGCATCGACCTTGGGCTTTCACATGCACACAGACATAGGTGCCTGCACACCTCCACAGATGTGTACTATATACATGAAAACATGCACATATATACACATACCACATATTTGCACATACACAGAGAGAAAGGGTTTATTTTGCTTCACAATTTGAGATACAGTCTATGATGAAGGAAGGACGAGGTGGTAAGAGCGGAAGACGGACAGTCACGTCACATCCAGTCAGGACGCAGAGAGATGCATGCTGGGGCTCAGTTCGCCTTTCCCCTTTAATTCAGTCTGGGAGCTCAGCCCATGGTGTGGTGTTGACCACATTCAGAGTGGGCCCCCTTACCTCAGTCAACCCAATTTAGAAACTTCCTCACAGGCATGCCCAGAGATGTGTCTCCTGGGTGATTCTGGATCCTGTTAGTTGGACAATATTAACCACCTCTGTATGTGTGCTCTCACCTGGGCATGGAGCTGGAGAGTGCTAACTAAGGCACACATTGTGGAAACACATGCAAACCCATCCAAACATATGGAAAAGCTTGCGTCACTGTGTGTGTACTGGGAGCATGCATGCACATGCTACAGACTATCTTCAGGGAGTGTGTATCTGAGTGTGTGTGTTGGAGGCGCCCTGAGCCCACCTTTCTGTCTTTGTGGGTATGGGGTCTGTGCACATGTATGGGTGTGCCCTTTGAAAGACTTGAGGGGCTGTAGGTGCCAGCTTTGGGTGAAGTCACCATCATACACCTATGGGACAGGCTGCCCTTCGGGATCCCAAGGGGATCTAACAAAGCCATTCTGAGCCCTGTTCTCAGAGCAGTTTGCCTCAGTCTAAGCCTCTACTAGACTGTTACCACCCCACATTTTATTTTAGTATTTTTACTGGGGCCACGCTCCCCTCCATCAGCCTTGTCAGTTACTAGGTCCTCAAAACAAACAAAGAAGCAGCCGTCAGATTTTGGTGTTGCTCTTTCTCAGTTCTTTGTTTTCATTTTACTCATTTATGTTTAGCTTTGACATTTGTTTCCTTTGACATTTAAAAAATTTTAAATTGTATTTTATGTGTATAAATGTTTTGTAAGTGCACCCATGTGTGTAGTGCCCATGGAGGCCAGAAGAGGGTGCTGGATCCCCTGGAACTGGAGTGTGAACTGCCTTGAGGGAACCAAATCTGGGTCGTGTGCAAGAGCAACCAGTGCTCTTAAAGGCAGAGCCATCTCTCCAGCCCCTCCTTAGACTTTCTATTTTGTTTTGTTTGTTTTTTGAGATAGTATCTCCTTGTAGCCCCAGCTGTCCTAGAACTCACTATGTAGACTGTCACCGAGATCCACCTGCTTCTGTCTCCTGAGTGCTGGGATTAAAGGTGCATGCCACCACGCCTGGCTTCCTTAAAAACAGTTCTTATGTCATGGTTTCTTAGCTATTTAATTTTCACTTTTCTTTTTCTTCATGATACACCTTCAAAGCTGTGAACTAGCGTGTAAACCCTGCTCTGACTTTCACCCCACAGGTTTTGATTGTGGTACTTTTATTGTCTACTCAGAATCAAGTATTATAGTTTTCCATGGTCATTTTGACTTAAACCCTTGAAATCAACAGAAGAGCATGTAGATTTAGGGTTTTAATTGTCATTTGCTTTGTTTTGTTTAATTTCTCTTCCAATTCACTGATTTTCCTTTTGACTGTATTCATTCTGTTTAACTCATTTCCTAGAAGTTATGTTTCAATTTCTATATTTTGTATTTCCATGACATGTGCTTTTTACATCATAAGACATTTTTCTTTTTAAATTTTTAAAAATTATTTATTTTTATTTTCACGCGTATGAGTGTCTTACTTGCTTTTATATAAAGTGTACCTGTGTGTGCAATGCCCACAGAGGCCACTGGAACTGGAGCTGTGAGTAGTTGTTAGCCACCATGTGGGTGCTGAGAACTGACCCAGATCCTCTGCAAGTGCTCTTAACTGCTGAGCCATCTCTCCAGCCCCTGAGACATTTTTTTCTTAATGCCTCTTGCCTTTTTCTATTATTTCTAGCTCCCGGAGGGTGGATTGACCTATCTGTTGTGTCTCTGGCCAGGTTGGCTTTAAAAATGTCACCCTTTCAGTTAGTTTAGCCCCGTGACTCCCCTATGCTCTGTAGTAGTGGGGAACCTCTGTAGTAGTTTCTGCCATGACCTTGAACTTCTCTAGTACCAAATCAGGGCTGACATGTCATGTTCTCAGCCTGGTCTTTCTGTGTTATTGAGGAAAGCAGGTTTGACCCCACATTCATGTAGAGGTGAAATTGTCATAGCAACTCTCCTCTCCCTCAATGGGTCCCTTCTGCACTTCTATGCTGGCGAGCAGACCCTTTCTGGTCTCCATCCAGAAGTCAGAAGTCACAGCCAGCTTCCTGCTTAGATAGTATCTTTCCCCTGAGTGGTACCCCGTGGTCAACACTCTCAGACCCATTACCTTTCTCAGGCCTCTGAATTCCATAAGTCAAATGTCTCCATTCCTGCTCATACTGTCTTCAAAATTTTTCATCCTTGTTTTACATTTTTTAAGTTAATCTAAGTCCCTGTAGTTGGAGGAAGATAGGAGCTTCTTGAATTAGCTCAATAAATCTTACCTGGAAGTTCTAGAATTCACAGTTCTGTCAGTCCAAGAACCTGGGATACCTGTTGTCTACCCAATTCTACATTTGCAAGTGTGTGCTGTGTGTGTGTGTGTGTGTGTGTGTGTGTGTGTAGGCCCTTGTATGCATGTGTGGAGGCCAGAAGTCAACGTTGGGTGCCTTCCTGAATATCTCGCCACTTCATTTTTTAAAGATTTAGTTTTATTTTATGTGTACATGTGTATTACCTGCATGTTTGTATGTACACAACATGTGTGCAAAGTCCACAGAGGTCAGAAGAGGACATTGGATCTCCTGGAACTGGACTTATTGATAGTTGGTTGTTAGCTGTTTTGTGGGTGCTGGAACTGAACCCTGGTCCTCTACAAGAGCAGTCAGCGCTCTGAACTTCTGAGCCATCTCTCTAGCCCTCCATCTCCAGCTCTGGGTTATAGATGTACACTGCCATGCCCAGCATCACATGGCTTCTAAGAACTCTCAGGTCCTCATGTTGTGTGCAAAGCATTTTTCCTAGTGAACCATCTTCTCCGCCCTCGGCTTGCTCATGACGGTCTTACCCCCAAGATCCCTAGTCTCTGCTCTTTACTGCTGGACCCTGGCTCTCTGGGAGGTGAGCATCAGTTGTAAGATGTGCAAAAGGCATGCCTGCTCCTCTGAGGTCCCCTCTGGGCTTCCATCTCCCCCTTCTCGCCTTCCTGACAGCATGGCTGGCCCTCAGATAATTGCTTCCAGAGTCTGCCTTCCCGTGGGAGGAACAACATTGGCAGACAGGACTAGACATGTAGTGGAAATTCAGACACCATGGTGGACGATTTCTGGGCTGGGGAGATACCTGTGTACTAGGAAACTGAATATTACATAGACGAGTTCTGTCTTCCTGTCCTGGCACCTCTGCACCCCGCCCATGTGGTCTACGGGCGTCTGAATGTGACGCTGCGCTCAGCTCACATGCTGGGCACTTCTGCCTCTGCCCCTCACCGAAGCCCATCTGCAGCCCTTTCTTTTGCTTGGACAACTCCATGCTTCCACCAGGTCCGTCCCACCCTGTAGGCCCCCTAAATCCACATACCTACAGGTCACCTTCTCCACCAATTATGTCCTCCAGGATCACCCTGCTATATAAAGCCCACATTCTCGCTGTAGTCTGCAGGGCCTGTGAGGGCTCTGCCCTCTAGGTTTGCCCCATGCCCCCACCCCCGCTATGCCCAGCTACGTGGCTTCCCCACAATGCAGTTTTGCAGTGTGCTCTCTGCCAGGAACACTTGCCTACCCCTCCTCCTCTTTCAGAGCTCAGCTCTGGAGGTGTCTCTGACCCCTCCCCCATCCCAGGCTCTCACTTCTCACATTCCTCTGGTCTGAGATGGGAGTCTCAGAGCTCTGACTGTGGAGCCAGACTCTGAGTTCATGTCCATCCACTAACCCTGTTTGCTTGTCTGTCAAACAGGAAAAAAGGGCTCATGTTTTCAGGTGGTTACTGGTCCCAAAGCTCTTGTTCTGATCCTGTGATTTCTTAATGACCCTGGTCAGGGGGTGCCGGAGATGGCATGCTGTTGCCCCTGTGACCTACTGGCTGCCTGACAGCCTGATGACAGGAGTGAGTGGGCATCATTGACAGCCCTGTCCCCACAGGCCTCCATCATGACAGGCACTGTGCAAAGTGTGGCCCTGGATGGCAGGTCTGGCCCCCGACCCCTGCGCAGGAGCCGGGAGGTCCGAGCATCCTCTGAAGACCTGCAGGAGTTGATGCTGCCGACGCCCTTGGAGATGCACAGGGTGGGTGCCAGGGGCAGGGGCTGAGGGCAGGTGCCCGGGGGTGATCCCTGGGAGGAGGGCTGGATCTGAGGCCTGGTACCAGGAGGACCTGCTCGGGATACTGGGAGCCCCACCACTTTGGGTTTTATTCTCCATCACCACAAGACAGGGATTTGTACTAGGCTACATTGCCAAGACTCATCACTTGAGTGATTATGACCTCACATGTCCCCACATGCACACTTATGACACATAATTCATATTTCTTTAAGTAAGCTCGTTATCCCTACACATATCCAGCATATATAGGTATATGTGCCCACAAGCACATATATATACACACAGAAAGTTTACATTGCCTGTGTGGAAATGTGTGTGTGCATCAGACCTCCCTCCCTACGGGTTCTGCATTCAGTCAGTCGACCATAGCGACTGAGGAGAAACAGCCTGTACACGGGCTGACTTTGGAAACTATTCCCTGAGCAGTGCAGGGTAAATCATCTATTTAATACTGACATTGAGTTTGGTCTCAGAAGCCCTCGGGAGGCAACCAGCACCCAGGAGGATGCAGATTCAGTGCAAGCCCCATGACACTGAACATAGGGGACCGGAATATCTGTAGATTCAGGGATCTTCACAGGGCCCAGGAGCTGGTGTTCCTGGCAGAGAGCACACTGCAAAACTGCATTGTGGGGAAGCCACGTAGCTGGGCATAGCGGAGGTGGGGGCATGGGGCAAACCTAGAGGGCAGAGCCCTCACAGGCCCTGCAGATACCAAGACACCATTCTGATTCTGCATGTCACTGTATTGGCAGATGACAGAACCACCTTTCTACCAGGGCCTGAGGCATCTCTGGTCACTTGTATGTAGCATCTGAGACAGCAGGACATAGCTCTAGCAGAGGGTTCGTCCAAGGTGTGAAAGTCCAATACTTACTTGCTTATCTTTCTAAAGGACCCCATAGTGCCTGAGCACTGGGACCTGCAAGCTATACATGGCAAGGAGGGTGCCATTGGACATAGGCCCAGCAGGCAGCCAAGGACAGCCCAGGGTACAGCAGCCCAGGGGCCTGGGTCTGGATGCTAGGGGCACAGTTGGAGTTGGAGCAAAAGTCACCCTCTCCTCCCCCCAGGTGACCCTGCACAAGGACCCAGTGTGGAATGACTTTGGCTTCAGTGTCTCAGATGGCCTCCTGGAAAAGGGTGTTTATGTCCACACTGTGCGTGTGGATGGGCCAGCCCAGCGTGGAGGCCTACGGCCCTTTGACAGGCTCTTGCAGGTAACACAGAATTTCTGTTTGATGACAAGGACTGGGAAAGAAGGAAGAGGCCCTTCCTTCCTGTGTGAGCATCAGGTGCCCCTATGTCTGGCCAGGCGCAGGACCACATTTCAGGAAATCATACAGTTTCAAGGTGTCAACAAAAATCAAACCAAAACACAGCTCTCATCTCAAAGGGGATGAGAGTTCATTCTGGAGTGACGATGTGAGTGATGATGACTGGGGAACACAAATTCAGGTGGCCTCAAATACCACGGTCCAGCGTGGTAATAGTTTCATGAAGCTTTCATAGCAACAGAGCAAAGAGACTCATAAATTGATGTAGTGTTAAATGCATTGGTGGAAAACCAGGTAGGCAGGTTACAGCAGGGCGGGGAACCTGTGCCGCAGGGTTCCCACAACACCCTCGGCCTCTGAGTTGGTGGAAGCTAGTGGTCTGTTCATACATGCCAAGAGGCTTCCCCTGACAGTTGCAGAGATGTTAGGTCAGATGTAGACATGAACTAGGAATGGCTATTCATGGGACTCAAGACAAAAACAGTAGCTGAGCTCTGAATCCTACAATGTCCCAACCTCTCCACAATTGAAGTTCTCATCAGTCAGTCAGCTTTGTAGCTACAGCTTCTTTCTGGAACCTTCATTCACAGGGACTCTGTCCCTCTGCTGTGCACTGTGCAGGTCAACCACGTTCGTACTCGAGACTTCGACTGCTGCCTGGCCGTCCCGCTCCTGGCGGAGGCAGGGAACATGCTAGAACTGGTTGTCAGCCGCAACCCACCGGCACAGAGCCGCAGGACACCCCGAGCACCAGGCCCCAGGAGTCCCCGGATGCTCTGAGATCAGCTCAGTTGGAAGAGTGGCCCCCACTCCTCTACTGTGAGTCTACAGATCCACACCTGGAACAGAGTAGCATCTCCAAGTTCGGTGTCCAAAATATTCAGAGGACTCCACCCAAAAAGGGTCAGCCTTGCTGTTCAGCCAGGAGAGAGGCCGCGAGTTCCTCAGATCCCTATGGGGTCACCTCAGAGTGGTACCAGGAGAAGGAACAGGCCTGCTCAGTGCCGGAGCTAGGATGAGCTGCTGGTGAGGAGTGAGCTCCCAGGAGGCGGGCAAGCAGGAGCTGGACTAGATTCCAGCAGGAGCCATTCAGTGCTAAGCAGCTGCACAGGCAGAGCAGAGTCACTCAGAGTTACCGACACCGGGAAGGAAACGCGCGGGGGAAGCAGCGCCCTCCCTCCTTGCGAGTCCTGGTGTTCTGAGAGCCTCCGGCTTCCAGCATCCCCACTGGGAGACCCTGAGCAGGGTGTCTAGGGTGCTGGGGAAATGATGGCGCCTTTCTTCAGGTCAGTGGTTCTGGGCTCCAGAGCAGGGCTGTGACCATCAGACCTCCGGCTACACATCCCCCTCAGCCCAAGTCCCCTTCACAGGAGGGCACAGCCTGGGAATGAAAGGCCCAGGAGCGTTCATTCACCTGCCATCCCAACAAAGATGGGAAACCCATGGAAGCAATTAGAGGTACCAGATGATACAGCTCTGCAGATGACTTCATGGGGTGGGGGGAGCTGAGACGGAGAGAGACCAGCTAAACCACAGGAGGCAGTAGTTCCAACAGGGCCATCCAAGGTCCCACTGGATGACTGGAGGCACCAGCATCCTTAAAGAAGGCTTCCTCCAGTCTAGAGAACAGACACTTTCAGCTTTGTGCAGGGCACAAGCCGCCTCCCGGTGGTCTGGGGTGATCTGGGGACTGACTCTGCCCAGCTCAAGGTCTCAAGGAAGCAGGGCCTCCACTCTTTCCCCACCCAACCCTCTGCCCCTGCAGCTTAGGATAGAAAAGCACACTGTTCTCGAGAGAACAAATGAGGGTGGGAACCCATCCTCCCCCAGCTCCTCCTCCTCCCTCCGGCTCCTCCCCCCCGCCCCCCTCCCCCGCCTTGCTTGGCTGTGTGATCCCCCTCTGGGTCTGATGTCCCTTTCTGGACAGTCAGGGTGGATCTGAGTAGACACAGGGTCCCCCCACCTGCCCACTGTTCTGGACAGTCAGGGTGGGTCTGAGTAGACAGAGGGTTCCCCCACCTGCCCACTGTTCTGGACAGTCAGGGTGGGTCTGAGTAGACACAGGGTCCCCCACACCTGCCCGCTGAACCCCTCGGCTCCCTGTCTCTTCTCTGCTTCCCTGCTCTTCACAAGGACTTCCTTGGTGCCTGGGTCCAGGATGCCCAGGGCCTCTGCTTTCATCACCCCAGGGTGAAAGGGCATGGCCCATTGCATCAGGGGCACCAAACAAAAGCCAGAACCCTCAGTTTTGAGGGCAGGGGAATGACCTAACAGAGAGGTGCCTCCTGGTTGCCAGCTGCCACTGCTGTGTGACCTTAGGCAGTTGACTCAACCTATCTGGGCTTCTGGGATGTGTGAACTGGATTTTCAGGGTCTCGGGGCTTGGGAAATCTTCATTCCACTCAAGGACTGACTCCAGGCTGGGAAAGTGCAACCACTCAATTGCTGCCCTTCCCTCGGGCTGAGGCTCTGCCATCCTCCCAGACATATGCAACTAGGCCAAGCGGGTGGACCTCCTGACCATGGCCAGCGGCCTTCTCATATGCAATATCCCCCCCCTGGCTCTTCCTGGGGGGTGTACGCTCCACACTGACATCCCCTACCCCCACCCCGCCAGTGTCCTGCCTGCCTATGCATTTTGAGAATGTCCCCTGTGACTCGTCCCCTACCCCAGAGCTGTATTTTTCTCTGGCTGAGTTAGAACATATTCCTTGTAAAGTATTTTTCTATGTGGGTTTTCTTAGGGCCCCTGGGAAGCACAACGCAGCCATGGCTCCACTGTACAGACCATTCTTGGTCTGTCTGGGGCCCACGTGTAAACCGTTGTCCCACCAGGTGTCATAGTGACTAGGGGGAGGTGAGTGCTAAGGGGATGAATTTCTAATAAAATCAGTTCAATGCACTGAGTCGGTTGTCTGCTTTTTAAAAATAATGGGCTGGCAAGGGCCACCTACTTTTTATCCATTCATTACTCATTCCAAAAGTTGAGCATTTCCCCACATCACGTGCTCCCCCCCCCCCATTCAACCCGGGCAGATGGACAGAGGTTCTGTCTGCACATCCTAATGAAGACAGCAAGCCAGTTAGTAAGTCATAAAGTGTTTCCCCAGGAGGCCCAGGGGGCAGTGAAGAAAACCACCTACTGAGCAGAGAGGCTGGGCTGAGGATGGCAGCCCGGAAGGGTGTCTCTGGGGGTGGCATCTGGACAGGAGCCACAAAGAGCTGGAGGACATGTTCCGGGCAGGGGGACACAACAACTGCAGCAGCCCGGTGATACGAGTGAATCTGGCAGGTTCTAGGGCCCAGTGGGGATGTGGCTCTGGAAACTAGTCTGAGGCAGGGTGGCTCCTAGTCTGTGCAGGATGGTGGTTAGAACCCCTTTGACCTTGGCAAAGGGGTCAGGTGGACAGCCTGGAGGTCTGGCTATCACTCCCAAGTCTCCACAGGGCCCCAGAATAAGGTGAGCCTGGTGTTTAGCTACGGGCTCACTACCAAGACAGCTTACTCTGCATATGAAAATTCTAAGAGCTGAGCTTTGCTCCCCAGCACTTTGGAAGAGGGGTACTTAGCCCCTCTGAGGGTCATCTAAAGTTGAATTAAAGTCCCTTTTGTTTTAAGATTTGCTTTTCTTTATGTCTATATGCTACCTGGGTGCGGAGGCCAGAAGAAGGCATCAGATCCCCTGGAGCTGGAGTTACAGTTGTTTGTGACAATCGATGTGGGTGCTGGGAACTGAACTTGGGTTCTCTGGAAGATGTGCAGGTGCTCTCACTGCTGAGCCATCTCTTCAGCCCCAATGAAGGCACTTTATACACTGTAAAGCTCCTTCCACAGGAAAACACAATACACATTCTTGGATTTTAAAAAGGAAATGTTTATTGTCGTGTTACAAGGTGATTATAAACTCCTCTAAAAAAAGCAAAGATGAATTTAAAATATCAATATACATATTCATCTAAAAAGCAAAAGAGAAAAAACAAAACCCTGCAAAATACAGGGTCCATATCATAAAACATCAATACACAGAGCTTGTATACTGCAAGACTGAATTACATGCCAAGGATCCTTCAAATACGAACGCTCCTCCCCTGTTGGTTGGTTTCAGGTTTTTGTGGTTTTTTTTGTTTTTGTTTTTTTTTTTTTTTTGTTTTTTACAAAAGTTTAAAATACCTTAAAAATATTTTGAAGTTTTAAAAAAATGTCCTGATGAGCCAGACATCTTTCTGAAGGAGGCAAACCCATGCTCTCAGCTTTTCTCTTGTGCTAAATAGTCACAGTTGTTAGGGATTGGAAAGATTAATTGGGTTTAAGAAAAAAAAAAAATGGAACTACCATCTCATTTTGAAGCCAAATATATAACAAGATACTCTGTCCTTTGTAGAACATGCCAGAACATGCCTGTAGTGATCCCCCCTCCCCAGAGAACATTGAAAACTAGCTTCTTGTGGAGCCCAACTACTGAGGGGTCCGCTGCGGGGAGGGCGTCAGAACAGAGGGAGAGGGAGAGCTGCTTCTGGCTTCCACACAACCCCTCTTCACCTTTGGATATCTAGGCTTTGTCGGTTTGGACTTCATGGGGGTGTGCACACAGAGGTATTTACAGCATTGGGGACAAGGGGCTCAGGGCTGGTTGGGACCATGAGGGTCTTTCTCTTGGGTGCCTTCCTGGCTGTGTCTGTGTCTTGGAGAGAGGACACTGCTTCTGCCCTTGGACTGGACAGACCGGCTGTAGGAGCACTGCTCCACAGGAGCTCAGGGCTGGAATGCTGTGGACCATGGTGTCTGTATCACAACTCTGTGGTACAGAGTGCCCCCTGCTGGACAAAGGGGACACATGCTGCTCTTCCAGGCTTCACCAGGGTCTTGTGGGGTGCTCCAGGGAGCTGGAGTGAAGACCAGGGGCCAGAGGCCCAGAGGGAGCACACCCTAGAGCTGCATGGAGGCCGGAACCTGCCTTTACATCTTGCCGAAGCCTCCACACCAGCAGTCTCTCTGGGCCTGTTTCTTGTGGTGCGTGTAGGAGGGTCTCAATTCCTAGCTCCTAGAGACTTTGGGAGGAAGAAAGGCAACCTGGGGTGGGGTGACCAGGGAACCCTCATCAGTCTGGCCTTTGGTTGTCAGGGAAGGCCTGGGGGTCTACTTAGGTATCATCTTGGTCCTGCTCACTTACTGCCCACAGCCTGGAGAACCCGTAGCTACAACTGACTTGCAATACCAGGTTCCACTCCCAGCTCATAACGCCAGAGTCTCCCCTGCCCTAAACTTCAGTTTCCTAGTTTACAACTAGTGCATTGGATTAGGGGCCCTCAGTCACCTTCCACACTGCCTACTAGGTGTGGCAGCCAGGCTAGATGTGGGTGGTCTGTTCCAGGCAAGGACAAGTGGACAGTTTGACCCTCTCTCCAAGAGGCAGGTGGACCAGTTACGAGCTCTATTTCAAAAATGTCACTTAGATGTGGACATGGAAAGACAAGCATCACAACAATGTGTCAGGGCCAGGGGCTGTGCAGGAGTGGCTGGGATCAAAGACGGGCGGGAACACTGGGGGGGAGTGGGCTCGCGGAGCAGCTGACCTTCCGTCCAGGTGGGACCTGGGGACTTGGTCTGCTTATGTCTTTGGTGTAGGACTTGATCTGGGAATGATGAAGAGGCCTTCTTCAGGCCCTTCCAGAATGGTGTCTGCCAACCCAAAATACTCGCCCGAGAGGAAAGCATAGACGGGCGTGACCACAAATTCAGGCGGCTGCAGCTGACCGAGCCCACTCTCTCCCTCACATGTCACCTGTCTTCAATCACCCACAGTGGTTACTTTACTAAAGTTCTATAAGACAAAAGAAAAGCAGGTCACAAAGCTACTTGGTAAAATTAGGGGAGGGGGATCCCCCAAACAACAAATCAACACAAAAGTGACCATAAATACACAGGAAACTAGGAACACATAGAATCAGAGGTGGCCGACTTGACAGCCACTTGCAATAAGAAAATTAGAGGCCACTTGGCAGAGTACAGAGCTTCAGAGACGGGAAAATGTGCACACTTGTTAAAAGACAAGCTTGCCCCTTCAGGGGACAGCAAAGACCCCCACCCCCAAACCTGGGAGGGAAGGGTTCCAGGACTCTGAGTGCCCCAGCTCTGGAAAGCCAAGCCAGACTCCACTCTGCATAACCCTGCTGGGGGCCCCTGTCTTTGTGCGTGACAATTGTTCTGACTTTGTTTCCACTCTGAACTTGGAAGTGACTGTTCAGGTGGTCCAGCAGGGGCCGGGGTGACAGGGCTGTGCTGCACACTGTAAAAGTGTAGTGCCCTCTCCTGGTTCAGAGGGGAACCGTCCTGACTGAACCTTGAGGTCAGCCCACTCTGGGGGTACCAAGCAGCCTCACCTCTGGGGTGCCAGCCTCTGTGACAACCTCTATCTACAAAGCTTTCCTTTGCCTTCTCTTAGTCCCTAGGGAGGAATGCCTGTCCATAGCTACTGCAGTGGCTTAAAAACAATATCTGAGGTTCCTACCAAGTCGGCTCTGTGCCTGAACTTGAATCCAACCTCAAGAGCCACTCAGCATTCCCTGCTGAGTGCCGGGTGGCTCTGGAGTGGCATCTTTAACAAGAGTTTGTCAAGAGGCAAGGAAGGAAAGTGCCCCTTCTGGGCCATGCTCACCAGCTGAGTACATTCAAACTCTTGAACTGCTATATCCTTTGGTCCACTGGCCTCCCACCTGGCCCTTACCAGATGCACTCTGCTTGGGGAATGCCCCAAGCCCACCAGCCATGCCACCATTCAAATACAACAGACCTTCCTGTGTGTGGTCCTGAGTCCAAAGCCCCAGCTACTCTTGTGGGTTGGCCTTGGGCCTCTATATTGAATGTCCCTGCCTCATCCACCTCTTGCAAGCCTCTGGAGGCTACCAGACCTGAGTCCCGTTCTTACCAGCCTTCTCACTGGCCACTGTGGTTCATAAAGTCCCACTGACTAGCTTCCCACTGACTAGCTTCCCACTGACTAGCTACCCTCCGTCTCAGGATTTGGGCCCTGGTGTGATAGCTTCGGCTGCTCTTGGAATTGATCCTTTAGGGCAGGCTGACTATTTTGGCATCTCTGGTGTTGGCTGAGACAAAGAGTGAGGGGGTCTCTCTACAGCCCTGCTCTCCCCTGCCCCTCAGGTCTGTTCAGCTATTGGGGCCCTTCTCCTTGGTTTTGTTCTTCTACATGAACCAGTTCAGAAGGAACTACACATTTAAGATGCATCATAGGAAAAGTCTGCCATCATAGGAAAAGTCCACCTGCATTTTCTCTTTCCTTCCTTCCTTCCTTCCTTCCTTCCTTCCTTCCTTCCTTCCTTCCTTCCTTCCTTCCTTCCTTTTTGGGCAGAACTTTCTGCCAGCCTACATAAGCACCGAAGAATTGCTTTTGAAAATGAGATCTATTGCTGGCAAGAAGATTGATTCAAGTGGTAAAAGTATATGGCAGTCTCTAAGTATATATAGTTACATGTAAAAAAAAAAATACAAAGAAAAATTTACCAAGTTCCCATAAAATACATCGAATTCAATATGAAAGTTCACCCTCTCCCCAGGACATCAGCCCATGGGTTTTCTTTTTGTACAAAATATCCCCAAATCAAAACAAAACACACATACACACACTTACATGATACACACACACAGAGTAACATTTTCTGTGACAATTAAAAAAAAAAAATCCTAGTGCAAATATAAAGCTCTGTAAACCTGGTCCTATGAGAGTCTACCGTTAGTAAACAGCAGGAAAGCGACGCCCCGGGCACGCCCGACCTCACATCATGGTCTCCACGATCACGTGGCTGGGTTTCACGAGCACACCGTTCATGGCGAGGGCCGAGCGAGAGCTGAAGGGAGTGGCCCCCTCGCGCTCCACAGCCCAGCGGTTGGGCTCCCTGGGGGTCAGCAGGTACTTGATTCTCTGCAGAGAAGATGGGGAGGGTCAGGAAAGGATGGAAGTGGCCCTTTCCCTGGTCCTTACACCCACCCACCTCTGCCCAAGGGCGCCCACTATGTGGCATCCCACAAACGACCACCTTTACTGGGCTCCAATTTGAGAACTGAACTTGATGGACTAAGACACTTCCGAGATCTGGCCAGGCTCGAGAACGAGACCATGGTCCCCTAAGCCCACACACTTAGCGGACTCAAGCCCTATAGGCAGACTCTTTTCTCCTGTGGAGCAGAAAACAGGTCTCCCTGTGGTTCCTTCCTCCCTGGTCTCTCTGATCTTCAAAGCAGCCATGTTTCTGCAGCTCTAAACGTCTTAAGGTTGGGTAACCATCTTAAGGATCTTACCTTCCTTCCTGAGACAGCCCCCCACAGGGACCCCATTCTCCCACAGGGCTGGGGTCTTGGGGCTTAGTACCCACTGTGGTTGGGTCAGCTACCCCTTTGGAGAGGAGACTGAAGGAGGATTCTCAGACTTTTTGGGCATGGTGCTTGGGCCCCTCAGTGTGGGGACTGATGGGAGAGGGAAGAGCCCAGGACTCCAGGAAGTCACTGGCAGAGGCTGGGAACAGCTCCCGTCTCCTGCCCCGCCCTGCCAAGGTCTGCTCAGGCTGAGTGGGCCAGCAATTTAAAAAAAAGTAAAAAAAAAAAACAGAAAAGAAAAAATGAACAGGAAGACCTTCTTTCTGGGCATTTATGGTCATCTTTGGCATATTACAATGGGAAAAGCTCCTTGAAGCCAGTGTGTGTGAGGCCCCGGGTTCCCTCTGGCACAGCTAACGGACTGAAAAGAGGCTGCTT
The DNA here is from genome assembly GCA_035773235.1 of Eospalax fontanierii. NCBI lineage: Eukaryota > Metazoa > Chordata > Mammalia > Rodentia > Spalacidae > Eospalax > Eospalax fontanierii. Next base: position 86,632,892 of record CM069526.1, read on the forward strand.
ATTAAAAGTGACATTATCCACTTGAGAATCCATATCTCACATTCTCTTGGAAAACTGTAAGAATTCGGTAAATTCTGGGCTATACATGTCCATCTAATAGCTGGCGAAGCACTGAGTGGTTGATGGATCCGTGGCCCTCCTCATCCTCTGGCCTGTCTGCTGGCCTTCGTCAACTCTGCCTGTCTGCTATGGATCAGAGCAGTGGGCCCCACATAAACAACACGAGTGGGCATTGGCAGCCACCTGAGCTCCGTCTACCAGGGAAGCTCAACCTTGTCTGGAACCCTGGGGTGGGGAGGACACAGGTGTGCCACAAGCTGGCTCACAGCTGGGAGGCCACTTGGACAGCCTGTGCAGGTGGTGCCCCAAGGGCTCCTGGGGAAAGCCAGCCAGGTGGGCAGGGGTGTCTGTCTGCTTTGGATGAGACATGGCACTCTGGCTGGGGGATGCGGACAGATGCGCATGGGGACCTCCTCCATTGCTCCTTCTCCCACTGTCAGCTCGCTCTGAGCAAACCTGTGCATGTGGCTGGGGCTCTTAAGATCAGCCTTTAAGCCAGCTATTGGGGCTTACATATGTAATCCCAGCACTCAAGAGGCTGAGGCCAACCTGGGCTACATAGTTAGTTCCAGGCCAGTCTGGTCTATAGATGAAGACTCTGTCTCTAAATAAACTTGGGCTTTGAAGGGACCTCAAATTAGTGACCCATTAGGTATCTCCTGGTAACCAATGGTGAAACTGCTACAGATGCTGACTAATGGAACAGTCCTCTAGAGATCCCCAGCCATGCCCAACTAACCTTTCCTGTCTAGGTGGCAATGGACCTCTAGAATGGGGGTCTGGGTCGCAGGAAGCACTAGGGACCACCTGGAGGGCTCAGAGCAGTAGCTGTTGCCGCCTCTCTATTTCAGGGGCCCAGTGGTCAGCAGAAAGGGCTGTTCAGGGCTTTGGCTGAATGCGGGGGGTTGGGGAGGGGGTTGGGGTCCTGTCCCCGATCCTTGATCCTCTAGGGAAGCCTCAGAGTCTTCCTGGCTTGGACAAACCAGGCCCCCCTCCCCCTTGTCTCTTCTCTTCCCCTGTCCTCAGCCAACACAGGCCCCTGCAGAGAAGGAAGCCTGGGCCAGCTCAGGGGGGAGCCAGGGCCTCAGGACATCCTGGCTCCAGATTTTTTTAAAAAGAGAATAATAAAAACAGAACAAAACCATGGGGCCTTGGAGCTCGCCCAGGCACAGAGGTTAAAGGAGATTCTGAGAAAGGGATTTCGTGGAAAGAGCTGGGGCCTGCCAGGCCTGGAGTCTCTGGCAGTGCAGGAAGAATTCCTGAAGAGGCTGGGGGAGGAGAGGGCACCATGGGGAGATAAGCAAGCGCAGAGGCCGGGACTGGGACAGTGGTGGCCACATAGTGCAAAACGGAGTCAGATGAGATGAGGAGAGTGGGGTCCAGAGTCTGTCTCTTGTCCCTACTCAGAACCGAGGCTTCATAGCCTTTACTAGGCTGGCCACTGTCCCTCTGCGCCCCACACCAGGACCATATTCTCCTTCACATTCCTCCTTGGCCCTCGGGCCCACTCTAAATGTCACAACGCCTTCGGCTACACAAATGACTCCTGTCCCCGTTTACCCACAAGCACCCCCACCCCAGATTTCCATAGAGTGAGGGAAGCCTGGGACTCAGAGAAAGGAATCCTCTGGCCTAGAGTCACACAGCAAGCCGACTCTGGATGGCCTCTGGCTCCTGTTGCCTGAGTGCCCCCCCACCCTTTCTATGCTCACCACGCGGAGCGGTCCCTCCGTCCGGCAGAGGCGGATGACGATGACTAATGGGATGCACACCATGGAGGCCAGAGCCAGGCTCCAGCCCAGCCCGATGGCCCAGTCAGGATACACGTAGACTTTGTTGTAGGTCAGGGGTACATACTTGACAAGGGAGAAGATGAAACACCCCTGTGAAGAGACAGGGTGGTCAGTGGCACATCGAGGGCAATACAGGTCTCACCCAGGGTAGAGCCTCTCCTCCTAAAAGCTGAGTGGGGTGGCATTATGCCACATGCCCATCTCTGCCTTATGGCTCTCCCTAGGGTGAATCTGATCAAGTTGCTTGCTCAACAGCTTCCCATGGTTCCCAGATCCTTTGGGATGCCAGCCATGTCGGCCCAGAGCTATGACCCTTCTCTCTCATCTGCCCTACACCTCAGGGCTCCTTCTGGTTCCTTAGCATGTGCCCAGGGCCTTAGCACCTGCTGCTCCCTCCGTCTCACCTACTCATACTGCACTGCTCAGCTTTACTTGCCTAGGCCCTGCTCCGACTTTTCTTCTGGAAAGTTCATGGCTGTGAGCCCTGCTCAGTGTACAGTGGAACTCTCTTCTCCTTGTCTTTCCTGTTCTTTTTAAAAAAAATTTTATTTGCTATTTTTATTTTATGTGTATGAGTGTACTGCTTACATGTGTGTTAAGTGTACCCATGTCGTGCAGTGCCCATGGAGGTCAGAAGAGGGTGTCGAAGTCCCCTGGAACTGGAGTTATAGACAGTTGTTAGCCACCATGTGGGTACTGAGAACCGAACCCCATCCACTGCAAGAATAGTCAGTGCTCTGAACCACTGAGCCATCTCTCCAGTTCCTTTCCTCTGTTTCTCTAACACCTGGTACAGCTCAAATCATACACAGCAGGTGCATAATAAATGCTAAATCCATGGATGAAAGTTAGCCTGATGACATCTGCCTCTCTCATGCTGGGTGCCAGGCCTGGTCCCAATGACAGGGCATGGACCTGGCCCTAAATTGTCAAAGCCCCAAAGCTGTGCAAAGCTTTGCGTTTGAGAGGGGCTCTGAGGGCTGCCTTCGGTCACTCTTCCTTCTCAGAAGAGGCGGGCACAGGTGAAAACGATCAATTCTTCCTGACAGTTGGGTTAGATAGGGGCCCGTGGTACAGAGTGAGGGTGGGGCCTGCAGCTCACAGGGCTTCCCCTCCTCTGGCGCCGTCTGCCTGGGGGCTATGGCTTGAATAAAGACAGGCCCAGGGGTAGGTGGCTCTGGAAAATTCTAGACCTCAGGGAACTACATCTTAGATTTTCCAATAGGGAGCCTGGTTCTACCCCCAGAACGCAGTCCACCTGATCCAGGCAGCTCCTTAGGGAGGAGAGAGAAGGAAATGGGCATCGCATAGCACGAGGGGTCCTGAGCACAAGCCTGGGGTGAATGAGGACCTGTGTGTTTCTCCCTGGGGTGGCCACCGGCTGCTGCTCAAGGCCTCCTGACGTTCCTGAGGATATGTATGACAGGTGCCACAAACACACTCACTGGATGCTAAACTGTCACTTGTCACTCAAGTTTTGGGGTGTCCTTGCTATAGACGTGGGGTAACTGAGGCCCAGAGAAGTGAGTCAGTCTGTTGTCTTGTTCTGGCCTGGGAGTAGAGGCCATGGGATGGGGACACATTGATCTCCCAGCACTGATTTTCAGGTAAAGGACATCTGGGCGCCCTGAGGTGCTGGCCAAGAACAGTGGTGCAGGCGGGATTTCCCGCACACCAGGCTCCCTGCTGCATCTGCTTGAAACAGCCGTGCACAGCCCCAAAGCTTCACACTTAACGTTATCTTAGTGAAGGACCTTGCTGAGGGAACATGTGTAAGTGTCAAGGCCAACCTCCAGGGGAGAGCAGCCTGGCCGAGTGTCCTCGAGACCTGGGTTCTTGCTATGAAGCATCCCTGGGAGATGGTAAAGCATCCCTGTTATGACTCTTTCTCTCAGCCCCTACCTCCACTCTACCACAGAAATGCTGGAGCATATGACTCCTTTATCTGACACCCCAAAGGCTTAACCAGTGACCTGCACTGAGCTTGAGAGCCTGAAGTACTTGTGCAAAGGCTATGTGCTCATGGGTCCTCAGGGTTATGCACACTAGACATGTGCTAGTTCCTTTAACAGGAATGCCCTTGTTTTTTCTTCCTCACAAACTCCTGCTGGTCCTTTGAAACCCTGCTCAACCAAGGCAGCCCAGAGCAGCTGCCGCTACTCTCCCAGGTACAGCAGAAGCTGGGTTTATCAGGGCTCACATCCAGCTGATGCTCAAACAGACTCACAAGGTGAGAGTGCCAAGTTAAGGCGGAACTTACAACACAGAGAACTGGAGTGATGACAGCCCAGCTGTACTTCATCCAGGGCCCAGGCCGATAGCCAATCATGTCCTCAATACCGTCATAGAAGTTATCACCGCCTGTTAAGAGAAGCAGTGGGTGCCTAATGACACGGGGGCCAGATAGCATAGTCTTGGGTCCAATGCAGGAGGGGTCATGAAGGTCTTAAAGGGGGCTCTAACCATCGGCCTAGTGCTTCCACAGCAAGTGTGGCAATGTGTTGTCTGACATTCAGGTGCAGCTGGGCCTCTGCATCTTATTGAAAATCTTAGGTAGAACCCATCTCCTAGCATGGTAAACCCTGGCAACCTAAGAGGTCAGAACGGATGATTGCTGGGCAGAGGAGGCCATCACAGACCCTGGCGTGACAACGTATTTGTAGAAACATGTTCACACGTTATGCCTTCAGTACTGGAATTATCTGTGATTGTGGCTAGAGGAGGCATTCCTGAGTGAACATTCCAGGCAAGAGAAGTCTTTCTGTTAAATTCTCTTCCCCCAAGACTTTGATGCAGAGAAGCCCAAAGGAACAACTTGAGAAAGAGGTGCCAACATCTATACTCACCATATATCCAGGCAATAACAAAACATTCAAAGAATGCAACCCACAAAAGGCATACACCGCTAGCTGCATAGTAGTCAAAGAGTTGAAACACATACATGCCACCCTGTGAAGGAAAAAAAAAGAAGAGGTTGAGGTTGATTTATTATATGGTCTTTGATTCTCTTCAAATACAAAGAGCTCTGGCAAATCAACAATAAATTTTTTTTAATGGGCAAAAGCTAGGATGGCCGGAAACATCTATTTAAAAATGGGGGGTGGTATTCGGGGCCAAGAAGTAGTGACTCACAGCACTCACAACACTCAGGAGGCTGAGGCAGGAGAACTGTTAGGACTTCAAGTCCAGCTATAGTGTGAGACACTGTCTAAAAAAGAAGCTCAAAAGATGTTCAACTTCATGTTTGACAACCTAAAACACCCCATGGGGGCGGGGAGGAAAACATGGCTTAGCAACGCAAAGGGTTATAGAATATAAAGGAAGTCCTTCAAGTGTGGCTGAATCCAGGGAAACCAGCTGCTCAGCAGTGCTCTGACTTTGAGGGGATTTTATTTCCTTACAAAGCACTTCCAAGAAGTTCCTCCTTCTGTTAAGGAAAACTGAAGAAGGGCTGAAGTGGACGCAGCAATGGAGAGATAATCTTTTCCTAGATTAATGGGGCAGATAGGTGTGGTGGGGGCGGAGAACGCGTGCTGGGGGTGGGCAGGCTCTTCCCTTCCTTGTCTGCCCTTTCTCCTGTGGCAGTCCAGCCCCTGCTGCCTCGGGCCCTCCACCTTCCTGCTCCTTCCTCTCTTGGCTTCTTTCTCTGGTTTTACAGTATGATGGCTGTTCTCTGTGAAGAGCGTGTGCCCTCATCAACAGACACCCACACAGTGGAAGAGCACTTGCCAAGCATGTGCCAGGCCCTCTCTTGGGTGACAGCAACTCCAAGAGCGGGTGTGAGGAAAGGCGTGAGGCCATCTGAGAGCTGAGCAGGTTTGGGCCATCGCTGAAGGGGCTGAGGTGAAAGGCACACCCCATCCCAGCCACCTACCTCCGTCACCATCGTCAGCCCCAGCAGGTAGCTGATGCTACACACGATGGCGATGAAGATTTCCCGACGATAACCCTTCCTTAGGAAGGACGGGTAAAGATCAACCAAGGACGTGATCTGTCCTTCGACTTCAACAAACTGAGGGGGGGTGGAGAAAGAGGGAGTGAGAGTGAATACGAATGGGAGGACACCGGCTGCCGGCCTGGGGAGGGGGGGGAGTGAGTACGAATGGGAGGACACCCGCTGCCGGCCTGGCACTCAGAGGTGGGGCTCTGCTCCCACGGCACAAAGCTGGAGCAGGAGCCTGGACCCTGTGCTTTCTGGGCTGTCTCATGACACCTGCCTCTCATGCTTTGGAGTCAGACCCCAGGCTGTGTGGCCCTTCCTGCAGCCCCTGTGTAAGGGTGGCCTCTATTCAGCCTATTTCCTTCATCACTGAGACTCACTCAAAGAGCAGCAGCTTCCCTAGGAAGCACACCTGTGTAGCCACGGCATCCTCCTTCCTCTATCAAAGGTGACACCACACACCTTGAGGCAACAAATGCCCAGTCCAGCCACTCAGGCGACTGCTCGGCTAAGCAGTGCTCAGCCCTAAGCAGTTAAGCAGGGCTAAGGCGTGACCTGTGGATGGTCCTCTGCACTAACCAGCTGGGTGACTCAGGGCAAATCCTGCCCTCAGCTGCCCCATCTATAGCGTGGAAGGCATTTCAGGTTTGATGCACGCGATGATTTTTTTGACTGATTGGAAATTACAGGTCCTTAGCAGCACTTGGTATATGCAGGCATTTCAGGTATAACACACATGTCTGAGTGTATAAGCCAGGTGACCTAGGAATCCATCCATGAGCTCTGGATATCAGAAAAAGGACTCTGGAACACCCCATGCAACGCTCATTGTGCTCTAGGATGATTCTCAGTCTTTCCAAATCTTTCTAGCTCTGTAACAGTTTTATCTCGAAGACAACGTCACATCCCCACACAGGGTGCCACCTTACCATTTATTTATTTTATTTTTACTTAATGTGTATGAGTGTTATGCCTGCATGTATGTAAGTGCATCCATGTCATGCAGTGCCTGTGGAAACCACAAAAGGATGTTGGATCCCCTGGACCTGGAGTTACTGATGGTTGTGAGCTGCCATGCTGGTGCTGGGAATTGAACCCTGGTCCTCTGCCAGAGCAGCCAGTGCTCTTAACTGCTGAGCCATCTCTCCAGACCCCACCTTACTTTCTAAACAGCAGTGTCAGACTGCACCCTTGGCCACTTTCCTTGCCACCTCCAGCCTTTGGACACAAATGCACAAATCTAGAATGAGGTCTTGGCAGAACCTGGGGGTTCAAAGGCCACAAAAGCATTTAAACAGGAACAGCTGCACCCAAATCACTCTGAAGCCCATCTGAGTCCTTTAAAGATTGAGATGCTAAGGGCTGGGGATGTAGCCTAGCTAGGAGAATCCTGCGTGACATGCACAAGGCCTTGGGTTTGATCCTCAGAACCGTATAAACCAGGTGTGATTGGTGAACACCTATAATCCCAACAGTCAGAGGTGGAGGTAAAAGGATCAGAAGTTCAAAGTCATTCTTAGCTACAAAATGAATTCATCCAGGCTGGGCTATATGAAAGGCTGTATTGAAACAAACAAACAAGTCAAGCTGCTAAAAACCCCCAGCACCCACAGCCTCGTATGGCACAGGCTCTGGGGATGACATTTTCCTAGAATTCCTATGAGACAGACCCAACCAACAAGGAACTCAAGAAAACCCTGGAGCAGAGTTCAGGGGAAAGGTGACCACGAGGCCCCTGAACAGAGCCTTCGGAGGAGGGGTGAACTTTTTGATCTCTGACTGATGTGTCCCAGCCAAAAGGTATTTGAATCTGAAAAGCAGCCAAGTTATAGTAAATCCAGGGCTGCAAAGCTACAGAACAGTTAAAGGGCAAGGTTCTCCTCTTCTGAGACGGGACGTTAGGAGACAGGGAGACTCTGTACTCTGTGAGTCAGGGCCCAGAAGAGCAGCCCTAAGCCGAGTTTCCCTGGCTTCAGGGTAACTGATGTCTAAGCTCAGGACACTGTGGGGTCTAGAGCTAATATAAAAATCTGGGCGCAGTGTACTTGGGTCGGCTCAGTGACAGAGCAGTGTTCAGCATGGGCAAGGCCCTGGGTTCTATTCCTAGCATCCCAGAAAAGGAAAACTGTGGGTGCCGGGCATGGGGAGCCAGTGCTTGAGTGGGGCACAGCCTCAGCTTGAGAGGGTGAAGAAGCCCTGGGGACAAAGGTGACCACGGCTGCAGGTCATTAGACATGTTCAGCGCTGATCAGCTGTACATGGAAAAGTGGTCAACATGGCATCTGGTAGAAGGTGGCACCTTGGTGGGGCTCTCTGCCCAATCACCCCGTTGTCTCAGGGGTCTGGAGGCCGCTGATGTTTTGTTTCCTTCCTTGACCATGCGTAAGTGATCCCAGCAAGCCACCTAAGCACAAGCCCTGGGCACCCCATCTGCAAAGAGGGTAAGGAGGAAGACCCCACGATTCTCTACGCAGCCCGTGGCCCTGCTGAGAGCTTGAATCCCACACTGGGCCCGTCCCCAGGGGAAACACTCATGGCCACCTCCAGCAGCGCAGGCACTGCGCCCAAGTGGCCTGTTTGGGGCCATGAAGATGTCACGGCTCAGCACTTATTAACCTCTGTTTTTGTTTTCTTCTTCCCCTCAGAGCTCTGGAAGATCTTCTAGAAGCCGCTAAAAGCCGCTGCATGGGGCCCATTCCCAGGGCCGAGCTCTCAGACGGGAATGATTAACAGAATTTGCTTGTTTGCACAGCATCAGCCCCAACAACCGCACAAGGAATTGGTCTTCTGTCTTCCCTGCTAATCCAGCTCTCTGACCTGCCACGTCTCCCACTGTGTCTCGACCTTGTGAGCTGCCTCTTCTTCCTGGACTCACCTTTGCCTGCTTCTGAGTCTCCAGACCTGACCTCACACAGTGGTCTCAGTCTGACCAGCTTTTCCTGAGGCAGCTGGGCCTCCAGACCCAGGCCACACAGAAGACTGCTGTGTTCCTCATCTCTCGTCTCAACCTGGGCCCACGATCACCTGCCCTGCATTCCACAGTCCCCTTCCTGGAGTCTCAAAAAGGCCAGATGAAAACACACCCATTTCAGAGACAAGGGCCTACCAGCTCTCATGAATCATGTAGGCATTGATGCTCTGTACTCAGCAATCATACCCATTAGTCAGGATGAGGAAACTGAGGCTCAGAGGAGATATAGCTAGTGCCACACACTATTATGCTTCTCCCAAGACAGATGTAGCAACTTGCTGGCTGCCACCAAGTCACCACAGCAGTGACCTGCCTCCTATGGAACCCTGGGTGGTGGGGGCGGTGGGATGTGGGGTTCAATAGCTCAGAGAAAGGACTGGGGGTATAGCTCAGGTCAGGACATGCTTAGCATATGTGAGCCCCCAGTTTCCATCTAAAAAAATAAAATAAAAGTCCAGATAGGACAGATGTTACAGAAGACAGGGGAAACTGGCCTGGATCCCCAGAGAACAGTATGTGGAGTGTGGACCATAGTGGCCTGGACAATGATTGACGCAAATGTTGACATTTGTACCTTCTGAGTCTTGACCTTCTATTTCTCATTTACGGCACAACCTTAACCATATCCCAGTCACCCTCATCCCCTTGCTGCGTGACAACCTTGAGCTTTGGGGTGGAGGATAGCTTCCGCTTGCTGGGCCCAGGGCCTTTTCCCACCCTGAGATCCTGGATAAATCTTGATAGGCTGAAGCCACAGAGGCGGGGGGAGGGAGATTGAGAGAGAAAGGTCTGAGCATTACTCAGCTTCAATCAGGAGCACTCCCCACAATTCGCTTCCCATGTGGGTGTCACAGCCCCGCGCACATACCTGGCTGTCCAGTCCAAGCAAGAGAAGCATAATAAAAAACAGGATGGACCAAAACGTGGGCAGCGGCATCATAGTCACAGCCTTGGGGTAGGCGATGAAGGCCAGGCCGGGGCCTGAGGGAGAGAGGGGGGCACAAGGGACACATTAGCGCATTGCTTCACAGACCCGCGGCCTCACGTGACATTCACATCGGAGGGAAGAGGCTACCTAAGCCCAAAATGCAGGAGGAACCAGGGAAAGAGACCAGGGGCTCTGCAGGGGCCCCGTGCAAACATCTGTCTCCTACCCAGCACGCGGCCTCCACACAGGTCCGTCTGCACCCACGCAGCACGGGTTCCTAGCGGCAGAGCTCAGGATTGAGCCCGAGGCTCTGGCAGCCTGAGATTCAGGAAAAGCAGGACCCCACCCCTCCCATACCAAAGCTGCCCATGGACACTGGCTGGAAGGAAACCAGAGGAAAGTTCTGGCTATCTGATGAGTGAGGCCCTCCTTTGCAAAGAAAGGTTTCTATTTTTGAGTTAATAGCAAAAACATTGTTTAAGTGGAAAGAAGAAAGGGCTCTGGAGCCACACCCTGTGGGGCAAACGGCCCTTCAGGGGCATGCCGTGGAGCCTCTGTCTCCCACAGGCACGCAAGGCGGCCACAAGGCAAGGTAGAGCCAGCCAGGCCTAGTGCTGATGGGAGGCGGCACAGGGCAAGACAGGACCCCAGGCCCAGGAGACCACATTCACAGCCTTGTTCTCACCCACAGCTTCCTGTGTCCCTCAGGGCCTCAGTCACCCCCACCTGAAAAGTGAGGAGCAGGTGACCCCAGGGACCTTTAGCTTAGAGTCTTAGACGAGTGCCCCATTGCCCACAAAAGAGCTGTGCACTTCTTAGCAAGGGGGCTCAGTGAGACCTAGAGGCACAGGGGCACACTCCAGGTGCCTCTCATGGTCACTTGGACACGCAATTGTCTCCTTCTGCCTCCAAAAAACCACAAAATTGATGCGGGGGGCAGGGATTGGTTAGCTGACACTTGTGGACTCTGCAAGAAAGAGCAGGTACCAAGGGACTGGCCGGAAAAGTAGAAGTGAGACCAACAAACTAAAGAAACCAACCGATGAAGAAGAAATACAGGCCAGAGAGCAGGAGGATGTGCAGATTTTAAAGCAAACATCAAAACTGAATGAATCACTTAAGAAAAAGAAAAAAAAAAAAATCCACAAAACCAAATTGATTTAGTAAGAAATTGGAACCAGAAATCACACTATAAAGCATTAGCAACCCCAACCTCGGCAGGAAAGGACGAGTCTTTTTACAATGCCGTCTACTCAGCCGACCCAAATGACCTGGGGCAGCCACTGAGTGGTTGGTCACAGTGACACTAGAAAATTCTGTAAGTGGATCAGGATGAGGAGGGGAGGGGCGAGGGTGCTTACCAAGCCCGAAGTTGCTTGACTGAGCAAGGGCAAGAGCTGAGGGTTGGCACAGAAAACAGGCCTCCCACCGTAAACCACACTTAGACCAAAGTCAGAGTTAAAAGTCGTGGCATGTCCACTTAGGTGGGACCATAGTGGTCCCCCTAAATCCACAGCTCTGACCCTGCCTGGCTCACTCCAAGATTGAAGTGGAGTATCCCCTTAGGGCGCTGTGAGCAGTGTCAGTTTGCTCATTTCTGTCCTTCACTGTAGACTTTTTCAAGCCAGCCTTGGGAGACGGACAAAACACCCTTCTCTAAGCATACAGTGAACTTGGGAAGAGAAAAGCACAGAGCACTGGGGCCCTTCTGGATCCCATGCTAGCACACGTCTCAACTGGCCTCCCCTTGGCTGTGTAATACCTCATTCCAATGCACTTGTCACTCACTATGGTGCTTGTTAAAAGCTTATTGGAGACATTGTCACCCTTGCTGCTCAGGCATCACCGTGGGGAAGGCCTGGCAAGGTCTGTGAACTGGACAGAGAGAAGAAAACTTCGGCTAACCACACATATGACATGAAGATGCCTGCTGTCCACAAAGATCTGCTCAGGGCACCTTATCATTCTCTCCTGAAGGGTTTCCTCTGTGCTCCAGGTGACTCCAGGCAATGGTTTTGAATCACCTCACAGGTGCATAGTGGGAAGGAAGCTTTTGGCAAGGGTGCTGGGCCCCTTGCCATGCAAACTGCTGACACCCACCTGGAGGCTCTAATATTTCTAAAGGGTTCTTGTGTCCTCAGTCCCTGCCCTGACTTTGGAGTCTCTGAGGATGGGCAAAGAGTTCTTCTGAGGGTACAACTGGGATGCGGGGAACTAGGCATGTGTGTACTATGGACTCATCAGTGGTCATTCATGCCACACTGGGGGTCTGAGTCACAGCATGGCAGCAGACAAGGCTTCAGGGTCCCTGAGGTCAGAGGAGCCAGTGGGGAGAAGGAGAAGGCAGATTAGAGGGCCTGCCAGGTCTGCAGCGGGCGGGCTGAAGTCAGTGTCCAGAGACCCTAGCCTGACCTAACTCACCCAAGAGGCCCTTGGTTTGGGGCCCCTGATCTTATGAGACATAAATGTCTGGAGGGACAATGCCCAGGGGCCCTCTGACCCTTCAACATCAGGGCTCAGGACTGGGAAACGCAGACATGGCCTTGAAGTTCAAACACAATAAAGCCAAGGTCAAGGACAATGGTAGGGAATTGGGGTGCCTGCCCCTGGTCTACAGAAGTCCCTAGCATGATGATATATAGTCTTCCCCCCTCAGCTTGAAGAGAACCTTGGCCCAGGGCCCTTACCAACCTCCAGGCAGTTCCCAAGGAACTGTGAGAAATCAGAGGTCAGGTCAGAGAACAACTGACTAGGGAATTTGGTGGAAAGGTAGCCTCCAGTTCAGAACTCCAGTCACTGCAGATCTAAGGTCCAGGCCCAGGACTACAAGTGGCCATGGCCAAGTCTTCAAACCCAGAGCCGTAGAATACTGTGGCAGGTGCTAGGATTCTAGTCCAGGTTCCAGACCATGTTTGCTAGAGATCCAGGGCCCTGGGAAGGAAGGTCCTACCCTGTGCAGAACTTATGACTGACCAACCACTCTGTGACTCTAGGTGTCCTGAGAAGCAGAATGGGACCAACAGTCCCCCCCATTTCCCAGGGATGACAATGTCCTTGCATCCTACCCCCAAATCAACTCTGCCCTTGACCCCTGGGTGGTGTTCTGCCACCATCCCTCACTGGTGACTGGTGGAGGCTGACAGAGAGGAGGCCTGGTAAGCAGGTACATCCTGGCAGAGAGTGCCAGGAACAAAGTGCAAACCACAGAAACGAAGTCTGAGATGCTGGCACTGGCGTGGCGTGGTGGATGTGGCTGACCAGGGCTTGAGTTAGGAAAGCAGCCTCCACTGCTAAAACCAGCAGCTGATGGAGATGGGTTGGGGGGTGGGCGGGTGGGGAGACCACACTGAGAGAGCCACTGAGTCCCATCTTAGCCGCCCTTGTTCCTGCCGACGCCTGGGCTGGGATGCAGTGACTGTATCCCCGGCAGGGATAACTTTCAAATGTAGCCTTTGTACTCTGTGGTGTGGGGGGGAGGGGACGTTTATAAAAAAGCCAGGGTCCCCCCCTTCCCCCTGGGGTCTGGCTTCATGCCTGCAATACTCATCTTACACACTAGGTGGCAGTGCCCACCACCACTGCCACCGACACCACCGTACCTGACTCAGCCACATCAGCAATGTCCACCCCTTGCTCTTGTGCCATGAAGCCCAGGATGGAAAAAATTGCGAAGCCAGACACAAAACTGGTACCACTGTTCAGGCATCCCAGCAGCATACAGTCCCTAAGTTACACATACGTCAGGGAGCAGGTTAATTCACAACACAAGGAAGCCACGCTCCCTATTTCTCTCTTTTCTTTAATCATCACTTCTAAACGTTCACCAGGCCCGCCGGGCGCAACACTTGCCTGTACGAGTTGTACTTGTACTTATTGTAGCTCCCCAGTGAGGTCATGGCCCCCAGGCAGATGGCATAGGAGAAAAATATCTGGGTCCCAGCATCAATCCACACCTACGAGGGGGCGGGAGGCAGTGGGGAGAAGGTGAGTTAGAGTGGCTTCCTGGAGGGTGATGAGGGTTCTGGGCCACGAGGTCAGCACAAGGGGCCTTGCAATGTAAAGATTCTTGACTGGCTATGGTAATATCTATGTTGGGATCCATGGTCCCTTTTGAGACGTTGCTGAGCTGCAAGGAGCCCCAGAAAGCAGAGCTGGCTGTCCCCTCCTCCCTCTCCTCCTGTATCTAACTGATACAGTATCTCCTCCTGTATCTAACTGAGCCTTGGTTTGAACAAATATACACTGGGCTTCAATAGCCCACCTCACAGAGGTGTTCTCCACACTTCTGCATGGTCAGCTCCTAGGTTAAGGCTGTTCTGATGGCTGTAATGGCTGAACTGGGGACAGGAGTTAGGATAAGAGGCTTCCCCTACTGATCTCCAGACACTGCGGCTTCTCCCACCTACTGCAGTAGTTCCAGGTGGCAGCAAGCCTGCCTTCCCAGCTGGGCTCTTGGGCTGGCCACCGACCCTGCTCTGCCCAGAGCGAAGAGGAAAGAGACCCAGAAACACTGGCCCCTGGGAGGCAACAAGGAAACTGGGGATCTGTGGGCGAGGGTCTCAGAGGGCACCACAAAAGTCTCCCGGGTTTCGCCAGCTCCCGAGGCCGCCAGCTAGATGCTGGGACGGGGGACTTACATGTGCTCCCCTTGACCTGCCAGGCAGTCATCAACTCCACATCCCACCCTCAGCTGAGGATGCTGTCCTGAGCCACGAGTCTCAGGCCCCAGCAGGAACAGGAGCCCCCCGCCCCCACATGAGGGGGAGACTGCCGCTTCAAAGACCCGCCCTTACCTGGCACCATGCCTGAGGTAGACTCTGTAACAGCCCCCTCAGGAGTCCTTGAAAAGACACACTTCTCGGAAGGGCCATGAGCCACAGCAGGCCCGGTGGAAAAGTACCAGGGGGCGATGCCCACATAGTTGTGGGCAAAAGAACCGCAGGAAACATGCTGGAGAGCAGCACCCTGCACCCCACCTGCCTACATAGGACTGGCCTTGGGATAGGGAACCCCACCCTGCCATACCTGTGGGTCCTCGAGGCGGGTGATGTCAGGGTACAGGTAGAATTTGATGCCCGCACCAGCGCCTGGCAGCGTCAGGCCACGGACGAGCAGTACCAGAAGCATAGCAAACGGGAAAGTGGCAGTGAAGTAGACAACCTGTGGAGGTGAGAGGGAGTTGGGTGGGCTGGTGAGTGCTGCTTGCTGCTGCGAAACGGAAGCACCCTCTCTGCTCAGGGGCAGCGGGGCCTCTGGAGTGACACGTGTGTGTGTTACCCACTGAGTGAACTTCCAGTGTGTTGCTTAACCTCTCTGAGCCTCTGTGACCTCACCTAAGTATGACTCAAGGCTCTACCTTATAAATTAAACTTAATGAATAATTATGTTTATTATAACCTATGTAAGCCCAGAATATAATAGCAGACGAGATGGAAAGCGGATCCCTGCCTTGGAGGAACTGTCATTCTAGGATGAAATACAGACTGAATACACAAACTAAGACAAGACCATCCGGCATGTAAGCCACATCGGGCTCAGGCCATATAGGCTGGCAGGATTAAGGGAGAGTTAAGGGTCAAACAGAGCCAGGTGGGGTGGTGTACATCTTTAATCTCAGCCCTCGGAAGGCAGAAGCAGGCAGATCTCTGTTAGCCCGAGGCCAGCCTGGTCTATATAGTGAGTTCCAGGCCAACTGGGGCTACAGAGAGACACTGCCACAAACAAAATGAAACAAAACAACAACAAAAAATCCCAAACAACAACAATAACAAAAAGAATCAGACACAGCCAGGCCTGGTGGACCACACTTGGCACCTTAGCACTCAGGCGTCCAGGCAGGACTATAAGCCTGAAGCCTGCCTGGGATGCACAGTGAGACAGATAGGGGTTCAACTCCAGTTCTGCGACTCCACTCCTGAGGGACACTGGGCACGCTGCTTACCCTCTCTGGATCTTGGTCACAGTAGTCCTCTCAAGGGACAGGATAAGGACTTCACACTGTCAACCTAATGACACTTCAAGCACATGGCTGTCAAGACCACTGACTGACAGTGGCTTAGGAGGTGGGTGGGACCTTCTCTAAGATCCTCAGCCAGAATAGGGAAGCTCAAGCACTTTCCTAGCCTTCCCCTGGGTCATACTGTGTGTCTCAACAGGCCAGGGTGGATATAAGGCGGGGACTGGCAATGCCCTCCTCCTGTCCCATGAGCTGGCTGCTCACACCGTTGCACAGTGGCTGGCCTTTACAATGGGCTAAAGGTCTGAGAGAAGTCAGTGCCCGGGGCAGGGAGCAAGCCCCTTGGAGAGGAACTGGGGTGCAGCACCTGCTGGCTTCAGTCACTGTCCCTCTCTGGGCTTTGCTTCCCCACCTCAAGCGGAAGGCCTTCGACAGGACTGGCTAAGGTTTCCAGCTCCAAGTCTCCAGGGTAAGGCGGTAGACTGGCCCAGAGGGTCAGCTGGAGTGTTAATGGCTATGCCACTTGCTGGCTGACAACAATCATTTAGCTTCAAGGGGAGCTCTGACTGACACTCAGTCTGGGCCTGCAGGGAATGCTCAGGAGTACTTAGTAACCCAGACCGTGGTGATATCCCATAGGGCCAAAGGAGGTCCCTCTCCAACCTGCCATCCACCCACCCTTCTTCCTTCAGGCCTCAGTGTCCCCAGTCAGACATGCAGGGTGACAGCCAGTCAGAAATCCACAGAAAGCATAAAGGAAGGAAAATCCACCTGTCCTCTGTCCCCTCCCCTCCTGTGGGCAGGCAGGTAGGCACCCCTGGTCAGCAACCCCTCCCGACCCCCAGGGCCATAGAGGGCCTCAGCTTTAAAGTAAGAAGACTGCAGCCAGAGCCACTGGGGCACAGGGGTGTGAGGGCTTCTGTTGCCTGCTTCTTTAATAAGCACGTACCGAGTGCTTACTTCGTGCCTGACATGGTGCTTTGTGCATA
This sequence comes from Eospalax fontanierii, assembly GCA_035773235.1. NCBI lineage: Eukaryota > Metazoa > Chordata > Mammalia > Rodentia > Spalacidae > Eospalax > Eospalax fontanierii. The sequence goes on from CM069526.1 coordinate 86,649,529, forward strand.
TGAACTCATCCAGTCCTTACCACACCCTGACAAAGCTCAGCACCAGGACCCACTTGAGGAAACTGAAGTCTACACTGGCTGTCACCACCTGTCCCCAGGTTAGTAAGTATCAGAGATAGGATCTGATCTAGGCCACCTGCTTTGGGGGCCCCACATCTTTGGGGGCGTCATTGCCGTTGCCACCCCCCTGCCTCCATCACAACACCCCAGCCAACTTTCTAGAAAGCCACTCTTGTTTTGCAGTCTCTGCTGCTCCATGCACGAGACTGAGAGCCATTCTCTCAACTTTTCCGTGATTGTCCCCCGGGATCCTGGAGGGAGAGGCTGGTGCCAGGCGCCACCATGGGCCCCTGGCAGTGGCCCAGTAGGCCTTGCTATGAGATGTGGTATTTTTCCACTCTTGCCAGTGATCCTCCGTGACTCATCTGAGCCCAGGGCCCAGGAGCCCTGTGGCAAATGGCAGTTTGCAGGACACCTTTTCCTGGCCCCAGGAAGCGGGAGAAAGATGGGCAGACAGGAGCTGGCCTTTAGCAGCCTGCTGTTCCAGTTTTCTTTGGGAAATGGTCTGGACAACAGAGATTATCAGAACCACAGGGAGGGGGAGAATCACTCACTTCATACCAGAGGAAACTGAGGCCCAACAGGTAAGAACAGAGCTGAGGCCTCGACCCAGGTCTGGCCCCGCCACCCCACATGGCCAGGGCCTTCGTAGCTGAGCATCTAGAGTCTGTCCCCTTCATGTCTGGCTTTTGCCCCACTTGCTGTGCCCTCAGACCAGAAGAAGGATGACGCTGAGAGGTGGGAGAAGGGAGCTGCCTGAGTTCAAATCACAGCCTGGCCACTGATTCACTGTATAATGTTAGGAAAATTAATTGACCTCTCTGGACCTCCATTTTCCCCATCTACAAATTGAGATTACTAACTATACAGACCAGAGACCATCAGGGGGATTACGTAAGCTGCTGCCCAGCACTGAGAACTGGGGCTGGATACCGCAGTTACATGGCATTTGCTGCCATCAAAACTTGTAGAATGACTTAAGCTGAGACCAGTTTCAGGACCTAGTTCAGGCCCTTGAGAATCAGAGACGATAGGAAACTGTAGCTTATGGAGCCAAGCACTTGAACTTGGGTCTTGATCCTCTGGGGCCAGAGCCACCATCCATCACCTCCCCTCTCCTGGACTATGTAAGCCACAGAAGCAGGATGAGGGCCATCTTCAGTCTAGACACTCCCACAGCTGGGAGCCTGGGCAGCAGCCAGGGCTGGAAGCTGAGGCCCGCCAGCGGGTGGGCGGCTGCAGGCGGATGGCCTCTGAGGGCCACTCAGCACTGAGCTGGAGGAAGTCCACAGAGCTGTTTGTCTTGGCTTCCCTGGCCTATCAGCCCAGCTATTGTTCTGGGAACCCAGCTGGCTGCTTGGAGCAGGGTGTTGCTCAGGGTGGGTGGGGGTCCCTCTGGCTGGTCACGTTTGCACAGGCCACGGCTACAGCCTTGGCAACCTCAGTTTGGCTTCGGCTCTGTCCACTCTGTGCTGTGTTTCCTCAGTTGGTCTTGGCTGTGCCTGGTGGGCTCAGCCTCCTCCATCAGACTGGGGGATCCTTATGAGCTGGCTAGACGCACTTCAGAGTTTTTGTAGATCCCCAACCCCCTGCTCCCTTTTCGGTGACCGCCGCCTTGCCATCCCATTTACAGTGACCCGCACTGCCTTCCCCTTTCCTATAGCTCTTGTCACCTGTGTTCTGCCCTCGTCTTTCTGCAACCCAGCTCTCCCTACGCAGCTGCAGGTGCCTGGACATTGTGGATTCCCAGGTCCCATTCCTACAGCAGCCCCCCACAACAGAGACTCAAAGCACAATGGTGTACTAATAATCATGACTAATCCTCTCCAGTGCACTCGGCACCAGCGCACCACAGAAACCCCAACAGACTCACTTCTGTGTGGGGAAACTGAGGCTAAGGGCTCATGGAGGCAGTGGGGGCAGGCCCACGGGGTGCTTAGCACACCTTTCACCTCAGCTCTCACACCCACCATCTGACAGCTGAGGAACAGACTTGGGAGGAACTGACCTTGGACAAGCCACCTGACCTCCTGGAGCCTTAACTTCCTCAGAAGACTGGGGAAAATGGGGCACACAAGGCCACTCTAAGTTCAAGTACTAGCCAAGGAACCCATCTTCAGAGACCTCTTTTCCCTGTACAACAAAGGCCTTCCAGTGCCTTGAAGAGCCTTCTGGCTCTTGGGATTTTTTTAATTGTAAGGAGATACCCCATCAAGATGTGACTGACAGTCAGGCACATTGGTTCATGCCTGAAACCCAGGACTTGGGAGGCTGAGGTCGGAGACTGCCAGAAGTCTCAGGCCAGCCTGGGCTACAGAGTGAGACCATGTTTCAACAAAACAAAATAAAACACACAAGCAGAGAAAGATGTTGATGATGGAGGGGACCAATTGAGTAATAGCCAAGTAGCTAAGGCCCCTCAGCCAGTCCCTTGGGTGGAGGGCTTAGTGCCCGAGTTTAGGTGCAGCCTCTAATGACAGTAGTCTCCCTGACCCTGGTCATCAGAACGACATGACATCAGCCAGCTGTGGTCACACAGTGAGTGCTCCATTTTAGTCGGTAAGAGTTAATATTCTGATCACTGCCTGTTCCAGCCCGGCATGCACACTACTGTCCTCATTAGGGGGCATGCAGTTATCAATGTACATTGGTTTACTTTATCCGAGTCAGTGTCAAGTGTTCCCATAGGGAACACTCTAATGAACAACTTGTCAGCTAAGTCAGCAACTTAGCTATTGGCTAACACTTTTCTGTAGAATCCATACATGACAGGACCACTACACACATGAGCTTCTAGTGGCTGGGACTGTGGATACAAATCAAGTCAGACTAAATTCCAGCATGGATGGGGAGGCACTCATAAAGTCCCACCCTAGCCAAGGAGCTACTGGCAACTGATGGCTGCTGAGGGGAGGGTCAGCTTCTTTTGGTTGTGGCCCCTGATAGGCTGCTCATGCTCCAGGGGAGGTCCTACACCAATGCGCATACCAGCAGACTGAGTGGGCTCAATGGGTTTAAAAAAAGAGAACACGAGGGGGCTGAAGAAACGGCTCAGTAAATAAGACCACTTACTACTCTTGCAGAGGACCCAGGTTCAATTCCCAGCACCCACATGGGGGCTAACATTTATTCTTAACTCCAGTTCCAGGGGATCTGATGCCCTCTTCTGGCCTCTGCCAATGCCAGGCACATACATGTAGGCAAAACACTCATACACATAAAATAACAATAAATAAAATCTTAGCTGCTGATGGCTCTTTGGCTCTACAGCTTTGTTTACAATGTCAGCACTGCACATTAGGAGACAGACGATGGCTGGTTAGGGGAGCTCAGTGGCGATGCCTGCCTGCCCACCAACCAGGTCACTGGCCAGTGAGAGATAGATACCACCAGGAGCCCTCACCCAGTAACAGACAATACCACACAGGGCCATGTCCATGCTTTCAGAGTACTCCTGTTTTCTCACAGGGACATTCTCAAGGTAGAGCTCACTGTAAGCAGGAAGGCTAGGAATGCCTGTGTGACTGTCCCTGAGGCTGGGGACAGGTGTCTGGCTCACCTTGCCTGTAGATCGGACTCCCTTCCAGATGCAGAAGAAGCAGACCAGCCAGACAAGGAGGAGGCAGAGCGCAAGGTCCCATTTCAGAGCACCCGGGTGGTCGATTCCGGGGGACAGACTGAGCACGTTGCGCCTTTAGGAAAAGAGAGCAAGAGGTCAGGGGGCCGGAGGCCACTTGGTGGCAAAGTGGAGGATTATCTCTGGTATGAGGCCAGTCTGGACTAGAGTACAGCCTTGTTTCAAGAAAAATGACAGTACTTTCCCCCAGCCTCACAGAGGCACCTGGGTTGTAGCCCAAGTTCCAGGCACTGCATGTGCATAAGTCCTGGGGTAAGGGGGTGTCACTATTTGTCAAGAGGATGAGGAGGTCTAGGGCAAGACCTAGGATGCTTGCCTAATGTATACAGACCTGGGTTCATCTTGAGACCAAAAAGCAAACCAAGGAGGCCAGGAATTCCAGACTCCTTGGCAGGTGAACTTCGGTTCATCCAACCTGGCTGTGGACAAGTGGACAAGCCCCAAATCCTCTTTCTTCATTGGTAAAATAGGCACTGATCGGATGGGCAAGATTTTTCAGTGAGTAAAGGCACTCACTGCCAAGCCTAATGGCGTGAATTTGATCCCTGGCACCCCATAGTAGAAGCAGAGAACTAACTCCTCCAAGCTGTCTTCTGACCTCCACAAGTGTATATATATACACATTAATCAGTGTCATAAAATATGTTTTTAATGGAAACTGATTGCCCACAGGACTAGTCCAGGACAGGCTTCTTCAGTGTTGACTGTGGGTCAAACACTGAGTTTAGTTTCTCTTCAACTGCTAACCTTAGACAAGTTGCCTAACCATCCCTGTCCTCTATCTCTGTAAAACAAGGTTCCCCAAGACCCTCTGCCCTATTTTATTTTATCCAACACCAACTTGTCTGGGAGTGGCGGTGTACATCTGTAATCCTTGGGCTAAGGCAGCAGTATTGTGAATGCCAAGTTATTTGAGGTTATAACCAGATCCTGTCTCAAAACAAACAAACAAACAAAACCCCACAAAGTAAGCTAATCCTGCACATTATCTGCATCTTTCCCAAGCTGGAAGCCTCAGAGAGGCAGGACAGGCACTGTCTGGGCGGGACACCACCTCCACAGAAGTCCTACAAGGCCCAACATACCTCACTATAGTGACTGCAGACACTCAGCTGGTGCCTAAACAGTGCTGGTTTCCTCTCCCGCTCCAGATTTAGAGGAGGGGCAGGTCAATAGCTTTCCGTATAACCCTGCCCAGGGTCACACAGAAGACCCTGGGTTGGCGCTGAGAGCTGATCCTACTCATCTTTGCTAGTCTTTGCTGTGTGTGCACTCCCCTGCATTAGGCTCTTCTTGCAGGAAAGTTTCCACAGGAAGCCAGTACAGGATATTCACAGTCAAAATGGCTGCAAAAACTAGTGCCCAGGTACCCCATGTCTCACAGCCCCATGTGCATGAAAGAGTGTGTGCTAATAACACCCAGAAAACAAAGACCTTCAGACCCTCCTGCTTGCCTAGGTCCCTTCCATTTATCTAATTTAATCCTAGGGGTAGAGTTCATTGACCCCATTTTACACATGCGGAAAACCTCGTCCACACTTACAAAGCCACTAGGTAGCTCACAGGACTATCTCTGCAACCCCAGGGCTGCCTGACTCTGAAGCTCCCTCAGCTCCACCAAAACTAGGTCTGATTTTAGAAGAAAATAGTGCCTTGCTGAGAGAGAGAGAGAGAGAGAGAGAGAGAGAGAGAGAGAGAGCTCCAGTCTATATTACAGACTGGGATCACCTGGTGGTTCAGGGCAGCACCATGGGGTATCTCCATGAAGCAGGCTGCCAGTCAACCACATCCAGCTGGGGCCCTGCCAAGCACTGGGACCTGGCAGCAGATTTAGAACACAGAAAAAAGCCTTTCCCATTCAACATTCAGAGCTCAGGTGCCAACCATGGGAGCCCAGGGCACTTGGGGGAAGTGGCTCAAACTCCAGTCCTACTATGCACCCACAAGAGAGCTTCCCTCCCTGGCCTTCAGGTGCATCCTATAGGGCTGACATTATGGGCAACTAACTGTAGATACTCTTCGGCTTGTCTCCCACCCACCAGCTTTGACCATCCCAAAGATAAGACTATGTCTCACCCATGTTTCACACCAGGTTAATGCTGATGAGGCACACAGCCATAAGATCACATATCATTTTGTTTTTTAGAGCAATACACTCTGAAAACTCCAGAGTCAAATTCTGCTGGTCCTGAGCCCCACACAGACCATTTGATGCCCTTCCTGCCTGTTCTACCATCCTACTGGACAAATCAACTGCTCAATACTGCCCACTGCTGCCGAGCACGGCTGTGCCCAGTTGCCCTACAGACAGAGACCACAAGAAATCTGAGATACTTGTTCCTCTGTTTCTGGTGGCTGTCCTCCTGAAAGCTCATGGGGACACCCGGTGATAGTTGAAGGAAGATCTTCTCTGACCCAGTCACTCCATTCCCAAGACCATCTCCTGAAGTTCTGCTTACGTGGGGGCCCAGAGATACAGTGCCCACTGGGAGGTGATCTGAGTACCCCTCTATAGGGTACTGTCAGCTGTAGGGCACAAGGCCGATAGACTAATATGCCAAGTTCTTGATGTGCCAAGGTGGTTCTATAGCACCCGGGGATAAAGCAGGCGAGCAGAATGGGGGATCTGTGCACATGGCAGGCCCATTGTAAAACAGAGAGAAAAGATACACGCTTGCCTTGAACACACATGGGTTCGGCAGGCCCCATGAGCTGCCTACAATTGTCACAGTCAGGCACGTACTCACTTAGCAATTAACATAGCTCTTTTTACTGAGCAAACGTTTGTAAAGTACTTTCAGATATTATTAAAAAAAATTTTTTTGAGACAGGCTCTCATGTAGCTTAGGCTGGCCTTAAACTCCTCATCCTGAAGCCTCTACCTCCAGAGTGTTTAAATTATACAGATGGTGTGTCACCAGGCTTGACAGAGTTTGCCACAGGCCATGGAAATGCCCTAGGAACAGAAGGTACAAAACTGTCCTTCAGGTTCTCCTAACAGAGACCACTGTGAAAGCTAGAGCAGCTGGGTCATCCACATGAGTAGACACCCCCGCACCTCGCATGACCTTCCAGGGGCTCCTGGATCCCCTGGGTCTTCCCACTGCTGTGACTGCAGTGCTTAGTCAACTGCACAGTGCTATGCCGAGGGAATGCTGTCACATAAAGCCCCTCATGGCTACCTCCTAAATAGCCCACTAAATAGCCACTTCAGTTACCACCACCACCACCAGTCAGCCTTCCTGCTTAGATTCTCATCCCCATGGTCAGAGGGATCCCACAATATCCAGAACGGTGGACAGCATCCCTTCTCGGCTCCACATTTTCCCATGGCTCCCCTCGCTCCTGACCTGCCCATTCCCCTTACCACACAGATCTAGACACTTTCAAGAATGTAGGGTACTTGACAAGGAGACTGGGGATAGCAGACAGACAGGAAAGCATGGACACACTGAAGATACTGCTGTTCAGTCTCCCTATCTCCTTCTGACCTCAGGGCCTCTGAAATGTCTCCCAGCCACACAGTTCCACTGTTCATATAAACACTTCACTCTGGGTCTCTATGCAGATGTTCTTTCCCTGGAGGAGGCCATTCCTGGATACCCTCCATCAAAACACACACACACACACACACCCGCTAGCTGCCTCTTTTCTAGCCCTGGCTCTGTTGTTACTTAGTGCTTTCTTATTACGATCTAACTTGGTGACTGGACAGTTTGTCCACCAGCTAGTCGGCTCTGTGGACATATGGCCTGTGAGTGTCTGAATCACAGCACCTGGCAAATGAGTGTGCTCACTTGACATTAATTACACCCATTTGATTGATGGGGAAACTGAGGCTCAGCCTCTCACCAACTGTCCCCCTCCCCCCTTTTCAGGCAGAAATCAAGTTTGGGAGTTGTTCCCTTTTTCTGGTGGCTCCCGAACTTCCTGTCTCTTCCAGAGGTAAGTTGCTTTCTTTTCCAAGAAAAGTACCAGGTCTTGCCAAGGCGGGAACCAAAGAAGAATGGCCTGGATGTGTGTTTGCAGCCGGCTGCCCTGCTGCTGTCTTGTCAGCACTTGGAGATGTAAATACGTCCTCCGAGTGGGCCAAATCGTTTCCTTTTGACTACAGGCCAGCCGTTTATTGGCCATGGCCGTCCCCTGGAGACCAGCAGAGGCAACAATTATAAAAGGGCCGCCCGACTGAGCATGGGGCCCGCACGGCCCTTCCCGCCACCTCCTCCTCCTTCCGACAGCTACGGAGGAAGATTGGCTGAGCCTGGCTTGTTTGCAAATATGACTCATTTCTTTGATTCTAATAGAATCTAATGATCCGTGCTGGGCTCCCAGGGGGCTCTGTAGGAGCCGCAGAGGAAGGCCGGGCTCCAGCCTGCTGAAGGGCCTTTGGCCAGACATGGCCCCGCCTGTCCTCCAGGGCTTGAGGGGGAAGCAAGAGGCTTGAGGACAGAGGTGACCTCGGAAGGGGTTTGGCAGGATGGGGTTCTAGGGGCAGAAGTTCTGTGGCCTCACTGCACAGCCACTCAGTGCATTCTAACGCACTGTGAAATGCTGGTCCCTGAGGTCTGGTGGCTTCTCGTGGGAATCTGAGCTGCAGAGGTTGAGAAGGTTCCTGCCTGACTTTGCAGACAGGGTAGGCATGGGAGGCTCAGGCTGAGGAGTCTACGCCTCACTGGAGACTAGAGAGATGCAGACGTGCATTCACACAGGCAGTGGGCTATGTGACCTATGACCGTGGACTCGGCTCTAAGGCTTATCCTGTATCACCCAAGGGGTGGAGACTAGGATTATAGAACACAGACAAAAGATTTACCAGGGGTAGGCCCATGTCCATGCTGGGGCCGGACTCCTTGCCGCTGGACCTGGGTCTCCCAAGCACATAGTTTATGCAGGCACCTTTGCGCCCGGTAGCAGGTACCGGTAGTGGGCTAGCTGCAGCTCACAGAGCAGAGAAGAGGGTTTGAACTTGATGTAGCCACCACCCCAGTCAGAGGCCTGGGACACCTGAGAGCCACATTCAGACCCTTCTGTCCCCTCAAAGGGCCTCTTGCCTCCTTAATATATGGCATCAGGGAGGGCTGGAGGTCAGCTGATGGGTCCTCCTGTGCCCAGAAGTCAGAAGAAGGTTCTCCTCCCACCTTGTCTTATTACTTTAGGTTCGCAGACCTCTACGTCTGGTGCAGGTAAAGAAGCAAAGGCCATCGGCTAGACCTGGGCTTCCAGGGGCATCCAGGCCGCTCAGCAGCTGCACTCAATGGGAGGCCTTGGGCCCTGGCCCTGCACAGTTGGAGGCTGTTTGGGGGAGATTATTTGATCTCAAAGGAAACCCATATGTGTGAGAGCTGAGCCCCGTATGCCGTCAGTGACTTTCCCACTGCCGTGTTCGCTGAGCAACAGTCTGAATATAGAATCACACCGCTCCCTTCCACGACTCCTCATGCCAGGGCACAAAGCTTAACGTGGTCTGACGTCTGAGGCCCCGCCAGGCTTTGCTGTGGCCAAACCAGGTCTTCATTACCATCAAACAGCCAGGTGTTTTCGAAACAGTGGCCTTCACTGTTCCTTCTGCCTGGAATATCTTTTCTTTCTCCTTTTCTGCCTACTGAGTTCTTACTCATCCCTCAAAACCCAACTGCAATGCAGCCTCCATTTGCAGATGGGGAAACAAGGCCAGGTTGGGGCAGTTAGAAGCTGCGTGGAGCACGTGCCCACTCCTCTCTGGCAGGGTACAAACAGCGCAGGAAACAAAAGAGGGGGACGCCCAGCTGGGGATGGGCGAGAGCGGCAAGAAGTCAGGGAACGAGCAGCAGGCCAGAGAGTGTCCTCCAGTGAGTGTCATGGGGTCCATGTGGTGGCCGTGAGGGAGATGGGTGGATTCTGGATGCTCGATGGGGACCCATCAATTGTACGTGGGTGTGAGGAAGAGTCTCCCCCCAAGGCCTAGCTCTTTCCCCTACTTAAGAAGCCTCTAGGGTTGGCAAGAGGGCTCAGGAGGCAAAGGCGCTTGCCCCTAAGCCTGTTGATCTGAGTTCAATCCCTGGAGCTTATGTTAAGGTGTAGGAGGAGAGAAATGACTTCGCAAGTGCTATGATATGCATACTTCCCTGACCTTTAATAATAAAATCATTTTAAAGAAAGGGCTGTGCCCTGAAATAGTTTTTCACTCTCTTCCTTTTGCTTTCTTCTCCACTGTTTCAAAGACAAGGGGAGGCTCTTGGAGGCAGAAGGCCAGCCTACAGGGAGGTCAGCCACCTTCACTGATATTCCTGACACAATCTAAGCCTTGGCCCTGGCCCACTCTGTAGCCCTGCCCCATGGACTCTGGCCTTCCCAGGGCTCAGGACTGAGGGCAAGGTGCTGTGAATGCTCAGGTGTTCTCAAAGGCTATGCTAGAATCTGGGACCAGGTCTAGAGCCTGCACAGGCCACCATGGGCAGGAGGCCAGGTGGAGGCCAGCGCTCCTTACAACAAATCTGTGGAGACCATGGAAGAGCCTGTGACTGGACCTTCAGAGACAGGCATTTTCCAAAGTGATCTTATATCCCCATCTTCAGAAACAGGAGCCTAGTACTCAGCAGGCAGTTTCTAGAACACAAGGGTGCTGGAATCCCTTAAGAGATGCAGACTAGGAACACCCAGGGAAAAGGCATGGGTCCAAGACCTTCAGTACCTCGAATGCCAGGTGACAGGCAGAGGCAGAAGGAGTGAGTCCTTTGCCACCAGAGCCTGCGGGCATCTGGAGGGATGCTGTTCTTTAAAGTCATGCCACACACAGATTCCAGATGTGCCAGAGAGGGAGCTTTCCTCACAATGAGGACATAAACATCACCCAGCAGTGGGGGAGAGGTTTTCAGGGTCATGCAAGGGCTAATTCAACTGGGACCGTGCTATAGCCCCAAGATCATGCTGTGATTGCCCCAGGTACAGAGGACACTCAGGCCAGAGAGGGGACTGCATCTGCCCAAGCCAGTGTGGCAGAGTGAAGGCTCAAACTCAGGAGGTAACGAGGCCCAGCAGATGCCCCCAGTGACTGGCCAGGTGCCAGGAGCTTGGGTGGGGCAGCTCGGGTGGCCAGTCCAGGCCAAAAACAGCAATAGAAAGGCCAGGGCTGTGGCCTTGGGTCCCATTCAAGGGAGAAGAATAAAATACCAGCATTCCTTTGTCCGAAGCTCAGCTCTCTGAAGGGTGGGGAGTGTACTTTAACATCTCCTTTGTCTGAGAGTGGAAAATATACACACAAGAAGCCCCCAGTCTCCAAGGGCCAGGCAGGCCTACAAGCATATTATAAGCCCAAGCATAGCACAGTCACTCAAGCAGGAGCACCTCACACAGACAGGGACAGCTGGATTCCCAGCACAGCTCCCTCATCTCTGGTCAGTTTCCAGATGCACTTTGCCAAGGTAGGGAACACTTCAAAAACAGCCATGATCCATCAGAGAGAGGATTTCTCATCTCATGGTAGCCTGAGGTACTGTGTCTGGCTCTCAGTTGCATTCGAGGCCTCATCTCAACCATTTCCAGGGGTGAGGGGCTTCCCTGACTGAGCACCCCAAGTTAAGAGGGCATGCTTACAGGGGAAGTGATGCGCTCACGGGTTTTGATCCCTTTCCACGCACTGTTAGGATGTCCTGGAACACCAGTTCAGTAGAGCTCCCCAAGTCCAGTAACATAAGCGAGATTTATAAGATGTCCACACACTGGGTCTTGTTCATCTACTACTCCTGAGCTACCTTTGACAAGTCCATGCTGGCCTGCTGGGTGATAAGACCACATAAACCAGTTGCGTCTGACAACCCCTCTATCACTAGGCCACAGAAGAGCTACCTACAGACACATGAAGGAGCCCCAGAGCAGATTTGTCAAGCTGAGCTCAGCCCAAACTACCACTAAGCAGAGTCACAAACAGAACAATGGTGCTTGGTTAAAGTCACCAAGTTTGGGAATGGTTGTTACACAGTAAGAGCTAACTAACTGATGCACAGTTTTGCCACCGACTGGCCTTTTCATCTGAATAACTACTTCAGCGCCATACACACATTTTTCTCTGTGATAAAAGAATGCTTTTTCTAAGATATACTAAGAAAACTATATTTTTCAAACACAAGCACCCCGTATTTGAAGACAATCCTCTTACAGGAATCCCATGGGATAAGAATAATTCATTTTCCTCATTAGGCTGTTAAAGAAACTGAGGTTCAAAAGAGAGGTGGGATGACTTGTCAAAAAGCCAAAGAGCCAGGAAGTGATAGACCTGGGATTCAATGCCAGCTTGTGTGTGACAAAGGCACGAAGGTATCTCCAGTCATGTGCCTCCTTCTCCTAGACAGGATCTCGCACAGCAAGATTAGATGAGCAGCTGTCCCCTCTGGACCCACCCATGCCCCTCCTCCCCCTAACTCTCTGGTCTTACTCCCAGAACTCGATGACAGGCGAGGTGAAGTTGGAGGTGCTGAGGGAGATCCAGAGACTCTTGTTCCTACGCAGTGTGTCCTCCATGCAGTACGGTGTGTTCCAGCTGTGGTTGCAGTGGGCCCAGGGAAGCTCCTGCTGGAAGGACTGGAACAGGTAGTATGTGGCCCAGGCCAGGATGACAATGTAGTACACATTCAGGAGAGACACAATGACGATGGATGCATAGCCAATGCCTGCAGGGAGGGCAAGCAAAGTGGGCACATGTCACGAAGGAGGCACATTCAGTTGGGAGGTCCTGATGTGCCCAGGCTTGCAAAACAAAGGGACCTTCAACAGTAAACAACAAATACTTAGAAGATGAAGGAATAACTGGATGAAAGAACATGTGGATGGGTGGTCAGAGAATGAGATGGCTGGATGAACCACAGGATAAATGGAAGAAGCAGGGACATCAGTGAATATGCAGATGGATGGATGGATGGATGGATGGATGGATGGATAGATGGATGGATGGAAGGACAGATGGAAGGAAGCATACCTGGATGGATGATGGATGGATAATGGAAATATAGATGGCTAGAAATATGGATGATTGGAAATATCAGTAGCTACATGGATGGTAAATGGATGGATGGGTGGATGCATGAACAGATGGACATATGGACAGATATTGGATTGACAGATGAATATCTATTTACTGTACAGATAGTCGGTTTTTTAGATATATGTGTATATGCTTAGAAAGCTGGGTAGAGGAATGAAAAGGAGATGGATGATGGGGTGAGAGGGCACACGCCTTTAATCTCAGCACTTGGGACGTAGAGGCAGGCAGATCTCTGTGAATTCTAGACCAGCCTGGTCTGTATAGTGAGTTCTTCACTAGCCAGACAATACAGTAAGACCCTACCTCAAAAAGAAAACAATAAACAACAACAAAATGGGATAGATGGCCTAATTCCTGAGGGATTTAAAGGAAGAAAGACATAGTAGACAGACAGGTATTTATATAAACGACTGAAGGAAGGGACTCATATTCCTGTTCTTGCCACTTTATTACAACAGTGATTACTTTGAGGGCACACTAATTACCCAAAATTGAATAAAATCACCATCAGTTTAGTGCTGGCCACACACACAGTGCTTTGGCACGATAGTATTCCGTCTTCACAACTCTATAGAGAGAGTATATCTTTTGTTTTCTAGATGAAGAAATTGAGGCTCAGTGATTTTCCCTAAATCGACCTATGATGAAAAGGAAGAGGTGGGGCCTGATCCCAGCTAGACCTCTAGATCCTTGGACCGTGAGACAGCTGCCGGTTTGCCCATCCAAACCCCCAACCCAGAAAGACCCACATGGATTCTTTCTGAGAAGCTACTACATACCAGGCACCTGCTGTGTCTCTCTTCCTCTTGTTCCTGGGTGGTGACATCACACCACGCTGCTACCCTCCATCTGGCACAGAGCCACCTGATGTACTTGAGGAGACCTAACATACCCAGGAGATGGCAGGTGCTCACTGAAAATTGATACATCCAGACTCAGATGACCCTGGCCATATACTCACCAGAGAACAAGGGGCAGATCTTCTCCCAGCATGTGATGCCCCCTTCTGAGGTGTACTGGCCTATGATGACCTCCAGGAAAAACACAGGCAGGCCGCTCCCAAACAGGAAAATAAAATACGGTATGAGAAATGCACCTGTAGAGCAAGCAGAGGGAGAAAGGTGAGGTTGTGGCTATCACAGGATGGGAGCTCAGCACTTACACCCAAACCCTCCCAGCCAAAGAAGTCAGAGGAAGGCGGGATGTGAGGGTAGAGGCCAAACTTAGACCCGGCTGAAGATTCCCCAGGTCCTGCCTACCTGCCCCACCTCCTTATCTGAAAATCTACCCGGTCCTTCAAGCCACGGGCTGATATCTGTGCCTGTCACCTATCGGGATGGAGGGTTCCTACCTGTGTTCACTAATAGTTTCAGCAAGGCCATAAACCCTGTGAAACTGTGGGTCTAGGCTACCTGCTTTGTTCTGGGGAGCATCCAAGAAACTCAAGAGGCCCCAGAGGGCCTGATACCTATGAGAAACCAGGTGCTAAGACAGGGTTTCCCCCAAAGCGGCTCTCTACCACAGCAGCACACAGCATGCTGACTTCTGCAACAGAGATGGGCACTTCCCACCTTCTCATTTCTCCCTCAGTCTCTCTCTGCATTAGCAAGAAAGTCTCTACCAGGTGCTGTCTGATCTTGAGAACTCACTGAAAGCCCTTAGCAGGCAGAAACACACACACACACACACACACACACACACACACACACACACCCCAGTTTAGCCCGTCAGAACTAGATCCCCACACAATCCATCTTGGCATTACAGCAAATGATGCTGGTTTTGCATTTTGGAAGGACACAAAACTAGTTCTGTGGATTATATAGGGTGAGGGTAAAAGAGCAAAATTCAATATAAGGGGAGGTAAAGAAAGGCTTCAAGAATCCACCTACCTGGTGGCTGTCTTGCCATTCCTAACTAGGCTGCCAGAGAGCTTACCTAGCCTGAAGTATAGCCGTCACCACTCATCAAAGAAATTTCTTTTTGCAACTAATAGAGACTATTACAGAATTCCAGAACTGGTCAAACAGAGAGTAAGTGTCTGGGTGGGGCCCAGCCCTAAGTGACACATCTACAGCCCCAAGTAACACATCTACACCTAAGGCTCAGGGACAATGGCAGAACAAGGGGGAGGACGAATATCCACGCATCTCTCAACTGTCAGCAGCAGCTTCCACGTGTAACAGATGGCGATTAACCTAGAAAGCTACAACTGCCAAAGTACAGAGAATAAGGGAATGCAGCATGCTTAACCCTAAACAGGACACCTACATCAAACCTCCACCACGCAGGGCTCAGGCAACATTGTGGAAGAGGTGATAGAAAGATTGTAAGCGCCAGAGGCGGTGGGTGACCACAAGGAAACAGCCTTCCAGATAGCTGGGAGGTCACTCATCTGAACTCAGCAATGGTGACAGCATGCACAAGACCCACACAAGCTTAGGCCAGACAAAATTCCAGTGCGCAAGTAGGAAAGCGGGAAGAAGCCCCAGTCTTAGCTGAGAACTATTGGCAACTCATCACCACTGGGAGAAGAAGAATTCTTAAACAGTCATTCAGGGTGTGACACTAAATAGGTTAACCTGGCTCCAGTGGATGGATCCACACCGAACGACATTTGGGGACATAAAGTTGACTTGATAGGCCTTTATATATATGATGGAATACATGAAATGTGGCAGGGGGCTATGAAGGGTGCAGATAGGGGAGAGGGTCTAACTATGATCAAAATATATGAAATTTGCAAAAGTTCAATGAAGGAACTTCAGAAGATTCTTGAGGAGCGAGGAGCACAGAGGTGGAATGTAGGAAGCGGGGGCACGAGGGTCTGAGGGTCCCGGGGCACAGGGCAAAGCAGAGCTGCCGAGAGAGGGATCAGAGGTAGACAGTCAGAGGCCGACAGACCACCCTGTTCTGTCATGGTGACCTGTTTCTAAGCACAGGGGTGCAGCAGGCTGGCCTGGGAAGGGAGCAGGACGAGACCATCCGCATTCCGACCTCGCCTTCACTTCCAAAGCCACCCCCGGCTCCCGAGGGGCTGCAGCTTGACCAGCCTCACCTCCACCATTTTTGTAGCAGAGGTACGGGAAACGCCAGACGTTGCCCAAGCCCACGAAGCCTCCGGCCACGGACAGCACAAAGTCAATCTTGCTGGACCACTTCTCCCTCTGAGGGGGCTTCCCTTCCGCCTCATCCTCAGGACGTGTGCCTGGGCTCTTCCCTGGTGAGGGCTTCAGGATGTCTTTGTGGAAGTCTTTCAAACACTGCAGCTTCTCCTTGGTGGCCATTTCCTCGTTTTCTACAGGGGACAGAATCAAGGTGGATCAGAAGGACCAGCACACCCATGCTTAGGGAAAGCTCTTATATCTCAGTGCAGACGAGCTCTTACCTCTCCAGGCTGCGGCAGGGCCCACCACCCCTATCAGTCCCAACAACTAAAGCCATCTAGACCCCAAAGATTTGAGGATTCAGGCCTGAGACACTTGAAACCCATAGAAGCCAACAGGCTCCATTTCACAGACACCTACACAAAAGCACAAGGACCCTCCAAGATTGTCCCTGGAGGTCAGAGTTCATTCAGCAGCATCTCAGTGCTAGCATCACCGTTCACACTCCAATATGTGTACCCCAGACAGCTCTAGACACCCTCTAAACAGACTACCTGTAGCTCTCCATACCAAAACATACTGCTTTCTTTTTAACACATGAGTGCTTTGCATGGATTATGTAAGAGCATCCGTGTGAACAATGCCCACAGAAGCCAGAAGAGGGTGTTGGATCCACTAAAACTGGAGTTCAAGACAGTTGTTAGCTGCCATCTGGGTGTTGGGAACCGAACCAGGATTCTCTGCAAGAGTAGTCAGTGCTCTCAACTGCTGAGCCATCTCTCCAGAATCTGCACAGAAAACAGTAGCTAAGTAATGTCTCAACCTGGAGCCTGGTGTGGGGCCTGGCTCACTTCCGGGTAAAGAAGCCAAGCAGGAAGATGGCATTGGCTGCTCGAGACACGTTACTGAAAAACGGGCTTTGTCATCAGAGCATAGAAAATGGATGTTTATGGAGCAGAAAAAAAAAAAAAAAAAAAAGACATGTTCGCTGAAAATTACACAAGGATGCTCATGGTGGCTGAGAGTGTAGTGCAGGTGTGGAGGCTTGCCAAGCATGCATAAGGAATGCCTGGGTTCCAGCCCCAGCATGCGAAAGCAAGGCTTGTTACTTTCTATTCTTTGCCCCTGCTGACTCTGGGCTGATACCCTGGACCCTGCCAGCTGGACCCCTGGCTATCTGGCTCCCAGCTGGGCTTGGTCATAAGGAGGCCTCCTAAGCCCTGGCAGAGTCTCTAGGGCTTGGCCCTGAGGGGCACTGTCACATCTGTGGGGGCAGCTGTTCATGCAGGAGGTGCCGTCAAAGAACAGATAAGTGGGTTGGAGAGATGGCTCAGGGGTTAAGAGCACTTACTACTCTTCCAGAAGATCCAGGCTTGGCTCCAGTACTTGTATGGTGGCTGACAACCATCTATAACTCTAGTTACAGAGGATCCTCTATGGGAACTGCATGCATGCAGTACACTTACATGCAGGCAAAACACTTATACACATAAAATAAAAATAAATAGAATATCTGTTTAAAAGAATAGTTAGGGGCAGCTCAGTGATGCAGATGCCACTGTCACAGCCGGTCTGCTGTGTGGAAGGGTCCACCCATACATAGTGGAGTGTCTTGGGGAAACCCAGAGCTGGGGGACGGGGAGATCCAGAGCTGGTGGTCCTACCTGCCCTTTTCTGAGCTTCAGATTCCCTATCTGACAGCAAAGGTAGCCACACAGAGAGGGACAACCTCGTGTGTCTTCCTGACTCAGGTGTGTAGGGCGCGCTGAAATAGCAGATTTCAGAAGGAAGTTCAGATTTTGAAGTTCTCTTACAAAACGGGACTCCTGGGCCTGTGCTCCCCACATGGACACTGACAGGAGTACATGTGGGTGGAGTGTCACTGGCAGCTCATGCTCTCTTGGAGGACATCCTTGCCCAGCTGTTATTTGGCTTCTAACAGCCACCCCTACCTGAGAACCAACTGTTCATACTCCAGTCTCCTACTCTTCCACTACCAGAACACTGGCTCATAGGCACCAGGACCTAACTTACCAATGGATCTGAGCCTGGCACTGTGCCTGGAACACAGTAGGACATCAGGTAGGTGCTGCTGGGTCAATGGAACCTCAACCTTGAGGGGGATAGGTATCACTCTAAGGCCAGAGGGACTGTTGGAGACATTGGGGTGTGCTGAGGTGATGCTAGGCCCCTGGGGGGGCCTGTACTATGGAGCAGTGACCCCAAAGCTCAGCAACCCACTTCCCCCACGGCTCCTTCCTCTCACTGGCTGGCTCGGGGTGGGGGACCCCAATTGTTTCGCTATCTGGCAGCGAGCAGACCAAAAAAGGCTTCCTGGAGCCGCCAGGCAGCCCCCGGAGCCCTTCCTCTGTCTGGGGGAGCATCCGCAAGGCCTTTTTCTGTGGCTCCCCCGGGGCCCGGCAGCTCGGCAGGCCCACAGCCACTGTGAAAACAGCGCAGGCGGCCAGCATTGTTCCCGCAGCAGGTCGGTCGCCTCCGATGGTTATCTGAGCAGCTCATTGTGGGCCTGGGGTGGGTGCATAATTGGAGGATGTGAGACTCCCGCTCCCTCCCAGGGAAGGGGCTGCTCAGGAATGACCTGAAGCCTCTGAGTGAAAAGGGCCGATCCACCCTCTGGACACGTTTCAGTCCTTGGGGCTTGAAGGACGGCACAAGGTCAACCTGCCTTTAAACTTAAGGAGGAAGGAGAGGTACCAGCCTGCAGCAGGGGGAGATGGAACAAGGACAGTGGTCTTCTGTCTCACAGGCGGCTACTGCTGGCCAAGGCTGGTTACCTATTAGAGACCGGATTCTACTGCCCTGTTGCTGGCCTGACAGCCGTAGCTCTACCTTCTGGGTCCCCAAACCCACTAACCACACTGTGCTCATAGAGTTCCTAGAAATGTGGGAAGGGAGTGACAATTGGGATTCCCTTAGACCAGAATGTTTTGCTATGTAAGAATTCTATCCCTTGACACCTACTGTCACACTGTGTGAGGCCCCAGGATAGCTGGACGTCTAAGTGATTCAGAGCAGGATTGTCCTGTGGCTGGCCTCGTTCCTTTGGGTATACCCGGAAATGTAATCTTGCTTCACCATCACCTCTCCCACCTGCTGGGGTGCAGTCCAGGCCCACTTGCCTTTTGAGAACTCAGGATCCAGAGGCTCTGCCTTGGTATCATCCCTGTCCCCCTGGACATGCCTTTGCTCCTCAATCCCCAGGCTGGCTGCAAACACAGGACCACTGACCAGGGAAGAGCCTCATCCAAACCTCAGACACCCTTGGGTCCAGGGAAAGTCCCACACAGACAGAGACCCCTGCTCCCCTCTCCCTCCTGGACTCTCGTTTGAAGCCCCTCTGGGGTGCCTGACCAGCCTGGCCCTCCAATATACCATCCCAGCAAGCCTGGTAAATCTGTTCTGCACATTCTTGGCATCCACCCCCAGCTCTCCGTCACCATGGCAACTTTCACTCCAGGCCAGCAGCCCCTAGCATGGGCATCTGCAGCAGCTTCCCTGAATGTGTCCTTGCTGTTCTGCTGCCCCATCTATTCTCCATGCAGCAGCTGAAGGCAGCTTAAAAAACAGACATAATCGGACCCAGCCTTTGGCTCATTTTTAAGAAACAAGCCTGGCCCTGTCAGGTCCCAGCAAAACCCTCTGCCCCTCAGGCTCCAACCCCCACATGGACACTAACCCTACAGGATTGCTTTAGGTCCTCCCCCTCCTCAGGCTGGCTGCTCCAGACCCTCCACTAGACCCTCCAGGGCAGCTTGGCCCCTGTAAGGAACATGACCACATGATCCCTGACCTGGGGGCCACTTAAAATGGCTGGATGACCTCGTGCAAATTGTTCAACCTTTCTGGTCTTCAGGTCCTAATCTGGGAACTGGAAGCAGCAGTGCCCGTCACGGGGTTCTGTGACAGTGAAATAATGAGGTGCACAGAACAGCTCAAGAGCAGTACACGGCACGCAGCGAGCACTCCCTAAACAGCAGCTGCTGTAATTATCAACCGCATGGTGGGCAAGGTCTTCATCCCACTCAGAGAGATAGGCAAGGCCCGACACTCTGGGGTCATTGGACTGAGCTGGCAGTCCCAGATCCCATGCAGCTTTGCCTCAGCCCTTGATTTTTGCCTCCAACACCCTCTGCATGGCTTGCCCTCCTCCCGTGAAGCCCTCCTCAGGGTCCTCTGCAGACTCCCAGCTAGTCTGGTCTGCCCCCACATCACAGTATAGTAAGTCCCCTCACACCGGCTGCCAGCAGCTTGCTTCCCCAAGACAGGAGTTGTTTCTCTTGGCTCTGGGCCCAGGGCTATTCTGCAGTGATAGAGATGCTTAATTCTCATTTGAAAAGCTTCCTATCACAGCTATGGGTGAGTAGAGTGCACAGGGCTCCAGGCTCCAGGACATACAGCTCAAAGCGCGCTCTCTCTCTCTCTCTCTCTCTCTCTCTCTCTCTCTGTCTCTCTCTCTTCCAGGATGGTGGCCAGATGCAGCTGTGCCAGATAGCCAGCTTACACACAGATCACCTGGGCAAGTTTTGGCACACACACATAGGCACATTCAACCTGGTGCCAAGACAGATACTCCTTCTGACTTCCTGACCAGTTTAAAAACATCAGAGATTTGAATACTTAGTCTGAGCTGAGCTATTTAAGAACAGTTTCCTGTTCTGCCATCACTCTTTTTTGGATGAGGGAGTTCTGCAGCAGGGGGAACATAAGGCCTCATGTAACCAAGGCTAGACTTGAGCTTATGACATAGGGAGGATAAGCTTGAACGTCTCATCTTCCTGCCTCCACCTGAGTGCTGAGATTACAGGCTTGCACCATCACGCTTGGTTTATATGATGCTGGGGTTCAAACCCAAGGCCTTGCACATGCAGGCAAGTGATTCCTACTGAGCTGCACCATAGCCCACAAGGAAACTTTCAACATGTTTCCATAGGACAGAAACAGAGGTGCAGATAGGAAGGCAAATATCAGCCTTAGGCTATACTCAGGAGCAAGGATGGAGCCTGAATTCCTATCTCCTCTCATACCTAGAGCATGGAATACAGACTAGAAATGGCCACTGTCTATTGCGCCCAAGAGGCAGTCTGAGCAGTACAGAGCCAACAGGCTGGGGACCAGTGACATGGCTCCTGCCTCTCTCCTTCCCTCCCAGGGCCTGTCCAACCTCTCTAGCCCTCAGGCACCCAGCACCTTAGTCAGTCAGGTGTTGAAGTCACGTTGAGCTGCTCTTGTGTCCCGTCTCCCCGACTCCCCACCGACCCCAGAATTTGCCTCTGCAGTTCAAGGCAAGGGGGACCAAGTCCCAGCCATTTTCCAGACAAGAGCTCTTGGTACTAGCCCTCAAGAGCAGAACTTGGGTCGACTCAAATCAACAACCCCTGCTAGAAATGGTAAAAATCTTGTACTGTCCTTGGCTTCCCAACTCAGGACTTCTCAGCAAGGAAACAGGCATACAGTTGCCTCCTCTCTGGACTGACCCCAGTCAATCCCCCTGACCCAACAAAGAGGTCTTCCGAAGAGTGCCTCCCCAACTGAGGGAGGGATGAGATGCTCTGTGGAGAGTGTGGGTGGCTCTCAGAACTGGAGCAAGAGACCACACCCATTGCACAGATGGGGACACCTGAGCCAGAAAGTTCCCTGCAAAAGCAAGGCTATAGCTGGACCTCTACACTTTCCTGTTAGAGCAGGGGTCCTGTCCTTTCCGCGTTCACCACAGAGCCAGTAGGCTCATGGAGACCACAGCAATGCTGTGTGACCAGGGCAAGTAGCAACCTCTCTTTCTCTGCTTCCTCCTCGAAATAAGCTTGAAAGATCCACTGTACACTATGGTGAATGACAACAAATTATAAATTTGAAAACTGTCAAGAGAATCATAGAGTTCTGTGTTCTTGCCACATCAAAAGTGGGGGAACTCAAGGTTAGTGGTTTGATTTAGTCATTCCACAACATATATGTATCTGAAAGCCTCATGTTGTAAATACCATTTATATATATTAATATGTTATTAATATATATATAATTGTAAATTTAAAATATTATAAGCCAGGCATGGTAACACACACCTATGGCCCCAGCTCTTGGGAGGCTGAAGCAAGAGAATTGCCAGGAGCTGGCGGCCCGCCTGAGCTACAGTGAACAGCTTGGGTTATCCAGCAAAACTCTGCTCAAAATAAAATAATCAAAATGAGGGGCTAGAGAGATGGCTCAGCGATTAAGAGTACTGACTGCTCTTGCAAAGGACCCAGGTTTGAATCCCAGTGCCCAGATACTGGTTAACAACCATCCCTTAGTTCTTATGGCCTTCACCCCGAAAAGGAACCATCATCAAAGCCCAGAGAGGTGACACTCAGCCAAGGTCACACAAGGCACACCTGAGCTGTGAATGGCTCTTCTGTTCAAACCTCCAAAGCCCATGTTCTCAGTAGCTTGTAGCTGTCAGGGTCGCTCACTTTACAACTTCACCAAGTGAAATAGGGTCTGGGGCCTTTAAGAGGCCAGTTGCATTACATGGCCTCTTGCCCTGATCTCTAGGACCCACATGGTGGAGGGACAAACTGACTCCTGCAGGTTGTCCTTTGACCTCCACATGAGCACTGTGGCCTGCAAGTGCTAACACACACACACACACACACACACACACACATACACACACACGAACACACATACCCCCCCCCCCGCCACAGGCACACTAAATGTAATAAAAAACCAGCTGTAAGCCAGTGGACCAGCTGACAAATTAGGGAACTAGGCTCAAGTGTAAACAGGGAAGTGAAGGGACACATGACAGAAGAGAGATAGAGTTGAGGAGGCAGGACCAGGGAGTCATGGGACAGTGCTGGGTGGACAGATAAAAACACTGTGCAGAAGATACTACCTCTAGCCAATAAGTAGAGTCTCACAGTCCCAAAAGGGCTCCATAGACTGATGGTGAGGTACAAGAACAATAGGCAAGAGGGCTGAGATCCATTAGTAACGTCTGAACCAGAGGGTTGGGATCTATTAATAACGTCTGCCATGGGTCTGCTGTGCTGTTTCAGGTTCTATTCTTGGCTCCACTGGGTTTTTAACAAGCACCATTTAATCAAGTTAGCTGAGTGAACAGTACTGATTTACCCTCTAAGTGGGGGAGATGTTTTTGAAAAGAAAGAAGATAGAAGAGCCAAGGTGATGGCTCACATCAGTGATCTCAGCTCTTGAAAGGCAGAGGTAGGAGGATCGGAGTTCAATGTCATCTTCAGCTACACAGTAAATTTGAGATCAGCCTGGGCTATATGAGACTGTGGGTCCCCCCCAAATTTTTAAGGATAAATTAAACAAAGACAGACTTTTGTTTCCTTTCAACAAAAAGAACACCTTGAACAAATTTAATCGTTTCATTGACTCGAGTGGCCTTTGTCCTTGGTTATCTATTTCTGAGAAGGCCAAGTCAAATGTGACAACTCAACTGTCTCCAGGGTCTGGTGGGCAAAGGCCAGGCATGTGGTAGGGCTGGAGGCTATAGAGAAGAGCCGGGACCGGAGGACAGGCAGCACTTGGCTCTCATCACCAAAGGCGCCTTGGGGGACTGGGGTCTCCTAGGGCCGGATCCTCCACAATGTCTTGTAACATCTAGACCATGAAGGCACATTTCACAACTTTTCAAACACCTCATGCTCCAAACACAAAGAAAGAGGGGCAGGACCCAGCCTGGGGCCCCCTTGACCCCTTTGATCAGAGCATTGACCAGGTCAGCCAAGGTGGCCCCAGTGAGAGCAGGGCCATGCTTCTCTAGAGATGCCGGTCACGGTCAGTCCATAGCCCAGAAGGCTGTGAGGTCAACCAGGAAGCCGGCAGTTCTGCCCAGAACAGAACTAAAAACAATGAGCAACATTACTCTGGTCCAAGCGAATGTAAACTCTACTGGGGAATTATCTTATCTCATCATCTCGATCTCACTGCCACCCACCCCACTGAAGCAAGGACGAGAAGCTGAGGCTCAGGACAGGGGTGCTCTTGCCCCAGGTCCCCAGTATTTAGATTCCATGATACTTGCGCCCCTCTAGGGCCCTCTGTATAGGACCTGTCAGACTGAGTAGTTCCCATCACCTGCTTACAGGGGCCAGGGTTAGGAGGACGTGGGTGCTGTCGGCAGCTTTCTTCCCATCTTCCTCTTGCATAAGTGGGAGCAGGTGAACTCAAGGTCTGGGGCAAAATTGTTTTTATCTTCTCCTTGGATACGCCAGGACCTGACCCAAAGACCCAGAGAATCGAATAGGTAGAGGAAAAATAGGAAGGAAAGAACCGAGGGTCGAGTTGAATGGTAGGCCACTTGCCTGGTGAGCCCAAGACCCCAGCAACATGAAACAAATAAGAACTGATATAGAAGCTGTTGCAAACTGTGGGGCTGAAACCTGCTCATTTATGAGAGCCCAAGAGGAAAGGAGCTAGAGAACACATCATGCCCTGAACAGAAATGCCCAAGGCTCAGCAGGATGCTCAGTCAGGAAGAAGGCATCAGATTGGGGTCAGAGGACTGGGTCTAACTATGGCACGGCAGGAGTCACCTGATCTAAATCCCTTCCTCTGCAATATGGAGGCTCCTAGGCAGATAATGAGCAAGGATAGATAGAGGCTGTTTGCAGAAGAATTCTCTGAGAGCCTACCTCACTGCCCAAGGAGCCAGGCACACAGGGTGAGCCCCAAGAAGCAGACCTGCCACAACGGGAGAATACTAAACACAGAAACATACATGGCAGTGACCACTACAAGGAAAACAAGTACGAGTGAAGGGGCCAGGAGAGTTGGTGAGCCCCTCGAAAGAGATGGCATTTCACAGCAGAGGGACACACTGATAGCCGGGACAGCTCCATGAAGCCTTTTCTAGACATCAGCTAACTCCTTAGTGGAATTATAAAAGAAAGGCCCAGAGAGGCCAAGTCACTTGGTTAAGGTTATACAGCTGAGATTTAAACCCAGACAGGCCATGTTTTCAATCACAAGATCAAGACCAGTTCTGTATAGAAGATCTGGAGGAACAGTTCCTGCTTTCCTGAAAGCAGGAAACAGTATATGCAAAAAGAGGTCTATATACTAGACCTGGCAATGAAACAGACAGCCAGGGGATGCCGGCGCCTGGGGCACAGTGCCTCCGGCTCAGGTTTAAACCTAGGTTTATCCTGAGTTTCCCACTACCCCAGTGAGGGTTCAATCCTCTTAAACCTACAAGCTCCAGCCATCCCTGAGCCCCTGACCAGCCCTCTCTCAGGCTCAGGAGAGGGGATCTGAAGGATTTGGTTGAGGTGTTCATGTGACTTTCTGGTCATTTAACACTAATACCCTGAAACAGCCCATTGTCCTCAAAGAGTCCCTGGGATGGGTGGAAGGCAAGTGCCCTGGTTTGTCAAGAGAAATCAGGATAGCTGGTGACCTCCTTCTTGCTGACTGAAGGTCCCACACTGATGATGCTTCTGTGCCCAGGGCAGATACAGAGAAAGCCATGTTCTGCAAAGTACAGGCCACCCTTCTACAAGGTATGAATTCCAATCCCTGCTCAGAGGGCAGTTCTCCCTGGTGGTAGGAGGTGGCTGTGTGGGAACCCAGCTGTCATCAACTTGGGTACAGGGTGGTCCTATTGCTCCCTAGGTGGTGAAGATCAGAGACAGGGTGGACAAGTTTTTGTTAAAATGACACAAAAATTATGCTAAGTTCAAAGGAAAGACAGGAGGTCCTCCGAGTCGGTTCAAGAGCGAAGGGCAGAGAAAAGTTGTAAAAAGGAGGTGCAGGGACCCCCTTTCTCCTGAGTTGGACACCCAAAGCCTAGGCTGGGGGAGGAGAGGAAGGCCTCTTAGCACACCTCCAGGATATGGTAACAAAGCTAAGCTAGAGGAGGAGGAGAAGGCAAAGAGGAGAGGGAGGGAAGGAGACGGAATGAGGAGGAGGAAGAGCCGGAGGGATGAAGGGATGGAGGAGAGAAGAGGGGAGGGGGGGGGGAGGAGTGAGGACAGGGAGGAGGGAGGAGGGAGGACGGGGAGGAAGTGGGGGACTGGACAGCCCTCTGTGTCCACTGGGGCTCTGGGCCCATGTTAGAGAGAAGCGGGACCAGGTTGGTGCACCTGTAGATTCCGCGCACACAGAGCTTCAGAGACCACCAGCTGACCGGCCAGCTGCCTGGCCTCCTTCGGCTCACAGGTGGGTGCTCTGAGCTCCGAGCTGCTCACCTCCTCCCCCTCAGCCAAGGAGCAGGGGGAGGGTGAGTCAGCAGGCAGCACCTCCTGGCAGTGACTCACCCAGCCACAGGGCTGTCATGCACTTCCCCAGTACCCTCCCAGGCGCCTCTGTGGAGGGGGCAGGGCATCAGGGCTGGGGGCGGTCGTGGAGGGCAGGGCTGTGGAGAAGGATTATGTCTGGAGGCTGGCCACCTCACAAAACTCCCCTTTCAAGCTTCAGCACCCCTAAGGCTGCACCTGTGTTCTCTGTGCGAATGGCAAACAGGGCCCCTCCCTTGCTGTCTGCAGTCAGGGCACCCGGTGGCCCTCCATAATCACAGCCCTAACAATGTCACCAGGACTGTTTGAAGCCATGGCTGCATGGAAAGCAGTCAGGACCCTCTGCTCTGTGGCCTCTGGCAAGTCACTGTCACTCTGAGCCTCAGCTTTACCATCTGTACAGTGGGTACGATGTGTGGGGCATGCTGTATGATGTTTGTAAACACCCTCCCGAGCGTTCCTCTTTTAATGCTGCTTTCTCCTCACAGGAAAAACTTTCATCTTCCTTCCTAGCCCCACCTTACCTCACTTAAGAGGAAATGAAGCCCAGTCAGACGGTGGAGCCAAAGAGGCCAAAGGCCAGGCAGTAGCAACTACCCACTGAAAAAGCCCATCTGCTCTGAGCAAAGGCCTGGCTCCCCTGCAAACTACACCCATTTTCTCCTGGAGCTACAGGACACCCTCCCCACGCCTCCCAACACACCTTGGCTCTCAAGTGCCCTTGACCAGGGATACTGGCCCATGAGTAATAATGACCAGAATCCTCACCAGGCAGCAACAGCTGTGGGTTCCATGAGCCTCACAGCGTCTCTGAATGTCACCCTGCCCACCAAGAGTTTCAGCGGCTCCCTGACGTCAATCACAGCAAACATATCCCAGGGAGTGCTCAGGTCCTGTGGGTGATGCTCAGTATAGGGACCTTTTGCAGAGTTAGAGGGCAGAGTGTAGCAACAGGCTCTTGGAACACAGGTAGAGCAAGTGACAGAGGAAGAATGGCCTGGAACTTCTCAGCGTCTGAACACAACTCCCCCAAGAAAGTCAAAGATGAATGAATTTTTGTTGTTCTTGGAGAAATGAGCCCCAAATCTTTAGAGCTTCCATTTCAATCATACAGCGTTCCTTGAGCAGTTCCCAAATGACTTGAGTGAACTTGCTGTGTACCTCCCCCAAAGGTTTATCAAATGCCCTGGGAAACTGCGTGCTGGGGCCCCAGAAGCCTGGGTTCATCCGTATGCAATCTCACATTCTAGGTGAGGAAACCAAGGCTCTGGGCCCACAGCAGATCAGCCATGCTGGCCTCTGCCACAGGCAGCCCCACAGGCCTGCAGAGGATAGCTCCAGAAAGGAAATTGGGAGGGAGCTGAAGGGTGTGCACACTCCCAACACCCCTGCCTTGGGGATACAGTTGGTGCCAGAGGCAAAGAAGGCTCCTATTGCAAACCTGGGTACGCGAGATTCATATCTAACTCTGGTTGATGGACGTTGGTGCAGCGGGCGGCGGTGGCCGCGTCTTCCAGGGCTACAAGACCGTGCCTAACACCAGCTACTGCTCAGCTAGAAGGAAAACTCAGCATTAAAATCCGCATGGGGAGCGGTTGGGAGACTGACACATGGCAGCCGTGTCTTCCTCCATGCAGAAGTTATCTCCCTGGGCGACCCCAGAACACTCCTCTCTGCCGCTAGCCCACGTAAGCTCCGTTGGAGCACAGGACTGGTAACATGCAGTCCACTTTTTCAGGGAGCTCCTCGAGAGACAACCACACCAACCACTGGAGACTCCTCTGAGGCATGCCCCTTCCTCTGCATTCATCAGCTTGCTTCTACCTAACCCCTCCTAGCAGCCAGGTCAGTACCAGCTCAAGAACTAGCCGTGGCTCCTAGCTGCCTGCAGAATCACCTCAGAACCTCTCCACCTGGAAGCCAAGACCCTTCCTCAGTTAGTAACTCAACTCTTTTTCTGTCCCAGGCTTGTGTCAGCATTCCCCTCTCCAACTCTGCTCTTCTCTTCGAGCTCCTCTGTGTTTCAAGTGGATCCCACTCACCGGGAGCACCTCGAAGCTCTCCTGGCAGCTCAGACTCGGCCACATCGTTCCCTATCATCCTCCCAATGCCAGGCTCTTATTCAGAACTGAGAAACTATGGGCAAAGTTCCACGATCCCTGAGGGAGAAACTGTTTCTTTGTTTGTGAAACAGGCCCCATGGTTTCTAGAGCTCAGGACACGGGATAGGGTGCGGTTATGTGGGCTTCCCAGGAATCTCAGAATCCGGTGGGGCTGCGAGAGGCAAGGCGATAAACTTGGAAGCACTGGGTAAAATGTCAAACAAAATTGACAAGTGGAAGAGACTAGCTGGCTGATGCAGTGCTTACGCCAGGCTGTTTGCACCTGGGGGCTCCTGTGCCAGGCTCACTCAGACTTGAGAGGTTCACTGTGGTCCTCCTGTGGCTGCCTCTCACCACACCCACTTCTACCTTTATTTCAAAACTGGAGAAACCAGGGCTTAGGGGGATACATGCCCTGGCCCCAGGTGACCCAGTGAACAATCAGGAGAGGCTGGCTTCCGACTCCAGCCTGGGCCCGCATGCTT
Organism: Eospalax fontanierii; assembly: GCA_035773235.1. Classification (NCBI taxonomy): domain Eukaryota; kingdom Metazoa; phylum Chordata; class Mammalia; order Rodentia; family Spalacidae; genus Eospalax; species Eospalax fontanierii. Next base: position 86,678,198 of record CM069526.1, read on the forward strand.
CATCACCCTGCTGGGGTAGAAGGAGTCTGAGAGACATATTTAAGGGCAGGTGGGGTGAGCTGGGGCAACTTCTGGGGCTGGGTAGTCAAGTGGAGCCTGTAAGAAGTACCTGAGACCAGCCCAATCCCAGGCATCCAGGGACACCAAAAGCTCTGCCTTAGCTCAGCACCCTGGTAAGGGCTGAGATGGCTGAGCTAGCCTCACACAGCACCTTGCCTCTAGCCAGGGCCAGGGTTCAAACACGAGGTGTCACGCTAACACCCCATCTCCTCCACTGCCCCTTCAGGGCCTCCTCTACATCAGGTGATCAAGAACCCTGGGGTCTGTGACTGAACGGTGAGCAGATCCCCAGAGTCGGTGGCTTCCGGGGGGTTTGAGCACAATAAAGACTTGGGAACTGAGTTGGGGCAGCAGCTCAGGCAAGAGCGGTGTGGAGGAGCAGCCAGCTGGGAGGTGAACATTACAGGGCTGGGTCTGGACTTGAGATCAGACAAGAGCTGAATGGATGGGCCTGGGAAATAGGAGGAATTATAGAGGGACCATATGGAGGCCCTGGGAACCTGGGAATATGACTTTGGGGGAGCAAGGGAACCTCACTGGGGTCCTCAGGATGGCTGTGACCACAGAAATCCAATATTGCTACTCCTCAACCTGACTATTTGAAGTCCTTCAAGGTCCCATCGGGAGCTTGAGATCACTCATGTGGGCATCACTGAGTTACAGATGACCTGACAACTCAGTGCCCAGAGCTTCCATACAGGAGAGGGCAAGACTCAGATCCCAGCTCTGCCATATGCAACCTCAGCTCCTGACCTCCTGCTTCGGTTTCCTCATCTGCAAAGCACAACAGATCAACCTCGAGGGACAGAGGGCCAATCACACCTGCTGATGGGGGTCACTCCTGGGTACAGGACAAGTGCAGAGAGGCTCACACTAAAACCCAGTTCAGGAGGGCAGTATCCGGAAGGTCCACCCAGGGGAGCCTGGAACAGCGGTGACCAGGACTAGATACATCTTCCTGCAATAGAGCTCTGCTACCATGGCTGGTGGCCCAGGTGCAATTGGGACAAAACAGGTGCAATTGGGACAAAACCTTCACCAGCGGTCTTTTTATTTTATTTTTCCTATATGTGACCCAGGTTTCGAATGCAAGGTGTGTGCTATACCACAGAGCCGTACCCCAGTCCGTCTGGTTTTGTTTTTTTTTTTTTTTTGCTATTAAAAATGTCTCTTTTAAATAGTAGTGAAAATAATTTGTCACTTAAAAAATATGGATATATATCTGTGGGTCTGGAGAGATTAAGAGTGCTTGCAGAGGACCCAAGTTCAATTCCTAGTTCCCATGTCAGTCAACCCATGAGCATCTGCAACTCCAGGTCCAGGGGATCCAGCGCCCCTTTTTGGTGTCCTTGGGTGTTGCATACACATGTCATGCACACGCAAACACCTAAATAAAACCTGAAAGAAATCTCTGAAAGCGGTCTGAGATGTAGCTGAGTGGCAGAGCTTTGCACAGGGCTCCACCCTCAGAAACACACACAATTAACTTAGTAGAATTAAAGCCAGAGGATGGGATTCACCAACCAAATCTCCACCTCTACTCACCCTCGAGGTCCTGGCTGTTCACAAGGGGGTGCACCCCCAAGCACCCCAATGTACATGTGGCTCTCTTCCATCCTCAATGCTACCTCCAGGAAGCCCTTTCTGCCCAGCCCATACCCATCTCCCAGCAGGGAGGCACTGGCTCCCCCAACAGTAATCCTGTTTCTTCTCTGGTGGCTTCAGATTGCTTTCTGTTCCAGGGCAGGGGCTGGACCTTGCCCAGGTGTGCTGAGGACCCAGGTTTACTGTAGTCATAGCAACCCTTTGTTCTCTAATTCCAAGTGCGGTTGAAATAATAACTGCAGCTGATACGGCTGGCCCAGGCTGGACGCTTTATATAACTCTAGCTAATGGCAGTTTTTTTAATCAGGCTAAATATTTCCCTTCTTTCCTTAAGTCCTTCTCCAGTGATTGCTTCTGTTCACTTATCTCCTAATTAGTCCAAAGATAATGAGACTTTACAGCATCTTAATCTACAGGGACAAAAAGCACTCCAGAAATACCATACACATGGACATTCGTTTACCTGCCCAGCCATTACCTGTGTGTACCAAGCTCCTGGCATTTAATCCTTACCAACCACCAAGTGAGAGGAGAGACCTCGCCTCACTTCCAGGATGCCCAAACGAGGCTCAGCAACTTTAGGCAATGTGTCCAAGCTTTGCACAGTCAGGAAGGATCTTCAATGCTGAGATCAGGAGTGCTTCTGGATTATGACCTTTGATACCGCCCCGCCCCCCAACTTGACACAGGAGGACACTGAGAGAGGCTAAAGCAGGGGAGTCATTTTGCAAATTAACCAGCAAAAATTAGATTCCACGTCTTCTGAGTAGGCCCAAACCACAGTTATTGTCACAGGCTGGGTAGCAGCCATGTAGCATGGTGGCATCGGTGGCAGGTGGCAGCAACAGCAGACAGAGAGACACATGCCACAAGGGCCTGGCTAAGTGCTTTTCCATTTAATTATACGTGGAACAGGTGGGAGTCGGGGACACCAGCTGTGATAGCTAAATACTGACCCCTCTGGCTAAGGAAGGATTTTTTTTCTTTTCTTCAACTACTAAATTCAAAGAGGCTAAAGAAATTAAGAGGCCAAAGTCCAGGGGTGTGGCTCTCCTCAGTGACTGTGCCATTTCCGTAAATGGAGCTGCTACGCCCCCAAGCCTGTCTTAGTTCCCATCCCCTTACCTCCCCTGAGCTGTCGCTCACTCTGACTCTTAGAGTACCCTGCCCTCTGCAGCCCAGGGCTCAAGAGCTTAATCACTAAGCATACAGTCGGGGCCACCCCCAAAAAGTCTCCTTTTCCTCCTTGGGGGCAAGGATACCTGAGATTCAGGCCATAGCTATAAATAGACAAGAAATCCGTCTTTTTTAATTGGCTCATCTATTTATTTGGTCAAGGAGTTCCTCCTGACCCCCGCCGCCCCCCCGCCGCCCCCAATGGCCGAGTTCTACATTAATGCCAGCACTCGCTGGAGAGGAGGTGGTTTCTGCCGTCTTGCTCTCTGAGTTTCACAGCAGGAGACACCTTCCTCTAGACTCTGGACCCCACATCATATCATTGGACTCCTGTACTGTCTCACATGATTTTAGCTACAACCTAACAGGCCGCTAGCCAGCTGTGTGGTGACCTCAGGGTCCAGGCTCCCACTGCCTGGGGCCCTCAGTTGCACCGTCTGCAAAATGGGCCATTTCAAATTACATAAAGCAAGGCTGGAGGAAGAACCTTAGTACACACAGCACAGGATTAGATTTGCACTGGACACAGCACACCCCCTGCCCAGGAAGATCAACCAACTTTTATTTCAAGAGCTTTTTCAGCAAATACTGACCAACTGCTTAGCTCTTGCTTCGAAAGGCAGACTCAAACCCAGAGCTAGAGGTGTACCCATCGGGAAAACACCAGGCACTCTGCATTTCTCCATCAAGCTGAGTGTCAAAAAAAGGGCTTTGGGAAAGTGGCTCTCCATAGCCATCCCCTAAGCCCTTTAAGTGGAGTGTCAAACTTGGTAGATTAGATAGATCACCAGAATGTGGTTCCTCCTGGGTCCTAGGGAAATAAGATTCTCCTACAGGTAAAGCTACACCACCCATTATCAAAACAACACGGCAGTAACCACCTTGATGGGGCACCTGGTCCCCAGGGGCTGGTTCCCCAAAGTGGGTCAAGACCAATTCCTGGGCATGACATCAGACATCAGGGGTTACCAGGTGAGTCTCACTCCCATTACCCTCCACATTGCCAGGACATAAACGAGGTCAAACCATGCCCTGCCCAGCTTCCTTGGAAGTTCTCTTTACTTTCACTCTCTGCCTCTGCTTCCAGAGATAGTGTCTGTTTGGTCCTCCATAGATAGTGCCTGTCTAGTCTTCTTCCTCCCTGGATGCTGTCCCTCAAGACCTATGAAAATGGTTCCTGCTTCCAGAGCATCTCCACAGGCTCTGGGATACAGCTCGGTGCTGGAGTGTGCCTGGGAATACGCACACGTGTGCGTGTGCACACACACACACACACACACACACACACACACACACACAGACAACCAAGACGTCTTCACAGAATCCCTGTTCTGGAACTCTCCGGGCTGGCTGGAAGCTTCCCTCACCACCGAGTCCCTAAGAACAGGAGCTGGGCCACTAGCAAAGTCCACGGCAGCACTATGGTGGCATGTCTGCCTGTCTGTCTGATTATTGAGATGAGGTCTCACATAACCCAGGCTGACGGACCTCTGATCTCACTATGTAGCTGAGGATAACCCTGAGCTCCCAATTCTTCTGCCTCTACCTCCCAAGTGCAGGATTACAGGTTTAGGGCCCACACACAGCAGAAGTCCGCAGCTTTTGATGACTGAATGCTCACTTTCGGTTCTCAGTTTGCATTTGCTTCAGAGATTCCCCCAAACTTCCCCTGCTGTCAGACGCTCTCCTCAGCACCCATCTCCACAGGACGGCAGGACTGGAAGCCAGTGAAAAGGTGAACTTTCTCAATGACTGGAAAGGCTAAAGGCAAAGAAAGGTCACTATCCCACCAGAGGCAGAGATCGGGTGACTTTCCTCCTCGCCACAGGGCCTTGAGGCCACTCTCTGAGCCAAGAGTGATGGATCACACCTATAATTCCAGCACTCAGGAAGCTGAAACAGGAGGATCATTTCAAATTCCAAGCTGGCCTGGGCTACAGGCCTGACCCTGTCTCAAAAATCAAGAGCAAAAGCCATTCTGGTTCTGTCTCTTGTAGGGTGAAAGCTGTCTCCGAATGTCTAGTTGAGGTGTGATATTGTTCCCAAGATCACTGTGTAGTAAGCACTACAAAAACCTGTTAACAAGGGACATTTGCATCAAGCTTTTAAAACTACTTTCTCCACCAGGTGTGGTGGCGCATGCCTTTAATCCCGGCTACTGAGAGGTAGAGGCAGAGGCAGGCAGATCTCTGTGAGTTCCAGGCCAGTTGGAGCTACAGGGAGACCCTGTCTCAAAAAGACAAACAACAACAACAACAAAAATCCTCAAAAACCAACAAAGTGCTTTTTCCTGTATGGCCAGCTATTCCAGCAGGCATTCTAGACCCTACATTATGACAGGAAACTGAGGCACAGCCAGGAAGCAGCAGCAAAGATAGTTCCCAGAACACCAGGAGATTTCGAAAGGGGAGGCACCTGAAGTCTCAAGGTGCTGTGTGACCTTGGACAGGTCTTAGCCTTGCACCGTTTTTATTTATATATTTATTTTTATTCTGCTGCTGGTGACAGAACCCAGAGTGTCTGCTTCACCTCTGGGCTACACTCCTGGGCCAGGGAGACTTTTTATAAGTGAAAATGGATGAGAGAGGCTCACAAGGGGTGTAAGAGACATTAAGTATCAATCACTTCTGTCAAACACTGTGAAACTGTGGTTTAGGACAAAGAATTCAAGTCTTTTAATCCCTACCTGGTTTATGCAAAAGCCCTGTGGCATAAACCTGGTGGCCTGGGGTGGCCAAGCCTCTCCCTTTTATTCAGCCCCTAACCCTAACGCCTTCATTTCCTTTGCACTGATTTTTTCAGAACTAACCAACTGTGAAAGACTGAGGTCAGACCCCAGCCAGTAAAAACACGACACGCTCCAGGCTTGGTGTACTTGCTTGATCTGACTGACTTAACGCACTCTTTTGCAAAACGAAATGCTGCGTTACCGAGTTACTTTTCCTTTGTCTGTTCATCCCTTGTGCAGTATTGGTGATGTCCTTGGACCTCAGATTTTGTTTCTAACAGGGATATGACTCCTGGACCCCAAACTGAGATGGCCTCCCACTTGTCTGCACTCCTGTGGGTGCCAGCATTGATACTGGTCCCTGAACATTTGTCATCTCTCCCCTCCATCTTGTCCCTGCCTGGTGTACAGCAGGCTCTCAACTCACCAAGAGAATGGATAAGTGAATGCTGAGTAAGCGTTGCATTCTTTCAGCCTTGAGAAGGACAAATCCGGAGGGCCAGCAGGGATCCTGTGCTAGGCAGCTTCCTGTTACTATAGCAAGATACCTAACAGGAATAGTTTATGGACAGAAAGTTCACTTTGGCTCACAGTTTCAGAGGTTTCTATGCACAGTCTCCTGGTCCCATTTTTTCGGGCCTGAGTGAGGCAGCACATCATGGTGACATGTGAGACATGAAGAATAGGGCCAATTCTTAATAGTCCCCTTCAACAACAGGGGCTTCTTCTCATTAGGTACCATCCCTTAAAGGACTCACCACCTCCCAGTAGTAGAACAGGTTGGGGACCTGTGGGGGACACATTAAACCAGAGTAGCCCCAAGGAAAGGAGAGAAGGTAGAACCCAGGCTTGACCAGCTTGTCTACATGACATGACTGCAGAAGTGATCTGTGGCCTGGAACCTCTTTAGGCACAGGACCTCTTTCCATGTATCCTGACTTTTAGAGAGGCCCTCCGTTCAAAGAACATGACTGAATTTCCAGCACATGCTCAGTAAACATGTCCACATGAGAACCAGACCTGGTGAGACCACTAGGTCAAAACCAGGTGTTTGCACTGGCCAGAAGTGGAGCACAACCATGCCTCAGTATTTGTCACACACGATGAGAAATGGCTTGCTGTGCACGTGAATTCTCACCGAGCCAGTGCCCTGTATTTTATCTGGCCACCCTATCCAGTGTCCCGAGGGATTCCCGTGTTACCCACACCCTAGCACAAAACACAAAGCCAGCATAATACAAGAGATTGAATACTGCCTGGTGTGAAAAACAAGGCCACGCATTCTCCTTCCACAGGTCCCGCCTTCCCCTCTTCCCAGTGAGAGGAAGCTTCTTCCCTGCTGGCTTCAGAGACCTTTTGAAGTCCTCTGGGCTTTTCCTTGTCTCTATGTGGTTTTCCCCAAGCAGGTGTCCATTACTGGGGATGTCACACAGATGACATATATACCACCTTCCAGCCGGTCCCCCTGACAGACATTACTAATCAATTGTGGCCTTGTTTCTACTGATCTCGCCCCAGCTTTAGATTCTTCTTCAGAACTTGGTCTCTGGAACTCCTGTAGAGCTTAATGGATAAGAGAAGGCCCCAAGGAAGGGATGATCAGAGGCTGGCAGGATGTCTGGAAAAGTCTATCAGGGGAGTGAAACCAGCTAAAAACCACAAGAGAACTCAACCTTGAAGGCCACTAAGAAATCATCTTCCTCCCTGTGTCAGAAAGTAGCAAGAGTTTGGGTGAAGGGCAGATTTGCAGGGATGCATGAGAATGGCGAGAAAGGACAGAGGTAGGGACTGGGTCAGCATGGGGAATGAGGGTAGGGGTTCCAGCCAAAACAAGGGTGAGAGGGGGACGTGTGGCCCCAGGGGGTGTGCCGAGGCTGCCAGGCTGGGGCTGAGGCTGGAGGGGCAACTGGGAAGGGTCTGTGTGTTCCTGTACCCCACAGACCCCACAGAACAGGTGTTTTACAGACCAGAGCACTCAGCTCCAAGAGGGGAGCCCCCTACACTGGCCACCTGACCCCTAAGTGGCACAGTAGGGTACCACATCCAGTCACTGTCACCTGAGAAACTATCTGGGAAGAACTGATTCAGTGCCTTTGTTCTAATGTGAGGGAGCAGCCACTGATCCAAGCCCCCACCCCTAGCCCTACCTGAGGTTGGAGGGGAACAGGTTAAAGGTGCTGCGGTCCCTCCTTCAGGAGGGCTTGAAGCCAGACCTCCACACCGAGGGGATGGTTGACCAGGACCCACGGGCTCAGGAAGCTCCTGCTTCAGGGAACTAGGGTTTTAGGCTATCGCTCACTGGCTGAGATAGATGAGCAGCTGGAAATACTGTCCAGAAACTCCTCGGATGTGGTAAGCACCTCTGACCTCTGAGAGGCTGTGGGAAGCCCTCCTCAACCAAATGTTCATGCCCCCTGCCGGGACCAAGGACCAGGATGGAAGCTGGAAGCTGCACCCAGAGCACCTTCACTGTGTCCCAGCACAGTTGGAGCCTGGACAGAGATACCTGCTGGCCCTGATTTTTGTGGGAAAGCTCCTGTCCTATCAGCTGCCAGAGACACACAGACTGCCACAGCCTTCTTAAGCCTCAATTTTACCATCTGTGGCATAGGGCAGCACTTAAGTACCTTGGACGATGACATAAGAGCTTAAAATGAAGTGTTGTGACACCTACAGTGAGCTGCAGATGCTGTCTTCTGACTCCTCCAAGACACAATCACATCAGTCACAGGGACATATAGCAATGACAGGCACTGTTTATTGAGAAACTACACCCATCACTGTACCAACTTTCTGTTTTTCTTTCCTTTCCCCACAGAAGGGAAATTCTGCATTACATCACCTCAAATTCATTTTCACAAAGGTTGTAGGAGGCAAGGATGTGTTCAGGGTTACTAGAGGGCAGGGTTTGTTCTGCAGCCTCTGAAAGGGCCTGCTATTCTCAGCCATTTCTTATTTTCTGCGTTTTTCTTGTCTTCTCCAAATTAGGAAGGCTGAGAGACGAGGAGCTGATGCTCTGGGACGCAGGGTTAAATCCTGTGTTCCCTGAAGCCCTAAAGGCAGAAAGGTCCCCAGGGAGGGGCTGCCACTCCTCCTCAGTGCCCCAGAGCTGTCAGTGACGTTGAGCAGAAGTGCCAAAGAGGGCCATTTCTGAAGGGGTGGGGAGTTGACATCGGGGTCTGTACACCTTAAAGATGGGCGTCCGGGGCTGCGCATGGTGATGCGCACTTTTAATCCCAGGGCTCGGGAGGCAGTGGCAGGCAGATCTCTGTTTGATCGAGGCCAGCCTGGTCTACATATCATGTTCCAGGCCAGCTGGAAGATTCTGTCTCAAAAACCCTAAATAAATAAATAAATGAATAAAAGTATACCAGAAATTAAGCTCAGTGGCAGAGCCAGCATGTGCCCTGGATCCCACGCCCAGCATTCGGGGAGAGCTGCGCTTCTGCGCTGGGTCAGCGGTGCAGTTTCTTCACCAGACCAAGGTGTAAGGTGCCCGGGTGTGCCCCACATTCAGGGTCATCAGACAGAAGGGCTCCGGACTGACTCACAACAGCAGGGTTAATACCTGTCACCCCTACCGAGCCTCCCACACAGTGCTTATGGTGGGGCTCAGGGGAGGAGGGACAACCTAGCCTGCAGAGGCACTACATTCCACCTCCAGTGCCCAGCCCCCATCCAAAAATTAAAAAAAAAAGATCAATTTACTCATTATGTATATTTTATCACAATTAAATAGAGAAGTGAGGCATGTTCACTGCCAAGTGTTATAAGAGGAACTGAAAGCAATTTTCCACTGGGGGATTTGTTAAAGAAATGCTTTCCTCCAGTAGGCTGCTCTCTGCAGCCCGGGTTGACTAGACTTTCAGCTCCCCTGCTGCCTCTGGAGTCTGGGATCCCGGGCCTGTGCCATCATCACCCCTTGCTTCTATGGATTCTTCTAAGAATGGTTTGCCAGCCTCACATATAGCTGTGCTGTCTTAGTTAAGCCTCAGAAAACGCTGGCCAAGCACCTGTGTCTCCAAGTATTCAGAAGGCTGAGGCGGGAAGACGGCAAAAGCCTGAGAGTTTCCAAAGCCGCTGGGACAACGCGGCAAGGCTCCAAGATTTTTATTTTTATTTTTGACAGTGCTGTACACTATGACAGTGTAGACCGGCTTTAAACTGCCAGGCTAAAGCGATCTTTCTGCCTCAGCCTCCCAGGCAGTAGAATGACAGACTTGTGCCACCACACCCAGCTTGTAGACACACGCAGGCCCTGTTCCATTACACAGTGGTTATCTCGGTGTGGAGGAACATGGGTGAATTTTTATTCTTTCTTTTTGCTTTTCAGTGCTGAGTTTTCTGTATTCAAAATATATGACTTTTATAATCAGGGTAAACCCAATAACCCAAAAATGCCATTTTCTAGTTGACAAGGCCTTTCAGGGAGCAGGTGTGGAGGTTCACACTCTTCTGAGCAGGGCTGAGATGGCACTTTCCAAGGACACTGGAGTCTACAGTCGTTGCACGGATGCCTCAGATCACAGCAAGTTGGAGGCATGCCCTGATAGCAATCTCTTCTTCAAATTACCCGGCACCCTGGAGGGTGGCACCCCAGAGATCAGCACCCTAGAAGGGGCTGACCTCAGATTCACCTTGTCAGTTGGAGTTATAGCTGCTTTAGGGACCCTTCAATAGGAAACCCTACATGGCACACTTGGCACTGATTCTGCGTCCTGCTGAGTCCATTGAACCTGACTGTTCACCAAGCCTCAGTGTCACCCTGATTGGCATCCCCATGCCGTGGTGGGCCGCTTGGCTGTGATGGCTCCGTTTTACAGTGGGGAGTCTGAGGCTCAGAGGTCAGCCACTCCCTTCAGGGTCTCACTGCAGAGGCTGGAGCTAGATTTTATCTCCACCGGGGGCTTTTTGTTGTTGTCTTGTGGTGCTGGGGATGGAACCAGGGCCTTTACAAGCCCATGAACCACATCCCAGCCCCGGAGCTAGAATGAGTGTGGGCCCATGTGACCTCAGTCCTATGGTCTCCACCTGAAGATGAACAGATAGCATCGTATGGTGTGCGGGGACAGGGCACACCCAGAACTCAGACTTCCGATGGCTGTGGTGATAATGAGGTTTATTTCCCTGTGAGATGCTTTATTGCATTTCCTGCCTCTTGGGGGATGGAGTGGAGACCATAAACCCCTTTTCAGATGGAGCAAGCAAGCCAGGAAGGCTGCACAGGAGAGGCATCAGGAAGCTCTGAGGAGGAGCAGCCCGGTCTCCGTCTGCTTTCTGCCTATGAAGCTGCCAGGCCCCATGGGCTGGTTACTTGCACAAGACTCTTTATCTGGAAGCAGGACTCACATTCCAGCCTGGAGTCCCTGGTTTCTACTGCCCTTGACTACTCATTAACCAGCATGAAGGCCTTGGAGAGGGGAAGGGGCTGGGTGTGCAGCGGGATCCCAGCCTGTAGGCAGGGAGGACAGTTGCTACTGTAATGTCCAGCATTACACTACATTGTGGGCACCACAGTCAGACAAGTGAGTTTGTAGCTATAGAAATTTAGGAGGAGCTCATTTACTTCTAGTTTCCCAGTCTACATGGTGTTACTTCAGGTCTGCACCTGCGTCAATGAGGGGCGTGACCATGCCTGACAGGGAGTAAGCACTGCACCTGTTGGTCTGTCATTGTCACAAAGAGGAAGAACCGCATTTTCTAGGACTCTTGGGGGCTGCACTAAGCTAATATGTCCTATCTCCAGGTAAGGCCAGCACCCACTGGTGGTGGACATTCACAATACATGACCACTAATTAAGAGGGAGACTTCCTCAAGCCAGTCATCTCCCCACTCAGCAACCGCTCGGAGAGGTGTTCCGAGCCACTGGGGACATGTCTGTCTGACACCAGAGAACACATGGGGTCCAGTTGGCTGTTTGTGATGTGGAAACACACCTGGCCAGGGAAAGGGCGGGACAGCAAAAGTGGAACTGGGTCCAGACAGGCAGCTACCAAAGGTCCTCAGAGTGACAAACTGACTTTTCTCTCATTCTTGCCTTCACACTTGATGCTAAGTTGACCATACTCCAACCATATGTACCCCAGGGAGAGACCTTCTCCCTTAGGAGCTGCGGACATATGCAAGGCTGAGGGTTCACCAGGACCAGGAAAAGGAAAAGAGAGGAAGAGAAGCTGGGAGGAGAGAGATTAGATACTAAGACACCTCTGTCCAGGAAGATGTCAGGGTTCTCAAGTTCAAGAGCAGGGTTCCACAGGTGGGTCATGAGATCGGCAAAGGAGCAGGACAGGGAGTGGCTGGCAGCTGCAAAAGGCAGGGCCAGGAGCGTTCCAATGTGTATGCACTATTGAGTGTTACTGAGTGCCAGGAGTAAAGGGCTTTGAAAGCCCCATGTTTAAAACCAGTCAAATCAGCCTGAAGAACACAACAGTAAATCCCTCTTAAAGACAGTATTGTGATACTGTTCTAAAAGAAAGAGAAAAGAAAAAGACAAGAGAAAGAAAGAAAGCTGCAATAAATACCGAGCAATCAGCAAAGTGTCATTAAGGGCTATAGATTAGATAAAAGAACTGTGTCAATGTTAAATGTCCTGGCTTGATAATTGGGCTGCGGTTATATAAGAAAATGGCCTTACTCTTTTGAAATACCTGAAGAACTGGGGGAAAAGGCCACCCTACTTGCAACTTGCTCCCCAGTGATTAAGCGAAAACAGAATATTCATGTGACTCTCTGTAGAGAGAAGTAGATAGGAATGCAACTTTGCCAGAGGTTTTCAGTTTTGTTCAGTGAAGCTGGCTAGGGCTGTAGCTCAGAGGTAGAGCACAGAGCATGGCTCCACCCCCAGCAGCATGTACACACAAAGCTGAAGAGATGAGACAGGACTGTGATCAGAGCCCCGATTCCTGGAGCATCTTGTCTGCAGGCAGGGCACCCTTGAACATGGGTCTACTCCAAATCTCAGTCAACTCAGCCAGCACATGGATACATGTAGGCCAGAGCACACACAGGGAACCATCACAGGTGAGCCAGGAGACCCTCGACCCAGAGGTGCCAGGGACAAGGTGCTGGGGCCACCTAGGGTGTCTTGTCTTCTAAAACCTGGGGAAGGTGCTGAGCTGGAGCCCTCCTCCCCCAGCTCTCAGGATCCCGCTAGGGGTCAAGGCGAGCCTGAGCCCATGAGAAGGCTGAAGGCTACTTACATTTCAGAGGCTCCTCCGATGAGGCTGTGGCTCTGTCTCTGTACCTGTGCAAAGAGGAAGCAAAAAGTATTCTTAGGACCTTTGTGCCCAGGACTCCAGACCTGACCATGGGTGACCCCAGATACATACATGCTAGGGAGGGGCTTCCCTGACCCTGTGGAGCCTGGGACCAGGGATAGGGATAGTTGAGACCTGCTGAGTCTCAAACACATATGTACACCTGCTCTCACACATGGTAACTCAGACCCATTAGATGGACACCTGCACACATACACACACGACACTTGCTTAGCACGAATCCTTCCTCTGGATTCAGTACCCTTGAACCAGCCCAGCCAAGTTTTACAGAATGCGGTGGGGAACTGCCTATAGCCTGGTGGGTTGGATGGGCAAGAAAGGTCCCTTTTGATCTTTGGCACATGGGTAAGCCATCTGCCAGACCAGACAGGAATGCCCACATTCCCATCAGCTCCGTTACATACCCAGGTCCCAAGTCTGACTGGCTATTCCCTGCGGACAGGGCAAGACTAGATGGAGCACTGGAAAGGCTCCCATGATACTTTTCAAAAAATGCTATTACATTTATGTATTCATTTGTGTGTGTGCTCATGTGGAGGTCAGAGGACAGCTTGCAAGAGAGATTCTCTCCTTCCAACATGGAGGTCCTGGGATGGAACTCAAGTTATTGGGCTTGGCAGCCAGCACTTTTATCAGCTGAGCCATCTTGCCAGCCCAACCCCAAGATTCTTACAGAATGTGAAGTCCACCAATTACCATATTAAATGTTCTAAGAACCACCAGGTCAAGGAAAGCTGCTGAACTTTGCTGAGCCAGCAATTCTCCAATGAGAATGACCTAGAAGTCATTTTATGGATTCTGCTGTGGTTCTTAATTTTTATTTATTTGGTCAGATTTACGGTAATGTGGATGGAACCCAGAGCCTCATACATGGTCCCCAAGAGTTCAGTAGAGCTGCATGTCTATCTTCTTGTTTAGTTTTAGGTTTTTTTTTTTTCTCTTTTCTTTTCTTAACAGGGAACCTCTGTTCTTTAGAACTGGGTTTGGAAACAGACAAGTGGGGGCAGAGCACAGGGCCTGGCCTCCCAGGCCACCCGCAGTGCCGTGCTGCTGGCTCAAGGCAGGAAGGCTCTTCAGTTTTCCTGGAACATAAAGATGTAAAAAACCAGGGGAAAGAGTTTCTTATCAATGGAGATCAAAGATTTCAACAAACACTCAAACTGGGCTTAGTGGTGCACAGGGGTGAAGGGAGAAGGCAGGCAGTGAACACGTGGCCTCCGTTCAACCCCACTCCTCTCCTCCTCCCTGCAGTCCTGTCTTCCCCAGCTCTGAGCAAAGCTATGGCTGCACTGTCAGTACACAGAGGCCTCTCATCAGACTCCTCAGAGTTGCAGCAGGCACCCACTGGGTCCAAGGCATCATGTGGTAAGAACAGTCAAAGATTTCCTGAGCACCTACCATGTGCCAGACAGTGTATGGGGCAGAGATCACAACAGGGCCCAAGAGTCTGTGATGCCTGCTTTCAAGGAGCCCAGAATCTTGTGTGGCTGAAACAGGAGAGAGAAGCCACTGGTCTCTTCTACTTCCCAGGTGAACACATGCTCTGCAGAGGCTGGGGTAGATTAATAATGTCTGCCATGGGTAAGACACAGACATGGTGACTGGTAATGTGTACTCAACTCTCCTGGGTGGTGCCAAAGGAACAACATTCAAGGAACTGTGAAGGATATCTTTCTGTCTGGGCTGAATTTTCACCAATAAGAGGAGGCTCAGACAGAAGGATAAGTATGGTTCTCAATCCCAGTGAGTTTCTGTTGCTGAAACTCACACTCAGAGTGGGTACAGCCTGACTTGATTTGACCAGGAGACTCATATGCGTTGATCCCATCCTGTGGAGTCTCAGGGCCTGACCTCGTCGCCTCCTACTTACTTCCAAGTGGAACATGTGAGCTAGGTCTGACCAGTCAAAGGGGACCATCACTATTGGTTCATGTGTAGACTTGACCATGCCCGGACAATAGGAATGACAAACTCTTGCTAAAAATACTTGGAGAAAAAGACTTAGGCCAAAAGATTGCTCAGCAGATTAAAGACATTTGCCTTGTAAGCCTGGCGACCTGAGTTCAATCTCCAGAACTCACACAAAGGTGGAAGGTGAGAACTGACTCCACAAAGTTATCCTCTGATCCCCACACACTTGCTGTGGTGCACACCCCACATATATACACATCATGCACACAGGCAATAATAATAAATAGTTTTTTAAAAGAATGTTCTTTCTAGGATGAGATGGCTTGGAGAGCGGGGTTCCACTGAAAGAGTCAAGATATCCCCAAGGAGAATGAAGTAGGCACTGAGGGACACAGAGCCCAAACTAGAGAGAAGGAAGGAGACCAATGATGGCTCCATAGCTGGATGCAGCCATGCCTGAAGCATAGATCTAGCCTCTCCAGTTAAAGGATCAGTAAATGTTCAATTGATTCCTAAAGGTAATTTGAACTGAGTTCTGCCCATTATAACCATAAGGATCCAGTCAGTGGTGTTACATACCTGTAATCCCAGCCCAGAGGAGGCTGCAACAGGACGATCATGAGTTGGAGGCCAATCTGAGCTATACAGTGTGTTTGAGGCCAGGTTGACATAAATGGAAAGACTTTGTCTCAAGAGATAATTAAACAGGGGACTGGAGAAGATAGCTCTGCACTTAAGAGTGTTTGCTGCTCTTGCAGGACTGGAGTTCAGTTCCCAACACCCACATCAGTAGGCACACACATACACACATAAAAATAAAATAAGTGTTTCAGAATGTAGCTTGGAGTGGAGTGCTTGCCTAGTATGGGCAAGGCCCTGGGGTTCATCTCCAGCAATGCAGTGTCTGTGTCTGTCTCTCTGTCTGACACCTATGCCCTGGCTTGAATTTGCTGTATCACTTTATTCTCATTCCTTTTCTCTCTCATATTCAGCCCATTAGAACCAAAGGGGAGGGGGCAGGTGACAGATGACCTGACATCTGAGGTCCTCCACAGCCCTGGCAATTCTAGCTGCCACATGTCTTGCCATGCTTAGGCCTGACCCCTCCCCTGTGGGCATAGGACGAGATATTTACATCAGCCCTCACAGGAAAGCATGTGAAACATCTGAAGAGTTCTCCACATCAGCTCACAAGCTCTGCCCTACCTCTAAATACCAGGTCTGGATGGGGCCACCTCACCTCTCAGCTCCTACATGATGTTTGGCACTCGTGGTCCAGGACCACCACAGTCTAAGGACACAGACTCTCATCTGTCCCATTCTTTCAACTGCTGAGGTCAGATGAGCAGTGCAAACATAAGGCCCAGGCAGGCAGGAGACCACACGGCTCCTCTCCATCCTCAAAATGGGTGACTGCAAGGAGAATCCATCTTTCCACAAAGCTGAACCAGTCTCAGGTCAGGGTCCAGGCTCTGATACAGTCACTCCTGCCAGTTCCCATCCTGGAATTTATCTAGATAACAGGAGATTGTTGGAGGGACATACTGACTCTGGGAACTCCAGTAAACCCCATGTTGTCTTCCAGGAGCCCAGAGCTTCTCCCAAAGACTCCCCCCAGCAGGCAGCATGCCAGACTCCATTGTGGGCCTTGTTCTGACACACTGCCTGGAGCCATAGTCAGTCTGCTGGCCCTGACTGGCCCTGGACTCTCCCTCGACTTACATCAACTTGGCTGCCTGAGAGAGCCTCCTGTGGTTTTTTGGACCTCTGACGCTGCTGGGTAGAAAGCGGGTTCCCCACAGAACCCTTTCCAAGGTGGCACTGGCCCAAGGGTGGCTCAGCTAACTCCCAGCCCTGTGACCTTGGGCCAGTCAACTGCCCTCAGGAAAGCCTTGAGTTTTTCCTATGCAAAATGTAAGGATGTAGAGATGGGCAGTGTCATGTCTTGCTTATCCAGCTTTTGGGATGGGAGGAATCTTCAGTCTTGATCACCTATGCTGCTCAGGGGACATACTGCCCCAACTCCTGGGCTCGGGCCCTGCACCCCCACCTTCACCCAAAGTAACTGGGCCACAGGCACTCCCAGTGTGCTGGCTATCACAGCTTGGCCTTTAAATACTACCAGATGCTAGGTCCAAGTTAGGGACTCCAACTTGACCTGTAGTATGGCAGGAGTAAGAACCTGGTTGTGGTGACAGCTGTTATTTCAGCATTCAAGAGATCGAAGCAGGAAGAACATGAGTTTGTGATCAGCCTGGGCTACGTAGTTAAGACCCTATCTCAAAGAAACAAACAAGCCTACACCAGGATGGTCAAGTGGTTAAGGCATTGGACTTAAGATCCTGTGGGTATACGTCCACGTGGATTTGACCTCTATTCCTAATATATCTGCAAGGATTGGTGGGATGGCTCAGCATGAAAAACTACTTACTATCAAGTCTGACAACCTGAGTTCAATCCCTAGGGCCCACATGGTGAGAAAATAGACTCGTACAGGCACACATGTGCTGTGGCATGTCCACATCCATACATACCCACACAAATAAATAAATACATGTAAAAAATAAACCACATCTAAAAATCAATACATAAGAAAAGCCTCAGTCTGATAAGGGTGGGTCTATATTGTTATAACTGCTTATTTAAATATGCCACAACAGAACCACAATGTAATGAACCAACAGAACCACAATGTAACGAACCACCCTTGGCAGTTCTGGGCCATAACCTCCAGGCCCCAGGTAACAGCAATCTGAAACTGAGGACTAATGGGCTGCTAGGCTGCTGGGCTGAGAGGCTCTCAGGCAGGATTGTCAGGGAGGCGAGACTTGGTGGTACTCATCCCTACTACCTGGGCCTTTGTCAACAAGGCAGTAAACAAGGAGACTGGTATTCCTGGTGGCAAGCTTTCCTGCCAGCCTTCTCTGCGGAAGGCTGAACTCTTATGTTCGGGAAAGCAAATTAGCTTTCGGCCAGAGCCTGGGGTCCAGAACTCAAGGTAGGCAGCAGCCCTGCCCTTGGAGGGTGTGGCCTCCTCCCCAGTGATGCGATCAGAGAGAGCTCCCAATGACTTGTGGCCGTCTGGACACCCCTGCTCCAGCCTCGAAGCGTCCCCACTTGACACAAGAACAAACCTCCACAGACACACACCCCTGTACCTTGCCCCCTGCCTACAGACCAGGAACTCATCTAGGCTGGAAGCTGTGCATATAATGGTAAGGAAGTCAGGCTAAGGGCAGGCAATCCCTCTTCCCCAAATCAGTGCCCTTGAATTAGTAGGAATTCCTCCTCCTGCGTCTTTCAGTCAGCAAAATACTGCAGTGAGGGGTGGAAGCCTGTGGGGTTTGGGGACATGAGGCAGCACAAAGAGACACTACAACTTGCTGTTTAGCACCACCCACAGCAGTAGTCTATGACAGTACACGCCCCCACTAAGCCCTAAGGTGCTGCAGAAAAAAATGTAAAAACTCACAAAAGCACAGTATCCGTGCTTCATAACACTGCAGAGTGTAGAGCTCTTTACCTGCCATTCAGCACACCCCCCCCAAAATACATAAAACACCTGGAGACGAAAGCTGGCCCCGGAAGGCCATTCTGCCAGGCCTGCACGGGATACCTTTAAAAGAAACCCACCTTCTGCCGGTGAGAAATGAAAGACAGAAATAGACTCTAGTACCTCGGGAAGGGGTTGGCAGGCATGGGCTTATTCCTCCTGCCCCCCATTCTTTAAAGGTTTGCTCTAATCTATATTCTCCTACTAATAGTGTACAAAACCCCACATCGTTCCCCGAGGAGACATCCCTTACTAAAATTACAGCTCTGTTCAGTGGTGCTCTTGAACTCCTGTCTCTAAACCAGGCCACCTCCTTTCAGTGTGAAGGCATTTTGGAAAATCAACAGGAGGACAGGTGCACCATTAAAGGAACCTATGGGGATGGTAGCCCGCACAATGATACACAGAGCTGGAGCTCTTTTTCCCTTTACCCAGCAAGTAGTCTCCTCAACCCTAGGGACCAGAAAGGGAAAAAGACTCACCTAGGTCACACGGCAAGTCAGGAGGCCAGGGGCATCCAAACCCTGGATCACAGTGCCTGACACTGGATCTTTGATTTTATAAATTCACCTGAGCAATTTTATGGTAGACGATCATCACCCTGGCCAAGTAGATACTTCTGGAGGGCATGCTTCCTTCTGTTTTGTTCCCTGGCCACATCCCCATGGCATGGAATGCCTGCTGGCTGGCTGGATGAATAGGTCCAAGCCTGGACCAATCAGATGTTCAAATCCCAGGCTCATCTCGGAATGGGAGAAACAGATGGACTCCAGCCGGATGCTGGACCGTCTGCCTCCTCTCAGTGCGTCCCCGTCCGCGGGCAGGTGAATAAGGGTAAGCTCAGAGAGACCCAAGCTCAGGCTAGAGAACAGAGCTGTAGGAGCTGAGCCTCAGAAGCTCAAGTCCACTTCGGCTTTCTCTGTGTTAAGCACCACCAGGGTCAAGGAGCACTTCATAGACCAGGAATCTTCAAGCTACCCTTGAGTGGGAAGGAGCGATGGGTAGGAAGGGCCTTGTGGGGACCATGATCAGCCAAGGACAGAACCCAGACTACAAGGAGATGGTGAGGCAGATTGGGAAGCTTCCAACATCAAACTTAAGGTTTGGCTGGACTTTACAGAGCACTGTGGAGCCTCTGAGCATCAGGACGGCATGCACTGTGTGGGCACAGAGATGCCCAGGAGTCATGATGGCTGGTGAGAGAGCTGTGAACAGCAGGTGACAGAGTGAAGACCAGTCTTCCATGAGGGCTGATTAGCCCTGGGGCAGGAGGGCAATGCCCAGTACACCACCCTTCGCGCACTAGGCATGACCACCGATATCCAGCGGTGCTCCTCCACCCCCAACCTCCCCCACTGCTGAGCATCCAGCAACCTCAAGTTACCCACTTTCCGCTGGAAGAGGCGGATGGAACACGGCAACAAGTCAGTGTCATTTGTTCTCTGTGTTCCAAAAAGCCATGGAAACGGAACACTTAGAATGTCCCCACTTGGAGACCTGGTGTAAAAGCTCCAATTAATAGGGACACTGAGGCTCAGAGGGGACAAGGGGGTGTCAAGATAAGCAGACTGAGAGGCTCTGGAGAAGTGTGGGCCTGGCAGCGAACAGTCACCTCCTACCCACTGGGTGCCCAACAGGTGTGGGCAGACTGCCTGTCCCTTCCCCTCTTCCATGCCTGGCCAGAGGCTCACGGGTGCCAGGCTCCAGGCTCTTTTCTGAGCTTGAAAGGAGCCGGGTCCTGGATGCTGAGTGTCTCTCAAGCAGCCTGCCTTTAGGAGGCTTCCTTTGCACTCTGTTCTCAGGATCTGAGGCCTTGAGCATCGCCCATACACTGAGGCCAGGAACTGGAGTGTAGCAAGTAGAGACCTGCCCACCTTTGGGAACTCTCTACCAGTTCCATCCCTAACACTGGGGAAGAAAAAAGTTCTGCTCTTGCTGGGATCCTTGAATCAACCTCCTGAATCAACCTCCTAGAAGGGGAGTTTTACATAATCAGAGTGATGGGTGCTTCAGGGGTGGGGTTTTTGAACAATAGGTGGTTTAATGGGTGTGCTCCCCACCCCCAACTGACAAAGCCTCAGCAGGCCTCAGCTGAGCTGCCAGTTCCAGAGGTGGGTGGGCAGGGCGCTGGCTGGGTGACCCCAAAGTCCACAGTCCCTGAACTCCAGTCCGCGGCACACCTGCTACCCATTTCTGTGCGCCCGTGCCAGCACAAAAGGCCTGGGATTGTTCATTAACCTCCTGATACCCATCTTCCCACCCTACCCAGTTCTCCCCTCCAACATGCTGGGTTTGCCCCCCCATCCCACAGAAAATCATGGACAGCTTATTTAACACTGCTTTCCTACCCCTGGGGCTCTGCTTGCTATGCAGTAGGTGTTCGGCAAGCATCTACAATGCAACCAATGATGCACATCTGCAGTTTCAGTCACCTGGGAAACTGAGGGAGGAGGATTGCTTGAGTGAGATCCTGTATCACAAAAGAAATGTGGCCAAGTGTGGTGGTACACACCTTTAATCCCAACAGTCAGGAGGCAGAGGCAGGTGGATCTCTCTGAGATCAAGGTCAACCTGGTCTACATGGTGAGTTCCAGGTCAGCTAGGGCTTCAGGGAGACCCTGTCTCAAAAATAAAAATAAAAATAAAAAAGAAGAAAGAAAGGTGCTCCTGTCACAGGAAATGAATCAGATTTCACCTCTATCCACCTTCAGGGCAAGTTGGAAGGAACTGGGTTGGGTGACTCTTCACTGAGCTGGGTGGTCAGCTAGAACAGAAGAGGTCAGTGGGTTACGAACCAAGGCTGTGCACAGTGGGCTCGCGACTGTGCGTTCTGCTGAGTGGCAGGTCATAATGCTCCATTGTTTGAACTGACCAAGTGGCAGAACCTGGAACCATATGACACTGTTTTTGTTAAAAACAAAACCAAACCAAACCACGGCTGGCTGGCTTGCTAAGCAAATCCTAAACAAGCTCTTTGTACACGAGGAAATGAAAACAGACCCAGAAAGTGATAAAAAGATGTGTACCTCCCTGCAGATACCTCAAGTGCCACACAGCCAAGGCTGTGGGTGGAGGGCAAGGGTTACACCTACGGCCCTTTTTATTTATTTTGCAGTGCTGGGGACGGAACCCAGGGCCCCACACATAAGCACACACCCCACAGCTGAGCTATATCTAACTCCACCTTGTGTGTATTTTAAAAAATTGATTTACTTATTTTGAGACAAGGTCTCACTCTGTGACTCTGCCTGGCCCTGAAGTCATAGACATCTGCTTGCCTCTGCCTTCCAAGTGCTGGGATTAAGGGCGTGCATCACCACACCCAGATATATATATCTCGATATAGATATAGATATATAAAATGATCTGAAAAGAACAGGCTTTTAATTTATAACAGCTCTGTATTGCTTGAAGTATATGATTTTTGTAATTTAAAAGTGACGCATGAAGCTGGAGAGATGGCTCAGTGGTTAAGTGCATGGGCTGCTCTTGCAGAGGACCTGGGTTCAGTTCCCATCACCCACACGGCAGCTAATAACCACTGGTAACTCTAGTTCCAGGGAATCAGATGCCCTTTTCAGGCTTTCAGGGGCATTGCCCATACATGATGAACTTACATGCAGGTAAAACACTCATAAACATAAAAAATAAAAAAAAAATAAAAAGATTTTTTTTAAGTCAACCATCTCGCTGTTTCTCATATAATAAACATGTGTTGGCCTGACAGGCCAGCAGTTTGAGTCTTACAAAATGATTTTCCTATCATGCTCACAGGAGCTTCACTCAACATCCTGTGCCTACAAACCAACTGAGCATCTGTAGGAGAGATGAGCAGCGTGTGGTATGGAAACCTAGCCTCCCGCCCTCAGAGCATGCTTATGACCCCCAGGGCCCCTGCACTTACAAATGCAGACAGCGCTGACCTGCTTATACTGGTTTTAAAGAAATACTTTATCATTTTTATTTTATGTGTATGAGTGTTTCACCTGCATGTGTGTAGGTCCACCTGTGTTGTACAGTTCTCCCAGAGGTCAGAAGAGGGGGTTGGATCCCCTGAACTAGGGTTACAGATGGTTGCTAGCGGCCATGTGAGTGCTGAAAATTAAACCTGGGTCCTCTGCAAGAGCCGTCAGAGCTCTTAATTGTTGAACCATCTCTCCAGCCCTATACAGTTTCTTTTTTTTTTTTTTTTTTTGCTACACATAATTAAGATAAAGTTAAATTTGTAAATCAGTTACCTTTAGAACAGTAACTAGTAATAAAATGGAACAATTATAACCGTATGACGCCATAACATTTATTCAACAACTCATAAATTGCTCATTTGAAGAATCTTCCATTTAATATTTCTAGGCTACAGTTAACCATAGATAACTGAACCCTCAGTTAAAGAAATGGAGGCCAGAGGACGATGGCTGTTATCTGTGTAATGGACTACTCAGCAACAGAAGGAACTAACCCCTGATCTGCTCAACAGCACCTGAGGATCTCAGAAATGCAAGAAAGACATACAATATATACCATACAAGTATGTCTTTTGTTGTTGAGACAATTTTGTTATGTAGTCCAAACTGGCCTCAAATTTGGAGTGATTCTCCTCCCTTGGCCTCCCCAGTGCTGGGATTACAGGAGTGAACCACCACTCCTGGCACAACTCCATTGATATGAGGTAGTGACTCGGCAAAACTCATTCACAGTGATAGAAATCCCAAAGTGGCTATCTTAAGAGGTAGAGGGGGTTGGGGATGAGGCTCAGTGATATAGCGCTTGCCTAGAAAGTGTGAGGGAGAGGAGCTGAGATGCCTTAGCAGGTAAGATGGCTGGCTGTGCAAGCATGAAGACCCAAGTTTAAATCCCCAACATCTACATAAAAAGCCAGGCATGGCTAGTGATGCTTGTAACCCAGCACTTGGGGTGGAGGGTAGAGGCAGGAGGATCACTGGGAGTTTGCCAGTTTAGCTCTAGGTTTAGTAACAGTCCCTGTCTCAAAGAAATAAGATAGAGAATAAATGATGTGGCCTCCATATATACACACAGGCATACACACCCACACACATGCACATATCACACACACACAAAATACACACAAAAAAGTTTTAAAGTAAGGCAGAGGGGCTGGAGAGATGGACTCAGCAGTTGGCAGCTGTTTGTAACTCAGGGGATCTAATGCCCTCTTCTGGCCTCTGAGGGTACTGCATGTATGTAGTACACCCACTTACATGCAGGCAAACCATGCACATAAAATAAAGAAAAAAATTGTTTTTTAAATCTAAGGATGGAATAGAGAACACAAGACAACTTTGAGGGATAGGATTCAGTTGGTAAATCTCTTGTGGAAGCATGAATTCCTGAGTTCATAGCACCAGCATCATCATAAAACACAGGGCAAAACATTGCATACTTATAACTGGCTCCTGAGAAAATTGGAAGATCTCTGAGGCTTGCTGGGTGAGCTCTGGACCATTAGGGACCCTGTCTCAGAAAATAAAGTGATGGAGGAAGACACTTGATGATGACATCTGGCCTCCATACACATATGCACATGTGTGAACATACACACATATACATACCACACATACACATAAAAGGTAGAGGAGTATCAACCTCTGACCTCCACAAGCACACCCACACAAGTACACACACCTACACCCATGCACCAGAACACAAATGCACATACAAACACATGCACATAAATAAAAGGTTTATCTTGATCCAGGTGGTAGTTACACTGATGTGTCAGTTTGTCAAAATTCATTAAACAGCATAGACTCTCTGCATTTCAGCACAATACATTTCAATTTTATTTATTTATTTTTTGGAGGGGCATTGGAGATCAAACTTGGAGCTTCATGCATGCTAGGCACATGCTGTACTACTGAACTAGGCTCCTAATTCCATAAAGTACTTTTTAAAAAGAAAGTTTTGGCAGGTATGGTGGCGCATACCTTTAAATCAGCATATGGGAAGCAGAGGCAGGCAGATCTCTGTGAGTTCAAGACCAGCCTGATCTACATAGCAAGTTCCAGGCAAGCTTGGGCTACAGGGAGACCCTGTCTCAAAAAGACAAAAAAAAAAAAAAAAAAGAAAGAAATTTATGGATTCAAGACTAGGCTGGTCTATGTATCAAGTTCCAAGCCAGCCAGGGCTACTTAGTGAGAACCTGTCTCAATAAAAAGTTGTATTTATTATTATTGTGTGTGTTATATGTGTGGCAGGGCAGGGGTGTTTGCAGGTATCATGGTGCTCCTGTGGAGTCTAGGGATAACTTTGTGTAGTCAGTGTTCTCCTTTCCCCAGGGGGACCCAGGGATCAAACTCAAGTCATCAGGTTTGAGTGGCAAGCTTTTTTAGCAGCTTAGCCAGGCCCAAAATGCTTTTTAAAAATTACAGGAAAGAATCAGGTATCGTGGTTCCGGCCTGTAATACCAGCACTCAAGAGGATGAGGAAAGAGGATTGTAATGAGTGTCCACATAGTGAGTTCCAGTCAAACTGCCTTTCCAGAAAAAGAAAAAGACAAAACAATTCCTATCTCCTAGCTTCCCCATGCCCATCCCCCTAAGCTCAGCCTCATCAGCTCAGGTTTCCAAAGACGCCAGTGACCCTCGGTGGGAAGGGAAACCCCCACCCAGCCCTGGCCATAACTCACCCTAAAGACGCTAGGTCTGTATGCTCCAGGGAAGTAGGAGCCAGCAAGTTAATGGCCTGGTACCTGTTAAACAGCATGTTCAGACTTCACCCATGTTTACAGAAAGTGATCAGGGCCAGATTCACTGGCACAGAAAAATGCCTTGTGCCTTGTTCAATGGCAGGCCAGCAGTGGCCACCCTTGATCTCTGGAGCCCAGCCCAGCTCATTACTCACCATCAGGGGTCTTCAAGGCTCCGCTTGATTGACTCCTGTCCTCCCATCTCCAGATCCTGTACAAACCTATTTCTCTCCCTGTTGGCCTCCTGATAAAGCCCCATACCCATTTGCCTGGCACTTGTGGCCCTCCACCATCTGGCTCTGGCCAGATCCATCCGTGACCTCTCTACATTCTGCAGACACTCTTGGCTATTTCTACCTACTGCAGTGCCTTTGTGCCTGCTGTGCCCCCAGCCTGCAAAGCCAGCCCATCCTGCTTCTCCAGTTGCAGGAGACAACTCCGACATCACCTGTACCTCTACCTGTCCAAGCGCACAGGGTTTTCCTCGTGGCTCTCCGTGGATGGCAGTGGTCACTGAAGCGACTATCAGGTCCCTGTCTGGGGCTGACCAGACCAATGAAATAAGACATATTAAGAATGAATCCTAATTCCTACTCATAGGCAACCCAGGACAATTCTAGAACCACAGCTCCTCCCCATCACACATAAACTCTAACACCCTCTTTAGCTGGGACAGATTGGCAAACAGTAAAAAGTGGGCTGCAGCCCCAAAGAGCCTGCCTCTCACTCATGACTGCTGCGGAGGTGAAAATCAGCCAACTTGGTCTGGAGTTCAGGCCAGCCGCAATTCCCACCCAGACCCCTACTGGCAGTGGCTGGACAGCATTCCGGGGAGTCCTGGTGATTTACAGCTCTTTCCTGTATCCAGGAATGCGCTCAGTGACTCACAAACATCATTCGAGAGCACTTTGGAAACTTTCGGAGAACTGCAGCTTGCCAGGCCTTTGACAAGTTGAGGTTAGAAAACAGGGTACCCAGAGCCCGGGCTGCCTGGGGGTGGGGAGGGGCGGGAAGGACACCTGCTGCAGGAAAGGTAGAGGGCTCCCAAGAGAACACAGAGAAGAGAGAGGGTCCTTGAGGTACCAGCCCCCCCATCCTCCAGACCTGTCGACCGGAGCACCTTTGTCTCTCATTTTCTCTAGAACCTACTCCAACTTCATCTCCCCAGAAAGTCCACAGCCTAAATTCTGTGTAGCCAAAACTCACAACAGGTAGGAACAAGGCTTTGGGAAGCATAATTCTGTACTGTCCAACAAGGCAGTCTCCTAGGCAGCTCTCAACTCTTCCATCTGTGAAATGGGTTCCCCCCATACACCCCTGGAGCTTCCAGATTCTGTCAAGCAGATGTGGCCCCGTCACAGCGGGATGTAGAGGTGAGGAGGTCTAGAAGGCTGGCCACAATTACGCTACAGGCAGGACAAGGGTATCCCCAAAGGACAAAGGCATACTCTAGACTGCATCATGGTCCTTGCCACATACCACAGTGACCCAAGACCTCGTGACACCCTCTAATCGGCAGCTCTAGAGTGGAGCCCAGCTTTACAGCTTACTGCAAGCTTATTCAGCCTCATCTCCCTCAATCCCCTCAAGGACAAGGAGAGGCTGGCCTTGACGTCCTTGCCTGGACAGCCAAGCCCAAGCTCAGAGAGCTACCCAAGGTCACCATTAAGAGGGAGCACACTCAAGCTTCCTAGAGACTACCTCCTTACTTCCAGATCCTTCGTATACATACTCATTTTACAGGTGAAGAAACTGAGGCCAAGAACCATTGCCCAAGGTGAACTGGGTGGTTGAGCCAAAGTCTAAGACATCCTCCAGCCATTCTGTTAATCACACCCTATTGGGGTTTCTCAGTTGATGCCTCAGGTCCCCTCCAGCCACCCACTACCATCTTGCCAAAACACCTCCCTTCCACCCCTCACTCCCTGAT
Organism: Eospalax fontanierii; assembly: GCA_035773235.1. Taxonomy (NCBI): domain Eukaryota; kingdom Metazoa; phylum Chordata; class Mammalia; order Rodentia; family Spalacidae; genus Eospalax; species Eospalax fontanierii. The sequence goes on from CM069526.1 coordinate 86,705,145, forward strand.
GACTCCCTGGCGGTGAGGGAAGCAGGCAGGCGGTTGCTAAGCGCTCACCCGCTCTCTCATAAAAATAAACTCCTGGTTTAGAAGCTCTGGGTGAGATCCCCTCCCTACCAGCCAACAAAAAAAAATTTTTTTATTTAAAAAGGATCTCCATGACATTTACTTGAATGCCAGCTGTGCCAAATTGGAGGCCAATTTGCTGATATCCAAATGGTGCCACACACCACCCAACTGCAATCCAAAGACCCTCAGGGTCAAGCGCCTGGGCAGTCACTGAGGTGATTTATACCCTCAGGCAGGAAATGGGGCCCCAAGCTGCCTTCCAAGCCTTTAGGGCTGGTCCTGGGGGAGGCCCCAGATCTGGCAGAGGCCACACAGTGACCAAAATAGCCATGCCGGTGGCCCTGCCGAGCACACACCTCCCTCCTGTGACTCCTCAGGCAGTAGGGCTGGTCTAAGCTGAGGCTTTGGGGCTGTCAGAGAGAATGGCTCCCCTCTGTGGCTTCCTCCATAGGAGAGAACTAGAACCTCCCACCCAAAAGAGGAACCCACAGAGGGAAGGGCGAAGTCTAGAGGAAGATGTGTCCTGCTGGTCCTGCCCACTGGCCATTGCCCCCTGGCTGTCCCTCTGGGCCTCAATCCTGTGGTTCAGGCCTGAAGGCGGCTGTCACTGCCACTTGCAAGCCACACTGGACAGTACCTGGAGCCATGCCACCCTCTCCCGTTTCCCAAATGCCCTGGAGAACCAATACTGGTCATGCCACCCTCTGGACACCAGAGATGCCCTCTCAGGTAAGGTCGAAGACACCCGACTTGCCCACAACCAGAGACCTAGAGATACAGTCACACTCGGGGACATACACGTGCACACGACCAGGGATCCGGAGACACGGCCACACGTACAGGTTCACACAGGCAAGGCACATACGGGGAAACACAAGAGCCCACATCGGGAGACCCTGCCACACCACGCAGGTATGGCACACACAGGGAGCCCTGGACTCCGGGAACACCACACACCCTGGGGCGCACATGTGCACGATGCCGAGGAAGGAGAGACCGCCACCCTCGGAAACAGACAGGGACAAGGAGATACCCCGTGGGACTCTCTCTCTCTCTCTCTCTCTCTCTCTCTCTCTCTCTCTCTCTCTCACACACACACACACACACACACACACACACACACACACACACACACCTGCCGCCGCACCAGCAGCCGGAGCCCCTTCGCCAGGGAAACAATACCACCCTGGCCAACCGGCTGAGCAGGAGACCCTCGGTCCCTCCCTCGGTGGCGAAGGGGACTCCGGATCCGGCACTGGGCAGGGAGGCCAGACCTGGGAGATGCGGGGAGGTGGCGGAGCGCGGACCCGGGAGGGGCTGCAGCCGCGGCCCGCGCGCCCTGGGTACCTGGGTGGCCGTGGCGCTGCGCCCAGTTGGTTGCGCGGGTCTCGGGGTCCGGCCGGAGGCGGGTGTCCCGTGGATCGCGGCGCTGGGTGATCAGCACCGGCTGGAGGACCTCGACTGCAGCCAGGGCCCGGAGCTCGGTGCTAGCGGCTGCGCGGAGGAAGCGGTAATTTATAAGCGGCTTCTTCCTGACCTCGCGTGTCTGTTGTCTGAACAGGCAGCTCTCCGCATCACCCATCCTGCTGGGTGGAAAAATACCAGCTTGGCCGGGCCGGGGGTGGGGCCTGAGGCGGGGCCTGGATGCCCAGCCCCGCCTACACGCGGACACACACGCACACACACACATACTCACACACACACACACACACGCATACATGCATGCACGCACGCGCGCACGGGCTCGGACACACAAAGAGCCCGAGCTCGCCTAGCCGAGCGCGCGCACACATCCTCCTGCGACGCTGCGAACACTCCATCCACAAGCTGGTGCCGAGTGGTACCGCTCAGGTCCCTCGGGAGGGCGATGAGGCGCGAAAGACCCAGGTTCCAGACTCCTCTCCTCCCCTGACAGCCACTACAGCCCCCACCGCACCTCAAGCACACATCGCCCTGGCTCCTGGGATGGGCCTGGGGCTTCAGCAGCAACCAGGTCTCTGGCTCCTCCTCCACTGCGTCCTGCTCCGGCCAGTATACAGCCAGCTCTGCCAGGTTGGCTGCTCCTGTGGAAGTCGGCACAGGGACCAAGCCCTGTCGCCCACCTGAGGCTGTGGCTGAGAAGAGCTCCTGCCCTGCTGGAGCTGTGTGACCTCGCGCGAGTTCCTCAGACTTTCTGTATCTTGGTTTCCTCATCTGTAAAACGGAAATAAAAATAGTGGAACTTATCGCTTCTGGCTGCTGAGAGGCTCCAAGGTTAACAGTGTAAAGCACCAGGAACAGAGCACCAGACACCTAGGAAGTGCCAAGCCAGTGTCAGCAAATGTGACTATTTTTAAATGGACATGAGGAGTGTCCCATTATTCTTGCCCTTATTTGAATGAGCAGGTCCCAGGAGCTGATTTTCCACATCACAGTCTGGCTCAGCCAGAGGAAGCGCTGTGTGACTTCCAGTAAGGTCTTCCCCTCTCTGAGCTCCAGCTTCCTCTCTGCACTCTGCTATGGTGCAGGGCACGCTTAACCTTCCACCTCTTTTTTTTTTTTTTTGTCTGTTTAAAACAAGGTCTCCCTGTAGTCCCAGCTGGCCTGGAGTTCACTATACAGACCAGGCTGGCCTTGAACTCACAGAGATCCACCTGGTTCTGCCTCTCAAGTGCTGGGAATAAAGTCATGTGCCACCATGCTGGGCTTCATTTCACCTCTTAAACTGAGACTAAAAGCAGAACTACCAAAGGGCCCTGACCAACAGCCCTCATCCCGCTCTGGCCTGGCCGGCCTCCATCCAGCCTACCCTAGGCTGGCACAGGACACCAAGAAGCGAAATTCCAGAGGGGAAACCCTCTCTCCAGCAGCCTCCATCCAGGTCCCCTGCCACTGGGGCCCAGCCTGACCTTCCACCACGTTGGGCCAACACCACTCCTAGCCAAACTGCACACTGGCCCTCCTGCCTGTCACCTTCCCTTCCCTTCCCCTACAGCCTTCCTCACACTCCTCTGTGGCCCAGGCACACACCCAAACCCAGGATGCTCCCATTTCCCCCAAGGCCACTGCCACAGGTGGCTTCTGCTTCTTTTATGAGCAGCATCATCAGGCCCATTTTGTAGGAGTAAAAAACAGACTGGAGGAGAGAAAAGGGATTCCAGATACTGGGTGTGGTAACATACTCCAGTCATTCCAACAATCAGAAAGATCAGGAGTTCAAGGTCAGTCTGGGCCACATAGTAAACACTAACTTAAAAATATATATACCCTTAGGGCTAGAGAGATGGCCCAGCAGTTAAAAGCACTGGCTGCTCTAGCAGAGAACTGTTCCCAGCACTCACATGGTAGCCAACAACTCTGTAATTACAGTTCCTGGGGATCTGACACCCTCTTTTGGCTTTTGTGGGCATTCACATGATGGGCTTACATACATGCAGGTAAAACACTCATACACATTATGTAAAAATAACTTTTTAAAGTCTTCAGAAAAATACACCCACAGTTCCTTCTGTGTCTTGTGCATGTCACTGCCCTTAGCACAAGGGACTGAGGTTGACGATTGAACCAAGAGCAGATTTCAGGAAGGCAAGGGCCATTGGTCAGGGGCAGCCATGTGTTTGAGGCAGAGGAAGCAGGACTGCAAGGCTGCAAAGGCTATGACAGTAGCACTGTGCCAAGAGCCCAGAGAGCCAGGGCAATGCAAGTCACAGGAGGACACAGGGTTGCAGCATGTCTGCAGCTGTCATTTGGAAAAGCTCCTGGGAAGGCCTAGAAGCACAGGTAGACTCACACAGTGCCACACAGATGATGGCTACAAAGGACAAGGTTCAGGCATCCATCCATCGTCCTCCTGTATGGTGTCAGTGCTCATGGGGTCTGTTCCTTGCACCCATGAAGTCATAAGGCTTTTCACAGGCCGGGCACAAAGGAAGTGCTATGCTCATACTTTTTTATTATAGTTTATTTTGGGTCTTTGGGAGGTTGTTTGTATGTTTTTAAATTAATTTTTATTTTAAATGTGTGAGTGTTTTGCCTGCAGGTGTGTAAGTACACCAATGCTGTGCAAAGCCAGCAGAGGTCAGAAGAGGGTGTTGGATCCCCTGGAACTGGAGTTATGGATTATGGTTGTTAGCCACCATGTGGCTGGGAATTGAACCAGACAACTTGGGTCCTTTGGAAGAGGACCCAGTGCTCTTAACCACTGAACTATGCGGTTTTTTGTTTTTTTTGCTTTTCTTGAGACAGGGTCTCTCTCTGTAGCCCCAGCTGGCCTGGAACTCACTATGTAGACCAGGCTAACCTTAAACTCACAGAGATTCGCCTGCCTCTGCCTCCTGAGTGCTGGGATTAAAGGTGTGCACCACTATTTCCAGCTAAACTGTGACTATAAAAGCCAGCCTGAGTTATAAAATGAGATCTTGTATAAAAATAAAAAAAAATAGGAGTGGCAACAAGATGGCTCAGCATGTACGGCACTAGCTACCAAGCCTGATGATCTGAGTTGGACCTCTGGCTGATGAAAGAAGATAGCCATCTCCCACAAGCTCTCCTCTGACCCATACACATGCTAGATAAGTAGATGAATAAATAAATAAATAAACGGTTTTTACTAATTATTTATTTATTTAAAATTTAAATGTGTATGAGTGTTTTGCCTGCATGTACATTAAGTGCACCTGGTGTCACGCAATGTCCGAGAAGGCCAGAAGGGGCATCAGATCCCCTGGAACTGGTTAGCTACCAGTACTGGGAACTGAACCCTGGTCTCTTAACTGGACCAGTGCTCTTACCCGATGAGCCGTCTCTCCAACCAGTAAAAAATAAGTTTAAGAAAGGGAAATGTCAGGCATGGCAGTGCACCTCTTTAGTCCCACACTGGGAGACAGAGGCAGGTGGATCTCTGTGAGTCTGAGGCCGGCCTGGCTTAGTGAGTTCTAAACTAGCCAGGGCTAGAGTGAGGCTCTATCTTTAAATAAATAAGTAAATAAATAAATAGAAAGGCTGTTTTCTCTTGAGAACTGGCAGAGTGGGCCACCCGCCAGCCTATGAGCTACCTGTCTACAGCTACCTGGCACTGACAGGGTGCCCATTCCTCCTCACAGGGGGACATGAGCCCTCAGAGGTGCCACAGTACTCCTCAGTTTGTGCTCCATGTGACCAACTGGCCCTGCAAGGGGGGAGAGCTGGTCGGAACCCCAGACCCTGGTCAGGGGGGAGAGAACTGGTCGGAACCCCAGACCCTGGTCAGGGGTTGGAGCTGGAAGCTTCAGAGACAGCCGATGGGCACTGAGCAGCAGAAACACTGGCACTTAAGAGGTAATTCAAGGAAAGCCAGGCGGAAGTTCCCTCCAGGAGCCAAACACTGGCTGACATTCCATTGGGACTAACTCTTCTCATTTCAGGAATGAAAATCGACATTCAGGCAGAGCTCCTGGGGCTGTGCACAGGGCGATGGCCAAGTTTCAGCTTCCCAAGGCCTCACACAAAGTGGTGAATAAGATTTTTAAAGGCTTCTGATAGTATGTTATTCAGCTTTCAATAGTGATAGCAGATCGATCCAGGTCTTTGAACAAAACCTCCTGTTAGAGGAGAGTCTATCCTAGCTATTAGGCCACCAACAAGGTTGTCTCACACACACACACACACACACACACACACACACACACACACTGGGCCATTTGGCCAGCTTGAGAAGGTCCCTTAGACTCTACAGAGGACAGAAGATAGTCTGGCTGGTGTCCTATGCTCAGAACACCAAGGCTTAGAACAACCCTAAAGGCCCATGACAGGACCACTAGGGGGTGAGTGGTCCCCTTCCAGCTTGGGTCACTTTCTCCTGGACACCCTCTCCCTGGTGTGTCCACATCTCTGAACTAGTACCAGTAGTCACACCACAAAGCCCTAGAGTATCCCAGCCTTCAGAAACCTGCTTCCTGCCCACCCGCCTTTCTCTGGCCTACTTGTAAATTCCAGATCCAACTCTCCTGTGCTGTGTGACCTAGAGTGAAGAGCATGAGACCTCTCTGTGCCTCACTGTCCTGAGGGCCGGGTGCAGATCATGCGGGGACAAATGGTCACTGGCACTCTCCACCACTTGGCACATGAGCGTATACCCCCACCCTGCCCCTGTGTGTCTGCCTGGGGCCTTCCCACTCTGCCCAGCAGTCCCAAGCAGGAAGCACCCAGGAGCAGGGTTTCTAGCAGTGCCCAGCATGAGGCCCGCGCAGAGGAGTATGGGAAACCATTGCCGGATGCGGCCTAAGGGGGGCAAGTCCCTGAGCCCCACTTCCTCCTCTCTTTAAGAGAACTGAACTGCCCCAGAGCCAGAGAGGGAAGGTGTCAGCGCTGGAGGCAGACCTGAGGGCCCGGAGGACGCACAGCCGCATTCCTGTAAGGCCCTGCCAGCTCCCTCGGAGACGGCAACGCCTCCTTCCTCCTGGTGTTCTCCGACCCCAGCCCACCTCCGCTCCCCGCTGAGCGCACAGAATGGCACCACCGCCCTGGGAAACTGCTTGGCAGTTTCCGATAAGGGTGGAAATGTCCGGTGAGACTGAACGCTTGGCCCTCAGGCCGGCAACCCCACGCCCAGGTATTGAGACACGGAATCCTGCCCTTGTGCAAGACTGAATGGCGGCGCCGTTCACAGCGGCTAAAAATGCAAACGGCCCTGCTTGTATCAACAGGAAAGGAGAAGCAGACGGAAGGACTACAGCTCCAGCAAAAGGGACTCCTGGGATGCGCAGAGCCGTGAGGGAACTCCAAACGCCAGGGTGAGGGAAGCCAGACTCCCTGCGGCTTCATTTACATGGAAGATCAGGCCTAGGGGGAGGGGAGCCGCCCGGAAGGACCGAGGACCCCGGATGATGGGCCGGACCTCGCGTACCACGCTGGGGTCTAGTATGCACACCTTCCAGGTGCCCTCGGTCTCCGATGCGGTTCCCGGTGGGCGGTGCCCTTTGTGTCTGCGGAGCCGCCCCCACCCTTCCACACAGCCAGCTATGAATCAGAAATGTTAGGCAAAGGGGAAAACTGCCTTTGACACGAGATGTAGCTCGGTTGGTAGAATGCTTGCCTGGCATGCACAAAGCCTGGGTTCAATCCCCAGCATTGCGTAAATGGGGCATAGTGGCACATGTCTGTAATCCCACTTCGTAGGAGGTCGGAGGATCCTGTAATCCCAGTGCGTGGGAAGTTGGAGGATCAGAAGCACGTGGTCATCTTTGGCTATATAGAGTTCCAGGCTATCCTGGGCTACATGAGACTTTGCAACCAAAAAAAAAAAAAAAAAAAGGAAAAGAAAATTGTGTTTGTATTGAGCACTACAGACTTTTTCCTTATTATTCCCTGGACACTGTGGTTGAATTGCTAACACAGCATTTACAGTGCATTGTGTTATTTTAATTATTGGGATTTGGCAATGCCTGATAGAACAGCTAGGTAAGCACTCTGCAGGGAGCCATCCAAAGTCCATAAATCATCTAGGTGTGGTGGTGCACAGCTCTTGTTCCAGCACTCAGGAGGCAGAGGCAGGTGGATCCTGTGAGATAAAGACCAGCCTGGTCTACATAGCAAATTCCAAGCCAGCTGGGCTACAGGGAGACCCTGTCTCAGAAAACCAAACAACAACAAAAACATAACCATCTCATCACCACTCTATACAAGGGACTCTAGCATTTATGGGGAGCTGGAGAGATGGCTCAGCGGAGAAAGCACCCGCCAAGCCTGACAACTTGGGTTCAATTCCCAAGACCCTGTAGAAGTGGGGAGAACAGAGTCCTCAGAGTCGTCCTCCAACCTCCACGCACACACAATAATGTATGGGCCCATATGTGCAACACCCACACACACTTATACACAATAATAACAAATAAATAATTTAAAATTTATAGCTCTCAATACTTACGGAAGGGATGTTTCCCAGGGCCAAGCTCCACAGATACCAAGGGACCACTTAGAAGCCCTTAGTGAAAACCAAAAAGAAACCCACTCAGTCTTCTTCCTGCTCCTACTGCTCCTCTGAGACAGACAGACAGACATACACACACACACACACATACACACATGAGTGTTTCCCTTCTCTTCTCAGACACTCAGGACTCTGGTGCCCCTCTGCCTCGGGGCCTTTGTGATGCTGTTCCCTGTACAGGGCACTTTCCCCTCAACGCTTTTCTGGGAGGTTCCAGTGGCCTGGCTGACACGCACTCTCAGCTTCAGCGGTCTGCCCTGCTTCTCACATAGCCACCCGCCTGCATCCTGTTTTATTTTCTGTCTAACTCGGATACTCAGGTAGCCCCAGCCCACCAGTTATCCACTGACCTGCTTATATCTCCTTCCAGAGCTCGACTGCCTGCCCCACATGAACAGGGCTGTACCAGCGGGTGCATCTCAGTCAGTACCCTCTCTATCCCCCCAGGCCTGGCGCGACTGCAGAATGAGTGGCTGCCTGCAGTTGTCAGTCATACAAACTACACAAGTCCCCATTTGTGTCGCAGGGAGGAGGGGCCAGTCTTTAGGGCTGTGCATGCAAGCCCATCAACAGAGCATCCTCTCCTCACCTCCCCTGGACAGTCCTGGATTCACACCCTGAGCAGATCTTCAGTGGCTCAGCCCTGAAGGTTTCAGTTTTCTCATCTGTGGAGAGCTCCCTTAGTCCAAGTGGCCCTGCTCCACCTTTCTCTCATAGACTGTAGAGGGAAAGGTGTCAGTCATCCCCAGGGGCTGTAAAAACATGCTGACTTGACTTAGTCCATCTGAGGTGGCCAGAGACCCCAAATCTCTCTCCAGCTTCTGTAGGGAGAGGCAAACCCACTTGGAGGGTTCTCGGGCTACTTAGGGTCACCAGAACAGGAAAGGGACTCTCAGAGCCTGGCTCCCAGGCACCCAGCCGAAATCCTGTGGAACTGGAGTGAGAAGCTGAGCCCTGGGCTCTGCCTGTACTTCCTGAATCCGGAAACAGTTGATTGAACACATTTATCAAAGTCTTTATGGGTTCCTGAGGCTGCTCAGGTTTGAGAACCTCTTAGGCAGGTGCTCAGAACAGTCACCTGGAAAATTTAAGGCACCCTGACACAGGACTGGGGACCGTGTTCAGTGGAGTGCTTGCCAGAGGCCCTGAGTTCCATCTTGAGACCAAAGAAAGGAAACCCTGTGTCTAGGTCTCTTCCCCACCAGAAATTTCAATGTAATTGAGCATGAATCTATTTATTTATTTTTATTTATTTAGGCAGGGTCCCATGTATTCCAGGCTAGCCTCAAACCCACGGCAATCCTCTTGCCTCCCACGTGCTGGGATTATAAGTAAGAGCTACCATGCCTGGCTTTCTTAGTTTTTTAGATACCTCTGCAGGCAATGGTAATGGTCTGGTAATGGTCATCAGGACCCAGAATCCTTGGCCAAGGGGTGCTGGGCACCCAAGAACATCACAACTGCCCAGTCATCCCCAGGCAGGCCTGCTTTGCTCGTCCTAATTTCTCCACATTCTTGCTGGGGCCTCTCCAGGGCAGCCTTCTTATATTTGGTTATTTTCCCTCCTTTCCCAAACCAACAATTCGAAATATTCCCAGCTCCAGACAATAAACAGAGCCAGGGAGGCAGCCCTCAGTGTTGCTCCCACTTATGGCTTGATTCAAGGCCACCCTGAGTCTAGGTGGGGTAGGCCACGGCTGCTGGATCCTGGACTCTGTCCTTTATCGTTGGAGTATCAATAAAGGCCCATTAAGAAGAAAAAACTTTTGGCTGGATGCAGTGCACTTGCCTGTAATCCCAGCACTCAGGAGGCGGAGGCAGGCAGATCTCTGTGAGACTGAGGCCAGTCTGCTCTACCTAGCAAGTTCCGGACCTGCCAGGGCAAATAGTGAGAACTTGTCTGGAAAAAGAAAAAAAAGAAAAAACATCTGGTCAAGAGAATAGCATCTCTGGCCTGGGTGGAGACCTACATTCCAGCTGGGACAGGTCAGTCACTTAGGAAGGAGGGTCACCTTAAGCCATGCTAAAGAGATAGGTCCTAAAGAGATAATTAGTCCTTTAATGAGACACTGTATTTTTCCTACCTACAATCCCTGCTTTTCTGAATTATTCAGACAATAAAAACTTCTCCTTTTCTTCCATCTCTTTTCTAAGCAGGCTTTTTTTTTTTTTTCTTTTTAAATATTTTGGGCTTTCTTACTCTTTCTCTAAAGGCCCCCTCCTGCCAGTCTGCCATGTGTCTCACCTCCTTGTGGGCTCACTTGCCGGGCGTCTTACCTCTCCTCCATCTGTTCCTCTGCCAGCTGCTGGTTTACAGCTTGCCTGTCCTGGGAATTTTTCTTTTAAACCCTAACACCATAGCCTTTAAGTTTCCTTTTGGATCATTCTTAATTTTTTATTAATGAGACTAAGAACCCCAAAAGGAGACCCCTGACTTTCCCTGAATCATTAGCAGCTGTGACCTTAGACAAGAGATCATCATCCCCAGACTGAGTCCCAAAGCGTTTATCTGTAAAATGAGGACGGCAGCAGGGCCCTGGCAGAGGTTACTGTGGAGGTCAGGGTCAGCACAGGGCTAATGCTACAGTTATTGCTGTCATTCTTGAATATTTTTGCTGTTTTGGAAAAATTACCTAGAATGAGTGAGAGACCCTGGGATGATGATGGGCTGGGGGCTGTGTGAGACCCTGGGATGATGATGGGCTGGGGGCTGTGAGAGACCCTGGGATGATGATGGGCTGGGGGCTGGGTGAGACCCTGGGATGATGATGGGCTGGGGGCTGTGAGAGACCCTGGGATGATGATGGGCTGGGGGCTGGGTGAGACCCTGGGATGATGATGGGCTGGAGGCTGTGAGAGACCCTGGGATGATGATGGGCTGGGGGCTGGGTGAGACCCTGGGATGATGATGGGCTGGAGGCTGTGAGAGACCCTGGGATGATGATGGGCTGGGGGCTGGGTGAGACCCTGGGATGATGATGGGCTGGGGGCTGTGTGAGACCCTGGGATGATGATGGGCTGGGGGCTGGGTGAGACCCTGGGATGATGATGGGCTGGGGGCTGTGAGAGATCCTGGGATGATGATGGGCTGGGGGCTGTGAGAGACCCTGGAATGATGATGGGCTGGGGGCTGTGTGAGACCCTGGGATGATGATGGGCAGGTGGAGCTATTCGAGACCCTGGGATGATGATGGGCTGGGGCCTGTGTGAGACCCTGGGATGATGATGGGCTGGGGGCTATGTATAGGAGGTTCCACACCTGGGGCTGGACAACCACCCAGGAGGACAGGAGGGGAGAGAAAAGTCAGGTCTCACGTTAAGGTAGAGTGCTTGTCCAGCATGCAGAAAGTCCTGGGTTCCATCCCCAGCACTGGATAAACTCAGCACTGAGGCACTTGCCTGTCATCGCAGCACTCAGGAGTAGAGAGGCAGGAGGATCAGAAGTTCAAAGTCACCCTCTGCTAATTAATAAGTCTGAAGCAAGCAGAGATATATGAGGCCCTGTTTTTAAATGAAAGAAGTGGGACTGGAGGGATGGCTCAGCATTTAAGAGCCCTGGTGACTCTTGCAGAGGACCTGGGTTGGATTCCCAGTATACACATGGTGGCTAGCAACCCTCCATAACTCCAGTTCCAAGGAATCGATGCCCTCTTCTGGTATCCTCAGGCATTGCATGCATGTGGTACATACATGCAGGCAAAACACTCATATACTCATACACTAAAAATAAATAAATTTTAAAAAGAAAATGCAAGTCACCAAGAGGGAGCCTAGATGTGTGGAGCTAATGTCTTCACGTGCAAAGTAGAAGTGGCTCCGAGGGTGGAGAGAACTTGAACCTGCCGGCCGCGCTTCACATCCCTCATGTTTGCTTCTATTTACAACTTGTTTTTATTTAGCAGTGCTAGGGTGAGAACGAGGGCCTTAGGCAGGAGGACAACTGCTTGAGGCTCCATGCCCAGTTATGTGCAGCCTCTTGCTCTCTGACTATGTATTGAAAGGCCAGAAGTCCTGCACTTTGTTTTTTCACACATTGTGGTCTCTCGTGCATCAGTGGTGGAGAAATGGGAGTGACAGAAGCTGCCCCCGACACTGCGCAGCCAGAGGCGCAGGGTGTCCGGGTGAGTCTGGAGGGAGGTGGGTGGTTCCCCACACTGGTGTTCCTCACAGATGGTTTGCCCAGGTGAGGCTAAAAATGTGGAGGTGTAGACTAGAGAGATGGCTTAGTGGTTAACAGCACTCGCTGCTCTTGCAGAGGACTGGGGTTCAATTTCCAGCACCCACATGACTGCTAAGAACTATCCATAACTCCAGTTTCAGGGGATCTGATGCCCTCTTCTGGCCTCTGCAGATACATAGTGCACTTACATACATGCAGGCAAAACACTCATACACATAACATTTAAAAAAATTAAAAAGGAAGGAAGGAAGGAAGGAAGGAAGGAAGGAAGGAAGGAAGGAAGGAAGGAAGGAAGGAAGGAAGGGAAAAAGAAAGAAAGAAAGAAAGAAAGAAAGAAAGAAAGAAAGAAAGAAAAGAAAGAAAGAGCCAGGCGTGGTGGCACACACCTTTAATCCCAGTACTCTGGAGGCAGAGGCAGGCGGATCTCTGTGAGATCAAGGACAGCCTGGTCTACATAGTGAATTCCAGGCCAGCTGGGACTACAGAGAGACCCTGTCTCAAAAAGACCAAGAAGGAGAAGGTGTGCATGGGGGAGGGGGAGTAATAGAAGAATCCTCTGAAGGTGTCCCTTAGGATGTAACTTTTTTTCTACATGAGACAGCTTTTGCCCAGCTTTGCAGAGCCAACATCCTTCTGCAGTCTACTCAGTGCCATCACTGTTTTCAAAATGCAGAGTGATGTGTTTTCTTGGCCTTCTGTGTCCCTGTGCCCAACCATCCACATGTCTGTCTGACTTGGTCACCTGGAAAACACCTAGAAACTGTTCCAATGGTGTTGTGTAACTGTGGGCAGTCTGCTTAACTTTTCTGGGTGTGAATCTCCTGAGACATAAAGAGAAGGTGGGTGGAGGAGGGGATACCCACCTCAGAAAGCCCCAATCATTAAAGATATTTTCGACTAGTAAGGGAATTTTCCTCTTTTCACTTAGAAGCTGTCTCTAAGGCATCCAAGTGTCAACACTCTTTGTCACCTGCTAGTCTCTTTTTTGTTTCATTTTACTCTATTTTTTTTTGTATTGCTAGAGATTGTACCCGAGACCACTCACATGGTCCCCATTACTGAGCTCTGCCCCCAATGCCCAGCTCCTTTTAACAAAGGTGTCCCCAGGAAGGGGCTATTAGGCCACTGCACCCAGTTAGGTGGGCTGGGTTTCCGTTGTCTTGTTTTTAAGGCTCTCTCTATTTATGGAAAGAATCAAGACCTTCTCTATTTATAGCTGAGACAGAAATTTCACTTTTTAACAAAATGTGTATGAGTTGTGTAAAAGTATGTCTGTTTGGAAATGAAATTCAGTGGAGAGAATTCATGAGGCCAGGTAATTCCCAAGGCTGCTGCAGGCAGGTGCCACTCACTGGGCAGCGAGCAGTAGGTTCATTCCCCTGCAGTTCCAGAGGCTGGCAGTCCCAAGTCTTAAGACCAAAATCCGAAGTCCTCAGGCTCCAACTCTGATGGGGATCTCGATGCTGTTCCTCTTTCTTCTCTCGGCTTCTGCTGGTCCGAATCAGCCCTCTGCCTCCCTAGGCTGCAGTTCTGTCTCTATCCTGATTCTGTCCTCCAGTGGCAGTTTATGGATCATCATCTGGCCATCCTCTGTGTCTAGCCCTGTGCCCACATTTCTTTCTTTTTGTGGAGGGGTGATATTGGGGGTGTGTCTCATGTAACTCAAGCTAGCCTCCAACTGTATGTAGTCAAGGACAACTTTGAACCTCTGAGCCTCCTACCTCCACCTCTCAAGTGCTGCGATTATAGGTGTGTATCATTATGTTCAGTTTATATGGTGAGGATTCCAACGGAGGACTTCATGCACGGTAGACAAGCACTCTACCAACAGAGCAGCACCCCAGCCCGTTTTCTTCTTCTTATAGGACATTAGTCATACTGGATCAGGACCACCTCTCTTGACTGTCACATAGACTGAATGAATACCCTACCAGTGAGCCATTGACCCTGCCCCCTCAAGATGTTTTCAAAAATGGAATTAGAATGACTAATGCAGGGGTGCTAGAGAGATGACTCGGTGATTAGTGAGTACTGTTTTTGCAGAGGACCTGAGTTCAGTTCCTAGCACTCATATCAGGTGGCTCACAACCATCTGTGTAACTTCAGCTCCAGAAGATCAGATGCCCTCTTCTGGCCTTCTCAAGTACTCCCAACACACATCATACATACACAAATAAATCTTAAAAAAAATAACTTAAGGGTCTCGGGATATGGCTCAGTGGCTAACGTGCTTGCCTAGCATTCACAAAGTCCTGGGTTCAAGCACTCAGAAGGTTGAGGTCATCCTCTGCTATATAGCAAATTCCAGGCCAGCTGTGTCTCAAAAGCAAAAACAAAACATTACACCTGAGTAGGTTCATTCCTCAGCTGTGTTTGGAAGTATAGTTACACACAGACCAAGACGGAAGAGAAGGGGTTACTGGCCACAGGAATGCAGACGCTGTCCTGGCTGAGCCCCAGCCTCTCTTTCAGTCCTTTGTTTGACTTTCAGTCATCAGATCCTCACAGTGGCCCAAAAGGCAAGTACTGTTAGCCTCAAGCCTGGCCCTCAGGAGGTAGCCTCTGTCCTCCTGATACGGGAGATACAGAGGCTGGCAAGAGCGGAATCCTGGCCACCTGCTCTCAAAGCTTGAAGCAAAGAAGCCTCTGTCGGTGGGTCAGCACTCAGGAAGGGGAGTTTGTGACTGAAGCCGGGGCCCAGAACCATTGCAGACCTGCCACATGGGTCCCCCACTCAGGGTTGAGCTGGGCATTCCAGAGATGCAAAGGGCCTGCTTTCTCTTGCCTTCTTCCTGCTCCTCAGAAAGATTTAAAATTAAGTCCCCTACCTGATCAGCATTCAGAGTGAGCCCAAGACCCTAAATCTGGACTTAGGCCCAGCCTAAGCCTCCACTTGTGTCCCTGGGGAAAATGCAAGTTACCAAGTCTCTCTTACTAAAGAATCTTCAGTAGATTCCTGTGGACACCCTCCAGCCTAGCCTTCAGGCTCTCCTTGAGACCCTGGGGGTCTGAGATGTCTGCCACTCCCCACATTCCCTGCCTGCCTCAGGGTAAGAGTCATTTCCTTTACATGTTCCCGTGTAGCCTCCCTAGGCCCAGCTGCTTCTCTCCCTCTGAGTGTCCCTGAGAGGCCAGGAGTCCAGTGTGGGTTTGGTTGATTGGTTGGTTGTTTTTAGGGGTTTTGTTTTGGTTTTTATTTGTTTGTTTGTTTTTGTCTTTTGTTGTGAGACGGGGTCTCACTATGTGGCCCTGGCTGGCCTGGAACTCACTATACAGTCCAAGCTGGCCTTGAAGTCACGGAGACCTGCCTGTTTCTGCTTCCTGAGTGCTGGGACTAAGGTTGTATGCCACTACACCTGGCCTGGCAGTCCTGTTTTTGCAAACCCAAAACATGTCACAGGGACCTCCTCAGATTGCTGTGGCCCACCATTTAACTTGCCTGTCCTGCCTTAGCAAGCTGCTACTTGGTCTGGTGCCTGTTCCAGGGACCCCAAGTATTAATTATATCAATTCATTCTAAAGCAAGTTAAAATAATAAATAAAATAAAATGTAAGGCAAGCCTCAGCTTGTTCTGCCCCCCTCCCAGCAGGTGGGAGGACTCTAAGCACTCGCTTCAAGTGTGAGGTATGTTAGACCCAACCTGCCCATCTCTGACCCAAATGTCCTAACACCTTAAGGGGACAGAAGGAGGCACTGGTCACCTTAGCCACCAGGAGGCTCAGTCCCTCTAAGCCTCTAAAGAGGAGAGGCATGAAGATACGTCAGTCTAGTGGGGAAGCAGAGATGGAGGGAGGAAGGGAGGAGGATGGGGGTGAGCGGGCTCACCTGAGGCAGGCCCGCCTTAGCAGGTTTCGGGAGCCTTTGAGCTGGACTGGCCTGACTGGTGCCTCTCAGCTGGTACCAGGGCCCCTGATTTCTGGAACGGTTCAGCTGCTTCTCTAGCTGTGTCACTGTGGCAAGGCCTTTGAATCATGAGACCCTCACAGGTAACTTGGGGAGCTCAGTGCATTTAGTGGGTAGCTCTGGGCACATGGCTACCACATAGCGAGTGTCAGATCCTGTCAGCAGAGAGCCCTGTGTGGAGCCTGCTGACACCCTGCACCGCGGGCGTCTCCTCCACCAGCCACTGTCTTCTGCTCTACCCCACGCAGTCCCTGTCTCCTTCCCAGCTCCAGTTTCTAATCTGCTTCCTCCTACTGTTCCTCACAGTCCAGGGTCTCCTCGGACAGGCAGCGGTGAGGTGAGGCATGAAGGTTCTGAGTGTCCTCTGGGCTCCCCTTCCGACCCTTGATGGAGACCCTCAGGAAAGCTTTTCTTCCCCTAACTCCCTGACTCCTGCCTGTCCTCCAGGTTCACGTCCACAGCTGGGCCAGGTGCTGGCATTCCTCCCAAGGGTTTCGTAGGTTTGTGGGCACTTCCCAGAAGGCTGGGCCTCCTCTGAGAAATAGTGTCTGTAGAGGAAACCACCTTAGAAGATTCAGGAATGATCTTCAGACCTTTCTTCCAACCGTCTAGATCGTGCAACTGAAAGAATGGAGAGAAGCAGTCTGTCTTTTTAGATTGTAGGAGGGGCCTGCTGGAGAGGGATCTGAGTTACACCCCAACTCCAGCTTTGCTTGCTGTCCTGTAGTCTTCTTGTGAAAAGCATCTAAGCACAGGATGAACCTGCAGTGGAAGATTCGGGAGACTATAAGCATGGTCAGCAGAGTGGCTTATCCATGGGGTGTCCTGGATGTTCCTTCATTCTTATAACCAGTCATTGCCTCAGTCGGAGCTAAGCTGACCTCAGGAAAAGGCCTCCTTCGAGGAAATGGGTTCCCTGAGGGAAGCAACTTACCCAAGGCCACATACAGGCCACGGCTGGGAAGGAGGAAGAGGACTCTCAGTGCTGGCCTCCCCGGACACAGCAGCAGCTCCAACTGTGGCTGCCCAGAGCCTGGGCTGTAGAAAGCTGCCCCTTCCCGGAAGACCAGGCGACCCTTCTCTGCAGATGGTGGCTCACAGGTGTTCTCTACTCTTCTGGCCTCACCTCCCTCTCCTCCTCTTTGGCCCCAAGGCCTTTTCTAAAGATGTCCAGACCTCTCTCCTCAGGTCCTGCTAGTATTTTCAGTAGTCCTAGCTGCCCCAGCAAGGGCTGAGGGCAACTCCAGGAGCAGCAAGAGGTGCCCTGCTGTGACTTGTCTACTCCATAGACCATCTTATGTCCTAGCACTTCTTGTGTTCAGGAGATCCTTTACTCATAATGCCCTCAAACAGAAGAGCAAGATGCCGGCAGCACAGATGGGCCAGGGAAACAGGAGAGGCTGCTTGTGAGTGAGGGGTGATCCAGGCTCGTAACCTGTTGCAGTGGACTGTGGTTGCTCAGTTTTATCACTAGTTACCATTCTTCACCTCTCCTGTGCAGGATTTAGGCATTTCACTTTTCACAGGTATATATATATACAAGAAGATATTGGAAGCTAGAGAGATGGCTCAGGGGTGAAGAGCACTGACTGTTCTTGCAGAGGACCTAGGTTCAGTTTCCAATACCCATATGGTGGCTAACTCTAGCTCCAGGGGATCCAGTGCCTTCTTCTGGCCCCCATGGGTATTGTTCATACCTGGTGCACATACATAAATGCAGGGGAAACTCATGTATGTAAAAGTAAATAAGCCTTTGAAAAATATAGAAAGTTTAAAGTTTAACAAAAAAGTAGGAAACATTGTCTACAAAGTGTTTGGTGCTGCCTGCCTGTAGTTTCAAGCAGCCTCCAGGGCCCTGGACAGCGTGGTGGACTATTGTTGCTGAGAATGCCTTACTGCTACAATGTTGGGATTTCTCAGACAGGTTTCAAAAAGCAAAAAACCTGATACAAACAACTTAAGGAAGGAAGGATTTATTTTGGCTCACTGTTCGAAGGTATAGTCCATCACGGAGGGAAGGCACGGGGCAGGAACCTGAGGTCACATTGCATCCATCATCAGGAAGCAGAGACGAGTGCAGATGCTCAGCGCCCTTTCTCCTGTTTATTCTGCCTGGAGCCTGGAAGCCAAGCTATTCTGACTCCCACCTCCAGGCTTTGCTTTTCTATTCACTTACTGCCACTTGATTGATTCTGCCTGAGAGCTATGGGGACAGAGAATCAAGAAGGTGCACAACTAGTTGGTTCAGGGCAGACCATCTTGGTGCTCTGAGATGTTGAGGTGACCACAAGACATGAAAGATCCTCTTCTCTCAAAAGAAACAACATAGTTCCTTAAGTCCTTGACTTCTTGAGTTGCCCCAGGTCTCCCCTCGTGTCCTTGGCTCTGCATCAGCCATTTTATTTTCTTTTTAATAATTTTGATTGATTTATGTTCATTTTATGTGTTTGAGTATAGTGCCTGCATGTATGTAAGTGCACCATATATGTGCAATGCCCAAGAAGGTCAGAAGAGGGCATCCAATTCCCTGGAACTGGAGTTACCAATGGTTGTTAGTCACCATGTGGGTGCTGGGATTTGAAACTAGGTCCTTAGCCAGTGTTCTTAACCACTGAACTATCTCTCCATCCCTAATTTTTTGTTAAGACAGGTTCTCACGTAGTCCAGGCCAACTCAAACTTATTATGTAGCCGGAGATGACCTTAAACTCCTCATCCTCCTGCCTCCACCTTTTCAAGTGCCAGGATTACAGTGTGTCACCACACTTAGCCCTGAATCACTCTTTTCCACGGTCTCCATCCCACCCTTCCAATTCTCTTCCATCTCATTCTGCCCTGCTTGTCTCTCTGTAACTTTCAGTGGCTCCCTGTTACCTGTTCCAACATGCTGGCGGCCTTGGAACCCACTACATCCTCCTTTCTGGTTCTCCTTACCCAAATGTGCCCAGTGCTCTGTCTTTGCCTTGGTCACCCTGACCCTTTCTTTAGCCTCTACTCAGATCCCTTTCAGTCTCCAAACTCTGTCCAGTGTCACCCATGCGGCACCTTGCTGCCTCTCTCAGATGTCCACAACGCATCGCCCGCCTGTCCCAGCAGCTTTTTTACTTATAATTAAAGTTGAATCATTGGGACAGGTGTCACTTCACCTTTGTGGTCCTCCATTTCTCCATCTGGAAGTGGGCTTGGAATCTGGCTGCTCCCCAGAACCTGCTGAAAGGATTAAAAGAAAGCACAGGTGCCAGGTGAGCTTCGTTGTCCTTTAGCTCCAGAAGTGCCTGGCGGTGGCTCCTTCAGTCCCCGGGGTCCTCTTCCTTCTGACCGGGTTCAGATTCCGAGGCAATGCTAGTGTACCCCTGCCCCAGGGCACAAATCTAGATCAGTTTGAGATGTTCACCCCTGGCAAGTCTTGGGTGGGCATCTTGGGTGGGGACTGGGCTCTGGCCAAGGACATGTAAGAGACTCTGCTGAAGGCTTTTGGGAAAGGTTTTCCTCTTGGAGAAATAAGAGGGTTGGGAGTGTAGCTCAGGGCGAGGAAGTTTACCTGGCGTGTTCAAGACCCTTGGTCACAGAGTCAGCTGCTGCAAGGAAAATAATAACAATAAAAGAAGAGAGAGGAGGGAAGGAAGGAAGGACAGAGGGAAGGAGGAAGGACAGAGGGAAGGAAGGAAGGACAGAGGGAAGGAGGGAAGGACAGAGGGAAGGAAGGAAGGACAGAGGGAAGGAAGGACAGAGGGAAGGAAGGAAGGACAGAGGGAAGGAGGGAAGGAAGGACAGGGATCACTCTTTGTGTGGAGGACGCAGTCATTCCCCATGTTTCTCAGCTTGCTCTGGCTCTGAGGGGACCTGTGCGCTGAGTGTGGGGTACCGGGGCAAAGACCGCAAAGGGGACAGAAGGGGTTCTGACAGAGGATGGAGCAGAGACGCAGAGGTCGTGACACGGCCTCACAGACCACATCAAGATTTTAAGTTTTACATATTGTAGTCACTCTCAATTTTCATTATAAAAATGTCCTAAAATATATCAGAAGTGAAAATACATAGAAGAAGCCATGTGTACACAGATTCCGTCACTGTGTGCACCCTGTGTGGCGTCTTTCCCTACTTTCCTTAACCATTCAAAGGGAGCTTGCAGATGTTACAGCTCCTACTCCTGAGCGAAGCTGGTCCTCTGCAGCAGACACGCCATTGTTACAGAGAAAACTCAGAGTCACTCCCATCCTCAGTCCAAGTTCAGACTGCTCCTAGGTGTTTAACTGTCTCTGGGATGGATGATCCCTCCCTCCCTGCCCTCTGAGGGCATTGTACCACACAGGTACACTTATACACATGCAGGCAATACAGTCATACACATAAAGTAAAATAACAAAATGTCCTTTTAAAATGTTAAAAAAGAAAACCCATCTACTTTCCCATCATTGCCTTTTAAAATTTTTTTATTTATTTTCATTTTATGCATATGAGTGTTGTGCCCGCATGTGCATAACTGCACCTCTGTCACGCGGTGCCCGTGGAGTCAGAAGAGGGGGTCTGATCCTTTAGAACTGGAGTTACCGAGGCTTGTTAGCCACCATGTGGGTGCTGGGATTCAAAGCCAGGTCGTCTGCAAAAACAGCCAGTGCTCCAACTGCTGAGCCATGTCTCCAGTCCCACAGCACTGACTTTTTTTTTTTTAAAGTTTGTTTGATTGTGATTTAAAATTTCAAAACCAGAATATAGATTTTTTTTTCCTCTTTTAAAGAGTTTACTATTAGTGTGTGTATGTGTGCATGCGCACACACACAGACACCACAGCGTATGTGTGTGGAGGTCAGAGGACAGCTTTGTGGGCTAAATTCTAACTTCTCTCCTTCCAGGGTTATAACTCAGGCCATTAGGCTTGTGAGACAAACACCTTTACCAACTGAGCCATCTCTTGTGGTTCTAAGGACTGAACCCAGGCCTGCACCCAGGTAAACACTCTCCATCCCTGAGCCACCAGATTCTGGTATGTGTCCTTGTCCAGAATCAGCCCCAGGCTAGCAGAGAGCAGCTGGGGCCACAGTGAAAGGCCAAGAGCAAACCCTAACCTCGTGGAGACTCGGCCTGTGAGGGGTGACGGAAGCTTTAACCTCGTAGAGACTCGGCCTGTGAGAGGTGACAGAAGCTTTAACCTCATGGAGACTTAGCCTGTGAGAGGTGACGGAAGCTTTAACCTCATGGAGACTTAGCCTGTGAGAGGTGACAGAAGCTTTAACCTCATGGAGACTTAGCCTTTGAGAGGTGACCGGAAGCTTTAAGGGGCGGTGAGGTCATCGGGGCATGCTCCCAAAGGGGACTTTAGAAACCTGTCCTTTTCCTTCTGAGCCACCCTGATGAGCTGTACAACTTGAGCAAAGCCTCAGTCAAGTCTCATTTTCATTTTGTTTTGTTTATTTTATGACAGAATCTCACTCTGTTGCCCAGGCAGGCCTAGAACTCATGCTGGCCTCCAAATTACAGCAATCCTCCTACCCCAGCCAACTGAGTACTGGGATTACAGCTGTGAGTCATCACACCTGGCTTCAAATCTCAGGTTCTATGTCAAAGTCAGTGGAAGGTTTTGTTCAACAGAGGGATGCATATGATTTATCAATCAGAAAGACAATATGGGAATTGTGCCTGACCCTGGGGCCCACAGAGAGGAGGGGCTAGCCTGCTTGGGTGTGCCCGAATTTGGGGAAACTACAACTTTCAGGTTTGATGGTATGATAAAGAAAACAATTAGACCTATTTCCCAGCAGCCCTTGCAACAGTTCTTATTAAGACTATCCCGGTGCTGAGTATGTAGCTCAGTGGCACAGTGTTTATGGAGATTCCATCCCAAGCATCACAGAGTGAAAAAAATCCCTGAGACCTTTCTCAACACCTTTGAAATAGTATCAGATGAAAACAGCCTGACATGATAGCAGCCATCTTAAGTCTTAAGGTCTGTGCTTGCTCCTGAGTCACCCAGTTGCTTTTTCCTATACAGCTTCCTAGTAAACCAGAAACAGATAAAACCAGGTGGCCCTGGCTCCAAGAAGGCACCTGACCCCTCCCCCAAGCCTACCCACACACATCTTAAGATAAGCAGACATGGTCTGAAGTCTCTTAAACACACTTTGCTTTCCATCTAACAAGTTGGTCTTGCAGATGTCTATAACCATCTGCCGGTAAATTCCCATTCAGTCAAATTGTGAGGTCCCAGATCTGTCTGCCTTTCTTCTATCTCCTAACATCCTGGGGTAGGTCCTTGGCCAGACAGGACTAGGTTACTCTGTAAAGACCCATGAACCACCAGGGAGGCTAGGTTCTCTCCTTTGCCTTCAGGGAGCACTGTTCGAGTAGCTCTGCCAATGACAATGTTAAGAACAGTTAAATCAACTTCCTGAGAACTCAAAGTTCCCAGCATGGGGTGTAGTTGCCACATCCCCTCACCTTGGTCCAGGGAATGGGAGACCTCTACATGTCATGGACACCTGAGAAGCAACCTAGGGACAGGCAGTTTGGGCCTGAAATACCACCATACCTGTAAGGTGGTGGGGGCTCAGGTTGTCTTTGTTGGTTCCCATCAAATCACCCCAAAGAGTGACCCAATCAGCAATCAACATATTCTGTATGCTGTGGCCAAGAATTTGGATTGGGAAGGTTGGGGTGGTGGTCTCTCTTGAAGTCACCATCAAGGTGTCGGATGGGCTACTGTCATTGAACTACTTGATGTGACTTGCTCTTGGGGCTGGTACTCTGGCTCTTGGTGGGAGAACTCAGTTTCCCTCTGTAGATGTCTATCTCTCAGTGACTGATTCCCCCAAAGAAGCAGTCCCAGCCAGCAGGACACAAGCTGCAATGTCTATAGCCCCTTGGAAGTTATCCTCTGCATCCTCCTCCGTAGTCGTAGTCCCTAGGCCACTGAGGTCATGCTGTTCATTGGGGAAGAACACAAGGAATCCTGCATATTGCTGGCACCTGGCCATCAGATCACAAGCACTCAGAAGGAGCCTGGGCCATTGTCTAATCCTTCTGGGTGCTAGCTGCTATGCCAGGCTTGAGCCTGGTCTTGCAGATGTTCTAGAAAGTGTTCCAGCCATCAGGGGCTTTGTAGAGGACAGCTGCAGACTGTAAGGAGACTCCAGGCACAGAAAACCCAGAGCCACAGCCTGATGGACCAGGATACCTGGGCTGATAGGCTGCAGGGGCTACTGATGGGTGACAGGAACTGGGAGGGGAGAAAGCTCCCCAGTGGGAGGAATCAGGGAGGTCCCAGCAGCAAATGACTTGGAGATTCAGAACGATCCAGAGTAGGGGAGTCATATCACCTGTGATCATGGTAGAAGCCAGAGTTAGACTCATGGCATACTCCTCTGAGATACCCCTCTCCCTAGACCACATGGTAATCACATGCTATGCTGGACGCTGGAATCCAGAAGTGGGCAGTAGGGGTAAGTTTCTGGGTAACACTGTGATACTGGGTCAGAGACAGGGCCTGGGAATGACTTTGAAATTAATACCAACAGAAGGGCAGTTCCATTCTAGCCAAGCAGTGTGCACACCTCTTACTGCAGTGAATACCATCATATCCCCAAGATGAGGAAACTGAGGCTCGGGGCTCACAACACTGGCTGGTCACAGAGACAGGACTGGCCCAGGCTTTCTGTGGACACCCCAGCCCAGACAGATGCCCGCATTGCAGCCTTACCTGGCTCTCAGAATCCACACACAGGGCCTCTCTTCCTCACTGGCCAGAGTTCTCCTAGGCCCAAGGCTTTCCCAATGGCAGGAGGAAGTGGTGTGGACTCACATGTGGATCAGCCTCTGGGCTCAGGGTCAGCCATGTGACTGATTAGTAGGGTCTGAGAGTCCCATGGGGGAGATTTTCAGGGATTGTCTTGGAGCACAATGCGTCCAGGCCCGACCTCTTTCCCTCCCTCCCCGGTCACTGGAGGAGAGCAGCTAGGCTCTGGAGCTGCACATCTCGGGTTCCTTACATAACCCGGCACCTCACCTGTACCCCATGTTAGGAATGACTGAAGTCACTGGAACAGCCCTCGGTGTGCCAGGCACAGAGCATCAGTGCCCAGAATCTGTGTGACGCTCCATGTAGAGAGCGTGTGGAGACTGACCAGCAAAGCTAAGATTGTTGTATGAATCTGTCGAAATGTGCCTTCAAAATAACATGGAAGCTGGGGTGTGGCTCAGTTCATAGAGCACTTGCTGCACAAGCCTGAAGACTCGAGTCTAGATCTCCAGCACCCATGTGAAAAGCAGGCATGGGTCTTCATGACTATAACCCATGTTGTTGGGGCAGTCGAAAGAGGGCAGACACAAGAGGGTTGCTGGGGCTTGGAATGATGGGGACAGGGGACACACACACACACACACACACACGTGCGTACATACACACAATGACATAAATACAAAAGAAAAGAAAACCTACATGAATTCCGGGTTCAATGGAACGTCAAGGGCATAAGGTTGAAAGTGACACAGCAGAATGACTAATGGCCTGTTCTGGCGTCTGCAGGCACTCGGGCACATGTACCAAGAGACCCACAAAGCTCTACTTAAGGGGCTGAGCTTGTAGAGTGCTTACTTAGCATGCACAAAGCCCTGGGTTCCATCCTCGGCTCCTCATAAACTGGGCATGGTGGCCTATACCCAGAATCTCAATACTCTGGAGGCAGGGGCCACAGGGTGAGAAGTTGAAGGTCATCTTTTGTTACATAGCTAATTACTAGCCTGGGTTACAGGAGATTCTGTCTCAAAATAAAATAGTAAAACTCCCAAACCCTCTGCTTCAATATGCTGTGTCTCACCCTCTGCCTGATCACTACACTCGTTCCTTCTACCATTGCAATTACCCTGAACAGCTGGACAGATGAGGACTGACCAATACTGGGAATGACCAATACAGACCTTGATCTTGGACAAGATTACCCTCTGTGACTCCACCAAAGGGAAACGTGCGTTTCTCAGTCCAAATGTGTTTTTGTTTTTTTTAAAATTGATGTACAGTCATCTATGAAGAATACAGACTAATGTCAGGAGTATGTTTCATCTTTATGTATTTTGGGTGTTTTGGGTTTTAGTTTGCTTTGTTTTGAGATAAGGTCTTGTTGTGTACCCTTAGTTAGCCTGGTACTAGCTCTGTAACTCAGGCTGGTCTAGAATTCATAGCAATCCTCCTGCCTCAGCCTCCCAAGTACTGGCATATACCACCATACCTGACTAGGTGCTGGTAATTGAGCCCAGGGCCTTCCATGTGTGAGGGAAGCACAGAACTACTCAACCATATGTGAAGAGCGTCATAGATGATTCTTCTAGAAATGGCCTTTTCACCCTCCACTGCACACCCCTAATTCATCTGTGCTGGCACACGTAGGCCTAGTTCATTCATGTTTGCTACTGTATAGTATTTCACAGAAAAGATGTAACCTGATCTATTTCAACTGGCCCAGGTTGCATAATTTTTGTTTTTGTATTACAAATGGGAAAACAGGCTCAGAAAGGTTAAGGAGCGTGTGTGGAATCAGCCAGCCTCTAAGAGGCAGAAAACACCAGTTGATCCCCAAGTGATGTGGCTTCCATGATCCTTTATATTGAATTATATAAAGAGGAGGAATAGATCATTCATCCTGGCTGCCCCAGGGCCATCTCATCCCTCGGAACTGGTCCGGAGTGGGACCTGGATTGACCAGGAAGGTGGCCCCAAGGTCAGAAAAAACTGTCAGTTCCAGGGGCTGGAGAGATGGCTCAGCGGTTAAGAGCATTTGCTGGTCTTGCTGTGGTGTGGAGTTCATTCCCAGCACCCATATCAGGTGGCTCACACCTGCCTGGAATGCCTGCTCCAGGGGGTCTGGCACTGTCTCTGCAGGTACCTGTACTCACACATGATCACATTCATTTGTTCATTATCTCTCTGTCTCTTTCTCTCTCTCTCACACACACACATTTTAAAAAGACACCTTTAATTCAGCACTCAGGAGGCAGAAGCAGACAGATCTCTGTGAGTTTAAAGCTAGCCTGATTCATGTATTGAATTCCAGGTCAGCCAGGGCTATATAATGAGACCTTGTGTCAAGAAAAGAAAGAAGGAAACACCCCTTAGTTCTACATGCTTCTTTCCACTCTAGCAATGTGCTGAGCATCACAGGGTAGACTCTGGTTCTGTAAAACACCTATGCAGTGAGGCAGCATTCTCCTCTAGTCCCAGTACCTGAGGCAAGAGGATTATCATGAGTTCAAGGCCAATCTAGGCTATATAGCAAGTTCTAAGCCAGCCTTGGCTACAGTGTGAGACCCTGTATCAAAAAAGATCACCCACCCATTAAAAAAAAAGACACTCAAGACAGTGAATCAGAGCACCCTGAGCCAGACTCCACTCTGAGCTTCAGTTTCCTTCAGAAAAAACCATCCCTGACCAGAGCAGGTCAGGAATGCCATTCAAAGGGTCTGGGATTTAAAGATGGAGGAGGGTGGCTAGGGATGTGACTCAGCTGGAGGAGTGCTTGCCTAGCATGACAAAGCCTGGGTTCCATCTCTAGCAACATATAAACCCAATATGGTGGTCCGTGCCTGTAGTTCTTACACTGTAGAGGTGAAGGCAGGAGAATCAGGAATTCTACATAGCAAATTTGTGGCCAGCCTGGGCTACATGAGACTCAAAACAAAAGGGGGTTTCTCTTGCACAGTTACTCAGTTTTGTCCAGAGTCATTCATTCATTTGCTCACCAAACACATGTAGGACAGGTGTTCTGCTTGGTGGTAACCGGGCTCTGGGGATCCAACAGGGATGAGAATCGGGAGCCAGAAGCAGGCAGAGGACAAGGACATCTCCTCAGAAGGCCAGGCTCTCGCCACTGGTAGGTAAGTGGCGGGGACCCTGCGCTATCTGCCCCTTAAGCGTCTCTCTTCCCTCCCCCGGGGGATGGGCTTTGTGGGGTACCTTGATTCTGCACTTGGCTGCAAGAAATGGGAATTGCTTCTCTGATCTGGGTGAAGTACAAAACAAGCCCTCAGCCATGAGAAACCTCCAAAGGCCCCACTGAGTTGAGGCTGCTGGCCCATACCCACCTCGGCAGGGCCCTGGGATGTGGCCATGAACACAGTCCAGTAGTTAGCTGAAGCCCCAGACACATGGGAAAATCATCTCAGCACAGGAGGAAAGCCCTCCTCTGATCATCTCCACCCGTCTCTGTCCCTCCCACTAGAGAGGACATCTGCTTCGGAGTTCCCACTGCTTCCCTCCCCCACATACCATCCACCCTCCGTGCCTGGCACAGGCCCTGCCCCCTTTCTGCCAAGGTCAATGCTGCTGGGGGGAGCTGCGCACCCTTAAATCATCTGGCACCAGGCACCAGCTTGACACAAACAGGAGCCCTGAGGCAGTGCCAGCTTAGGACACCCGTAGCAAGTATCCCATTGTGTGTTTCTGAGTACGAGGGCCCTGCTGCCTTCTCCTGATCCTCGCTGATCTACCGAGAATCACCTCCAGGGGGAGGTAGCCGAGGCTTGGAGCAGTCCCATCCTGAACAGAGAGGTGACAGATGTGTCCAGGAACTTGGGTATGGTTCAGGTAGAGCATGTGGTCCTGGGAACAGTCTCCACCTTAGGACTCAAGACAGACCACTTGGTTGCTGATCTTGTGCCCGGAGTAGGTGGCCCACACTGAACTCTAGTGTTCTCATCTGCTCCTGCTCTGTGTAGTGGTAGGATGGCGGGGAGGGCAATGCCACCTAGAGGGGGTGATGACAAAGTGTAGGGGGCACGTTTTTTGCTTTGTTTTTCAATGAGGGTCTTACTATGCAGTGCTGTCTGACCTCGAACTCACTATGTAGCCCAGGCTGATCTTAAATTCACAGAGATGCACCTGCCTCCCTGCCTCGAGAGTGCTGGGATTAAAGGCGTGCGTCACTACACTTGGCCCAGGGTGAGAAAGCTGGGCTGGCTGGGCGTGTGTGAGAGAGCCGGGCCTGGTGCGCCTAGGTGGACAGGAAAGGAGAGACTTGAGAGCAGTAGGATGAAGCCACGACCCTAGCACACCCACTTTTATTTTAACTTTCATGTTGAAACAGGATTCCACTAAAGTGCCCAAGTTGACCTTGAATTTGCTCTGTAGCTCAAGGAGGCCTTGACTTTGTGATTCTCCTGCCTCAGTCTCCTGGGTAGTCTGGATTACAGGTGTGCACCACCAGCCCCACCTCATGCCCATTTTTTAGGTAAGAAGAGCAGAGGACAAGGAGCCTCCTGCCCGGTGAACTGTACCTAGAGGTCAAACCAGTTTTACAGAGGACCCAGGGCTCCCAGCCCTCCCTGGATGTGGTGTCTAGATCCAGCAATGTGGGGAAGGGTGATCTTAGGTAAGTATAGAAAGCACATCTGGCCTCATCTATTACCGTGTTAGACCAGATGTTGACAGTGCTCTATGCTGGATAAAGCAGAGAACCAGTCAATTAGACACTTGAGGTCAGATGGGCTGAATCAGAGACGAGGGGTGCAGCACCAGGGACTCCTCCTAGAGAACAGACATGGAGCTCCTAAACAGGGCAGCTGGAGGCTGCGGCTGAGACATCCCTGGCCTAGCAGGCTACCCCCTAATCTCCCATCTCAGCTTGCCCCATCCAGTTGGAGTGTGGCTAGCCCCTGGACTGGGAAGAGGACACCTCCTGTGGGCTACCTGGTTGTCAAACCTGCCCAGCAGGACAAAAACTCACCCAGTACTCCCCTAATACGGGCCCTGCAGCAGGCTGAGCCTGACTCCCAGCCATGGGGACCTGACAAATCGGTTTGCAGGATTCTAGGTCCCTCATCTGAAGTGAGTCTGTCTAGCTAATGTGGCATGCATGCTAATCCTGGAACTCAAGAGGCTGAGGCAGGAAGATTGCCATTAGTTTCAGGGCAGAATAGGTTACATATGATGCTTTGTCTCAGAAAATAAAAAGATGGGACTGTTGAGAACCAACTCCACCAAACTGTCCTCTGACCTCTGCACGCATGCCGTGGCATGACTCTCCATGTACACTAAGACCAAGAAAAAGAAACATGTAAGAGCACGTAAGAAGAAAAGAAAATGACAATAAAATGACATGTAGCAATCACTCTATGTGTTCTGTGTGAGTAGTGTGGGTATTGTGTATGTATATGTGTTGTGTATAAATGTGTATGTATGCATGTGCTGTTTTTTATGGGCTTTATTTGCATGTATGTGTTGTGTGGCATGTGTGTGTTGTGCAAGTGAAGAATATGGAGTGTGTTGTACATGTGTACATGTATGTGGTGTATGTATATGCATGCTGTGTAATGTATGTCTCTGTGTATGTGTCTATATGTGTGTATTCTATATTTTTGTTTGTTATTTTTTGAGATAGGGTCTCACTATTGTAGCTCTGGTTGGCCTAGAACTCCCTATGTAGATGAAGCTAGCCTCAAACTCACAGAAATCTGCCTGACTCTGCCTCCCAAGAGCTGAGACTTAAAGCATGTGCCACCATGCCTGGCTGTATGTTTATATTTGTATATAAGTTTGTATGAGTGTATGTCTGTGTTGTATATGTCTATGTTTGTATGTGTGTACGTATATCTGTGTATGTGTGTGTTGTATGTTTGTGTATATATGTGTATTTATGTGTATATGTATGAATGTGTATGTGTGTGTGTGTGTGTTGTACTGATGTATGGATGTGGTGTGAATCCTGGTCACTTGTTATGGTGTAGTCACCATGCCTCGGTTTTCCCATATAGGAGATGGGCGCACCACCATCACTGTCCTGTGGTGCTGCTCTGAGGGTTGAATTGGGGGTTGCCAGTACAGCTGTGGGCACAGTCACAAATGCCCGCTTTACCTGTCCCTGCACTGCTGGGGAAAAAGTGAGGTGCAGTTGGTTATGCCATTGCTGGGTACCCAAGCCAGAAGTGCTCAGTGTGGTGTACTGCTCTTAATACCCTACATGATTTCAAATCCGAGGTGACAAAGTGAGGCTCTGGGGTTCAGGCAGTACATAGTTGAAGCAGGGGGCTGGCGAGGGTGGGGGGTTCCAAGACTCACCTAGTCTCTTCAGGCTTGGCTCCATCTGGGAAGCTGGCCCGAGGCCCTGAAAAGTGAGCAGGAGGGTGGCAGGTGATGGGGTGGCTGCCCGAGGGGCCTCTGGACGGGCACTGAGCTGGGAAACATGAGACATCTTTGGGAATCTTGTATCACTGGGCTGGCCCTGGAGACACCAGCTGGGGCGGCGGGGAACAGCTGGGAGGGGCCTTCAAAGGCTTCCAGAAGAAAGGGGTTGGGCAGACTTTGTCCTGGCCAAGGAGGCTGAAAGAAGAGGGCATGTGTGCTAGCTGAGAGGCACACTGGGGGCTGACTGAGGAATGAACGAGTGAATCTTTAACATCCTACAAAGAGCAAATTCAGAGCTGGAAACCACCCTGTAGAGCCAGGGTTCGGCCTCACACAGACCATAATACCAGGCTGACCATGTGTTAGGCACATGGCTTATAAAGACAGCGTGATGACCTCATGAGGAAACAATTGTTTGACACATACACACAAATCCCCCCACACAAATACTCACATATCACATACCCATACAGATATACCCACAAACATATATACATACATACAGACACACATACACAGACATACCCACAAGTACGCACACATACACACACACATTTTGTAGACACAGAAGCTGAGGCAGGAGAGTCAAGAGATGGTCTCAAAGCTGTAACCAATGTGTGACTGGCCTCTGGTACCCTTACTTTCAAAAACTTTTTTAGCTGGGAGTGGTGGAGCACTCCTTTGATCCAGCACTCAGGAGGCAGAGGCAAAGTTCTGTGAGTTCGAGGCCAGCCTGATGAATTTGGGAGATTCTGCTTCAATTTTTTTTCTTATATTTTATTTATTTATTTGGGTGTGTGTGCATGGGCATGTATATGTGAGCATGTATGTAAGTATATGTGTACCATAATGCACATGTGGAGGTCAGAGGGTAACTTGCAGGAGTCAGTTCTCTCCTTCCACCATTTGGGTCTTGGGGAGTGAACTTAGGTTGTTAGACTTGGTAGCAAGCCCTTTACCTGCTGAGCCATCTGGCCAGCCCTGCTACCTTTCTTTGCTCTAGCCAGCCCTCCAGGCGGCAGGTGGTAGGATGTTCAGTGTGTGGATGAGGGTCCCAGATGAGAAGGCTGGGAATGGCAGGGTCGGGGCAGGGCACAGTGGAACCTTCCAGAGCCTCAAGGAAGGCCAAAGTCAGATGTGTGAGTCACACATTGAAAGTAACAGACTCCTGCAGAGCCGAGAGCAACCAGTCTCCCCACCCCTGCGTAGACAGCTGCTGAGTTCTGTCTCCTAAGTGACAGGCAGGTGTCACTGCCCATTTCAAGGGGAGGAGACCTGCCCAGGTCAGGCGCAGCAGTAGACCTGGCACTCAACCGTGGTCAGGCGGTGCCTGTGGGAGGAGGTCCAAGACAAAGGCTGGAAGCCTAATCGCCTGTTTACACCTGGGGATTAAGGTGGAACATCCAGGGTGGCAGGTCGCGGCAGGTCTGGGGAGCACAGGGTGGGGCGAGGCAGGGGCGTGGACTAGCCTTGCCCAAGGCGGTGTCTGCACGTCACCAGGCTGGCTGTGGAGCAAACGTTTTCTTTTTGGAGTTAGGGCCTCCCACCGTATGTAGCCTAGACTGGTTGGAACTCAGGAGGGACACTTTTCCTTCAGACTCCTGAGCACTGGGATCGCTGGTGTGCTCCACTGGCTCCCTCCAGGGAGCTTCGGCAGCAGGCCATGCTGGCAAGCCCCGACCCGGCTGTGGTACCTTCCCTGCATCAGCCCTCACAGGGGTGTCCTGGGTCATCTGTACACTGCACAGCTGGAGAAATGGAGTCACTGAACCCGCCTGAGGTTCTGCAGATACACAAAGGCAGGGTGGGGATTTGAACCCAGACCCTTACTCTGGAGTCCCTCAGTTTAACTCCTCCACCAATTGGTGCCGTTGCCCAGGTTATTTTAAAAAGCCTTCCTCGTTATGAACTCCGAGGAAGGGCCACTGCGAAACACATTTGAGGAAGACAAATTCGCCTTTTCCCTGGATGCTGCTCCATGTTTGGGGCCAGAGATCTACTTTCTGTTGGTTGGACAAAGCGGCAGATTTGACAGAGAAAGTTGGGCTAAGTCCTCCCGAAAGAATCCCCTGACTGGGGGCTAACCCCAGGCCTAGGCTACTGCTCACTGTCAGAGGTTCCTGGCTAGGTGGGTCTGAGCTGGCCAAGCAGGCTGTGGGATTCCTGCTGAGATTGTGAGGTCCACTCCAGGGCCGTCTACCCTGCAGCCACCTGCCGAAGAAGAAGACCTCTTTCACTGCAGAGTCTAGCCAAGCTGTACTTGCTCTGGGTACCTACAAAGGGCTGGCCCCATGCTAGACCAGTGACACAGGACAGGCCGCATCCAGAAATCCCTTTAGTGCCCTAACTTCAAGGTGGGCCAGCCTGAAGCAGCCAGAATAGGGAACAGCCAGGATTTGTTTGTAATGACTCTGACTATACGGATTCATGGGGTGCAGTGTGATAAACAGATACATGTATGCAGGGCTTAATGTTCCAATTACGATAGTTACATGTTGCTAAGCCAGGCATGACCAGGCATGCCCAGTAATCCCAACATTTGTGAGGAAGATACAGGAAGATCTCAACTACACATAGAGGTCAAGGCTAGCCTGAGCTACATAAGACCCTGACTCAAAAGGAAAAAAAAAAAATCAGGAGAGACAGGAGAGATGGCCCAGCTGTTAAGAGTGTCGACTGCTCTTGCAGAGGACTCAGGTTCAGTTCCCCTAGCACACATGTTCACTTCTGTCTGCATCACCAGCTCTGGGATCTGATATCTTTCTGGCCTCTAAGGGTACCTGCATGTGTGTGCTGCATGCAAACTCATGGAGGCACACACACTACAACACACATACAAATGAAAAGAAAGCGCTAATCTCCTTAAACTTTTTTTTTTTTTTTTGAGACGGACTCTTATGTTTACCAGGCTGGCCTTGAACTGCCAATCTGTCTGCCTCCACCACCTGAGTATTAAGATTTTTCCTTCATTCCTGGTTTTATTTGGTCCTGGGAATCAAACCCAGGGCCTCATGCTAGATAATCATTCTACCACCTGAAGTACATCCTCAGCCTTCAATAGTCCTTCTTCTCCACCCGCCTTTCTTTTTTACTCCTTTTCCTCCTCTTCTTCTATAAAAATGTATTTTATTTTAAATTACATGTATACCTGGGGTATGCACCTGAGTGTGGGAGCCTGGGAAACTAGAAGGGCCATCGGATCCCCTGGAGCTGGAGTTACAGGTGGTTGTGAGCTGCCTGATGTGAGTGCTGGGAACTGCACTCCTGTCCTCTATGAAAGCAGTATGTACTCTTAACTACTGAGCCAGAATCTCATTTTGAGACAGGGTCTCATTATGTTTAGTTTATCTTTGAATTCATGGCAATCCTCCTGTCTCAGCCTCCCCAGAGCTGGAACCCAGGTAGGGTTCTCTTTAAACATCTTAGAATCTTTATTTTTATTATTTTATGTGTATACATATATTTCCTGTGTGTATGTAAGTGCACCTATGTCATCAGTGTCTGAGAAGATCAGAAGAGGGCAGTGGCTTCCCTGAATTAGAGTTATGAATGGTTGTTAGCCACTTGACAAGTGCTGAGACTTGAACCCAGGTCCTCTGGAAGAGCAGCTACTGAGCAATCTTTCCAGTCCTTTCTTAAGTATCTTTAAAGATTCTTTTTTTTACTTCATAGTAACAACTGTTGCTGTTTGTGGGATACAACATAATATTTCAATAGACAATAGTAACATCAAATCAGGGTTCTTGAACTTCTGTCTCCCCATGGTTCATTGATACATGTATGCAGGGCTTAATGTTCAAACTAAGATAGTTAACATGTCGCTAAGCCAGGCATGACCAGGCATGCCTAGTAATTCCAGCATTTGTGAGGAAGAGACAGGAAGATCTCAACTACATATGGAAGTCAAAGCTAGTCTGAGCCACATAAGACCCTGACTCAAAAGGAAAAAAAAATCAGGGTGGGAGAGATGGCCCAGCTGTTAAGCGTGCTGGGTTCAGTTCCCAGTATCCACATGGTGGCTAACAACTGTCCATAACTCCAGTTCCAAGGGATCTTTTGACTTCTCTGGGCATTACAGGACATGGGTGCATCTATCTACATGCAGGAAATATATGCATAAAATAAAAATAATAAATCAAAATATTAAAAACAATAGGTGTTGTTATTGTTGAGACAGGGTTTCATGTAGCCCAGGATGGCCTTGAAGTTGATATGTAGCTGAAGATGACCTTGAGTTTCTTATCTTCCAGGCTTCACCTGTCAAATGCTGGCATCACAAGAGTGATCCCCACTATGCCCAGGGGACAACAGTAATGCTGACAGTCACCTCCCCGTGAATTATCCCTCAACAAAAGGTCCCCACTATAAACACCTCCTCTTTTTCTGCACAGAGGCACAGAGAGGTCAAACAGCTGAACCCTAGTTTCATAGGAGACAGGTGCTATGCAGTATTGGGACCCAGGCTCAGAACATACAATGATGGGGAGTGTACCCAAGTAACAGTGGGTGCTGTACCTGGACGGGGTTATTCCCAGGCGTGGACAGCAACATGTCTTTGGTAATATTTTCCTTAGTAACTCTTGGCCTCAAACTGCTGTGTGTCGTAAAGACAAGAGCTAACTTGGGCTTAGCAGAGCTCAACGTTGGCGGAGCTAAGCTAGCAGTCTGTGGAGTGGGCAGGGCCAGCGCAGCTCCCAACACTGGCACACATGTCCTCCACGCCACCCTGCCTCACCATGGCACTGGCAGGCAAGGTCCTCAGGCTCCAAGCATGTTCTGTCCACACCCGCCTTTACCCACCTGTTGGAAGGTAGAACCCTGGCTGCCAGGAGGCTCAGCTGATGGGGGAGGAGGAGCAGGGTGAAGAGGGGGGTCTCTGGGAGTGGGATGCTCCCTGAACGAAGAGGAGGCACCTGAACCGGGGCTCCAGCCCCTAGCTGGGGAATCCCCCAGACCCACAAATCACATGGACTGACAGGTCTCCAAAGTGCATGGCCTCTGATCCTGATGGGGGCATAATGACCTGCAGGGTTGGGTTAAGGAGGATTCTGAGGATCAACCCAGGAGTAACAAGAAAAGAGCACTGAGGAAAAGCCACATGCTCTGGCCAGAGAGTCGCCACCCACCTCCTCATGCATGCATCCCCTCCCCTCCGCTTTTGTGTTCATGGACCCTATGTGGTCTGACCCCTGATACTCCGTAGACCGGCCCTCCACTCCCTGTGTTATTCT
The DNA here is from genome assembly GCA_035773235.1 of Eospalax fontanierii. Classification (NCBI taxonomy): domain Eukaryota; kingdom Metazoa; phylum Chordata; class Mammalia; order Rodentia; family Spalacidae; genus Eospalax; species Eospalax fontanierii. The sequence goes on from CM069526.1 coordinate 86,740,568, forward strand.
GCTCCTGTCCCTCTCATTCCTCGGTACCTCGGAAGTGTAAGAAGATCTTTGCCTCAGGACCTTTGCACAGCTCCTTCCCCCTCTTAAACACGGTGTGTGACTCCCTCCTCTCAGACTTCTGCTCAGACATCCTCCTATTGGGACCCCATCCTGGTGCTTTTCTTGTTTCTCTGTGTGTAAGCGCCTGTGCATGTGTGTGCGCGTGTGTGCGTGTGTACGTGTGCGTGCGTGAGTGTATGTGTGTGCGTGCGCACGTGTGTACATGTGCGCGTTAGCGTTTTCGCACACACGTGTGTGCATTTGTGTGCGTACACGTGCGCGCGTGTGTATGCGTGTGTACGTGTGCATGCGCGCGCGTGTGTACGTGTGCGTGCGTGCATGTGTGTGCGTATGCGCGTGTGCGCATGTGTGTGCGTGTGTGCGTGCGTGTGTGTGTGTGTGCGTGCGTGTGTGTACGTGTGCTGTATGCACGTGTGCGCGTGTGTGTTGCCGTTGTCCATTTCCCACATGTGGAGGTTGATGCTCTCTCTTCCTCAATCATCCTCCACCTTGTTTTTGAGGCAAGGTCTCTCACTGACCTGGAGCTCAGTGCTTTGGCTGGGCTGGGCCTGTGTCTACCTCCCAGTGTTGGGACTACAGGGGCCCTGGGCTCCCTGCTTCCTGCCCTGTCAGGACAACAGCCTCCTTGTCCCCCACTAAGGATGCATCCCAGGTCTGGACATCTCCCAGGCAAGTGGGCTACCCCGCACTCCCCTTCCATCTTGCTGGGCCCCTTCATCTTTCAGGGCTCTGCTTAGCCCCCATGGCTCCCTGTTTCTGGAACAGTCTAACTGGGGCCCCTTTAGAACAGGGTCCTCATGTGCTGTGTATAGCCTTTTGTTCATAGTGTTACTTGGGATCTGGTATACAGTAGATGCTCCACAAATGCCCAGGGAGAGGTTTGCTGGACCCAGAAGCAAAAGGGTTCTTGCTCTCTGATGATGCTCAGTCCCATCCCTCCTTGCTGTGAGTCAGTGCTGTTGCCATCACAGAACATGCAGGTGCTGGAGATTCTCTTTTGTGCAGTTTCTTACTGACTCTGACACTCAAAGCTCAGAGACCCCACTAGGAGCAGCCCATAGAGGTGAAGGCGCAGACCCCAGGTCACACAGCTTTGTCTTCTAACCAAGTGCACAAAGCAGGTGGCAACACCAGATATCCTGGGTAGAGGGAGCTGTGCAGGGCTGGTGTCCACAGCTGTGACAGTTGAGTCGGGGGAGAGAGGGCAGCTTGGATAGGATGGTAATGAAGGGTTCCTCAGGGGTCTTTTTTTTGTTAACTAGGTCTCATGTATCTATAGTTACATATATGTAGCTATATGCAGCCACGCATGAACTTGAACTTCTGAGCCTCCTGCCTCCACTTCCCAAATGCTGGGATGACAGGCATGCCTCTACCATACCTGGTCTGTACCATACTGGGGCGGGAACCCAGGGTTTCATGCATATCAGCAAGCACTCTATCAACTGAGCTGCCAGTCCCACAATCTGGGAATCTGAATGACTTGTTCCCAATTAGCAAGAAGATAAAGGAGGAGGGTGTTGAGGTGAAAACAAGGTGAGGAGAGCCGGCATCAGGTCTGCCTACACAGGCACCCAGGCCTGCACCCAGGCTGTCGCCCAGGCTCACCCTGCCATTGTGCTTCATGGCCTCGGCCAGGAATGGCTCACATGGCTCCTGGAAGATTCCAGAGCCTCCCCAGGATGGGAAGGGTGGACACTGGGCAGATATGTCTCTCTTGAGAATCTTCAGAGACAAGGCAGGGTCTGCAGTGGAAGGGTCCTGGCTCTCCCACTCCACATGGCTTAGAAACCATTCCTGGTCCATCTCTTCTCTACCACATAGGGACATCCAACCTGGCAATGCTTAGACAAATGAGCTCTTCCTTCCTTCCCTTCCTCCCTCCCTTCTTTCTTTCTTTCCTTTTCTTCCTTTTAGGAAAAATTGTTAACATTTATGAGTGTGTGTGTCTGTGTGTGGGTATGTGTATGCAATTTAGGTGCCTGAGGCGGTAGAAGAGGGTGTCTGATTCCCTGAGCCTCCGTGTGTGCTGAGAACTGAACCTGGGTCCTCCACAGGAGGAGTCAGTGCTTCTAACTGCTGAGCCATCGCTCCAGCCCCCTGTTCATTGCCCTCAGATGCATAACCCTTGCTGGTGTCGCTGTTCTGGCCGAGACAGAAGTCTCCCTATATTGGCCTGGCTAAGTGATGGAGGCCCATAATCCCAACACTTGAGAGAAGCTCAGGCAGAAAGATTGCCATTCATTTGGGGCCAGCCTGGGCTACAGAGTGAGACCCTGTGTCACACAATAGCAGAGAGCACTTGGTTGTGGGCACTGACAAGGCTTATTTGTCCCCATTGACCAGACCACACTGATTACCAAGGCTAAGCTCTAGGAGACGTGACAGGCAGGGATGTCTTCGCTTGCATGGAGCACCTACTGTATATCAGGTCCCTGGCAGCACCATGAACAAAAGACTACACATAGCACCGGAGGAGCCTGTCCTGAAGGGCCACCCCCAACCGGACCATTCCAGAAATGGGGGCCAGGGAGATGGCAGCTAAGCAGACTTGAGCCACCCTGCTCTCAGAATTCTCAAGTTTATCTTCAAGTTTTCCAAAGACAACATCTCCCATCGCACAGGTTCCCTTCCAGATGCCTATGGAGGCTGCTCCCTGAGGGTGGGGCCTCCTTGGTAGGCAATACACCATCCCCTGTGTTCTACTTTCTGTTGCTGTGATAAAACACTGACCAAAAGCCAGTTGTGGGAGGAAGGGTCTATTTGGCTCACACTTTCAGGTCACAGTCCATCACTGAGGGAAGTCAGGCAGGAACTCAGGCAGGAACTTGAAGCAGAAACCGTGAGGAATGCTGATTGCTGGTTCATTCATAGGCGGCTTAGTACCACCTGCGCAGGGATGATGCTGCCCATAGCGGGCTGGGTCCTCCATTAGTCAGCAATCAAGACAATCCCCCGTGGATGCATCCACAGGCCAGTCTGATCTAGGAAACCCCTCACTGGAGACTCCCTTCTCGGGTGACTCTAGGCTGTGTCAAGTTGACAATTAAGGCTAAGTGGGACATCCTGGCTCTTTTGGAATCTCACTACCATGCTGTGAGGAAGCCCACGTCTACTGAGGCAACAACATGGGAAAGACCTGAGGTTTTGGTGCTTGAGCTGACAGATGAAAACAGCAGAGAAGGGTAGGGAAAGGTATCCAGCATCAAGAGGGAACAGCATGTGCAAAGGCTCAGAGGCAAAAGGGTTTGGTCCATCTGGGGCTGCTCCCTGAGGTGAAGGGTGGATGGAACATACAGTAGATGTCAGGATGACTGAGAGGCTGGTAAAGGCCAGGCTGCAAACGGCTTTGGAGGCAGGCAGAGATGGGAATTGCGGCCCCAGGGAGGGCAGCAAGCAGATGGCTAAAACACCTTCAAACAGCCTCAGGGCTTCTGAGGGGCAGAGGACACAGGTGGGGCAGAGTTTGAAGCAGAAGAATGAGGCAAGGGGTACCCTGGGGGCAGCAGCGATGGAGCTGGAGGGCTTGGGCGCAGGGATCGGAAGGGCTAGCTTCCGGTGGTTTTCCCACCTGGGCCTTGAGTCACTGTGCACTGTGGCCTAGGTAGAGGGGGCAGGAAGGAAACACAGGTAGCTGTGTCATACACAGGACAGCCACTTGGCCATTGGCAACTGGATAGTGACGGCATCAGAGTTGTGGTCTTTGGGACCCGAGGCTGCTTGGTTGCTTTATTATCACCAAGCTCGAGTTGCCCCGTGTGCCAGGCACTGGCCCACCTGCCGTCTCTTCCCTCTCCCTCACCTTCTCTTCCCTTCCCTGCCGATGTGGACAAGCCATTGGGTCGGGTGCTTGTGGATTTGAAAGCTTTGGAGAGAGGACAGTACCATCCCTACAGGCGCGATGTGGGCATGGAGACGTTTTGTCAGAATGCCAGGATGACAGGTGGCGGTCAAGGTGAGGACTAGGAAGGAGGAGGAAGGGCCTGGCAGGAAGGCAGGATGGGGCTGAGTCACCGAGTCTCTAGCTCAGAGGATTTGGGTTAGAAGACGCTGGGCGAGGGTTGCGCTGGGGACTCAGTTGGCAGAGTGCTTGCCTAGGATGTCTGAAGCATGTCCCAGGTGGAGGCTGAAGTATCAGAAAGATCTTGGAAGAAATTTCGTCCCAAAGTCTGTGGCTTTCTGGAGAGCCATGGAGCTGGAACGTTCTAGAAGCTTGTCTTTGACTGGCTGTGGTCTGGGTCCTTTATTTGTTGAACTGACCTCGGGGGATCCAGCTTACTCAGGCACTGCTGTTCTGGGGCAGTGTGAGGTGCAGAGTGGCAGGGACTGCATCCCTCCTGTGGACGGTCTGCCCTGGCCTGTTCCCTAGGTCTCTGTGACTTGCTCCGTAAGGGACCTGATGCCCTGTTCCCCCTGGATCCTTTAAATGTGTTCTCTGACTCCCCAGAGACCTGAAGACAGAGTCCTGGGACCCCAAAGCTGCTGCAGTCTATGTCACATAATACTTGTCAACATATGCACCCCCAAGGTGGGGTGGCAGCAGGGGGAGGCATGAGGGACTAGGCACGTCCCTCGCATCTCTGTACCTCAGCTAATGATGCAAGACAGCACCACTCAGCCTTGGGTTCTGCTGTGGTTGGGTCTTCACCACCTCACGGCACCCGGGTGAGGGGTGGGAGCAAGGACAGTTGGTCCTGCCTGGGGGAAGGACAGCAGTCTGTTTAGACACATTCGCCCTAGCATGGCGCCTCTATCCCTTGCACCTGTCTTGCCCCCTGCCTGCCCCCTTCTGAAGAGGCTTCTAAACCCCCAAATGGCATCTCTGAGGCAGCCCTTCCACCTCAGGCCTCTCAAAGGCTATTTCCAGTGCCAAGGAGCATGTTTAAGAGTCAGGCTCCAGCAGGTTCACAGTGCTGGGTGACACTGGGCTTGTTCAACAACTTCTCTGAGCTTCAGATTTAACTTCCAACTGGAAAAAGCTCTCCTCACAGGCTATAGGGGTTAAATCATAGCATTTGGGCAAATCACCCAGTACAGAAACCAGCAACTGAGATAATCACACTTGCAATACCGACCTTGCCAAGCGGAAGGAACACTTTGCTTTGAGACTTATTAGAGGACATTTAACAGGCACAGAGGCATCTGTGGAACGAGGCTCAGGGCCTGGAAACCATTAAGCTGAAGCCTTTGCTCAGCATCACCGGCTTCATATCCCTCCTCCGCGGAAGCTCAGAAATTAATGTCATTAGTGCTGGCGTGGGAGGCTAATTCCAGGGCTGTGTGGTGTTCCTGCTCTGGGACACAGCAGGGCCTGCAGCATTTGGCCCACTTATGCCTCCAGAGAGGGGTGGTGGCCATGCCAGCTCACCAGAGCCCAGCAGCACCCTCCTGTGATCTGCTAATTGACACAGTAGTTACTCACCTCGACCTTGACATGCCCTGTGAGTCCAGCATTATTTCTCTCCATTTTATAGATGGGAACATAGAGGCACAGCAGAGTCAGGTAACGGCTCCAAGGCCACACAGCTGCTAAGCAGCAGAGGCAGGATTTGAACATGGACCAGCTGGCTTTGTGGACCAGGCTCTCTCTCAACTACTCTGTTGGGATACCAAATGTGTATTTCAGGCCAGATGTTTGCCAACTACAGAAGAAACTGCGATGGGACTGGAACTGGGTGGGACTGAGTAGTGGAGAGGATGAAGCTCCATGGCCCACACCCAGCGGAAAAGTCACGCCTGAAGTACCTACCAGCCTCTTCTCCTATGGCCTGGATGGTGTCTGCCAGGCTATAGCCAGTTGGTATCCTGGCCTTGCCAGTGTTTTGTCCTCTGGAAGGGCTCACCTGGACCCTCCTTCCAGCCTACCCTGGTCTCCCAGCCCGTGTACTTTGCCGCCTACTCCACTGGCCACTGCTTATCCTGTGGAAGATGCTCCCTATTACAGATGAAACACAAGTCCTTGGGTCCTTCAAGAAAGTGAACATGCCTGTCCTCCAGTCTTGTCATATACATGGCAAGAGCCTCATGCTCTGACCACAGAGCACACACACCCTTCTCCAAGGAGGACACTCCACGACCGTGCTTCTGAATCGTAACCCATGCTGTGCCCCCACTGAGATGCTTGTCCTTGTTCTGTCTGTTGAGTCTCCAGAGCCCAGGCTACTAACATCTTGTGGGGCTGATCATGAGGGGTGGGAAGAAGGAAGAGGAGAGGCACTGGGATGTGGCCAACTTTTGCCACAAACATGGTTCTTGTCCAAGCTGGCAGCCAGACCCCAAGGCCTCAGGGGTGGGCACCAGGCCACCAGGAGGTGGTGAGGTGACCAAGCAGGGCTCACAATACAGTTTCCCAAGCTGCCAGAATTCTGGAATGTGCGGTCCCGTACCGTCTCGTCTGCGGTTGGGGAAATATTCAGCTGAAAATAAACACTATCATTCCTGGTGGAGGGTGACACAGAGGACCCTCTGACCCACACAGGAGGACCCTGAGCACTGAGCTTGGTCACAGCTGCCTCCAGAGGTCCACCTGCAACACGCTATGTGATGCTCTCCGTGCCACTGTGTCTGTGGCCTCCAGCTCAAGGGAGAGTGGCTCCTGCCAGCTCAGATGTACAGATTCCATGGGGACCCAGTCCAGGGAGTTCTGTGCTGCCACCCACCCGTCCCATCATGTTTATCTCCTGGGGCTCGCTGCTCTTCCCATGAGATAACCTGAAGCCCTCACCTCGCCCAGTTACAGCTGATCCCCAGACACCCTCCCAGCTGCCGCCAAGGGGCTTGGTCCCCAGTTTTAAAGTTTATGCACCTCACCCTGCAGACAGCCCTTCAGAGGCCCAGGGCGTGCGTGCGTGCGTGCGCGCGCACACGCTCACTGTGGGTTCCCTGCCCTGCCCCTGTGTGAGGGTTTCCCGGCTTGTCCCTGTTCCTGAGGACACTGGTGGATCCCCCTAGCTGGCCCTGCCACAGCTGAACAAAGTCGGGTAGGGCCACAAAAAGCAGGAAACAAGTCCTGATGTAGCTGTTTGTTGTCCAGCAGCCATGGGTTCTCATCCCAACATCCCAGGCAGTGCCATGTTCTGGCTGCTGCTTTGGGCGAGTGGTTGCAGTCCGCAGGGTCTCAGTTTCCCCATCTGAGAGAGTCTGAGGGAGTTTCAAGGATGGCTGGGGACGAGCTGTAGCGGCTTTCTTCAGGCCCCTGGAGGGTCTCTGCCCTGTCTTGTCCCTCCCCAGCCGTGCGTGGTCCTTGGCATGAGAACCATCCCCCTCTTCCTTCCTGGGTGCCCTTTCTAGTCACCATGCCTTCTGCTGGTTCCACTGCCTCATATGTGTTCCCCTTCCCAGCCTGGCTAGTCCCCACTGGGTGTGGAGAGGTGCTGTCTCTCATCCCACAGTTTGAGGCAGGATTGGACCCTGGTACTTGCCCTACATCTCGGATAAATGGTCTTTGTTGAGCCTCAGTTTGCCTCATCTGAGAGATGGGGACAAGAACCAAGTTTTCGCTCTGTGTTCTTTCCCGTCCTGTCACCCACAGAGGCGACTGTGGCTCACAGGGGTCACGGGTGTACCTTCACAGCAGGTAAGATTCCTGGAGGAAGGGACTTGGCCTCACCCTTGGGGCCTACTCAGTGAGGTTACATAAGTTCCAGAACTTTTTTTGCTCTGTAATTATGGCAGACTCCTGCAGTGAACGGGCCTGGCCCGTGCTAGCACCGCTGTGCTTGTTGGAACATACCCCAGCGTTTAGCTCCCAGCCTGGGCTCTGTTCCAGGAGGCACCTTCCTCCAGGCTCATTAAGGCTCCCGTCGACATGCCCACTCTGAGGGGGCTGCGGAGCCTTGGGGAACTGGGCGCCTGCCCCAGTCCCTCCTCCTCTTTCCACAGATTCCTCCCTGAAGGACCCTGGAGCTAGGAGCCTCCTGGGCAGGAGGAGGCTGTGTAAAGGCTGAGTGGCGCCCCAGAGAAAGCTGGTGTTTTTGAAGAGAGGAAACTTCAGTTGACTGCAGGGATCACACACTGGGAGGGAGTTAAGGGGTTCTGAAGGCCTGTTTGCTCTGTTGTGTGCTTAGGAGTTTGTAAACATATGTAGCCTGAGCCGGATCATGGCTGATTGTATGGCTGCTCTGTTAGACTTCATTTGGGGAAAGGTCAGAGGGTGAAAACATCACTGTATGAGCGCCTAGTCTGCACAATCTGATGCATTTCCAGGGCTGAAATGCTGTGACAGACAATGGGCTAATTGCATGTAGGGCTCTGGGCAGGCTCCCGGGGGACAGTAAGGGGCTCCCCTCACAATTTTGGCTTTGTGAGACTCGGGCGATGGCTCAGTCAGTAAAAGTGCTTGCTATGCAAGCATGAGGACGCAAGTTTGAGTTCCCAGCTCCTATGTAAAAAGCTGGGCTCCGTGGCACCCACTTTTAATCCTAACGGTGGGAAGGTAGACACAGGACAATCTCTAGGACTTGCTGGCTAGCCAGTGTAGCCTAGTCCATGAACGCCAGGTTCAGTGGGAGATCCTGTCTCAGAAAAGAAGGTGGAGGGCTCGAGAGTTGACTCTGATTAAGAGTACTTACTGCTCTTACAGAGGACCCTTTCACTTCCCAGCCTCTACACGGTGGTTAACACTGCCTGTAACTCAGGCTCCTGGAGATCTGATGCCCTCTTCGGGCCTCTGTGGGCACTGCATGCACATGATGCACATACAGACAGGCAGGCACACACATGCGCACACATGTACACACATAATTGGCTTCTGACATAGCCCCCATGGGTGTCATCAGGCTGCACAAACAGGGTGTTTTCTGTCTGTGGCAGAGTGAATTTCCCCATCTCCACTGACAATAAGGAGTATTTCTCACTGCCTCTTATAAAGCCCCCACTGTGTGCTGCCTTCTGCAAAACATTTGACAAGTCAGTAAATACAAAGGCGACCAGCCAAGAACTGTGACTTCTCACTCCACTTCACAGATGGGGAAACTGAGACTGACAGCAGCAATATAATCTGAAGGCGATGGTGCTCACACGGCGAGTCTGGACTGACAGATGGCTGGCAGGTGTTTAGCTCTATTTAATGGCTGATTTTTTTTTTCAAGGCAGGAAACAGTGGGTCAAGAGTGTGAGCAGGGGCTCTCATATACCGCTGCAGGCGAATATGCCTACAGTATCTGCTGCTTGCTGTTAGAGTCTTCCCTGGGTAGAATGACTTCAAGGGATGCCATATAGGCACAGCAAAGGGCTACTTTTCATTGCTGAGTAGGGCTCCTTTTGGCACTGTTTCTCTGGTCACCGTGGGAAGGTCATTCTGATTATTTGGTGATGGGTGTCATTATGAAGATTACACATATGTCTAAGTCTGAGTGGTTGTGGACTTCCACTCTATTTAAAATCCTACCCAGAAGACCTTGATGATGGCATGGGGGGATGGACTGTGCACTCTGGGTGTATTCCGCAGTGAGATCCTGCCCTCTGAAACGCTGCTGGCATGAGAGCTCTAGTTGCTTCCCATTCTGAACTGATATTCCATCCCTAAAGGGACAGAGTAGCTGTCTCATTGTTTAATTTGCTTTTCCCTGAGAGTCAGCAGAACTAAACTTCTATCTTTTTTTTCTTTCTCCCTCTAATCCTTCCTTTATTTTTTTCCTGGGACAGGGTCTTATACAGCCCAGGCTGTTTTTGACTTCCCTAGGTAGCTGAGGATGACCTTGACTTTGACCTCTTGATCATTCTGCCTCTACCTCGAGCACTGGGATTGTAGGCATGGCCACTGTGCCCAATTTTATGGAGTGCTAGGGACTGAACCCTGAGCTTCGTGCATGTTAGGCAGGCACTCTACCCACTGAGCTGCATCTCCAGCCCGAGTTGTGTGTCTTCCTGAGCACTGTTCCTTACATTTCTTTTGTCCAGTTTTTAATGAATTATGTTATCACTTTTTTATCATGGTAAAAGACATATAACATGAGATTAACCACAATACCATTTTCAATAGTGGTATCAAAAGGCACGCCACGGTGGGCATGCTGGGCATGTCTTTAATCCCCGCACAGAGACAAGCACATCTCTGGGAGTCTGAGACTAGCCTGGTCTTCATAACGAGTTCCAGGCCAGCTGAGGCTACAGGGAGACTTTCCATCTCCTGTCTCCAGCACCCATCGCTCCGTCTTTGAGTGGAATCACATAGCATTGATCTTTTTTGTGACTTACTTCTTTCTTTTAGCATATTGTTACTATAATGTTACTAGCATGTGTCAGAATTCTTTTTCTTGTCTTTTCTTCCTCTTTCCACCCCATTTATTTTGGAAACAGTTTTACATAGCCCAAGCTGAAATTGAGCTCAGATTACAGGCCTGCACCACCATAACCTTCTCTGGCTGAAATTTTCATTCCCAATTAACATTTTTTAAAAGATCTATATATTTATTTTTGAGACAGAGTCTCGGTATTAAGCCCTGACTGACCTCGAACTCACTATGTAGACCATGCTGGCCTAGAACTCACAGACATCTACCTGCCTTTGTCTCCCGAGTGCTGGGATTAAAGGTGTGTGCCACCATCTGGCTTTATTTATTTATTGCATGTGTATATGTTCAATCAGTCCCCCAATAAACATATTAGGGATGTTTAATTTGCATTTCTCTGAGGAAATTGAATATATTTTCTCTCCCTCCTTTCCTTCCTTCTTTCTTGAGACAGGGTCTCATGTAGCCCTGTCTCCTGGAGTTAGAGGTGACTTAGCCACCCAACGTGGGTGCTAGGAGCCAAACCCAGGTCCTCTACAAGAGCGCCAGTGATCGTAACAGCGGAATCATCTCTCCAGCTCCCCAATTAACACCTTTGCATCAGATAACCCCATTGCTTCTTTTCCAGTTTGGGTGGTCACTGATACACAGTTACGACAGGTTACCTTAGCCAGATCAGAGGCAGCTGGACTGAGAAAGAGAAGCTGGCTTCCTGAGGAGAGCCAAGAAGATGCTAAAGATGACAGTCTCTGAGTTAACCTGAGAAAGTTCCTTAAGAGAGTCACTGGGCAGGGGTGAGCTCTACGCTGTTGACCGGATCCCAGCAGCTTACACCGGGCACCTCAAGGGTCCCAGCTCTGTGTCTGGGACACAATGACAAGGGGCCAGGAATATTTCCAGCCCTGATGGCCTTCCCAACTCTGACTGTAGAAGCCCTTAGCCACTGGCAAAAGTCGTCTTTGGGCACATGAGCTGCTTGAGGTCAAGTATGTGAAGACTCCATCTCCATGGAAACAAACTAGTCAAGGATGAAGACAGACAGCAGTGTGTCCAGGCAGGGCTCTATGGGAGGCCAGAGGGCAAGACAGTGCTGCTGCCAGAGCCACCAAGGACCTCCAGGTCCCGGGGCCAGAAACTAGCCACAGCCTGTGGTCAGGGAGCCAACATCACGCTTTACTCCATGGCTCCCCAGAGTCCAGAAATCAAGTTTTTCCCATCCTTACAATCCTCTTGTCCTCCGCAGTCACCTGCACCCACAAAAGCAACCCAACCCAGTAACTGGCCCTGTCCCCTGCCACTGGGAGACACACAGGTTTCCTGCCACCAGCCTCTGAACAGTGGGACGTGATGCCAGGAATGAACGTCCAACCCCTTTCCCAACAGGCCTTCTGCAGCCTTTGTTCAAAATGTCAAGTTCCCCTTGGGGGTGTTTTTTAAAGAATCTTGATGGCATCTGAAGCTCACTGGCCACAAATAGGATGTGAGTCATTCCCATTGGAGCCTGGGTCTGCATGGTGGTGTGAATGAATGAGAGAGCAAGTGTGGGGCAGGGCAGCGGAGCGGGTGCGTTCCACAAACCTCCTCGGCGCTGGGGCGGTGACCTTGCTGTCCTGTTCTGCTGGCATCGGAGTTCCAGGCACTAGGATGGAAGATGTGATGGCCTTTGTGGTGATTTCCTGTGGTTCCTTGGCTTCTGTCCTTGTTCTGGGCTGGGGCCTCTTGCTCTGCAGCCACAGAGGGCTACATACCTACCATCCCACTCGTGTGTCCTCTCCTGTCAGAGTGGAGCTCCCTGCCCTAGGTGAGAGCTGAACTGGCTGGAGACCACACCTCAGATTGCTGACCTGGGGACACAGGGCAACAGCACGAGCCGAGGGGCTCAGAGGGTGGCAGGGGGTACTGTGTCCCCAGCCCTGCACATTTCAACCCCAAGCCTATGTTCTTGAGTTTGCCCTGTAATCCCATAGGCGTTGTTAACCGCCTGTCAGTTTTACTAACTGGTCTAAGGGACACAGTCCACAAGAGACTCGTGACCCTCCTTTGCCCTAGGACACATCAGCTCTTTCCTATCTCAGGGTCTTTGCACTGACTCTTCCATTTGCAATGAATGCTCTTGTCCTAGGTCTCAGTTCCTTCCCTTCTTTGGTAGTTTGAATGAGAAATACCCCCCATGGGCTCATGTATTTGAACACTTAGTCCCCAGTTAGTGGCACTGGGGAGATTACGCTTTAGGAGCCCGTTATTGGAGGAAGCACATCACTAGGGGTGGGCGTTGAGCTACATATGCCCTTTCTTCCTGTGTGTGGATAAAGATGTGCGCTCTCAGCTTCCTGCCCCTGTCACCACGGCTTCCCTGCCGTTAAGGACATTTAGCTGTCTGGAATCATAAGCCAAAACAAACTCTTCTTTTGTTTGCTTTTGGTCATGGTATTTTATCATAGCAACAGAAAAGTCACTAATAACACAGCTCAAGATTACCTCCAGCAGGCCTTTCCTGGTCGCCCCAGCCATGGGGACAAGTCTAAGTGGCCATCTCTTCAGTCCCTAAGGTGGCCTTGGTGTCTTGGAGGGGACATCTGCCCATTGTCCAGTCCAGATTCTCCCAGTCTGACCATATGAGGGGGCCCGGAGCATTCGGCAGACTTCTGGGCCTTTCATCTGCTGGGTGCTGGTTAAACTTCATCACAGTGCAACCCTCCATTGACTGATACCCTTGAAGGCACAGTGCCCCAAGCCTGATCTTTCAGTAGGAGAAACTGGGGCTTAGAGCACCTTGTTCATGGCTACCCAATGACAAAATCCTGGCTAGGCTCACCCTCACCACCTTTCCTGCTCAGTCCCCACTCCCATGACTCTCCTAAGGTTTGCCCATCTTCCCCTAGACTTTCCTTTTCATTGAAGCAAGGCAACAGGTCCAGACGAAAGCTTCTGTGTCTATAAGGGTGGTCCTGGACCTTGGGGCAAATGACTCTGACAGGAGCAGACAGACTGAAGCCAGGTGATGGACTGGCCCCATTTGTCCTCAGTGGCCTTGCTCTGAGCACTGATCAAGGGCAGGTTGGTGTTTCAATCATGTTCTAGTGAAGAAAAGGTGAGATGGCGGCTGGGAGTTGGGGTTGAAGGGGGTGAGTAGTCGATAGAACTGCCCAGACTGGGGATCGAGGCTGGGAAAGGAGTTGAATCCACAGGGCCTTGAATGCCAAGCACAAATTTTGAGCATCAAGAACCTGAGGCCTCTCAGCAGCTGCCTCTGGAGGGAGGCAATCTCAGGAGAAGAAAACGGCTTGGACGTGTTACCCAGGAAAACCCCAGTACACTCTTCAGCCTCGCTTGCCTTTAGATGGCTTAAAAATCACTAGTTTGAGCTCTGTGTGGTGGTACATCCCTGTAATCCCAATACTTGAGAGACTGAGGGAGAAAGATTAAGGCAAGTTCCAGGCTAACTGGACTATAGAGTGAAACCTTGTCTCAAACACACAAACAATTAAGCCTGATGTGTGTGGTACACTCCTGTAATCCCAGCACTCAGCAATTAGAGGCAGGAAGATCAGAAGTTCAGGGTCATTCTCCGCTACAAAACAAGTTTGAGGCCAGTCTAGGTTACATGAGACTCTGTCTCAAGAAAGAGGAGGGGCTGTAGAGATGGCTCAGTGTTTAAGAGCACTGGCTGCTCTCGCAGAGGACCCAGATTCCCAGAACCCACATGAAGGCTCGCAGCCACCCACAACTCCAGCTCCAGGGAATCCGATGCCTTCTCCTGGCCTCTGTGAGCATTGCATGCACATGGTGTAGTTACACACATGCAGGCAAACATTCATATACATAAAATAAAAAGAAAGAAAAAGTAAAAACAAACAAAAATAAGAAAATAAAAATAAAAACCAGCCAACCAGTCAATCAATCAGTCGTTGATCTGGAGGCCACATAGCACCCAGCTGGATAGGTTTTGCAGAGACCACCTCTGCCCCAGGGGTTATAACAGCCGCCTAGGTTCCTTTCCAGAACCTGACAGTGCTAACTCTTCCATGTGGCCTACAGACGTCCCGGGAGACTGCAGTAGCTGAGACGGCTTGGGTCCTCACAGTGGGGTAAAGAGGCTTCCCTTCATTGTCTTGATTTGTCCATCATGTCCTTGATTTGGGTTAGCTCCTCCTCAGCTCTGCATCTTGATATGTGGAGTTTTGGGGAATGTCTGGTGTTGAACTCCAATGTGGGATCAACTTGATCTATCCTTGCCTGGTCTCTGTTTCCTTCAAGACACCTACCAGCCTGCATGGTGGGAAACCCTGGGCCGTAACAAGGGGGGACAGAGGCATTACCCACGTTCCTGGAAGGTTCTTGCCTGTTCCCAGAAAAGTCTTACATATCTCTCCTTGCAGCTGAGCCCTCTGACTCCCTCATCATCTCTTGCTACAGAGTAAGCTGACCCTGGGGCGCCTGGAGAGGAAGCTGATTCTTGGGCACAGCCCAGTCTTCTTCATCCTTGGTCCTCAGCACTCTTCTCTGACTCTCAGACATCCATTTCTCAGTGGAATGAGCTTCCAGGCCTGGATTTGTCTTCAGGGCTGACTCCTCCACCCTTACCCTGGAGAGGGAAGATGAGAGCCGAGTCTCTGGTCCACACAGCTGTAGACACCCGACATAGTAAGTTCTTTCTTAGAGTCTTAGAGAAGAGTTTAGTAAGTAAACACCCAGTATCATGGTAACTCAGTCCTGCCTGAGGGGCTTTGCAAGGGGGAAGGTGGGTCAGAGAGATAGTGAACCCCAGTGGGCTGGGCCAGGCTCTCTGGAAGTTTTGTTTTGTTTTTCTTTCTTTTTGGCAATGCAAGGGTGGGACGCAGAGCTAAGCGCACCCCGCACTGAGCTGTACCTCAGCCCTCATCTAGGCTGTATAGTTGGAAATGCTCTCCTGCCATGCCCGGGTGCCAAGCCAGGCAGTACCTGGGCGGATTGGCCCTTCCTCCACACATGCCTGTGGTTTAGGATAGTTGAAGCCTGGCTCTAGCTCGGTTCTTGGCTCTGAGCCCCAGAAGCCAGCTCAGCAGCCCTGGGGATGTAGGGAAAGTTATAACTGTATGTGGGTGCAGTGGAGGCAGGGGGTCGCAAGTTCAAGGTCAGTCTCAGATACATAGAAAATTAGAGGGTAGCCTGGTCTACTTGAGACCCTGTACAAAAACCCAAACCAAAAGAGCAAGCAAACAGCCCTATTGCAATCCGGTCCAACTCAGGACTGGTTCAGTCAGAAACTGCTGAAGAGGAGAATAAACACATGCCCACCAAGTGGGATATGTGGGTACTCTGCCCTACCGCCAGATCTGTCTTTGAGGGTCCCTGGTAGGGTTTCATGAAAACAAGTAACATAGGTCCCCGGAGAAGCACTGTCCCACCCCATCCTAACACAGCAATCTCAAACCCAGAGCTGTATCCAGACAGGTGAGGAAAGAAGACTTAGTGGGCTTCAGCTGTGCCCACAGGACAGAGTGCTCCACCCCCAGCCTAAGAAGTCCTGGGGCGCTCATTAATCCCACAGGACGGAAGTGAGTTGACTGCCACGTGATATTTAAGCACCTCATTCTAACCCACTAGGGAAGAGATTAAACTTGAGGCACTGAACTGTTCTGTTCTCCTTCCTCCCTTGCCTCACAGGCTCTAGCCTGGATGCTCATACAAGCTGCCCCTGGAATCCCCATCTACATCTGCTCCCGGCACCTACCTAGCCCCAACAACCACGACCACATCACCCCTGCACAGGACGCAGCCCTGACAAGGACGCAGAATGCTCTGCATTCAAGGCTCTTGGTAATCTGATCTGAATTCAAGATTCCTTCCCCTCACTCCCCTCCAGCACCTTCGCATGAGCCTTTGACCCCGTGGACACTTCTCCAGGCACACTGGGCCCTCCACACTTCTAGGGCTGAAACAGTCTCTTCTAGGGTCTCTAGGGCTGAAACAGTCACCCTTGCCTCCAGGGACCAGTCTTTGTGCTAATAACTCCTTCCAGAGTCTATCCTGTATTTCTGTCATGACACCTCCAGTCTTGGGGACAGCAGTGAATTTAAAGAAGATGGGGAAATTCACAAACCGGAATGAGAGTCTCGGGTGTGAGGGTCATGATCCCGAAAGGGTGACTCAGGCTGTGTAATCCCAGAGGCCTCCTAGAGGAGGTGATGGCCGAGGGGGAAGGATGGGAGATGAGCATTCCAAGCAGAGGGAACAGCATGGTGACGGCAAGGAAGCAGAAAGCAGCAGGGGAAGCAGAACTGAAATCCACGAAGCTTCGTCTTTGACTGTTTTAAAAACGTCCTATGGGACAGTAGATATGCCCTGGGCACTTGGAGTCTTGCTCATACTCTGGCACTCCAGGTCCTTACCCAGTGACCTCTGCTACCTCTGAGCTAATAGTGAAAGACCAGGGAAAGGAGAAGCAGGGACTGTCCTTGCCCTGATCTGGCAGCAATAAAAGCATTTTGGTCAGGAAACCTAGCTTGAGTACTCAATCTGAGCAGCAAGCTTACCACCTGGTCCTGGGTCCCCTGGCCACAGTGGGTTGACTCCTGTGAGAGTCCTTCATGAGTGTCTCCATGTCAAGCCTGAGATATTCAATGTCAATATGACAGGCTGTAGAGACAAGGAGAGTGGGAATGTTTCACATCTTGCTGCCCCTTCTCTCTCTCTCTCTCTTTCTCTCTCTCTCTCTTTCTTTCTCACTTTCCTTCTTTCTGTTTTTTGTTGTTGTTGTTGTTGTTGTTTTTTTAAAGACAGAATCTCCCAAGCCCCAGCTGGCCTGGAACTCACTGTATAGACCAAGCTGACCTCAGTCTCACAGAGATCCTCCTGTCCTCCTGCCTCTGCCTCCGGAGTGCTATGATTAAAGGCGTGCACTACCATACCTGTTTCTTAATTTTCTTTTTGAGACCTTGTTGGCCTCAACTTACCAGTACAGGAAGGCCTTAAAATTCTGGTCCTCCTAGATGCTAGGGTGACAGGTTTGGGCCGCCAAGCCTGGCTTGTGTGATGCTGAAGGTCAAGCCCAGGGCCTCCCCTAGCATGATAGGTGAGTGCTCGACCCTAGGAACCAGGTCTCCGACTTTCAGTTTCTATTAAGACACTGCTCATCCTGCCCTTCACAGAGCCTCATTTTCCTTCTGCACTGGGCCCTGTCCTAGGGTGGGCACACTGACGTGTGTGACAGACAGTATAGCTGGGCAGAGGGCATAGAGGGAGCTTACGGTCTCCCACTAATATTGGAGGACTACGAAGACCCTCCCCAGCCTAAAAGAATCAGAGAGACATGATCCCCCATTCAAAGGCAGGGGACAAACAGAACACAAAGCCTCTTCCCTTGGGGGTGCCTAAGCCAGCACCCCATTTGAGCTACAGGCTGGATTTATCCTTGCGAGGTTGTAAGGGAGGGGAATCTTTGAGCCTGGGGATGCTTTCTGTGGTCTATCAGAGTGGCCAGTGGCAAGTGAGACGGAGGTGACACAGAAAGTTTGAGGTCTGGAGGCTGCCAGGGCCTTGAGTGCCAGCCGCACCCACCAGTGCCTGGCCTCAGACTCCGGGCAGCCCTCAGAGCTCGCCCATCAGATAAAGGACGATCTTACATCATGCCTCTTGGCACCCAGGGCTGCCAGTGCCAAGTCTTAGCCAATTTTAGGCCTGAGTTTCAAAACAAAAGCAATAGGCTGCTGACGAGGACCTGATTCCCTCTGACTTCCCCAAACCTAGCCAAAGCCCCAGGCTCCTTGTGTGTGTATTTGTAGGTGTGGGTGTGGTTCCCTGTCAAGAACAGTGTCTTATGGCAAACATTGCACCTACCCCTCAGGGCTACGAGGTCAAACAGAGGCTCAGATCAACTGGAATTTCAGATATAAAAGGAGGAAAACTGTGAGCATAACTATACCCAAGTATCACAGGGGTATACTTATGCTAGGAAAGTTTCTTTTGTGTCTGAAATTCCAAGGGAACGGAGAGTTATTTATTTTTATTTTTTCATCTGGCAGCTATACTTATCTATCATGTGAGTTTCACCACCAAACTATCTTAAGAACTCCTACATTTGAACACAGGGACACATTTTCAAAGAGTCCCAGATGCCTATCTGGGGTGTGGTTCAGTGGTAGAGCCTTTGCTTGGCATACATGAACTCCTGGGTTCCACTCTAGCACTGCAAAGAAAGAAAAATAAGCCCCAGGAAAGGGTGACGAAGAAGTCGCATTTCCTCGTCTGCGACCCAAGGTCCAGAGAGCAGATGGCTTTATCTCAGGTCTCATAGCCTGCATGTGCACGGTGCTTAGCACTGCCCCATTGCTCCTTAGGCCACAGGCTGGGTGGCTTGGTGTGGTTGGCCCCCCTTTTGAGAGGGTAGCTGTGACTGGGGGAAGGAAGGAAATCCCTGGGGCTCTCAGAAAGAGGGACTCTGTCTGACACAAGCCTTGCTGTCCCTAACCCTAGCTCCTGCCTGACCAGCCACTGTCCCCATCAACCACCTCCTTAGTGCCTAGGGATGTGGAGTTCAGGGAAGCAACTGCGCAGCCGTGAGCCTCAGAAGGTCTCCTGGGCCGGGGGAGATAACAATAGGCCCGCTTCAAGGGAGGAGTGAAGATAGAGGGCGAGCCACCTGACAGCCAGACCTCTGCGCATCCAACCCCTTACCAGCACCTGGCATCCTTGCCCTTCTTTGCCACTCTCACTGGCCCTGTGCCCTGTGGCTGCAGAGGCCTCTCCTGATGCTCTGGCTCTAAGTGGACTATGGGCTCTGGTGGGGGAGGCCATGGCTGCTTTCCTTCAAAGCAGGCACAGGGAGGGCTGGGGCAGTGAACCTGAGCCCTGGGGGTCTGCAGAAGCCAGCAGAGCTCTCATCTTCTCTAGGTCTTTCTGTGCAGCCCCTCTGGGGTGGCTCTGCCCAGGCCTTCACTACACTACATGTCCTTCCATGTCCAGCATCTGGGAGCTCAGCATCCTTCAGGTTGGAAGTCCTTGGTGCATATGAGGCCACGAGCCTTGTGGGAACCAGGGTCCTCTAAACACCCACATGGATGGACTCCTTTAACTTACACACTAGCCTTGCACGCATGCTCCACTTAATTTCTTTATTTCCATTGTATGTATATGAGAGTTTTGCGTGCATGCATATAAGTGCACCACATGTATGCAGTGCCTGGAAGAGGACATCAGATCTCTTGGAACCAAAATTAGGGATTGTTGTTAGCCTTCATATAAGTGCTGGGAACTGAACTGGAGTCCTCTGCAGCAGTGGCCAGTGCTCTTAGTCACTGAATCATCTCTCCAGCTCCATAAACTCCACTTCTACCTTCAT
Source organism: Eospalax fontanierii (assembly GCA_035773235.1). Lineage (NCBI taxonomy): Eukaryota > Metazoa > Chordata > Mammalia > Rodentia > Spalacidae > Eospalax > Eospalax fontanierii. The sequence goes on from CM069526.1 coordinate 86,760,179, forward strand.
GTCAGAGAAGGTGGGGGCTCCAAGGTCACACGAATGGCCAGTGATGGGTCTGAGACCTGAACTACACACAGAAGCTGCTGTCTGGGGACCCAAGTCACAGTTCTGTTATTTTTCCAGATCTGAGTGCAGGCCCAGAATGTTCTGGACGCTCAGCAAAGAGTTGTCACTTTACTTTGTGTGTATGTGGTGTTTGTTTGGTGTGTGTGTGTGTGTGTGTGTGGTGTGTGTGTGTGAGTGTGGTAGGTGTGTGTGTGGTGTGTGAGTGTGGTGGGTGTGGTGGATGTTTGTGTGGGGTGTGTGTGTGGTGTGTGAGTGTGGTGGGTGTGGTGGATGTTTGTGTGGGGTGTGTGTGTGGTGTGTGAGTGTGGTGGGTGTGGTGGATGTTTGTGTGGGGTGTGTGTGTGGTGTGTGAGTGTGGTGGGTGTGGTGGATGTTTGTGTGTGGGGTGTGTGTGTGTGTGTATGTATGCAGGCCAGAAATCAATCTGATATCTTCCTCAGTTGCTTTCCTATTATTTTAATTTTAATTTTTTATTTATATGTGTGTGTCTGCTTCTCTCTGTATGTCACGTGTATACATGTGCCTCAAGGGTCAGGGCCCTGGAATTAGAGTTACAGGCATTTGTGAGCTACAATATGGGTTCTGGGAACCAAACCCTGGCCCTCTGCAAAAGCAGCAAGTGCTCTTAACCACTGAGTCATCTCTGCAACCCCCTCTCCTTACTTTTTGATACAGCGTCTCTCACTGAACCTGGTGCTCAAGGAACTGGCTAGACCAGATGGCCAGCAAGCCCCAGCGATCCTGCTGCCTCTGCCCCGCAAGTGCTGGGATTGCAGGTGCGTACGGCCTGGCTTTTTACATGCTTACTGCGGGCCTCCTGCTCGGGCAGCAAACAGGACTGGGCCATCTCCACAGCACTGCACTTTGCTCTTTCTGGTTGTCTTCCGGGGAAAGTAACTGTTCTTTCAGGGAGGAGACAGGATGTACAGTTCTCACAACCAGCACACCACTTGGTACACAGTCAGTGCTTAATAAATGTTCCATTTCTGAACCAAACAATAAGCAAATGGGAAGAGATGGGTTAGTGCCTGAGGTGTGAGCAACATAGAGGATGGTAGAGGCTGTGGTGAGCACAGGCTGGACACCAAGGCCTTCTGAGGACCTGCTTAGGACCCGGGCAGCACAGAGTAGAAGGGGCTCAGCGTCTGACGGGGGGAGGTGGGTGAGCGCTCAGGAGGTCCCTAGGAGGGGTCCTGTCCAACAGTCCTGCTTGCTCACTCACTCACTCTTAGCTTTGAAAGATGCTTGGGACTAGTGTGCAGCTCAGTAGCAGAGTTCATGGCCAGCATGTGTGAGACCTCAAGCTCCATTGCCAGCATTGTGAAAAAAAAAATCTTCATTGAAATGTAATCATGTGTCCTAAAAGGCATCCACTTAAAATGTACAACTCGGGGCTGGAGAGCTAGGGCAGCAGTTAAGAACACCGGCAGTTCCTCAAGAACCTGGATTCAGTTCCCAGGACCCACATGGGAGCTAACAACCACCTGTAGCTCCAGTTTCCGGGGATCCGGCGGGGGCTCCATGAGTACTGCACACGTGGCACACTTACACACATGCATTTGGGCCAACTCACACATACAAAAAATCTTTAAAGTGTACAATTCCCTGGGTTTCTTAAAAGAATATTTGGAAAGCTGTGCAACTGTCACCACTAATTTTATCACCTCCAAAAGAAACCTGAACCACAAACAGTTCTCTACTCTGCTCCCAGCCCTAGGCTACCACCCCTCTGTTTTCTGTCTCTGGATTTGTCTTTTCTGGGCATTTCATATAAACCAGTCCCAGCTGGACATGGTGCTGCTCGCCTGGACTCATAGCACTGGAGAGGGCAGGAGGGCGTGGCAGCACCCACGTCAAAGCCAGGCTGCACACACCTGCACACACATTGCACACACACCTGCAATCCCCACTTGGGGACAGAGACAGCAGCATCCCTGGGCTTGGGCCAGCTGGTCTAGCCAGTTCCTTGAGCACCAGGTTCAGTGAGAGACGCTGTATCAAAAAATAAGAAGCGGGACTACAGAGATGGCTCAGCAGTTAGGAGGGCCAGCTGCTCTTGCAAAGGACCCAGAACCCACATGGCATCCACTCCAGGATGTATATACAGAGAAACAGACACACATTCCCACACAAATAAAAAATTTAAAGGTTGGAGGATTTGGAGTTCAAGGCTAGCCTAATTTATTTGCCTCAAAAACAAAAATAGGGACGGCATGATGGCTCCGCACATAAGGGTACCTGCCGCCAAGCCCGATGATCTGAGTTTGATACGGGAAACGCAGATGGTAGAAAGAGAGAGCAGACTCCTGCAAGTTGTCCTCTGATCAGTACACATACGCTGTGGCATATGTGCTCCGTCTTCTAACAAATAAAGGAGTTGAAAAAAGTTAAAAGACTTTATTTTTATTTTAAATTATGTGTCTCTAGAGCTGGAGAGGTGGCTCAGTGGTTAAGAGCACTGGCAGATCTTGCAGAGCACCCGTTTGGTTCCCAGCACCCACATGACAGCTCTCAGCCACCTGTAACTCCAGTCTCTAGGGATCTGGCACTCTCTTTTGACTTCTGCGGGTCTTGCATGGTTTGGGTGCACTTACAGAGATGTAGGCAATACACTCATACGTACAATGAAAATATAAATGTGTCTGTGAATGTCTGTGTGGGTATGTGCATGTATATTCAGGTACCTTTGGAGTCCAGAGGAGGGCATTGACCCCCTGGAACTGGAGTTATAGGCTGTTGTGTGCCACCTGACGTGAGTGCTGGAAACAGAATTCATGTCCTCTGGAAGGGCAGAAAGCACTCATAAACTTCAGCCCCCAAACCTAGAATTCAAACAAACAAACAAACCCAGACAATATCTGGTCATTTATAACTGAATTCTCTCACTAAATATTTTTGTAAACGTTTTCAGAGTTTGCCCAAGCTGTACATACAAAAGTCTTTCATTCATTCATTCTTCTTTAAAATATTTATTTTTATTTATTTGTGTGTAGGTGTGTCTGTGTAGATGTGAGTGCAGGTACTCCTGGAGTCCAGAAGAAATTGTTGGATACTCTGGAACTGGTGGTTACAGGTGGTTGTGAGTTACCTGACATGGAACTGGGAACCAAACACTGGTTCTCTGCAAGAGTTGAGCCAAAAGCAAGTGTTCTGACATGAAATCTATAGGGACTCCATGAGGATTAAGTGTCACGTGTGAAGAATGTGTAATTTGCTGCTGCAGAAACACGGTATGAGACCATAGCTGTCACTCAATGCAGCAAATGTGCCCAGTACTGGATTAGGTCATCTTACAGCTGGGGAGGCTGAAACCTGCATTGCAGGCCTGAGAGGAGGCTTGGAGGAGAGGCCTACAGAACGAAGCCAAGGAGCCTGGCAGAGTTCAGCTGACACAGCAGTTTCTTATGGCTATTTGGGGGATGCATTGTAGATGAAGGAATGGGAACTGTAAAATAATGCTGTTCACACAGATAGATTCACGTACACCCATTGTGATACAGGATGGCCCCAAGTTGTCAAGAACTCAGAGTAAGTGGGACCCAGGTACCCCACCATCAAGAGTAGAAGGGACCTGGGCTCGTTGGTGAACGCTGGCAGGGTCTAAGATGGGCACACATGCTGGTGACCCAGCTTTTCAGTTCTGGCTGTTTACTCAGTGGAAATGCGTACTTACCATCACCCATAGCCAGTGCTATGTGACTGATTCAAGCTGGAAACAACTGTAAATTCAATAAGAGAAGTGGGTAAAGAGTTCTGGTCTGGTATGCAGTGTGAGCATCCAGAGGAAAGGTCCAGCCAGGCCCTGGGCCACCGCTCACATCACAAGGGGGACAGGCCCTACCTTCCCATTCGAGGACAGCTCATGGCCAGGGCAGCGTCCTGAGCTTCTGTCATGCTCAGTGATGGGGCTGGAACCAGGCTGGCACTATGGGGCCACTAGGCTGCACCCCACCCACACCTGCATTTTTTATTTGGTTGTGAAAACATCCAAAGCTCTCCGTGTGTCCCACTTTGAAAAGGTTTGCTGAAAAAACAGAAGCATGTGCTTTTCGCAAGAGTGCACGCATGGGGGGTGGAGAGGAGCAAAGGGGAACAGAGGAGAGAAGCATGGGGTGCGGCTTGCATGCACGTGAGGATCACATGCCCCGAATGCGGCTAATTCAGTGCACTGAAGTGCTTGTCTAGCATGTTCAAGGCTGTAGGTTCCATTCCCAGTAGCAGGAAAGAGGAGAAAATTAAAGTTGACTAAAGGAAAGAAAGTGCGTCTCCAGCCAGGCCAAGCTTTCTTGCCCAAGACCTTCACTTTTGGGTCAGAGGTGTTGGCTGCCTTGTCCAGTTCACCGGCTCCTCGATCTTGGAGGCCAGGACAGTACCAGTCCCTTTCCACATACACTACTTCCTCCTCCCTCGTCTCATTCTCTTCTCCCTCTTCCCTCTGCTCCTTCTTGTGAGGCTGGGATGAAACCAACGGTCTCCCCTGCTGGGCACGTGCTCTCCCATTGAGTGCACCCATCCTTGCTGTCTCTCTGGGAAAGTGGGCACCAGTGCCAGGTTTACAAGCCCACCTCTGGACACTAACAGCCTGTGTCCAGACAGCACAGATAGCTCCATGGCTTGCAAAGGGTACACACAGACACACAGAAACACACACAGATACAAACACAGATACACAGACACACACACACACAGATACATAGACACACACACAGATACAAACACAGATACATAGACACACACAGATACATAAACACACATACACACAGATACATAGACACACACACATACAAACACAGATACACACACAGACATAGATCACAGACAACACACACTTACATAGCACATGCATACAGAGATACACAGACACACATAAATACACAGAGACATACAGCACATACACACAGACATACATGCAAACAGACACACACAGACACATGCAGATACACACAGAGACATACACACAGATACACAGACACACTGTTTGACAATAGCCTTTACTTTTCTGCCTACATATGGGGCCAGTCCTAGGTCCTGGTCACTCCTACTACAGAACTAGCCGGCCCATTGTACTGGACACTCAGCCAGGAGGGTGGGACGAGCTACCACTGTCCTTACTGTCATTTTTTTATTATTCCTCCTGAAAAGATGGAGAAACTGAGGCTCAGAAGGGGTTTACCTGCTCAAGGTGACATCCAGGGCCCAAGCAGGGCATGCGTGGTAAGCACATGTGTGTCTGCTTCCAACACCTGGCCCACTGAGCCCTAGGGAGCACGTGCCTGTCCACAGTGCCCTGAAGGAGGGCTGTGCTGTGGGGTGAGTAGGGCCTGCTTTTGCTATTTGTTTGACTTCCTTTTTAAAATTACATTCATTGTGTCTGTTTCCGCACATGCGCGAGCACGCACATGCCGTGGTGTGTCTGTGGAGGTCAGAGGACAGCTTGCAGGAATTGATTCTCTTTCCACCATGAGTTCTGGGTATTGAATCAGGTCTTCAGGCTCGTGGCAGGGACCCTCACCCTCCGAGCCATCTTGCCAGTTCTTGCGTGCGTGTCCTCCTCGGTTGCTCTCTGCCTTATCTTGAGTCGAGGTCTCTCACTGAACGGCAGGCTTGCAGGTTCGGCCAAGCTGGGGATTGGCTGTCTCCACCCACGTGTTTGGGTTACAGACTGCTGCAGCCACAGTCAGTTTTTACTTCAGTTCTGGGAATTAAAACTCAGACCAAATGTTCTTATTCACTAAGCCATTTCTCTGGGCCCCTGACTTCTGAGACCTGGGGTCTCTGTCCCTCCTCCCACCATGAACTTGAAGCCCCATGCTGCACGGCTCTGGGGTAGGGCAGTAATCTTCACCCATAGGGTTCTGCTCACCCTCATTCATCCCATGCCCTTCACCCAGTGTGTGCCTCACCAGACTTAGGCCCCTGGCTAGCAGAGTAAGGAAGCATTGAATTCAGAGGCCCCTCCCACCCGACACCCCACATGTGGGGAGCAGGAAGCAACAGCAGAGTCCAGGAGGGAGAGGCCAGTTGTGATAAGGGGACCAGAGGGCTTCCTGAAGGAGGTGTGGCACTCACAGGAAACTACCACAGATGCACTCTGCATGGGGCTGGGTATCAGAGGCCATCTTACAGAGTGTGATGCAGCTTGTCAGGGGTCACACAGTGAGCAAGGGCTACCTCAGGATTCAAACCCAGGGCTGTCGGAGTCCATGTCTCCAACACACTGATTGGGAGAAAGGAGATGATCCCCAGCCTGGGAGCTATAGGAAGGACAGTGATGAGGCACATGAGCACCAGCAACCTACACAGGGCAGTGTGTGCTGGGCACACAGTAGGTGATAAATAAATGCCCTAGGAAGCAAAGAAGGAAGCCTGGGGCTCATGACAGATGCCGGTCTAGCAAAGCAACCAGGATTCCCACCCCTCAACCCCATCAATTGACCAGGCCTGTCGGGACCCTGTGGGGGCAGAACACTGTGCTATTTGGGGGCACAGGGCACAGAGTACTGAATGCACTTTCTAGACTAATCAGAGTGATGTTTTTCTACCTGTCTGGCTCCAGGCAGCTTCTTGACATGCCCCGCACTGGCTCCAGGGAGGTCACTGCCTTCCCAAGATGAGGACCCTGTGGAGCCCCCACAATTCAGAACTTAACGAACTCCAACCCCCTGTGGTAGCTGAGACATGTTGAACCAGCATCCCCTGCAGTGCGCAGGTGGAGCCCATTGGTACAGCCTCTACCCTTAGGTAACACACACCTCTTCTCACACAGCAGGGAGAATTACACATAGGCCTCTCTGCCCTCCACCCCACAGCATCCCTGACCTCCATGGTTTGCACACCCTCCAAGATCGGAGACTTGCCACCTCTCAGGCTGGCCTTGACAGTGCTCACCACAGCCCAGAACGGGTCTGAGTTCTCCTCTTCAGAGCACTGCAAAGCTGGGCCAAGTGGCTGTCAGAGTCCAGGGTTAGAAGTGAGATACAGACATACAGACAGACAGACACATATATAGAGACACACAGACATACACAGACACAGAGACATACACAGAGACACAGATAGATAAAGACACACACACATACACAGAGACACACACAAAGATGTACACACATATGCAGAGACACACACATACACATAGACACATATACATACACGTAGACATACACATAGACACATACACACACACAGACTCAGACACATACACACGCACAGAGGCACAGACACATACATTGACACACACAGATACACACATAGATATAGACACACATACACAAATACACAGACACACACACACACACACACACACACAAAGACACATTACACCACCTCCCTTGATACACTAGGGCTCACTCAAGGTTGTGACCTGTCTCCTTTAGTTCCCCGAGTTGTCAAATGGGAGAAAAGCAGAGTGGATCTGGAAGTACTGGATGGCCCGTGCAGCCCTCTTCCCACGGTGCTGGGCCCAGAGCAAGCTCCATGCAAGCGCTAGTTGCTAGGACTCCTGCCATGACAGTTACCGTGCTTCCTTCATTCTAATTCAGCCACTTGCCACCTGTTCCCTAACCTCCCAGACCCTCAGAATCTTCTTCTGAAGACACTGGGGAACTCACTCCACCCTTCTTCCAGGGTAGTGAGGATCAGACAGGCTAATTCCTGTGCATGTAAATGGTTGCACAGAGCCCCACACATAACTCATGCTTTGTTTCATGACCCTGGGATCTAGGATATGAAAAGTAGATTCCAGGCTCCCTATCTGTGGCTATGTGACCTAGACAGGTCACTTAGCTTCTCTGGATTCTTGACTTGGGCACACAACAGGTGTTCTGGAGTATGGTCCTTTCCCTGCCTTCTCAGGAGTGTATCTCCCCAGCAGACTCTCAGTCCTAGGGAGGTTCCAAGAGTTCACCTCACCAGACGTAGGCCTCTGATAACTGGGTGAGGAGGCACTGAGCTCAGAGGCTCCTCCCACCTCCGCACTTGGATGCAGGGAGCAGAAAGCAACAGCAGAGTCCAGGGGGGAGAGGCTGGTGGTCATAAGGAGACACAAGGGCTTCCTGGAGGAGGTGAGGCTTCCACTTACTTTGGGGAGGGCAGTCATGGACACACCTTGCACAGGCTGAATGTCAGAGCCTTTTGGGGGAACAAGCAGCCAGTCTGCGTGAGGAAAGCTCACGGGTGCCTGGTGACATCTCCACTCCACAGTGGAAGCCCATCTAGTGTCTGAATGAGGACACTGAAAGCCCAGCTAGTGAACTGAGGTACAGTGGTAGAGCGCTCGCGTAGCATGTGGTGGGCCCTGACTTCTGTCCCCAGCACCAAGAGTTTAAAACAATAAAAACAAAACCCAGTGGCATCCTGGGACAGGTGGGACCCAGAGGGGGAAGTAGGAATCAGTGGAAGTAGTGGAGATGGACAGTGGAGGGGACATGATGCCACTCAGGCCTCCCCCCACATCATATGAAAGGCGTGGCAAATAAGCAGGTTTTGACAGAGTATATATCCCCGTGCTGGGGCCATGGTAGGGTGGTGTCCTGAGCAGTGATAGCCAGGCCTCTGGGAGTCCAGGACCTAGACAGGAAGGCAGAGGTATCGCTCAGAGCCGCAGTCTCACAAGCAGACCAGCCCCGACTTCACGCTTTCCTCCTTGCCAACTCCCAAGGCCACACAGATGGTAGGGGCTCATCTGCCCACGAGCCTTTTGCACTTTACAGACTTTATCTGTCCTCCAGCTCCAGCCACGCGGATATGGTTGACCGCTGCCAGGCCACACTTGGCCATCAGTGGGAAGGGGTGCCAGCTGTGAGCAGCTGCCCTGCTGACTCAGCTTGTCTTTCCTGCACACAGTCAGCATTTCTTCTTCTGGACCATTGCTCTGCAATAGCTCTGCTTCCTTGTCTAGATCCTGGGTCCCCTGAAGCCCGGCCATGGTTGTTTCCTCCCACACGGGGTTCTGCACCCAGCAGATGTTTCACATACTTGTGCTCATTCACAAGCCAGCCCCTGGCCTGGGACGGAGAACACAGTGGTCAGTGCCAGGTTCCAGGCCCTTAAGAAGCTGATGCTGGGATGAGAGAGAGAACCAGTGAGAGGCTCACCAAAGCTTGAGACCACTGCGTGTGGAGACCAGGTGTGGGAGACATCCAGAATGAGGCCCGGAGAGAGTGCATGGGAGGGCAACTGAGAGGGGTGGGGGTTTTGTGTTTAGATCATGGGCTCGGGGAGCTAATGCGAACGTCAGACCTACCTACAGGCAAGGATGGCGACATTGGTGGCAGGACCAGGAGGAAGGGTGATTGGGAGCAGCTGAGCGATGGGTAACCATTAGGTACCTAGTGAGACTGAGTGTGCAATGCTGGGCGGGCCTCTAGGAGACAAGGGGTGGTGAAGGTGCAACCGTGGGCTCTGGGTGAGGAGTGTGCACCGTGTGTGGGGAGCGGAGGCTCAGCAAGGCGTTGGCTGCATCTGACCGATGTCGAGAGGAGAGGCAGGGTATTGCCAGGAGTGTGTACAGCAGCGAGGGACTGACTGACTTCCTGTAGACTGAGCTAAGATTCAGTTCACACTGAGCCAGAGGAGCACCTTCCCCTCTCTCTGAGGTGCCCAGGAGCTGTGTGAATAATGAACCTGAGTGTTGGACATGCACAAGGAGACAGTCTACAGGACACAAAGCATGTCGCACACCGTGGAGCACTGAGGTCCCTGAGCCAAGTCCTACTCAGTCCCAACTACTGCAAGATGAATTGGATTTTCCTTGCTTCTTATTTTCAGGGTGGGGCTAGAACTGAACTTAAGGCCTTCTGCATGCTAAGCCTGTGCTCTGCCACTGAGCCACAGCAGCAGCTCCAAGCAGAGTTGAATTTAAAAATAATAATAAATGTAACAAAATAGCTTGCGACCAGCTCACAAATGTCCTTGTCGAGACAGTATTTTAAACAGATTTGAAATCACTGATATTTCAGGATCAGGTTTTATGTGAAATTTGGGTTTCTGCTCCTTTGGTGAGCCTAGAGCTCTGAAAGCCCAGAGTCTGTGTCCTCTGCTAACTGCAGTTGGGGAGCAGGACTGGGGTCACTCCGTACAGCGTGAGTTTCAATATGCCATAGTCCCCTGCCGTTCCTCACTGTGGTCCCCACCCAGTCCAGGCACGGAGCCCCGGTGCATCGAACTGTGATTTGCCCTTTATTTTCTTTCATTTAAAAAAGTTTTTACATTTATTTGTCTCTGTGTGTGTGTGTGTTCTTGTGCATGTGTGTGGCGAAGAGTCAAGTGTGGAGGCCAGAGGAAAACTTGTAGGAGTCAGTTCTCTCCTTCCACTTTGTGGGCTCTCAGGACGGAAAGGTTGCCAGGCTTGGCAGCAAGCACCTTTGCCTGCTGAGCCCTCATGCCAATCCTGCTCTCAGAACTGCCAGTCTGACACCTCAGGTCCCCCGTGACCATGTGATACAGTGAGAGTTTGCATCCTCCCCAGCAGCAGTGAGCACTGGAGTGACCACTTTAGAAATTACCCAGTAATTTCAAGTAAGGTGGAATCTCCTAGCTGACTGAAGACAAGTTTGCCATGACTTGGTGATTCTTGTCCTGGTTTTATATCTTACAGGGATGTGTGCCTATGCCCAGTGGAAGATATTCAAGGACTATTTTCTGGCCCAATGTCCGTGAACAGAACGGTGAATAACCTATAATGCAGCACCCTGCTAGAATACTACATAGTGATGAAACGAATGAGTCACCGCCAGGCAAAACGTGAGCAAATTGTGGAGATGGAGGTGTAGTGGGAGTGTTGTTTGGATCTGTTTTTTTGTTATTTGTTTTTGAGGCAGGGTCTTATGTAGCCCAGGCTAGTGTTCAACTTGCTTTGTAGCCAAGGCTGACCTTGAAATTCCTGATCCTCTTGCTTCCATCTCCCTGGTGACGAGATTACAGGTGTGTACCACCCAGCTCTTATAGTTTGGATTTTATTCTATTTTACATTTACTTTTTATTTATTGATTTATTATTGGTATTTTGTTTTTGAGAAAATAGTGTTATTATGTAGTGCACCAGGCTGGCTTTGAACTTGTGTCAGTCATTCTTCCCCTACCTCATCTTCTGGAATTACAGGCATAGACTGTAATTGCCAAGGGCTGACTTTGGATTAAAAAAAATTTTTTTAATTGTATGAATGTTTTGCCTGCATGTAAGTGTACTTGTATTGTGCAGTGCCCATGGAGGCCAGAAGAGGTTGTTGGATCTCTTGGGACTGGAGTTACAGGCAGTTGTTAGCTGAATCTGGGTCCTCCACAGGAGCAGGTATTGCTCTTAATCACTGAGCCATCTTTCTAGCCCAGGCTTTGGATTTTAAATGTCCCTCAAAACCCTAATGTGTTAAGGTGTGGTCCCAGTTTCAGAGGCTATTTGAGAAATGGTGGAACCTTTAAAAGGTGGAGTCTAGTGGCAGGAGAGAGGTCCTGAAGACATACCCTGAAGGATCAATTGGGCCCCACCTCTCCCCCTTAGGTGAGCAACTTAGCTTGGTCCAGGAGTGGCTCCTCACCACTAGCACTTATGCTCCCTTTCTTCAGTGACTTTGTCATAGCCAAGGAACACTGACAACACTAGGCTAGGATGCAGCTCACTGAGTGAGGCCTTGGGTTCAATCCCCAGGGCCAACAGAAAGAAAAAGAAGAGAGAGAGAAAAAGAAACCCAACCTGAGGCAGGAGGATCGCTTTGAGCCCAGGAGTTTGAGGCCAGCTTCCTCTACAAAACAAAATTGCCATCTGGCTGTAATTTTCAGGTTGCATTTCTTGGTGTTGAGCTCTTAGCAGCCCCTGGTGTGTCTCCATCATCAGCTCATTAGCATATTTCCATTCATGTCTCTTCACTAATATATTCCATTGTATCCCCCAACTGGAACATCTCCGGTCACAGCCACTCATTAGCATATCTCCATCACATTCACTCAGCATATTTTATATCCATTCAAGTCTTCCTCCAGCTTTGCAGGTGAAATGTGTCCTCCTTTGACTGTCTATTTGTCATTATTTAGATATTCTCATAATAAATCCTTTATTAAACTGGCTGTGCTGATGCACGTTTGTAATCCCAGCACTGGGGAGCTAAGCAGAAGGATTTCTGGGTATTGGAGGCTAGTCTGGGCTACAAAATGACAATATCTGTCATTTAAAAATAAGTTTTATTATGTTGAATATGGTCACACCCTTTTAATACCAGCTCTTGGGAGGCAGAAGCAGGTGGAACTTGGTGAGATCAAGGCCAGCCTGGTCTACATAGCAAGTTCTAGGCCAGCTGTGGCTAAAGGGAGACCCTGTCTCAAAAAGACCCCCCCAAAAAAGTTTTCATAACAAATGTACACAGATATACACAGTATTTTCCTAGCCTGAGGCTTGCCTCTGAGTATTGTAACGGTCTACAACAGAAAATTCAGATTTGGATGTAGTCCAATTGGTCCTTTTCTTTTTAGGGTTAGTACTTCCTGTGTTCTGATCAAAAAATCACTACCTTCTTGTAATTTGTGTGTGTGCACACCATTGCCACTGCACACACATGGAGGTCAGAGGACAACCTGAGGGAATCAGTTCTTTCCTCCCAGCATGAGGAGTGTGGGGCATCAAACTCAGGTCATCAGGCTGAGTGGCAGTTGTCTTTACCCACTGAACAATCTCACTGACAGAATTCTTTTAGATTTATTTTTATTTTTTTCTTGTTCATTTTTTATTTTATGTGTATGAGTGTTATGCCTGCATGTATGTAAGTGTACCTGTCTCGTGCAGTGCCTAGAAGGACAGAAGAGGGTGCCAGAGTCCCTGGAACTGGAGTTATAGATGGTTGTTAGCTGCCATGTAGGTGCTGGGAATCAAACCTGGGTCCTCTGCAAGAGCAGCCAGTGTGCTCTTAACCACTGAGCCATCTCTCCAGCCCTCTATTTTTTTTTATTTATGGATATATGTGTATGTCTGTATGCCATGTGTGTGTGTGTGTGTGTGTGTGTGTGTGCGTGTGTGTCCATGGAAGCCAAAAGAAGGCATCATCAAATCCCCTGGAGCTGGAAATATTGGCAGTTGTGAACTGCCTTATATGGGTGCTGAGAGCTGAACTTGGGTCCTGTGGGAGAAATGCTCTTAATCATTAATCTATTTCTCCCTCTCCTCAGCTTTTTAAAGATGGTTTTGTATTATGTAACCCAGACTGGCCTTGAACTCCTAAGTGATAGGGTTACATGTATGCCCCAGTGCATGTGTGCGTGTACATGTGTGCAACACATCTGTACTTTGTTCTTTCATCATTTTCTAAAAATGCTTTTTATCCCTTTTGATTTTATTCTGTTTCTTTTTCTGACCCAGAGTCTTACTTAGCTGGCCAGGCTGACCTAGACCTTACAACGTAGTCCAGACTAGCCTTGAGCTTGTGGTAATCCTCCTGCCTCAGTCTCCCGTGTGCTGGGCCAAACCAAGTTCCTTTTTTGTATACATATTTCATATTTGACCTCCTCAGTGTAAATCCTGTGCTCAGTGCTGGGGAGACAATACAATACCCTCACCCTAACCCTGGCTCTTGGAGTTTTGACAGTCTAGCCATGAGACCAGCAGCTGCCTGAGAAATGAGTTGTGGACAGTTTCTCCCAAGTGAAGGAGAAACTGATGGGAGCCTGTTGTCCAGCACAGGCCAGGGGAGGCCTTTTCAAGAACATGGTCTCATGAATGAAATCTGAAGTTCTTAAAGAACCACAAGCTCAGCCCAAATCAACAACTTAAGGTCCCTTAAGACCCTATTTGCTACCTTCACAGTTTATATATAGTTCAATCTCTGTTTAGAAGAGAAGGGGTTCCTCCTCTCTGATACTCTCTCTTGTGTTCAGTCCTGTTTAAGGGTCTTTGACTCACCTGTGGAGGAGAGACAAAGTAGATGAGAAATCTGGAGGGACTAAGAGCAGGGAGAGAGCCAGGGGTTCCAGAAGCAGGAGACAGGTAGGCCTAAGTCCCCCTGGTGGAGCTGGGACACTTAGACAGGCCCTCTGAGGTCCTCCTTCCAAAGCACGAAGTTTGACACTGGGTGTGGATAGTGGGCATTTCCACGGATTTCCAGGGAGATGGGGGATGATCTAGGCTTCTAAAGGTGTCTCCAGCCTGTGATATAGAAGCTGAGGCTCTATCCCCCTACCTGAGCTCTTTGGACAGTAAACTTCTGTCCTCAGTTCTGTGGCCAGTGGCTAAAATCCTAAGGTGGGGCTCTAGCCCTTTCAGGCTGTTTACTGGAAGGCCTCTTGCATCCCGTCTTACTCTGGGTGAGAGGGCCAGAGGAGGCCCCGAGGAGGCTCGAGAACTGTACCACCAGTCCCAGGTCTGTCTGGAATGTCACAGGGACATTCAACCGTCACTAGACTTAGCACTGGGGCCTGTGGCCTCTGGGTAGCCCAAGCATGCCAGGGGCTGATCATGAATCATGGTGGGTGGACAGGAAAAAAATGCCACGGGTTGCCAGGCTCTGGGGACCCATCATACCCTGAGCAGAGGCCGAGGCCCAGAGATGCAGCTCTTACCCCAGAGAAGGATGTCATTTTTGAGCTCTTAGGGGTAGGGTGACTTCTTTGGCCAGTAATTTACTCCACAAATATTTATTGAGGATTTACTGTGTACTAGGTATTCTGTCTCCTGGGACGCTGAGGACCATTACCTGAACCAACCACATCTCTGGAGTTTAGACCCCACTGGGAGTTCAGACTGTGTGGGAGCCATCAGGTAGCACCCAGGCAAGGGAAACCAGCAGGGCTTCCTGGAGCAGGAGGTGCTGATGGAGCCCTGGAGAGGGAGGGAGGGAGGAAGCTCAGCTCTGAAGGAGGAGAAAGTGGTTCAAGCTGAGTGCCAGACCAGGCACAGGTCCTGCGTAGCTACTTCCCAGGCCGCCAAAATGCTGCCTGACGGTTTCCTTGTTCCTAGAGTTGGGAGGTTTGGTCTGGAATCCCTATTTCCTTGTTTTCTCTTCTGCAGAATGGAAATAATTAGTGCTCCCTGCTGGCGAGTAGGGCACCTAAGCGAACAGTTGGCTGAAGTACAGTAGATCCCCCAACAAGGGAGTCTCACGTGGCCTTGCCTGTCCCCCCGTGTCTGTGAGCATGGGCCCCTCTGTCCCCTAGTGTCTGTGAGCATGGGCCCCTCTCCAGCATCCCTGCGCAGGCACTGGTTTGCTGTGGCACACTCTCACTGGATCAGAAAGCTTCCAAGCAGTCCCTGGTCTATGGCCAAGGACACACCAGGGGAAGGGTGGCTGAGCACCCAGATTGGACCTGCTGTCCCATCTGGCCCTGTCCAACATCTCAGGGGACAAAGAGAAGGTCATTTCATTGTGGGCAGCAGCTGTCAGCAACTGGGCCCAAGAGCTGGCCTGGCCCTGCCTCTCCCATGTGGATTTGGCCCTGCTGGCTGCCAGCCCTCCCTCTGATGGTCAGGGGTTCTTTGCATCATTTCCCTGGTGACTGGCCCACACCACTGCCCCACATCACCAGCCAGTCCCATGAACTGGCAGGCTGGAACCTGGGCTCTGGGAGACCCTCTGCTGCCCTGCTGACTGCCCCCCACTGGGGTTGGGGGCTAGACTCCAGGGCCGCCTCTGCTGCCAGGCTCTGGAAACTCTGCCTGGTATTTGTCATGCATTCCCGTGGCCTGCGGCACTTTTATTTTTAGGATTTATTGAGCACCTCCGTGTGGCCCAGGGTCATCTCATGTGTCTTCCTCCCCTGGCAACCTGGGCGGTTGATGTCCCTTGAGTCAAAGACCAGGATCGTGGTGGGGGAGG
Source organism: Eospalax fontanierii (assembly GCA_035773235.1). Taxonomy (NCBI): domain Eukaryota; kingdom Metazoa; phylum Chordata; class Mammalia; order Rodentia; family Spalacidae; genus Eospalax; species Eospalax fontanierii. The sequence goes on from CM069526.1 coordinate 86,776,026, forward strand.
TAGACACGTGAGGTGCCTGGGGCCACAGGTCAGGAAGAGTTGGGTTGGAAATAGAATCTGCCTGCTGGCCCTGAAGCTCCCTGAAGCCAGGACAGGCTCAGATCTAGTGCCAGGTTCCAGCCTGGCAGGAAAGGAGACAGTTCACTAGTAGAGGCAGAGCCCAGGTTTGACCCATGCCTGTAAAATGAGTTGCCAGGCTGTGTGAGGATGGAGCCAGCTGTTCTGGGGCACTGGTAGACCTTGAACTCTGGAATACCCAGTTTAGATCCCAACCCGTCATAGCAGTGAGACTGTGTCAGAGATGTGACCAAATGACAGCCAGAGGGACAGGATCTGGTTGGCACCCCTGAGCTGATGATCAGAGCTGCTGATGGCCAGGCTGGATTCTAACCAGCAAGTCCAAATGGGCCCCCTTACTCTCGTCTGTTCACCATTGATGGGCACTAACTGGGCCAATAGCAGCCCACTTTCATGGCCACAGAAGACTGGTATAGGAATAGATCATCTAAATTGGGCCTGTGAGTCCAATGCCAGAATTGTCTTTTGAAACAGACTCAGAAAGTTTAGTTCTAAGATGGTAAAACAGGAAATTAAGAGGCCAGAGGGAAACAAGCCTCCATTCACGAAAGTGCAACAGTTGTGTGCATTTGGCACACCTGTAATAATCCCAGTACTCAGGAGGCTGAGGCAGGAGGACCCTGAGTTCCAAACCAGCATAGACTCTATAGGGAAAACCTGACTGGGGGTGGGGTAGCTTTTATTTGTGGGTTGCAACAAATCTGGCTGCCAATGGATTAGAAAATGAAGTTGTACTTTCCTTGCACGATGAGAGATGTAAGCAGAGGTGACCACGGGCGTTGCTTTGTCACTCAATGATGTCAGAGTTGGGATTCTGTGATTTTTCTTGCCTTTCCCTCAGGCTGCAGGATGGCTGCCTCCACTCTAGCCAATATATCTGCATTCAAGGGAGAAGGAAAGGAGGGAATGACTAGGCCAGATGTGTTTGTCCTCTAGTTAAGAAAACAGAACTCTCTTTGAACTCACAGCTGGTGTCTGTTTTCATTTTCTTGATCAAGTCTCTCTCCTGTTTGCCTCCGAGGAAGTTAGAAAGAGATCATGGAAGTCAGAGCTCCATTAGAGAAGGGTTCAAGGGAAGAGACACAATCCAAAGACAGTCCTCAAGAGGCAGAGACAAGGTCCTGGGCACCTGTGGGTGTGGTTTAACCTTCCCTTGGGTTCTGGAGTGCCTTAAACTCTGCTTGGGGACTAAGCTGCTTCAAATAGAGTTCTAAAGTAGCCCAGGATGGTTCTGGACCCCACTTCTGAGGACAGTGACTGCTTGGGACTCTGTGCTCATCATAGGCAATGGTTTAGCCCATCTAATCTAGTTACCGTGCCAACAGGGAATGGCCCAGTAATCTAGGCCCCAGGACCTGGCCCTGTGACAGTCTGCGGGTGATGTGAAAGGCAGTAGTCCTGTTGAGGTTTCCTGAACACTGTGGATGGGAGAGGGGAACAGGTGGCAGGGGATAGCAGGGACTATGAGCAGTCAGTCCAGAGGGTCACCACTGAGAGAGTTCGGGGGACAGATTTGTCAGCTTTGTGAGACTACGATAGTCTCTTTGAGGAGCAGCTGGACAGATGGAGTGGTACTTGGAGGGCAGACTCTAGAATTTGATGACCTATTATAAAGATCTGGCTTGTATCAACTCTGAGCCTCAGTTTCCTTGCCTGTCATCAATCAGGGCCAGGAATCGCCCCCATCTCTGTTGATTCGAGATTGTGTGGAGTCATGTGGTAATGTGCTTGGCATGTTGGCTGCAATAAGAGAAAGGCAAAATCAATAGTCATTTTATGGAACACCAGTGGAAGTCAGAGGACAACTTCTGGAGTCAGTTCTTCCACTTGGGACACGGATTGAACTCGGGTCATCAGGCGTGACAGCAAGTGCCTTCCCCCTACCTTGCTGGCCCCTTCTATTTATTTTTATTTATTTAACTTATTACTTATTTACTGTCATTTATTAAATGCTCACTATTACAATTTCTGCACTTAATTATTTATTTAGTGTGTGTGCCTTCATTCGTGTGCCACAGGGAGCCAAGTATGTAGAGGTCAAAGGATAACTTTCGGGAGTTGGATCTCACCTTCCACCACCATGGTCTTGAGAATGAACTCAGGTTGTTGGCCTTGGAGGTACTTTTCCCTACTGAGGTGGGGTCTTCCTGTAGCCCCAGATGGCCTAGAATTCACAGAGATTCTCCTACCTCTACCTCTAGAGTGCTGGGATTAGAGGCATACACCACCACACCTGGCTATTTCTTTTTTTTTTTCAATGTACATTGAGGAGCCAGAGAGATGGCTCCGTGATTAAGAGCACTGACTGTTCTTGCAGAGGACCCACGTTCAATTCCCAGCACCCACATGGAGGCCAACAATTGTTTATAACTCCAGTTCCAGGGGAATTCAGTGCTCTCTTCTGACCTCTGCCAGCACTGCCCACACAGGTGTGTTACATACATGCAGGCAATACAGTCATAACACAAAAAAGTAATAAAATACGAAAATGTGCATTGAAGGAAACAAAACCCAAGAAAGAACAAAGCTGTCTGGCACAGCAGCTCAACTGGACACGTCCTTTCAGACCCATATGGGTACCTGTACTCCACTGACATAGCAGACAGGGCAGTGCATGTCACAGTTCCCCATGAACTGTGACTGTCACCAACACCCTTCCCCCACAATATAAGAGGAGTGTTTTGGTGATGGAGAGTATATCAGGCCACCTCCAACCCTACTCATACTAGTCATTTTAATGGGATATTGTCGTGAAAAGATAAAAACGAACAAAACCAGAACCTGTATGTCCCAACCTGGGCTTTGCTCTACTAGGGAACGTGGGTGGACATGGTGGGGCACGTGCCCTCTATAAGGAGTTGTCAGTTCTTCTCAGGCCTCTGGGACAGGGCTGACTAGGGCGGTAGGACAGTACCATAGATAAATGCGCTCTATGTTTTGTCCCTATAACGACAGCTTCACCCCCGGGAGGTGGGTTCCCAGAATTGTTGCAGGTCTGCCAGTGAGTGCTCAAGCCAAGCTAAAGGCCTCCTGTGACAAACAGACCAAATTCAGGTTTAACCCCAGGAAGGTCTCCCAGCCTTAACCGTGTCAGCAAAGTCACCTCCACCAGTCAGAACCATGGGCAATGCCCTCGATGCCTTCTCTCACTGCACCTAGGTTGTCATCATGTCTTGACCCCAGTCTGCACAGCTGGCTGGATCCATCCTCCTGCTGTAAGGAAACCCCATATCCAACACCACGCAACACTAGGAAGACCTACTCTTCTGCAGAGAATCCAGTGAGTGGAGTGGTGGCCTCTGCTTCACACAGTCATTCAGCAACCCAGGCTCCTCCCGCCCCCTTCCCCCAGTCCTTTCCTGAAAGACTGCCACACTGGGCCCAGCACTTCTGTTCTCATTCTATTAGCCAGAACTAAATCACATATTCCTGCCCACCTGCAGAGGAGCCTGGGAAATGTAGTCCATCTGAGTGCCGGGGGAAAGGGGAAGCGAAGAGGGACATTGTGTCTCTGGAACCACAGCGTACATCCCTCATTTGTCTCCTCACCTCCCCCTGCTCCTTCCGGCGGTCTGCAGTAGCTGGAGAGAGGGTGTGGAAGACCTGGATCCCACTGTAGCCTCCATCAGCTTCTAACCCTGGAAGGATTTCCCAGGGCTACTAGGGCACAGACCAGCATCCTCCAGCCAATTCCTGTGATGGCTGGCTGCTGCTGCCCTCCCTCGGTCCCCCTGCCCTGCTCCTCCTGAGTAGAAGCCTCCCAGTTTTTCAGCTCAGTGATCATCTAATTCAAGGTTTGTTAATTCAACAGGAAAAACATTTGTATTTTTAAAGTAAGCTGGCCTAGGGGCCTTTTGAAAGAGTTAGAAGAGCATAACAGAGTGCCCTGCCTTCGACTTCTTACAGACTCAAATTCAGGTCTTCAGTTTTGTTTGTTTTGATTTTGAAACAGAGTCTGATATGTAGCCCAGGCTAGTCTGAAACTTATGGTGATCCTCCTGCCTCAGCTTCTCAGGTGCTGAGATTCCCAGGTGGCTAGGCATGCCACCACACCTGGCTTTTTCTTTAGTTTAAGTGCCTTTACCCTCTGAATCATCTCTCTGGCCCCTTTTCTTAATTTAGTGGGTTTTTTTTTTTTCCCCCTTTTCGTTAGTTCTTTGTTTTGTTTTGTTTTGAGACAGGGTCTCCCTGTAGCTCTGGCTAGTCTAGGACTCACTATGTAGACCAGGCCAGACTTGAATTCACAGAAATCTGTCTCTGCCTCCTGAGTGCTGGGATTAAAGGTGTACACCATGATGCCCAACTCTCTCTCTCTCTCTCTCTCTCTCTTTGAGACAGGGACTCCATGTAGCCCCAGCTGGTCTGGAACTCACCATGTAGATCAGGCTAGCCTCGAACTCACAGAGCTCCACCTGCTTCTGCCTCCCCAGGGCTGGGATTAAAGGTGTGTGCCCACCACACCCAGCTTTTTTAGTTCTTTAAACATCTGTGTTTCCTTCTGTCAGCAAGGGGTTAGACCCTCTGAAGCTAAGATAGTTTGTCACCTGGTCTTGCTGTTTGAGGGCCTCTGAGATCTGGCTCTCCCTAACTCCCAGAGGCAGCTGTGGTCTGCTAAGAAAACTGGCTATCCTGAGGGGGCAGCTCTGATTGGTGGTGGTGGCCACTGGGGGTCTACAGTTCCTCTATGGAGGGTTCCAAGCTGTCCTTGCAGTCAGTAAATGTGAAATTGGAAGAGTGGCTCCAGTTTCTCATGAGAGCTATAAGTAGGGTCAGCTCTGCTGTGTACACGGAGCTGAGGCTGTAGAGAACGGCCCGTTGTGAGAAGCTCTCGGAGGCTGGGCAGCTGGTGGACCGAGAGCTGGAGAAAGACTGCCAGGATTCAAACCCCACCTGTGTATCCAGCCTCTTCATCCAAGTACCTGTGACCAGTTTCGGGAAGGAAGGGTTTATTTCAGCTCATAGTTGAGGGGATCTAGTCCATCACCCTGGTATAGGAAACACTAACAATTAGTCTTCTCTTTCAAACCCTGTTAAACTTTCAATGTATGACAAAGAATTCTAATCCTTTAGTCCCGTTCCCCCCGCCCCCCCGCCCCCAAACACACCTGGTAGGACTTTTGTTCATGAAAGGCTCTGATGCATTTCTGGAACCTAACGGCCTGGAGAGGTTGTCCTACTCTTTGGGGCCAACCTTCTTCCTTTTCCTTTGCATTAATTCTTTCAAATTAGTATATAAGGAAAGCCTGTGAGATCCAACCCCAGCCAATGGGAAAAGACCCAGTGCTCTTGCATTAAGGATAAAAGCCTATCAAACTTTCAGGTGTGATGTGCTTGCTCAATCTGGAGGAGTACAGCAAAAGTAAAACACTGCCTTGGAGTTATTCGCGCTCCATCTTTGTGCAGTACCCGTGAGGCCCTTGGACTTCAGATTTTATTTCTGGCGGTGCGAAGACATGACCACGGTATTGTGAGGCAGCCAGTCGCTCGCATCCACAGTCAGCAAGCAGAGAGGGATGGGTGCCGCTGCTCAGCTCACGGTCTCCTTTATATTCCTCTGGGACACAGGCCATCTGAATATACCTGTGGGCCTGAGCCAAGTTTCTGGTGGTTCAGAGCCCATAGGGAGATCTGCTTTGAACAAGATAATCCTGATTTCCTTTTTATTTATTTGTTTGCTTGCTTTTGTTTTGAGGCAAGTTCTCCCCACTCTGTAGTGCAGGCTGACCTCCAACTCTGGGTGATCCCCTGCCTCAGTCTTCCAAGTGTTGGGATTACAGGTTTGAGCCATAATTCCAGCCCTGAGTTTTCTGATACAGGACTGGCTTTGGTGACCTCATGACCACAAAGACCCCAGCACAGCACAGATATGTACCAAGAGACCAGGATGGAGGACTCATCCATGGCCCGCATCCTCCTCTGGACCTGTGTCATGTGGGTGGCAACTGAAATCCCTGGCCAGGAGCTAACTGTACAATCATCTCAGCCTAGGCACAGAAACACCAGGGCCTTTGCCAAACAGTTTCTAGAGAAGTTAAGAACCAAGATCAATTATCCTCTTTAAAAATCATAACTTTTAAGACCTTGGAAACCTGGCAAGTTTAAAATCAGCCAGATTAAGAAAAATAATCTTTCTTAATTATGAACTTGGTATCATGTTTTAGAAATTTTTTTCTTTTTGAAAAATTCAAATTTATTATTACTTTAAGATATACACATGTGGGCACATTTGTACAGGTCAGACCACAGTCTTTGGGAAGTCAGTTCTGTCCTTCCACCTTTATGTGGTGCTGGGGGCTGAACTCAGGTCTGCAGGTTTATGTAGCAAGTGTCTTTACCTACTGAGCCATCTTGCTGACCCAAAAATGTATCATCATTCTGTCCGCTCCCGGACAACCTTTGAAAACAAACCTCACAGATCACATCTGTTCCCACCTTAACAAAGTTTTGTTTTAATTTTTTTAACAAATCAAATTTATTGTGTGGAATGTCTTAAGACTTAACACCCAGGGACCCAGAGGCTGGGGTGCGGCACTTGCCTAGCCTGGCAAGGAGCCTTGGGTTCTATCCATGAGATAAGAAGAAAAAAGACAACACTAAGGCTCAAGTGAGGAGACCTATGCAGCCCTGAGCTGGCCAGCTGGTACCCCTAGGAGCATGCTTTATCTTCATCAAGTGGCAGTTACTTAAGGACAAAGGGAGGGGCAAGATAAGATTGCTCCAGATCTTCAGCTTTTGCTCAGGTTAATCTGTGCACTCTGAAAATTCTTCCTGTGTGTATGTGATCGGAAGAACTCTTTTTTCAATAATCGGACCTCAGCCACAGAGGTCAATTCCAGATTTAAGTCTAAATTTCATTTGAACTTCAAGTGCAAGCAGCACCAATGTCAGGCTTGAATACCTAAGACAACAGAGAGACATTTGGGGACCCTCCTTGTCTCGTCCATCCATAATCCCTGAGCACATGCTTGCCAGGGCCATGAGCCTGTGCAGGTTCCTCTGGCACGGGTTTCCTCTTGGTGAGGAGAGTTCTGGGGAAGGGCTGGGTAAATCAAACTCTCTTCCTGGCTCCAGGCCAGGGGATAAAGGCACCTCCTGCAGCTCCCAGCAGGTCGGGAGCAGGAAGTGGGGTGGTTTAGACAGCAGGAATCTGGGCTCCACAAAGGCCACTGAGAAGCCTTTGTTCCAGGGCTTAAACTGGGGGCCTTTCTGTTGGCAGCTCCCTTCCTGCTTCTCAATGGGAGCCAAGGTCTTCACCCAGACATTGACAAACAGGGCCAGAATCAGCCCGTCTATGCTCCCCTTCCAACCTCGCACTCCTCTGCTCCAGAAGCATCCGCTACACCCCAGTGCCCACCCTGCCTGTGCCTGCAGCCCCAGGCTGACCACACGCTGACCCAACCTCCAGGCAACCCTTCTACCAAACCAACCTGTAACACCAATTCACAGTATGCTGTGTTACACAACACATACCCTGGCTTGCACTGAACCAGGATGGTGCTGAGGGCTATCATACATACTTCCTCAGAAGAGATCACATCATAGCGGCACAGAGGAAGAGATGGAGGCACAGATAGCTGAGTGGGCTAGCCCAGCACCACACAGCCAGGAAGCATGAAGCCAACTCTGAGCCCACCCCCAACATCTGAGGCTGGCATCATGAACACACGGTGTCATGTACTAATGCGAAGCAGTGCTATCACAGAAGAGCACCAAAGAGGGGGCCCAGGGAAGAGAAGTGTTGGGAGAATTCCTTCTCGGAGATGTGAACGCCTACCCCCTTTCCCCCCCCCCCCCGAGGCTCCAAAAACAAACCCAGGTATAAGGTCACCAAAGTTCACCCTGGGGAGCCAATGAGTATACCAGGCTTATGTGAGTGTGGGATCAGGGCAGGAGCACAGGTGACCTCCAAAACAGCCACAGTGGGGAAGTTTTTACCCAGCGTGGATGATGGCTTCCCCCAAAGATGGAGCCCCCTTCTGTTAACCTCCCCTCTGCCTATGTACTATGGCACCAATGTCTCACAACAGGTGCAGAATTGCATACAAATTGCTGGGAGGAGCACGTGCAATCCCAGCCGAGGGTCCATGACCTTCCCCAGCCTCTTCTCTGAGAAAAGTCGAGTCGGCAGGCGGATGAGGATGGTCTCTTGGGAGTAGGCACAGCTGAACCAATGAAGACCGCAGTGGTTCTAACCAGAGGACCAAGTTCTACAGGAAGCAAGTGAGGTGATGAGCCTGCATTTCAGGCAGGTGCACTTCTGCCTCTGGGCCTCAGTTTCCTCATCTGTCATGCACATGTGTGGTGGTAGTGGAGGGTGTTGTTTAGATGAGAGAAGTTGCTTTTCAGTTCTCTGATTATTCCAGACAGAATCTGAGTGGGAGTGAAGAATGCTTCTGAATTTTGTGCCCCGCTGGTCCTCCTCCCCCACCCCCACCCCACCCCACCCTATAAGCTGCCAGCTGTGATCCCCTGTGGTCAATTCAGGGGCCACTGAGCTGCACTGAGCTGGGGAGGCCAGTCCTGGGCAGGCACTTCCTCCATAGCTGACTGGGCCTGAGCAGAGGCCAGCCCTTCACACAGGGAACCAAGCTGCTTTTACAAACTTTTATCTGTGCGGGGCCTTGGCAGGGATTCACATTTGCAGTTCCTGGGCAGTGTGGTTCACGGTTGATAGGGGCCTGCTGTGTGATTTCTGAACCGCTTCATAGGTTTGAGGTTCTCTGCTTTCTTCTTCCTCAATCTCTGCCTCTGATCTCAACCCTTTCCCACTTGCATTTTCCCCCTCACCCTAGGACAACTCCTCCCTGCTCCACCGGAGTTCATTCGGAGCCAGATGTGCTGGTGTAGCCTCCGACTCAGCACTCAGAGGCAGTAGGATCAGGAAGAGGATCCCAGGCCAACCTGGACGATGTGGCAAGAAAGTATTTCAAACAGAACAAGATGCCTAGAAAGATGGCTCCATCAGTCAAGGTAATTCCTAGAACCCATGTGAAAGATTCCAGGTATGATGTATGGGTATATTCCCAGCAGTGGGCAGGGAGAGATGGAGGGGCCTGGGCCTGGATGACGAACCCATCTAACTGAATTGGTGAGTTCCAGGTTCAGTGAGAGACCCTGTCTCAAAAAACAAAATGGAGAGTGATTGAGAAAGACATTGGATGCTCACTATACACAGCCATCATTTCTCCACTAACACAGTCATGTAGGGAGGGAATGAAAAGTGTGTGTCCATACACACGTGTGAACAGGGGTGTTCTCAGCGTTGTCCATAACAGCCCCAAGCTGGAGAAAGCGTACTTGTCCATCACCTGGGAAAAAGGTGTCACAGAGCGTGATCCCATCCAGGATGCACTGATACTCCGCCATCACAGAATCAAGTGTGACCATGCCAGACACAGAGGGCCACATGGTATAAGAATGTCCAGCACAGTCAACCCACAGACAAAGAGCACATGATGACCGGGAATGACGGATGACAGAATCACCACCAGCAGATACTGGCTTTCTTTTGGGAAGTGAAAATGTCCTAAAATTAGGTAGTGGTACGTGACATTGAGGACAGGCTAATGTGGATATGTTGAAAGCCTCAGAATTGTACACTTTTTTAGAGGGTCAGCTTCCTGATATTATTACATTTTATTTTTAAAAGATTTATGTTTGATTTATGTGTGGCTATGTGTATGTGCACATGAGTATAGATGTCTGTAGAGGCCAAAAGAGAGTGTCAGATTTCCTGGAGCTGGAGTTACAGATGGTTGTGAACCATCTGACATGGTGCTGGGAACAGAACTCCTGCCCTCTACAAGAGCTACAAGCACGCTCACCACTGAGCCATCTGTCTAGCCCAAAGCAGTTCAAACATTGTTACCATATGAGTCACCAGAGTGCTGCAACAAAGTATTGCTTCAAACTAGTGGCTTTACAGCAACAAGCCAGGTGCTGGAGGCGGGAAGTGGGAGTCAGGGTCAGCAGCCAGCTCTCCGCTGATCCAGGGGGTTTCTCTTCCACCTCCTGCAGCTTCTGATGGCTGCGACCCTTGATGTCCTTTGGCCTGTAGACAGACCTTATGGCCTTCCTGTGTTGTGGGGTGTCCTGGAGCAAGGGGATGCCTGCTTGCTGTGAAGCCCTAAGGCCAGTGTACCAGGAAGACCTTGTGGGAAGAAGTTGCAAACACTCCAAGCCCAAAGGGGAGTCACTGTGCCTGGCTGCCCAGAAGCGCAAAGCCCTCAGGAGGCCTGGGCAGGGCCTGGCTCCCTGCAGGCTAATCCCCTGACAGGGCCTGCAGCCTGGGCATAACTGGCCTTTCTTTCTCCTGTGCTCAGTTCAGATCAGAGTGTGGAAGCCAAGGGGACAGCGGGGAGGCGTGGTGGGCATTTTTGGTTGTTAAAACATTCAACAAACATTTTTTCATTGTTTCTGGGAACTTTCCCACCTTGGTGTCAGCAAACCTGCTACTGTCTACGTGTTTCTTTTTGTTGTTTTTGGAAAGAGATATAGTGGAGATAAATGCCCGAATCAAGTCCAAGCTGGGGTTCAGACACTCAATCTTCTGGAAAACTGTCAATCACTTGTTTTCTTATTAAAAACAAAATTGGGTCGAACAAGATAGCTCAGTGCATGAAGGTGCTGAGCTGCCAAGCCTGATGTCGCTTGAGTTTGATCCCCAGGACTCACGTGGTAGAAGATGCAAACTGACTCCCACAAGTTGTCCTCTGACCTCCACATGGGCTCTGCAGGACCTGCACACATACAACATACTAAATAAATAAATGTGATAAAATGTTCTTTAAATGGAAGGAGAGTGTGTGTCTGGGGGAGTGGTGCTATAGGAGAGGCGTTCCCAGCAACCCTCTGTGTGCGCACAGAGGGGCACTGGCATTTCTGTGTCCACCCTGCTCCAGCCCCCTGGACAGCCCCTCTTCTCCGTGGGCAGAGTCCTTCCTCTGCCTCGCCTGCTCCCCCACTCTTCATTGTTTGATCTGCTCCCCAACACACGTGTATCAGGGTGCCCCGCCCCTCGTGGAGTGTCCTTCCCTGTCCATATGCCTTGAGCACCCCCTCTCCCACGTGGATCTGGACCGCAGTCCGGGTTCCAGGCTGGGTCGCTGTGCCTCATCCACAAGCTTTGCGGTTGCCTAATGTGCCTCTCAAGCCTCGTGGGTCTCCAGGTACCCGACTCCCTTGCCCAAGCCAGTCCTTCCTCCAGTTGCTCAGATAAGTCTGGAAGTCCCTTTGTTTGACCACTCTTTCTCTCTGAAAAGCTCAGGGACACACGCCATGCTAGGAGCCCCTCAGCGTAGTCTCCCTATGCCACAAAGCTTCCAGGTGCCTAGAGGATTTATTCCAGTGAACCCAGCCCTTTTCAACTCCAGCTCCCCTTCCTCTTCCTCCTTCTCCCTTCCCTTCTTGTTCCTCCTCCCCCTCCTTCCCCTTCTCCTCCCTCTCCTCTCCTTCCTCCTCCTCTTCCTCTTTCCTGGGTGCATTCTATTCAGGTGACCTGTGAGACTATGGTCTTAAGACCTCTCCAGGGCTGTAAGAGATGTGCCTGTGTGCTGTGGTGTGCGTTTGGCCCCTGAGCTTTCATCACAGGCAGCAGCTTGGTTCTCAGTGTGGTGATATAGGAGGTGGGCCTGCGAGAGGCAGGGGAAGCTGCCCTCAGAATGAGTCAAGGTAGTTCTGGAGGGAGCAGGTCCTTACAAGGGAAAATTCATCCCCCAAGACACTCTCTAGCCCTCCGCCTCCTCCCACGTGGCTTTTGTCCACCTCGCCCTTCCAGAGAGCGCATAGTGGGATTGTCCAAAACGGTGAACTCAGTGCTAGCCCACCTCAAATGTCTCGTTACAGTAACTCAGAACAGGTCAATACACAAGGTCCTGTGGCAGCAGCTCCATCCAGCATTTTAACTGGTGCGTGCCTGGTACAGCAACGGGGACCGAATGAGTGACTCACAGGGCACAGGGTTCCTCAGCCCTGCGGCTCCCATCCGTTACATGTGTGCCACAGTAAACAGCGCAGTGCAGCCGGTATGTGCTCCCAGGCAGGGAGAAGACCGCCATCTCAGCCTTGGCTGTGAACAGCTGGACACAGCAGAATACTCTGAGCTGTGCCCTGGACCAAGAGCCTGTCCCTTCTCCCACCCTACCCTTCTCAAGGTCCAGGAACATCAAAGAGAGGAGCCAGGACACCAAAACAGTGCTTACTTTTCCATGTGTGGACAATGCCCACAGTTAGCTGTGCCCCGTAGTCAACACATGGCCATCACAGAGGCGAGGCTGGCTCTTGCCTGGCCGGGTCTCTAAGCAACACCCCCACACAGGCTCACAGAGCACAGAGGTGCCGCTCCCACCTCTGATTTGGTGCCTGGCATTTCCACGGGCACTCTGTGTCCTGTTCTCACAGCTGCTGCTCTGAACCTGCATCCAAAGCCCTGGGATGTGGGAAACAGGCCAAGAGAGAAACAGGGAAGGGAAAAGTCCTCCACACTTGTCAGCCATCTGCAGGTCCCAAGGTCACTGAGGAGCATGAACAGGAGCCCCCAGGCTTGGCTCCAGGTCCCACCTCTCTGGTCTGTCTGTGCCTCGGTTTACTTAGCTGTCTGGTGGGGTGCTCTCTTTGCCTAGGATGAGGACTCGCAGGATCCAGGTTTAAGGACCGGCTCTGTTGTTACTGACTCTGTTACCTTGGGATGGTCCTACCACTCTCTGATGTTTGCTGGGAGCCTTCCCGGAGGAGATGATGCACCCTCCCCACTCAGCCTCCCTGGTTCAGCAGCCTTAGTTGTGTTTTAATCATGGAGGCCGCCTATGAAGTTGGCCTCAGGGACAGGGCACAGTGGTATGTCTCTGCGGGTATGAGCCTTGGAACCTGCCTTCTCTCTGCGCTTTGCTGTGTGTGTGTGTGTGTGTGTGTGTGTATATACATATATATATATATATATATATATATATATATATATATATATATATATACTGAGAAGCTGCTGAGTTTCCAGCATAGAGAAGAACCCAGTACCTTGGAGAGCCCGTGGCCGGGAAAGAGTTATGCATCTGTGTGCCTTTTACTTTTCTGCCCACTCTCTGGCCTCAGGCTGGGGTGCAGGAAGCCAAAGGCCACAAGGACAGAAGGATTTGCTTGAAGTCACTCAGTGAATATGTCAGCTAATTCTGAATTGATTCCTTTCTCAGCGAGATTTTGATGGGATTTGGGTTAAAAAGGTGGAGTGGGGTCAGAATGCAAGATAGCTCAGTGGGTAAAGATGCCTACTACAAATCTGGCAACTTAAGTTTGATCCTAGGAACCCACATACAGGTGGATGGAGGGAACCTACTCCACAGAGTTGTCCCTTGACTTCCATATGTGCATGATGACACACATGTCCACGCACACCCTCCCATGATACACACACACACACACACACACACACACATACACACTAATGATTTTTTTTTAATTTAAAAGAAGATGGGAGGGTGGTAACATCCGGTAGCAGGGGTGGCACGAAAGACCAGATCATAGATCAGCTTAGTGATTAGTAGGTCACATGGCTGAAACCAGACTGATCATAGTAAGGGTATAGATGAAGGAGACAGGACACTGCAGGTCTCAGCCCAAAGTCACAGAAATGCCACTTGCACATCTGGCAAAACCCCAAACTCCTCAGTGGGAACTGGGCACACAGAGGAACCGGGCATCTCCGTGATCCCTGGAGCTCACTGCTTGATGCATGAGGCTTGGGGTGTGAGAGACACAGCCACTGAGGCGCTCTGAGGCTCCAAGCCCAGCCTGGCTACCGCCAGAGGTTCCTGGGTCATGAGGAAGCAAGGGGTGCGGGGATGGGATCCAGACTTAGGGGAGGGAGTGCTGCGCTTGGCTGTTTTCCTTAGGTGGGAGCTGGGAGGGAAGTGAAGGAAGGAGATGTGAGGTGGCTGAAGGTGCTGAGGGCAGGAGAGAGAACGGGGCGACAGGAGATACCCCTCCGTTGGTCCAACACTCTATATCCTTTCTCACTCTGCCCCAGCCACACACTGTTCCTCTAGGCCATTCCTCCAGGGTCCCTGCTCAGACCTGCCTCAGGGCCTTTGCATATGCTTTTCCTTTTGCCTAGATTACCTTTTCCTGTGGTCTGCTGGGTTTGCTGGTTGTCACTTATCTGTACTACAGATTACCCTCCCTGACGTGCCCTGCCCCCGACCTGTGCTTCTTTACCCTTGTTTACTTTTCTCCTGAGGGCCTGCCTCTTCCTGACATATACATTCATGTGCTGATTTACTTTTCTTTCTCACTCATTTGCCACATGACTTGCGCAGAATTGGTGGGTTTTGCTCATGGCTATGTCCCTGGCACCCTGAATAGCATGTGGTAGGTGAGGGGGAAAAATGTGTTGTGTGATGTGACCAGGTGGAACAGACGGGAGGCCACGTGGCAGCTGGTAACAATCCTTTTTCCACATCTGGGAAGACTCCATCCAGGTCCTCCTGCTTACTAGGCAGATGCTTTACTACTGAGCCAATCCTCCTCAAACTTTGAGAGCTGGAGATTTACCTTTCTCCCTTCTCAGATGAGGAAACTGAGGTTGAGGGTAGAGAGGAACTGTTCTACAAAGTACTTCAGTGTGGTAAGATGGATGTGGAGAAGAGTGTCTACCTTCAATTCTCCTGTGAGAATTAGGCCAGCATTTAACTCATCACAGATCCCAGCAGGAGCTCAAGTGGATGTCAAAAGACACCTCCAGCTCTGGACAAGGACAAGATCGTCTAAAAGGTTACAAGGTCTCAGGCAGAAGAACATGTAGCTGAGGAAATAAAGGGGCACATGTGAGTATGCATGTGCGTGTGCATATGTGTGGGCTCCGTCTCTTCATGGGGACGCATACCTTTTATTCCCATTCCTGATTCCTCACCCAACCACAGGCCAATGCTAGAAATTCTGCCATCAAAGGCTCAGTTCTCAAGTGCTTTGTTCCCCCGAAGGGTGTGATGGCGAGCGAGTTTGTGGAAAGGGGCCTAGTGCTGCCTGGCGGGTGGCTGTCTAGATCAGGGCTTCTGTTTTTAATCTTTAGTTTTTGAGACAGCGGCTCATACGTAGCCCTGTCTGGCCTTGAACTCACAGAGATCCTCTTGCTTCTGCTTCCTGAGCGCTGGGGCTAAAAGTGTTGTGAACCACCATAGCCAGCAAAATCAGGATTTCTTAAACTTCCTACTCATGAACAGTATTTTCATCCAAGAAAATACTGTGACCCCAGTAATATATGAATATAAAATAGGTATATGTGTCAAACATTTATTGATAAAAACATCATAACTTTATTTAAAAACAGTGTTTTGGAAGCTGGAGAGATGGTTCAGCAGTTAAGAGCTCTGGCTGCTCTTGGAGAGAACTGGAGTTTAATTCCCAGCATCCATGTCAGGCAGTTTACAGTCACCTGTAACTCCAGTTCTAAGGGATCAGACACCCTCTTTTGGACTCCATGGGCACCTGCACTCACTTGTGCATACACACACACACATACAGATACACATAGACATACACATAAATAAAAAATAAAATAAATCGAAAAAATCCAGTTTTTTGGTATATATAAGTGTACCACTTAGTAAAGATGAAAGCAGATCTGCATACTAATGAGATGCTATGTGCATTTATTTTTGCATAAAGGGTTGAATTTTGGTTGACTATTAGACACTGCAGGAGGCAGAGCATCTTAATGATTATCCCCCTGTCCTGGGGGGATCCACAGCGAGAAGTTAGCAGGTATTCAGGAAGCCATAGCATGGTCAGGATAGCCAGTCGTAGGGCAGGATAGGAGTCGGGTTACCTGGGGTCAACTTGCTCACTGCACATAGGCAGCTGAGGTATCAGGAGAAAAGATACTTACTCAGGATCACATAGCAAGTTTGGTCCTGGTTGCCCCAGCCTATCACTCCTGCTCCTAGGTCTTGGAGGTTGTTTGGTCTCTAAGAGGCCTTGGAATGAATGGGAGCAATTCTTTGAGGCTCAGGGTATCTGAATGAAGGCTAACACACATCTCTCTCCCACCACTCCTTGATACACTAATCAACCACAAGAATGCTTCTCAGACCCAGATGTGGCCCCACAGTTCTGCTCAATACAAGCTCCAGGGAGTATCTTCCAGACAGTGGGTGTTGGGGCAAACCTACTAGGCCATTTTTCTCTGAGTGCAGTTGGACTGGAGGGAAAGAAAATACTTGAGCTAGCCCCTTCTAAGTGCCAGCTGTTCTGTGCTTACTTTCCCCTTATGATTCTTGCAAGTTACCTAGAGATTAACTGAGATTATCAGCCTTATTTTGCAGACGAGAAAAGCAGGGAACAAGGGAACAACCTGGAAATTCATGGAGGAGAAGGCACAGGGAAGTCACCATCCTGACGGTGTGACTCTGCTCTGTGGCCCCCATCTTCCAACAGGCTGGCTCTGACCCACATGGGATAGCAAGGCTCCAAAGGCCTGTCCCTAACATGAACAACCAGAGACTGAGGAGCTGGTCCATAATCACTTCCACGAGCTCTCCTGGTCAGAGTAAGGCCCTGGCCACACCCAGCATGAAGGCAGCAAGCCGACTCCACCTCTCTATGGGAGTCACTTCTTAGTCATATCCCAAAGGTATGAAGACAGTGGTATGGAGGACTGTGGCTGGTTTTGCAATTGACCATGTGTACTAAGCATCCTAAGCAAATGTAAAATACAGTCAGCCCTCGGAATCTGTGGGTTCCATATCTGAGTATTGATATGTTCTAAAAAAATAGTGTCTGAGGTTGGAGAGACAATGGATAAAGTTCTTACTGCCCACAGGAGTTCAGATTCCTTGAACCCACATAAATGCCAAGTGGGTGTGGTGGCCTGCTTGTAACTCCAGCACCAGGAAAGCAGAGACAGTGGGTCAGAGCGCGCCACACAGGCAGCACATGGCACACAAACTAGGCAGCCCCCGCCCTGCTGCCGTCTACAAGACTGGGCAGGCAAAGATCCTGACACCCATCAGCCCCTGCCTTTTGGTTGCTGTGTAAGTGAGTGGCTCTCACTTTCTCTAACTCATCAAGTGTGAAGACTCAGGTGTCTGCCAAGCACCAGGAGTTTTCTAGGCTGGGCATGGGGCCAGGGTCTGCGTGGCATCACAGGAAGCGGGGCATGAGGGTGGTCTGAGCCTAAGACTAGGAGATTCCTGGGTAAGTGGGAAGAAGGCCACACCTCAGAGAGGCTTCAGGTCTCTAGAGCTCCAGAGGGGCTGGCTGGCTAGCAGGTCCAGTAAGAAAAGAGGCCAACCATCAGACACTGGCCTGAAAATGAGGCAGGTGGCCAGCCTGAGTCTCCATGGAAGGAAATAGACAGGAAATGGCTTTTCTGAATCTGAAGCTTGAAGCTGGAGGCTGGCCAAGGCTGGGGTGTGGTGGGTGGGGTCCCGAGCCCTCAGCTCAGTCCTCTCCTGCCTGGTTGAGAACTCTGGGTGAAGGAAGCAGGAATTATCACCCCGCAATCACAGACCACAGTGTTACCCTACAGTACAGGTGAGACACCCCTTAAGGAAGGGCCATCAGTGGTCATGGGTTCTAGTTCAGCTCTGCCACTTGGCCAGCTCTGCCATTTTGATGAGTGTCCCCACCTCCCTGGAACTCTGTCTTCCTCTATAGAATGGGGATATTAATGGCTGGAAGGGTGCCAGGTTTTCATTTGTGCGTCTTATTTCATTTTAAAGATTTATTTTTACCTGTGTGAATGAGTGAGTGTGTGTGTGTGTGTGTGTGTGTGTGTGTGTGTGTGTTCAGGTGTCTGAGGAAGCCAGAGGAGGTTATCAGATTCCATGAAATTGCAGGCAGTTGGAGGCTGCCTGACCTGGGAACAAAACTCAGGTCCTCTGGAAGAGCAAGGCGTGCTCTTAATCACAGAGCCACCTCTCCAGCCTTCAGGTTTGTTTTTTTTTTTGAGACAGGGTTTTACTGTGTAGCCTTGGCTGGCCTGGAACTCTCTGTGTAGACTAGTCTGGCCTCAAACTCACAAAGATCTGCCTGCCTCTGCTTCTCAAGTGTTGGGATTGAGGGTGTGGGATGAAAGATTTAATGTGGTCCTTTGGAGCCCTCAGCAATCGGCCTGTAGCACCGCATCCACTGCTAGCTACCGTCTTATGGTCCTAAGGCATAATAATATCTCCTCACATCACCTGAGGAGGAAAGGGCTGACTTCACGGGGACCTAAGAAGGTTTACTGGGCCACCCAGGAAGCGGGTGGGACGGAGGCTGGCACTCAGCAATTACCCGTGGGTGCTGTCACCATTGCCATTGTGATCCGAGTCCCGGAAAAACACTCAATAAACAAGCAGAGTCCAGGGAAGGAAGGCGTCCAGCGGCGGGGTCACACAGCGGGCCCTCCCTCCTCCACCGGCCTCCCCTGCGCATCTGCAGGCGTGTTGGCTCCTCCCAAGCTGGCATCAGCCCCAGGCAGCCTGGAGCCAGCAGCAGTTCCGTGCACGTGCCGCTGCACGTGCAGTGGGGAGGGCCTGGGCACGTGTCCGCCCCGCCAGGCCTCCTGCCTGCCACAGAAGCCACTGGGCCACGGCCCTTCCTCCTCCACCGTGGCCCCTAGCCTGACCCCGCAGACTACATGCAGTCACCCTGGACATGGGCCCTGCCGTGTCCCAATCCCCCAGACTCTTTAAAGCCCTTACCAAGCCCAGCCACTTCTCTGGCAGTGTCCCTCCTGTCACTGCTTTTTCTGTCCTCCAGCTGGTGGCTGCAGCTTCCTCTGACCCTGGTCCTGCCCCACAACTGGCACCCAACCGTGCTGCCAGAGTGACAGACAAAAATGTAGAAAAACGGGATGGTGGATTGTGGGTGCCTTCTGTTTGCCTAGGGAATGGCTCCACACTGGTGTTAGGTGATGCAGTCTGTAGAGGACCCCGAGCCTGAAGGGTAACGTGGGCACACTCTGGGAGAAGCACAGAAATTAGGCTTCAGGATGATAGAGATGGCTCAGAAGGTGCTTGTGGCATAAGACTGGGGCCACGTTTACCCCTAGGGACCCGTGTAAAGGTGGAAGGCGCGAACCCACTTCACAGAGTTGTCTTCTGACACACGCGCTATGGTATAGGTGCTCCTCTACACAACAACAGTAAAAGTTTTTTTATTTCATTGAAAATGTTTTTAGGGACTGCAGAGATGGCTCAGCAGTTAAGAGCACTGGCTGTCTTGCAGAGGCCCTGAGTTGCATTCTCAGCACTACATGACTGCTAACAACTGTCAGTAACTCCAGTTCCAGGGGATCCAGTGTCCTCTTCTCGGCCTCCGAGGCCATTGCACAACGGAGATGCACTTCTCAGGCAAGGCACTCATACTCATAAAACAGAAATAAAGAAATTTTAAAATAGAAAATGCTTTTATTGTTTTATAATTTTTTCTTATTTGGAGATTTTAGTCTTGGAATAGACTGTCCTGGAACTCAGCAGTCCTGCCTCAGCTTCCCAAGTGCTGAGCTATTAAGTATGAGCCACCATAGTTGGCTCTGAAAAAGTGTGTGGTGATGGTGGTGTGTGTGTGTGTGTGAGAGAGCGCACAGACGTGGCATGTGTGTGTGTGCGCGAGAGAGCGCACAGACGTGGCATGTGTGGGCATGGAGGAGAGCGGAGGATGCAAGCACACAGCTGTCCCTTTCTGCTCTATTCTGTTGCGACAGGGTCTCACTCGGCCTGGATCTAGGCCGACAGCCAGCAATCCTCCTGTCTCCACCCTCCTCCGGTAGTGCTGGAGTTACAGAGCCTCACCCAGCTTTTTACGTGCTGGGGATTTGAATTCAGGGCCTCATGTTGGTTCAGCAAGCGCTTTTACCCACTAACCCCCGACCCCCAATAGCATTGGGTGCGCTCAGGCTCACCAACAAGGAGATCTCCTTAAGTGTTTAGGGCTTCCCTGTGCTATCAAGTACATAGCAATCTGTTGTGAACCACGGTCACCCTTCTGTGTGTGGACCACACCCGCTCACTCCTCACCTGTCGCCCAGCCTCCAGGTGTGGGTCTCCACCACTGGAGCCAGGAGCTGCCCCTTCATTCGAAATCTCCTCCCAACTGAGATCTCTGTGCTCACTCCCTACGTGGGCCCCTAAGGCCAAAACGGACAGATGTTCAGAAAGATGACAAAGTAGACAGTTGAAAGTCACCACGACCTGCATCTAAGGGATGGGAGCAAGTGGACAGAGGCAGGGTGAAGGCCACAAAGAGACTTGGGGAGCGGAAAGAAGCTGATCACTCAGTCCACCCCACAGACCTCATTGCTGAGTCATCATGGATATGTTAGACATCTGATGCTGGACTTTGGATCTTGAAGGTCCCTCAGGGGCCCATAATTGGCTTGGCCACAGTCAGTGGTACATTGGTCATGGTAGAATCTTGGGAAGTCAGGCCCAGTGGGAGAAAGCGAGGGCTTCACGGGGCATGTTCTTGAAGGGGGTGTGGGGACCCAGCCTCTGCTCTCTTTTGCCTCTCCTGGCCATCATAAGGTGGACGTGCCGCCTCTGCTGTGTGTTTTCCACCCTGATGTAGCATACTGCTCAAGTCCAGGCAGTGGGTTCAGGTGATCACACACTGAACTCTCTGAAGTCAAGAGCCAGGATGAAGCTTCCCTACCTTTACTTTTTCTCATTTTTTTGTGGCTGTGTGTGTGTGTGTGCGTATGTGTGTGAACGTGTATGCAGAGGGAGGCAGAGGTCAACCTCAGGTGTCGTTCTTCAGGAGTCGTTCACCTTGTTTTATATTTAACACTTATTTATTTAGTATATCTGTGTATCTGTATGTTTGTGTGTCTGTATGTGTGTATCTGTGTGTGTGTGTGTGTGTCTGTGTGTGTTTGTGCCTGTGTGTCTGTGTGTGTGGTGGATAGAGGACAACTTACAGGAGTTGTGGGTCCCAGGGATGGCACTCAGGTCACCGGCCTTGGTGGCAAGCACCTTTAACCACCAGTCCCACTGATTTTTGTTAACATTTAATGACCTTCCCTGTGTGGCTTTAAGTCCTAACACTCCGCCTCCCTCAGCTCTGCTCTGAAGACTTTGGCCTTCAGGCTGCCAAGCTGCACAGGGAGGTCTCCCTTCTCCTCAACCTTGTAGTAGCCCACTTGCCAGTGATGGGGGCAGTGCTGGTCTTGGTTTTGGCAGCATTTACTTGTCTGCTTACTCACCAGCGCCTACATTTATCAAGGCTGACAGTTGGGCAGAAGTTCTGGTTCCTCTTTAAGTGGCAATGCCTCATACCAACCTTCCCTAAGTTCTCAATGATGTTTGTCCGAGTTGATCCCATGGTGGCAGAAATTGCCAGTATCACCCTGGCCTCGTAGCTCTGTGATTTGGCCAAAGTGTGGCTCATGTGGCCCTAAGTTTCCAGATATTCCTCCGTCTGTATGGCATAGCAACAGCCAGAAGGAAAGAAAGAATCTTCATTTGTCGTTGGTGTTTGTTTTTAAAAATATTTTATTTATTATTTTTATTTTATGTGTATGAGTGTATTGCCTACAAGGGGTAAGTGTACCTGTTTCATGCAATGCCCATGGAGGTCAGAAGGAGGTGCTGGATCCCCTGGAACTGGAGTTACAGATGGTTGCTAGCTGCTATGTGGGTGCTGAGAATCAAACCCAGGTACTCTGCTCTTAATCACTGAGTCGTCTCTCCAGCCCCGTGTTTTTGTTTTTGAGATAGGGTCTCCCCAGTGCCCCACCTGGCCCAGAACTCGCTATTTAGACCAGGCTGTCCTAGACCTCACAGAGATAGCTGCTTGCCTCTGCCTGAGTAGTGGGATTAAAGATGTGCACCATCATGCCTGGACTTCAACTTTGATTTTGACATAGGTTTCTCTCTGGCCAGTGAACCTCAGGGACTTCTGGGGTTCTGTCTGTCTTTCCAGTACTGGGATCACAATTCTGCACCACCACACCTAGCTTTCACCTGGGCACTGGATACTGAACTCAAGTTCTCATGCCTTCATGCTGATCACCACCAAATATACAAACAAGTGCCTACAAAACAATAACGATGATAATGATGATGATGATAATGATGATGATGTTTTTCTATGCCTCATCTTAGGCACCACTCAGTGCTACCAGGTACTTTTTTGCAATGGTCTAGGACAGTTTATGAGACTTTGAATAGCTAATTGCAGTTCAGTGGCTGTTCTATATTCTCAGCTTCCAGAAGCTTCTTTCCTAACAGGATGGCTGTTGGTGTACACTCAAAGGACTGTAGACAGGAGAGGCAGATCACAGTTACCCCCTATGGCATCTGTGTGCAAATCAACAGAAGGCTCCCTTCTCTCAGACTTCTAGCATCACTAAAGTGCTGATGGCTTTGCCAGAGAGTCATGTGCAACCTTCCGCAAGACATGATCATTGTATCTTTGGCAATCTATGCTACGTTTGCTTTGTGGAATCAGGTTCCTGCTACGTACTCTAGGCTAGCTTCAAACTCACACCCCTCCTGCCTTGGTCTTCTTAGTGTTGAGATCACCGTGTGCACCACCATGCCTAGCTTTCTTTATTGGGGGAACTGGGGATCTAACCCAGGACCTCACATGCACCAGGCAGGAATTCTACCTCTGAGCCACATCCCTAGCACTCTACACAATTTTGATGTGAGAAATGACTGCATACAGGGCCTTTTTGAACATACAACCCAAATAGTGTCTATGATTTTCCACAGTCCTACATAAAATGTTTGGGTTGACAAAACTGTGATCCCAGTACACAGGAAACCCACCTGCAAATGTCCACACACGTGAACACATGCCATTCTCTTGGGTGGCTGTGGCCTTCCAGATCTGTGTAGAGCTGCCTGGCATGCAGAGCATGGGATTCTGATTCTCTCTCACCGCCCCACTTCCGGCCTTGTGCTGCTCCCCAGACGCACCTGCTCCAGGGTACAAAATGATTCCCTTACAGGAAAAGCCTTCTGCGGCTTTGGGTTCAGAGATCATCACTTGCTGGACCCACAGCACAACCTTCACATGACAAGGGCTCAGTTTTGAAGTCTTCCAGCTCCTAAATTTAGAAGTATGGATTAAATCCAAATAAATGGTTAGTTACATAACTTCACATCCTGTCTCACAGCCCCCTCCCCTTGGAATAATCAGCCTTAATCAGTTAACAATGGGGCCCTGGATGTAGCCCCAGTCCCCTGAGAAGCTATTACACTTACATAAGGAGTGGTATTGGCCTGGTGTGGTAGGAAGCTTTAAAATGCTCATCCATCATCCTATCTCCCCTCTCTCAGTTTGTCCTCATTCTTTCTCTCTCTCTCTCTCTCTCTCTCTACCCCCCCTCTCTTGCCTATCCCCACCCCTACCATGTCCATCAAAATGCTGAAGCTGCTTAGCTAGCCTGGGCTGCAGCATAAGCAAAGCTGAGAGAAGGCTGTACTCATCAGAAGGTTCAAATTTATCACCTAAAAATAAAAATAAATCCTGTAAATCCAGGGAGGAACGGGGCTCTCTGCCATAGAATTGCAGACTGGGAGTCAAAACGAAGGAGCAGCAAGGGAGATCTGGGGTTAATCCCCACTCGAATGGCCAACTAGAGGAAGCAGGGAGTCCTCTGTAGCTGGGGGAGAGTAAGCAGAAGTGGGAGCTCATGGCTAAGGGTTCTGTCTGTGAGCCGAGATGGAGTGGTGGCACTTATCCACACTCTGCCACAGCCAGAAATTGTGCTCTGTGGACATTAGTGGAGAAGGCAAAAAGGCTTCATCTCAAATGCCAAATTAGTAGGTTTCCTGAAGCTCTGGTCACACAAAGGGACTCTGAGGTTCAGTAAGAAAGAATATCTTCATTGATTACCAATGTCTGCCAATAATGTAGGAAAAACAAATTCAAGGTATGTTATTTACTAATGCTAAGTCTTGTTATTTATTAGTCCTTTTATAAGTGAGGAAGCTGGGAGTCACAGATCCCAGCTGGTGGGTGGCAGAGCCAAGATCTGGACCTAGGCAGTCTGGGTCCAAGGTCAGTTATGGCCAGTGTACTATCAGTCTCTTGATGATGCCTGGAGATGTTTTGGGGGCTTAATATGTTACTGTAAGGCAGCAGGGTCCCTCATCTTCAAGTGACATTTATGTTTGAGTCTCTCATTTGTGGGTATTATTAATGAGGTCATTTACTGGCTCTGAAGGCAGCCCAGTGGCAAACCATGCAGGTCACCCTCTGACTCTGAACAAACCCTCCAACCCATCTCTCATCTCTGATCCTTGGCTCTAGGAAATGAACTTGTGGCCTATTCTCCTCACAGCACAAATTGGGAAACTGAGGCAACCAAACATGGGCTGTCCCTCCTCCTCAGATCCTGAACCTGGAGACACAGCAGAGTCTGACATTCCTGGTCAAAGAACCCATTGTATAGCAGACAGCACCGGGGCCTGAGGAGACTGAGGGCATGGCCGGGACTCCTGAGACACGTGCCTCTTGGTCCAGTTTGCTCCAACAACCAGTTTCTCAGCCCCACCTGCTTCACAAAAACTCTCTGGGGCCCTTAGCACCATTCCCTGGGGCTTCTGGCAAGGTTTCAGGCAGCTTCCAGTCACAGCTGCATGATACACCATTCTTAAACTATAAGTACTGTGGCCAGGTACCATCAGAACTTCTCCATCCTGCCTGCCTGCAGGTTCCTTTCCAACAGCACCTCCTTCCCCTCCAGCAGTCATCCATCCTTCCTCTCTAGAACTCGCTCCCTCTGCTGCTAGTGCTCAGCTTCTGTCTCTCACACTTCTTTCCAGTGGAGTTCTGACCCCCTGTTGCAGCTCAGAAACAGCTACCAGAGAACAGAGATTTCACAAAGGGCCATGGTAAGAATTCTCAAACAAGAGGGGAATGTAGCCCGGCGATGATGGATGATGTCCTACCCGGGGATTCTTTCCTTTCATACACATGGGGTTGGTCGGATAACAAAAACAAGTCAGGCTCAATGAGGCTACTCAGAACTTGGCTGGGACCTCAGAGCTGGTACTCCACAGGGCAAGGCTGCTTTTGATTTGTGCCAGTTGGTACCTCACTGAGCAAGGCTGGGGGCATAGGCCAGGACCCCTGAGGCTGGGAAGGAGGCTGGTGCCTACACACGCCACTGAAATTTAAACTTGAATCATCTTCAAAGTGGACAGAGAAGTTTCCTAACACCACGGAAGGGCCTCTTCTTTAAGATGAAGCCCTGTGGCTCATCCCTCCCACACAGAGACAAGTCAGGAGGGGAGCTTCTGATGCAAAAGGTGAACCCTGGACAGCCACTGCTTCCGGAGTGGACTTGAGCCTTTCTTCACAGCCCATTAACTGAAGCTGCCTGGAAAATCACAGAGCCCAGTCATTTCCAAATTCTTGGCATCAGATCTCTTTGTGCAAACAAAATCTTTCTTAGAACTTCAATTCATTGAAACAGAAAAATTCACAAGGTATCCAGGTGGGGTGGACCCAGAACCTTCTAAGATGGTAGAGAAATTATGAATATGCCCAAGTTTTCTTTGGACCAGGGGTCCCTGATCATCTTGATTCTCTAACAGCTGCCTATTCCAGCAAGGGTTAAGAGGGGCTGGAAGTGCCTGCGACAGTCTAGGATACTATGATTGTCACATCTATTTCTGTCACCTGTTTGCCTCTCAGAGCCCTGTGTTGCCGCAGCTGACATTTAAATGAGTTTGCATTTACAGAGCCCACACCAACTGGTGCTGTGGGTGTTGTAGGGGTGTGTGGTGAGGAGGCCCAACAGATGGAAGGGAGTGGCTGCAGGGATTACAGCGTGGTCCCAGACCATCAGCAGTTGCCTGAAGCATCTGCAGCACCTTAAAGAGACAAAGCCAGGCGCTTGCAGAAACGCTGGGATGTGGGTGGGGCCTGTGCAGTTTTGTGCTTGTGTGGCCTGTGACAAGACTCAGCCTCTCTGCTTTCATCTAGACCTTGAGGACCATTGCTTCACAAAATATGAAGTGCTCTGCCAGGACCTTAGGCAATATCACCTCATAGAGAAACTGATTCCTGTCTGCTTCCCTTGAACTTCAGCTTCTAGTCAGTCACCAAGATGACAGGGGAAGGAACCAAGCACGTGCTGGCTGTCCTGTTGTTACCCTTCCTGAGCTGTTGCTGAGCTGACACGCCAAGTGGACTGTAATTTTTGTTGTTTTCTGTGCATGGCTGCATTTTATTTCTGCATGGTTGTTCTATGTCTTGTCCAGTATAGAGATATTAGTCAAGTCACCTAAAGTTTTAACAGACTTTAAGTCACTTAAACGGATTGAGCAAATGAAGGCATAGGAAGGACACAGGTGTGACATGGCTGGAGTGGGGTGGAGCGTGAATATGTGAGGCTGGGGATGACCCCATCACTGCAGCCTTGCAGAGGCTCCCATGGGCCCAGGCTCTGATTCTGGGACAACGACTCTGGACTCAGAAAGGCTGGGGTCACTGACTCAGGAACCAGTAACCATCCAGTGAGCCACTCAAGCATGGTTCACATGCCTCTTTTGTTATAAGGAGCTGATCTATGGAGTTGTAAAGTTGAGAAGATAGAAGACCGTAAGAAACCACTTTTCAGAATTTCCAGAAAGCGTGTGGCTTTCTAGTGTGAGAGACAGCAGGGTCCTCCGAAATGCGTGGTTCTTCTTTTGCTTTCAAGGTCTTCCCCGGGCCCCTATGGCCTTCAGCTCTCTGGGTTCACAGTCCCAAACTCCAAGTGACCTTGTGGAGCTCATGGGCACAGGCTGCGGCCCAGAATGGGTCTTGGAGTGGAAGTGTCACATGCCTAAGATGCAGATGCGCAAGCACCCGCTGACAAGGTCAGCTGATGAAGCGGCTGTCCCTGAGCCTGCTACTCAAGAGGCAAGGTCTCAGGAGACTTCAGATCGGCCAGGCCTGGTTTGAGTGAGCCAGAGGGGAGCAGGGCAACTTGATCGACAGCTTTGACACTAGCGAGGACTAAGAGGGTCAGAGACACCCCACAGAAAAACTGAATGCCTTTTCCCAAAAATGAGCAAAGGCTGCTGGGCAGGAAAGGAACACGGGTGGTCATCCACGGTGCCTCTCGTCCCATTCTGCTACAGCTCTCTCCTCGGTCAACAGGCATGGGAATGGCCGGGCCTTTTGAGGACAGTTGAGGGGAGTGAATGATGTCACATGTGTGAGAGCCTGAATCTCAGCAACTAACGCTGCATAAATGTCAGCAATTTTTAAAGTTTTCTGCGGTTTTTTTTGCGTTTTAGGAGGGAGGAGGGGTTATTTGTTTCTGTTTTTTTTTTTTTTTTATTGAAGAACACAAAAACTATTGACTTTTGGCCAGATGTGCCTACCTCATGCCACACGCTTTTGGTTTTAGCCACAGAAGCCCAGGTAGGCAGGTGAGGGTTCAAATCCTGCCTCCAGCATTGAGATTGTGCAGTACATATAGCTGCATGGGCTGAATGCCTGTTGATCCTCACATTCTACTAGAAGAAACCCAGACAGGACTCTATGACCCAGAGGATTCATAATTGCAGGCGATGCAGTTGAGGTGGGCTATCCTGAGGTGAAAAGGAGGGGCTGGAGAGAAGGTTCAACCATTAGAAGCACTTCCTGCTCCTGCAGAAGATCTGGGTTCAGTTCCCAGCATCCACATGGTGGCTCCAGTTCCAGGCCTCTGTAGACATTACATGCATGTGGTGCTCATATATCTACACACACACACACACACACACACACACACACACACACACACACTCACACACATACACATAAAATAAATCTTTTTTTAAAAAAGATGAAAACTTCTGAATCTTCAGGAATCTCCTGGAACATTCAGGAAGGTTCAAGAGCCAAGTTCAGGACAGGCATGGTAGCACATGCTTTCAATCCAGTATTTAGGAGGCAGAGGCAAGCAGATCTCCATGACTTTGAGGCCAATCTGACCTACAAAGCAAGTTCCAGGTCAATGGAGGGCTATAGAATGAGACCCTGTCTCAAAACCCAACACACACACACACACACACACACACACACACACACACACACACAACACACAACAAACAAACATGCTCAGAAAACCAGGTAGAAGTCAGGAGGGGGCACTGTCCAGATCTGAGCTGGAGCGCGCGAGAACCAGATCCTTCCTCCCCATTGTTGGATGGTTGAAGCTTCTTTACGGAGTGTGTAATTGTCCCACTGCTCCAGAACCTTCTCTTCTGCCACGGAATCTTCAAAGCTTCATGAATCGGGTCCATGGTCTGGCTATTAAGAAAAAAGAAGAGGGAGTATCTTTGTGGCTTCCGTAGCAAGAGGTGGACCTTGCATCTCAGAACTTCACAAAGGGACAGGTACGCAAAAAGAAGGCAGCTAGGGCCAGGTATGGTGGGCAAAACTTTAGTTCCAGCACTCGGGAGGCAGAGGTAAGCAGATCTATGTGAGTTCGAGACCAGTCTGGTCAACATAGTGAGTTCCAGGCCAGCCAAGGCTATATAGTGAAACCTTATCTCATTATAGAAGAGGAGAGGTAGGGGATTGGAGGAAGGATGAAGAGGAGGAAGGAGGATAAGGAGGAGGAGGAGGAAGAGGAAGCAGTGGCCAAACAAGAGGAAGCAGAACACATAGCGATGGGATTGCTGTCTCCTCTGAAGGTTAACCTGTCTGTGAAGCACGTGTCAGTCAACTCTGTGATAATCATGGCCTGTAACATACTACCCCAAAGCTCACTGAGTTGAGACAGGAACCATTTATTATCCAGTGGGTCAGCTGGTGTTCAGGTTAGGTTGGGCTGTGTTGGGTGACCCAGTTCCTATCCAGGGTCCCTAGTACAGCTGTGGCCGCCTGCTTCTTATGTCTCTTATCTTCCTGACACAGAGCTAATGGATTTGTTCTTATGCTGCAAAGACAGAATCAGGCCAGTGAAAGCACTCCTGGGCCTAGGAGGCAAGAGCTTATAGATGCTTGTTGATTGACTATCGGTCAATGTACATTCAGATCTTGGGTTCTAAGTCTCAAGGTTTGACATGATCGTCCCCCAGGTCCCTTTAGACCCCACGTCCTCCCTCTCTTCACTCCTCTCAGTCCTGCTCTGTAGTCTCTGGAGCTCTCAGTTTGGAGACACTCTTGGGGCCCTTCTCTCAGCCCCACTATCCTCCTTACCCATGTCCAGTGAACCCTTCTTTTTCTGGGCCGAGTTGTGCTCCCAACCCTCAACTTCATGGCAGTCTGAACTTTTGATACTTCAGTATAACCCATATTCACAGACAGGGTCTCTTGTAGCCCAGGCTGACCTTCAGCTTTCTGTATAACTGAAGATTGCCTTGAACCTATCTGAATCCTCCTCCTTCCACCTCCTAGTGCTGGGGTAACAGGCATCTGTCATCACTCCCAGGTCTTGATGGAAAGGTTTTTGCATCAGTAATGAAGTTAAGATAATCCCACTGAGCTGAGTGAGATCCAGTGTGATGGTGACAACACAGGAGCAGACATGAGGCTGCAGAGAATCCCTCACCTTCCGTAGGACAGGTCTTAGGGGAGGGCAAGCTCAGGGAAGATAGGCGCATCTGTGTGTCTTCTACACCAGTGTTCCTTCAGGGCCTGGAACCATACCTGAGCCACAGTAGCTGCTTAACAAATATTTCCTTTAATTTTTAAAATTTATTTTTATTTTATGAGCATGTGAGTGTTTTGTCTGCATGTATGCAAGTACATCACATGTATGCAGTACCTGCAGAGGCCAGAAGAGGGTGTCCGAATACCTGGAACTGGAGTTAAAGGTGGTTGTTAGCTGCCGTGTGGATGCTGAGATTATTAGTCAGCAGTTACCTCAAGAGTGCTGAGTAGCAAACTGCACTCAGTGGCAAATGTTTATTCCTCACTCACCTGGGGGCAGCTCCTCTAGGACCAGCATCTTGGTGGCTATGCTGACCATGTGGTGTTGTTCATGTGTCAGGGCTAGCAGTTGGCTGATATTAGGTAGCTTCAGCTTAGCCATCTGGAGTGGCTCAGTGGCTCCTTCTTCAGCTCCCCGTGGCCTGGGTGGTGTTGTCATGGTAACAGCAGAAACATAAACTAGCGAGCTCATTCCATTGGACAAATGCTGATCAGGTCCTCCACTTGCTTTCCAGTTGCATATATTCAGCTGGCCAAAGCAAGCCATGTGGTCCAGTCCCCCAGTGTAGCGGGAGGGGCTGTCCAGAAATGCGCAGGACAGAGAGGGATGAAGAATTGGGGCTATCTCTGCTGTTGTCCTCTCAAACAACAAGCCTTGGGACCAGAGTCTGTCTCCCAGTGGAATATCAGGAGACACCGCACAGGAGACTGGAGAAGCCTGCAGGGGGTCAGCAGGTGTAGGGGTAGGAAACTGAAGGTTGACGTCTTCAAGCATGCTAAAACCCCAGACAGATTCACCGAAGATAAGGCATGTGTTAAATTCCATGTAAGTGTACACAGGGGCACACACAGTATGACAGTCAGAGAACGCTGAGGCTCTTCATAGGGACTTCAGGCACCTGTGGAGGAACAGTATGTGCTATTTACATGAGCTAGAGACCAGACAGGGGCCCGGGACAGCTCCTCTGGGTGCTCAGCTGGTTGTTGGTCAGTCCCACCCTCCATGGTCTGGTGCAGTGGGTTTCATCTTCCTGTGTGGTGACATTTCAGTGAGAAACTGAAGGCAGCAAGATCCTCTGTGCTGAAACCCATCTCTGGGCAGATAGGGAAAGCCCATCTCTCTTGTGCTGGAACTCTCCAGGGCTTGAGCTCTATTTCCAGCCAACTCTGGTTTTGACTATGCAATGTTCTGTCTCCATTCTGTGCTTGGCTACGCTCAGACAGGCCCTGTCTGAGACACGGCACCAGACACCCAGGTGGGAAGTGACTGATAGGATCTCCCTCGGGACAGAGCACTCAGATGGTAGAGCTGACAGCCAGCACTAGGTGGCAACCCTCTCGAGGGCTCCCATGTCAATGTGGAGCTATCTGGTGTGTATCAATGACCTGGGAGTTTCAGTAAACGTGCCTTGGAGACTGCAAGGGAGTCCAGCCAGTGAGAGTCCAGTGGGAGGGGGGTGGTTATGGTGCCCCTCCTGAGGACGAGAAAGATAAAAAGCTGGACTTTGGATACTGTGTGCCTGCTCCTTAATTTTTATTTATTTATTTATTTATCTATCCATTTTGGAGACAGGGTCTCGGCTAGCCCAGGCTGGCCTTTAACTCCCGATTTAACCAAGAATGACCTTGAACCTCCTGTTACCACCTCCCCCAGTGCTGGGATTGTAGGCATGCACCGCCACACAGGGTTTATGTGGTGCTAGGGATTGAACTCAGGACCTTTCGCATGCTAGGCAAGCACTCTACCACCTGAGTCACATCCCCAGCCTTCACCGTGCACTCTCCTTCACGTTTATTCAAGAGTTCGCTGTGTAAATACAGTTCTTTGGCAGATAGGACCACTAGAGCCATACAGGACAAGATAGTGAGTCCTGGGCTCAACTCCATCAACAGTCAAGATTCGTCTAAAAGAGAGTCCTTGTATTCCCATGACCCAACCCTTCACAACATGAACTCCTGCCGACAGCCAAGACCAAGGGAAACACACACAGGACAGGAGCCAAACACCGTCAGAAGAAAGCCCAGAAAGCTCTTCAAGAAGGCAAAACTATTGCCACACAGGGAAGCCATTGTTCACGCTTCAAACTGATCAGGACAAAAAAAATCTCATAAAACCCTGTGTTAGTCAGATGTGTCACAGAGGTTGTAGAGGGAGGGCGATGGGGGCTAGGAGAAACAAATGCTGAGCTCTGACAGTAGTGCCATTCCCAGGGACTTCTCCATGAGATGGACAGATGCTCAAGGTTGTCAGGTGGCACAGGCTTGGGTGGCCTGAGTTTGAGTACTAGGCCCCCAAGATGGAACTGGTCAAATATATTATGTTTATCTAACAGGCCTAACCAGAAATCTGCTCATCTGCTGATACAATCAATACACTTCATCTCATCAAAAAGAAGTGTTTGTCCTGAAGAATCTCTGTTACAAGCATGCAAAGAGAAGTTGGCTTCGGGGAGAAAGGTTTATAATCTCTTTTGGAGTAGAGGACTCATAGCTAGGGTGTGCAGGAACAGGTCAGACTCTGTATTAAGAAGCGGACGTTCCAGTTTGAGACTAGTCAAGCAATTTGAGACTAGTCAAGCAATTTGAACACAAGTACAGAGTTCGGTGGTTGCTGGGATAGGGTTGGAGATGATAGGAGTCTAAAGATTTATTTTACTTCATCAAAGAAGAGAAATGGGGGCAAATGAGCACAGAAGATATCCAGCATCCCTAGACAAAACTGACACCAGAGCCAGGTATGGCGGCATGTACCTGTCATTCTAACCTTGGGAAGCTGAGACAGGGTGATCTCAAGTTTGAGGCCACCCTGGGCTACATAGTGAGTTTCAAGTGAGCAGAGGCCACAGGGAAATCCTATCTCAAAACA
This sequence comes from Eospalax fontanierii, assembly GCA_035773235.1. Classification (NCBI taxonomy): domain Eukaryota; kingdom Metazoa; phylum Chordata; class Mammalia; order Rodentia; family Spalacidae; genus Eospalax; species Eospalax fontanierii. The sequence continues at coordinate 86,808,532 of CM069526.1, forward strand.
CCAAACCAAACCCAAATCAAAACAACAAAACAGCCAGGTGAGGTGGTACACACCTGTACTGCCTACACTTGGGAGGTGGAGGCAGGAGGATCAGAAGTTTAAGATCAGCCTTGGCTACATAGAAGTTTAGGGCCAGTCTGGGCCAGCACCACGTGTGGGGGTGGCACATGCCTTTAATCTTGGCACTTGAGAGCCAAAGGCAGGCGGGTCTCTGTGGGATCCAGGCCAGCCTGATCTGCACAGTGAGGTCCAGGCCAGGTGGGGTTACAGAGAGCCCCTGTCTCAAAAAGATCAAAAGAACAAAAACAACCCCTCCCAAATCAAACAGAAAAGCTATGTATAGCAGGGAAGGCTTACTGCTAGGGCTCTGGGTTCTGAATGTCCCCCCAGAGCCACATGTTAGAAGCTTTGTCTCTGGCCCACAGCACAAGAGGAGGTAGTGGGCCCTTTAGGAGGTGATGAGGTCATTGGTAGCATGTCACTGAAGCAGGTATTTGGATTCCAGTCCCTCCCCCCACTTCCTCTCTCAGTCTCTCAGCTGTCATAAGGCTACTGCGGTTTCCTCTGCTGTGCACGCCTGCAGTCAGAGCAATGGGACTAACCATTTACTGAAACTTCTAAAGCTGAGAGCAGTAAGAAACCTTTCCTCTGTTTAAGTAGATTATCTCAGGTGCTTTGTAACAGTGTCAGAGAGTTACTGACACCAAAGAGGTGAAAAGGACACAAAACCACTGGAACCTTCCTACATCACTCATGGATACAGTTGCTCTGGGAATGGTTTTAGCAGATTCTTATCAAATTAAACCTATACTTAACACACTATCCAATAGTTGTACTATAGGGTCTTGTCCCCCTCCCCAAATGAAAGCAGATTTGTGGAAATGCCCTGTATATAGACATTCTTATGACTTTATTTGTAATGGCCCCAAACTGGAAACAACCCAAAAGTCCTACAACAGGTGATTGACTAAACAAACTCTGGTATATTCGTAATATGGACTATTGCACTGCAATAAAAATTGTTCCAGAAGGAATTGGGAATACAGGGGCCTTTGAATAAGCAAAGAAACACAGGGGACAGATGTGAGAGGGAGGGAGCCTGATTGAATTTTGGGGGAGGAGGAGATATTTTTGAGACAAGGTCTCCCTGTACCCCCAACTGGCCTAGAACTATGTAGTGAGTAACTTAAACTGATCTTAAGGATATTCTGCTGAGAAAAAAATCCAATCTCAAAAAGCTAGATATGCTAAAGGATTCCATTTACAACATTGTCAAAGTACATAATGATAATATGTGGAGAACATAAGTACAGAGCTCAGAGGTTGTGTGCATATGTGACTCCAGGTGCCCATGGAGGCCAGAAGAGGGTGTCAGATCCCTTGCAGCTGGAGTTGTAGGCAGTGGTGACCCGTTTGATGTGGGTGTTGGGAATGGAATTCAGGTCCTCTGCAAGAGCAGCAAGTGCTCTTACCGAACCATGTCTCCAGACCCCAGGCTGGGATTCTAAACTGTTAACATAAGGGAGTGTGTGTGTGTGTGTGTGTGTGTGTGTGGTAACTGGAACATTCTATATTCTAATCTACAAACTCTACCCATGTGAGAAATTTTATAAACTATGCGGCAGAAAACACAACCCACCAAAACAACCCGTGCTTGTGCAAATTGGTGGAGTCCAAATACGGTCGGATTTTCAGTTCATCACGTTGTACCCACGTCAGCTCTGCAGTTCTGACAATGTGCCATGGTTACGTAAGACGTTCCTGGGAGAAGCAGGGTGAAAGGTACATGCGAAGTTTCAGGACTATTTTTGCAACTTCTTGTGGGTCTTAAACCATTTCAAAATAAAAATTTAAGAAGCAGCAATGCTTTGGAGCTTCTTTGCTTCTTTTCTTGTGTGTTTAAAAAAAAAAAACAAAAACAGCGTGAGGGCAGAGCAGAGCACGTGCCACTGATACAAAATAATCCTGCCTGTGCCAGACATTTCTGGAAAGATCCAGAAGGAACTGGGAGTACAGGGGCCTTTGAATGAGCAAAGAAACACAGGACAGATGTGAGAGAGAGGGAGCCTGATTGAATCTTGGGGGAGGAGGGGGTCTTTTTGAGACAGGGTCTCCCTGTACCCCCAACTGGCCTAGAACTCACTGTGTAGACCACACTGGCCTTGAACTCACAGAGCTCTGCCTGCCTCTGCCTCCCATGTGCTGGGACTGAAGGCATGTGTCACCATGCTCCGTCTGATTAAATTGTGTACTGTGGGCATCTATTGCTTTATTTGATTTTTCTTTTTGAGGCAGGGTCTTAGGTAGCCCAGGCTGATCTCAAACTCACTATGTAGCCAGCGATGACCTTGAACCCACAGTCTTCCTGAGTGCTAGGAAAACAGGCATGTACTAACTACCACTCTTGATTTATGACTGTCCATTTCTGCTGTTCTGACGAAGTGCCGCAGCCTGGGCTGTATGGCTTATGGATGCCAGAAATGCATTGCTCATAGATCTGTAGTTGCCAACGGGTTCTGGTGGGGAGTGTCTGCTCAGGGCTGACTTCCTGGTTCAGAGCCAATGCCATCTACAGTGTCTGCATTTGGGGCAAGGCACAGAGACCTCTGGGGTCTCTATAACAGTCTTTTTATAATCCTAATCATGAGGGCTCCACCCAAGGCCCCATCTGCCAACACGAAACAATCCTTGGGACATAGGATTTCAGTGCGGAAAGTTGAGGAGAGCACAGACTTTCACTGGGGACGGGACACAGACATTCCAATGATAATGTTCACCTTCTGTTGTTGTCGTTTAAGACAGAATCTCCTGTGGCCCAGGTTACCCTCAAACTTGCTTTGTGCCTGAGGGTGACCTTGAATTCCTGATATTACTGCCTCTACCTCGTGAATGTTGAGATTATAAGCCTGTGTCACCACGCTGGGCTTTTCTGAAGTTCTGGGCACGGAACCCAGAGCCTCATCATGCTAGGCAAGCACTTAACCAATTCAGCTATATCCTCAGTCCCTGCTGTTACCGTATTTGGGCGTGGGAAAGGCATGACATGGTCTCTCTATGGAACCCAGGCTGACCTTGAACTTGTGATTTTCTTACTTTTGCCTTCCTTCCTCCTGTTAGGATTGTAAGCCGTGCTGGCGAGTCTATCTAAACGCCACTCCCCCGTTCGTTTTATTATGGTGCTTTAGATTGAACCCAGGGCCTTCTACATGCCAGGCTGGCACTCCACCACTGAGCTATGTCCTCAGCTCCACAGGTACCTTTTAAAGTCCTAATTCTGAAAAACTAAGCCTAGATCAGAGGCAGCTGGGGAGCTGAGGAGTCTTGGTTCTGTCTCAGAAAGGCAGGGACGGTGGCTAGGGGACATAGATGCTCTCTAGATGTCAATACTTTACTAAGTTGAAGGGAGGTTCATACACACACACATGCTCATCTAATCGTCAGTGCTACTAGCTCAAGACGACAGGAGCTGGGAACCTGTCGACGGTCAGCCTGGTGATGGACATGAGTCCAGTTCATTTGCAGGCCGGGCGGCAGCCGAACACTTCTTAGGATGAACTCCCGTCTTCCTCATGGTACTAGTACTATATGCAAGAGGAAACTGAGGCACAGAGAGAGGAGTCCACTTGCTCTAGGCCACATATTAATAACAATGCAGACCTCCTGGTGGAATCTAGGCTGGAGGAGACTGTGAAGTGGGGTGTGGCTGGGCAGGGCAGCAGCTGATAAACAGGAGCCTTGAGGTGGCCGGGCCCGGGCTTCATTAAGTTCATTTGGGTGGGAAGGTAAAGGAAGAAGGAGAGGATGTGGGTAGCCTGTGTTGGGCCTATCCACAGGCCAAGATGGACAACATGAGTCCAGGTTGGGTATTCCTGGGCAGAACCACAGCCCTGCGGGCAGATGGTCCAACTTCTTACTGACCCAGGTCCTTTGCCTGCCATACAGCATGCAGGTAGGGAAACAACAAGGCTTACAAGAGAGAAAACCTTCTTCCTCAGGCAACGGCTAAGCTTGTGAGACAAGAGAGCGAGTCTTCCATCTGCCTGCTGACAGACTCATAGATCTCTCCAAGACCTGTGTTCAGAAAATGGATGGCATTAGCATGAGGCAAGGGTGGAATCTGGGGCCCTTTGTCATCAAACGATTACCCCTTGGACTGCTGCACAGGCCCCAAAGAAGAGTTAGTGGTTTCAAGAAGAGTAGCTCTCAGGTCTCTGAAGAGTCTCCAGGCAGCCTTTTCCATCCTGCCTCACACAGGGGCGTGACCTCCTGCAAAGGCAGAGGGACACTGGCAACAGGCCCCTTGCCATATAACCCTCCAACTTAGTGACCTTAACATTTTTTTGACTTTTATATTTTCATTTTATGTGAATGAGTGTTTCTTCTGCATGTATGTAAGTGCGCCCTGCAGGCACTGCCAGAAGAGGGTGTCAGATCCCTTGGAACTGGAGTTGTAAATGCTTGTTAGCTGTCATGTGGGTGCTGAGAACTGAGCCTGGGTCCTCTGCAAGAGCTTCCAGTGCTTTTACCCTCTGAGTCATCTCTCCAGCCCCCAAACTTAGTGACTTTTGAAGTCCACTGAAAGCAGGCGAGTGGAGTGTATGGTTTGTTCAGTCTCCTGGGGTTTCAGTCTCTTTTCAGTCCTATGTTTCCATCTCATAAATGGGAAGCACGTTAGTGTCTGCCTCCTCAGGCCTGCTGTCAGGCTCCAGCCAGCCTGGGCAGGAACACTCCTCAACAGAAGCATTAAAACCTGAAAGCAGCCCAGACATCTGTCAACAGGTGAAAGGGTCACTGGCAGACTCACACACGGAATATTACACAGCAGAGAGCAACAATAAAGCTCTGTGAGTACTGAGCAAAGGAAGACTGGGACCTGGGCCAATGCTGACTGGACTGTTAATTTTCACAGAGCTGCATCTAGGGTGGGAGAAGTCAGGGTCTTCTGGGGAAAAGCAGCAGGACTCTGAGGGACCATAGTCACAAAGGTATGCTCACTTGTGCAACTGGATGGAAAGTGGGGACCTGAGACCCAGTCTCAGTTTCGAGTTTCCTCACTTTGTAAGTGGATGCAAATGGCGTCCTGCCTATTGGGAGTATTGAGGGTCAGAGGGTGGCAGGTGATCTCATGGTTGTGGAGGTGACACCATGAGAGGCCACTGTGGGAATGAATGGAGCCCCTGAGGCCAGATCTGGGAATCCGTTTGCAGATCCAGGAAGCCTGTGCACACAATGAACCCTACTAATGTTGCCAGTTCCCAGACCTGATGGACTGTCAGGTGCTTTTCGGCCTTTCCCTACCAGTACCTCCCAGAGTTCCTGTAGGTTTCATTTTCTATACTGAGGAAGCCTGTGATACAGAGACCGCCACATCCACATTGCAAAGGAGAGACCCCAAACCCAGCGTCACACAGTGATGAGACCATGGTGCCAACTGCTGTACACACTAAGACCCGGGCTCACAGTCCACCATGCCGCATGACCCATCAGGAGGGGGTATGCTAGTGATGAGGGACTGGGGGGTTCCTGGGTGAGGGTGTGCTCATCTACTCTCCTACTGTGTGGCACAGTGGGAGCCCAACCCTGATAGCAGTGCCCCCCCACCCCCGCCCAGCTTACGTTCTCATTTTTGTTTTCACACATACATCTATATCTATAACATTATTGGTTTGTTTGCTCTCCGGCTTTGCCTAAATGGGACCCTGTGATGTGAGTCACCCCACAGCTTGTTTTTGAGCCCCCCTGGCTCACTCTGCACAAGTCTGCACACGGCTCAGTCTATTCATCTGTAGTCTATAAATAAACAATAATGTATCCAGCCCCTCTTTCATTGGTGGATAACTAGGCTGTCTCTGGTTGTTTGTCCTCACAAATTAGCTGTCCTAAGCATCTTTGAACTTGTATCCCTGCATGTGTGTAAACCATGATGTAGGAAGTAGTGATTGGGTCATAGGTAGTAGGTCTGATGCCTCCCTGTATGCTTCCTGACTACTGATGGTTGTGATGCCACTCCACATCCCCACGATAGCCTGAAAGATCTCTCCTGTTGCCACTAACACTTGTAGACAGGAATAACCTTCACTTCTGAATGAGATGACTGTGGTCCAGGGGAGAAAAAAGGACCTGAGATCCCAGAGCCAGTGACCAAGGAGCCAGGACTGTCCTTTATGTTGCTGCATAAAAAAACAGCCCCATTGCTTAGGGGCTTTAGAAGAGCATTCATGTATGGGTTGGAACTATCAGTCAGCAGAGTGCTCACTTAGTATGCACAAAGCCTTGAGTTCAGTCCCCAGCACCCTATAAACTGGATATCGTGGTCCATACTTACCCAGTGTCTGGAACTCAGATGGAGGCAGGAAGACAAGAAGCTTAAGATCATCCTTGACTACATAGGGACTTTGAGACTGGCCTGGGTCACATGAGACCCTGCGTTCAAAAACAAAAACAAAAAAAAAGGTTCATTCATTTACTTTGCTCATGAATACACATGATGGTCAGGGCTCAGAAGGGCGAGGCCTGACTCTGCTTCATGTGGTATCAGGTGGGGCTGGAGGGTTTTTTTCCAAGATGACACACACATAGCAAGTTGGGGTAGGCTGTACGTGGAGGTGGGACCTCAGTAGCGGACAGTGTGAGGAGAGTCTTAGTTCTGTTCCATGGGATTTCTCCACACCCTGTTTCTATTTTCTGAGGTGGTTGAGTTCCAAGAGCCAGGGCCTGGAGCCAGGGCATTCCTCTGCTCTACTCTGTTGGTCAAGCTGTCACGGGATCCCATGTGCCAAAAGAACTGGGACACATCCACCTCTTTTAAAAATTTATATTTTTATTTATGTGTATGAGTGTTTGCTGTGCATGTGTGTAAGTGCACCCATGTCATGAAATACCCACAGAAGTCAGAAGGGGGCGTTGAATCCCCTGGAACTGGAGTTACAGAAGGTTGTGAGCCACCACGTGGGTGCTGGGAGCTAAACCCAGGTCCTCTGCAAGAGCAGCCAGTGTTCTTAACCACTAAGCCATCTCTCCAGCCCCTACGTCCACCTCATGATGGACGAAGTGTCAAAGCCTTTTGGCCTCATGTTTCAAGTGACACACCTGTTTCTGACACAGCCTTTGGCAGCACAGGGTTCAAGATGTGCTGGTGGGCAGCAGGGCAGTGGTAAGGGTGGCCATCATGGCTGCCCAAAGCACCCTGGCCCCCTGTAACTGAGGAACTCAATGGCATCCACAGAAGTCAGGGCCTGAGACACATGTGCTCAAAGCATTAGCAAAGCAGTCACATCTGTGAGTGGGTTTTATTTGGCTCAGTCAGTGAGAGATTTTTATGAAAAGTTAATTACCAACATTTTAGACTTGGTAGATAGCACTTTAAGCATTTAGATTTCTCTGGCTGGTGGGATGACCATCTAGTGAGGGCACTTGCCACTGTGCCTCCCAGGAACCACATGGTAGAAGGAGGGACTGACTCCTTCCAGTTGTTCTTTGCCCTCCACACATGGGCCATTGCTGTTTCTAAAAATGTAAAAAAGAATATCTAGATTTTTGGAAAAACAAGAAGACTTGGAAATACTGATCCTAGACATACTATACATACTATACATGAAGGTTCTGGAAGGCTAGTACTCTCCCATTTCAAGCTGTCTCAAATTCTCCAAGCATAACATTATTTCATCAAATATTTTCAGTCTCTCTGTGTGTGTGTGTGTGTTTAAAATACAAATCTAAGACTGTACCAGATTTTTTATGTCCTTCAGGGTCTAAGTTGTGTTTTTGTTTTGTATGTTTTACCTACATGTATGTAACTGTACCCATATTGTGCAGTACCGACAGAGGCCAGAAGAGGGCATCAGATGCCCTGGAACTGGGGTTACAGATGGTTGTTACCTGCCACATGGGTTTTGGTAACCAAAGCTGGGTCCTCTGCAAGAGCATCCAGTGCTTCTTATCCGCTGAGCCATCTCTCTAGCCTCTAAGGTCCAAGTATTGAAATGCAGTCTTCCTAAGATTTTACACAGTCATGGTGTTTTCTCATTCTGACCCAGAGCTATGGATGCCAGCGATTTGCAGTGAAACCAGTGGCACATCTCCTACTACATAACAGAAGTGTCTGAAGTCATGGGTCCTACCAGTCGGCTTTGGTGAGGGTAGTCCTGGCTCTCCCAAAGCCATCTCAGGCACCCTGAGCAGTTGGCCCACTGCTGTTCAGTTTCAGAAGCCATGGCTCAAAGCACCAGTCACTCTGCCCACAGCTTTCTGTGAGAACAGCAAAACCATTCATTTTCAAGTGGGCAACAGGTCCCCCAGGGCAATTGTCTGGGCACTGAGGAGGGGTCCATCCTCTGATGGTTTGCAAGAAGCCTGGCAGTCATTCAGCCTGTAAATCAGAGACTGGTGATGGGGTGCCCAGCTCGAGTCCCAGGGGATACTGTGTAACACCGCCATCTAGTGGCTGCAGGGTGAGGCACTCAGGAGTGGCACCCAAGCACAGTTCCTGAACTTGGGACACTGATGACAAAGAACAAAAGAGCTACAGCAAAGCTGGCAGTCCTAAATGGGCAGTGCAAAACTATTTTAGTGACCACTCAGAAGAGATGGGCTGGAGATCCTGGAAGGCCACCGCATGGCATGGGATGCTGTATTGCCCAGGGTGCTTCAATATGTCTTCCATATTGTATTGATCAGCATGTGCATTATTGATCAGGAAGATGCTCAGCTGAGTGGGGAGAAGGTCACTAATTGGAGCCGCACCCAGGCAGTTTGTGTACTGTATGAGTGCAAATCCATTTCAGTGCATGTAAGAGAGAGAATGCCCTCTCTTCCGGCTCCCAGGGCCTCAAGTGCTCTCTGCCCACATAGCTGCTCAAGCCAGAAGCCCACAAATCTCTCTGCCTGGGTTCCCCACCCTGACCTCACCCCAGAGTACGGCCAGGACTGCCATTACTCCCCCAGAGTCCACTAAGTGTGTCCCTTCCCCTGGCTCCCACCTGTGATCAAGCCAGCACTGCCTCTGGTATGGGTGACCCAGGCAGGGCCCACCAGGCTCCAGTCTTACCAGCTGGTCACAAGTCTGGGGACTTCCTTCACCAGAATGAGCCAACCTCTTCTTTGTGGCCACCACCCTGGCCTATACTCTCTGCTCCTTCTGGTTGAGCTCCTGTGAGTTCTACAGATCCACTGAACTCTTTCCACTGAGTCCATCCCCCCATGAAACATGCCTGCTTCTCTCTTGCTGGCTTCTTTTCTAACCCAAGAGCCATGTCACCTCCCCCAAGAGGTTTCTGTGGGTAACAGAACTTCATCTTGGTATTTCCTGGTTTGTTTGGGGATCAAGCATTATTTTGATATAATCAAAAGGAGCTAGTAAGATTGTTTCTGTTTTTTTAAATAATATGGAGTGAACCAGGCATGGTGGCACATACATAGGAAGTGGAGGCAGGAGGATCAGGCGTTCAAGGCTAGTCTTGGCTGTATAGCAAGTATGAGGCTAGCCTGGGATACGTTGAGACCCTGTCTCAAAAAATCACAACCAAGAACAAAGCAGAACAGAGTCTAGGTGTGTTGGCACAGGCGGTTAATCCCAGCACTTAGGAGGTAGAGGCAGGTGCATCTCTGTGAGACTGAAGCCAGCCTGGTCTACATAGTGAGTTCCAGACTAACCAGGGATACAGGAAGACCATATGTGAAAAATACAAAAACAAACAAACAACAAAAAAAAAACAAAACAATCACAACAAAAAAACAGACTCAAACACCAAATGCGGAAGGTGCAGGCTGTACCAGTGTGTCAGCCTTTTGACACTGCAACACGGTGTTGTCATCGAAAAGTTCAAGAGCTGCAGCCAACTTACCAAAAACTCCACGGATCTCTCAGATGTTTTCGGTCAGTTTACAGTTCTGTGTTGTGCCCTCCTTCACAGCTGTGCGTGGCCCACGCTTGCTGCCCGTGGGCTGCAGGCTGGACACGCCTGGCAGAATAGGCCATTGGCAAGTGATGAGTTCAGAGAAGGGAGCGAGTCTGAGGACTGGAAAGCTAAGAAAGGCAGAAACAGAACCATGCACAAAGGCAGGGCCATGGCAGCTAGGAGAGGTGGCAGCTAGCAGTTCTGTCTGCCCTGTACCTGTAATTCTGGGGGTAACACCCTGTTTTCCTCTCAGGGTCTCTCCTTCCCACCTTCCCAGACACTGTGATGCTCCCTGTGGGTATGTAAATTGAGCCAATCAGAGCCTTTCCTGAGACGTCTGCCTCATCTGAGAAGGATACTATCTGTCCATCCCAAAGGAAATGCTTGTGGGAATAAAGCAGGATCAAAGATGGAGGGAGTCACATTCCTGTTGGCAGTGTTGGCGCACCTGGACCCAGCCACACCTGAACCCAGACTCCCATAGGCTTTTTATATCTGTGAACCAATAAATTCGCTCTTTGAGGTAAGTTGATTACTTTGTCATCAGCGTCTACTGCTTGAACCTGAAGATCCCTAACTTGCACAGTAGTCTGGCCAGAGGTCCCTAACTTGCACACCAGCCTGCCTGGCAGAGAGACTTGCCATGGACGGCAATGGGGGAGGATGAACAACAGCAGCAGAAATAGCAGCTGCCATGGCCAGGTGTTTGAAGCCAACTTTTTATCCCGGTGGACTGAGGCATCCAGTGTGGGAACTGCAGAAGCCTGAATCTTTGAGCCAAGTCAAAAATCTGAAATAGGCCCTCTCCTCTGGGTGCCTACAAGCCATAATCCCTCTTCATTGATCCAGAAATCCTTTGAAAAAAGACCCAGGGACAGAAATGGCCTGGAGCAGCCACTCTTGGCTTCCTGGGGTCCTGGAAGGAAACTTTCTAAGTCTTCCCAGACCGCACCAGGGAGGCCAAGAATTCACAAGACCGGGCAGGGCTGACACTGTGGGGGCGGGGGTCATCTGATGCGCTTTCCCTAGCTCTTGTCCTGTTTATGTGCTGGCTGACTGCTCTCAAGGGCCTTTGGTTCCTGGCAGGGGGAGACTGTGGAGGCAGTAGAGGTAGACTGCTGGTTCCAGCTCCGAGTCTGGTCCCTCCTAAAGACTGCCCCGACAGACGACTTGCAGGGACACCCAGGAGCTCAGAGGTACCTGTGTGCTCAGCTGTGATGCCCAGCGCTCTTCGGGCCACTTTTCAGTTAGAAAACAATCCAAGCCCTTGCTGAGAATGATTGGGCCAGGAGTGTGAGGGCCACAATGAATGATCAAGGTCACTGACCTCTCCCACCCTCCTGTAGCCTCTCCCTGTGACTGTACTTGGTGTGTCTCCCTCTGTAGCCTCTAGCCTAGACCAGCCGTGGGCCACTCCTGGCTTGGAAGAACTGCAGGTGCAGACAGAGCTAAATCAGAAGGTACAGATGTGTGTTCCGGTTCCCTACCCTTGATCAAAACCATCAAAGAGGGGTAGGAGAGAGAGTTCTTTAATCTGCTGAGGGGCATGGGCTGAACACATGCATGTGTGCACATACACACATGCGCATGCACTCTCATATGCACTCGCGAGTAACATCATCACTAAGGATAGGATCCAGAAATGGCTGTCTGTCTCGTCATCATGTCTTGTCAGCACAGCATAGTAGGACCTGGTGCTTTCTATGAGGCAAGATATAAAAATAAAACGAAGAAAGATGGAAAAGGAAGAGTGCTTCCATCATTCAGGAAATAGTATTACACATGAAAAAAGCCCCAGTAAAGCACAAGCTATTACAACCGATGGGCAGACTGATCAAGGCTACTGAATAGAATTGACATAAAAGTCAATTACGCTCCTTGTCCTAGCAACAATTAGAAAAAGAAGACATTGGAGTGCCATGTTCAATAAAACCCAGAATCATCAAATACGCAAGAATAACAATGAGAACAGCTCAGGACCCCAGTGACCGAAACAACAGAACACTGCGGAGAAATGAAAGACCTAAATTAACGGAAGCCTGTACTGTATTCTTTGATTGGACAGCTTAATGTTATTAGACATACAGTCACCAGGACAGATACAAGTAACATCCCAGCATGCATTTACAAGGAAGTTGGTCTGCTGACTATAAATTTTATTGGTTATTTTAAGGACCTAGAAAATGCAAGATGATTTCAAAGGAAACACAGCCGACAGACAGCCTACCTAATGTCAAGAGTTTTTATAAGTTCACAATAATAATACCTCACACAATGAGGCAGCGTCAAATGGACCAGGAGACCAGGATGGGAGCCCAGAAAACAAACCATATATAGTCAGTCCTCTGGTTTACAATGAAGGCACACTGCATTCTAGGGGGAAGGACATTCTCTGTAATGGATGATACTAATTTATTATGATTGTATCTGTGTGCATGATATATATGAGTGTGAGCATGTGTGTGCCGCAGCACAGGTGTGGAGGTCAGAAGACGACCTTCGGGAGTCAGTTGTCTGCTCTCACTTTTACATGGGTTTCAGGTCATTGGATTTGAGCAGCAAGTGCCTTTATGTGCTGAACCATCTTGCTGGCCTGACAGCAATTTCTTAAAATAGGTTGAGAAGAGATGTTTACAATATATCTGTAAAAAATAACTCTGATCTGACTGGGGATGTGGTTCAATGGGTAGAGTGCCTGCCTTGCATGCATGAGGCCCTAGGTTCAATCCCCAGTACCACATAAACCAGGTAGTGTAAAACTTTCATCGCAGCACTTGGTAAGTGGTAGCAGGAGGGTCGTTTTCTCCTACGCAGTGAGTCCAGGCTGAGGCGTGGACACACTCGGTCCTGCTGTGTGGGTCATCACTTAAGACGGGGGCAATGTGCATCATCTAAAGCCAAAACACACGTGCTCCACTGGCTAGAGCATTCCCTGTGGGTTGTCCCCTGGCCTAAGTAAATGCTGGTGATGTTTAGCTTAATTGTAAACTTGACACTGCCTAGAACCACCTGAAGAGGGCTTCTGAGAATGTCCGTGAGGGATCATCTTAACTACATTAAGGCCTACCCACCGTGGGCTTGGAATCTTGGACTGAATTAAGAGCAGGGAAGGTGAGCTGAGCACAGGCCTTCACGCATGCATTCTCCCTCTGGCCTGGGTGTAGCTGTGACTTGCTGTGCTAAGCGCTGGTTGCCTTGACTTCCCCTCTGTGATGGGCTGTAACCTGGAACTGTGAGCTGAGACCAGCCTTTTCTCCCCTCCATTGTTTGGTTAGGGTGTTTTATCACAGCAAAAGAAATGAGATGAATACAGTACACATGCCCCGGGACAGGGCTCTGTACACACGTCCACGGGACGGGACTCTCATTCATGGCTGCTGTCTTCAAGATAGCCTGAACCAGCAGCCTAGCAAACATTCATCAACAAAGAAGGGATAGATACCTGGGCAAGTTCGTGCAAGACAACACCACATGGCAAGTTAAAGAAAGAAGGAAGCAAAGCTGAACAGGACTACGTGGATCGATCTCCTGGCTGTTAGGCTCCTCAGGAGATGCTAGGCACAGGCAGCGCCCTACCTGGCTTCAGAACCAGACATGCTGGTCAGGGACAGAGGAAGTCAGAATGGAGAAAATGAGGCTAGGGGAACTGAAAGTGTCTAGTATCTCAACTGATCTGGGCTGTGGCTGTGTATGTATGCACATGCAGAAACTGACCAAACTACAAGGACAATCTGCGTACTTCACTGACTGCTTTTTCTTGATTATAAAAAGTGAATGGGACTGGAGAGCTGGCTCAGTGGTTAAGAGCACTACCTGCTCTTGCAGAGGACCCAGGTTTGGTTCCCAGCACCCATATGGCAGCTGACAACTGTCTGTAATTCCAGTTCCAAGGGATCTGATACCTCTTCTGGCCTCCACAGCATTGTACACGTGGGTGTACTTACATACATGCAGGGAACACACTTATATACATAAAAATAAATAAATCAGAAAAAAATTTAAATGAAGAAAATATAAATCCAAAGCTCTCATAATGACCCACATTTATCAGGATTCAGTGTGTTCAGGTCACTGCTTTGCATACAGTGGCTCATCCATTCCACATGCCCATAAACACAGCATGCATGCACCATGTGCGTTCACTACATCCCCAACACACACCACAGTACTATAGAGACATTAAATATAAACACACACACACACACACACACACACACACACACACACACACACACAGAGTGTGTGTGCACATGCTTTCCAAGGCAAAGCTTAACTAAACCTCAGGGAGAACTAAGAAGCAGGCAGAGCTTTTGAGTCCTGCTATCTAAAGTCTGTCTTCAGTGGTCTGGTCTTTAGATCTTTTCAGCCAGGAGGGCTGCTGTCCCACCTCAGAGAGATGATCACACACAAGTGGGTCATTACAGCTGAGGAGCAAGAAGCATGGAGCGGGGGCATGCAGGCAAACAAATGACACCACCCTGCGTGTGGAACGGACTAGGACGGGACAGATGCTGGTGTAAATATTTGCCTCACTCATTACAGTTTGCAAATTCCTTTCGAGCCGGCGATGGCATTTCTTCCCCTCTGCAGTCAGGGAGGCAAGGTGGCCAATCATGATAACTCCACCTCCGGAGAAAGCAAGGCCGCACTCTCGGTGAGGAGGGGGTATAAGCGGGGTGGAGAGCTCTGGAAAAGCATAGGAAGTTGTGGTTTCTTGCAGAGGACTGGGAGGTTTAGTGCTCCGAGACACCTTGGGTCACCAAGCTAGAAGAAGAGACAGCTGGGTGAGGACTCTGAGGCACGGAAGCCGTGAGTGGATGGCCCCAGGTCACACAGTGGCTCACGGGGGAACTAGAACCTGCTCACACGTGAGATTCGAACCCCACATGACGGACAGTCTCGTGATGCAGCAGGATGGAATGAAGGGGAGAAAAGAGATGTCCAAACCAGTATTGTTGTCTCCCCAGCTCTGCAAAGACTGGCTTCTCTGTGGACATGGACCCTGGATGAATTTCATGGAAACAGAGGCCCAGCCCCAGCCCTGGGCCTCCTTTAATGACTCCTAAAGACACAAACCGGTACTGGCTCAAGCTGACCTCCAGCCATACCTGGAACGGCAGCCCAGCTGGGGTGACCAGAGGGATACTCAGACCTGGCTAGTGCCACCCTCAGGGAACAGGGTAGCAGACAGTCCTCAAAGACATAGTGCCCAGACCAGGTCATGTGGGAATAAAATGAGGGAAAGCCCCAGGTCGCTAGACTTGGCTTGTTTACATTATAGATCACAGTGTGGAGTCCAGAAAGCCCAGCTTTCCTGGATACCACCTGAGGCACATGTCAGTGCATAGCTGAGACTGTTCTTAGAAGAAGCTAGCTTGGCACTGTCTTTCAGTCTTAAACTGGGCTTCTATTTTGATGGGTAGCTAACCAACCCCTTGAGATCCTGGACTTCTGGCAGCCTGGAAGGAGGCCTGGAAAAGGACCACCACTAAGCTCAAGTCCAGTGGCCACGGGAAAATTGTGCCTCAGACATTAGCCCTGCAGTTCTTTCACAGTCTGACTTCCTGCATCACAGGTTCGGCCTTGCCACTCTTGCTTGGGGTGCTCCACTTTGCAGAGGCCTCTAAGCCTTCCTACGATTGATCTTCACCCATCTTCATGTGTACAACCTGCCTGCTCCCAGGTTCACACCTCTTTCCAACTTGGACAGCAGACCTCTTCTTCCTCTTCTGGTCTGGCCTGTGCGGTAGCATACCTTACCAGCCAGGGTGGCCAGGGTCCTCTGAGATTCCCCCCATAACTCAGAACTGGCAGGGAGGCCCAGGGGCCAGAGCTATTGTTCCCAACAACTAAACAACGTGAGTGCCTTGCAAAGTTCTTGAATGTGTTCTGGGAAGGAAAAAGAAACAACTGCTCAGCTCAGTCACCTGACCCATGCCTATAGGGATAAGTGTAGACAGCTGGGGGATGAGACGGAGCAGCAACAGATGGTGTCTCCAGACACTCCTAGGGAAGCTTCCGGGGAGGCTGAGACAAGGCAGGAGCACATGGTGTGGGGACACCAAGGGCTTTGAGGGGATAGGGAGCTCGCTCAAGTCAGCATGCCAACACTCTGGTCATAGTATGCCTCTCTCTGGGCCTGTCTGTCCTCTGTCTCGGTCTTAGTCTCTCTCTCTCTCCCTCTCCTTTCCCCTTCCTCCTCTGCATCTTCATCTAGCCGTCCGCTGGCTTCCACTGTTACTCTGTTCTGCTGCCCTCAGCTTCTGCCTTTCCAGTGTCCTGTGCCAGGGTCTTTGGGTTCCTATCCAAACCAAGACAAGCAGCTCCTACTCTGCAGAAAGGTCTCTCGACCCTGGCTGGTTAGTTCCCACCTGTCTAGAGGCAGCGCCACAGTGGTGTCGTTACTCCAGAGCTTGTCGGAGTAGAATCCTGAAGTGTGTCATCCTTTGAGTGTGGCCTGTGGTGCTCAGTGCAGTGTCTGGGAGATCCATCCACACTGATGTGTAGTTGTGTATTCACAACACCTATCAGGGGTGTCTTAGTCTGCTCCACCTGCCTGAACTAGCTCCAACCAGTTCTGCCTGTGGATGACCACATTCTTGCTCTGAATTCACACACCTTTTCAGTGTGTGTGTCCTGAGGAGGGTGAAGACACACAAGTGCACACACTTTCTGGTGCTTTAAAAAGACAGCAATCTCACTGGACAAACGTACCATCTTTATGACCCCATTTAAACTTAGTTTACTTCTATAGAGCCCCTATCTCCAAAGGAGACACACTGGGATTAGAATTTCAGTGTGTGGATTCTAGAAGAGATACAGACACTCAGCCCAGAACAAGCAGTTTGCTCCTTTGTTACTGGCTGAGTGTAGGAATCTGTTGTATGGATGTGCTTAACCTGGTATCTTTGTTACTTACTATTGGATGTTTAGGTTGCTTCCCACTCAGGTTACTGTGAACAAACATGCCATGAACATATATGCACCAATCTTTGTAGAGCTGGGTTAAACAAAACATAGAATACTCCAGTACATATAACAGAAAGTTCCAGTGGTGAAACATCTTCAGAAATGGCTTGAGCTAAGACTGAGTCTCATGACTCTTTGCACCATGTTTCTACTGTTCATGACCTTGAACTTGCTGTACACACGAGGCCATCCTCAGGCTCCATCTCCTCTTGTAGCTCAGCCTTTGTCCCTGGCTCATGAACAGACATGGAGACAGCAGTGCACCAAGCTCTGAGCTCTGTGGGGAGGCAGTGAGGGAGCAAGATCTGCTCCTGCCCTCCTAGAACCACAGTCACACGGAGGCCAGGGGCAGATGGACACTTAGGCCACATGTAACTGCCTGCAGGCCTAGAGCTCTGCGTTCAATGAGGGATTCTGTGGCGTGGATGGAAAGATGCCATGACTGTCCTGTTTGGGGACAGTGGGGTCTGGCTGCCCAGGTCTCTGTTGCCTTCATTTCCGTGTTTCTCTGCCGTCTTTTTGCCGCCACCAGATAGTCTTCCAGACAACCGATGTCCACATGGGCTGTTTGTTTGCCTCTGATCACAGACTTGTTTATGAAACAAGGCTTGGGAAAGCATTCCTTGTTCAAATAGATATTCAAACCTTGCAGGAGAATTCAGTGTCCTTGAGGTTGGGGACTCCGTGTTCCACATCAATGTTGCTCTCTCCTTAAGGACTTTCCACTCAGCTACTGGGGCTAGTGGGATAGGTTATTTATTGGCCAGATTAAATGTGTCTTCTGGTGCCAGAGTCCTGGGCCACACTTCCAGGATGAGAGATTTGTTCCCTTTGGGGAAGAGTGCGAAGGACTGTGGCCCTCTCTCCCACATCCTCTCAGGGTGGGAGGCTCTGGATGAGTGTGGATTTTCTGGTCCAGAGGGTTTGCTCATCAGAGGTCACTCATTTGAAACTAGTGTCTTCATGCCTTGTATGTACCAGTGATTGGGCCAGGCTCTGGGGCACAGCACTGAGCAAGACAGACCTGGCTGCATCTCTAGTGGCGCTCGTGGTTGGCCCACCTGCAGAAGAAGGCATCAGAACTCCTGGAACTAAAGATGGTTGTTAGTCACCATGTGGGTTCTAGGAACCAAACCTGGGTCCTCTGCAAGAACAGACCGTGCTCTTAATCGTGGAGTCATCTCTCCATCCCCTTTATTTGTTTTATTGAGACAGGTCTCTCCTTAGCCCCAGCTGGCCTGGAACTTACTATGTAGACCAGGCTGACCTTGGTCTCACAGAGATTTGTCTTGCTCTGCTTCCTGAGTGCTGGGATTAAAGGTGTGTGTTACTGCACCCAGCTAAGTCCCTCCTGTGAAGTGTAGCACATTACTGTAGAATCCATACATGTCTTCTTCAGGCATCACATGTGACTGTCATCTCATGAGATCATGTCATTTAGTGATGTCGCGGTCAATGTGAGGACAAACTGTGACATTCACATGATAGAACTGTCTGCCCGTTCATCTCACTTGTGTCCCTGTTATTAAGTAATCCACAGCTCGGTGTGAGTACTCTAAAAGTTGTCACCCTGGATTGCTCAGGTAACAGAGTCAAGATGAGAACTTTGTACATGTTTAGTATACATGCAACATTTTTTATTCTGGTTGAAACAGTATCTCATGCTGTAACCTAGGCTGGCCCCAAACTCATAATATAGCCAGACTGGCCTTGAACTTAGCAGTCTTCCTGCCTCGACTTCAACGTCCCAGGTGCCGTGATTATAGGCTTAAGCCACCACGCCAAGCTAGGTGCACTTATCTACAGAATATATTTTATTTTCATTTAGTTGAATCTGTGAATGTAGAGCCCACAATAGGCTGGGCTACATATATAGATTAGCAATGTATAATATTCCCCCATATAGTGTGAGTCAGGATTTGAAGTTTGGTAAGGGGTTGTTGGAGTATGTCTCAGGGATTGACTGCTTGCCTGGCGTGCACGAGGTTCGACCCCCAGCACTGTGACAACAGCAAAGTACTCCACGGTGGAGATACTTGCTCTCACTTTGCTGTTCTCCACTGTTCTAGTTTGCTTTCAATTTCTGTGACAAAACACTCTGACCAATACCAGTTTGGGGAAGAAAGGGTTTATTTAGTTTACATCTCCTGGATCATAGTTCATCACTTAGGGAGGCCGAAGTAGGAACTCAGGGCAGGAACCTGGAGGCAGGAGCTGGAGCACAGACCATGAAGGAATGCTGCTTACTGACTTGCTCCCCTGGCCCGTGCTCAGCCTGCTTTCTTATACAATACAGAACAACCTGCCCAGGGGTGGCACCACCCACAGTGGGCTTGACCCTCCCACATCACCCGACGATCAAGAAAATACCCCACAGACATGGCCACAGACTAGTCCAATGGAAGCAATTTCCCAATTGAGGCTCCCTCAACCCAGGTGTGTCAAGTTGACAACTAAAGCTATCCAGCACAAATGACCCCTTGTCAGTTTGACACACAAACACATCACTATTAATCCAAAAACTTTCCATTTCTTGTCAACAAGGTATAATGCTAATATTATTAATATCACAACATAAAACAGTACTAACCTTAAAAGTCCCACAGTCCTTAAAAAATCCAAACACTTAAAAGTTCACAGTCTCTTTTAAAAGTCTCTCTTAACTGTGGGCTTCTATTAAATCCAAAATAATTACTGTCTTATTTCAAAGGGAAGAACTGGGTACACCTAAGCAAAACCTAAGTCCAGCAAATAGCTCAAGGCTGGACATTCACTCATGATCTTCTGGACTCCAAAGGGTTTCAGCAGCTTCACCTCTCTGGCTCTGCGGTCTGCAGTACCCAGAGCTCATCTCACAGGCCCAGGCTGGCTCCATTCCACCTGCTGCTGCCCTTGGTGGTGGTCCAATGGTCCTGGCACCTCCAAAAAGCTGGGGTCTCCACTGAAATCAAGGCTGCACCTTCACCAATGGGCTCTTCTGGACTCTCTAGGTGCAAAAAAAAGCCTCAGATTCTCTCAATGACTCCTGCAATCCTGGGGGCCTCACAAGAACTGAAGCTGCACTTTCACTAATGACCTTTCCTGGCTCCCCAGGGAGCCAAGCTTCAGCTCTTTTCTGTGGCCCTTCATGCTTTCAACACCAGAACCATGCAGGAGACTCTTACACATACCAAGTTGTGGTTCCAGTTTGAGATAGAGGCTTTGGTCCCCTCTGGACCATAGCTCCTGTTTGCTGACCCTGAGAAAATGCTTCCCAGAAGATTTTGCCTCAGTGATGCTGGTTTCTTGTTACTTACAGCTGATTTTTCAGGCCCAGCTAATCAGCATCAATTGTGCCAGTAAAATAAAGGTTTTACTCCAGCGGTTCTGGTCTTAATCACAGCTGATTCTTCAGTCCCCATGGGCCAGAAACCACAGATTCTCAATTCAAAATGTCACACAAACAGCCCTGATAGTCTTAGATTCACAAGCCAGGCCTCCATCATCTATAAGTCTTTTCAGTATAACTGTTCCAAACTCCACAGCAACATACCCTAATCATTTAATGGCTTGTTTTTCTAGCCCAAAGTTCTAAACGTTTCCACAATCTTCCCCCAAACAAGGTCAGGTCTGTCACAGCAATACCCCACTCCTGGTACCAACTTGTGTTCTAGTTTGCTTTCAAATGATGTGACAAAACACTCTGACCACTAGTAAATTGGGAAGGGTTTATTTAGCTTACGTCTCCTGGGTCACAGTTCATCACTGAGGGAGCCCAAGACAGGAATTCAAGACAGGAACCTGGAGGCAGGAGCTAGAGCACAGGCCATAGAGGAACGCTGCTTACTGGTTGCTCTTCTGGCTCATGATCAGCCTGATTTCTTATACAATACAGAACAACCTGCCCAGGCGTGGCACTGCCCACAGTAGGTTTGGGCTGTCCCACATCACTCAACAATCAAGAAAATACTCCATAGACATGGCCATGGGCCAGTCCAGTGGAGGCAATTGGGATCCCTCAACCCAGGTGTGTCAAGTTGACAACTAAAGGTATCCACCACACCCACAGTTGGCACAATGTCTGATGCCTGCTGCAAACACTCTTTCCAAGTTTTACTCTGGAGAGTGAGCAGACAGGCCCAAGGGGAGCAGCCATTGGCCCAAACCCAGGTCCTCTCCTTCTCTCCATGGTGGCCTTGGACAGCCTCCCTGGAAAAAGAGCAGAGGCCTGGGGTTTGCTGCTGCCTTCCTTTACGCACCTCCAACCAAACCCAGTCCCGAGGTGTAAACCTAAGGGCACTTTGCAACTATTTAACAAAGTGGAAAGAACCTGGGCCCACAGGCCAAAGGCCCAGGCAAATCCTTCTTGGTTGATATGTGATCTCTGGCACGTTAGCCCGGGGAGGTCCTGGTTTTCTTCATTTGAAATACTGGGTCATGAATCCCTACCTGCATCCCAGGCCTGTGTCAAAGGTCAGATTAGAGAGAAAGTCTGAAGAGGTTCTCTGTTGAACTCGTACCCTCTTCACTCAGCTCCCACTGGCTGTGCCACGGCCCAACCTCAGCTTTTCTCAGGGGCCTGACCCACCAGCAGGGCATCTTCTCACTATTGGGGACTACCTTGTACAAGGAACTGTCTGAGCTCTGGCCTGAACTCAGACGCTTTGGAGCCCTGGGACCTTGGGTTGTCCCAGTTCTGGGACCAGACACCCTTCCCACTATTTCCCAATCCAGAGAAAGTGCTGTGTCTTGGGGACTGGACCTGCCTTCTCTAGCTGCTGTTGAAAGGGGTCATGAAACACATTCATGAGAGTTAAAGTCCCTCGAAGCCAATTTGGAAGTGATGAGGAACTGTCACTGGCTAGTCCTTCTCCCTTCCTCTCCCCTACACTCGTCCAAGGTGCTCCAGGTCGACCCTGCATGGCTCCAAAGTGCTCTGGAGACTCCACGTGGCTCAGTGACTGAGTGCACATCCCTCTGCAGCTGTGGCCTGCTTGGTAGCACACCGACTTGCCCGTGTTCTCTCTTCTTGCCTGTACTGATTCCCACTTTCTTCCATTTGTACTTTCCAAACCCATCCTTTTTATGGCATCTGGATACCCGAGCTTCACTTCTGGGTCTTTTGACCAGGTAACCCAGCTTGAGACAAGAGTTTGAGAAAGTTGTCATGCTGTAGTCACTCAAAAACAAATTCACAAGAGTGAGTGCCTAGTATTAGAACATCTGGAACACTTGTACAATATTGGTGAGGATGTAGGTGGAATGGCCACTTTGAAAAACAGGCAGTTTCTTCCGAAGTTAAAGATACACTTATCTTATGGCCTGACCTTTTTTCTCCTTAAGCCAAGAAAAAAAGTCTAGCCATCTGCAGTGGCGCATGCCTGTCATCCCAGAACGAGGCAGGCAGAGGCTGGAAGTTCAGGAGTTCAAGGTTATCTTCAGCGATATGACAAGTTCGAGCCAGTTTGGGATACATGAAATCCTGTTTCAGAAAAAAAAAAAATCTAACATATAGACATAGGCAGGAATACTTATAGTGGCTTTATTCATAAAAGCCCTGAACCCAGTACAACTGGAATGTCTCTCTGCAAGTGAATGTAACACAAACATTGGGTGTACTGATGGAATTTTACTAAGCAAGAAAAATGAATGAGCCCTTGATACACACTGCATGGGGAAATCCCACAATGGTTAGTCACTTGCCGAATAGGACGTTTTGGTCCTTGGCAAACCACATATACAACAATGGTTCCATTAGATTCCGGTATGCTGCATGGAAAATGCCTAAGAAGAAACTGCATTCTATTTGATTCCATTTACATAAAACCCTAAAACCATGCAGATGACTCTAGGGACAGAGCGGGTAGGGGACGAGCCATGAGGGAGCACAAGGAACCTTCTGGATCTCTGGCTTACCTGGCTTTTGTGGCAGTACTGTGTCAAAAAGGAGATCAGCAGACCCACAAATAAGCCCGACAGAATCTTTGGGGAAATGTTAGTTCAATGTGCTTCAAAGCATCTCAGGACACAGAGAAAGAAGGACAGCTTCCAAATCCCTTTCATGAAACCAGCATTATGTGGGCACTGAGAATCTGGCAGAAACCCCGATCCTGGGAACACAGCTGCACATACACCCCTCGGGGTTGCTCCTGCCGTGTAAGTGAGCAGGCTGCAGCTGACCTAGATCCACAGCAGCAGCCATCTCCACCCCCCAGAGGTCACAATGTGTGCTCCTATGGATTTCTTTGGCTTTGTCCTGTTTGGGGATCCAGGTTAGAGGTCAGAGGGAAGGGGAGGCACCGTAGATCCTGAGGCGTCTCTCTTCTGGCGTCTCTCCCACACTGCCCACCCTGCCCCTCTGCCGCCTGCTCCGCCTTTGTTCACACGTTATGAGTATCTCTTCTCTCTCTGTACATGGGTGGCAGTCTCTGTAGCGCCTCCCTCCTGGAGTCCGTCTTCGTGGGGGATAGCGGTCTAGTTGTGCTACATCGCTCGGGCCTAGAGATCCTCTGCTTGTTCCATCTGCGGAGGCCGACCTCTGTCCCCACTCCACTCCCACAATTCATATTTTGGATTCCTAACCTCTGACACTTCAGAATGTGACAGTTTTTAGAGACTTTAATAGGGTATTAAGGCTGTTATGGTAGACCCTGCTACAATCTGAAGAGACTGTTTATTCTCTTGTAAGAAGAGATGGTTCACTGGTAAACTCTGAAATTGGTCCCTCAGCACCTATGTAAAGAAAACTTGTCTTAGACTGGAGACTCAGTAGTTAAGAGCACTGGCTGCTCTTGCAGAGGACCCAGGTTTGGTTCCCAGAACCCACGTGTTGGCTAATAATTGTTCATAACTCCAGATTAAGCATATGTGATACCATCTTCTGGCCTCCACAGCAATGCATAAACTGGGAGCACTTACATACATGCAGGCAAAACACTCATACACATAAAATTAATAAAAAAAAAAAAAGCTGGACATGGCGTGTGTCTGTAATCCCAGCTCTGGGGAGACAGAAACAGGAAGATCCCTGGAGACCACTGCCAGTCTAGCCAAGTCAGGTATGCAGGGTCAGTGAGGGATGCTGTGTCCAACAAACAAGCAAGATGAAGAGCAATTGGAGATACCTCATGTTGACTGCTGGCCTACACAAGCATCCTATACCCACACAAGAATAGCCTGCGAAAGTGGGCCCCATCTTAAAAAGTAAAGAGAGGGCTGGGGATGTGGTTCAGTGATAGAGTACTTAAGGTATCATTTTTACTATAAAAGTCACATTTCATTCCTTGTGGCAAGTGACTGTTTTGTCTAAAAGCACGAGCTTCTAGTCCTCTCTCATAATTTTACACTTAAGCCTTGATTTGGTTCTACAAAATAAATAGATACTTCCCAAATCTGTCTACCATAAAGGGATTTCAAAGCATGCAGGCAAAATGAAGAAGATATGCAACAACTTAAGATACTGACACATTTCTCTGGAATTTCGTTAAAATTTGGCTTTCAAAATTCTATACTTTCTACCCACCAAGTAAATTTCCATTAGTAGCCCTAAAAGAAACGGGTGAGAGAAGATCCTTATCCGTAACTGTAAATAACAAATACCTTGGCAAGCAGGGGCAAGCAGACAGATGAAACCAGGTAGGTGGAGCCACGATCCCAGCACCTGAGGCAGGAGGGTCAGCAGTTTAAGCTCATTCTTGGCTTCATAGCAAGTTTGAGACCAGCCTGAGCTACAGGAAATTCTGTCTTTAAAAAAAAAAAACAAAACAACAAGTGAAGGTATGAAGACACCCACAGACATGTTTTTAAGATGTCTGGGGTATGGGACAGGCATCGAATCTGGTCAGAAGCATCCTGCTTATTTGATTGTAGGGGACGGGTGGGTATTAACAGTCTAGTCAACACAACCACTCCAGCAGATGTGTAGATTTACAGAAAAAAATTGCCAAGTGGTGGGGAAGAATGAAACAATAACACGGGTCTGAGAATGCTACCTCCTTTTGTCTTACAAAAAGGGCTCTCTGAGGCTGAGGACATGACTCTGTTGGTAAAGTGTTTTCAAAGACCTGGGTTTGCCCCCAGAACCCGTGTATCAAAGCTGGGAGTGATGGTGCACACCTGGATTCCCAGCCCTGGGAGGTGAGACAAGCAGATCTTTTAGGCTTTGCTGGCCGGTCAGCCAGCCTAGCCTACTTGGCATGGTTCAGGACAGCAAGGGACCCTGTCCCAGAAAGAAAAGGCAGACAGTGCCTGAAGAATTGCACCTGAGATTGACCACTGGCCTCCACGTGCAGGAGCACATGCACACATGCACAACCCTTACACACTTGCATCTCAAATACATGAACACAAATGCACACAAAGATACACAAAGGGAAGGAGGCTGGCGAGCTTCCTCTAAAGCACGGGGAGCACCGTGGGCGAGCTTCTGTCCTCCTGTCTGGGAGGTCTGGATGCAGGTCTGGGCAGCGCACACAGCTGGCCTCAGGGACTCACATCCACTCTCCTGTTCTTGCTTTAATGTGTTTGGCCTTATCTCCGGTTCTGGCTGTGGGAAAGCCATTGTATCAGTAGATAGGCATTCTGTAACTTCAGCCACAAAGTTAAAGGAACTTCCTGGTTAGCCAATGGGTGAGGTCTCCCCCAGGCCCAGTCTTTGCCTGTCATTTGTCAGCGGCTTTGCAGTTTCTAAGAAAACACTGTCACCGATACGGTTTTGACAGAGAAACAGTGTCTTGGTTTTCTGTGGTAAAAAAACTCAGGCAAAAGCAACTTAAAAGAGAAAGGGTTTGCTCCGACTCACAGTTCAGAGGTCAAGGCAGCAGGAAATCAATCGAGGGAGCTGGTCACGTGGCATCCACAGTCAGGGGCCGAGAGGAATGACGGCACGCTGCTGCTCAGCTCCCCCGCTCCACTTACACAGTCTAGGAAGGACGCCACCCCCCTCCCATCCCCGGTGGGCAGGTCTCCCCACCTCAGCGAAAATAGGATGATCCCCACAGGCATGCCCTGTGTCCCAGGTGATTCTAGATTCTGCCAGCTTGACAATGAACACTAGCACCATCACAAACAGCCAAAGCAACACCTTGTGCATTCTTTCCTCGACTTGATAGGAATGCTCACCCATCCTGGAGTGTCACCAGCCCAAGTGAGCTGCTGCAGTCACGCGGCCCCTCTCTGAGCATGCCTACTTCCTCAGGCTGCCCTTCACCTTGGTGGTAGGATCGCTGAGTCAGATACCATAGGCCTTTCGTTGACACAGGCCACAATTGGGCAGGAGTGGAAAGCCCACAGTGTCGGCAGCTCCCATTTTCACCCACCGTTCAAGTGCATTTACCACATCTTTGGAGCATCAGGGTGCTCTCAGACTGGGCAAGTGAACAGTTCTCAGCAACGCTATTTTAGCACTCTGCCTCTTAACCAATAAACCATCCAGAGCTCCTTCTGCGTTTTGCCTGAGATGTCGTTTTCTACCACAGATGTAACCATAAGATCTGTAATTTCAAGAACAGCCTTCCCCACCCCCAAGAAGTGAGATTTCATGCTGAGATCAGTTTGGTAAAGCTTTGGGCTGTCAGAGGACTTGGCAGAGCAACTGCAGCTCTCCCTTACATATCATAGTTGAACATACACCATTTTCTCAGAAACCTGAATAAGTATTCAAATTAAAAGGGCCGCTTTGGCCATCTCTGTTAGTAATTGCTCTTGTAAACTCACCAGTCAGATCATCGTGAAGTTGTGAATGGTGGACACAGACATCAAGACATTGCTCAGGGTGGATTCCTGCATAGTCTGTAGACAAGCACAGTTTCCCCACTGAACTCTCCATTCCATAGATATCCTGACCTCCAAGACCCAGAAGTCTCTATCCCCAGTCATCACAACTGCCTTACTATCATTTTCTGGCTAGCTATCCATAATTAATATAACATGACCCATCTGAGATTGAAATAAATAATCCCTAGGTCTTCTCTAAAAATGTGTCCATCCTGGGACCAGGCAGAACCAGCTGTTGTTAGCATTAGACTTTTGAAATAATCTTTTTCCAAAAAGATATTTATTTATGTATTTATCTGTGTGTCTGTGTGACTATATGCACGTGTGTGTGCAGTTCCCTCAGTGGCAATGAGAGGCACTGGATACCTTGGAACTGGAGTTACAGGCATTTGTGAGTCACCTGAGGTGGGTGCTAGGACAAGAACTCTGGTTATCATGATAGAGCAGGAATCTCTCTTAACTGCCAGCCCTTTAGAATCATCTTGCAGTGTTCTATAAAACCTTTCTGCCTTCTATTTCCACAGTATAGGGACATTTTTCCAAAGGACTATTCATTTTTTTCTCAAGCTTTTATGGAATTGTAAAGATTGGATATCTTGGGCCCCTAGTTTAAGAGGGAAACTCTGAAGACCACGCCTTTGCAGCTTCCATAATGTAAGCACCCTATCTATTCAACACAAGTGCATTGCCTTTCTCTCTCTAGTGCAAAGGGTGACATGGCAAAGCATAAAGAACTGGTTCTGTTGTTATTTTGAGACAGGTCTTCACATACCCCAGGCAGGCCTTGAACTCACCATGTAGCTGAACATGATCTTAATCTTGATTCTTCTGCTTCTACCTTCCAAGTGCTGGGATTACAGGTGTGCACGCCCTGCCTGACTTGGCTAGTCTTTTCAACAAACTTCCAGTGCAGATAAAGTTGGTCATTTGCCCTGTTCATCTACCCAGGTCATCATCTCCCTGTTCTACAGAGGAGAAAAGCATGATCCTGCCCAAAGCCACACAGCTGGTGACTGGCAGAGCTAGGATTCTGGCACTGACGGCTGACAGCAGGGTCTCACAGCCCCCCATGGTCTTTCCACTCTTTGACCTGGATCATGAAGATGCCACTCCTCCCAAAGCTGTATAAATCAGACCCCTGAAAAGCCAAGGGCTAGTCTTTTAACTGTTCTCTTCTGGCAGCCTTTCCACAAGGACGGAAGCCAGTTCATTCTGGGAATGGTGCTTTCTGGGGAGCTGGCTAGAGCAGGAGAGGCTGGAGAGGGTAACAGTGCTGGCCAGGCCTTTCCAAACAATATTTTGTCCAAGTGGGCCCTGTCCCAGAAGTTCAGTACCAAGACTTAGCATCCGTGTGCAGTCAGCCCTGGCCTGCCTGTGGCTATCATTCTGATTTGAATCACTGGCCATCCACCACAACTTATCCACCATTGATTACTGCTCCTGGAGTCAACCCTGGCTTTCCCACAGACCCTCTTACTCAAGCCCCATCCTGGACACACTGGGCACTATTTCCCGGGCCAGCATGTTCACTGTGATGAACATCTGTTTAATCATCCCTGCAGCCAGTCAGGAAGGTGCTGTGAAGCTCATTTTACAGGAGGTAGGTCTTTACCCAGTGACTGACCAAACCTGTCCAGTCTAAATCCACCCTCCCCGCTTCATCATTCTGGATCATATGATGTCCTGTCCAAGTACCCCCAAAGCTGAGTTTCTTTGGCTTATGTCTATATTTTTCTTCCTCTTTCTCTCATTCTCTCTCCTGTTTCTTTTTTGAGACAAGATCTCACTCTATTGTTCAGGCTGTTCAGGAATTCACTATATAGCCCAGGCAAAACTTGAGCCTTTGGCAATCTTCCTGCCTCAGTCTCCCATATGCTAGGATTACAGACCTGAGTTACCACTAACTTTCCTTTTATTTTTTAGGGGAGTTGCTGGAGGGAAATTCGGGAGACAGGTGTGTGTGTGTGTGTGTGTGTGTGTGTGTGTGTGTTCATTTCCCTTTTCTGTTTTTGTAACAGTAGGCCTAATTCTGTGTACTTTATAAGCAAAAGAGGTTTATTTGGTACACAGTTCTAGAGGTCAAAAGTCCAAGTCCAAGACTCAGAAGTCCAGGGCACCCTTGCTGGCATCATGGTAGCTGCATCTTGGCTTATGAGAGGCAGAGGTCACAGAGTGGAGCAGGAAGAGGTGAGGCTTGCTCTTCTGTAACAACGTTTTCACAAGAATTAACGAGACTCCACAAGAGCTGAGCAAGGCCCTTCTGGGCACAACCCCTCAAGACTTTACACTAGGCCCTTCTTCTCAAAGGTCCCACTATACCTCACACTGCTACAGGGAGGACCAAGCTTGGGGGCACACCGTATTCACACCGCGGCAGAGGGAGAGGATTGCTCTCTGTTGGCCTTATACTTTGATGAGTTTGCCCAATGAGAGTCTCACACTGACACGGAGACAAGGATTGGCTCAGAGATGGACATGCGACTCACACCAAGCCAATCAGTGTAAGCCATGAGATTTACACTGGCTCTCTTGGGGAAAGGTATTGTCTTTCCTTTGTGCCTACGGAGGAGAACGACCTGCTTGATGCTGAAGTCAGGTCAGGTGAGAATGGAGCGAAGGCATGAACAGAGACTTCTTTGTGGTGATGGGATTAGAGGGTCTGGATGCACCATGCCTCAGTAAGTACTGCTTTACACCCAACTTTGGCCCATAGCTTACCCCTAACTCAGTAGCCCTCCTTTCGGGGGCTGACACCTACCTACTTGGAACGTGCAATGAATGGTTCAGTTCTGCATCTGAAGATAGCTAGATGCGTGTGATTTCAAATCTCAAATCTGCATTTACTCTTCATGCCCTACTTTAAAATCGGGATGCCAGCGGCTCTGTTAGAGGGATTTGGTGAGTATGAGGGGCTTGCCTTTGTCATCTCTTCCTGGTGTCACACTCGTATCTGTGGTTAGCAGATCATGAGCCCCTGGCTGGCAGGACCCTGGTTTAATTGCATGCAGCCCGGAGCACTGCATTAGTTCTTATGGAGTAAATCTGAAGCACATTCTGATCTCACCGTGAGCTGCCCAGCATAGCTGCAGTATCCCCTACTCTGTCCACATCCTTGCCACTTCTTTACATAACACCAGTGGTTTCCTTCCTAAAAAAAATAGACTAATTCAATTATTCTGTATTTATCAGTTAGAACCAAAGGAATGAAAAGAAGCCCACACAGCAGAGAACCCCAGATGTCTGGGGTTAGTCTTCTAACACAGTGTTCAACTATTTTACTTATTTAATGTTTTTCTTGAGAAACAAAGCAAAACCAATCTGCCCTGCAATTTGGAAATGGGATCGGGTTCTCGGAGCCTCCCACTTCCTGCTGGGAGTGGTATGGGCATACTTGGCAGTCACCAGCTGAAGCGGGACAGACAGGTAATGGGAAACAGCTGTTTGGCCCATGCTGTTTCCCCAGCCGCACACTGGTGACGAGGTGCCGCAGACGAAGGACATGGTCTTGGGGGCAGGGGGCAATGCAATGAACTCTCCTTGCAAGTCGACCAGGCAAAGCAGTCTTCCCGGCTGGCCACAGTGCTCTAGGCAGCCTCTGCCCTTAGAAGCAGAGAGTGCGTAGGCAGAGACATGGCCGGCTGGACCTCCTTCTCTATGATGCCAGCCTTTCTACAGGCACTGATGCTGTGGAAAGCTCACATCTGTGCCTTGCCCTGCGGTCTCTTGGTAACTCTACCCCATGACACTGTGGTGTGTCCTGACCCCACACATCAGGCAGAGTCAGCCTCAGAAGACAGCGTTTAGATGAGGAACCAGCAGGCTTTCTTGTAAAGGCCAAAAAGAGAGAAAATGGGTGAGGCTGTGCAGAGTAGGCAGTTTTTGGTGAAAGCACTCACAGGTGCTACTGTTGTATAAAAGTAACTATATATGACATAAATGGATGGCGAGTCTGTTCCAATAAAACTTTATTTACAGAAATGGACAGTGGGCTGGATATGGCCCTTGGGATGTAGTTTGTTAGCTTCTAGACTCATCACTCATCTGTTCAGAACTTCGTATGGCTTCCCACTTCTTCACGGTGAAACCTGAAGTGTGGGCTCCAGGACCTGCAAGGCTGACCTGGCCCAGCTCTCCACTCTTGTTTGGGGTCCCCAGCTCTGCCCTGAGCTCATTCCTGCCCCAGGCCTTTGCCTTGGCTGTTTTCTTACTCCAGTCTCTCTTTTTCATACGACTCACACATTCCACTCCTTCGGGTTCAGCACAAATGCCATTTCTTCAGATAGGCTGTTGTAGCAGCCTCTGAGGTGAGCACCATCACTCTCCCTAGCCACACATAATATTCTGTTCTGTTTTCTGCACAACACTTACAACTGTTGGAAACGATCTCTTGCCTTCTTGTATTCTTGTCCCCCCCAAACTCCTGGAGGGCAGGAGACTCTACTCCTGGTACTTCCTGCCCACAGAGTTGAGTACAATAAATATTTAAGAGTGACCAGCTGGTCTCCCTCAGCCTTAGTCCCTGTATTCACTTAGCCATGTTGCTGACAGAGATGTATTTTAAAAATGAGTGCCAGCTCGTGCATGGCCTGCCCCTGCATTAAATGCTCTTAGAGTGAAATGAAAACTTCCTACCATTGTCTCCATAGACACTGCAAAGAGGACCCTCTGCCTACTGTCCCTGATCCATCTTTCCCTTCCTGAAGAGGAAGTTGCATAAAGGGCTCACTGACCTGACCCCAAAGGACGTTACTTGGCACTAGAGGTGTTTCTGCATTGATAACCGAAAACAGGTGATGTTCCATGCATTCTCTTTGAACAGAAGAATGAAGCATGAGCACCTGACTCATGAGTGGCTGGGAAGGCGTCCAGTTTCTCCCTCACCCCACCCAGGTCA
Organism: Eospalax fontanierii; assembly: GCA_035773235.1. Classification (NCBI taxonomy): domain Eukaryota; kingdom Metazoa; phylum Chordata; class Mammalia; order Rodentia; family Spalacidae; genus Eospalax; species Eospalax fontanierii. The sequence goes on from CM069526.1 coordinate 86,840,044, forward strand.
GGCTCTCTCCTGTGACACACGGGGTAGAAATAGAGAGCTCAATTGTTACAGACTGATGTCAAAGACCAACCAGATTGGAGCCATGCAGATGGCAAGCATCACGGGCCAGAGATCTGACTGCTCTTTCTGGCCTGGCTGAAAACTATTGTGAACCAGAGAGGAGAAGAAAGATAGGCTGTCAGCAGGATAAGTTCTTAAGAGTCACGGACCCCTTGTATAGCTCATGTTCTTTCTCTACAATTGAAAAGTGACTTGATGACATTGTATAGCAGAGCTGAGGTGACGTGGACAGCCTGCATGATTCTAAGATGCCTAATTGCTTGGACTATATGGAGATAAAAGATTAAAAAGCTGCTATTTATGGATTGCTGAGAAAGTAATATCAAAATGGTTATAAAGCAAACTTCTAAATGGCACAACAAAGTGCACGCCTGAAGTTGCAACAGAATCCATTTTCTCTTTCATAGGATTCAACAAAAATATTTTAGTTCTAGGTAGAGAAAACAAGGTCTGTGAGCATTTCTGTTTTTCTGAACTGGACAATTGTGAAGATGCTCAAGGTTACCCTGCTGTGCAGTGTTACAGCAAGCACAGCATGCACCCCACTTCTGGTCATTTTTTTCTTTTTGAGGTAGTTTTACTCTGTAGCTGAGACTAGACTCAACTCAGCCCTTCCTGTCTCCACCTCCTAAGTGCTGGGATAATAGAACACCATCATGCCCAGAACTTCTGGTCACGTTTAAAGCCAAGGAACAAGGTGCTTACTACCCTTTCAGGCTTCTAAAAAGAACTTCTTGGTCCCACCACTGCCCTTCCATCTTGGTTGATCTTGACTTGTTTTTGCCTCAGTTCTTTCCCCTATTGTGAGTTCTTGCACCTCTTTAAATAGCTCCAGCTTTCTGACTGTTTCACCCCTTCCTGACATCTTGCTCTTCTTTAACCACCTCTCCTTCATTTTCTTGTCTCCTTTGACCTCACTGATACCCAGCCAGATTAGCCCTGACCTCTGAGTCCCAAGCAGGGAGCTGGGTTATGGTGACATTGGAGAGATAGAGAGGGACATGATCTCTCCTCTAGGCATGAGCAGCCTCTTCCACAACCTCCCATCCAGAGTCCCATCCAGAGTGCCTCCAAGGACAGGAAACTACCAACTTCCTAGGACTGTCCTTTTTGCTTTTTTTCTGACAACTTTATCAGAAAGCACAAGTTGTCAACAAGCTTGAGAGTCCTGAAGTCACCTACTTCCTGCAGAGTGCTGACTTCTGCTGTGAACTCCAAGGCAGCTGTCAACAAGCCTTCTCCCAGCACTTGCAGAGCACAGCGCAGGGCCTGTGACAGAAATGAATCACTCCCACCTTTCACCAGCATGGTTCCCTGTGTGTTCTCAGTCACTGGTCATTCATGCTCAGCAGATAATTGGTAGCCATAGCCATGACTGGAAGATGGGCAGGATTCCAGGGCGGCCAGATATAGCCCATTATCAACACAGTTACAGTGTGTGGGCTCATTGAGAAGTCGTAGACACTTTATCATTGAGGGAAGCAGTCCCAAGAACTCTGGTGTTGGGTTTCGAGTGAAGGAAAGGAGGGGAAGATAGGCTTCCTGAGACAGCAAGGTTGCTTATCTGACATGTTTGTCAAGGTCAGTGCAGCTGTCATCCCAGGTGGAAACCAACCATGGAATGCCTGACCTGGAAGAGGATGGAGGATTTATAGATGGGAGAAAGGAGATCTAACAAGAGGTTCACAACCGACCAAGGTCCTGTGCGGAAACCATGCCAGAGTCTCTGGTCTCCACAAGTGAGAGAAATGTGCTGTGCCTTTTAAAAGCTGCACTGGACTTTATGAGGGAAGAAGTATTTGGGGTTTGTCTTAGTTAGCTCTGTCAACTTGACAGCCTAGAGTCACCTGGGAAGGAAATCTCAATTGGGGGGTTGTCCAAATCAGACTGGCCTCTGGGCATGTCTGTGGGAGGTTGACCCACTGTGGCAGCACCATTCTCTGGGCAAGTGGTCATAGGCTATACAAGAAACCTAACCAAGCAGGAGCCCAGGAGTGACCCAGCAAGCATCATGGTTTCTACTTCAAGTTCCTGCTTGAGTTACTGCTCTGACTTCCTGCAGCGATCGGCTGTGACCTGAGAGTGTGAGCTAGACAAACTCTTTCCTCCCATAAATTGCTTTTCATCACAGCCACAGGAAAGAAACTAGAGTCTTAATGCTTTGCAGGTTGGCTCCGAAAGACAAAGAGATAGAGAAAGACACAACAGAGAGATGTGCTTCAGAATCCCAGTTCAACCCCCTAACTGCTGGGTGACATCTCGAACTTATGCTTGAGATCCTGGAAATGAAGAGAGCTGTCATCTGTTGTTATGGAACACAGCCTCATTCATTCCTTCAGCAAAGCTCAGTCCAGTCATGGAGACCACAGAGCTGAAATGAACTCACTGTTCATGAACCTCCTGCTCTGGATGTGGAGGTGGGACAGCAACCACGTGGATAGAGGGATTTTCAGCCGTGGGATAGATGCTGGGGTGCGCTGAGGACCCAGGATTGCAAAAGATAAAGGGGCTTAAGGGAAGTTCTGTGTACCTGCTCAAACCTGCACAGAAATCTGAAGAAAACTGAGCAAGTCTTGCTGCCATCTACAGGAAGTACTGTGGGCAGAAAATCAAAAGTGCAAAGGCCCTGAGGTAGGAGAGAGCTTGCCATATATTGAAGGACCTTCAGGGAACTAGAGCTGGGAAAGAGGAAGAGAGGCCAGGATAGGAGGGGAGAAAGGGTCGCGTACAGCATCACTGGGGCCTTGGATTTGCTCTGCCTACATAATGGAAGTCACTAGAGATTCATGAGCAAAAAAGTGAGGTGATCTGTTGCATGTTTCGAGTGAATTCCAAAATTTGCTATAGGTAGCAGGAGAAGGAGCAAGGTGATCCGTGGCAGTGGAGGTGGAATGCTACCAAGTTACAGCTCCAAGGAGGAGCTCTGGTTGACCTTCTGAAACTTCATGAAGGCTGCAAGGTTAAGACATGGAGGAAGTGAGTAGAAACAGAGACTGAAGGACCGGATATGGGGAGAGAGAGGACACCAAGAGCTTTGCCTGAGCTTGTGGACAGAGTGCTTGTTTACTGAGGCAGAGGAAATGACAGGAGGAGAGGGTGGGGTGAGAGGGAATCAGGACTTCTTAAATGTGGAAAATGTCCCCTCAGGCCCATGTACCAATGGCTTGGCCCCCAACTAGTGGCACTATAGGGTGTGGTGGAAACTAGAACGCTGGGCCTAGTAAAAGGACAATATAATATCCACTGGGAAAGGAATATCTGAGAATGTCCCTTGATAGAGATACTGAGGTCCTGCCTCTTTCTGCTTCCTGGCCACCGTGTGGTGAGCAGCTTTGTGCCACTGTGCACCTCTCACTGTGATTTTCTGCTTCATCATAGGTGTTATGGTTACTCTTGGTTGTCAACCTGACACATCTGGGAAGAGAGGACCTCAACTGAGGAAGTGACTCTATCAGATAGGCCTGTGGGCATGCCTATGCAGCATTTTCTTGATGATTAAATGATGTAGGAGGGCCCAGGCCACTGTGGGTGGTGCCAACCCTAGGCAGACGAGTCTGGGCTGTATAAGCAAAGGAGCTGAGCAAGTCAGGGGAGCAAACCAATAAGTAGTATTCGTCTGTGATCTCTACTTCAGTTCCTGCTCCAGGTTCTTGCCCTGAGTTCCTGTCTTGGCTTCCCTTGAGGATGGACTGTAAACCTGTAATCCAAACAAGTTGCTTTTGGTCAAGGTGCTTATCACAGCAACAGATATGCAAACTAAGACATTAGGCCTAGAGCAGCTTGCTGACTGAGCACTGGAAGAAACCTCTGAGACTGTAAACCAAATCCTTCCTTTTATTTCTGTTGGGTATGGCCACAGCAGTACAAAATGAATAATACAGTTTGGGGCAGGTGGAGCTGGATATATCTATGATAGTTCAAGTGGAGATTACCAGGCAGTTGAATACAGTCTGGAAGTCCAGGTGAGAGGCAAGGGATGCTGGTGTTGAACGGACAGTCTACAGTAAGCATCCAAACCTTTTTCAGGGGCAGGATAAGCTCCCCACGAGGAGGAGTGTACTAGATGTCAGAGGAGTGACCAGGCCTGAGCCTAGAGGCCCCAGCATCCAGAGGTCAAGGCACCGAGGAGAGTCCTGCGAAGGGGACAGGCGTGCTCAGTGAGGGACGGAGAGCTCAGGGGAGTAGTCTTCTGGAAGAGCAGTTGGTGCTGCAGGAAGAAGGAAGCCAACAGAAGCACCTGCTGCCTCTAAAGAAATGAGGAGGAGGGCTGGGGATACAGGTCAGTTCAGAGAGCTAGCCTAGGACGCACAAGGTCTCAGTTCAACCTACAGCGCAGTTTAACTTAAAATTCATAATTTAAAAAAGTTCTCAAGACAGGTATGATGGTGCATGCCTTTAATCCTAGCACTCGGGAGGCAGAGACAAGTAGATCTCTGTATGAACAAGGCCAGCCTGGTCTATATAGTGAGTTCCAGGCCAACTGGGGCTACATAAAGACCCTGTATTGAAAGGAATAAAACAAAACAAACAAAATCTCAAAACAGTGAGGAGCAGCAGTTGGCACGGGACTCAACAACTCAGGGTTGCTGCTGGCGGTGAGGGGAAGCGTTGGAGATATAATAGACCAGGATGAGAGGTCAGAGACAGGCAGCCATGGGAGGTCTTCTGAAGACTTTTGCTGTCAAGACAAGCAGAGAAACAAGGAACAGCTAGAAGCATTCCAGGAAGCAGTCAGCCTCACCGTCCCTGGAAATGCTGCCCCTCCTCCCATGTTGGGAGGACGGAGGCGCAGCTCTGTGGATTCCTGGCAGGGCCCTGCCCATCCTTTCATCACTCCCAGCCTCACCACCTCCACCCATCTGCCTGGGACACCTTCAGGGCCCATTGCAACATTTTTGTGTGGCTTAGTTAGTAGAAAGATAATACCCACAGCAGGACATATAGCCAGGCAACTTACTATAGACATAAGAAAATGCACAAAGAGCCAGCTTATCCTCTGCAAGGGTTCAAGGAAGAGAGGAGAAACAGGCCAGGGCCAGGGACTACGGCATCCTGCAGACTGCTGGGAGGAGGTGCTGTTGCACAGTGGAACCATATGCATCAAGTGCCCAACTGCTATGGCTGGAACGAAGGTGAATCTTCAGAAGAAGGGAGGAGGGAAGGGGATGTGCTGAGTTTCAGCCTGGACTCCCCAGGAGGCGGAAGGATGTCCATGAAAATAGTTCATCTCCTGCCAAATCTACTTATAAAGGAATGGGGCTGAGATAAAGAAAGGAAGGAGCTGAGAAAGAATGTACATACACACGAGTTACCACAGGTTACCTAGGTGAGGAGTGGGAGCTGGCATAGAGCGCTGTGATATCCCACTTGAGGGAGGAGGTGGGGGTTGCTGCTGGGGTGAGTGCTCACCTGGTACTCCTAGACCATATGTTCATGGGGAGAGCAGGCCCCAGCAACCAGAGGGGGATCTCTGGCGGCAAGATGATGGAAGACAGGGTGGGCTGGCTTGTTCGGAGACGGTGAGACCTGGCAGGTACGGATGAGATGCTGGGGACCTGTGTTAGGGCCATTCCTTCTTACAGCAGATTCTTCTAAGAGGTTGCTGGTCATAATTTCTACAAAGAAGATAAGAAAGAGTACTTCTGGACCCAGTGGTATGGTGACTCACACCTGTAATCCTAGCCCTGGGAGGGAGAGGCAAGTGGATCTCTGTGAATGGGGGTTAGCCTGATCTACATAGCTAGTTGTAGGCCAGCTGTAGATACAGGAAGGCCCTGCTTCAAAGCAACAATACAGAACAAAATCACCAGCAAAAAGACATGGTATATACTTCAAAACAGCAGCCAATAAGTACATGGTATGGGACCACACGGGAGTGAGACGAGGAAGGAGGAATGGACCTGTCCCATTGCTCACTCCAGGAGACCCTGGAACTTCAGGCTCTGAACAAGTATCTCCATGTCCCCACACAGCTGAGGGGAGGGTACAAAGGCTGAACACATGAGTTAGGGCTTCCCCTTTGTCAAGTAAGGCCCCTCAAACTGGCAGAACAGCAAGTGAAGAAAGCCTTGTCTATCCTCACGGGGACAGAGCAATGTATTTATCCTGAGGAAACTGCTGGTGCATGCCTTGTCTGAAAGGGCAGGGCCCCACATGGCGAGAAGAATAAGGAGCTACAGAAGCCTAGGCTAGCTACATAGAAGTGGCAAGTGAACAGGTAGAAGCTACCAGAATCAACTTCTTTGGAGCTTGGAAAACTAAAGGGTTATAGCAACCATGAGAATGCTTAAAGACACAGAACTGAAACTGACAATCCACCAGAATCTGAACACTGGACTGTTGTGGTGCTTCGACTCTCCCAGCTCAATGGCTACCTCATGACCACCACTTGCATTCCTGGTGCAGAAGCCAAGCATGTGGGGAGAAAAGCGACCTGCTTCTCAGAAAATCCTGGTGCTTTGCTTTGACCTGCTTGGTGTTCCCCTGAGGGACCAAGGATGGGCTTCACTGCTGGCCTCTCTGAAGGCCAAAGCTCAGTCAGCCTCCTGGGAGCCATTTGTTAAAAGCAGTAGTCAGCAGATGCATTAGCTGCTTCTACTGTGGGCTGCAGAAAATGGAGCAAGCTGTGGCCAAAGCCACAGTCTTAGGAAGAAAGATCAGAGACTGAGACACTGTAAGAGTTAAGGGTCTGAAAAGCTCTTTCTTAGTCTGGGGACTGAGGCAGCCCAGCTTATGCCCCAGGCTGGAACAGGCTTTGAGTTCTTGCTCCTGACTGACCTTGAGAACTTGAGACCACAGGCTCTCCCTAAACAGGAGATGATAAAGGTAGAGCTGTAAAATACCTGGCTAAGAATTAAAGACATGTCCCAGCTTGCCCATATAGTTCATTTGCTAACGGGAACTCCTTTCCTTTTCTTTCTTTCTTTCTTTCTTTCTTTCTTTCTTTCTTTCTTTCTTTCTTTCTTTCTTTCTTTCTTTCTTCTTTCTTTCTTTCTGCAGGCAAAGTTTACAAAGTCTGTATTGAGATCACTGGCTGACTACCAGGCTAACAGAACAAGCACCTTAGAGGCTCTATGGAACAAAGAATACGTTGTACACCAGATTAACTCGCAAAAGAAGGAACTACATACACAGCGGTGACATCACAAGCCCCAGTAAGCAACTAGGGAGCACAAGAAGGTGTGATTTTCAGAGCCGGAACATTAAACAGCAGAAATGTTCACTTTTCAACAAAAAAGTATGAGTCATGCAATGAAGCTAAGTACAGCTCATACACAGGAAAAATAAACAGAAATTGTCCTTGTGGAGCTGACTGTGCCAGTATAGGCCTGTCATCTCAGCGTTCGGGAGGCTGAGGCAGTCGAAGCAAGGGGTTGAGGTATTTGGGGCTGACTAAAGAAAGACTGTAAGTCAACTTAGATTCAAAGAGTTGAGGACAATATTTCTTCTACAAGCCAGGAACTCTTCTGGTTCCCAAGACAGTTACAGACATCATAAGAAAACTGTAGGCTAGCATCCTTAGGAGTAAAGATACAAAATTCTTCCACAAATTTCTAGTAAATGGATCTCAGAAGCATATAAAAAGGACGATACACCATAACCAGATGTTTTGGGAATACAGGATAGTTCAATGTACAAAAGTCAGTCATTGTAACAGACCACATAAATAGACAAACTACACTAAATTATGATAATCTCATATTTTATAGTTGTTTTTCTTCTTTTTAAAAGACAGGATCTCCCTGTAGCCCCAACTAGCCTAGAGCTCATTATGTAGATCAGGCTATCCTCAGTCTCACAGAGATCTGCCTGCCTCTGCCTCACAAGTGCTGGGATTAAAGTGCCTAGTTTTTTTAATAGGTTTTTGTGGGGGGGGGTTCTGTGCAGACATGTAATTGCTATGCCATCTTCTTACACTGATCCTTTTATAAATGTCCCTCTCTGACTCTGGTAATTTTATTTTCTTTATACTCCACATTATCTGATATTAACATAGTCATTTATTTATTTTGATAAATATTTGCAGATAAATTTTAAAATTATATAAAACAAAGCAAACAACAACTGTGATGATCTCAATTTTTGTGTCTTTTTGAGACAGAGTTTCAAACAGAAACAAAACAATAACCATTACCCCCCAAAACTAGTCAACAAACTAGTAACAAAAGGGAATTCTTCAACATAAAAAGTGTTGCCTAGAAAACGTCCAGAGTTGTGTGCAATGATGACAGCTGACCACGTCTTCCCTGAGGTCATGACCAAGTGTGTTCCCAAACCACTTCTGTTCAGCACTGTGCTACAAATTCCACCCAAGCAGTTAGGCAAGAAAAAGAAATAAAAAAGACCCAAAGATGTCAATACATCCCAAAGTCATCAATAGATCTAGTGCAGTCCCTACCAAAATTCTGAAAACCTTTTTTTGCAGAAATGGAGATGTGAATTCTAAAATTTATGTGGTGTTTCAAGGGACCCCAAATAGCCAAGCAATGTTGAAAAGGAAATGTGAAGTTGGAGTGTTGGGCCTCAAGGGCTGCTGCAGCTCCGGCCCGCCCTTTAAGGGTGGGTTTGCAGTTCCCCGCGGGGCCGACTGCAGCTGTCAGTTTGGGAGATGGAGGCGTGGCAGGCGCCGCCAATGATTGCCTTCTCCCAAGCTGCTGCCCTGGCCAACGCCCTCTCCCGGGGCGCTGCCCCTGGCGATCCGCCCCCCCCTCCTGAGCCCTGGAGGATCGCCCCCTCCCCGGCTGCTGACCTCCGTGCCAGGCCGGCCTCCCACCCCACCTCGGTCCGCCCGGACCTTCCCCCACTGACCCCCCCCCCCGAGGATCACCCCCTCCTGGGCCGCCGCTGCGGAGTCTGTGGTGCGATGTGGCCCCCAGGCAAAATGGCGGCTGCTCTCCAGCACCCAGGCTGCAGCGTGGCTCGGCAGCTCCAGGTAGGGCAGGACGGGCCAGACCCCACTCCAGGCCTCTCGCAGGCTGCTGGGGGCCGGTGATGATGGCGCACACCGGTAGGATAAGCTGATGGAGGCAGAGGCAGGAGGATCTGTGAGTTTGAGGCCAGACTGCGCAACACTGACAGGTGTCCTCACACGTCGCACTGGGAGCTGCAGATTGACGTGGGACCATCTTGATTCAGCCTTAGTGCAGGCTTGCCACGGCCAGACTTCTAACGGTTTCCAACTGTCAAACCAACTGTCATCAACCGTTTAGAATGCAGCTGTCAGAGCCTCACCTGAGTCTGACAGCCTATCAGAATGGACTTTGCCTGGCTGCAGATTATGTAACAAAGATCGATTGGTCCTTCACTCCCTTTTAGCCCCACCCCTACCCTATATAAATTATTTTGTGACAGTTAATAAACGAGATCCTGCTAGACAGACTCCCGACTCGGCGGGTTTTTTTTTGTTGTTGTTTTTCTCCAGAGTGGAGAGGGGCTGGGTCTCGACACTCACCATCCCGCTCAGCCCCTGGAGGAGACCGGCTGGACCAGCTTCACCACCGCCCTACCTGCCAGTGATCCCGGCATTGGAGGGCTTACATTTCCAATTTTCAAAATTTATTGGAACACTCTAGAAATCAGAACAGGACATGACTGGCAAAGAGTCAGGCACAGAGATGAAGAGAAGAGAAATGGAGAGACCAGAAACAGTCCAGACATCTACAGCAAACTGACTTTCAACAAGGCCGTCAAGACAAGTTCACTGTAAGACTATAGTCTCTTCAACAAACAGCAACAGGATATGTGCATGTAAAAGAATGAGGCTGGATCTGTATGTCATTCACTATGAAGGAATTCACTCAAAATGCATTGGATACCTAAATGTACAAGCTAAAACTGAAAACTCACACAAGCAAACACAACTCATACCAAAGCACAAACAATGGAAGAAACACAGAGAAGTTGGACTTCATCAAAATGAAAATGGTTCTGGCTGGGCATGGTAGTGCAGGGCTTTAGTCCCAGCACTCAGGAGGCAGAGGCAAGCAGATCTCTGTGAGATCGAGGCCATCCTGGTCTACATAGAGAGTTCTAAGATAGCCAACAGGAAACTAAAGGTAAATCCTTTCTCAAAACACCAAAAAACAAACCAAAACAAAACAAAAGCACCAACCAACTAACAAATAAAAAAGCCCATCAACTTCTAGAAATGAGCTCATCAGTGGTTTGAGAGCACAGGCTGCTCTTGCAGAGGATCCTGGTTCAGTTCCCACATGGCAGCCCACAACCTTCCATAATCCAGTTTCAGGGGATCCGACGCCCTCTCCTGACTTTGATGGGCATTGCAACACATGGGTGCATACACATGGTACATTCACATACATGCACATACACATAAAATTAAAATAATAAAGCATTTTTAAATGAGCTAAGAATAAGCTGGGTGTGATGTGTGCCTATAATCCCAGCACTTAGGAGATAAGAGGCAAAGAACCAGGTATTCAAGATCGTCTTGGACTGTACAGGGAGTCCAAGGCCATCCTGGGATATACGAGTTATTGTCTTAAAAGAACAACCCGGGCATGGTGGTAGATGCCTATAACCCCAGTACTTTGAAGGTGGTGGCAGGAGAATCAGAAGTTGAAGGTTATCCTGTGCAACACAGCAAGTTTGAGACCAGCCTGGGCTACATGAGACTTTGTCTCAAAACAAAGAACAACAGGCACTGGAGAGATGGCTCAGTGGTTAAGAGTTCTTGCTGCTCTTACACATGACCTGAACTCAGACCCCAGCATCCAAACTGGGTGGCTTATAACTGCCTGGAACAACAGCTCTAAAGGTCCTCTTCTGGTCTCCATGGACATGTGTGTGTGTGTGTGTGTGTGTGTGTGTGTGTGTGTATATATATATATACACACACACACACATGCAGACACACACATGCGTATAAATTTTAAAATTTTATATATCTTAAAAAGAGAACTTAGGGGCTGAAGAGTTGGCTCAGCAGTTGAGGGCTTGCTGCTCTTCCAGAGAAATGGAGTTTGGTGTCCAGCACCCACACTGGGCAGCTTATAACTGCCTGTGATTCTATCTCCAAGGGATCTGATGTCTTCTGGCCTCTCAAAGCACCTGCACATGCACATACACATAAATGAAAAATAAAAATCTGAAAAAATAAGACAAGGGTTCAAATCAAGAATTTCACAGTAGTCAAATAACAACGTATTATACATTCTTATGAGTTAATGTTACACTAAAGGAAAGAAGCTGGATAGAGAAGTCCACCCCTGTGATTCCATTTATGTAAAATATCCCAAATAGGTAAATCTGTAAAGATAGAAATATACGAGTCATCTTCAGAAGCCAGGCTGCAGAAGGGATGGACTGACTGCAGAATGGGCACCAGGCTCTTTTCTTGGTGGGGGGCACAGGGATAGGAGTGGGAGTCTGGAATTGGATAGTGGTGATTGTTCAACAGTATCACGAATGCACAGAAAGCTACTGTTCCATATTTGACAATGGTGAAAAATTTGACGGCGGGTAAATCTTGCCTCACTATGTAATAAAAGCACAGCATCTCAGCCTTGTTGGGGTATCACAACAGAACTGGCACCTCAGGTCCTCAGAGACCCCTCCAGCACCCCGCCAGGCCAGCAAGCTGCTTCTGGCAACACATGCCTCGGAAAGTCAGTGGGTCCTGTGACCCTGTGCCAGCTTTCACACATTTGCCATGAGTGGGTTTCTTGGAGTGAGATGCGGTCATGTGGCAGCAATGAAGACCAGCCAGCTGAACTCTTAGAGGGCAGTGCTGATTGTGGTATTGTTGGTAGTCAAGAAGTAGAAGCTAGGTGCTGGAATTTAGGTCTGGATGGACTAATTGTCCAGGCCTGGTGAAATAAAGGTGAGGTACAAGCAGTGTGTTTTAAAAATAATGTTTAAATGTTTTTAAATGTTTTATTACATTTATTTACTTTTGTGTGTTGGAGGGGGCTTGAGAGAGGACAACTTATGGATGTCAGCTCTCTCTTCCACCGTGTGGGGCATGGGAGTCTAACTCAGGAATCAGGCTTGGCAGCAAGTGCCTTATTCTGCTGAGTCATCTTACCAGCAGTTTAATGGTACATTTAAATTATCTATCTATCTATCTATCTATCTATCTATCTATCTATCTATCTATCTATATGTTTTGCCTACATGTATATAAGTGTACTGCAGAGGCCAGAAGAGGGCATCAGATCCTCTGAAACTGGAGTTACAGATGGTTGTTAGTTGCCAGGTGGGTGCTGGGAACTAAATCTGGGTCCTTTCCAAGAGCAGCCAGTGCTCTTAACCATTAAGACACCTCTCAAGCCCCCCAACAGTACATTTTTTAAAAATTTATTTTTAGGAAAAGACATAGAGAGTCAGAGGGATGGCTTACTGTGCAAGCCTGATGACCTGAGTTCAATCCCCAGAACCCACACAAAAAGCTGGATACAGGGGTGCATATCTGTAATCTTAGCACTCCTACAGCAAGAGTGGAGCTGGAGACAGGAGACGCAACTGGAACCTCGAGGGCTAGTGCACAACTGAGCAGCAAGAAATGAGAGAACCTGCCACCAAACAAGCTGAGAGAAGAGAGTCCAGAAATGTCTTCTGATCTCTGCATGTGTGCCTGCACTCTCTCACATACAAAAGATAGAAGAACTAAAAATTGATATCTGACTGACTGCTATGGATTCCAAATGGCCCAATATTAAATAATCATGAAAATCATTCTATGATCCCAATATAACGGCAGGAACCAGGAAAATCCAAAAATTTACTGACAAATTCCACATGCAATATCTCTACATGACTTCGTGGGTATCGCTGATGGCTACATAAGAAGAAACAGTGCCAAACAGGAGAAACCTTCCTTTGAGGTGTTGACCAGGGCAGTTCAAGAGACTCCCCAACTTACACAGACTATTACCACACCCCTTGATTGCCTCCCAGAACTTGAAGATAAGGCCCTATTGCTGAAGACAGGACAGACTTCGCACACAGGATTTGGAACAATGGAGTTGGAACTGACCTGAAAGCCACTTCCCCTGAAGGCTAGCTCTCATAGCTTTGGAGAGCATTATGCAAGCTGGTAAGGGAGAACATCACTTAACTTGATAGTCCAACCTCAATGAGCACAGCAAACGTCACTGGTGCAGTAGTGGCACTTTTATCTTGCAGGCAATCAACAGCTACCTAATTGGACTTAAGGTCCACGCAATGGAAGGAAACTCATGTGTGGTACTGTAAACCTAGTCAGATACACATAACTGGAGAGGTCATAGATCTTGGAGAAAACTCCAAGGCTGTCAGTTTCTCACTATGTTCAATTACTATGTAACTTCTTATTATTTGTGAAATATGGATTATTAAATTTATAGATAATTACCCCAGTGACTGTGATCAAAGAAGCTTCTCTTGCAGCAGATGGTGACTATTACAGAGTTCTACAACCAGTTACACACAGAGATCATCTGTGAAATGCCCAATCCTAGAGGACACATCTACAATGGAACTTCTACACCTAAGGCTCACAGAACACAGTAGACCAAGGGGTAGAGAGAAATCTAAACCATCTCTCAGCTCTCATCAATGAAGCTTCTTCATGCAACAGAGGTCCATGAACACAAAACGACACAGATGGCCAAAGCACAGGGAATAAAGTCTGCAGAGTATGGGTCCTATATTAAAATCCACCCACCCAAGACTCAGGGGCCATTGTAGAGAGGGGGCAGAAAGGTTGTAAGAGTCAGGGAGGAGGTGCATGACCATATGGAAATAGAGTCCTACGGGCTCCTGACACTCTGCTTATAAGAACCTACAGCAATGCTGTCAGCATGTATACGATCTATGCAAATTCAAGCAGACAAAAACCTAGCACAGAACTGTGGAAATGGACAGCTGATTACTGCTGGTTGAGGAAGAGCTGATCTTCTTAAAGGGGGTTATTCTAGATAGGCTGACTAGACCTTGGTGGGTGAACTTGTACTGAGGAATGTCTGGGGATAGTAACTTGACATGATAGGCCTTAACACAAATAACAGAATCTTTGAAATCCAGTGGGGGAGGTTAGGGGCAATGGGAGGGTTCTGTATGAAATACACAAAAATTTCAGTTGTTCTCCATGATCTTTCCTTAGTGAAATTTGGCACATATACCACATATCTGCCATGGCACATATACCACAAATCTGCCATGATCACCTACTCCAGTGCTCCCAGGAGACATGAATAATCAATCACAGGTTCATTCTTTTATAGATGCTCTAGACAAAGGGATGGTTCATGTCCCAGGATGGACAGAGCAGGATTCTGAGAGATTGCATCATGATCATAACCCAGAACAGCATGCAATTTAATCTACGAATTATTTATTTCTATACATTTCATTTAATATTTTCAAGTCACACACAAAAAAAATGAAACCACAGACACGGGAAGATAACTACATGATGAATAGTGACTGTTGCCCAAGGACTGTCTCATGGAGGACAGTAACGTTAAACCCCGGTTCAGGAGATGGGAAAAGTCACCTGTTTCATAGTTATCTGTTTCAACACAATAAGCTTCAGAATCAGTTTGCTCAGTCCAATAAAACCTGGGTCAGTAGGCGCTTTATTGCCTGGATATCTTGCTAATAACTCTTTGCCAACTTTAGCTGGGAGGGGTGACAGATAAGAACCATAAACCTGGAGCTGGGAGACAGAGTTCCGGGCCCAGGTTGGCGGTTAACTACAGACAACCTCAGGTTTCCATGTCCCTCTCCAAATGTCACTCACCACATCGTGGGATGTGGTGGCAGTCTGACTAAAGTGGGAGGGGACAGCTGGGCATGGTGGCACACTTTAATACCAGCACTTGGGAGGTAGAACTCTGTGAGTCAGAGCCAGCCTGGTCTACATAGCGAGTTCCAGGCCAGCTGGGGCCACAGGGAGACCTTGTCTCAAAAAGACAAATAAATAAATAAACAAACAAACAAACAAATAAATAAAATAAAAGAGGGATGGGCTAGAGAGATGGCTCAGTGGTTAATAGTGCTTCCTAATCTTGTAAAGGACTCAGGTTCAATTCTCAGCCCCCACACGATGGCTCACATCTGTCTGTAACTACAGTTCCAGAGGCTCTGATGCCCTCTGGCTTATCTGGCCACCTGCATGAATACATGGTACACATAAACTTGTGCAGGAACATACAGATACACATAAATTAAAAATAAATAAAATTCTATACATATTAATACACATATAATGTTCATATATGTATATACAATGTAGTGTATTAACTACATATAATCCAAATATTTTAAGGAATTTTTGTGCATTTACTACAAAACACAATCATCTTTATACCTCCTTCCCCGTCTGCACCCCGTACAGTCCTCTCCACCAGACTTCATGCATTCTGCAGAGGAAGAAATGGATTCATCAGCAGTCTCCATGACTACCAGTAGATATGTGCTTGGTATGTTTGACATCCTCACAGGGTGCCTTCTTGATCATCCTATTTTGGCAAGTATTAAAAGTACCTACAGAGGGAGGGGCTGGAGAGATGGCTTAGAAATTAAGAGGATCCAAGTTCAGTTCCCAGCACCCACATGATGGCTAACAAGCATCTGTAACTGTAGTTCCAGGGGATCAGACACCCTCTTCTAGCCCCCATAGGCATTGCTTGCATGTGGTGTACTTACATACATGCATGCAAAACAGTCATAAACATAAAAATAAATTTTAAAACAATTTAAGTATCCACAGAAAAAGAATTCATATTCATTCTTTTTTGTCTTGTTTTGTTTTGTTTTGAAATAGGATAGTACTCTGTAGTCCCGACTGGCCTCGAACTCATTGCAATTCTCCTGCCTCAGCCTCCCATGTGCTGGGATTGTGGGTGTGCACCACATGCCCAATTCATCATGTCCACTGTCTACCTCTGTGCTTACTCTCTCTAGGTTTCTGACGCTGGGTTCATCCTCCCCTCATCAGTAACAGGGCTTCCCATGGCTGAAAGTTCACCCAGAGGGATGTCAGAGGGATGTGGGAGGGGAGACAGAAGGGTGTCAGAGGGATGTGGGAGGGGAGACAGAGGGGTGTCAGAGGGATGTGGGAGGGGAGACAGAGGGGTGTCAGAGGGATGTGGGAGGGGAGACAGAGGGGTGTCAGAGGGATGTGGGAGGGGAGACAGAGGGGTGTCAGAGGGATGTGGGAGGGGAGACAGAGGGGTGTCAGAGGGATGTCATGAGAGGGATGCCAGAGGCCGCTAGAAGTCCTCTCAGGCTGCAGAGTCCACACTGCACACAACTCTTCCTGTTGATAGTTCAAGTGCATGTGATGTGTCCTTACATAAATGTCTGCTGCTGCCGACGCCTGAGTGTCTACTCCCCACTCGTGGAAACACTGAATGGGCACAGAAATAGGACTGAGAAGTAGGACCTTTAAAAGGCAGTTGGGATTAACACCGCTTGAACAGAAGTAGCCTGTTGTCACAAGAGCAGGCTTGTTAGAGGTAGGCAGGCCTACTGCTCTGTCATCTCCGGCATGTTCACTGGTGGTCTACCTTGTGACGATGCAGGAAGACTTGTAGATGCTGCCACAATGATTTTACATGTTCTAGTTTAGAAACCAGAGACAAATTTTTGTTTATAAATTATCCAACATGGCATTGTAGAATAGCAGCAGAAAGCTGACAGAAACGTCTTTGTATTTTTCATTCAGGTTTGGGTGTGTAACTGACCGAAAAAAAAAGCCACTCTTTGGGTGATTTCAGTCTCAAAGTCTCTGGATTCCTGTGGCCTGAGCCCTTTGCCCTGGTGAACTGCAGCCTGGTGGTGTGGGTTGATTTTAAGAAGAATGTGTGATGCCAAGAAAATTAGGGTCCCTGCATCTCGGGACTAGAGGGAAATGAACTGCAGCTAGTTGAACCCTCTGCTTCACTTGAACTTCTTTGTGCCCTCTGCCAGTTCACTCAGCTGTTTTTACCTCTGAGTTCAGGAAACTCACCCAGTGGAAAGTGGGCCTTTCCCTCCTATACCAGCCTGGCTCACTTGGAAAACACTGACATTCAACAGTACCCAAAATCTGTTCCCCTGGGTGAGCCATCTGTGAACAATACCTCCAAATAACAGTTCTGTGTTCTTGTCCACCTCTCCATAGCTCTGAACTCCGCGGCCATAAAAAACAGAACCATGACATTTTTTCCTCTAGAATAACATAACTTTGTTAATGTGTCTCTTTTATTTACCCGCCTGCCACACATTCCTATAAGAACCCTATTTCAGAAGCCCACAGAAAATGCATGTTCAATTCTTGACGTAATTAGTTGGCTTCTGTAAAGACAGAGAGAGAGAGAGAGAGAGAGAGAGAGAGAGAGAGAGAGAGAGAGAGAGAGAGAATTTGTGGGTATTGATAAATCATATTCTTGGTCATGTACCCTCTTTGACTTTCCAGTAGGGAACTTGGAGCAATCTTAGGACATGGCTCGGGGTGACTCTGTTTTCCCTGTGTAGTCTCAGACACCCCAGCACAAAGAAATGAAGGTCACCCAGCAAGTTGGAGGCCCGGACTAAATCCCAGGAATCTCAGACCTCCCAAAGTGGTAATTGATTGCCCAAGACAAACATTTGTCCTGCTAACAGAAATTTACTGTGCTCCTTACTGCTGGCTTTGGAGGCTGAAGATTATGGAGAGGCACGGGGGCTGGTAATGAGCACAGTGATTAATTGGCAGAGAAAGCTTTCAGGGAAGGAAAGGATCAATGAGCTGGAGAGAAATAAAACATCCTTTAAGAAATTTCCTGTTCCTTTGCATGGTTTCAATTCTTCATGCTCAGTCTCTTCAGGAGACATTTTTGAAGTGGGTTTTTATTTTGTTACTTTGTTTTTGTTTTTCAGCCCCTCCCCCCAAGATGATTTGATGGCATCTCCAACTCTGTTTCTCAAGTTGAGTTGAACTGACCTTTGGCCAGTGAAGCAAAGCAGCCTCTTGCTTATCTAAAGCAAGCAAGCTGGACCATGAGGCCGAAGAATAATGAAAAACACATCTAGAAATGACTGAGATCTAGTACCTTCTGACTCTCCACCAAGGAGGTGAAGGGTGAGGTGGTGAGATGCTGGAGCAGCGTGGAGCAGCCTCACTTGTCACCTGCAGTGGAGAGAGCTGAGGAGCTCTGCTGTGTACCCTTAGCAAGTTGGGTAACTTTTCTGAGTTTTGAGTTGTTGTTTTTTTTTTTTCTGAGCCAGTTCCCACTAACCTGACAAGCTCCTCAGACTGGACACCACAGTCTCAGTGCCAACAGGCAACAGGGCACTCACTGAATGAACTTAGTAAGAAGCCATGGGCAGGGTTGTAGGATCAAGGCGAGGACTAGAGGAGCAAGGGTGAATGAAAGTCCTGGTCTGAGGCAGGACTGCCTGGGCAGTGTAGCAGGTCCCCGAGACTCCAGGAAAGCTGTCATATCTTCACATTCCTCGATTCAGTGTCAGACCCGGAAGGAGCCTGGATGGCAGGTCTGGAGCCCTTTGTCTGTAGATGAGGCACCCAGGAGGTGCCTGCGGTCTATTAGGTGCCGTTCCAAAGAATGCATCAGACAGAAAAATTTTCCACGCTAAGGAAGTTTACATTCCGGCAGGAAGAGATCCCAAACAAGGATATACAAACGTTTACATAGAGTGTGCTGGGAAATAAGGGAATAGGTGATGTGGGCTGGCGAGATGGCTCAGTGGCAAAGGCTCTTGTCATCAAGCCTGATGACCTGAGCTTGATCCCTGGGACGTATCTGGTAAAAGGAGGGACTTTGGATTCTGGACCTTTAAATAGTGTTGAGACTGTTAAAGACTATGGGGATTTTTAAAATTGGGCTAAATGCATTTTGCATTATGACGTGGTCATGAGCCTATGGGGGTCAGTGGAATGTGGCGATCTGAATGAGAATGTACCCCATAGGCTCCAAGTATTTGAATACTTTGTTCCGAGTTGGTGGCGCTGTTTTGGGAGGTTTAGGAGGTGTGGCCTTAATGGAGGAAGCACATCTGGGGGTGGACTTTGAGAGTGTTCATAGCTACGTTCCATTTCCAGTTTGTCTCTCTGCTTCCTGTGCCTGCTAGAAGACACGAGCTCTCAGCTTTCTGCCCAAGCTGCCTTCCACCAGGCCTTCCCACCATGATGGACTCTTATGCCTCTGGGACCATAAGCCCAATAAAGTTACCTCGGTCATGTTATTTTCTCACAGCAACAGAAAAATAACACACCCATTAAGTACACAGTGCAAATGGCCTGCTCTTCCTCAGTATTTGAGCATGTAGCTCCTAGGAATGAGGACCTTTCTCTTTAGTAACCATGACGTGTACCTAATCTACAGTCGACACACATTTTGTCAATTGGTCCAACAGTAGTCTTTTAAAATTACACCCTTTTCCAGGTCCAGGATCATACAGTACATTTGATCCTTCTATGTCTTTGGTCTGCTTTAATCTGAAACAGTTCTTTGACTCTCTTGACCCTGAAGTGTTTTTGAGAATGTTGGCTAGTGATTTTATGAAGCCCTCCCATCTGTGTTTCCTAACAGTTCCTGAAGATTCAATTGAGATAATGCCTTTTTTGGCAGGGAGACCACTGAAATGACAGTGAGTCCTTCTCGGTGCATGGTGGCAAGAGGCACATGGTGTTGATTTGTGATTGCAGCTTTGGTTGGGTGCTTTGGGAGGACTCTATCAGGCTTCTCCATGGTGAAACCACTGTTTCCTCTTTGTAATTAATGCATCGTTTGTTGAGAGGAGTGGTGGGGTTTTCACAGTGCATATGTGTGGGCCCTCATTCATTTTATCATTCATGGGCAATTTCCTTTATCTTTGTTTCTCCTTAATAGTTGTGGGTTAGTCAGTTTTCTGTCATCTGAGATAATTTTTAAAAAAGATATATGTATTTTATGTGTTTGATGAGTGTATGCATGCATGTAGTAAGTGCACTAAGTGTGTATAGTACACAGGAAGGCCAGTAGAGGGTGTCAGATTCTCTGCAACTGGAGATAGTTGGGAGACACAGTGTAGATGGATGCTGGGAACTGAACCCAGGGCCTCTGCAAGAGCAGCAAGTGCTCCTAACTGCTGAGCTGTCTCTTCAGCCCCAAGATAATCAACTTTTAATGAGGCAAGATTTCTTTGTAACTCATAATTTCAGAAGTGTCAGTCTATGGTCACTTGGTTTCATTGATTTGGGTCATGGTGAGGCATGACCTCATCATAGAAACACGTGGCACAGTCAACCTCTTTGCCTTCTGGTGGTGAGAAAACAAAGAGGGATGGGCCAGGAACAATGCCCCCAGTTATCTAAGTTCCTCCCACTGGGCCCCACCTCCTAGAAATCGCACCACTTCCCAATGCTACCACAGTCAAAGGAATAAGCCTTCAACACATACATCTCTGGAGGGCACTTAAGCTCACTAATTCACATCTAAACTCTAGAAGCTGATGCTCTGCTGTGGGAAGGAGCGTTCTTTCACCACATTTATATAGGCACATAATTGTTTCTTTATATAACTATGAACTTACAGATTTATGTTTTATTCAGTAGGTTATATCATTGTGATCAGATCCATGTCAAATTAGGCAAATGAGAGGGAGCTAGAAAGATGGTTCAGCAGTTAAGAAGGGCCCTCACTGCTCTCTCAGGGAACCCAAGTTCAGTTTCCAGCACTCACATGGTGGCTCACAGCCACCCATAACTCCAGCTCCAGGAGAACCCCTCTTCTGGCCTCTGCAGATACTGTATATATGATGGTGTGCATATGCACATGCACATACACACAGACACAAAACAAAAATAAGTCTTCTTTAAAAATTAGGCCAATAAAAGCCCTTTAAAGTGGCTTCTGGAGCTTGAGAGATGGCTTGGTGGCTAGGAGTACTTGTTGCTTTTCCAGAAGCCCTGAGTCAAGCCTCTCATAACATTCTGTAACTTCAGTTCCAGGGGATCCAACATCCTCTTCTGGCCTTTGTGGGCACCCCCACAAGTATGCATACACATACATATACAAATAAATAAAAATAAATCTTTAAGCTGACTTTGTTGTCTCTATGATGTCACCCTCATTCTTGAAGTATTTCCTCACTTTTGTGTTTTGTGTGTACATATGTGTGGATGTGGGTGAATGTGTAGAGGCCAGAGGCTCTTGTTCCTCAAGTGCTGCCCATCAGTCTCTCAATGCCTGGAACTCCTCCAATGGGCTAGGCTGACTGACTAGTGAGATTTTTTTTTTTTTTTTTTTTTTTTTTTCTGTGACATGAGTCCTGGTGATGGAACTCAGGTCTTGATTCTTGCACTTTACTGACTGAACTAACACTAGCTGGGATGGCACTAGAGACCTGTACTCTGACAAGCTTCAGGACATGCTGATACTATTGGTCCATAAAACATCCTGAGCACTGAGGATGGAGGCCAGTGGCTCTCAGAATCATTTACACAGCCTTGTTGATGTGCATGCTCCTGGGTCCTACTCCCAAAGATGCTTATCCAGCAACTTTGGAATGAGAACTTACTTTGCTTTTGCTGTCCTAGGAATCAAGCCCAGGGTCTTGTGCATGCCAGGGAGGTGCTTACCACTGAGACACATCCCCAACCAAGAATCTGCTTCTAACATATCCTCAGGAGATGGTGCTGTTACTGACCTGGGACTGTACTCTGAGAAACACTCATCCAGGACATTGGCTCTTAAATGTGACTATGCCCTGGGATTATTTGGGGGGATGTTTTGCTTTTAAATATCAATTTTGAAGCTCCCCCCGCCCCGGATTGATTTAGTTGGTGTAGGATATTCTGACCATAAAGAGCTTTATGAACTTGGCAAGTGGTTTTGCTGCTCAGCACAGCTGGATCGTTCCAGGAAGAGGTGGAAGTGAAGGAAAAGGGCTTTGGGGACGGGCTTGGCCTTTTTAAGGAACGAGGAGGCCAGTGGTTTGGGCTGAAGGAGGTAAGATGGACAGACAGGTAGGCAGTGGTGAGATAGCCGTGAGTCTGGGTGCTGGGAGCCTGGAGTGGGCTGGGAGCTGGCTCACATGACTAGAATGCCCTCACTGTAGCCAGTCTCCTTCAGTGTGTGGCTTGTGATGACCCACACGCCTTCTACATCATCCTCCTGTTTTAAGCACTGCCCAGGGGGTTTATTCACAGTGACTTTCAGTTCTTCAAAACCTTTGAAAAGAAGCCTTTGTTGAGTGATAAAAGTACTGTGCGGTGGGGCAGGGACTTGGTGGACAGGTGATATCTTCAGAAATCACAATAGTGTGAATATGCTTCATGTGACTGAATTATACCCTGGATAAGATGGTACATTTTATTTTTTATGCTTTGGGGTGTGTAGCATGTGTGGTGTGCTTGTAGCACTGTGTTGTGTGTAGCACATGTGTATGTGTGTGTAGTCTGGTGCATGTTTGTGAGTACGCAGGTACTAGCATTAATATACTCGCACATTGAGGCCAGAGCAAGGCATTGGGTGTCTTCCTCTGTCTGTCTCTACCTTATTGCCTTGAGACACGGTCTCTCAAATTGCAGCCTCACCATTTCGGCACTCTTGAGGTCAGTCTGTCTTCACCTCCCAATACTGGGGCTAGAGGCATGTGAACCAGCCATACCTGGCTTTTTACATGGGTCCTGGGAATTCTGAGTCAGGCCCTCATGTTTGGAGAGTAAGTCTCTTACTCACAGAGCCATTACTCGAAACCTTCTTATGCTTTTTTTAAAACCACAAGAAAAAATTTAAATTAACACAATTTATTTATTCACATTTATTTCTTAAATACCTATTCTAATGAGTGAAAAATGCTGAGAGCATAAAGGAGTTAAAATGCATGTTGATCAAATTGTGCCCTTTATCCACATTCTGAACAGATCTCAAAGACTGGTCAGAGGGCAGGAAGGGCCTTCAAAGCTGAGTCACTTAGACCAAGGTAGAGTGACAGCTTCAGGGAGATAATGTCATCCTGCTTGTGACAGACAAGCCTCCCAAGCCTTAAGTTCTCCGATTTGGTCATTTTTATTAGTTCTTCAGGAAAGTTAGCATGGTTATTTCACTACCCTATGGAAGATGACATTAAAATATTAATTCAAGCCACTGAGACCAAGATGGCCTGCAGACTGTTCACTTTCCTCAAGAATATCTGGGCAAAGGAGCCAGTCATTCTGATGATTCTGCCCTCACTCAGTCCCTATACCAAATATGCCACCACGACCAACCAGGCCACATCCTACAACTATCCAGATAATGGGAGCATGCTACATGTGCACAGTCACCCCCAGAACCCTCAGGGGCCAAGCCTGGAGCCGATGAAGAGCCTTGGGGCCTCCGATAAAAATATGAAAACCCCAAACAACCACAAATATTAAGCAAAGTGGGTTGGGAAGATGGTTCAATCAGTAAAGTGCTTGCAGTACAAGCACGACAACCTGAGTTCGAATACTCAGCAACCACAGAAACAAAGATGGGCATAGTTGGGCATGGTGGTGTACACCTTTAGTCTCAGCATGTGAGAGGCAGCGGCAGGTAGATCTCTGTGAGATCATGGCTAGCCTGGCTTACATAACGAGTTCCATGAAACCTGGGGCTACAAGGAGACCCTGTCTCAAAAACAAAACAAAACTCAAAAAGCTGGGCATGGTGGCACATGCCTGTAATTCCAGCACTTGGGAGGGAGGAGATGGAAGCAAGCTCATCTTGGGAGCTCGGGGCCCAGCTACTCTTGTTGAATAGGAGTGCTCCAGTTCAGTGAGAGACCCCACCCTAAAAGGTAAGGGGGAGAGACTGAGGAGGATACCTGATGTTGAACTCTGGCCTTCACATGTGCTCACAAACACACACTTCACACACAAACATAAATACACAAATCTAAGCCAAGTATGAGATGACAGTGAATGAAACTGAAGTTGGGAAATGGATAAAGTTAGAGACAACCATCTGCTTTTTAACAGAATGGTTCCCAGGTGAGGCAGGCCTCAAGGCTCCAAAGACATGATTCTACCTACAGAAACAAGGAACATCAGGAACTCAGAGCGAGTGAGTGAGAGAGAGAGAGAGGGAGGGAGAGAGAGAGAAAGAGAGAGAGAGAGAGGGAGGGAGAGGGAGGGAGGGAGGGAGGGAGAGAGAGAGAGATTGGCTTGAGACTTCCTGCCACATCAGTTCTAACAGTGAAAACTTGGAGACTTTGCCTATGGGCTCTGTCCCCTACAGGGCATTGTGCAATGAATGCCTGGACTGGACACGATCCTGTGACACAGTTCACATTCTATTTTGATTCTGGCAGTTGTTAACCCTTCTTCTAGGAAATGGGGGGAAAAAATCCCTGTTGGTGAGACTCAGCTGCTCTGAGCTTGTGAGGACAGTGAGGTTGCCCAGTGCAGGCCAAGCTGACGCAGGTATGGCTCCTGGGTAACTTTCAGCAACACTCTCAGGCCCTGATATCTGACAGAGACCTGGCACCAGCTCTGTCACCCTGCCATGAGGATAACCTGTCCTTTCCATTGGTTATTCAAGCTCCGTTTTTGCTGGGCAGGAATTGACAATGATGTCATCGCCTCGTGATGCTGTTGGGTGACCTTCCCACCAAGCTGATTCCACTTATTTCTCTCATATACCCTGCAGCTGAGCTGAGAAAACCATTGCTAAGATCCAAGGAGATCAGAGCAGACAGATTGGCAAAGAAGCCCCCAGCCCCACTCATTTGATTTCCAAACCCTTATGATAGCTAGCTTTGGTCCAGCCTAGTTTCTAGCAGTCCTCAACCTGCAAAAGTCATAATGGAAAGTACAGAAGAGAAGGGTTGAGGATCCAGCTCTGTGGCAGAGCACTTGGGTGGCCTGTGCAAGGTCCTGGGTTCTATCACCAGTACGAAAAAAATTAAGAAAAATGTATTAACAAGGCTGTCATAGATTCATAGAAACTGAGTTCATTAAGAACAGGTTCTCTCACACCATAGACCACCCAAAGGTCCGAAAAGCAGTAAGGAGTCAGGGAGCATGTTTTGAAGAGCTGTTGCTCAGTGAAGAGAACAAGGATATTCCGGGCTCGTACTTTGTGCCATGCCCTGAGACACACCCTTCATGGAATCCTCCGCCTGCTTCCTGGGATGGGCACTCCACAGCCCCCATCTTATGGAGGAGAAAGCTGAGCATTAGAGCCTCCGAGTCTAGTATTCAGCTAGTTTCAAATCAAGGTTTCTTGACTCCCAGCCTGTATCCTTACCTCATAACACAAATACTGGTCCTCAGATTCTAAGATTAAAAGTTTTTCAAAAGCTCCAAATTTGGGCTGAAGCAATGGCTCAGTGGCTGAGTGCTTACCAGTCTCCTAGAGGATCAGAGTTCCGTTCCCAGCACTGCCTGTGGCTCCAGTCCCAGGGGATTCAACTCCTTCTTCTGGCCTCTGTAGGAACCCCCAGTCACACATGGACACACACCCATTCACACAAAATGTTAAGAAAAGGGGGGTGGACCTGCTCCATGGGGTGGCAGAATTTGAGCACTGTCAAAGCTCTGCTCAACAACCATCTTGCTACATGTACAGGACCAGCGTGTTGACAGGAATCATCTTGCCTAGAATGTGCTCTGTGGACAGTCTCAGCTCAGCATCTGAGGAAGTGGGCATTGGTAAAGCACTTTACCTGGCAACTCTCTCCTGGCACCTGCAGTGCATGCGATGTTTTCTGTCTTGTGCTTCTGGAAACAGTGGCTAGAACATGGATGGAGTCACATATACTGCTTGAGTTTAAAGAAATAAACAGCACAGACTTTGCAGTCCAGTGTTGATTATGAACCAAGGGAAGTTGAAGATGAATAGCAAAGAACACAGCACCCCCTGGCGTTGGAATATGAGGTGTGCATTTGATCGATTCTGAGGAACTCAAAGTTAGACAGGAGCAGAAGGTCTCTGGTTGCTATTGCGCACTATGACAACAGTGATGCACTGAGTAGTTCAAAAAGATAGGCCAGGTATGAAGGCACATGCCTTTAATCCCAACACTTGGGAGGCAGAATCAAGCATATCTTTGTGAATTTGAGGCCAGTCAGGTCTACATCGTGAGTTCCAGCCAGGGCTACACAGTGAGACCCAGTCTCAAAACAAAGAAATGAAAAAGTGAAGTTATGTCTTATGTGGTTCTCTACTGACAGATCCTGGCACATGGCAGATAATGTCTTCCCCTTCTGTGTTCGTGCATGTGCATGGAGGCCGGAGGTCTGACTGTAGGGCTCTTCCTTTACCCCTTTTCTCTTTAGTTTTTGAGACAGGGTCTGTCACGGAACCTAGAGCTCATGGATTCAGCAGGGCTAGCTGGCCAGCAAGCACCAGGGATCGCTCCAGGTGTTAGGTTTACAGGTGTCACCCCACCTGCCTTTTCACGTAGGTACTGGGGATCTGATCCCTTAGATCCTCATGTGTAAATGGCAATCTCCCCAGCCCTTATGAAGAAATTTTTACTTGGATGAATCAAATGATCTCAAAACGATTCTCCTGAAAACTACTCACGGTGGCAGAGCGTCGTCAGCTGGACTAAGCCAGATGGATGAGTGACAGCCTACACAGGCCTCAGCACTGCTTCCACCTCTGTGACTTCCAACCTGGGGAGGATGCGCCAGTAAAATTCCAGCGCTGTCCCAGGCTGCTTTTTAATCCTCACATCTGCCCTCAGGGCACTCCATCTGTCTGGCTGGCACGTGGCACAGCTGCAATTTGAAGCTAGGTTATCTGACTCCCTGACTTTGCAAGAGCCTCCACAGGAGGTTGCCCAACCCACTAATGGCAATTAGGGGCTCCTGTCAACATCTCAGCTTAGATCTCCAATGGCACAGTAGGTGGGTGGGAGGAACATTAAGAAAAAAATTCCTCTGGGGTAATCAATATTAGAAACCACAGTGGGGCATGCTGTTTCCACACCCATGAAACTTGAGCAGCAGCCAAGGAAATAAGAAGGGACATGCTCTGCTTTATTAG
Source organism: Eospalax fontanierii (assembly GCA_035773235.1). Classification (NCBI taxonomy): domain Eukaryota; kingdom Metazoa; phylum Chordata; class Mammalia; order Rodentia; family Spalacidae; genus Eospalax; species Eospalax fontanierii. The sequence continues at coordinate 86,867,034 of CM069526.1, forward strand.
AATTGAGCAATGGGCCTGGCAGGAATTGAAAACTTTTGGTTTTTTGGTGTTTTCCATGTAAGCTGATGCATAGTTAGGCACCCAAAGCTGGCGCCAGCTTGTAGCCTCGGCACATGGTAGCAGGAAGATGGCTGGGGGAGGAACAGGAAGGAATCCTTGGCAGGCTATGGAAAGGACCCCAGCGATGGAGGGCTGTGTGCACAGCTTGCCTTCTTTCAAATTACCATTTGTCCCTTCAGCCTGCAATGTGGGTCACAAAGCCCTGTGGCCCTGGGGCCATTCATCTTTATTCACTCAGCATTGACAGATGACAAGCTCTTGACCAGGCCTAGCGAACAGTCATTTGTTTGGTGGGCTTCAGTGTTCAACTCTCCATTCAAGTATTCTGCCCTCCCCAGAAGCACTGAGGAACCCAATACCTACCCGCAGCCTAGCACCTAGTCCTTTCCTGGAGTCCTTCTGCTACAGCGAGGCCCAGTTCAGTCGTGGAAGCCTGAGCTCTGTCCACCTTAACTCCCCTTTAGACTGCTCCAGAGCATTGTATGAGGTTCCACAGCAATCACTCAATATTCCTGTGACTGAGGTGTGCTCCAAGAAATCTGCTACTAATGTCCCAATTCTTCAGTAACTCAGAGCCAACTCGCATCCTCACATGACATGCAATCCAGCCAGGATTGCTCCTGAAGTTTTCAGTAGTTTTCACATTCAGCACAGGTGAGCTCTGCTCACAGCTGGCAGCTGTTCACAGATGGACCGTTCCTCTCTGGAGCAGCTGAGAGCAATGTAAGCAAACAGCTCAGATCTCCCCTGACAGTGAGAGTGCATTAAGGTCGTGGGAAACAGTTCGTCTGCTCTCTCCAGAGGGACGGAGAGCGTTCATGTGGGCAGAATTCAAAATTCACTACTTGAATCACTCCATTTATAGCTAACAACTTCAGATTAACTTGGTATCCCATTACCTGGATTTCAAGCAAGGCACATTTCACTTCAAAGATGGCTTACCAAGTGTCTTTGTGGGAGGCAAGGACAATTCCTAACGGCCTCTTTCATGAAATGACCAATCCAGATCCAGGTGTGGCGCCTGCAACTAAGGTGTCTCTTTGCTGTGACCATGCTTGACAGGAGCAACTTACAGGAGTGGATTGGCTACTTTTCTGTTGCTGTGATAAAGCACAGTGACCAAGGGAACTTATAAAAGTAAGAGTTTATTTGGCTTATGGTTCCAGGGGAATTAGTCGTGGCAGGGAGGCATGGCGACAGGAAGTGCCTGAGTAAGAAGCAGAAAGCTCAACGCTCACATCTCCAAGCAGGCACAGGAAGCAGAGAGCGACTGGAGATCGCTTAATAACTCTCTAAGCCCACCTCCAGCGAGGCCACACCTTCTAAGACCACCTAAAACAGAGCCACCAAAGGGGACAAAATGTCCAAATACTTGGACCTTTTCACTCAAAAGGAGGGTTCATTTGGGCTCATGGTTTGAGGGTACGCCCATCACGGTGGGGAGCGCATAGTGGTGTCAGCAGCTTAGCTGTGATGGAGGTCCATAAAGCTGCTTGGGTGTATCAGGAAGCAGACAGGACAGGAAGCAGGGATGGGCTATAGACCCTTAAACCCCATCCCTACCCCTGCTCCACCCCACCCTAGTGAACTATATCCTAAGGGTTCTACAGCCTCCCAAATAAACAGCACCATCAGCCAGGGACCAGGTATTCAAGTATATGAGGCTGCAAGGGACATTTCAAATTCTAACTATGACAGGCATGTTACAGAAGCCAGTAACAATGACCATGGACCATCTTTTTGAGCACTCCCGGTCTCAGAAGTCCAAGGCATGGCTGCCAAGGGCCAACTGCCAAAAAGCCTGGACAGTACCCCTGCGGGCCTGCAGAAGAAGAATTGGTATGAAGCCTGTAGCAGGGTTCTGCTGGAGCAGTCTCTGGCGAGGACTGAGTGCCACACTTAATGGGGCTTCCAAATTCATGCTGCCTCAGGTCTCTCAACTCCATAACAGGGCTGTTCTGCAATCTTTACCGCTTTCACCCCTTGTCTCAGCAGCCAGATAAGGGACTCTTAAGGTGAGCATGGGGTACGGTACATGGTAGAGGCCCCAACTCTTGGTGATAAACTGGCTCCCAGTGTTCACCATAGCTATGATTATATCTTGCCACTCGGCCCTCTGCTCTGCCTCATTCAATCTTGTATTGTCTCTTTAGATGTTTCTGATACTCGGGTTTGATTCCTCGTTAGCTCTTCAGTTGTGCTCGAACATCCTCTTTTTCTCTTGAAATTGATAGATTGCACTAGAACTTTTGACTGTGAAGACTTGGTTTACACAGGTTTCTAAAACCTAAGAACACTGAAATTTGATGTGGCTCTTCTATAGCTCAACTGCAACACATATACATCCCGGGCAGGGTCCTTATGCTGCCACATACCAGTACTAGCAGTGACCCAAGCTCTTGGGTTTGTTTCTTGTAAGACTGTAGAACTTGTGAGGACCACATATGAATATGTATACGAAGTGGCTTTGCCTGAGGCATGCTGTTCAAAGAATTATGGCCATTGTTATTATCACTTGGTCAAGCTGTTATTCAGAAAGGATTCAAAGGAATGAGCACTTAGGATTTGTCTGTTTTCCACACTGAACAGGCTGTTATAAACAGGTTGGCTCCCAGCACAGCTAAAGCATGGGACAGTGCGGGGGTGGCCAGAATGAAAGGAGGGGTCTGTCCTGCCTACTCATGTAACACTAAACCTCCCCACCAGCTCACCCATACTAGTTTTTCTCTACTAACTTGCAGGGACAGGTACAAAAATGAAAACAAAAACCTCTTTAACATGACATTTGCTCAGAGCACATGTGAACATGCTGTACCCAACAACAGATTAGCAAACATACTGGGCATGTTTACAGACAATCCTCCAGGGCGCAGGCTGTCTACACTTTTGTGTTGCTGGGATCAAAACCCCAGGCCCTAATATTCGGGAGAAGCAGTCAACCACCAAGATAACGTCCCAGCTCAATTCTCTACATTTCAGAATGGCATTAACTATACAGTGGAGAGTGTGGGGTTCTAAGCCCGGTGCTGTGCACGATGCATGAAGTGCTGGGGACTGAAGCTAAACTTAAAATAGCTTTGCGTTTAGCCACTTCCTGCTCAGACTGTTTAAACTTCTTGTCACTGATGGCCTGTGATTCAAGAGTGGCAGTCATAAAAACAGCGAGCACCGGAGAGAGCGCTTCCCTCCAGCCTGGTTCGCACTGACGCACGCACTCAGCCCTGAGCTCTTCCTAGACAGGCACTGCTTGCTGTCAACCGCCCCCCAGATGAGGGCAGAGATAGACTGACAAAACTCTCCTTCCTCACACTCAACTTGGTGCCTTAAACATGGGAGACATACTGCACACAGGGACAAAGAAGTCACAGGAGACATATTAAAAAATAAAAATAAAAAAGGAAACATCAAATTTAATTTAAAGAAAAACCAGTAACGAACTGCAAGAACAATGGGGCAAACCAACTCCTGAAAAAGGACACCATGGGGTTACATTTACTGGAGGCCAAGAAAAACTAAAAACGACATTTATCTTAAGAAGCTGTTACTTCAAATGAATTTTTTTCTGGGTGGAGAATCTTCAGGTTATTTCTTACTATCAAAATGTATGCAGGCTTCTCTCTGTAGATTTGAAGAAGTAACTGTGTATCTCCAATTTCCTACCCAGGATCAATTCTTCATCTCAGCCAACTCTCAGTGGAGGGGCAACAAGAACAACACCATCTCCCCGGACAAAGAGCATGGGGATATTCCGTTTTGTTGACTGAAAGAGAACAAAAGTGAAAACACAAAACATGGATTCATCACAACAAAGAGCTACATTAAATGCCACTCCCGTAACCCGCAGCATGAGGAAGCAGTCTGCTTGCCTTTGCTTTCCCTGGACAATGATGACCTGGTGGGGTCCAGCACTACCCCCCAAACCCCGTCCTTCTCTTCCTCGGTACATGGCTAGACCACTTCCACAGGTCCTCTGCAACCAGATCTGGTCATAGGGTAGAGGATTTTTGTTACTTTTTAGAGACAGAGTTTTGCTATGTAGCCCAGGTTGGACTGGAATTTCCAATCTTTACACCTCTCTCCAGTGCTGGGATTATTTAAAATATCCAAGATTTATTTTTGTTCTGTGTGTGTGTACATGCCACATGTGAGCAGGTGCCCAAGAAGGCCAGAAAGCAGTATCAGATCCCTTGGAGGTAGAGGTACGGGCAGTTGTGAACTAACTAGACTACACGAGTGCCAAATTCCAAACTCGAGTCCTCTGGAAGAAGAGCAAGTGCTCTTAGCTGCTGAGTCATCTCGTCACCTTCCCCATCCGCCAGGACAGTGTTTTAGCTGTGGCCCTCACCAAGAGTGACCCACAGACTTGCTATGAGTGTCAGTCATTCTTTTACCACTATAAGGTCCCTGAAACACTGTGAACTCAGAGGATGGTAGGGGGGAAACTTGGCTTCCAACTTACAATGTTAAAGAAAGCCACTGTGCTGATCTCAGACACCACCAAGGACCATGCTGTGTGCAAGAACTCAGCCTCCACTGTGCCCAGCCATTGCACCTGCTTCTGTGTGCTACAAACCTCAAGACTTTAGCTTAATGGTCAAGCTCTGGGCAATCAGCAAACACTGCACATAGGTTGTCTTCATTATGCTTTGGCAAAATACTAGAGAAAACTTGGGAGTAGCCCAAAGACCTCCCAAACCTACAGACTCTGAGGCAGAAAAAAACCAAACATTACTAGGTGTTGTGGTTTACATGATGCATTCAGCAGAACAGCACAGGGAGTGAACTGCTGCTTATCAGGAGAGACAAAGCAGGAGCACAAACAGGGCTAAAAGTGGAAAACAGCTGTGATGAACAGGGCCTGGTAAAACCTTCTCAAGTCAAGAAACTCAGCCTTGAAGGAATAACCAAAATAATGATGCTGCCTTTCCATGCACGTCTTCTTGCTGAAGTCAAGGGTCAGGAGGAACCTGAGGGTAGTCTGAAAGATGGTGTCTTCTTGGCTTGCAGCAGGTTTGAAAGGTAAGGACTGGTGCTACAGGCCAAGGGACAAGATGGCCCTGTTACAAAAGGGCACAGCATTATCAAAAGAATCAGTGGAGAGTCACACCTAGCTGGTGAAGGAAGGTGGTAAACATGATGGATGGCTGGAGATGTGGGCTGGAGCTGAATAACACAACTTTAGCAATCAAAAAAACCCAATACTCCAACTGCAGAGGAGTGAAGTCAAAAAAGCAGTGCTGACTGCTTTCTGTCTTCCCTTAGCAAATACTGCAGTGGTCAAGCCAGTCACTCAAGTGTTAATTATGTAAGCTGTAAGAAGAGATTATCTATGTTTCCTGGGTCCCCTCCTGTTTTGGGAGTGTTGATGCTCACTAGTTATGTCAACAGAGAAAGAGAGAAATGGCTAGGCACCACGGGCCATGGTGATATGCCTGAGTTTGGTTTTCTGTCTTGACACTAACAATGTATAAGACAGTGAGGCACTCTCTCCACGCTTTCAGGGAACAGACTGCAGCTACTCCCCATCCTCTCATGGTCTGTCCTGACTACAGCCATAGTTAGCACACACTGACACAGCACAGTAACTATTGTATTCATGTAGAAGCTTACAAGATGATGGGGCCAGTGACATGGTAAGGTGTATGCTTCCTAGCCTGAGGACCTGAGTTTCACCCTTGGAACCACATGGTGCAATGAGAGGAATGAGAGTGCCGGTTCTGCAAGGTGTTCTCTGGTCTCCACTCGTGTGCCGTAGCACACACACCATCACACTCCGTCAAACACATGCATATAAATTAAAAATGTAAAAGAAAATAGCCTACAAAATGAGGCTGCCTGTAAGACAGGCTTTCTACCCAACAAGCATGGCACTACCCTTTCCAGAGAAGTTTCTGTTTTTCCTTTTCCTCGTTTTGGGGGTTTGAAACAGGGTCTCACTGTGTAGTTCAGGTTGGCCTCAAACTTGTGATCTTCTTGCCCCAGTTTCCAGGCATGTGCCACATGGCCGGCTTAATTTCTTTTTATAGATGAAATCAGTGATTTCATCTTTCATATTTTACCCAATAAAGTCACAGCAAAGTGGAAAACATCTCAATTACCAAACTAAGTTTGCTTTCTCTTCTACAGCTGCAGCTCTGGAAGCAAGAGGCCACGTGCATTTGGTCCACCTTGTACTAGACAGCTCAGCAGCCTTGGAAGGCAATAGCTGGTAGTCTTTGTTAAGGCTTCATAAATTGGGGGTCTTAATGAGCTTCATAACTGAATGGGGGTGGAAAATAATCTGTCAACAGTACAAGTTTTCTGAACATGAAATGACCAAAAATTAACAAAATACAAATGTATAATGAACCCAGTTGCTTCTGGCAGTGCTCACCACGCTGACTTGTGTGACCTACTGCAGCCTTGGTTCTGAGCACCATGCACACACTCTGTACTAAGCACACCTGCTGTCTCACTGCACAATACCTAAAAGGCTGCCTGAAGCACCTGTGCCTACTACATGTAATCAGTCATGTTTTCCCTGCACATACATTTTCCGCTGTTACAGAAACAAAGTGGTTTCATTATGGATAAAAAAAGTTGTATTTTCCTACCATCATCTCTCAGCTTGTAAGTATCAATCAGTAAGTACACTTTTGGATTATACTGACTTAGAATGTTTGATTTTAAAACCTGCTATTTAAGAGCTGAGTTGGGGGCTAAAGAGATAGTTCAGTGGTTAAAAACATTTGCTGCTCGTGCAGAGGACTGGGTTTGGTTCTCAGTACCCACATGATGGCTAAAAACTGTCCTTAACTCCAGATCCAGGGGATGCAATATCCTTTTCAGGATACCATGGACACTGCACGCATGTGATATATTTACATGCAGACAAAGCACTTACACATATAAAATAAAATTAGACAAATAAAAAAAATTTAAGTTGCTGACTTGAGTTTCATTTAAAAAAAAAAAAAATCACTCAATGAATTTTGGCTTGGGATTAGGACAGAATTTCCAATTTCTGAAATGAACCTAAACTTATTTCTGCCTTTGTACTATGTATTTATGCAAAGCAGTGTTCTTACTATTGACAGTCATAAAAGCAAATACTGATCAATTCTTAGAACTGCTGAAGAGGTTCTATATTCCAGTACCCAGCATTTAGGTAAGAATTCACTCTTCATGCAAAAGCAGGTCCACCCATCTCCTAAGTATGTAAACATAGTAAGTGGTACAATCATACATATACCAAAGAACTGTTCCAAAATAAATTTAAGATGCCTTTTATCAACTGGGGCTGGAGAGCTGGCTTAGCAGTTAAGAGCATTTGCTGCTTTTGCAGAGGACCCAGGTATGTTCCCAGCACCCACCTGAAGGTCAATAACTGCTTCTAACTCCACTTACACCCTCTTCTGGAATCCATAGGCACTGCACATGTACACCTACACCCAAGCAAAACACTCATATACACAAAAACTTATTATCAGTACATGTTTGATATCTATTTTATGTATCTTTATACATATGCACATACATATTTTATTTATCTTTAAGCAACCTGAGGTTGTTTAAGTTTCTGACGTGAAAAGGGGTCACAAGTAAAAACCATTTTTAAAGTCCCCATCTGCTTGGAGGTCCCTGACTACTGGGAGAATGATGCGCTCTCCCACCAGAAAATACACACACGAGGACACACAATACCTTCAGTTTCAGGAGGATCTCTACTTTGAGTAGGCTGAAGGGAAGGGTGGACCCCACTGTCAGTCACTGCACACTTGAGTGAACAATGGTGTCTCCCTGCTTTAAGAATGGACATCACAGGGCTAGAAAGATGGTTCAGTGGTTAAGAGCACTGGCTGTTCTTGCAGAGGACCTGAGTTCAAGTCCCAGCACCCACATGGCAGCTAACAAGTGTCTGTAACTCCAGTTTCAGGAGCTCTGACGTCCATGGGCATTGCACTACATGGGTGCAATTACACGCATACAGGCAATACACTCATACATATTTAAAAAAAAAAGAATGGACATCACAGCTTTTTTTTTTTTCTGGTCACAGGCACAACTGGGCACTAAGATGTTTATGATGTCTAGGATTAGGTGTTTTTTTTTTGTTGTTGTTGTGTTGAGGAGTGAATGAGGGCCTCACATATCAAGGCAAACATTCTACTACGGACCCCCATGTCAGGCCCTGGAGTCTACTCTAATGGTGAAGTTCCTTTATTAATGTTACATGAAAAAGGTGAAATGTGGGGATAGAGAGTTGGCTCAGTGGTTGAGAGCACTGGCTGCTCTTGCAGAGGACCTGAGTTCAATTCTCAGTACCCACATGGTGGCTAACCACTGTCCATAACTCCAGTTCCAGGGGATCCGATGCCTTCCTCTGGTCTCCTTAAGCAGCGAACAACATAGGTGCACTTACATACATTCAGGCAGTACACTCACACACATAAAATGATAGTAAAAATTGTTGAAAAAAGAAAAGAGAAGAAAAAAGTGAAATGTATAATATTCTGCATTTCATTCCATTTTTGATACCATTTGTGGTCTTCGGTTGAACTAAAAAGGGAAAATGCTGCTAATCAAATTGACACTAGTTATTCTTATCATCTCAGCTGTAAGAAGCAACTAGACTAAATACAAAATAAAAAATACAAAAAAAAAAACCCCAAACCACATTTTAGAATTGGAACATGAATTGCATTCATGTTGAAAAACATGAGAAATGTTAACAAGCCCACAAAACATCTCCTTTTATTTACTAAAGAAAAAGAAGCCAAATGCTCACATTTAGAGAGAAGAGTCAGAGGGGGAAGGCTAACCTGGGAACATTCATTAGGCTCTTTTTATGTAATCTAACAAATCCTGCATAGCATATGAAGCAGATTCCTGTATCCTCAGAGTTCAGAGAAAAAAATCTGAGTCACAGGCAGGTTAGCTAACCTAGCCCCATTATCAAGTGGTAAACAAGGAATCAAGATTAGAACTTAGGTAGCCCTGAAAGTTATGCCCATATTTTTTAACCATTATGGTCTAACAGAATCAAAGATTCTTGTAATACTTTTTTCTGTCTCCTTTTTGTTTGAGACAGGGTTTTGCTTTTTTGTCTTTTTAGCCCAGGCTGGCCTGGAGCTTAGTATGCAGCCTGCACTGACCTCAAATGTGCAATCCTCCTGCCTCCACTTCCCTTACTGACAGGAGCCCAGAAAGAAAGTAGCCAAGTCAGTACTGGAAACAGGTTATGTGCAACCCAAAAACCCTTGTGTCTGATTTACACTCTTCAATAAAGCCTATAGTAGGTGCAAAACATGGCAGGCTTTCCACAAATACGTGTTAAGCTGTTATATGTTAAGCACTGACATTTTCAAAGCAATGGACAGAACTTTACCACTTACTTTGTAGATCTCTTCGTATGTCTCTTCATCAATCTCTATCGTAGTCACAGTTTCTTCTACATCTCCTAGTATCATATTTAAATGCTGGTCATAAGCCTGAAGTGAGAGATTTGAGAACAATGAACAGGATTCACAATATTTAAATGGACTGATTACAAGCAACACATTCAATACTTATATACAAACTTTTACATGCAAATAAAAAATAATCCTGCTATGCTGGTATACCACGCTTCCACAGGTTACTCCCAGTGACAACCGAACTGACTTGATAAAAGCATAACATTGTTTAAGACCAAAAGTGAATGTTACTTAAAGTATCCACTACCTATGACCCAAGGCAGCTTTGTAATTCATAACATTTAATTATGAGAAACAGTGAACGTTTCACTTAGACTTGAGTTCCAGCTGTAACAGTGTGTTGACAAAGGGAAAGTTGTATAACATCCTGTTGTCTGCTAAGATAATGAACAATAGTTCTCAAACAAGGATAGTCATTTGACCTCACAAAAGTGAAGCAGGCAGAGCAATGACTAACCCACTTTTTCTGGGATGTATATGTGTATGTGGTATGTGCGTATGAGTATATGTGTCTGCATGTGTGTGGAGGTCAGAGGTTGACATCAGGTGGCTTCCTCATTCATTCTCTACCGTATATACTGAGGCCTGGTGTCTTACGAACCCAGAGCTTGCTCACTGTCTAGATAGCCAGCTTGCTCTGGGGATCCGTCTTTGCCTTCTGAGGCTGGGGTTGCAGGTGAGTTACACTTGTAAGACAAGCACTTTACTCACTGAGCCATCTCCTCCGCTTCTATTTTGCCCATTTATAAGCTCCCAGAATTTATAAAGTGTTCTGTCACCTGAGGGCTCAGACAGGAAGTACTGCAACCACAGCATTCAGTGTGATCTCTAAAGTTAAATTCATTTTACTAAAAGGCAAAGCCCCTGGGGCCTGTTCAGAACCCACTTACATTTACTTGTAACAAAATGCTAAACGGTTTGTCTGCTCATATCAAGATGAAAAATAACCCTCCAGATATACGGGGAATTGCTCAGCAGCTACACAAACAAGCAAAAGGTTCAGTTGGTGAGCAAGAAGCAAACAGAAAGCGGGACCACTTAGTACTGAGGCAAGAACTGAAGAAGCCTCAAAGTTAAGGGAACAGGTGTGGCATGGGGTATCCTTCCATGCACTTAACACCCACGTAATTAAGCTTCATTCCAGTTTTCTACTCAGAGCTGACACTGCTATTTCCCCAAGTTCCTCTTCCTTCAAGGCTGGCTGGAGATCACGACTAGTCTCCCTCAGTCCTTATTTCCTCCCTGACCCCAAGGTTCTTATCTTCAGGTTTCATGGCAGAACAATTACGTTTTCTGTGACAGTCCCACTCTCAGTGGGACTGAAGTGGGACTGCCTAATTTCTTGTACTGGCTGTCACCTCAGCACAGAACTGTGTATCTAAGCCTGAGCCTCCTCAACTGCAAAGAGGGGATAATTAGTCGCAGCTACATTCACAGGGTTGTAAAAAGATTAAATGAGACAACATATTTGAACACTAAGAATAACAGTAATCAGTATTTAATCAATGCTCAGTAAATGTTAGCTATTTTTACATCAGTTTAGGTTTCAATGATAAAGTAATAAGCCAGGATGGTGTAATGCCTGTAATCCCAGCTACCTGGGAGACTAAAGCAGGAGCACTGTGAATGGGAGGCCAGTCTAGACAACTTCACAAGACCCGATCTCAAAATAAAATGTACAAGACTGGGGAGAGTAGCTTAGAGTAAGGTAAAGTCCTTCGTTGAATCCCTGTATTGTGAACAGACACCTCCTGACACCCCTCCCCCTCAAAAAACCAACACGTTCAGGAAAATAATAGCCCTGGCTGTCCTTGAACTTAGAGATCAGCCTTCTTCTGACTCCTCAGTATGGGGACTAAAGATATGTGCCACCACACCCAGCTCCTTTTTAAAATAAAATAGGTGGTATACATATGTATACATAGACACACACACACACACACACGGATATAGGTGTGCATGTATATGTTAATATACAGAAAAAATATGGATGACTATATACTCAATTTTCAACAGTGGTCATCAATAAAGGACATGGGATTTCATCTTTTTATTCTACATATTTTTGTGCTGTTTAACTTTTTTTTGTAGTGCCAGGGGTTAAACACTGAGCCTTGCCTCATGCTAGGCAAGTACTCTACCAGTGAACTGTATCTGTAGTCTACTGTCTTAATTTCTTCTTAACAAAACATATACTTACATGTCAATAACTAAAGAAAAACAGCCAAATCCCCTGCCACAATTACCTTTAAGAATGGAGAAAGTGTCAGGCATGGTGGTACAAGTCTATAATACTAGCTCTAAGGAAGTAGAGTCAGAAGAGTTTGAGTTTGAAGCCAGACTGAGCTACATGGCAAAACCCTGTCTGAAACAAATACAAAGGACATATAAGTTTATAAATATGCAGAAGAGACAACAAAAATGTTCTATAACATTCCTGATAAGGGAAAAGTATTAAAAATATGACTAACAGACAGCTGTATTTGACTAATCCAAATGACTTTCTAATTTTCTGCCATAATTCAAAATAGTCTATTTTGCAGTTTTTAAATTTCAAAGGAGATAAGGATGATAGGGATACATTTAAGATGATTTAACAAACTTACATGTAATCTGCCTCGAAGTTCTCGATCATTTCTCATCTTCACATAAATTCGCTCATCCAGGCTGAGCCTGATGAGATCCAGGGGTTCCTCTACTGTATTAGTAGTCTGTTGCTGATAAAAGAAGCCGGCTTAGGAAGGAATCCCAGAGGAGTATGGTGTTTGAATCACTGCCTAATATTGTGTCTGGTCTCACATGGAGGAAGAAGAGAACTGACTCTTCTGAAAATTGTCCTCTGACCTCCATATACTTACATACATGTGCATGTGTACACACACACCTAAATAAAATTTTAATTAAAAAAATCTGGATGTAGTTCACACCTATAATCCCACCATTTGGCTGGATGAGACAGGAGGATTGCTGATAGTTTGAGGCTAGCCCGGGCAAAGTATCTTTTAAAAATAGTAGTGATGAGGCTCTGTGTCTGCCTAATATTGTCACCAAGCATGAAAGTTTAAGAACAATGCCTCCCATGCAATCCTGCTATATAAATGAGGGCCAAGACATATTTATGTAGGAAGGAGTTAAATAGCAAAGAAACGACGACTGTACTTTGTTTCCTCAAAATCCCAAGTGCTGTACCCAATTTCAGGTTAAAGGGAGTCATTTTTAGGGACCTTACCTTTAACATGATTTACAAAACATTCAAGAATACCTACCACATAAAATAATGAGAGGTAAAGATTTAAGGAAAGACTTTGAGGCCAGCACAAGGCAGGCTGAGTGTAGGGTGCTAACTGGTCCAGCTGATAGGGGTTAAAATACTGAGCTGGAGTCAGGCAGTCTGGGCAACTCCAGGCTCTGACCTGGTTCTTCTCAACTGGGATTAAATTCATGTACTTCATTACTTCATTTGTAAACTGGGGAAGCCATACCTTCCCCTCAGAGTTACGGTGACTAAGTGATTTAATCTCTACTGAATAGAAATATTTATACATGGTTCTCATCACTACTATTTTTAAAAGATACTTTGCCCGGGCTAGCCTCAAACTATCAGCAATCCTCCTGTCTCATCCAGCCAAATGGTGGGATTATAGGTGTGAACTACATCCAGATTTTTTTAATTAAAATTTTATTTAGGTGTGTGTGTACACATGCACATGTATGTAAGTATATGGAGGTCAGAGGACAATTTTCAGAAGAGTCAGTTCTCTTCTTCCTCCATGTGAGACCAGGTTTAGATTCAGGTTGTCAGGCTTGCACTGCAAGCACTTTTACCTGCTAAGCTATCTCTCAGCCCCACATCTAGCTCTTATAATTCTTTTTATTTTATTTTATTTTTTTGGACTTTTTCAGACAAGGCCTCCCTGTAGCCCCAGCTAGACTAGAAGTCTCTAAGGTTGACAAGGCCAGCCTTGAACTCACAGAGATCCACCTGCCTCTGGGAACTGAGTCCTCCTGAGTGCTGGGACTTAAGGTGTGAGCCACCACACCTGGCTTATGATTCTTATTTTTAATACCATCTTTTGCTTGCTTTAAATTTAAGGACAATCTTTTTCCTGGTCATTACTATTCAAGAACTGTTGGAAACTGGTTTCAGAGGTCAGAGTATGACTTGGAAGCCACTAGGAATGGGTGGTTCCAGCTATCAAGGGCAGGCAAGAGTATTCACTAAGAACTTCTACAGTTGTACCCCAGGCCACTGGAAAGTGACTGAAGATTGCAGGCTGCACAGATTTAAGAGGCTAGACAGTGGGAAACAAACAAAACCCCCTGACTTCAACTGGTGCCTTTATCCTCCCACCTAAGTTAGAAAGGCGCTTGTTAAGAATAAGACAGACAACCACTGGATTATAACAGAAGTCACAGTTCCCTCACTAGTTGTGGGAGACAGATATTAAACAAAGAAGCACATATTTAAAATAATGTTATGAAGAAAAACACGATAGGGTAGTCTGCGTGTACGTGATGAGTAAAAGTGGCCATGGAAATCCAGCTGTATCTAAAGAGAAGGTGAAGGCGCCTGTAGGTCCATCTGCTGTCCTGTATACAAGGTTTTTGCTTGCTTTCTTCACACACATCGCAGTTTCTCTCACGTGACTACATTTTTTTTATCTGATCTACATCAGAGTGCACTCCAAGTGAGTCACACTAGTGCTTAGCCGCGCAGTAACCTGGTGTCCACTATCACGCTTTCTGGCGGGATCCTGACAGCTAGCTCCGAGAGGCGGGTAAGGATAACCGCTCTCATTCTACAGATAAAGGGAGATGATGAGAGCGATGAACAGCAAGACCGGCTGCGCGAAGGAGCTCTCTAGGACTGCGGGAATATCCGGGCAGGGAGCGACTACGGAATGCCGAGGTGGCCAGGAAAGAAGAGGCAGACCGCTTCTCCGTGAGCGTGGAGAGCTCGGGCCCGGACGGGAGGGCGGAAGCACTTCCTCGGCAAGCTCCTCCGGACGCTTACCTGATCCACGTCGTCCGCCATGTTTCAAACCCTGCGCCCTTTCCCAGCTCTCGCGAGAACAGAAGAGCCCTTCCGCACCCGGAAACGTGAGGGCGCGACGCACCGGAAGTAGACCTAGACGTTGTGTGCGTTCCTCCGTGTCTCCAGTAATGTCCTCAGGGGCGGAGCTTCTGCGGGGGCGTGGCCCGGCACACAGGAGGGGGTGCGGCCAACGCCTGGCCCGCCTCCGGGCGGACCCTTTGCGCAGCGGCTTTCTGGGACCTGGCATCTGGAGCCGAGACCCAGGCAGGCGGCATGGCTCGGAAGCGCAGGGCCCGCGGTAGGCGGCGGGGACGGAAGCCGAGCGGCCTGGACGCTCAGGGCGAGAGTGCAGCCCGGCCTGCGGAGAGCGAAGCGGGTGAGAGCCGGGCCGAGCGCGTGTGCTGGGAGCCGTCGGAGGCGCGGGCCGGCGGCGGGGCCGAGCGCGTCGATGGCGCGCATCCTCTGCGCGTCCCTGGGTCGTTGTCTCCGTGCTCGGATGCGCGCTCCCCGCCGCGGCTGAGTAGATCCTCCCGTAACGGTTACTATGGCCCCGAGGGTGAAGTCCAGCCTCCGGGCAGGTGTTAAGGGCCGAGCCGAGAGAGGCTTTGCAATTACCTTGTGTCTGGGGAGACGGAAGAAGCGGGACAAAGTGATGTGGTGTGCTGACTTCTAGAATAACAAGCCAAATTCCGGACGCCCATCCGGTGTGACTCCCCGCTCCCGATTTCTGATGCGCTTCTTAACTTGGTCCGGAGCAAAGCGGACCTGTTTCCATGAACGATTCCTTTCACCCATCTGTTTAAACGCCTTACTCTTTTTCTTCCGATTCGTCAGCAACTTCCAGTTCAACCTCGGAGCTACCTAAATCTACCCAGTTATCTTTATTTTCATAGCTACAGATCTGACCTAATCATCTTTCAGTTGGATGAGTGAGTGAAGTTACTCTTTTCTGTCCTCTCCCCATCCTTCTGCAACACATCTCCACCCAGCAGCCAAAGTAGTGTTAATAAGAAAACACATGCTCAGCTCCTACTTCAAATTTTGAGCTTTTCTCTAAGCATAGCATCCCCCTCACTTAACATGGTCCACACTCCACCACATGATTTGGATCCCGTTTTAGAGCTTATCTGTTGCTTCCTTTCC
Organism: Eospalax fontanierii; assembly: GCA_035773235.1. NCBI lineage: Eukaryota > Metazoa > Chordata > Mammalia > Rodentia > Spalacidae > Eospalax > Eospalax fontanierii. Next base: position 86,882,727 of record CM069526.1, read on the forward strand.
AGATATCCTCATTTATTTTGACTTTTCTTGTTTTAAACCCAGGCTGACCTGGAACTCTAGAACTTCTCCTGTCTTGTCCCCCTGAGTCCTGGGATTACAGATACATATGTGCCACCGTGCCTGGCTCTTACTGGCTGTCATTTTGTTCCTCAAGTATGCTGTTTATTTCTTCCCTGGAGCCTTTGCCTACGATGTTCCTTTTGCCTAGAATGCTCTTGATGGCTCTTACTAGGGCAATTTGCTTCCCTTTGGTCTAACACACTCCATGATCTTTCTTAGTCATTGGCAGGTACCCCTACCACAGAAACACAATTACTGGCTTCCCAGCCTCTTTTCAGTCTGTAATGGTCTTAAATTTTGATTGCCTATATAGAATGTAACTGCATGAAAACATGTCTGATTTGCCAGTGTCCTATCTTGTTCTTTCCCTTGTTTGCATCCCTGCATGTACTAAAAAGCATTTTAGACATGTGCAAATGCATGATGCTGGAGAAGGTATATCTACATCTAAAATAATTGGATAGAAAACTAGGCTTGATTAGTATTCCCAGTGCTCCTGCTCCACTAGATTCTGTCATTGTGTACAGCCTGTAAGTTCATTGTCTATTAGGAAATAGTAATACTTCCTGAACTTGGGAGTTGGCTTACCCCACAACTTAAATGTAATGGGCTTCATTTTATTCATTCCTTTACTCATTCAAGACAGTTTTTGAGTATCTGCTACGTGTTGATCACCAGTTAGGTGACATTAGAGACAAATGTTTGAGGAATTTTAAAAAATTAGTCTTGACAGACACTTGGATATAAAATACCCAGAGTGGTGCATGGTCAGTATGGGCACAAGCCTTTGTAGTTTCCAGAGGAAAAATCAAGTTTGATGGGAGAGATTGGGACATGCTCTCTGAAGTGTTGTTTAATGTGTGACTAAAGTCACATATTAAAGGATGGGCAGTGTTTCAGTAAGAGATGTGATAGAGGGTTGGCATTACACCCAGATTATGTTTTGGCTGTCTGGCAATTCAAACATTAAATTTCAGTCAGATGGAAGTGGTTTCTGCCTGAAGAACATTTCTCCAAGGTCAGTACTTCACCTGGTTACCAGCTTCCTGTAGCCGCATAGTTGTGGGTTTTCAGGGAGGTAGCGTATAAAGCTTTTGGCATGGCTCGGTGTTAAGTAATCAGCTTGATTAGTGGGAATCTCATAGCCTACAAGTAGGAAAGGCTGCATTCAAGCTCTGTCCAAACTCCACGTAGTGGAGCTAGTAGTATGTTTCCAAGCAGTTTGCAGGGTCTGAAGTCTCTGCTGTGTGTTAGAGAACGAACTCAGACCTGCTGTTGTGATTTAGACTGCAGGAAAATAATTGGGATGGTTGGGTGTAGTATCCATACAGAAGATTTAAAGAGCACCACTGTACACGCTTGTGTGCTTTTGATCTTTGGGAACAAAGAGCGTGGTCATCTCCTCACCTTGTTTAAACAGCGCCTCTGGTTTCTTAGTGTTTCTTCTCTGTGTTAATGCCTTCATTGGTGAAATTTATTATTTCTCCAACTTAAAAAAATTTGTGTGTGGGCCACTGGAGAGATGGCTTAGCAGTTAAGAGCAACACTGGCTGCTCTTGCAGAGAGGACCAGGGTTTGATCCTTGAGCACCCACGTGGTACCTAACAACTGTCAGTAACTCCAGTTCTAGGGAATCAGACACCTTCTTCTGACCTTCTCGGGCATTGTATGACATGGGTGCACTTATATAACATGCAGGCAGTACAGTCATATACATTTTTTAAAAAGACTGTTGGCTGGACACAGTATTGAATAGGCCAGTGGGAAGAACTGAAGTGCCAGAAGGGCAGGGACCTCAGCATGGAAATCAAGCTAAAGAGTGTGAGTTTATTCTAGGTGCTATGGGAGGTTATTAGAAGCTGTATGCACATGTTCTTAACACATCTCCGTGGCTGGTTGAGCAAGCCACAGTGGCATTTATTTTATCGTTGTTTTTTATTTTTGGTATTTGTATTAGTTACTTTTCTGTTACTGTGATAAGACACCATGACCAAGGCAACTTATAGAAGGAAGAGTTTATTTGGCTTACTGTTCCAGGAGAAAGTCCATAATGGCAGGGGAGGCATTTTGGTGGCAGGAGCAGAACTTAGGGATCACATCTTCAAGCAGGCACAGGAAGCAGAGACAGGAAATCCAGCAAGAACTCTTAAAGCCTGCCCTTAGTACTGTATGTCTTCCAGCAAGGCTCTTACTCCCTAAAACCTCTCAAAACAGAGCCACCAACTGGGGACAGTGTTCAAATACTTGGAGCCTGTGGAGAACACTTACTCAAACCATACAATCTTTTTGAGACATAGTCTCTCTGAAGCCTCAGCTATCCTAGAACTTGTTTTGTAGACCAGGTTGGCCTTGAACTCACAGATATCCACCTGCCTTTGCCTCCCAGGTACAGGGATTAAAGGCGTGTGCCACCAAGCCCGGCTAAATTTTTTAAATTCTGTGTATGAATGTTTTGCCTGTGTGTATGTAGGTATACCAGAAGAGGGTGTCAGATCGCTGGGAACTGCAGTTCTGGGCAGTTGTTAACTTCTGAACCCAGACCCTCTGGAGGGGAGAGCCGTCTCTCTAGCCCCTCATTTGTATGAATATATTATATTTGCAAATCAAGAAAGTGTCCCTTTCTATATTTATGTTATTTAAATTGATAGGTATGCAGAGATTACATTTTAGGTACCCTAGTTTAACTAAAGTCTATAGCTTGTGAACTCCTAATTTTCCCTTAACAGAAAACAGTTATTTAAGAACATCAAGTTGTTTTTTAGTTGCTATAGGTTGAGCATCCCTAATCCTAAAATATGAGATCTGAGATGTTCAGAAATCTGAGACTTGACAAGAAGTTATAAATTTTGCATTTTCAACTTTTAAAGAATATTTTATTTTTATTTTATGTGTATGAATGTATTACCTGCATGTGTATAAGTGCACCTGTGTCATGCCATGCCTGAAGAGATCAGAAGAGGGTGTTGGAACTGGAACTAGAGTTAGGTACAGTGGTTAGCCACCCTGTGAGTCCAGGGAACCAAACCCTAGTCCTCTCAAGAGCAGTTAATGATCTTAACTGCTGAGCCATTTTTCTAGCCCCACTTTTAACTTCTAAAGTTGTTGCAGTTATTTAAAAACATGAAAAGTTCTTGGTATCTAAACAGTGGTGGTACTAAGTAGTTTAGATAAAAGAACATCTGGCGATCCTACTCCAACCCTGAGTCTGCTGAGGTGTCTGGTGTACAAGAGCCATTTAGTCAGATTGAAGAGGTTGTGTAGTAGTGTATGCTTTGCCCTAGATATATAGCAGGAAAACGGATTAGTGAAAAAAAAAAGGCATATGAACTTGGAGCATTTCATGTCAGAGGACTGGGTTATCTCTTAAATAATTCTTGGCAGGTAGAGAGTAAGCAAGGTATTAATCAAATATTTTTTCTTGCTGGAGCTTGGCCACAGCTTAAGGTTTGGAAGTTACAGTTACGGTGGTTTCTATTTTAGGAGGAATAGGACAAGATGCCTGTGAAGGAGAGTGGTTTGGGGTATAGCTCAGCGTCGTGCTTTTCTCTCGTGTGTGCAGGGCCCCGCATTTACTCTCCAGCACTGAACAGCAATGGTTTTTACTATGGCCATAGACTAGGCTGAGGGTGGAGAAAGGCTGAGGACTGGCTGCTGCCAAACACAGATGGTAAATGGTGGTGGAGATGTGGTCTTGTGACCCTGTACATAAGCCACACACTGTCTGTACCTTCTCTTGACACCTTTACCTCTCCTTCCGTGTTGTCACTTAGATGACTTTGAAGATGAGAAAGCGAAACCCCCGAAGAAGAAGTGCTTTCTCTCAAAAGCTTCCCAAGCAAAGAGGAAGAGAGGCCACAGTGATCCAGGGGGCTCAGCGGATGGTCCAGCGAAAAAGAAAGTGGCCAAGGCAAAAGCAGTTAAGCCTGAGACCCCCAAGGCTCTGAAGGAGGAAGCCCTCAGCGACAGTGAAGATTTCGGGTAAGATGGCAAAGCTTGGAACTCGGAGGCAGTTGTTCCCATCAGAGAAGTGTGGGTGATAGAACTCCTCTTTGCTCTCATCATGGGATCTTGGGGGATGAGAATCTAAGCATTTCTAGAATAGAGGAGCTGGAGACTTGAGAGTTTTCAGATGAGTATAGTGGCAGCACAGTGATTTTGGTCTGGTGCTCTTTCAGCTACCCAGATACCCTACAGAGAGGCAGAAGCTGCTCCTGCCACTCCTTTGTTGTTTTACAGTGTTCTCCTCGAGTACACACAACTGCTGCCTGGTTGGACTTTGAGCATTTGCTGGGCACATTCTTGTCCCTCGCTGCCCTTCCTGGCATTTTGGTTTTGTTTGCTTGCAGTGCTGGATATCAAACCCAAGGCCTTGTACTTGGTAGGCAAGTGCTCCACTGCAGAGCTACCCCAACACCTCTCTGCCCTTGAGTTGTGCTCACATTGCCCTTCCTACCCGGAGTGCTTTCTTCCTCAGGCCTGTCTGAAGCCATCAGTTCAAATCTTCAGTTTCTTCCTCTTTTCTGCTCCCATTTCCTGCAATTTTGGAAGAGTTAACTTGTGTGCTGGAATGATGGTTATTTATGCCTCGTACCAAGGTTTGCTACCTCTTGAGTCTCAGAGTGGAACTAGGCCTGCTTTATGTTCTCAGGCCCAGCAGCATCTAGGACTGGACCTTTAATTTGCCAGACACTGTGTCTTTGCAGTGAATGAACATCCTCGTTGAGATGTAGGTAGCAGGGAACACGAGGCTAGGTGATCAGCGGCCGCCTAAGACTGTTTCAGGGTGGATCAGTAGAGGAAAATAGCCAGGAGTTCTCTTGCTTGAAACAAACCCAGCCTGTGTTGTGAGCCTTTGTTGGTGTGGGAGAGCCATCCAGCAGAGGGCAGCAGTGGGAAGGACTGGGGAAGCAGGCAGACTCTCCACTGTTTCTCGTCTCTTCTGTCCTTAGCCCAAAAGAATGCCGTTGAGCCTTCTAGTTTGCTGACTACCTTCAGGGGTATCTACATAAAGATAGGCCAGGAGGCTGCTGAGGAAAGCTCTGGATCCCCCATTTCTCTAACCTGAGAGTTAATTGGTCCAAACCCTTAGTTCACAAGCATTTCTGCTATTTGTCATACAAATTTGTGTTGCCATGACCTTGAGAGAAAGTGGTAGGTAAAAACAAAGAATGTTATAGCTCAAGACTGAGACTATTTTAAATGTCTGTGCTAAAATCTTATCTATGTTATCCTGATGCCAAATATCAATGTTTATACAAGCTGAAAGTAACTCAGTTCTTTATATATACATATATAGATACGGTTTGTATATATGAATTTGCAGAAATATGTCAATGCACTAGTGATCATTTAAGAATCACTGTTCAGCTAACTGCTTGTCTGTGTAGTTTTTGGCTTAGCTAGTAACTGCCCTCTTTGTTGTTTTTGATGCCCAATGCATGATCACCCCTCACTTGTCTTGAAGTTAGGGTTGTACCAGTTTTAGTGTCCTTATGCCAAATTTCCTAACATAGGAAAAAAGCACTGTTTAACTTGGTTCATGGAGGAATGCAGTGTGGATCCCCACTCTTCTTTCTGGCCTCCATCTATCACAGCTTTCTGGGACTCATGGAATTACTGTGGTTTCTTTTAGCTTTCCCCTCACCATTTTGAGGCACAGTGTTCTTCACATGGATTATAAGTTATTAGGTTCTTTCTGTATTTTATTTATTTATTTATTTTTAAGACAAGGTCTTTCTCTGAAGCCCAGGATGCCCTCAAACTCACAATCTTTTTGCCTCCCAAGTGCTGGGATCACAGGTGTGTACGTCCTTGCCCTGCTTCCCTCTAAAGCATATTAGTATTAGGTCTGCATTCTGAGCACATCTTTCGGACTTTCTGATGGAGGAAACAAGGTTCACTGCCCGCTTGTCTTTACAAACCTAATCACAGCAGATTCTCAGTGAACAGGAGGAGGAATCTTTTACTCTGGATAGCCTGAGTGTAACACTGGGATGTCTGAGCCTTCTGCATCTTTGATTCTTACACAGGGACTTTGCAGGTCACATCAAGAAGGTAAAGCATCCAAAGAAAGAGGTGGTGGACAAAGGCAGTGATGGAGATGAGGAAGAAAGTGACGATGACTGGGAGGAGGTCGAAGGTGAAGCAAATGTCTTGTTTTCAGAACTGTTGGATTCCCTGTTTCTTGTCGGGAGCCAGATCATGTATTACAATTCTATTGTTTTTGAAACAAAGACCAAAATCCCCTAAAGTAGGAACTTGCTTTAAGCGGGGGGAAAATCCATGAGTTGCCAAGAAGGTATGTTCTCTTCCTCTGGAGACTCTCAGTGGAGAAGCTATAAACAGAGAGGCAGCATGGGTAGAAAGAGCACAGTTGACAGCAGTTTTTTTGAGGTAGTTGGTTTGTTCTGGGTTCAGAGCCCAGTATTGCCCCGTGTAGCTGTCTGGGTAAGTACTTTGCTTCTCTGAAGTGTTTCTTCACTGGTCATGTTCTGTAAACTGGATGCTACAGTGAGCTGTGCCCAATCTGGGTTCCAAGACCTGGGGAAGGAAGTCTACAGGTACACTAGACCTGGGTCATGCTATGTACATAGTACACAGTGATTGGCAGCTATGTTAGCTCTCTGATTCCTTCTGTCCAGCATACTCCCCTGGCATTTTATTTTGACAAGGTTCAAATCTACAAAAGAAAAATGAGAGTGGTGTATCTACTCTTTACCTGGCTTCCTTAACATTGAACATGTTATCTCTGTAAGTATTCATTGTTGGGACTATTTGAAAATAAGTTTCAGACACCCCAAAGCTTGGCTTCTAAGTATTTTAGTATGCATTTTCTAAGAAGACTGCATTCTCTTATGTGGCTTATCACGCCAAAGAAAATAACCCCCCAGTTGTTTTAAAAATGTCTTTGTAGCCATATCTTTTCTAATCCAGGATCCAGTTAGTTTAAGCCTTGCATTTGGTTGTTATGTCTCTGTAAAGTTTCTTTTCATCTAGAAATGTAAGCCCTCTTCCCCAGCGTACCACCTTTAATTAATTAATTTGTGGTACTGGTGATTGAACTCATTGTCTTATGAGTGTCTCTCAGCAACACCCCCAGCTTTTTTTCCTGAGGGTGTGTCAGGCCTACATAGCAGCACAGCATCTTGCCAGCCTCCAGCCTTTTCTTTGCTCTTTTTTTGAGACAGGGTCTTCCAAGACTGCCAGCTGGTCTGGAACTTGCTGTGTAGAACAGACTGGCCTCGATCTCACAGAGATTTGCCTGCCTCTGCCTCCCAAATGCTGGGATTAAAGGTGTTTACCGTCATACTTGGCCAGCTCTACTATTGAACCTGTTATGTAGCCCAGGCTGACCTGGAACGATGGACCTTCCAGTCTTACAGATGTGTGCCACCACACCTGGTACTTTTTTTTGGCTTTGCAGAGTAGTACCTGCTTTGAAAAGTTCTAATGTCTTGTTTTTAGCCAAGCATCTTTTTACCATGTATATTTCTTACAAATGTAAATTAAGTTCCACAATTTGATTAAATTTAGATGAAGGCATTTTGGGCAAGAATTCTTCATAGGTGATGTCACCTCATGCTGCACCCACTGAGAGGAGCCTTTTCCCAGGTGTCCCTGTGCTCACTGCAGGGTTGAGTGAGCGCCCCTCCCTGGCCACCTGTATTCTGGCGTGAGACGTTCCCTCTTACACCGTCCTTGTTCTAGACCAGAAGAAGCTAATCTTTTCTTTCAAGAGGCTCCGTTTTCTTTAGTATATACTAGTGTGCAGAAGTGAAACTCTCTCACAGATGGGCTCCCTGCCAACATATCAGGCCTCTAGGCTCCCAGCATCTTCAGAGGGGCTCTTGGTAATGAGGTTCATAGTTAGGCCCAATGCAGCCAACTCAGTGCCCTTCAGCTGTTGTGCTTTAGTTTTCTCATTTGAAGATTCCTCGTCCCTGGATTATTTTGTGGAATAAATGATAAATAAATGTAAATAACCTGGTAGCCAGTGTGTTGCAGGAACCTAAGGCATACTGGGTAACAGACCTCTGTATCCATTCCTGACTTCATTCGTCCCAACAGAACCCTGAGTTTGTTCAGTACATTACCTATTATTAATAGTGACTTTAAAAATCACTGTTGATAGAACTTACTGAGCCTGTGCTGAACATGGGAGAAAATTCTGCCTCTTCTCAGTCTGTTCTGCCTGTGAAGCCAGTGGAGATAGAAATTGAAACACCAGAGCAGGTGAAGACAAGAGAAAGACGGTAAGACTGGGTTTTTTACTTCTTGGTTCCCGATCTGTGTAATGGGCAGCAAGATAGACTTACAAAAAACTTTGAGAAACAAATAAGTATGCTGGACTGAGTGTCAGAGTAGCCAGAATCCACAGGTGAGAGCCCTGGGTTTATGTTTAGGACTGGGACGGGGAATCTTGGTATCTTGCCCAGGTGGGAGGTGGAGAGAAGGACCTTCTGCATACCTAGGACTGAGCATTTTGGCTATCCCATAGTTTTTCTACTCTTCAGAGCAGTGTTACAGACGAGGAGCCAGAGGTTCTGAGAGCTTAAGTAACATTCTGAGAACGACTCAGCCAGTGAGTGAGGATCTGAGACCCAACCATGAGATGACTCGGCACTCATACTTTCCTACTCTGTGCTGCTGTAAAGCTTGAGACAGTGCCCACTGTAGTAAGGAGTGATGCCCTACCCAGGGTGCCCAGTTCCTAAGTAGCCTCTGATGGCCTAGGATAATGGAGCATAAAAGCTGGCTAATGGGGTCCACTCTGATAGGCACGTTTTAGAGAGGGAGATGTCATGTCATTCAGGAAATGCCAACTTTCCTATGGATTTATGGGACACAGATTTGCAGGACAGTCATATAAATGACTGCATTAATTTCGCTTCAGCATGGTGGTTTAAAGAGGAAGTCAGTAGTCAGGATTCTGGAGAAAAGGAGCTCGGGGTCTGAGTGAGACCTGGCTTGCTGGTAGGTGATAGAACACTGGGTGGACCTCAGTGTCTGAGAGTGGGTTTGTGGATGGGAAGGAGCAGACAGTGGTTGCTTTCAGATTTGCCTAATAGCAGCCTTGTGCAGGAAGCAGACTTCGGTGTCTGTTGAGGAGTTGGGGACACTGGGGTCTGTCTCAGCTTCCTGCCACACTCCCAGATTTCTCTCTGTGCTGCAGTGAGAAGATAAAGATGGAGTTTGAAATGTATCTGCGGAGGATGATGAAGCGTTTCAATAAAGAAGTGCATGAGAACATGCACAAAGTAAGAGCAATGAGTGACTGGAAGGGCAAATCTAGAGGTGACAGACCTGGATGAGGTACTGTCCACAGAGGCTGGGGTTAGAGGAGCTAGCTAAGAGGAATTCCTGCCGTTCTTGGTGAGTACTGGAGATGAAAGAGGAGAATCAAAATAGCTCTGCATTTGGAAGCTTCAGTGAGGGGAATGGGGTAATACCATGCATTAGCAGAGTTAATCAGTAAGGGAGAAGGAGGACCAGCCTAGGAAAAGCTTGGGGCGGGGGATAGGGGAGACCTCCATATAGTTATTACAGTAGGTTGGTAAAGGGTAGGGTGAGGTGAGAGTCAGAAGAGGGGAGTGGTATGGTGATGTGCAGAGGGTGGGTTCAGACACACAGGTAGTGGAGAGTAGTTAAGGAGCCCTGCACTCAGCCTGTGTTAGTAGTTCTGAGCACTCTCTATCTCCCACTCACTGTCCCTGCTGGCCTCACTGCAGCAGAGCTCAGGTAATAATGTGACTTTTCATCTGGAAATCCCGCAATATGTGTCTATAAAAGGCACTCGGAAGAAAAAGTTTGTATTCTGAGCTCTGACACTTCATTGAGTGAGTACATAGAGGGGGTGAGACACAGTCTTGGAACCTGTCTGATGCAGCCTTTGTACTTCCTGGTATGTAGAAGCCCCAGCAAATGTTTCTTGTCCAGCAAGCATCTGAATAAACTTAACAGCAAACTTCCTGCTAGTTCTCAGCCCTTGCTCCATCAGCCCTTGTCCTTCCCTCCACAGGTTCACCTGCTGTGCCTGCTGGCAAATGGCTTCTATCAAAATAGCATCTGTAGCCAGCCAGATCTGCTGGCCATTGCCCTCTCCATCATCCCAACTCGCTTTACCAAAGTGCCACCTCGAGACAGGGATAGTTGCTACCTCTCGAACCTGGTGAAGTGGTAAGGTAGTCTGCTGTTCTTTAGAGCTGGAGTGTAGGGTTGGGTTTCTCTTGAGCTAGCTTAGGTCAGCTCTGTAGATCTCCCCTGAGGTGGTAAGTTGGCATCAGGCAAGGGTGTGGCATCAAAGAGAGGGAAGTACCAAGATGATCATGACCATGGAAGAGGGTGTAGGCTGGCGAGAGACTGATGTGCACCCAGTAGTTTAGGTAGAGTGAGGAGTGCTAAGGCAGAAGAGTGTGGGGACCAAGGTGCTTCCCTCAGGTGTGCAGTCTGGGGAGGATGCCCAAAGAGGTACCATCTGAGTTGATCTTCAGTGATGGTTGAAATTACCTAGCCAGCTGGGCAGAGCCAAATGCAAGCAGGCGAGTCTTGAGTCCACCCCTGCTTTTGGTTTTCTTGGTTATAAAAACTAGAACTTCCCTCACTTTGACCACTGTACAGAATGCATGGTGTCTCCTCAGGTTCATTGGAACATTCACCGTCAATGTGGACCTTTCAACCAATGAGCAGGACAGTCTGCAGACAACCTTGGAAAGGAGGTTTGCCATTTATTCTGCGAGGGATAATGAAGAGGTGGTCCATGTAAGTGGCTCTCTGATGGCAGTGCCCACTAATGGGGATGAAAATACATCATAGAGGATTCCTGTCAGTCCATACAGAGAGACTAGACATGGCAGTGTTTGACGTCTTTGGTCCTCCACAGATTTGGCTTTGAAGAGTGTAAGATGTCAGGCACTGTTTCTGTCTGTATCTTATGTCATCAGCTCTTTAGTCTTTTCCGGAAGCTGAGGCAGGGATGGCTACAGTGAAGGAATTTGGGTTTAGAGATGTCACTTAGCTAGTAGCAAACTAGCTTAGTCATCCAGACCTTGAGCCCCATGCTTTTAGGAACTGTGCTTGAAGGAACTGACAAGTTGCCATTGGTGCAGTGCAGCCAGCCAGAATATGGACAGGACCCAGACTGCATGCATTTCCTTGAACTGTCCCTTTCTGTTCCCAGCGTGCCACATTGCATTGAGTTGTCCCTCGCAGTCTCCTCCAGGTTGTGATGGTTTCTTGGTCTTTCTCTGTCTTTGATGATCTTCATACTTTTGGAGGGAGAGAGTCCAGGGATGTAGCACGACAGGCATTGCTCTCCTGTTGAGCCACTTCTCCCAGCTCTTGGCCCACCTTAGCCTCCTGGATGCTAGGGTTAGAGGTATGTGCCATGTGAATGGCACTTCACACATGGCTTTGATTTTTTTAACCTCAGAAGAGGGAGGGCAAAGGTAATGAAGTTTTTCATTATCACTTGGCTTCTGAGATTAACCTACCTTCGTTTTTGATTTTTCACCTCTGACTCTTTCCAGGTATATTAGTCACTTTTGTGAGAGAAACAGTAACCAAGGGAACTTATAAAGAAAGAGTTTATTTAGTTTATGGTTCTACAGGGAAAGAGTCCATTATGATGGGGAGGTGTGGCAGAAGAGATGGCTGGAGTAGACACAAAAGCTAAGCGCTCACATCTTCAAGCAGGCACAGGAAGCAGAGAGTGACTAGAGATCCTGCAAGGCTTAAGAACTCTTAAAGCCCACCCCAGTGACATGCTTCCTCCTGCGTGGGCATACCTTCTAAGACCTCTCAAAAGACTGCTATCCACTGGGAACAAAATGTCTGAATATTTGGAGCCTATGGGGACATTCTCATTCAAACCACCACACCGGGGCATTGTGACTGATGAGAGTGGTAGGAGCTGGTCTGTGTGTGGAGACCTCATGCAGTGTGTTAACATTGTGGAGAGATCTCATTGCAGTGTGTTATCACTGTATGGGGAGACCTCACTGCCCTGTTATTGTTGTCTCAAGGTGATTCACCCCAAGGGGGTGGCTCCCATCCACAGGTCAATAGAACTTTCAAAGCTTCAACCTCCTGTTGAAAAATTCAGTGTGGGGAGTGCAAAATAGGAAACACACACGTGACCCAGTGCTGATAGTATTTCCATATTTTCTTCCCAAAGTAGTATTTTGTTTTATTTTCTTTAGTCATAAACACAGCAGTCAGGGCAATCAGAAGATAGATAAGCAGATGAAAAACAACATTAACCCTGTAAACATCTGTAGCCCAGATTAGATATTTTTTCAAGAGTACATGTATGTCCATATTTATATTCATAAAATAATTTTTTTCTTCAAAAAATGTGATGACATTTTCTTTTCCGTTAACATTAGTAAACATCTCACTTTCCTGTGAGTCTCTGCAGTTCCTTTGTGATAGTACTGAGAGGCTGGTTCCCTGCACTCAGGGATGTGGTTTCCCGTTTTCTCCTGTCGCAGCAGAACACATTGGGTTAACTACTCCTCCATCAGTATCACTCTTCAGTTAAATATATTCTTCTTGTCACAGATATTTCTTTTGATTCTCCGGGGTCTGCAGTTGCTCACCCGCCTGGTGTTGTCTCTACAGCCCATTCCACTGAAGTCATCTGTGACAAAGGTGAGTTTCTAAGGGGTTTCTATAAGGTCCAGTGATTGGCCCACAATGAACACAATCAAGACAGTATGCAAACGACAAGAGCAGTTTTATTCTCGAGAATCAACCAGCTTGCTGGGGTCCACCATTCAGAGAAATGGCGACCCGAGGCAGTAGCTCGCAGGCCTTTTAAGCACAGTTAGGGGATTTCCAAACGGGTATTGGGAAACTCAGGCTAGGACTGGATAATGGTTAGAGTGGACGTATGCAGCAGTTAGAGATTGGTCCTTAGTCCATCTGACTCAACAGGTTTTGACCCTAAGAGGGGATGTTTGTCTAAGATACGTTTCCTGTGGTTAAACTGCAGTTGCTGACTGGTCAAGGCTGGGGATGAGAAACGAAAGTGAACAAGAGGCAAAACCTAAGGCCAAGCTAAAATGAAGGATATCAAAAATGGAGTTTGTTAAGTTCCTACAGTTTCCAGAGAAAAAGTCTTGTTGATCAGGGAAGAGTGATAATAATCTCAAATTTTTAAAAAAGGCATTGTCATATTTTTTACTACATTTTTATTTGGTGTGTGTGTGTGTGTGTGTGTGTGTTTGCTATGTGCCACGGCACATGTGAGAATGTCATAGGATTACATGAGAGAGTTTGTTCTCCGCCCTGTGAGTCCTGGGGCTTGAGCCCATGTTGTCTGGTATGGTAGTAGGTGCCTTTACCCACCAGTCCTTTCACCAACCTAGCAATGTCACATTTTTAAGAGGTGGTATCTGTGTAGGCTGGGCTTCTTTGAGCCTGCTTTGTACATCCCCTGTTTTAGAGGAGATGGACCCGAGAGTGAGTTTTTAGCACCCCAATGTTGGTGTGTACAGAGTCACCAGAGAGAAGGCCAGACTCCCAGGTGCTGCTGTTTCTGTTCTGTGATCCAGGTACAGTGGCACCTGTCCTCATTAGCAGTGTGGAGGGCTTATGGGTGAAGACTGCATTGTGAGATATGTGAGGAAGGTCAGAGCTACCTTTCAGGATGTCGCACTCTCTGAAGCCTGGCAGTCCGGAGATTGATTTAGTAATTTCTACATTAAAACCACAGCTGTATTAGGTTCAGATTTTTTTGGTTTTGTTTTTGTTTTGTGGAATGTTTATGTATTTGGTCAGTTTTCTTGTTGAAGAAGCTGAGATTCAGAGGTTAAATAATTCATTTAAGTCACAGAGCATGAGACAGATCTGAAATTTAGACCCCTCTTTGCCAGTGTCTGCTTTGCATCCCTACAGTTGTGAGATGATGCTACCATAGCTCACTTGAGAGTCTACTGGTTTTAGCTAATACTTATATACAACTGGTCCCTATGAGGGACCCAGTTGAGATTGTCTATGCTGGGGATGTCTTATCTGCAGATTCTCTAGCCAGTAACTTAGCTCTCTCTATTCAGTTATAGATCGTCATAGTATTACCAAAAAGGAAAAAGAGAGAAAGACAAAAAGTACCAACAAAATTAACACACACCCCTCCCCCCCGCCCATCTCCTTCCCCTTGGTTTTCTGAGCTGGTCTCCTGTAGCTAAGGGAGTGGGAACAGCTCACCCTCCTGCCTCTCCCTCTCAGTACTGACTTACAGACAGACATACCGTCATGCCTAACTACCAGCATTTCTTCTTTTTTTTCTTCTTTTTTTTTTTCCTTTGATCTTTTTAAGACAGAGTCTCTTGTAGCCCCATCTGGCATGGAAATTACTGTGTAGACCAGGCTGGCCTCAATCTTACAGAGATCCACCTGCCTCTGCTTCCTGCTGGGATTAAAGGGGTCAACCAACATACCTGGCCTTTTTTTTTTTAAATCTTAATATGTATAAGTATTATGCTTACATGTATGTAAGTGTACCCATGTTAAGCAGTGCCTGTGGAGGCCAGAAGAGGGCATTGGATACCCTGGAACTGGAATTACATGGACAGTTGTTAACCACTATGTGGGTGCTGGGATTCGAACCCTGTCTTCAGCAAGAGTAACCAGTGCTGTTAACTGTAATCCATCTCTCCAACTTTGAACATTTCTTACTGTTTCAGGGGAAGAAACCTTTCAAGGAGACATGCAAAGAGAGTCCTGGAAGCTCAGAACCTCCTAGTCAAGTTCCAGAAAGCCATAACAAATCCAAGACCAAAAGAAGAACCCAACAAGAGGAGTCCTTTTCTAAGGGCCATGGCAAGGCAAACGCTGGTGGGAAGAAGAGCAAGCTTGTTGCGCGTAGCAGGCAGCGGAGAGGGCCCTCCTCCAGCGAGGACGAGGAGCACATGCAGGAAACCCAGAGCCTTCCAAGGACCCGGGAACGGCGGGTAGCTGCCAGGGTATCTTACAAAGAGGAGAGCGGGAGTGACAGGGCCAGCAGTAGCTCTGACTTTGAACTTTCCAATGGGGAGGCCCATCATTCCTCTGATGAAGACTCAGAGCCAGGCCCTCCAAGGCAGAAGAGGGCCTCAGTTCCTCAGAAGACAAAGACCAGGTCTAAGAGTGGCTCCAAGACCCCGTGTGGAAGCCCCTGTGAGCCTCCAGGCTTTCCAGTATCGTCAAACTCTTCAAGCAGTAAGAGGTGCAAGAAGGTTTCTTGTGGTGGCAAGGAAGCAGAAGACAGGAGAGCTGCTGGTGTAGACCAGTGGTTGGAGGTGTTCTGTGAGCCGCAGGCAAAGTGGGTGTGCGTAGACTGTGTGCATGGTGTGGTGGGCCAGCCCCTAGCTTGTTACAAATATGCCACCAAGCCCATGACATATGTTGTGGGCATTGACAGTAATGGCTGGGTCCGAGATGTCACTCAGAGGTATGACCCAGCCTGGATGACAGCAACTCGAAAGCGCCGGGTTGATGCTGAGTGGTGGGCCAAAACCTTGAGACCCTACCAGAGCCCACTTACAGAAAGGGAAAAGAAAGAAGATTTGGAGGTAAGGCACTGGCCACCCAGGCTTCAAGGAACTGGTCAGGTTATCAAAATTACTTCCTGTTTTGGTCGCTGTATGTCCAGAAGTACGTTGGTATTTTTAGTGTGATTTAATTATATATTTATAAATGTATTAATATAAACTATATGAGTATATAGTTATTATTTTATTATTACACCAACTTTATAAAGCTGTTATTGTTCCCATCATTTTAATGGTAAAAAACTGGAAGAGGAATAAGTGGCTAGGTTTTGAACCCAGAGCTATGGGTTTTGAAGTCCATATGTATTAGTTATGGAGTTTGGAACTTGAAAGTAATTTATGCAAGCTCTGAAACTCATACGGAGAGAAAGAGTGACTCACCTATTTATGGTCACTCCTTTCCCACTGTGCTTTCATGTCCAGGCACATAGATACCTCACATTTATAGGATGTATCTTCTGAGACTGGGGGACTTAGCTGCTAGACTCGCTAGCTTACTGAGAAGGCAGGCAGAGTGGGTACATTCTAGAAGCAGACTTCTAAAATATAACACATCTGTGTCAGTTGGGCTTAGAATGAATCCTGGCACTGGGAAGAGGGTCCGAGGTGCCTCTGTGCACAGTTGCCATGTTGAGTAGAGCTCTACATTTCTTTGTGGGAAACTCACATTGGCTAGAGGTTGGTTTCTAGCCACTCTGGATAGGGAGAATGAGGCTTATGTAGGATTCCCTTAGGGGTGCTCTGCATCCCGTGTTGACTTTGTCCGTTTTACTTAGTGCTGATAGATTAAGATTCCTGCAGGTGGTGGTGAACCTAACTGAAGTGTCAGAGGATGCCCAGCCTTCAGAGTTCCCACCACCTCAGCCAGTCCTTAGGAATTCCTTGGTGTTTTCAAGGAATGCTAAGGAAAAGCTCAAGAGAGCTTGGGAAGCTTCATAGCAGTGGGGTTTCCTAGTGATAGCTGAGGATCCTTAGTGAAGTGCGGAGTTTGTATAGGTTGTAGTGGCCTTAAGAAAGCCGGAGGGTGTTTCCTTTGAGTGGATGAAGCCAGCCTTTGCTGTAGTCCAGCAATGTTGCTTTGAGGTCAGGCCTGCTTAGTTAGGAAAGAAAGCTTACATATTTTCCTGTGAAGATCTTTAGTAGAGTAGGCACTTGTCTGCTAGGGCTTGAGGTGTCTACAGATTGGATATAGGAGGGCCTTCTGAAGTTGGTGCATGTTGCAGGACTGCTGATGCCTCATAGCTTCTGACTGATCTGTGGTGTCCTTCATTGCCAGAGCTGTCACTGCAGCATGACCATGTCAGTGTTCGTGAGTCCAGGCCCTACCATACATTGTCAGAACAAGTCAGTGGAGAGTGGTCCACTCGAACCGCACTTATCTAATAACATGTTCACTGTCTGGCCTTTGCAGTTTCAGGCAAAGCACCTGGACCAGCCTTTGCCCACGGCCATTGGCACATACAAGAACCACCCTCTGTATGCCCTGAAGCGCCATCTCTTGAAATTCGAGGCCATCTACCCCGAGACAGCTGCAGTCCTTGGGTACTGTCGTGGAGAAGCTGTCTATTCCAGGTGTGTGAGGCAGCCTCAGCCTCCTGGCTAGCACTTGTTCACAGAGGCTACCTCAGCAGATTAGAGCCTTCTCAGGGATTAGCTATATGTACTATGGAAAGGGATTAAAACTTAAAATCAAACAAGACTTAAAGGACTAAGTGGAAAAATTGAAAATAAGATCAAAGGAGGACAATTAAAATATTAAAAAAAGGCACACTCTTCAAATGTATGTTAAAAACATATAGAAAGGAAAGAATAAAGGATTTGACACGAAAGGTCAGATGAGCTGGTATTTGGTGTGTACAGAGCACTGTTAGTAATGAAAGTTCTGGAGGTAGGTGTTGACAGTGGCTCCACAACAGTGAGTGCTCAGTGTCCGTGCCTCTGGGCTGTGTGTGCTTGGGACTGACTAAGAAGGTGTGCTTCGTGTATGCTGTTACAGTACAGGTAAGAGAAGTCACACAGAAAAATGGGGTACATAACAAAACCAATGTAAAATGAATACAAAGTTGATACTGAAGAAATGTGGTAGAATTTGGAGCTGAGGGAAAAATAAAATAGAAGCAAAACTTTTGAGAAATAGCAACAGAAAACAAATGAGAGATTTAAAAAATACTGATATGAGAGTTGTCAAACTGGCTCAGCTGTCGAGAACACTGGCTTTAGCAGAGAGCCCAAGGTCAGTTCTCAGCACCCACATGGCAGCTGACAACCATCTCTAATTCCAGTTCCTGGGATATGATGCCATCTGCTGGCCTCTGCTGGCACTGCATGCATGGCACTTACATTCAGGCAAAACACTCATACATATAAAATAAACATAAACGTGTGAGCGCGCGCGTGTGTGTATGTAGACAAAATCAAAAAGCAAAAAGTAGGGGCTGTTTTAAATGAATGGAAACAAGAAAATATGGAAGAGAAACCAGCATGAGAACTTAGTCCTCTGACCAGGAACGGTTTCTGCCTTTGAGCCCCGTCAGAGCATCGCACCAGACTCTGATCAGTCTCATCCTTTGTGGGAATTTGCTGTCTTGTCAAGGAGGTCCACACCTTGGTCAGGCCATTGTTAATTGCAGCACCCAACACTCAGAGGCAGCAAGCAGACTTCCTAACTGGCTGCCTCCCATGAACCCCACAGTAGACAGGAGGAAGGAAGTTGGTTAGACAGAGAGCTTCCAGAGATACCAGAACAGTGATGGAAGAAAGCATTAGGGTTTAATTGTTCAGAAGCCACGGTTCATTTGCATACTGGCATTACAGCTCACTGACACTCAGCACACTGACATTGCTGTGTGGCTGCACCACTGCCCACCCCAGAACTCTTAGGTCCTCTTAAACTGAAACTGTCCCTGTTAAACATTATTCCTTACCCTCCCTCAGTCTCTTCTAGCTACTGAGTATCAGTGGGATTGAAGAAGTATTAATACTTGGTTTTGTCTGGCTCATTTTACTTGAAGTGTCATCCATAGAGCATATACTTAGGCTGCATCATATGTGTGTGTGTGTGTGTGTGTTTAGACTTGTGTGCATGGTATACGTGTAGAAGTCAAAGAACAACTTTATGGAGTCAGCACTTTGATTCCACTGTTATGTGGGTTCCACAGAGTGTACTCAGGTCACCATACGTTAGCATAGCAAATACCTTTACGCGCTGAGCCATCTCGCAAGCCTCTCCTTCCTTTTTTAAAGCCTGAATAACATCCCCTGTCTTGAGAGGCTATGTTGGTGTTTGCTCCTGTTGGTGGATGCTCGGTTCCCTCCTTTGGCTATTGGGAACGATGCTGCCGTGCATGGTGGTTGAGTCCCCGCTTTCAGTGCTGGTCAGATGGCAACTCTCTATCATTTGAGGAATGGCTGTACTGTTTCCTTAGTGGCCACACCATTCACCTTCAGCCAACAACTCACAGTGGTTTCAGTCGGTCCATGTTTTTACCAGAAGTTGTTATTTCCTGGGTTTTTGGCAATAGCCATTCTGAAATATGTGACACGGTTAGAAGTTGACACTCATTCTAGGAATTGTGTGTACTTCCTGGCTGTTTTCTTAGGTGTTTTCTACCCGTCAGCCCCTTCCGCTCTTGTCTGAAGTCCATGACCATGATTCAGTCTCTTTGGGCAGACAAAGATGTTGAGCCTCTGGTGGGAGTTTAGGATGGAGCTTCTGATTTCGCTCAGGGGATTCCTGACAGAGAAGTGCTGTCTCTGCACCTTCAGTGTTTGGCCCTCCTAGCAACTGTGTGAGGTAGAGAGGCTAAGCTCCTTCTCCCTAGCTGATGGATAAGGATGCTGAGGCTCAGGAAGGCAAAGGTACTGCAGAGTGTGCAGCCAGGATTCAGTCCTGTCCTCTGTGCTGTGCTGCAGTTTTGATACAGAGCAGCAAAAAAGCAAGTACACAAAGCTCAGGCTACAGTGCAGGTGGGACCTGTTGCCTGCAGACCTGATATCCCTGCTCATAGGAGCTCTTGTCCTTAGACAGGTTAGGGGTGCCAACTGAAGAAGAGGTAGACGTGCCTGTTGATGGAGGCTTGGCCTTGCTAGGAGAACTGCAAGCCTGTGGTGTGACTCTGAGCCAAAGGAGGACAGTGAAGCAGAGTGCCTTGTCCCTAGTCACAGGGCTCTGAATTACTTGTGCATCTTACTCTACCATGGTCTGTTCTCTTACGGGGTTAGTTCCCATAGTTCCCTTTGAGTTCACCTCCTTCTGTGGACGTGGCACTAGAGCCCCCATGCTGTTCAGGTCTCACTCTCAGTAGATGTCACTCTCAGTAGATGTCACTCTCAGTAGATGTCACTCTCAGTAGATCTCACTCTCAGTAGATCACACTCTCAGTAGATCTCACTCTCAGTAGATCTCACTCTCAGTAGATCTCACTCTCAGTAGATCACACTCTCAGTAGATCTCACTCTCAGTAGATCTCACTCTCAGTAGATCTCACTCTCAGTAGATCTCACTCTCAGTAGATCTCACTCTCAGTAGATCTCACTCTCAGTAGATCACACTCTCAGTAGGCGCTGCTTGGTGAGTACGGCACCTGCTCATGCTGGCTTTTACCGGCTCCCATAGGCTCTGTAGGGAGTTCCCACCTAAGGCTCCGCGTGACAGAGAGAGGAAAGCCTGGCAGTGTAGTGGTGCCAAGTCCAGGTGCAGCCACAGCAAGCTCTAGTGCGGGGTCCCAGGTGAACACAGGCAGTCCAAGGAAAAGGCTGTTTTCAGGATGTGACCTGAGAAACGGAGCAGCGCCTCATCTACAAGCTCACCGAGACCTGAGGTGCATCCTCCCAGGCTGGCATGTGCTCAGTTTGTCCTTTTGTTTCCCCATGGCCCTCCTTTAGGGATTGTGTACATACACTGCACTCCAGGGACACGTGGCTGAAGCAAGCAAGAGTGGTACGGCTTGGAGAAGTGCCCTATAAGGTAACCAAAGCGAGGCGCCCTCTAGGAGTGGGGACGCAGGGCTCAGGATGGGGTTGGAAAGGCGGTACGCGGAACTGCACAGTGCGTGCCGGGACAGCCAGCCAGAAATGATTCACTTCTTTGGTTTGAGCTGTATTTGAGGAGCTAAGCATTTGAATTATATATTAACAAGGTACATATAAGAGAGGTTTGTCAAACCACACCAGAAATCTAGGCCAGAGAGTAGCCTGAACTCCTGCTCTTGAGCTCAAAGGCCTATAGTTTGGAACTAGGTTGCTGGGTTGTTCTGAGATCCAAGCCCTGCTTCATAGAGACACATCTGCCAGTCAGGTTGCCCTGTGTGATAATTGACTAAGTGTTGCTCATGTGTGATCTCTTTTGAGTTCTAGCAATCCTAAGGATTGACACCACAATGCCCATTTTATAGATGGGAAGGTTAGAGTTCACACAGTAAGCCTTATAGAGAGTAACATCTGGAGCTCAGTAGGACTCATAGACCCTGCCTCTCAGCAGCCTGCCTCTGACTCTATAGCACTGTTAAAGTCAGTTGCCTACATGGGCCATGAACACTACACAGTGTTGCGTGAGCTTTTTTCAAAGCTCTGACATAGTCAAACCAGCAGAGTACGGTGGCCACTCACAGGCACATTTACTGCTCTTTGTCAGATCCCCGGTAAGAGCCTTGGGATAATATCTGGGGGAGCTTGTAGAACAGAACCTCAGCTTTAGTGGAAAGGGATGGCTGTTGGCAGCTCCTACCTGTTGGACCCAAGGCCTGCTCCAGTCACTCTAAGCTCCCTTTTTTATTTATTTTTATTTTATGTATATGAGTGTTTTGTGTGTGTGCATAGAAGTGCACCCATGTGTGCAGTGGCTGTGGAGGCCAGAAGAGGGCATTGAATCCTCTGGAACTGGAGTTACTGACAGTTGTTAGCCACCTCGTGGGTGCTAGGAAATGAACCTGGGTCCTCTGCAGGATCAGACAGTGCTCTTGACCACTGAGCCATCTCTCCAGCCCCAGTGGAGTCCTTTCTTTCGTGTTCTTTATGAAGTCAGCAGCCGATCCCAGACTAGCACTGTCCAGTGGAGACAGAGTGAGAGTCACACATTTCTACTTTTTAGTAGCCACATTAAAAACCACAAACAAGCATTTAAGTTATATTCAGATGTATTCAAAATAGCATCTCAGTATACTATAAATATGTAAAATGTCAGCGAGATCTTTAAAACTCAATTTGTTCTTTGTAAGTCTGTGTATGACTTCCAGTATCTCAGTTTACACTAGTCCTGTCAGTCACATGACTGGTGGCTGTGTGTTAGCACAGTTCTAGAATAACCCCAGATTTCTTCCTTTGTTCTGATCTTGGTCATCCTGGCTCCTGCCTCAGCATCTCTTCCTTGGATGACAGTCACAGCCTCCCTCCCAGGTCAAATGCATTCTGGGTTAAATAAGTAAGTCACTTCCTCTCTAAGGTCAAATGCATTATGTTTTGTGGATGGTTCTGAAACACAGTGCCCTGTGTGGCAAGCCTGCTCTAACTGCCCACTGTCTCAGCTGGAGGCCCCACATGGCGCATGATGGATGCTCTGGTACTTGTCCCCTTCATTCTAGACCATGTCCAGAGTCCCAGCGGCAATGTCCTTACTGCTCTGTTCTGGGATCTTAAATGCTCTGGTCTTTAGCCATGTTCTGACCAACCCTTCCTGCTCCACTTAAGCCTTAATTTAGCTGTGAGCTGCCCTCATTCACCCAGCGTTTCCCACACGTTTCCCTGTAGCCTGAGCTCTGTCCAAGCAAATGCTGCCTTTTCCCCATCTGTGATTGGTGACGATGTGTAAGGTGTTCAGTGGCCTTCACTGCACACTGCTGCGTGAGCAGTGTCCTCGTTTGCTTTCTGTTGCTGTGACAAGCATCCCTGAGGGAAGTCAGGGCAGGAACTCATCGGAAAGCACGGCGGTACCTGCTCATGGGCTTGCTCCTTCTCTCTGCTACCTTTAAAATTTTTTTTTAATGTTTTATTTATTATTTTTACTTTTTTATGTGTATGAGTGTATTGCCTGCATGTATGTAAATGCATCGTGTTGTGCAGTGCCCACAGAGGTCAGAAGAGGGCATTGGTTCTTGGAACTGGAGTTTTAGATGGTTGTAAGCTGCCATCTTGGTGCTTGGAACCAAACCCAGCCCCTCTACAAGAGCAGTCAGTGCTCTTAACTGCTGAGCCATCTCTCCAGCCTCTGCTGCCTTTCTTATGCAGTCCAATCCCACTTGCCTATGGATGGTGCCCACAGCAGCCCTCCCACATCAACTATCAGTCAAGATGGTCACAGGCCAATCTGATTGAGGTACTCACTCCTTCAGTTGAGATTTCCTCTTCCTAGGTGACTCTAGGTTGTGTCAAGTTAACAGTAAAATCTAACTGGGACAAGGGGCTTCCTCAGGAAACTGTCAGAAACCAGAGCTCCTGGAGCCCCACAGGGTGACAGGATAAGCCTGGAGAATCAGATATGAGAACAAGGGTCTGCAGATTGCAGCTCATAGGCTGCTCCCAGTGTCCGTCCCTTTGCTGGGGCTCTTAATCTCAAGATTGTTTTTCTCAATATCAGAGGTTTTAAAAAGGAAAAGAATAAAAACTATGAGACCCTTCACCAGCAAAGCTTGATGACCCCTGCACCAGAAAGCTTGTACAGCCGGGCCCTGGAGCCAATTCTTACTCCATCGCCTGTGCTGTCCCTGTCTGTGTGTTATGCAGCCTGTGTTTGCCAATCCTCTCCCTTCACCCCTTTGCTCCCCAGGGAGCTAGACATGTGTTATGCATTGGGGTTCCTGAATCACTGCTTTCCATAGGTGACATTAGGATAGATAATGGTTGATCCAGTCTACAGAGAGATGAATAGTGATCTGGGTTAAATAAGTAAGTCACTTCCTCTCTAAGGTCACTTTCTTGTTTAATCTGGAAGTCAGAATTTAGGACAGAGCTTAAAAGCACAGGCTCCAACTTTCTGAACTGTGACTACAGGCAGATCACTCATCCCTCCTGAATTGCACATCTGTTAAATGGAGAGAATAGTGAGTTGCCCTTCCTGAGCTCATTGAGATTAGTAAGTTACATAAGGCACATACCTGTGATCCCAGCACTTAGGCTGTGGCAGAAAGATCAAGTATTCAAGATCAACCAGGGCATGTAGTGAGATGCTGTTTCAGCCTCTCCACCCCAAAGAACAGAAGGCCTTGAGAACAGTACCAGTGCTCTGTAAAAACTGGCTAGTGTCCATCCTAAGATGGACCTATCTTAGCCTGACAACAGAGTGCACGGCCATGGTTAGGGTAAGTACTAGAATGAGAAGCCTTTTTGTATAAACTGGCCATTTCCTCTGGAGTAGATGGTGAAGGGCTTCTCCAACCGTGCCCGGAAAGCCCGGCTTGCGGAGCCCCAGCTGCAGGACTACAATGATCTGGGCCTCTTTGGTCACTGGCAGACAGAGGAGTATCAGCCCCCTGTGGCTGTGGACGGGAAGGTAAGGGCAGCTCCGGGGGATCAGGGCCAGGCTGTTCTGTTCTCCAGCTGGCTACTCTCTGGCATGCCCATCTCTGCAGGTGCCTCGGAATGAGTTTGGGAACGTGTACCTCTTCCAGCCAAGCATGATGCCTATTGGCTGTGTCCAGATGAACCTGCCTAACCTACACCGTGTGGCCCGCAAGCTGGGTATCGACTGCGTGCAGGCCATCACTGGCTTTGATTTCCATGGAGGCTACTGTCACCCTGTGTGCGTGAGGGGCCTTCGGTGGCAGGTGGGGAGGCCATGGAGACAGATGGAAAGCTGCTGTAGGACCCGGGCTGAGGCTGGTGGCTCCTGTTTTCAAGATTTGACTCTGGGTTTAACATCAGTCTCACACGTCCTGGGTTCTGTCACAAAGCAGCAAACCCTGTACAGTTAATGTCCTGATACCTTTGAACTGAAGTGTTATCCCTGGGGCAGGCTGGGGGCTACAGTGGGGTCAGTATCCACCTTGGTTCCTGCGTGCTCTTGTGTGAGGTGGGGACTGGGGCTGGAAAGTCTCACCCTAGCTCTCTGCCAGTGTCTGGGGAGAAAGGTGGGGATTCCCACAAGCTGCTTTCTGCATGGGTGGTATCTGTCACTGGCTGGCCAGGAATGGCCATTGGGGCTCCAAGTGCTCAGTTGGGGACCACTGGCCTTAGAACAAGGGAGGATGAGCAGGGCAGGCTCTGTGCTCAGGGAACATCATCCATGTTGATGTCTCCATAGAACTGAAGGGTACATTGTCTGTGAAGAATTCAAAGATGTGCTCCTGGCCGCTTGGGAAAATGAGCAGGCACTCATTGAAAAGAAGGAGAAAGAGGTGAGCAGCATGGGGGAGACCTGAGACAGGAGGGGCAGCAAGCTCCAGCTGGGGTGCATCTCCCCTGCCCAGGCCACTCTGGCGTCACGGGAAGACAGGTGTCCATGGGTTCTTAAGCTCTTCTCGCTCTCACTTTATGGAGGGTATCCCTGGGGCAAGCACAGCTTGAAACAACTCCCTCCCTGACTTGGAAGGCCCAGGTTATAGGCCTGACCAACAGCATCTCAGTCAGTGATAGTTACAAGAGGCTGTGTTCCTGGATACTTTCTTCTGTATTGTTTTCTAAATCAGACTTGTGGTTTAGAAGCAAAACTTGGTGTGACTGGGATGGAATGCATACATATTTGCATGTGTGTAGACACACACGGGGATGCACATGTGCATGTGGAGTCCCAAGATTGATGTAGGGAATCATTCTCCATCGCTCTTCCACCTTATTCATTGCGTCAGGGTCTCTCAGTTGATCCCAGAGCTCATTGATATGGCTAGTCTCGATAGCCAGGTTCCTCTGGTGATCCCATCGCTACTACTGAGGCTGGAATTACAGGAGGGCCGCCACACCCATCCAGCATTTGTGTGGGTTTGGGGGATCTGAACTCTGATCCTCATGCTTGTCTGGCAAGTGCTTTAACCACTGAACATCTCCCCAGCCCTGGAGACCCACTCTTTAATCTGAACTGCATAGATAGAGATATTAGAGCCC
The DNA here is from genome assembly GCA_035773235.1 of Eospalax fontanierii. Lineage (NCBI taxonomy): Eukaryota > Metazoa > Chordata > Mammalia > Rodentia > Spalacidae > Eospalax > Eospalax fontanierii. The sequence continues at coordinate 86,908,346 of CM069526.1, forward strand.
CAGGCTTCACCTGAATGCTTTTCTGCTGATGTCAGCCCTTCTCTTTTCCTCTACTTTCTTTCCACCTGCAGAAAAGGGAGAAGCGGGCTCTGGGGAACTGGAAGCTGCTGGTTAAAGGACTGCTCATCAGGGAGAGGCTGAAATTCCGATATGGGGCCAAGGTCAGTGTGGGGCCCTTGCACCTGAAACAGATGCCTATGCTTATGACCCAGTCACTGGCCAGGATGCTGTCAAAAGTTGTAGGTGGTGTGTTAGAACACCAGTGTCTCGGGCCCCAGCTTGCCTTTTGAGAGCAGTATCCCTGGAACGAGGCCTCAGCTAGTGTTCCTGTCCTGCACCCTTCTAGCTGCTCCTGACTTGATACGTGCATTGGGCCTGATTTGCTGGGAAGTGTGCTGGGCCTCCTGTGTCTGCTGTCTCAGCTTCCAAGATTCCCAGCGCTATGACCGTTTGAGGCCAGCATGTGCCACCTGCCTTGTGCCCAGCCCAGCTGGTGTGAATTTGACCTGCAGTGCTCTCTGTACAGACAGGGCCTGGAGCAGCTGTGTTCTGTGATGAACACTGAGTCAGACCCAGCAGGGCTGGGCTGAGTGTTCTGTTCCCTTTTTAGTTCCTCCTCCCTCTGCCCATTTGCTTGCAGAAGGTATTGTCATGCTGTTCACTTAAATCCCATTGGGGACCCCTCGTGGGACATCGTCTCCTGAGCTCTGAGCCACCCATGTGCTTTGCCTTCCCTCCATCCAGGACCTTTCCCCTCAGCCACCTCAGTCAGCCTCCAGGGGGGCCATCTCAGATCCCTTAGTGCAGCTGATAGCTGTTTCTTCCTGGACTTGACTGAGCTGCCTGCTGGCCACTCTGTTCCCACCAGCAGTTCTCAAGTAACTGCTTAGTTGAGCTCTAGGCTGAGAAAGGCCAGTAAGGCAGCCTGGGCTTGCCAGCACTACCCAAGGCCCTTGTCCTCCAGGGTACCAGCTCAGACAACTAAGGGCTAGGTTCTCAGAACTTTGCTGCCTTTTGAAGGTAATGTGCAGCCAGTTGCTGACTGGCCCCTCTTCTGTCCTCCCTCCAGAGCGAGGCAGTAGCTGCTCATACAGGTACAGGAGGTGGACTTTCTTCTGATGAAGAGGAGGGGACCAGCTCACAAGCAGAAACCGCGAGGGTCCTGGCTGCCTCCTGGCCACAAAACCGAGAGGCTGAAGAGCAACAGCCCAAGTGCCCTAGGAAGTCCCAGAGGAGGAGGGCGGCAGCTTCCCACCTCTTCCCCTTTGAGAAGCAGTGACCCGAGCACCCTTCTGATCACCCTTCTCTGCTGCAGACAGGCCCCAAGGCTGGGTGGCAGTTCTGTGCCGAGAAAGCAAACAGCTGATGGGCATTGCAGGCCAAGTGGAGGTCGTGCTGCAGGTCCATCTGGGCCTAGCCCTTGTCAGATGGCCATTGGGTAGGGCCTTAGAAGCGGACCAGAGCCCACACTGAGGTTTAGAAGACTTCTTTGGGAGATATTCTCCAACCTCTCGACCTTGGAAATATTTGTTTTTAAAGGATCTTAACCATGGTCGCCTAGGCTGGCTTAAAATTCAAAATCTTCCTGCCTCTTCCTACTAAGGGCTGAGATTACAGGCATGTGCCACCATACCTTGTCTGTTATTGTTTTAGATAGCAATCACTGGGAAAGTTTGGATATTGAAGCATTCAGGGATGCACCCCTCCTTTAGTGCAGCTAGAGTCTTCACACATAGAACCCTTGTGTCTTAGCTCTCCTGCAGACCAAGATGTCTCCTGTGCGGACCTCTCACATGGTGCCCAGCACCATCTCTAGAATCAGGGAGACTGCAAGTCATATCCTTTTAGGGCGCCTTAGCGGGTAAGTTTGTGGTGGTAGAAGACAAGAAAGAACTTAAGTCAAGAATGAAGAACTAGTTGAGAATTATGGAAATACTAGTAAATGATTAGTCTTAAACTTAGATTTTCTTTACTGGATACATTTACTAAGCTCTGTATGCTGCAGATACTCAGGAGAAAGAACTTCTATAAAAGTTTGACAGAATAAAGCATTTACCTAGAAGCACTTGGCTATACTTTTTCTTTTAGGTTTTACACCAGCTAAGAACATCCAGATAAGAGACTTCTGTGTGCAGAGAGATTTGAGAAAACTTGCATTGGTTTTCATGGACTCTGAGAACTAACTCATTGTACACCAAGGAAGCTTTTTTTTCTCTGTGTGTCTGCGGGAACTGTTACTCCATCTTTGATCATAGCCTTTAAAATGTTGAGTCACTCTTACCAAGGCAAACAAAACACTTGGGGTGTGACTCATGCTGGACTGCTCTGGTAGAGAAACAGACTGGGGTTGCCATGGAAACCAAGTTCTCACACTTCCTGTACTAGAGCCTGACAAGCTTCCTAAAGGCTGGTGACTGACTTTCTGGGGTTCTGGTTAGGCACTGTCATATGGCAGTTGTTGGCTACGAGACTGAATGGGAATGAAATGGTAGTTTGGAAAGTTTGCCCACAAGCTTAGCAGCCTGGCAGTGCCTCAGGAGGGAACTGAATGAAGTGCATGCCATGTATTATGCACTTGGACTTGATTTACCCGTGACAGGCATTGTCCTCATTTTACAAATGCATTTGCTTGGCCCCAAACCATGAGCCAATCAGGCAGACTGTGTCTATGTGCCACTCAAAGGCAGAGCCTTCTGCACTGAACACACTTCCACTTCTAGCATATTCTGCAGGTTTGTGAAGTGTGAGTCATTCACTTTAAATAGAGCCAAGACAAAGTAGACTTTGAGAGCTAGGGATTAGAGCTGCCCCCTTTTAAAAAGACATGAGACCATTTAAGAACAATGTCAGGCTGAGATGGTTAAAATTCATACAGTTCTTAACAAGTCTGATGGCTGAATTTCTTAAAAGAATGCAATATAGCAACCCTCCAAAACCAGACTAATAGCAAGGTCCTATACCAAAAGATAAGATAAATTTATTTCAAATTTAATGAAAAATATCAAGAATACAAATCTCACTGTAGCATCACTTGCTCTATAAGAACACTTTTGAATTGGCAAGTAAAACCCATATAAGTTTACACAAACTGAATCCCAAGGATTTTTATATTTAGCAGTCAAGAATTTTACCTTTTGGATACTAGATACGGTCCACATGTAGCAGTGAATACTGTTTGAACCCTGAACCACATGAACCATATCTGGGCGCACTCTTACCGTGAATCCCAGTTGATAGTAGACACTCCAGGACAAGAGTTGGGGGTGGAGGGGACTGTTAATGTCTCAGGATCTAACACCTCGCCCAGCTACCAAACACTGGCTAAAGCAACCACTCCCAGCAAGGGCAAAGCAGTTTGCAAATAATTGTATAGCATGAACTAGGGATCTCTGAAGACAGGGCTACAGTGCTTTTCACAGGGTGTAACTGCTGGGCAACTTGGAAATATGTGAATTAGTGTGGGTAGATTTTTATCTGGGGTAAGCAAAGTGACAGCCATTAAACACAAAAAGAACCACTCTGCAGCAACTACTTGACTCTGGGATGTCCAGGTCAAAGGCATTTCCATGGAGAGGGGCTGGGCTTGGCCAGATGTGGGCCTCCTACAGCAAGTCTCAGTCCCCAGATTCTTGGCTTCATGTGACTGGAGGTCACTATGAAAGCACCCTCTTTGTAAAAAAGCATCTAGCCTTTAACAGTTGACTACAAATTCAAAGCCACCTTCAATGAACAGGTGGACTCTGATGCCAAAGGATGACTGGGCGCTTTCCTCTACCTCAGCCCAGCGTGAAAACGATTCTTGTTAACACTGTTCAAAAGCATGGAAAGGCTAAGCTTCCCAGCGACTTAGGTAACTCTAAAACCAGCTATGTCACACCCCAACTTAACACCTTTCTGTGCTGGGAATTAGTCGCAGCTGATGGTGACAGTCAAATGTTTACATTGTCTTAGCTCAGCTCCCTAGGTCAGAAAGAACACGAAGAAGTAACAGAACCAGAGCCCTCAGAGCTTGCACCCAAGATGTCCGCCCACCACACAATGATTGTCATCTTCAGCGTTTCCTTTCGCCAAATCAAGTTCTACTTGTAGAATTAGTTTTGGTACACCTCCTTCCCGAGGCCTGTGGAGTCTGTCTTTGGATCAGGTGTGGCTAGCAGCAGTGGGTGACAGAGACCCAGGTGCAGCTGGTTATGGCAGTCCTGGCCCTTGTTTTCAGTGATGAGAAATGGACAGTGAGAAGGCAGAGCCCTTCACCAACAAGTCATGACAGTGGAAAGCACGCAGACCCACCACAGCTGCTAGGCCTGGAGAGGGAGGAGAAGCAAGACAGTGCTCACTGGATCTATCCTCGAGATGCTTCTGCCCAACAAAGCTGTGTTCTGGTAAGGAGAGAGTGGGGACGATGCAAGGAGGCAGACACCAAACCCTACGTGCAGTCTGCCAATGCTGGCCCCCTGAAGAGTGAGGCATATGCCTGCTCTGGTTGGCACTGGGCAGGCTGAGGGGGTACCTGGACCCTGACTTTTCACTCCAGCTTTTTTGCTGGCACCCGGGTCCGCGCAATGATGATGGGCACCAGGGCCAGGCAGCCGATGAAGGCGGCCCATAGTGGCCGGTAGAAGAGCCAGCCAGCAGCCACGGTCAGCAGGGTCAGTGAGGTGGCCACACAGAAGGCAAAGGCTTTCAAGCCAATGTTGACCAGGTCTCGGAACACAGGAAACCAGTCCACTGTGGGGAAAAGAAAGGCCATGAGGCCCCGAGGCCACAGTACTCCCTGCCTCCAGACCGCTCCTCTCTGCCATGTAAGGAAGGAAAGGATCAGAGAGGAGGAAGGCAAACAGCCTCACACTGAAGCCTAGGAGACCTGGGGAGGAGCCCAGAGCTGGTCATGCCCTTAGCCCTGACAGGCCCAGTTCAGAAAAGCGAACAGAGTGCCTTGAACCTTTATAGTTCATCTCTACACCTGAAAAAGTACCCATGAGGCAGGGGCAGGCAGATCTCTGTGAATCAGAGGCCAGCCTAGTCTACACAGCAAGTTCCAGGCCAGGCAGGGCTACATAGGGAGACCCTGTCTCCCCAACAACAACAACAAAAAGACGCCTGTGACACTGGCAAACAGCCTGTCTTGCAATCGTACAGAGTCGGCACTGATGCTCCAGACTGCCTGCGTGCCAAGCCTGCACAGGACGGTGCTTGTTCTACCCTTCCTTACTGCTCAGTGCCAGGCCTGGGAAGTGCCTGGTGCTTGGGTGGCCATATTTACTGATGGGTTGGGAACGCATGCCCTCCATATTCTGCATCTGCCCTGAGTGCCAGCATTCTACCAGTAGAAGAATCAGGATCACAGGGAGGGCATCTTGGACAGATGATGGGGTCTCAGGAACAAGGGCCTTTTCATGGTCACATGACCAAGATGAACGCTACATTCTGATCCTACCCTTATATGTTTAAGGTATGGCTGGTCTTTGTGAGCACAACCTAGTTGTCCAGGGAAAGCCTGAAGGCATGGGCTCAGTTTCCCATCTGTAAATGAGGTAGCCCCCGGCCCCCACTCTGCTGCTATGGGATGTGCTCCAATCACACCATTTCCTAGCCAGTGAGTCTTAAGTTGGGACGATATTCTGTTGGAACCACAGGAAGGCTGAACAAGGGCACACACTGGAGCAGAGGCTTGAGTGCTAAGTCCTTGAGCATCTATGTGCATCAACAATGTGGGCCTGAACATACCCTGCCCCCCGGGCATGGGTCCTGAACTAAAATGGGCCACTCAAACTTGGGCTCTTTGGTGCCAACATTAGGTCACATGTGCAGCTCTTCCTGGGGCCCCAGACTTGCTGGCTGCTGCAAACCTGGCCCAGCTTTGGCCCAGTTGAGGAGGTATTTCCATCTAGGAAACTCTTAGGCTGGGAGTGGAATGGCCTGGGTGCCCAGAGTTCTGACTTGGATTTCAAATGCTGGTGCAGCCCACAGCACTGGCTGGCCAACCTCCTCCCCATAGCTGTTCAGTTGTAACAGGGCAGAGAGCTGGGACTGGCCTGACTTCCAGCTCATGAAGGTGAGTACTTGTCCCTCACACCTGCCTCCCTCCACTCGTTCATTTTAAAGTGGGGACACACGGAAGGGTCAGATGCCTAGAAGTTGCTATCAGGCCAAAAGACTGATGTCGACGCTGTAACAGGCATAGGGTAGCAGAAGGGAGGCTACCTCTTCTGTTCTCTCCACACTTACCCAGAGTGTAGAGGATCCGAGTCATCAGGTTGAGGCCCATAAACATGGCCATCCAGCCAGCTGCCCGCAGACCCCATGTCTTCATGGAGTTGCTCTTCTGTTCTCTATGAAACACCTCCTGCAGGACAAGGTGGTGGGTGTCAGGACTCGGGTATCACCGGCCTGCCCAGCCATTAGTGTGGGTGCTGAGGTGCTGTTGGTCATTCCTTACAGAGCAGAGGGAGACCCCTGGCAGACCTCTCACCTGTATCTAACTTCCTTGGCCTGCCTGGCACAACAGAGAATGGAGTAAGAGATCTTTGCCTAGCTGTGGCCCCACCTGGAGGAAGGCCGCCTTCAGCCTCCACTCTGTCCTGGCCTCTCTTCCTGGCCCCTCTGTACTGGTATTCTTCGGCTGTCTCATCCGCCTTACTCAGGACCTCCCATGTGTCGCATGTGTCTGTGACTCAAATATAACACTATGTGCCAGGCACTGCTTCTACGCCGCACAGCCGGGGCTCCTACCACCTCCTAACCATGTCCCCATCCTCCTGCATGCCTGACACCACAGCCTCCACCCCATCTTGCTTCTCCATCTTCTCCACCTGACCATGCTGGAATCTGGGAGTCAGGTGTAACTACCGCCCCTTGCCATACAAGCCCCATTAGCTTTCTCCTCACTGTCCACCCCCGATTCACACCATTGCCATCCCTCACCTGGGCTCTCACACTAGCTCCCACCTCACTGCCTCCCTGCTTCCTCACCCCATCCTGTTCTCACAAAGAACTGTCATGGTGCCACCTCCGACCTGTTGCCTGGGCCCTGGGCCCACGGCTGCCTGTGCTGAGGCCAGGTCAGGTGTGCTGTCACAGCAGCCTTCACAATGCAGACCACCCAGCAGCTCTGTACTTTCTCCCAGTTTGGGCTCAAATGCCACCTCTTTTGACAGCCTTCCCCCAACTCTGACTGAAATCAGTAGTACCCTCCTATCCAAATCTCAACACAAAATCATGGGCAACACTTGTCTTAGTATTTAGTTGTCACCGCCCTAAGTGTTTTACATGTATACTTAATTGATCCCTAAACAACTCAGTGAGTAGGAACACTTATCCACATTTTAGACAGGAGACTGAAGTTTTGACTGGTTAAGTGACATCATATACCTGTGGCCTCAGCACAGGCAGTTAACTGTAAGTTCTCGAGACATTTTTCACTTTACAGGTGAGGAAATGGGCTTGGAGAGGTTAGGATACTAACTTAAGGTCCGTGGCGGGTAAGAGGCAGAGATGGGGTCAGGTGGGGACAGACGGGGCTGTCCAGACCTCTGTACTCCTGCCCTGGAGTCCTGGCATCCTGACTCTGGGGTCCAGCTCCTTAGTGTGTCCCCCTGCCCCCTGTACTGGCTAAGCCTTCTCTCCTGGGCCTCACTAGCACTACCTACCGCTCTCTGAGGGACAGCTCTGAGACTTGGGACTCTGCCCGAGAAGGCTGGAAGCCAGGGGCTGAACAAGAGCCCTGAGAAAGAGAGAAAGGGCCTCCTAATTTTAGAAGAATCCCTAGGGTGACTCATGGCCCACCAGGCTAAGAGGTAGCAGCTCCACCCTGAGGCTGGTAACCAGGCTCTGGTATGACAGCCCGACCACACCCTGTTTTGGCCAGGTACAAGAAGCAGGTGGGGCCTGAACACTGCCACCCACTCACTGGCTGCGGCTAGATGGCTAATGAGGTGGGACTTGGGGGAAGGCAGCTGGATGGATAAAGCTCAGCTGAGGGATCAGTAATATTAGGGCCACAGTCTGCAGTCCTCTCTGCAGGCCATTCTGGATGAAACCCCTGCAATCCGCTTAAGGCACATAGAGAGGACCAAGGACTGATCTGCTGGGGTAACAGCTAGAATCAGCACTGCCTTCTGTTGAAGACTTCTCAAGAGAGAATATAACTCAGGGCTCAGCACTGGGTGAGGTGTGTCCCCTCCATGTGCATCTGGGGAAAGGTCCACCCAGAGGACTGTAGGACCTATATGTAGGCGCTCACCTCACTCACCCAACCCTGACACTCCAGCTCCAAACCCTCCATTGTCCTGATGCCCTGTAGAAGGAAAAGGCCCCACAGTGGCCTCTGCCTTGGGGCAGCCTCACTACTTACACTGTCCCCTGTATTCCTGGTGCCCAGTGACAAGGTGAAGCCTTTCCTGCCTAACGCAGGTGTTCCAGGGCGGACCTCTTTACGAGGGTCCCAGTCACAGGCCCTGGCTACAGAAACCAACTTCCTAGTTAAGGCCAGGTTGCTAGAGCATAGCCACCCTTCCTGACTCTGCACAGCCACCCTTATACCAGGTCTTTCTCCCTATTCTACTCCTGCAAGGCTGACCACCTGAGAGGTGCCCAGTGTCCTGCACAGGAGGCTGCTGCACCATTCCTTTCCCCTGCCACACTGCACGGGCAGTGGTCTCTGTAGCGGAGCTTCTTAGATAGCACCAGGCAGCAGGAAAGGTGTACCTGTCCCCGTCACGTAGCCAAGGCCGCAGCAACTCACCTCTGCCGAGAAGTCCCCATGATGCAGGAGCAGCAAGGTCTCCCCAGATTTGGTGGAGTATGGGATGAGCTGGTCACCCCGCTGCCGGGCAATCACAGTGACCTGGTCAGAGGCATTAGTGTTAGAGCTGAGCCAAATGATCAGAGGGGCAGGGGTTCAGTCAGACCCATGGTTCAGTCCCCAGACTCCAGTCAGAAAGTGAGGAGACTTGGGACCTGTCTCCATGCTCCCACGGGAGGTGGACCTGGTGCTGTGGCTCAGCTGCTTCATTCCAAGCTCCAGGGAGGCCCCTGGGCAGAAGCCCATGTGGGGGAAGAGCAGAGGATGGGCTGGGGATGCCCAGGAAAAGGCCCTGCTGCCCTGCCAGACTGAGAGGTACTGTGGACAGGACAGGTGGTCATGGCAGGCAACAGCTGAGTGGCACAGGATATGAGGCAGCCAGACCAAGCCGGGGACACCTGACTTTCTGTCCTCATCTTGGCTGCCTGATCTGTAAGGGTCTTCCCTGTTACCCTCCTAGGTCAGACCCTAGAGTGGAGTTCTATTTGTAAAACAAGGAACCAAGACCAAGTACTCACAGATCATACACTATAACCAGGGGAAAGGGCTGCCCATGACTGGAATAACCCTCTAGGGCCATGGCTCCTAGCCTGGTGCCCAGGGATGGCTATGGGAAACAGGGGCCTCTGAAACTACTCAAGCGCTCACCAGCTCCTTATGCAAGTGAGTGCTCAGAAGTTTCCAGATCGAGGTGCCAAGTAGTCATGACCAAACCCCCCAGCCTCAGGTATCTGGGCCCAGCAAGTGGTGAAACCCTGACTCGAGGTCTGTCCCTAGGAAGCTGAGTTACCACATGAGCTGGGCCCAGGTCAGGGTCATCACTGCTCAGCCCTGCGTAGGAAAAGGAGACACGCACGTCGCCAACCTGGAGGTCAAAGTATAGAGAAGAGTTAAGGAATGGCAATACCATCAAATCCCTGGACCTGGCTCTTCCCACTACATACCTTTGACCAGACTGTCCTATCCCTGGAAGGTCTTCCCACCTCCACTTTCTCTGGGCCAAGCACAGCCTGCATTTAGCTAAACTGAATGTCTGCACATAACTGGCACACACTACCCTCAGCACTACCCTAGGGCCCTGGCCTCTGCCATCTAAGCAGCCCATGCCTCTGTGTACCTCAGGGTACTTGGGGTTTTCACTGTGGTAGAAAAAGTCTCCGCGTCGGATGATGTCCACGTGGGGGTCCTCCAGCTTGGACAGGCTCAGTGGCTTGAAGTTGTCAATCTTGTCAATGAGGCCTGAGAGAAGCAGTGCTCAGGGCTCCACGGAGTACCCCAGTCTCCCTCAACCTGACATCCTATTCTCAGAGCCCTCAGACAGCCTAGCCACGGGCAACCACCTAGCCCATACTCAGACCTTAGGCCACATGGCCCTCCCTGAAGGGTGATTTTTTTGTGGAGGAAGGGAGAGTCAGCCTCATGTAATCCAGGGTGGCCTCAAACTCACTGCATAGCTGAGGATGACCTTGAACTCCCACTCCTCTTGCCTTCATCTCTCAAGTGCTGAGATTACAGGCCTGTGCCACTAAGCCCAACTTTTTAAAATTTTGAGAGAGTCTCAATGTAGCCCAAGTTGGCCTCAAACTTGTGATCCCCCTGCCTCAGTTTCCTGAGAGTTGGGATTACAGGTGTATGTTACTCTGCCAGCCGCAGTGCCCTATCTTGACTCCATCTCTTCCAGAGTTTCTCTGTACCCTTGCCAGCCCACCTCAGGCACTGACTCCTCCAGGAAGGCTTCATTATCTCTCCTGCCCAGCCAGTTTGACACCTAATCTAAGAATTGCCTTGTCTTTTGCCCATCCTACCTCAGAATCCATCCATATACATTTGTGCTGGGCTGCCCTGCATAGCAGGTACCAGCTGAGCCCAGAGTTGACAGGGCATCAGGATAAGGGGTACTTCCCTCTCCTCCCTCACCTTGGCTATCTGGGTCCCAAGTGTCTTTTCTGCTACCCTCCTGGGTCTGGCTCAGGGATGGAGCCCCAGTGTTACTATGACTGATGGTGCCACCTTAAACCCTGAAGGTTTCTCCTTAAGGTCAGTGGGGGCCTATGATGTGCTCCCTCTTTCTGGCACAGAGTTGTACCAGGCAGGGCCCAAACGTGGAACCACTGAAGACTAGAGAGAGAGCAGGAATCACTCCCTTCCTGCACTCCTGGTTGACGGCTGCCTGAGGCAGAGCTCTGCCACAATATCTGCTCAGAACAGACATGCCGAGCCAGTGGGATGAGCGTACAGTACTTGTGGTTATTTCCAGGAAACCCAGGCTTTTGGAGAACCAGCTAGAGCAGGGTTCTACCCAAAGGATTCACCCCGCTTTGGCCCCTGCCCTAAATATGACATAGGAGTTGGCTAGCCTGACACCAACACGGAGGGCTGAGGGCCAGCTCGGTGCTGGGGCCGCAGCCTGGGAGGGGACAAGGGATGGTCAGGATCTCTGGGTAGGCACCTCTGCAGGAGGCCTGAGCTTACCAGCTGAGAGGAAAAATCTGCCAATCTGGACGAAGGGGGCTGTCGCCGTGAATGACTCCACTGCCATGGCACTGAGGGAAAGAGGGGCTGTCAACAACAGACACCAGGGTGGGAGCTGTCCGATCCCTGTGGGTTGTGCATGCTGGGGAGGGTCTCCACCCTGGAGGCTCCGACAAGTCCAGATGTAGCCCAGGCTTAGCATCACCCCCAGGGGCTCTAACTTCCCTACTCTGGGAAGAGTACCCAACTCTAGTCACCCACAGCTTCATCTCTCCTACCCAGACCTGCCATCATCCCTCCTTCCGTGGCCATCAATAGGGTCTCCCTAGACAGCATACCTCTTCCAGCCTGGAGAGCCTCTGACCCTTGACCATCTTCCTGGCTGTGATTGCACATGCCCCTGCTCCAGTCATGCCCAAGTGACATGTCTAACCCTAACCCCATGTCACCAAGTGACCTTCCCTGAGGAATCCTAAGGCCCAGAGCAAATGCCACTGCCCCAGAGCCCTCCCTGACATCCTCCTACCCATGGCAGTAGCAAGACATGACACTGTACAAGGGGTCTCTCAGCCCTTCACCCAAGCCTTGTGTTGGCTTATTTGAGGGTTAACAAGAGCCCGGCCTTGCTCTGTGCTCCAGAAGCCAGCACAAGGCATGGTGTTAAAACTACATCCCACATTTTCACCAAGCTGTGGGGCAATTATTTCAACCCATTACTCAGATAAAAACTGAGGCTGAAGCTTGCAACGGTAGACCAGGCTGGACTTATGCCTTGACCCACTTCTCACCTGGGGTTTTTGTGGCCAATCTCTCGGTCAAAGTTTCTGCTGTTGATGATTTCCGACCTCCATTCAGTATCTGCTTGGAAAGAAAGAACAGCTCAGATTCCAGGGTAAGAGTGGTCCTCCTAGCATACCTCTTTACAACCCTTTGGCTCCTGATGCCTCCCTGGACAGTGGGTACACAGAGCTCTAAGGACTGGAACCCAGAAACTCTACCTGGTGCTGCTGTCTCCCACACCTGCCCACAGTCCTGCTGTGCTGGCCCCTGCTGCCAGCCTTGGCTAGGGTAGAGATGGAATGCTCAGGGGACATGTGGGGACTTGATGGGCCTGGTACTCACTGTAGGAGTACTTTGTCTCTTTCTTCACTTGCCCGTCCTCTGTGTGCTCACTGCAGAGAAAGCACAGGCAGCCACGAGTCAGCTCAGGTACCCAAGGCTGTCTGGTCTCAAGGCATCTCTAGGCAGAAGTGGCCTCAAGGCCCAGTGTACTCCACCATGGAGCAGAAGCCTTGTGGGCTCAGGCATGCACTCCCCAGCCTCCATGGAGCAGGTACCAGGAAGGCCTGTTGGGAGGGACATGCTCCCTCAGCTTATCTGACACCCGCCTCTAGCTGGCTTACCCTAAGGCACCTAGCTTTGGGCCCAGAGAGACATCTAGCTATTCCCTCTGGGAGAGGCCAGAGTGATGGAGGACCTTCTCCAGCCTCCCTTGACCACTCCCCACCCTCACAGGCCATGTGTGAGGTGGGGTTGAGCCCAACCCTGGCTCTGGTGATCCACCCATTCAGACCACCGAGAGCCTTTCTTGGGTCTTCTGATAGGTTGTAAGCTAAGTGGGAAGACACTGTGTCTGCTTCAATTTGGTCAAACGGCATGAAAGCCACCGCCCTTTATCCTAACACCCATGCCTTTAACCCCAGCCATTCCTCATGCCTGATCCTCACCTGGACTCCTCTGTTTCTACCCACTGGTACATTTCCACATGCCGCCGCAGTTTCACAGCTGGAAGATTGACCCCATAGTTTGGGTCCGACAGGAGCTTCAGAAAGAATCAAACACACAAAAGGAATAAAGATCAGGCTTTTGCAGTCCATAATCTCTGGCTTAGAGAAAGCCAGACTGCAAGAGTACAAGTAGGGAGCAGGGCTAAGAGTGAGGAGACTTGAGTAAGCCCCTCCTGAGCTCTCAACACAATGCCTGTGACCCTGACCTCAGAATACAAGCATGTGTTCATGACAATAGCAAAACCCCAAGAAGCAGACTGGCTACGGGGCAGTCTTAATCTCAAGAGCACCTGTTTATGAAGTTCTCACCAAAACTGGCCAAGGCTTACCATTAGCTATGCCATTTTACAGGTAAAGACATGGGGACTGAGAAATGCTGTGTCTACACAGCTATAGGGTGTGCAATCATACCCATACGGGTCTGTCTCCAAGGCCCAGCCCCAAGCCACCAAGATCAGCAATGGCCATCCAGCTTACCTTGGACGTCCTCAGGGCCCCAATGATATGCACCAGCCTCCCTTCATTCTCTGGAGCCACACTGTGGATGCTCTCCGGAGACACCACAAGAGAGAGTCCCTCTGCCAGGGAAGTGGCTGTCTTCAGTGCACGGCCCTGTGAGTAAGGTGGAGTGGAGATTTCAACAATTCAGGAGCTGCCTAACATCCATGCTTGCTGTAGGTATGGGGCAGGCTGTGGGCATGGGGCAGGCTAGGCCTCAATGACCAGAAACCCATCCCCCCACTCTACTGTTGAGGTCTAGCAAGGGGAGACTCAGGACTGGAACCCAGATAGACTCTCCTCACCATCCCGTTGCTTTTCATCAATCCTCACTAACCTTACTGCCTGCATGTTGGGAATGGCTGGTGTGTCTCGCCCTACATTCGTTCTGTCTCTCCATTTCCCTCTGCTTCCTGGCTCTGAGTCCATGTAGTCCACAAAGGCCAAGCTGAACCACTGTACAAAATCAAGTGATCTAGGCCTGACCAACCAGAATGTGTCCCCAGAGGACTAAGACCTAAACCAAGACTCTGAGAGTCTGTAACTTCGCTAAACTAATTTTAAAAGAGATGGCTCCTCTTTTCTCTGGGATGTCTACGCTGCTTGGATGTGAGACTGGAACTGTTGGGCCATATCTGCCCCCACAGGGATGGGCTTGCCCAAGACAAATCCACTATAAAAAGGCAGAGACGATTCCCAGGACCCCAGCATGAGCACCTGGATTCAGCCACGCCTGAAACAGGTTTTCAGGTGTGTAAACTGATTCTCTGTCCTCTCTGGCTTACAGTGAGGTGTGTCACAGCAGGAGGGGTTCTGAATAACTCAGCACTCCTTTTTCTCCCGTAAAATCTTTATTTCTGAGCCCAGTCTATGGATTCACAGCCTTTTCTACTGACACTAGGAAATCCTCACTCTGGACAGGGGAGCCTGGACATCTCACCTCATTGGTGAAGATTAAGTAGAAGGACAGCAGGAAGGTCATGAGACCCACAAACATGCCACCGGAGGTCTCGCTCAGCCGCTCCAGAAAACCCGGCTCGGGGTCGGAGGTAATTTTGACATGCTCCTTCCTGCTACCAATACTGGAGTACTGAAGAAGAAAAATCAGAATGAGAATTAGCTTTAAATATATATTGAGATTCGCAGGCTGAGGATGTTGCTCAGTGGTAGAGCATTTGCCTGGCATGCACAGGGGTTCAGTCTTTCCAGCACCCATAAGGAAGATACGAGTTTAACTTTTAAAGAATCAACAAGCTATTTTACAAATTGGTTAGAGGTTTTGTTTGCTTGTTTATTACACTGATTTTATTGTACGGTGTGTGTGTGTGTGTGTGTGTGTGTGTGTGTGTGTGTGTACGCGCATGTGTATGTGATATATCTCTACGGGCACAGCTGTGCCATAGTGCACATGTGGAGATCGGATGACAACTTATGGGAATCAGTTCTCTACACCATGTGGGTCCCAGGGCTTGGTGGCAAACACCTTTACCAGCTGAATGATCTTACCTCCCTCTTCCTCCCTGCTTTTGAGACACAGTCTCACTTTGTAGCCCTGGGTGTCCTGGAACTCGCTATGTAGACCAGGCTGCCTTCAACTTGCAGAGATCTACCTGCCTCTATCTCTCAAGTGTAGATATTAAAGGCTTATACCACTAGGCCCACTTGTCTAGAAATGTGTTTTTATTTAAATTTGAAAAGCAGTGGCTAGGCTTCCTGAGGGTCATGCGTCCTGTGAGGTTGGAAGAAGCCTAGGTGGCCTTAGGGCAGTTGAGTCACACAGGTTTGCTAAGTGTCCAATAAGCAGTGGACCCAGTGCTGAGTGTACCTTCTAGCTGGAGTATCAAGGCAAGCTACCTGGAGGAGGGGGCATAGAGGCAAACCTGGGGGGAACAGTGGAGGTGATGGTTTGGGACAGGGAGAGGTTCTGTGGAACACATCTGCTCTGGTTGTGGAGGGGTGATGGGAAGTGGAGCAGATGGGCATGCCCAGGCAGCTTCCCACAGCTCAAGCTGCAGGTCAGTGGAGCAGTTTTACCAACCTTCTGTGATCTGGAGTGTGTCCACTGCCCATTTCCTGCAACAGAACCCTGGCTCCACCACCTACCAGCTACGCATCCTCCATTACCTCATGAGTAAAATGCGGGTGATAATACGATGTATGGGATGGTGGCTCAGTGCCAGGGCTTCATAGGCACTGTGTGGGAGTTACAGCTAATAGGAACATTATCAGATTTTTCTGTAACTGAAACTGGGGTTGCCCAGGCTGTGAGTGTGCTGACAAAAATCACAAGAGATGCAAAGTGGTCCCAAGATAGGTATCTCAGAGAGCGAGGTCCCTTTGTGGTTGAGGGTTAGAGGGATTTGAGTTGCAGTCTGTGAACACAATGGATGCCCTGTTCTCTTGACCTTCCTGTACCTGGACCTAATCAGGCCTTCAGGAGACTAGATACCCACTGCATCCAGAACCACACCATTTAAAACTTCAATGGAGAGAACTGCTATAGGCAAGGAGGTGACCATCACCCTTCACGATGACCATAGGGGCAAACATGTATCTGTCACAGGCCAGACATGGGCCAGCTTAAGGGGGTGAAGTCACCACTACCCCATTTCACAGATGAGGAAATTGAGGTTCAGTGCTTATGACATCTTCCCAGATCAATAAATAACCTCTAAGTGGTCAATGAGAGTTCAAACCTGAGTGGATCCCTCTCCTCTAGATTATCCTCCTCATTGTCCAATTGTGAATTGAACAATGGGAGCCAGTCACAGGGAGCAATAGAAAAAGGAGACCTGCGCCCCTCCAGTCCAACCCTGAGCCTACGGAGGAAGAGAGGCCAGTAGGGTGTCCCTCAGGCTAGGAGAAAGGTGACTGGGCAGTGATATGTGTGTGTGTGCACATATATATATGTACACATATATATGGGTGTGTATGTGTATATGTACATACACATATATATCCCAGTAACACACACCCACGCCCCACACACTAAGCTCAGAAGCAATGAGCAACGAAGCAATGAGTGGTGGAACACAGAGGGCTGGTAATGCAGACGTGGGTTGGAATCCCGGCTCTGCCGATACATGAGTCTGGTACGCTGCTCCACCTCTCTGCCTCTCTTTCCTCGCTTGCTGATGACAAAACCTTCTTCACAGGGCAGTTGTTACACTAAATTCAGCTTGCTTCCACTCCACTCTTTCTTTACCTTGCTCAGTGGCTCCCATGAATGTATTCCCAGTTTGGGTTAAATGCTCTGGAACTCTCCTCCAGACATGACAAGATCATTGTTATCTTGAAATCAGGGCAGCTATGGCATGAGCCCTTCATAAGAACAGGCCTGTTAGCATTTCGTTGCAGAGTAGGAAGAGGGCCATCAGACCACTGGCTCCCTGTGTGATATGCAGGCCTGCCCAAGGAGCACACAGGAGGCGGAAGGCTAACTGAAGGGGGACTCCATCTAGGCCACTTTCCACAGGTGGCCACCCGTGCTGGGGCAGGAATTCCCTGATGCAGCTGTGTGGGGTCACCCATGCTCCTGTAAGCCCAATACATGCTTTGGCTTACTTCTTTTGGTTCCTTTGGTCTATCATCCTATCTGGCACGAGTGGATGCTTGTTCAGGTCTTCCCAGGAGAATAATACAACAATGGACCAACAACAGGTCAATGTGCCTATGATCCTTGGTGTGGGAGTCAGACCCCAACATACCCAAGCAACATACCCAGGATGGTCTCTGCTTGCCAGGACTGTGTGTTAGCCTGTGAAGATGGCTTTCTTCATGCATTCATTACTCTTATGCACCAGGCTCTGTGCCCAGCAACCTTCCTCAAACCTCAGAGTAACTGATCCCATGAGAGGGAACCCAGAGGTTAAGGAGTGGAAGAATCTCCAGGCCTGACTCCAATGCCTGCCCTTGTCAGCACCTTCCTTCCCTGGCTGTATGCAGCATGCCAAGCTGGCCTAGAACCCCTGTGTAGGTGTCTTTTGATGCAGAACTAGAAAATATGGTGGCAATGATGGAGTGGGCTTTGGTCAGGCTGGTCTACTGACTGCCCTCTCCCCTGACAGATCCCAATCAGATCTTTCTAGGTGAGCATTCCTGACTTCTAGTCCCCCTCCAGGGCCTGACTGAGAGCATGCCAGGGCAGTGAGTAACACACACTTTGGCCTCTCAGGAGGTGTAGGAGTTTTTAGGGACAGAGGAGGGGCCTGGGAAGAGGGTGTAAAAGGCCCAAAGAGGGCGACCTCCCCCTCCCTCCCCCCACCAGAAGGACACTCCACCAAAGAGGGAGAGAGGGCGTGCCTTTGGCTGGCAGTCCTCTCGAACTGGCTCCAGGGGCGCTTTCATCATAGGCTGGTGAGTCACCAGCTGCTCCCACACCCTGAGCCCTGGAGGTGGTGCTGCTCGGTTTGTAGAATGAATGTTGGGCTTCATTAGGAAAGGTCTCAAGAACTGGTTGCGGTGGGAAGAAGCCAGAGGTCTGGAAGGAGCCGTCCTTAGACAGGGTTTCTAACTAGGTCGGAGCCCGAGGGGCCGACGATAGGGAAAATGCTCCTTCTCCGGGTATTCTATCAGGCAGAGCTTGCTGTAGCTTCCCGGCCAGCGTGTGCACACCCCCGAGGGCGGGGAGGTCACGACAGCCTTTGCTGGACAGCTCCACCTGGGCAGGATCGCGTCCCCTTTCTACCACCGACCGGCAGGCTCTCTGCAGTCTCTCTGGCCCCCACGCCAAGTTCCACACGTTTAGGAACCCCAGAGACCCAGAGAGGAACTGAGCGGAAGGAGACACGCAGCGCACTAATAGACCTGACTTAGGGGAGCATCCCTACAGAAGCGCGTCCTGAGGGTGGGTGGACCAAATAACGCGGGAAAGGGCACGACAGACGAGCACAGGGAGATCGGGGCCGCCGCACCCACCAGCGTTGGGTCCCAAGGACTCACACGGACAGCGGCAAAGAGTTGGCGCGGAAGATGGGGGTCTGGGTGTGGCCCGGTGGACCAGGAGGCACTCACGTTCGCGGCCATGGTGGGTTCCGGCTTGCCGCCGCCTCGCTCTCTGCTCTGTCAGGAAGAGGGCTGACAACGAAGAGTGGAAAGCAGTGGCCTCCTGTCTGCCACAGGGCTGCAAGATTCAGCGTGGAATCCAGGTCCAGGCGGGACGCAAGAAAAGTTACCGCCCCACGAGCCCTCAAGTTGTCTGCGCATGCGCATCTTATGGCCTCATGGGAACTGTAGTCCGAAACTGGAAACTTCCGCTACAAAATTGCGACAACCGCTTATTTCCCTGGTACGCATGCGCTCGACAAGATCTCTGGGAACTATAGTTCTTTCCGCCCGGAGAGTGGCGAGGAGCGCGCGGGTTGCTGGAAAGTGTAGTTTCCGCTGAGGAGCCGCGCTGTGGCCGAGGAGGAGGCACCGAGGCAGGCGCGAGGCGGGCAGGCCTGGAGGGGGCGGGTCCGCGCGGGCCTCTGAGGCAGCCTCGGGGCCTGAGGAGAGCGAGGTCACGGCGTGAAGGTGTGTCCGCTACAGCTGCGCCCGCCGCTTTTTCGAGCTGCTAACTCTGAGAGCAGCCATGGCCTACTGCCGGCAGGAAGGTAGGTAGGGCGCTGCCATGGAGACCGGCCAGGGGCTGCAGAAGACCCCGGTTCGTTCATCTTACGGTAGTGGCGCGGGCGGCCGCGAGGCCACGTGCCCTAGGAGCCGCTCTCCTTGGGCCCCTCGGGGCGGACGCCGTGTGGGGTCGCTCTGCCCGTTTTGCAGATGAGAAAACCGAGGCTCCATGAGGAAGTGGGCTGGTCCAAGGTCACCGTGAAGCTCGAGCCCGGACCACTCCTGGGAGATGCGGGGCGCTCTGGAAGCGCGGCGCACGTTGTTATCAGGCTGGAAATTCGGGGTTGTTAGGAGTTAGTCTCCGTCGCGCCTAGCACACCCCACGTGTTTCCATCTTGCACCGGTTTTTTTATTTTCCTGGAAAATTACCAATCAGGCTAGAGGTCCTGCTACGTGCCAGGCACTGTTTAAACTCCCTACAGCCATCCTTGTAAGTCAGATTCTGCTATTGTCCACGTTTTAATCATTCAGTAAACTAAGACGCCAGTGACTTGGCCAAAGCCAAGAGGCCAGCGGGTGGTGAAGCGGTGTTTGCTCTGCTCTGTTCTGGGATGGACTCCCTTTCCTCCCTCCCCGGCAACGTAGAGGCCCGCCTACTTCTGTTAACCTCTTCTTACCTCTAGGAAACAGAAGAATCCAGACCATCTAGGTCTATAGCAAACTCTCCCCTCACCTGGCCCTCCAGGCTCCAGTTTCTTGTCTTGTGAAATGAGAGGTCAGCCTTCATTCGTTCAAAATTTGTGGAGCAGTGTCAAGGCCAGGAAAGAGGGATGGAGGACTACTGAGATAAGCTACCAAGAGCGTTTATATTGGAGCTCTCCCAGAATTCTTTGAGTAGTCCATTTCCCTCGCTTTAATTTAGGGACTCTGAAGCCCAGAGTAGGTTGTAACCCAAAAAGGTCATCCATCATGTAAAAGACCTCAGTCTCCATTGGCCAGCCCTTTCCCAGTATCATGCTTGCTTCTAGAACGCCTTCCTTCTCAGGGTCAGGGTCATAATTTATTGATACCTCTTGTCAAAGCTATTTCTGTTGATTAATATTCAGTGTGTGACATACATGAAAGTCCTCTGACCCAGCACTTTGTTAGGCAGAGGTTTTATGATTTTTGTTGTTATTATCTTGTCTCACCATGCTTGGCCCTATCATGATTTTTATTTCCGGCAAGTCAGTATTGAACTTTTGGGGTAGTGAGGTGATCATTCTTACACACACACACACACACACACACACACAGAGGATTTATAGGCCTCAGGTTCTCTAGGAAGGAGGTGGGTCCACTGGCTGCTGCAGCATAGAGCCTGTCTTCCTGGTTCAAAAGATCTCTTTGTCATTTCTGCCCTGTTGATAGCACTGTCCCTTTGACAAACTATGTAAGGGCTGAGATGGTCACACTGTTTTATCTTCTAGCCTTGTGTTTTCCAACTGCCACCCAGATACTCAGGCCTTTGCCAGGTGCTTCCTTCCTCTAGGAAGGAAGTAGTTGAAGAAAATACTAAGCTTTTATCCTTTAAGAACCAAACCAAGGACTGGAGAGATGGCTCAGCGGTTAAGAGCACTGGCTGCCCTGGCAGAGGACAGGTTTGATTCCCAGAAACCGCATGGTGACTGACTATCATCTGTAATGCCGGTTCCAGGGTATCTGATGCCCTCTTTTGACCTCTGTGGTCATTGTATGACATATACATACATGCAAGCAATACACTCACACACACACACAAAAAAAACCCAGCTCAGACGTCATCTCAGAGAGGCCTTCCCTGATCCTTTGTATCTTTCACATCTTGGACTCTCTGAAATTATTGTCTTCCAACAAGGTGAGAGCTATCAGAAGGCATGGTATACAGGAGGTGCTCAGATCTTTTTGGAGTGAACCCAGGCATGTGTATCTTGTGAGCAAATCATTGGGCAAATTTACATCGAAGGTCCATCCACCCTCTCATCACTCCGGTTAAACGCCACAGAAAGACACTGAAGGAGTCCAGCGTGAGCACAGCCTGCTCTCTGGCCTCGTGCATGCATTAGTGCCTCTGTCAGGACTGGACTTTCCCTTCTTCAGTTTTTTCTTGGTAATACTGTCTGTGACTGAGCCTTAGGCCGTGCTGAGCTGAGGTCTGTGGCTACACAACTGTCAGAGCTGAGCTGAGACTTTCAGCTGATTGTGCTTAGCATTCAGCACTTACGTAGTTCGCTTTTGAGTGTTTGAAAACTGGCCAGTCTGCAGGTCCCGGGTGCTTTACCACAGCCAGACCTTGTCCAAATGCTTCCGCAGAGAGGGGTGCTCTGACATAACTGTGAGGTGCTGGAGCTGAGACTGCCCTTCTGAGCAGAGCCTGGGTGGGCAGAGGTACTGACCCTGTGTGCCCAGGCCTAGCCATTACTGCTCTCTGCCGGTATGGGAGACATGTTCAGGTTTGGCCAGAGGTAATGCACCGTGCTGGTGTCCCTGTGTCCCCTGAACTCTACATTTCACTGAGCTGGCCCCCCTGGCTTTTGCTTTCACCCATCTTCCTTGGGTTCTGCAGACCCAGCATGGGCCCTGACCTTTGCCTTGCTCTCCTTAGTGTGCCTGAGACTGAACTTCCAAACCATAGGCAGAAAACTCTATGTGGCATATAGTGTCAGTAGTTTTCTGAGGGCCTCCTGTCTGCAGCTGGTCTCAGCTTCCACAGGAGCTGCCCTGCTCAGGGCCACTCCCCAAGGCCTGTCCAGGGGGACTTTTAGACATATCTGAAGGCTTTGTAAATGCTACGCAACCCCCATACCTCCAGTTAAGGGCTCATTCCATATCTCCTGGGGTCAGAGTGTGCTAGCCAGGGCTGCAGAGAGGATTAGAAAGACCCGATTCAGGCACCAGTCTCCCACCTCAGCTTCTTGGGGGCTGGGGTTGGGTGGGTCTTTGTTGCCAAGTACTTGGGTCAGGTGTCAGTTTTGTGTTGAGGGAGAGGCAGTGTGAGAGGGTTTGGGTGTGGTAGACTTGAGAGGTTCCAGCCCTGTGTGAACGCAGGCAGGTCACCACTCTGAGCAGAGGGCCCTATTGTCCTTCCTCAGGAGTGATGGGTCGAGACTAACTGACATGCAGGGCCCAGAATTGAACCAGTCCAGTCTACTCTCAGGGATCTGTGCAATTTGGGTAGGGAGAACAGGTACTGTCCACCACAATGGAATTGTCTGACATAGGGTTTGGTAAGGGGGCGGAAGGCTATAGATGGGTATGGCATGTGGAGCCACAGGGTGTCCAGCGCCAGGAGGGATTTGGGTAGGTGAGAGCCTTGCCTGCTCTGCTGCACTAGAACAGTCAGTCTGGGCCTTTTGTTTTCTTACTTTCTCTTTTTAAACTTATTTTTGTTGTTTTTGTTTTTTGAAACAAAAGCTCTCAGTGCAGCTGGCACTGGCCTTGAACTCACAGTCCCTCCTGCCACAGCCTTCAGAATAATCTGGGATTTGGGTTATGTGCTATCATACCCTACCCAGCTGGGCTGTTTTCTGCTGTATCAGTGGATGAGGGTATTGATAATACCTTACAGGGTCACTGTAAGATTTCTATGAAATATGGCATTTAATGTTCCGACAGTAATTAGGAGAAACTAACAGAAAACACACCTGCCTCTTTAGGATACTGGAAGGCAGGCCTAAAGATGGGGGTTCTAGGAGGCTGCGTTCTGCTTTCCTTGAGCTATTCACAGAATACAGAAACATCAGCACATCTGTGAAATACTCTGGGTCTGTCTCCCACCCCAGGACTCTTCTGCCTGCCATGATTGGAGACCAGAAGTCTTGAAAGGGTCTTGACCCCCTGGACATTGTTTTCTTTTTTAAAATATTTATTATTTTTATTTTATGTGTATAAGTGTATCGCCTACATACATTAGATGCAATCATGTCATGTAATGCTCAAAGGTCAGAAGAGGGTATTGGATCCCCTGGAACTGGAGTTATGGATGGTTGTTGGCCACCATGTGGGTGCTGGGAACCAAACCCAGGTCCTCTGCAAGAACAATCAGTGCTCTTAACTGCTGAGCCATTTCTCCAGCCCCAAGCCCTGAACATCCTTGGTCACCTGTGGTCTCTGTCTTTCAGAGACTGGTGCTTGAGGCATTGTCCCCCAGGCTGTCTTTCTAAAGATCCACTGTAGGTGCTTCAGCTTTGGGCTGCAGACTAGGTCCCCACATCACCCAGCACTGACTTCCTCTTGGTTCAATCTCTTCACAAGGGCACCAGAAAGTATCCTTTCTCAGTAGGTCTTTTGTGCTGTACATCCTATGGGAAGCTTGTGTACCACCTTAGATGGGATGTCTGGGTTCAGGTATTCTACATTATCAGCGGCCTTTCATTTTGTAAGAGTTCTCTGAAGGCTGGGATGGGGGAAGCAGAACAGGAAGGAGAGTACTCCCAGTTGAGGGAGCTTTCATTTCTCTCTTGGGGAAGAGGAATTTGGTTCCTTTCTTGGTGGGGAATGACTTATTATATCTGAGGACTGTCGGCAGATGTGGGGACTAGCAGATATGTCATTTGGCTAAGTTGTACATTTTGTCTCCTGTAGGTTTGGAGGGGAAGGTGTGAGGCCTTCCTCACCCACTACCTGGGTAGAGTCCAGTTCAGCTCTGGTTCTTAGTACCTGGAGGTTTGAAGATCCCTCACTTGGGGCTTCAGGGAACAGCTTTAAACTGGAGGCTCTAGATTTAAAGCAAGATCACTGCTCTCTAGTGAAATGTGTCTTCCTTTGCTCCAAATACTAGGGAAGGATCGAATCATATTTGTGACCAAAGAAGACCATGAAGCTCCCAGCAGTGCAGAGCTAGTGGCTGACGACCCCAACGATCCGTATGAAGAGCATGGTGAGAGATGAAGGACCCACAGACATGTTCTAGGGGAGGCTGGGTGTTGAGAACTGCTTTCCCACTCTATTTGAGTATCTGCGTTGGCCTTTATCAGCTTTCCAGCCCTGTGGGTGCTGTCGTCCTTGAGGGTAGGCTGTGCCAAGCCAGTGGGCAGCACTTTCTCCTTATTGAAGCACTTCTATCTCTTTTCTATGATTGCAAACTTAAGTAGTTGTATGATTCATGATGAGTAAGGGTGACTGAGGTGAACGGTGGATTCCAGCAGTTGCAGGTGACAGGGAGATAGCTCTGCTCTGTCAAGTTACCAGAGTGAATCCTGCCATGTCTCCCAGCTGTATGGATAGGCAGGCTTGCAGTAGTCAGATTGCTAAAATCCTTCCTCTACCCTATTAAATGTTTCCATGAGTGCCTAGTGTAACACAGGGACTCAGCAAAGCTAGTCAGAATTGTTGCACAGGCCTGGACTTTTCTATGAATATAGCAATGGCCACTTGTCACCCTAAAGGCTTTGGGTTGGATGCCTTTGTGAGGCAGAAGTGTACAGTATTCACAGACTATCCATATACAGTCCATAGGACTCAGTTTACCAGTCAAAACTTGGCTATGATATCAGTGATGATAACTAGCAAGTGCTTTGGGTGTAAATTGCTGGTAAATGATGTTGAAGAGCTTGAAGCAGACTTGGAGGAAGGGCTCATGGCTGGAACTTTGCAGACATGATCTAAAGTGGTATATGTTCCTAGGTGGGATGGGTTGCCTGTTACCTTACTGTCCCTTCAGGGTTACTCAGGCTAAGGGTACATACCTAGTGCTCTATTGGAAACATTGGCAAGTCCAATGTCACAGTGTTAGTGTTCTGAGGACAGCCACAGGAATGATCCCCAGTTGGCCCTCCTTAATGAAGAAAAGCGAATCCATGTCAGTTCTAGTCCTGTGTTTACCTTCAGGTCCACATCAGCTGTGCACATGTAGCTGAGGCTCTGGAGGTGTAAGCACCGGCTTCGTTAGCTTTGCCTCCTGGTGTTTAAACGAACGCCTGTGCTATAACTGCTGAAGCTGCTGTTCAGGTGGATTTGTGCTGTGTGCCCCAATGCACACTGCATCCCGTGTCTGCTGCCAGGCTCTAAGAAGTAATGAAATAAGAACTTCTGCAATTGGATTGCAATTATTTTTTTAAAGGCAGGATTTCTCTTAAACTTGGCATGATCCTGTGTCACCTTATGGAGTGCTAGGACTAGAGGTGTGCACCACCACACCTAGCTTCTGGGCTATGTTTTTTAAATGTAGCCTTCTTTCTTTTGGAAGCTGTTACACATTGGAACCTGCAGGGTCAGCATTTGCATGGGTCTTATTCAGCACAGAGAGCCCCTGAAAAGTAGGGAGTTGGGGTGAGGTGAGGGAAAGGGCTCTGGGAATCCTGTGGACCCTTGCTAAGGTCCTGAAAGTCTCAGTGAGATCCAGACACCCACTGTAGGAGGTGCTGGAGGATTTCCTCAGTTGACAGTGCAGCTTAATGCACAGGAACTTGCTCTGCAGCTGTTGGGGCGGGGGGGCTCGGGGGCATGGTGAGCAGACTGCTAAGGGCCAGCACCAGTGGTGTTTTCTTCTTTCCCCATTTTAAAATGAGGAGCAGTAAGGGTAGATAGATCTCTTGATCGGTGAGGTTTTCTAAGCTGGGATTAAGAGGTAGGATCAGCCTAGGACTTTGGACTCTAGCTCATACGCCACGCCTGGGCACTCTGGAGTAAAGGGTCATATGTCATTTCCTTTCCTTTTTTTGCAATACAGAAACCTATACCCAGGGCCATGCCAATGCTAGGTGAGTGCTAAGTCCCAGCTCCAGGGCTTTCTCTCAGTGTTCTGTCTCAGTAGACTCCTGTAAGAAAAGTCTTAATGAACCACTTTTCTGTGTCCATCACAAAAGCTGAAAGTGAAGCATCGTCCTGAACTGTTTTGAAAAACTTAGAAATTCTATTTAGATATGGACAAAGTTCATAGAAAAGGCAAAATCCAAAAGGAAGAGGCCAGTGTAATACTCAGATTGAAAACCCGTCTATAGCTATAGCCAGACTTCCTCACATATCTACAATTGTTTGATTACCAAGTTTGTTCTTTTGTGTGTGTGTGGCTTGAGGATTAAGCCCAGAGCCTTATGCCTGCTAGGTAATTCCTCTATTTTTGAGCTACACTTCAGCTCTAATATTTCATTCTGGTAAGGATGCAATCAGACTATTCTGAGAGGCCACTTGCTTTTCATTCTGTGACAAGTTTTGAGGATCCTTGCACTTCGTTATGTTTTCACCAGTCTCCAGGCAGTGCTGAGCTGGGCAAAGAGACCTGAAGGAACAGAAGTGAAGTGAGGCCGAGGGAGGGGAGCAGGCTGTAAGTCAGTACTTAAGCTCCTTAAGAGATTCCTCAGTAACTGCTAAGTGATAGACACTGCTTTGGCTTGAATGATTCCTGGTATTTAAGCTGCGGACCTCAGCTTTCCAGCCTGGTGCTTGTATGGAGAAGGTGAGCAGCAGCTGCTTCTGCCAGGGTTTGCCGGGTTTGTGCTAGGCCACTGAACCTGATTCAGGTCAAACAGGTCAGGTGGGTACTCAGGGAGTGCCTCCCCAGCCTGTGAGGACTGGAGTGTTCTGAGACCACAGAGAACATCTCTCACCTTTCTTTGCCCATCTTCTTATTCTAGGGTTGATACTGCCAAATGGAGACATTAACTGGAATTGCCCATGTCTTGGGGGAATGGCCAGCGGCCCCTGTGGGGAACAGTTCAAGTCTGCCTTTTCCTGCTTCCACTACAGCACAGAGGAAATCAAGGGGTCAGACTGTGTAGATCAGTTCCGCGCTATGCAGGAATGCATGCAGAAATACCCAGACCTCTATCCCCAAGATGATGATGAGGAGGAGGAGAAGCCAGCAGAACGGGCAGAGGAAGCATCTCCCACTGAGGCCTCTGCAGCCAAAGAGCAGGGTGCAAACTCCTGAAGGCCACTTGTTCCGACTGCCACTGGTCCACTCAGAGCGGCAGGACCTTTTGCACAATGCCTTTCAGTCATCCTCTGTGAAAGTGTCTTTCCCTCTGTTGCTATGTGCACTGTAATGTACAAAATAACTTATTTTGGTGATCAGGGGTCTTGTCACATACACTGGAGAGGGGAGTGTGTGCGAGTCCCACATAAACCTGTCTGTGTTTAGCACCACTGCTGAATTGTCTTCTCTTGAGTGCCCTAATTTTGACATTTTGAAATTTGAAATAATGTGCTGAATACTCTCAGCAACGAAAAATCATTATTCATGAGGTTCCTATGAGTAAGCTGATTTATCTGATCCATTGCAACCTTTTTAGTAGATTTTCCGCCTCTTTGGGAAATTAAGAGTACTGGAGTGGGGTCATTCCTAAAAGAAGAGGCCAGGGGCCAGATTCTCACTGAGGAGTTTTCCAGCCACAGTGCGTCAGTCCTGTCGTGCTTGGTTTCCATGTTTACCATGTGTTCCAGGCTCTAGGATGCCCATTTAGAAGGTGGATTTCAGAGCCCGTGACCCCAGTCCCTTCCTACATGAAAGGAAAGGCTGGTTTTGCTGTTCATTGTTCTACTGTTCCAAAAGCCCTGGTTTGGGACCCATGTTCATGTGTGCTCAGTATAGTCAGCTGTAATATTCTGGAGAGGTGGGGACTTAACTGTTGCCAGAGCAGCAACCAAGAGGAAATGGTCTGAATGAAGTTCTCAATTAAAAGGAAATGTGATTTCTACCATATTTTGAGTGTCTTTTTACTAATTAGAATGTTTTCAGTTTTTATTTTCTGTGATACAGGGATTGAGCACGTGTGCAGGGCTCTGCCAAGCAGGACCTCTGCTGTGGAGCTCCTCCCCAGCCCTTGTAATTTTGAGACAAAGACTCACCAAATTGCCAAGGTTGTACTTGAACTTATGATCCTACTTTAACATCCCAACTAACTTGGATTACAGGCATGTGTCACTATGCCTGGCTAGAAGTATTTTGGATGTTAATAAGGAAAATTTCTCTTTAAAATTCGTCTTCAAAGCTATTAGTGAAACCAGTTTGAGTTTTATCTAGTGGCACCTGGATTTAGTGGCACCTCCTGGACTCAGGAGGCAGAACTCTGTGAGTTCAAGACCAGCCAGGTCTACATTGTGAGTTCCAGGCTAACCAAGGGTAGAGTGAAACTCTGTCTCTAAAACAAAACTAGTTTGAGTCTTGAAATGCCTTGTTGAGTTCAGAGCAAGCTCCTTTTCCTTTGTGAATGAATACCTTCCTGTAGACTATGGGTAAGCTGTGAGGTGGAACAGGTTCTTCCATTTGGAGGTCAAATCCTTGCAGATTACATTCCTCAAAGGAATTGCTGGGTTGATTTAGGCTGTGGTGTAGTAATGCCTTGTATGTTCCAAGTGTGTTAGTTACTGCTACAAAAATAACCTTACTTTAGCAGCTTGAAACAGCAAACATGGTCTTCCATGTCCTCTTGCTGGGGACCTGGGCATGACCTTCATGAGTCCTCTGGCCCAACCAGGACTTGGCCAATTCTTCAGAGTCTTATTTGGTAGGACTCAGTGGGTTGTTGCGCCTCAGTTCTTTGATGGTTCTTAGTTCCTTGCTGTGTAGGTCTCACCTATAGTCAGCTCCCAACATGGCAGGTGGCTTCCATCAGAGCAATGAGGAATAAGAATGAGATGGAGGCAGAGTCCGGCCTGGTGGCTGCTGTACACCTTTCATCCCAGCATTGGGGAGACAGAGATGAGAATCTCTGTGAGACTGAGGCCAGCCTAGTCTATGGAGCCAGTTTTAGGCCAACTGGGGCTACAGGAGACCTTGTCTCAAGAAACAAAAACAAAAAAATCAATGGCAGGCACCTTTTGTAGATACTCCACAGAGCCCCCAGCCAGTGACATTGCTTTCATCACTACTATATCTTTGTTAGAAGTGGCTCGGCCCCTCCAGGGTGCAGCCGCAGGGCCAGAGGCAGGACAAGGCCGTGCCCCCATGGTAAAGCTTGAGAGCACAGTTAACTTGAGAGTTGTAGTTCTGAGGCGTAGGGAGATAGAGAGCTGTGGACTTCAGTTAAGAGCCCAAAACAAGAGCTGGACAGATGTGGGCAGTGTGACAGATCTGTCGACTAAATTGGATGCTGGTCCTCACCTTCCATCTTCTTTGAGACACTCTTGTTTACATTGCACACGCCAGACTGACTTCTGAGGACTGTCCTGCCTCTCATCTTCCCATAGGACTGCTGGCATCACAAACACGACACCCACTACTGTGCCTGGCTTTTATGTGGGTTCTAGGGATTCAAACTTGGTTCTTCATTATTACACAGCAAGCATTTAATCCACAGAGCCATCCCCTATCTCTAGTCTGTGATGTTTTGACACATGTATATACCCTTGAAACCATTCCCTAGTCAAGATACTGAATGTTGAAAGCTGCTGTGTGACACTTTCTGGGGAGACCTGAACAAGCATCTACTCACCTGAGAGAAGGAACCATTGACAAACCAAAGTAAGGAGACCACCAGATCCAACTTGGTGAACCAGAGTTTATTGGGGTTCCTTACAGGAGTGTGGGTGGGAGTGACTTACAGGAGCAGAAATGACTCAGATAGTTCCGGCACCAAAAGCCATCCCAGCGTGGATGGATGGTAGCTCTCAAAGCAGGAAGCCTGAGCACACCGCACAACCCGCAGGCAGCTCAACAGGTGGGAATCTCTTCCAGGACACTCAGTTGACCTGAGAGCTCTCAGCAGCCCTTATTGCTTATATATGCTTGGGGAGGAAGAGGCCTGGTGGACCTGGTCAGTTTCAGGGACTTCTGAAGCTACTGAATTGTTAATTCCTGAGCTTAACAACATTAAGCTCCCAAGACCCTTGGCACTCCTTTGTAATTCCTCTTTTCTCATCCCCAGTCTAGAAACAACCCCACGCTGGCTCTGATAATTGAACAGTCATTTGAACTGAGATCAGTCTGTAGTGGGATGCCTAGTCTGCAGCTGCTGGATGAGGGTGACCCTGGTCCAGTCACTATTGCCTGGGTCTTAGTTTACTTACTTTACTGTGATTGTCAGTTCGGACCCTGCGTCCTAAAGCTGTGAGGAGGAGGAACAATGCACTCAGAAAACCGGACACCCTATGGGCACAGAGGCATTCCGGTCCTAGACGCCAGCATCCCAGCCAGCTTTGAGGTGCTTCTGAGCACACAGAGGAACTGTAGTTGAGTGTCTTTCTGTCCCCTGAGCTGTATCCCCTGAATTGAACAGCCCAGGAGTGATTTTGTTTTAGACCAGATCTCACTGTATAGTGCTGGCCTGGACTCTCAATGTTGACCACAGAGATCCACTGCCTGTGCCTCCCGAGTCCTGGGATTAAAGGTTTGTGCCATCATGTCCAGCCTGGGTTTGTTTTTCTTTTTCAGTACATAATGGTAACCATTTTTAAATGGCCAAGGTAGTGACATTTACAGTGTTGTGTAATCACCTTTTTGGCTTGTCCTGAGCGCCCAGGTAATTGCCCACTGCCAGCCTTCCCTCTCAGCTGTTCTTTTGAGTTAGGACTACTGGTCACCCCTCTCATGAATTTCATTCCAAAACGTCTATGGGGTTCCCTTTATGACTGCTCTGTCTCAGTGCTGGTGTTTTCATTTGTCTGCTCTGTCATTTTCCTGATTTTATTCTGTGGTTTGTCCACATTCTCTCGTAGTACATTGGATTCTGTGGAGATGATTTCCAGAGTGGCTTTCACCTGCCTGGGCCATGTCTTCCTGAGTCTTTGTTCATTTGAAGAAGCGGTCACTTGGATTTATGGACTGGCTTTGACAGGGCGAGGACTTCACCAGTCAGCCTTGCTAGAGAGATGGGGCCTTCCAACTCTTTCCTCAAATGCCTCTTGTCTGGACTTGTGCAAATCTGATCCTACTTAGAGGCAGTGTTCTGCCTTCTCTTTTTAAAGATTTTTATTTTTATTGATGTGTGTGTGTGTGTGTGTGTGTGTGTGTTTGTGTGTGTGTGTTAGTATGGGCACATGGAGGTTAGAGGTGGGTATCAGAACCATTGGATCTGGACTTGCAGGTGGTTGTGAGACACCCTACATTGGTGCTCGGAGTCAAACGGAGTCAAACTGGGGTTCTCTGAAAGAGCAGCAAGTGTTCTTAATTATTGAGTCATCTCTCCAGCCCCTGGATTAACTTTTTTAAAAATGTATGTGTGTGTGTGTGTGTGTGTGTGTGTGCGCATTTTGCCTGCGTGTAAGTGTACTAACACAGTGAGTATTGCATCAGTGCCCTCAGAGGCCAGAAAATGGTGTAAGATCCCCTGGAACTTGAGTTATAGGCAGTTGTGAGTCATCATGTGGGTGCTGGGAACTGAGCGAGAGTAGAAAGTTCTCTTAACTGCTGAGACCACCCCCCTCCCCCGCTGAAGAACTGTTAAAGGAGGGCAATAGTACATAATGTTTGGAGATACTTAGAATGCCCTGTCTCCACTCAGGGCCAGAGTAGAACCCAGAATCCAGTTATCAATAAGGAGAATGTCACTGTTCTTGATAGGTCTTTTCATGTCAAAGCCCCATTTCTCTTTTTCATATGGTATTTGAAACCTTAAGGAGAAGCAATCGTAATGCTTCCCTTTCTAGTGTTATAAGGAAAGAACAGGTAGGGTCTGAAGTGGATTATGGGGGTGGGATCCATCTTTAAAGACCTCCAAGCCTGTCTAGCTACCTTAACATCTCCAGCCTTGGGATTACAAGCAGGCACCACCTGGTTTAACTTTTCTACATGAATTCTGGGGTGGAACTGTGGTCCTCATGAACTATCTCATCCACCTTTACTCTTTTTCAAGAAATTGGTACTTTACTGCTGCTCTGTATCTTGCTCAGGTCCTTGTTTGAAACCCAAAGAAGCTGAACATTGCTTCATGGACAGCCTGAGTTCTCCTCTGAAAACTTACTTGGTGAGCCACGCAGGAGCTAAGATTTGTATCTAATCTTTTAAAATAGCTTGAACAGGAGTGTGAAACGCTTTCAAACCTCTCTCTTCCTTAAGAGTAAGTAACTGCAATAAAACTCACCGACTCACCAAGTTGGACTTTGGTAGTATCCTTAACTTTGATCTGTCTTTGGTTCCCTATCTGGAGTGTGTAGACTTTGTTCATGTCTCCCCAGGAAGAGTATCATACAACACAGGTGGACAACCAGCCCGACTGCGGACTTCTGCACACTTCTGCCGCAGGATGTGCTCCAACTAGGGGCAACTAAAAATGTCTCAAAAAAAAGAAATGGCTGTGGGGAGAGGTGGTCTTCCTCCTGGCCTGGCTGCAGGACTGCCCCACAAAGCCCGAGCATTGCAGTGCCATCAACACTGGGGCTAATGTCTGGAGAGAGTGGATACTCATCACATGGCTCCCCAGGCCCAGCCCTTGCTTTTCTCCTCCAGCCCCATGCTGCATCAGTGTTCCCTTAGGGGGATCCAGGCTGCCCCTCCCATCAGGTGACCATGGGGACAAGGGTGCTGGGTACTGCTGCTGGGCCACAGTCTTCCAATCAACAAAGAAAGGTAGTCATTTTCAAAATCAAGCCATTTCCTGTGACTTGATCAGTGCAGGCTCTGTCTGCATGTTTGAGAGTCAAGTTTTCTATTGAGAATAGTATCTTTGAAAGGTAAGATTTCTGGTTGTGTTATTAAATAACAGCATCAGAAAAGAAGAAAGTCACTACAACAAACTGGCTTTCAAAGCATGGTTGTTCCAGCTCCACGGTACAGCCTTGCCCTCATAAATAGCTGCTCTTACCTGGGCATGTCAGTCAAGGCTCTAGGAGAATGGAACCGGTAGAATGGACACGTGTTAGACAGGAGATGAACTGGCTTACACTAAATACTGGAAGGCCGGTAATGGCTGTCTGCATGCTGGAAAGACAGAATTCGGTAGTTTCTCAGTCCACCAGGCTGCGTGACTGAGCAGTCCCATTCTGGTACTCAAGGCCTGGAAAAATCCTGGAAAGCCAAGAACTTGTTGGAAGGCCACAGAAGCTGGTTCTGATGTGAGGGAAGGATGGCAGCCACAGCGGCAGCAACGGGGCAAAGGTGGTCTGCAAAAAAGCGGTAGCTTTTCCCTCAGACCTACCTATACCTAGGCCACCACCAAAAGGTGCCAGTCATTATAGGAGTGGATTTTCCTCCTCAGTCAGTCCTTCCAGGAAATACTCTCAGAGACCCTCCTAGAGGTGAGTCTCTTAATAGTTGATTTCAGACACTCAAGTTGGCAGCAAAGATAAACCACGAGACTGAAGTTGGTCCTATAAGCCTCTGCTGCTACAAAAATTCAGTCCTACGGACTAGCAAGATGGCTCCGCATGTAATAGCACTTGGTGCCCAATTCTGATGACCTGAGTTCAGCCTGCGGAACCCACAGTAGAAGGAGAAAACCAACTCCTGAAAGTTGTCCTCTGACCTCCATACATGTTGTGTCACACCCTTTCACACACACACACACACACACACACATTACACAATAATAATAAAGGTTTTAAAATTCATAATATCTACAGATATCAAGACAGTGGCTTCTCTGTTTTCAGCTTTTCCTTAACTCAAAGAAAAGGAAACAAAGCAGAAATGCAAACCTTTTCTGCCTTTGTAGTAAGCCCAGGAAAAATGAATGCATTCTAACAAAGTTTCTAAATCCACTGTAGAAAGACTTAAATCTCCAAGAAATTGTTTAATAGGGTCTAGCTCAGCAGTAGGTGCTACCTCCCCCACAAGCTCTGTGGTTTCCTTGCACCCCATTCTCCCAGTATAGGAGCTTCACCCCTCCTTTCTGGTGGGGCTGGCAACTTTGGTAGGCACAGGTGTGTGGGAAAAGTCCTTGTTATGGTTCGGATGTGAAATACTCCCATGGTCTCCTGTATTTGAACACTTGGTCCTTACAGAGTGGTACTTATTTGAGAAGTTGTAGAACATTTGGAATTTGGAACATTTGGAAGCAACGTGGTGTCAACAACTACCTCAAGGAGTCATAGTCTCCACTTAAACACCAGCATCTCCTTACCACAGCGTCACTGTTCCCCTGAAGCTGGTTCTAACCAGCCCTTCCTCCCCTAAGTTGCCCCTCTTCAGTCCTTTGATCACAGCCATGAGAAATCTAACTAATGTATCCTTGTGACAAGAAAGGAGACCACCACTGTGGGGTGTGCCTGGTCAGAGTTTCTTGCTCTGACATCACATGGCGCCATTGTGAGCAAATCCAGAACCCTGCCTGTAAAAAGCCCTAGCCGCCCCTGGGTTTTGTCCTTATGGTGTGGACAGTTTGGCTGGTGGTTGTGGACTTGGACGTCTGTGATTTTGTTGAACTGGAACTTTGGCAATCGTTTGGATTTGACATTCCTGATCTGCTGGACTTCGATATTGCGAGCGTGTTTGTTGGTTTGGGGTTTGGGCTTCAGTGTGTGTGTGTGTGTGTGTGTGTGTGTGTGTGTGTGCAGCCACATACATGCTACTGTGTACCTAGGGAGGTCAGAGGACAACCTATGGAGTTGGTTTTCTCCTTCCACCTCATGGATCCTGGGGATTGAACTTAAGTCGTCATTCTCTGAGCCATCTTGCCAGGTTTTGGTTTTAGATGGTAAGTTTTGCTTGGTTTTTGTTTTTTTCATGTCTTTTAATTCTTTCTCTCATTTTCTTTTTAAAACTTCATCATTTTAAATTTTGCTAAATTATTTTCAAATATGATTGTTAGTAGGCATGTGCATGTGTGCGTATGTGGGCGTGTGGGCGCGCACTGGCGTGTGTGTGTGTGTGTGTGTGTGTGTGTTGCTTCTCTCCTTCCACCATGTGGGTTCCAGGGATGCAACTCAAGTCATCAGATTTGTCAGCAGGCTCCTCTACCCTCTGAGCCACCTGCTTGTCCTATTTTAGGTCATGTGACACATCACCCTGGATCTGGAGTTCATCTAAGGAAGTGGGTCATGGGGTGGGGAAGGCAACGTGGTATCAACAGCCACCTCAAGCAGCCAGTCTCAGCAGCTCTGGCACTGCAGCTTCACTGTTCCCCCAAAGCACGAACCCAAACCAGCCCTTCCTCCCCAGGTTGCAATCTGTCATTCCATATGCACTTCATGAACAGTTTGAGGAGCACTTTATAATTCTATAAAGACCGAATTATTTTAGTTTACATGTTTGAGTGTTTTGCCTGCATGTCTGTTAAGTACACCGCATGCATGCAATTCCCACAGAGGCCAGAAGAGCATGTCTGTGTTCAGCCATCATGTGGGTGTTGGGATCTAAACCCAGGTCTTCTGCAAGAGCAGCCAGTGTTCTTAACTGCGGAACCATCTCTCCAGCCCCAAAGATATCTTTAAGTTACTGTTTTAATCTTGTTGCTTATTCTTGACCCATTTAGATGATTTTCATGATCTTGGTTCGATGTTGGTAGAAACTGACCATTTCCTTCCAGATTTTCTAATTGACTGGAGTGCGGGTTTTCAGCGTATTCCCAAATGATCGTCTGGATTCAGTCTTGTCAGTTGTAAGATCTCTTTCCTTTGTCTCTAATTCTCCTGATTCGTCTTCGCGCTCTGTGAGCTTGGCTTGGAGCTCCCACTCCGCTTGTTGTCTCAGGCAGCCAGCCCTTCGCCTCCCGGACCCTCCTCTCCTGCTTCCCAGCTCCTCATCTCTGCTCTACTAAGGATTAGTTTGTCCTGATTCTTGAAGAGATAATCGCTTGTCTGAGGTATCTGCTCTTTTATTTTTTGTATATTTTAATTAAATTTTTGCATGTTTCACATACAACATCTTAATCATCTTTATATCCTTTCCCCCCATCAGCACCCTCCCACAGCATTCCCACTGGATTTAATGCATTCTGTCATTAATGTTAAGGCCTACTGAGTCAAGTTAGTGTCCTCAGACATCCTTCAATGCAGCTTCATCCACTGGGTCTAGTCAGCCTATCTAGTCACTTCCTAAAAGATCAGCTCTTTTCACCCAGCAGTAATCTGCTGCCCAACAGTTCTTTGTCTAAGATTGGTGCCTGCTATCCACTTCTATGGTTCTATGCTGAGTTTTTGTCTGCTTGAGTTTACACCGGTCTTGTGCATGCTGTCACCATTGCTGTTTAAGTTCATATGAGCAAGGTCCCAGGAGCCTGTAAGACTCTTGTTTCCATATGGTCATTCACCTTCTCCCCTGGCTCTTACAATCTTTCTGGCCCCTCTTCCAAAATCATCCCTGAGCCATGGGTGGATGATGTTTAAAATAAGAGTCCTGTCCAGGGACCCACAGTGTGTAGATTCTTATTCTTTCTGCTTTGGCCATTTGTGGCTCTTGATGTTATCTTCTGTTGCATGAGGGAGCTTCATTGACGAGAACTGAAAGATGCATTAGTATTCTCTCTACCCCTTGTTCCATTATGTTCTAGAAGTCTTGGGTATAGAGATTCCATTGTAGATGTATAATTTAGGGTTGGGCATTTCACACACACTTAATCTCTGTGTGTGACCAGTTGTATAACTCTGTATTAGTCTCCATCTGTTGCAAAAGAAGCTTCTTTGATGAGTGGTGACTGGCATTACTTGTCTATAAATATAAGGATCCATATTTAGCACATATTAAGATATGACATTTGTCTAGGGATGTGACAACCTTGGAGTTTTCTCTCACATCTATGATTTCTCCAGCCATGTGTATTGACTGTGTTTACAGTATTACACATGAGTTCCTTTCCATTGAGTGAACTTTAGGTCCAACTAGGTAGTTGTTGGTTACTTTCAAGATAAAAAGGCCACTATTGCTCCCAATATAGTTTGTTGTGCCAGTCATTGTTGTGTTTATTAGGCCTTAAAGCTGGGGTTGGACCACCGATTGATGTTCTCCCTTAGCAGCTTACATGGTGCTCTCCAAAATTATGAGAGCTAGCCTTCAGAGAAGTAGCTTCCAGGTCAGTTACAGCTCCATTGCTCCAAGCCCTGTGTCCAACACTGTGTTTTATCTTCAACAATAGGGTCTTACCTTCAAGTTCTGGGAGGCAGTCAAGGGCTGTGGCCACAGTTTATGTAATTCTGAGAGTCTCTTGAACTGTCCTGGCCAATAATTCTGAAGGAAGGTTTCTCCTGTCTGGCACTGTTTCTTGTAATACAGCTTTCAGCTATATATTCCATATATGTGTGGAATTTTTCAGTAGGTTTTTGAACTAATATGTTTCTTCTGGCTTTTTACAACAACTAGGCATTATTTATCTCTCCCCTCTCTCCCTGTAGAGCTCTCCCTCCTCCCTCCCCAGTTAAAGTATCCCCATTTCCCCATTTTACCCTTGATAACATCTGTCCCCTATGCCACTGCTCTGGAGTGCCTTCTTCTCCTTTACCCCCATGGTTCCTGGATAACCCAACCTCTCCCAACCCTACTTAAATACCCCCATTTTACCTATTTCTCCCTTGGTAATACCTGCCTTCTTTTTTTTTTTTTTTTTTTTCCTCTCTCAGGCTCTTTCTTTCCCTTTACTTCCCTGGTTCTTTTCCATTTTCCTGGTTCCTGCAGATACATCAGAATATATATTTCACATAAAAGGATGTTAGGTGTTTGGTGTTAGGATCCACAAATGAAGGCAAACATGCATCATTTGTTTTTCTGACTATGGTACTTCACTGAGTATAACAGTTCCATCCATTTACCTTCAAATTTCTTGATTTTGTCTTTCTTTACTACTGGATAGAACTCCATTGTGTAAATGTACCACATGTTCATTATTCACTTGTCAGTTGAGGGACACAGGTTGCTTCCATCTTTTAGCTATTGTGAAAAGAGCAGCAACAAACATGGGTGTACAAGGATCTCTGCAGTAGGATGAGTACTTTAGGTATATGCCAAGGAGTGGTATAACTGGATCAAATGGTAGATACATTTTTAGTTTTTAAAGAGTTCTCCACACTGCTGTCCGTAGTGGCTGCAGGAGCTTGCAGTCCTGCCTACAGTGACTGAGTGTCTCTCTCCACATCTTCTCCAGCATTTGGTGTCATTTGCTCTCTTGATCTTATCCAGTCTAATGTACGGTGAACTCTTAAAGTGGTTTTAATTTGTATTTCCCTAATTACTAAGAATGCTGAACATTTTTTAAGGCTTTTCTTAGCCATCTTTTTTTCATCTTTTGAGAACTCTCTGTTCAGATTCTTAGCCCATCTTTTAATTGGGTCATTTGTTTTCTTGATTCTCTGTTTTTTGTGGTTTTTATTTATTTGGATGTTAACCCTCTGTCAGATGTGTCGCTGGTGAAGACTTTCTCCCACTCTGTGGGTTTTCTCTTCACTTCCTTGGTTGTTTCTTTTGCAGAAGCTTTTTAGTTTCATGAGGTCCCACTTGTTGATTGTTTGCCTTATTTCCCTCCTGAGCAACTGATGTCCGATTTAGAAACTCCTTCCTATTCCAACATTTTATAGAGAACTGCTTAGGGTTTCTTCTAACAGGTTCAGAGTTTGAGGTTTCACATTAAGGTCTTTGATCCATTTGGAGTTGACTTCTATACAAAGTGAAAGACAAGGGTCTGTTGCATTCTTCTACAGATGGAGATCCAGTTTTGTCAGCACCATTTGTTGAAGATGCTGTCTTTCCTCCAGTGAGTGTTCTTGGCACCACAGTCAACTATCAGGTGACTGTACTCGTGTTTGTGTCCTTAATTCTGCATATTTCATTAATCTATGTGTCTGGGTTTTTTTGCCAGCACTATGCTGTTTTTATGACTATCTCTCTGTAACATAGTTCAAGATCTGGTATGGAAATCTTTCCTGCATTGCTTCATGCTCAGGATCGCTTTGGCTATCTGGGGTCTTTTGTGACTCCGTATGAATTTTAGGATGGGTTTTTCTAGCTCTATGAAGGATGTAGTAGGTATTTGATTGGGATTGTGTTGAATTTATTTATTACTTTTGGTAGGATGGTCATTTTCACAATATGAGTATGGGTTTCCTTTCGTGTCCTGGTGTCTACCTCAATCTCTTTCTTCAAAGATTTAAAATTTTCATTGTAGATGTCTTTAATGTTTTTGGTCAAGTTTATTCCTAGATATTTTTTGAGGCTATTGTGAATGAGAGAGATTCCATGTACTCTTTCTCTGATTGCTTGTTATTGTTGTATAGAAAGACTACTGATTTTTGTAGACTGATTTTGTAAGAAGCCACTTTACTGAAAATGCTAATTATTTCTAGGAGTTTTCTGGTAAAATTTTTTGAATCTCAGGTATAATATATCATCTGTAAATAGGGATGATTTGACCTCTTCTTTTCCAGTGAGTACTCATTTAATTTCCTACTCTTGTCTTTTTGCTCTAACAAGAGTTTTAAGGATTATATAAAAAAAGAGTGGAGATAGTGGACAGCCTTGTCTGGTTCCTGATTTAATGGGACTGCCTCCAGTTTTTCTCCATTTAGAACAATGTTGGCTGTGGGTTTGTTGTATATAGCTTTAATAATGTTGAGGTATGTTCCTTCCAGTTCAATTCACTCCAGTCCTTTAACATAAATGCATGTTGCATTTTCTCAAAGGCTTTTTTTTTCATATATTGGGATGACCATGTGATTTTTGTCTTTGAGTCTATTTATATGATTTATAACATTTATTGACTTATGTATATTGAACCATCCTATATCTCTGGAATAAAGCCAACATGATCATGATAGTTAATCTTTTTGATGTGTGTTTGTATATGGTTCACAAGCCTTTTAGTGAGAATTTATACATTTATGTTCATTAAGGATATGGGTCTATAGTTTTCTTTTTGGTTGTGTCTTTATGTGGTTTTGATATTAGAGTGATACTGGCTTCATAAGAAGGAGTTTGGGAGTTCTCCCTATGTTTCTGTCTTTTTTAATAATTTAAGTAGTACGGGTTGTAGATCTTATTTAAATATCTGGTAGAATTCTGCTGTGAATCCATCTAGGCCTGAGCTGTTTTAATCAGGAAATTTTTTATTACTGTTGCAATTTCCTTATATGTTATAGGTCTCTTTAAACTGTTGATCTCTTCTTGGTTTATCTTTGGTGATTCCCATGATTTTAGATATGCATCCATTTCTTTTAGGTTTTCAAATTAATAGAGCATAGGTTTTTCAGTATTTCTTTATAATGTTCTGGATCTTTTTGGTATCTGTTCTTACTTTTCCAGAGTCTTGGGTTGTACTGTTAAATCATTTGTTTATGCTCTTTCTGATTTTTTAGTAAAGGCTTAGAGACATAAGCTTCCCTCTTAGGCTGCTTTTACAGAGGCACAGAGGTTTTGTTGTGCTGTACTGTCCTTTTAATTTAGTCCCAGGAATACTTTTATTTCTTTCTTAATTCCTTCTTTGACCCATTCATAATTTAGGGCTGTATAGTTTCCAGAGCTTGTTTTGGTGTTGATTTTAAGCTTTATTGCATTGTGATCAGATAGAATGCATGGAATTATTTCCATTTTTGTGTATCTCTTGGTTTGTTTTGTGACCCAGTATGTGGTTAGTTTTATAGGAAGTCCATGGGGTGCTAAATAGAAAGTGTATTCTTCGGTGGTTGGGTGGAATATTTTGTAGATGTCTGTTAGTTCTGTTTGAAGTATGACATCATCTAATTCAGATGTGTCTCTGTTTATTCTCTGTCCAGTTGAACTGTTTATTAGAGATAGCTGGGTATTGAAGTTCCCTAGTATTAGTGAATTGGAATTAGTCTGTGTCTTAAAGTCCT
The DNA here is from genome assembly GCA_035773235.1 of Eospalax fontanierii. NCBI lineage: Eukaryota > Metazoa > Chordata > Mammalia > Rodentia > Spalacidae > Eospalax > Eospalax fontanierii. The sequence continues at coordinate 86,949,062 of CM069526.1, forward strand.
ATAGAACTGTTTTTATGACCAGAATTTGGTGCATATATGTTCATGATTGTAATGTCTTCTCGGTCAATTGTTCCTATGATTACAATGAAGTGACCCTCTGTATCACTTCTGGCTAGCTCTAATTTGAAGCTTATTTTGTCAGATATTAAAATTGCAACACATGCTTGCTTCTTAGTGCCATTTTCTTGGAATAATTTTTCCCATCTTTTCACCCTAAGTAGTGTCTATCCTTGAAGGTGAGATGAATTTCTTGAAGACAACAAGATGGATTTTCCTTCTTAATTCATTACACTAACCTGTATTTTTTGACTGTGGAGTTGAGACCACTGATATTTAGTTATTATTAAAAGATGTGTATAGGTTACTGTCATTTCAATTGGTTTGTATTATTGGTTCTATTTTGTGTTTCTGTAAGTGTACCTTCCTATGTTTTCTTTCTGTAACCTCTTGGGTATACTCATTCCTGTCTTCTGTCCTTTCTATTGATTTTTCTCTGTAAGCTGGTTTGATGGACATGAATTCTTTCAGCCTATTCATATCATGGAAAATTTTCCATTCCTCTTCAACTATGACAGATAATTTTGCTGGATAAAAAGTATTCTGGGCTGGCATCCACGGTCATTTAGAACTAGGAACACTTTGGTCCAGGTTCTTCTGGCCATCACAGTTTGCACTGAAAAGTCAGCTGTAACTCTGATGGGTTTTCCTTTTATATGTGACTTGTTTTTCTGTTGTAGCTTTCAGTATTCTTTCTGTTCTGTACATTTAGTGCTTTTACTATGATATGCTATGGGGAGTTTCTTTTCTGGTCCTATTTATTTTGTGTTTTGTGTGCTTCTTGTATCTGTATGGATATGCCTTTCCTTAATTTGGGGGAATTTTCTTCTATAATCCTGTTGAACATTTAGTCAATACCATTCCCTGAAATTCTTCCCCTTCCTCAATCCTATGATGCATAAATTTGGTCTTTTCATGGTGTCCCACATTTCCTGCATACTCCATTCCTGTGGTTTTTTTCTAAGTGTTTCATATTTGCTTGAGCAGTTTAATTGTCCAACTTTATTGTTCAGACATGATATTGGGTTGCCCTTCCACTCATTCTATTGATGGGGCTTTCTCCTGTGTTTCAGATTTTTCACTTCCATCTTTATTTCAGCCTGAGTTTTTGTTGATATTTCTTTTGTAAATTCAGCCAGATGTTTATTTCTGTCTTCTTATAGTTCTTTAAGTTGGTTTTTCTAGGTGTGTATTCTTTAACTTCATTGAATTCTTTGATCATTTTAATGACTGTTCTATTAAATTCTGTATCCTAGAGGGTTCTAATAGTTGAATTCTTCTATGGGACTGGTGATATTTGGTGGGAACATATTATTTTGGTTTCTCATTTTTTTTGTTGTGGTTTTGGTGTGTGGATTTCTTTTGCTGCTTGTGTTCCTTGTATGAAACTCAAGCCTTTGTTGAAGTCTGATTGTGTCTGTATTATTGATATACCTTTGCTGCTTTCTGATTGGGGATGAAAAGCTGGTTGTTTTAGGCTTCAGTGTCTCTCTTTTGATTTTATATTGGAGGGACCAGATGGATCCATTCAGGCTACTCAGGAGCTCTTCAGGAGGTGAAATTTCCTTGGATAGTTAGGAGCACGTCAGAGACCTCACATGGAAAGTGCCAAGGTCCAAGAAGAGGAGTTGGGAGAGGGAAGTGCTCCTCCCTACTAGTCATCAGGGAAGTCTAAGCTCTGAAGCAGTGGGAGAGATGGTCCCCGAGCAAGGGGATGGGCAAGGCGTGATTTGGGAAGCTCACCCTGCAGAGGCCCTCTGGTGCTTCAGGCAGTCTCCAAAGATCTGGGCCCCTACTAGCCATCAGAGATGTCTGGCCTTGGGGCAAAAGGAGGGACTGTAGGTGTTCCCAAAGTAGGTGGATGGACACAGCATGATTTGTGAAGCTCACCCCACAGATGCCTGAGTCAGGTGCCAGTTGAATGTCTGTTTTTTTTATAAAAGAACGCAGTTTGTTCACTGAGTGAACTGCAAGGTACAGCAGGCTAGGCAGTAACAAGAGTGCTGTCTGCTCTGATTTTCTAATGTGAGAATTAGAGCCATATATCCCTCTTAGGACTGATTTTAATCTTTTATCCAGCACTGTTAATTGGTTGTGTTCTAGCAACATAAGTGAGGAGGCCACAATGGTGGAGTTGAAGCTCAGGATCACCTCTGCTGATGAGGAGATCCTCAAAGATAGCTATAAGATCTTGAGGACCATCTACCAAGGCCACTTCAGTGAAGTGAAGCTTGCATGTCACCTCCTCACTGACACTCACGTGGCCTTGAAAGTCCTGCCAGGTGACTCCACCACCATCTCGTCAGAAATCGACATCATGACATCCCTGGAGCATCCCCACATAATCAAGCTTTACCAAATAATCAACACTAGTGAGAAAACTTATCTTGCAATGGAGTATGCAAGTCGGGGAAGGCTGCTGAACTGGATCCAGGAGGACGGCCACCTGCGGGAGGGGGAGGCCCACAGAGTCTTCCAGCAGATCGGGAGCGCCCTGCATTATTGTCATTCCAAAGGTGTGATACACGGAGACCTGAGACCAGAAAATATCTTGATTGATAGGAAGGGTAACATCAAGCTCAGTGATTTTGGACTGGGCACTCGGGTGATCCCAGGGCAGAAGCTGAATTCGTTCACCTGCATTCTTCCATTCCGGGCTCCAGAGCTTGTACAGGGAGAAAAATATGATGGGTGTGCAGCAGAGATGTGGAGCCTGGGTGTCTTGCTCTACTTGATGATGACAGGGTGCCTCCCTTTTCAAGCCCCTACCAATGCTGGTATAAAGCAAAAGATCCTGTGTGCAAAATACTACATTCCATCTTACCTATCTGCAAATGCACGAGATGTAATTGGCCAGTTACTAACTCTGGACCCCAGCCAGAGGGCCACCATAGACCACATCATGCACCACCCGTGGGTTGCAAAGGGTAAGGTACCTTCTCTAGAGTGTTCCAACGAGGAATTCCCCAGCCTCCCAAACCCTATCATTATAATCATCATGGCTAACTTGGGGTATAGTCCTTACAAAGTTCTGGAGTCTCTACGAGCCCAAAATTTCAACGACGTGATGGGTACATATTTGATTTTAGAACAGAAGATCCTCTGGGATGACAGCCAGGAGAACCAAGTGAAGCATCCTATTACCCCCTGCACAACTCCTGCAGATCCTTCCACCTTTTCTCTCCCAGTAAAACGGAGAGCGAGCGAGCCTGTCCTTCACCCCTGCTCCTCACCCTATCTGTATCAGCTTCCTGTCGATGAATATGTAATGGTGGAGGGGAGCAGGAGGGCCACCATGTCTGCCGCTCCCCACTGCCCCCTCCTGAATATGAGCCCCATCTGCAAAACAGCATCCAAGAAGAGCAATGCTGATGAGACAGAGAGCAACATGATCTCTCAGGACACAGCACTGGAAACCAACTCACGCTCCAGGGAGGAACTGCAGTCCCCGAGACCCGAGGCTTCACAGGAAGCAGAGAGGAGCCAGTCCTCCAGGAACTCCTCACCACCGTCGATGTCTAGTCAGCAGTCTCAGGATGTCATGACAGCTTGTACCCACAGAAATCGTTGGGACTGGAGGAGAGTGATGAGGAGTGTGACAAATTGTGTAAGAAAACTATGCTGCTGTGTGCCACTCCAGAGAAGTAGCCGGATCTCCAGGAACAAAGTGGTCCCAATCAGCAGGGAGGAGAGTGTCAAGACACATGGAGCAAGGAGGTGAGGTGGCAAGATGTGCTTGTGTATTTATTGTATCTGTGCTTTGTAATTGACAAGTGATGATCATGTTCCTTTATGAGGTGTGTGACTTTACATATCTTTCACCTCAGGAGGAGGATTCACAGGATCCACTGAGAGGGACCTGAGATAGCTGTAGATGTTTGGGGTTTTTGTTTTTGATTTGTGTGTGTGTGTGTGTGTGTTTGAGACAAGGTCTTCCTGTAGCCCCAGCTGTCCTGGAACTCACTAATTTAGGCCAGGTTGGCCTTGAACTCACGGAGATCTTCCTGCCTCTGCCTCCCAAATCCTGGGATTAAAGGTATGCACCACCATGCCTGGCTAGCTGACATAGGTGTAGACAGCAGAGGATGGTGCCCAGGGCTGGAAAGGGAGGGGAGACAGGTTGGCAAAAGTGGGCAAAGGTTGAGACCTGAGGAATCAACTTGGGGATCTATGGCACAGCAGGGCAAACACAGTAAAGCATAACTCTGTAGCTGGGTGTGCGATACATGTCTATAATCTTGGCACTGGAAGGCAAAGGCAAGCAGGTATTTATGAGGTCAAGGCCAGACTGATGAACCTAGTAAGTTCAGACCAGCCAGGGTTACAGACCTGTAGACCTGCCTCAAAAACCAAAAATAAGTTCTGTATTTCAAAGTGACTAAGAGATTTTCTCTTATCTTTTAAAACTTATTTTAAGGGGTGAAGGGACAACACCCCAGCTCCATGGCTGGTGAACCACGAGAGTGGGGTCAGCCTGGCTTGGAATGAGACCATGACAGCAGCAAGCCAGGCTGGAAGTTCAGGCTGCTGTGTGTCCACACTCATGACACCAAGGCCTCTGCTGTGAAGGAGGGGTGGACACTGTGGCAGGCTGGCAAAGTCTGTCCCTGAGCTGGTCTTCACAACACTCTGCTCAGTGCAGGTCATTGAGATGAGAATGCCTGAAGGTGAATGGGGACCAGAAGCTCTGGGCCTCTCCTGGGGGCAAGGTCAGAGATTGTCTGCCCTGCCCTGCCTTGTCCTGTCCTGCCCTGTTTGTCCATCCTTTCCTTCCTGCTTCTTGGCTGGGAAGATGGTCTTCAGGAGGGAATGAGATGTCAGTCAGTTTGAGATAATATAAATCATATCAGATACATCTCTTAGTCCAATCAAGTTAAAAAGACTAGACTAGCCCACTTGTGTCAAGACAGGTCCAGCACATTAAGAGCGCATCCCTGTGGGATTCCTGTGTAGGGCAGCCCCTCCGTCCTTTCCACAGGTCCCACAGAGTTGGATGGGTGGGTGTGACTCCTGGGACCTACCACGGAGCAAAGCTTGTGAAAATCTTATCTGGGCACTGGAGTGCTATGCCATGCTTCATGCTGCCCCTTAACCACCCAGCCTCCTGTCTCTCCAGCTTGGTCCACTGAGACCATCCACCAAGCTTGTCACACTAGGAGCCCACATTCCATGTCAGTGCTAACAGCTGTAGTGTCTCACACTGACAGGTGCTAGGGCTCTTCTAGCTAAGCAAAGCTGTGAGGGGGACTGGTGGCACACCTATTATAGGGAGAAACTGAGCAATAAGAGCCTTTTCAAAGCTCTCCTAAGGTCCTAGAATCTAGACTCTGAAGCTGTCCCCAAAGTGCCAGGGCACCTCTATGAGGACAGGCTGCCCTGAAGTGACTGGTCATCTGAGGTGGTTAGCAGAGGCCATGGACAAGCAGGAGCCAGAGTGAGGACCCCAGAAGGGCAGTCAAGAGATTTGGGGCGTGGCCATCTGGTGAGGAGAGGAGAGTCTGTTCCTGGTGGAGGCCAAGTTTATGTCAAGACCCAGAAGTGCTATGCAGCCTAGGAATCTTCTGTGGAGTCACAATGGCAGGTTGTGCGGAAGGTGAGATGGGAAGGCTTATCTTCCAATGGAGCCTTTGGACCTCCTCCACACCCTCAGAGATCTTCCAGCCTCTGCCTCAAGTGCTAGGGTTATAGGCATGCACTATCAGGCCTGGTAAGGGGGAGGATGTTTTGTTTTGAGACAGTGTCTTCCCCTGGCACAGCCTGCACTTGAACTCATGAGCCTTCTGGTTCTTTTGTTTCTTTTTTGGTGTTTTAAAGACAGGGGCTCCCTGTAGCCCCCACACTGGTCTGGAATTCACTATGTAGACCAGGCTGGTCTTGATCTCACAGAGATCCACCTGCCTCTGTCTCTGGAGTGCTGGGATTAAAGGTGTGCCCACCATGCCCATCCAGGACCCTTGTTTTGCCTGCTCCCTCCCCCAGTGCTGAGGCTTCAGGTTATGCAGCACCACACCTGGCTATGAGGAGTAATCTTTTTAACTTGACTGGATCGAGAGAAATCACCCATCTGGCTGTGTCTGATACTATTTGTATTTCCTGGAGTTTGCCTTGTGACACTGTGCTGGATGTCATGTGCAGATGTTTTGAATTACATTCGTTGCTCTCCTGGGCTACAGGAGGGCCCTGGGCTGCGGATTGGACACATCTGTTGAGAGCCTGAAAATTTAAATGGCTTGTTGGGAGAGGGTGATACTGGAAATTAAGTCTACATGCAGGTCACAGGGTGTGACTCAGTGGATATGTTTTGTCACTGATCTCTTCCTGTCCCTACTCTGATTCCTGGCCACCTTGAGATGAGCAGCTCTGTTCGCTGTGCCCTCCACCCTGATGTTCTGCTTCCCCACAGGCCTGGCCACAAGGGAGCCAACCACCTCTGCATGGAGACCTGAAAGCAGGAGCCACAGTAAATCTTCCTATCCTTGAACTGTTCGGTGTAGGCATCTGCCACAGCTGTGAGGCTTTGGGAGGAGGGGTTGTGGATGTGCATCCAGAGGTAGTGAGGCATGAAGAGCTTCAGGTTGTGACTGCCAGTGAGCTAGTGGGGTAGTTGGACAAAGTGGCTGGGCTGAGTCTGCCTCCTGCCTTGATAGGTACTTTCTGCTCTATAGGACAGTACCAGCAGGACAGAGAACGTGTCACTGTGGCAGGACTGTGCAACTGGTGCCGCTCCAGAGGATGGTACAGTCCCTAGGTATAGGGGCAGTGGTCCACACATGGCCAGCAGCAATGGGCAGTTTTGTGACCAGTGCCCATACTTGGGGCCAGGCCCAGAATTTAGAAAAAAACTTTGATAGCCATGGGGCTGGGGCAGTCAGCATGAGGTACCCACACAGGCATCCAAGCTGGGTAAGGTGTCTACAATCTTCTCCTGGCCATCTCCTCCCCACAAGTGGAAAGAGGCTCCATGGACTAAGCAAGGACCACAAGACTGGGGCTGAATGCAGAGCCCACTTTTTGGGCTCTTTATGCTGCAGGTGACATTGTCAGCCTTAGCTGTGAGACAAACTTCTGGGTCCTGGTCTTGCTTTAACTCTTGTCTAGGTATAGAGAAGGGAAAGCACGTGGCAGGATAGTCTGCCACCACCCCCAAGAAAGGCATCTTTGGCCTCAAGTTGCAGAGGATCAAAGGAAGACTAAGGGTGGGCAGAGGTATGGTTTACAGGAGCTGTGGGAGGCAGCAGGTATCCACTGGGTCTCTGCCCCAGACCACTTAAGAGGAACCGCTGGTGTTAAAGGGGGTAGCCAACATCCTTACCCACCTGTAGGCATGAGGGTTATGTTGTCATATGACTAGAACCATGAGAGCCAAGTAAGCCTACACAGCCCCATGTGGAAAACAGGCCTGGAGACACTAAAGAGCTTGCTCTCAAGGCAGAGAAAGCTTTATTAGAATTGTGACTATGGAAGGAGCCACATATCATATGACCCATAATGGAGACTGTGGCTCCACAAGTCAGGGTCTACTAAGAAGGTACTGGGGCAGTCAGGATAAGGCTTCCTGTACCCTGAGGGAGCCACAGCTATGTTTGGCCCTGCATCTGAGATCACAGTTTCTGAACGTGTGCAGAGAACAGAATTGCCGACACCTCCCATGCACGCCACTTTGATGGTTTAGAAGGCAGCTGGCGTGAATATGGGGGAGTGCCAAGTCAAAAGAAGTACAGTGGAGACTTCAGAGAAGGGAGACATTATTGCCTGCAGCAGGTGAGAAGAGCCCTGTACGGCACAATGCAGGAGGGGCCTTAGCCAGGTCACCTGCTATGAGGAATAGAAAAATGGCTCTTGTGGCTGTGGCGCTCCGCTCTGGCTAGTTGTGAGACCAGCTTCTGCCCAGCATCTAGAAAGAACCTGCAACGAGATGATCTACCTGGGGACAGACTACTATTGGCTGCAGTCTGGACCCCACCCCATAAGACCATTGGCTAACCAGACCTTTAAGACTCCTTGTATTTCCTTAAATAAACGAGCTTGCAGTGGCTTGCCACCACGTGCTTCTCACTCAGCCCCTGGAGTCTGTGTTTTGATTCCACGCCTACTCACCCCCTTTCAGTGGAGACTCTTCATCCCCTCCAAAAGGCCCTAAGTGCAGGGACCCACAACATCTGGTGCCCAAACAGGGACCCCCGCCCCCGCCCCCAGCGTTTGCAAGACGTCCCCTGGTAATCAGTTAGTATGCTCCTCTGTGTTCTGTGTGTGGACGGTCCTCCAGAGTAAGCGAGCAACCCTCTAGGCCCTTTTCCTCCATTTCCTGTATTGATCTTCCTACCCTAAAGGAAGCACAAGTCATCACATGGTCCCTGAGATCCATGCTGGCCCCTCCCTCTTTGGTTCATCCCAGTGAAATCATATGAGGGCCTGACCCCCTCCCAATTTTGGAACGAGGCATGCTATTGCTAAGCCTTTCCAGAGATGCTGTGTGGGCAATAGGCTATGGGGTAGGCTGATTTTCCCATCTTTGATTTACAAACCTCCTTTCTGCCAGGAAGCAGGCTCAGACCTTTTAAGTGTTAATTGCCCCTGCATGGCTTCAGCAAGCATTAGCTGTGGAACTTTTAAAAGTGCACAAGCAGGCTCAGACCTCTTTAAGTTATAATTGCCCCACCCTGCTATGCTAACGTTTCAGTGAGCATTCTTGCACCAAGCCAAGCTCCCATGGATGACTAGGGCTGCATAGTCCAATGCAAATACTCCCTGTGGGACAGACAGGCTCCGGACTCTAACATTTACTAGAGCGCAGAGCTACAAAACTGCAGAACTTTTCACTTTGTTTGTAGCGGTGGCTGGGAAACTGCCTGGCTACTTATTGGGTGCCACCCGCTGGACTCCCACAGAGGCTGGAGTGGAGACCTGCGGAGGTCTCCCACTGCAGCGTGGGGCAGTTGAGCCCTCAGAATTCTGGCTGCATGTCTCAATGGGCCCCAGTGTTGGCCATTTTGGCTTATGTAGTAATGAACAACGTGCCCCCCACCAGAAAGCGCCACAGCTGCATATCCTTAGAGCTCATCCCCTGCAGCATGGCTTTTAAGGAAAAAAAGATGGATAAAGCCACACCCACTCCTCCCCCAATATGTGCTGGAGAACCAGCACATCATCCTTACAGGCTTTGGCTTTTCTTAGCCCTTGGACGGAGATTCAACTGCTCGTCAGCCTGCCCTGGGCATGCAGTACCCCCCCGACCCCCCTGGCCACACATCATGGGCAGGCTGCTGGCACTGCTGGTTCCCAGTGGTGGCGGAGCATGTGCATGGGCCTGGCCCTGGGCCACCTGGTTGCTGGGTGCCACTGCTGGCGCCATTGGCCAGGCTATGTTTTCATCCAACCCTGCCACAGGGCTGCCCTTCATGGCTATCCCTTCAGTACAGGGAATTAATGGGACCTATCTCCTCAGTGGTTCCCTCTGCTTTGCCCTTGGCAGTTCAGTGTTTTTTTCTCTCCTCAATTTGCTGGGCTGAGGGTATAGCTTAGTGATAGAGTGCTTGCCTAGCATATGTAAAGCTCTGAGTTTGATTCTCACCCACATCCCCCATCTTTATCATCTCAAAATGGGTACTTAATTCAAAATTATGTATGGTAAATTATAATATGGTTTTTCTAATTCTGACAGACTTAGAGCCCCCTTTAAAAGAGATCACCCTGAGAGCTAGTAGTCTTGCCTCTCATATAGCTTAGAAAATAAAATTTGAACAGACAAGTTATAACTTTTAGGAAAAGGGTCAGGGAACATTTAAAGAAATATAGAGATTCAGCCAACAGGAAAGTCAGATCAGAAAACCTTCCCTAACTTATATGATCATTAGAAGTTGGTTTAATTTCCTTAATGCATCAGGGCCAACGTTTGCTCTAGAGGTTTTATGTATGGTGGGTCCTGCAAAGGCAGGGGAGTAACCAGGCAAAATGCAAAAAGAATTCATTAAGGTCTCAAGGTACTGGGCATTATGCAGGATGGACCTAACTAGGCCATCTGCCAGAAGGAATGGAAGAATGTCTCTCATTGATGTGGTGCTCTACACCAGTTGGTTGTGAAGCCAGTTTCTGCCCAGCACCTGGAGGGCACCTGATCCACCTGGGAACAAACTGCAATTGGCTGTAGTCAGGACCTTACCCCATAAGGCTATTGACTAACAAGACCTACTCTCTGCTCTTTCTTGAATAAATGAGTATGCAGCAGACCACCACTGCTGGCTTTCTGCTCAACTCCCAGAGTCGGTGTCTTGACTCTGCACCTACTCACCTCCTCACCATGATGGAGACCCTTCGGTCCCCCTTGGGCTGGCCCTAAGTGCTGGGACCCCCAACACCAGGACATTAGAGTCACATCCATAAGAGCAAATAATTCCAAACAGACTCCCCCTTCTTTAGAGTCACTAGTAAAGAAGGAGAGGATACAGGTACCCCAACCCACACCAATGATAAGGGATAGTGACTAAGTCTGTAGGGTCACCTTTTGTCATGGTCACTAATGCAAAAGGATTAGAGAATTTCTGGAGGACACTCTAGAGAAGGAGGCAAAGAAGAGTTTGGAAGACATTCCAAAATGTCTTCTTTTGCCTTACAGATAGGTAGTCATTTGTCTTCAGCAAAGGCTCACCCTGGCTTTATCCTTACCCATTTGGATCTCCTTGATCCACAAACCTTGAGAAAAAAAAATTGATGTCTTTCTGCATTCAGATCTGGTCTAGATATACAGTACATGACAAAATTTAGCCTGTAATGGAAAATATAAAGGAGGGACGGGACTTATTAAACTTGTCATGTTGCCCTGAATAGACAAACTGATTATGGGTATAAGCCTCTGGTCACATAAAGTATAGCCAGAGAGGATCTCAGTTTTAACATTGGTGAAGGCAGAAACTTTTGTCAACTGGCCCTTCTTGATCTTGGGTACTTGCTGCCAAGTACTCATGGCTTCATAAGGTTTAGGAATATGAAGTGAGGTAATCTCTTTTCCAGTTGTTCTTTCTCTTGTCAGTCAATCCCTGTTCCCAGTAAAAGACTCAGCAGATGAAAAGACTCATCTGCCTAGACATATATAAGTTCTAAGTGACAGATGTTTCCATTCCTGCTAGTAGTGACTGAACTCAACAAGTCTTCTGTTCCATGTAAACCACTAAGTTAAATTCTAAACAGAAACTACTGTCAGAGAGTTCGAGTTGCTGTCTGGGGGAAGAGTTGCTGTCTTGGAAGAAGGACTGAATAAAACTGCTTGCAACCGATATGTCTGGAGTGCGGTTTTTCCTTGCTGGTCGAGGGACCCAACAGATGGTGCCGTGACTCGGATCAATGACTCGGATCGGTGACTCGGATTGGCGACTGGGATTGGCGACTCGGATCGGTGACTCGGATTGGTGAGTATCCTGAGTTAAGCTAAGAGTATTTAATAAGCCTGTTATGACAGGGAAGGGCCCGTAATCATTAGCTAAGATAGTCTCAGGGAGCTGCGGAAGGCGGACACGTAAGTGAGGTTCGCCGGGAAAGCGACTAGCCCAGGAAGTCATGGGGAATTTAAATTAATAAGGATTCTTTCAGTGTTAATTTTAAGTTTTATTGCATTGAGGTCTAAGAAAATGCAAGGAATCATTTCAGTGTTTTTAAATGTGATGAGGTTTATTTTATGCCCCAGTATGTGGTCAGCTTTGGAAAGAGATCCAACAGTGCTGAACAGAATGTGTACTCTTTGGTATTTAGATAGGATATTCAGTAGATGTCTGTTAGGTAGGTTTGTTTTAAGTAAAATGTCTCTTTGTTTATTCCCTTTCCTGTTGAACTGGCTAATGGAGCTTAAACGTATGGTAAGATTTTGCTGTAAATTTATCTGGCTCTCAGCTTTTATCATTCCAGAGGTTTTTCTTTTATTGTTTCAATTCCCTTATATATTATGGGTTTTCAGGAACCATTTTTTTGTGTGTTTTGAGGTGAAACATTCCCACCTGCAGGGAAGCTCATTAAGCTCAGAAAGTAAACAAGTCAAGAGCTTCAGGAAGTCCCTGAAATTGACCAGGTTCACTAATTTGACTTCTTGCCTAAATTCCTGTGCTCTGGTTAAAGGTAAAAATAGGTTGAACAAAATAAAGTTAGGGCCTCAGTATTTCAGAGTCTATTCAAATAGAAAAGGTTCAAAAAAAAAAAAGGCAAATGCAAATGGATCTGGGATTAAAACTCAAATGTAAAAGGAAAGTAAAACTAAGCCTTCAGATCTACTGGAGGAGCCAGCTTTTGTGGAACCTCAAATCAAACAGTTACTCAAGAGTCTTCAGATCCCAAAGAAAAAAAGGAGAGAGAAAAGAAACCTGTTAAATATCTGAAAAAGGAGGATTTTAACAGTTGTTTTCATCCCTACTAAGTAATTGCTGAACTCAATAGCTCTTCTGTCCCATGCAAACCACTGAGTTTAAAAGAAATAAATCTTTGTGTGTAAATTTTTAATAACACTAAGAGATTGACTCTGGAGCTGGATTGGCCATCTAGCTTCAGATTCAATCCCACTTCAAAATGTTATTCAAAACCTGTTATGGGATAAGGCTGGCCACCTTACCCTATAACAAATAAAAGAAAAAACAATACAGCCTCAGTGCAAGGACATTGTACTGTTGAGAATAACTAAGGGATAAACTAATTCCAACAAAATACTATTCATTTTCCTTCTATACTCAAGGTAGCGCTGGCTGCCGCTTTAAATGTTATTCTAACTAGAACTAAGCATTTCAAGTTTTTGTAAACAGGAGAGTCATATACCATGCAGTATAAAATATGTAACTAGAGGCCTCCAAAAAATCATGATAAGCTAAAAATCTCCTGGGCCACAGGCATTTAATCACATGTCCTAATCCTATTCTTTTTATAAAGAATTTGCTATTACCCACATTACTGGCATCCCCTATAATCCTACAGGTCAAAGTGTGGTTGAGCGAGCACACGCTACAATTAAAACCCTTCTTATAAAACAAAAAGGGGGAGTAGAAGCCAAATTATACCCACAGAGTCCCAAACATCAATTAGCTCCTATAATCTAAAGCTGGATGCTTTTGGCCTATCCGCGGCTGAACGTCATGCCCAAGGCCATGACTCCCCGTGTGAATATGTTAGATGGAGGGACGTCATAACAAACAATGGAAGGACCTGCATCCGGTCTTACACGCTCCAGTGTGGATTCCTGATCAACTGGTGAGAACAGTGAAAGGATATTCGGAAAAGGACAACCCAGATGACCTGGCTGAGAATGACAGGGATCTTCGTGATGGCACAACGTAGTTTTGCAGAAGAGCTGGAGTTGTGGGCTGTGGCCAAGGTGTGGCCAGTCCCACTACCGGTTATCAACAGTTCCTCCCTGCTGCCACCCATCTTCACCACCAATGGGTAAAGAAGAATCTTATGGAATGGACGATTGAGTTGCCCGGAACAGTATTATGGCAGTTCAACAGGCCATGAATCTTCACTCGAAGACAGGACTGCTGTTAGTTAATACCTAATTCCAGTTCATGGATACCTCTTATGTGTTAAACCTTCCTGGGCTTTTTGTTACTCCTTCATTTGTTGATAATGCCTTTAAGGCATTAAATTTGTCCCGACAAATTAGTTATATGCTAGGTCCTAATGGATCCTGGTCATATAACCTTTATTGACCAATGGACCAAATGGATCATGCAAGGATTCTCGTTTGCCAAGCAGTGGGCCGGAATGATTGGCTTAGAAATAATTGTTGCCCTCCTTGTGGCAGTTGGCTTCAAAAACAGCAGCAGGCTTTTCTGGCACAGGCCATCTTAGCTCTCCATCACCATGATTCCCTAGAAATATGGTTCACTATGCTGGACCGGTAGTCAGTGACCGTAGAGAGCCGCGGATTGCTGCGTCTTAAAGATGGCGCCTGCTCCTGCCCCCCACCATCCCGAGGTGGGCGCTCTCTGGAGCAAACAGCTCCATAATTGGCTGTGGCTGAGGTCTGGCCCTGCTTCCGCCTGTGTGCGCCTATCTGCTTTCACCACGTGGTAGTTTGGGGTTGGCTGGCAGGAGGGAATTTAACTTTGTGGCGGGCTTTCCCCGGGAGGAGAAGAAGAAGCAGTAAGGAGAGGGAAGAAGAAGTTAGAAAGTTAAAAGCCAAAAGGTTGTTCAAGGTTCCTGAATAAACTGCTTTTGGAAGAGTCCGGGGTCGCGTCTTCCTTGCTGGACGAGGCGGGCGCGACAAGTGGTGCCGAAACCGGGGAGAAGAACTCATCGAGGGACTCAGAACCTTTTGCAGTCAGGGCAGTGCACTGGAAAAGTCCTCAGGTAAGATGAGGATCCACGACAAAAGTGGAAAAGTCCTCAATTAAATTTGGGGATCCGCGTTAAGAGCGGGTACTTAGCTAAGTCCTCAAGTAAATTGGGGGGCCGCAACAAAGCGGGGTGCTTTGCTCCCTCTGTAGATGGAGCGGGGACAGCTGGGAGGTTATAGTGAACCGAAAGTAAAAATGGATTTTTATATGATTGTTGCTATAGGAATGGGCATTAGTTTTGTGTTCTGGTACCTTATTTTTGCCTATTTTTGTAGAGAATGTACGAGAGGTACTCAGAAAAATGTTACGGGAAATACTAGTTCCCACCCAATTTTTTTGGCTCTAAATGAGCTACTTCGTTCTAAGAATTTGGAGCTTGGGAAAAGCACTTTGGAGAGATTCTTGGCAGACTGTGATACCATTGCACCTTGGTTTGCGGTATCCGGAAGGCTTACAATCCCTTCATGGGAAAAACTAGGGAGAGATCTGGACTTTGCTGCCGATCAGGGAACTCTGAGAGGAGGAGTGCGACCTATTTGGAAACTAGTGAAAGGCTGCCTTGAGGACCAAAAGTGTAGCGGAGTGGTAGAGAATGGGCAGGCAGCTTTGGGAATGTTACAAGAGGAAAAATCTGAGAGCACGAGCAGTGTTGGGGATTCGGAGGTTATAGACTCCGAAAACGAGTCGCAAGTGCTCATAAAACAAGTGGAAAAGGGAAAGATGGAAGGAGAGGGCGGGGGTGAAGCTGTACCCTACAGAATAATGCCTTCCGCTCCTCCGTATTACGAGGAGGGAGGAAGCGGTTGTTTGGGGCGGTCCTTCTGTCCCAAAGTGTGGAGAGAGGTGCGATCAGAATTACACCTAGCCTATCCTGTGTTCCAGGACCCTCAGGGAAATAGATATGAAGAGCCGTTGGACTTTAAAGTTATCAAGTCCCTGGCTGAATCTGTAAGAACATATGGAATTAATGCCTCTTTCACTGTGGCCCAGTTAGAAGCTTTACATAGACACTGCATGACGCCCAGTGACTGGGCGGGGTTGGCTCGCGCATGTCTGAGCCCAAGGCAGTACTTAGATTGGAAGTCATTCTTAATTGAGTATGCTAATGAACAGGCTGCTGCTAATCAAGCTGCAGGGCAGCCCGCTTGGGACAGAGATATGTTGTTAGGGCAGGGTCGTTTTGCCAATCAACAGACCGGCTATCCAGTTCAGGTGTTTGAGCAAATTAACCAAATTGCCATAAAAGCTTGGAAATCCTTGCCTAATAAAGGAGAAGTGAGTGGAAACCTTACAAAAATTTTACAGGGCCCGATGGAGCCTTTTTCGGATTTTGTTGCTCGTCTGGTGGAGGCTGCAGGAAGGGTATTTGGCGATCCAGACACTGCCATGCCCCTGATCAGACAATTAGTGTATGAACAATGCACCAAAGAGTGCAGAGCAGCCATTACTCCTTATAAAAATAAAGGATTGGAAGCCTGGATGAAAGTGTGTAGGGAGTTAGGGGGTCCATTGACCAATGCAGGCTTAGCTGCAGCCGTAATCCAGTTGACTCAAAATAAAAGAGAAAGTTCTGGCGCTTGCTTTAGGTGTGGCAAAATGGGGCATTTAAAGCGACAATGCCCTGAAAGAGGAGGTATAACCGATCCTGGAGGAGGGCAGCGCCTCAAACAACCCGGATTATGTCCAAAATGTAAAAAAGGAAAACATTGGGCGAATGAATGTCGCTCTATAAAAGATATCAATGGGCAGCCATTGATTAAAGATCGCAGTGGCGCTCATCCAAAAAACGGCCAGCGGGGCCCCCGCCTTCAGGGCCCACAAATATATGGGGCAATAGAGAATCAGAAAGAGAAACAGCATCAGGAGAGATGGCCGACCCTCTGTCATCCCAAAGACCGAGGAGAGCCACTGCAGGTTCAGCAGGATTGGACGTGTGTTCCGCCACCCGACTCATATTGACTCCCCAAATGGGGGTCCAGTTGTTAGAATCAGATTTTCAAGGACCCCTGGAGCCAGGTACAGTTGGACTTCTCATAGGAAGATCTTCAACAGCCTTAAGAGGCCTTAGAGTTCACCCAGGAGTGATTGACCCAGACTATACTGGAGTGGTAAAAATTATGGTTGAGTCGCCTAAAGGCATTACAGCCATTTCTCCTGGAGACCGCATAGCTCAGCTGATACTCTTGCCTAGCCTACATGAAAAATTTGCTGCACAAGACAAAGAGAGAGGGAAAAGCGGTTTTGGATCTACTGGAACAGATTTAACCTTTTTATCCTTGGATTTGGATCAATGGCCAGTTTTAGAGCTGATTGTAGATGGCAAAAGGATCCTAGGGTTGCTAGATACAGGGGCAGATAGAAGTATTATTGCAAAAAAGGACTGGCCTGCAGGCTGGCCGTTACAAGCCTCATCTCAAACTTTACAAGGTTTAGGTTATGCAAATGCTCCAGATATGAGTGCAAGACAGTTGCAGTGGAAGGATCAAGAAGGACACTCTGGGGTGTTACAACCCTATGTGTTAGAACTTCCTATTTCCTTGTGGGGAAGGGATCTCTTAAAAGATATGGGGTTTAAGTTAAGCAATGAGTACTCCCCCATTTCTCAAAAAATTATGAAAGACATGGGATTTCATCCCAGCTTTGGAATGGGACGACAACTACAAGGAAAAAAGAGTCCCATTCAAGTACAACAAAGAAACCCTCGACAAGGCCTGGGTTTTTCCTAGGGGCCGCTGAGGAGGGGATACCCATTACTTGGAAAACAGAGGAGCCAGTATGGATTCCTCAGTGGCCTCTATCCTCTGAAAAGCTAAGTGCCGCAAAAGAACTTGTGGCAGAACAACTGTCTTTAGGACACATTAAACCATCAGTATCACCTTGGAATACACCTATTTTCGTAATAAAGAAAAATTCTGGAAAGTGGCGACTATTGCATGATTTACGGGCCATTAACCAGCAGATGCAAGTCATGGGCCCGGTACAAAGAGGTCTGCCTTTGCTTTCGTCCTTGCCTGAAAGTTGGCATGTTATTGTAATTGATATTAAGGATTGCTTTTTTTCAATTCCCCTGCATAATAATGATAGTGAAAGATTTGCCTTTACTGTTCCATCTTATAATCATGAAGAGCCAGATCAGAGATTTGAGTGGGTAGTTTTGCCACAAGGCATGGCCAACAGCCCCACTATGTGCCAACTGTATGTAGGGGAAACTATTGCTCCATTAAGGAGAGAGTTTCCTGATTTGAGATGCATTCATTATATGGATGATATTTTGTTGGCTGCTAAGGGGGAACAAAGGTTGGAGCAGGCCTATGTAATGTTAGTTAAGTTACTTGAAATGAAAGGATTGTTTATTGCCCCCGAAAAGGTACAAAAGAACAAATAGTCAATTATTTGGGCGCTAAGATTAAAGCCACACAAATTATCCCACAAAAATTGGAATTAAGAAAAGATAAATTAAAAACGTTAAATGATTTTCAGAAATTATTAGGGGATATAAATTGGATAAGAAGTTATTTAAAACTGCCAAATTATGAACTGAAACCTTTGTTTAGTATGTTAAATGGTGATTCAGCCTTAGATTCCCCCAGGCTATTAACTGAGGAAGCAAGGAAAGCGTTGCGCAGAGTAGAAGATGGACTACAACATGCCTTTTTGCAACGGTTTAAGGCAGATCAAGCTATAGCCTTATGTATTCTTCCTACTTATTCTCAGCCCACAGGATTGTTGTGGCAGGAGGGGCCATTATTGTGGGTTCATCCTAAGCTATCTCCTGCAAAATCGATTGAATATTACCCCACTACAGTGGCTAGGATAGCTTTGAATGGCCTCCAACAGTGCCTACAATATTTTGGGATTGCTCCCACTACAATTATAGTGCCTTATTCAAGCCATCAAATAAAGATTCTTTGTGCTACAGTTGATGATTGGGCCATATTAAGATGTGGGTATGGTGGAGAGCTGGATAATCATTACCCAAAACATCCATTGATGGGTTTTTTTAAGGAACAACCTGTTATTTTTCCCAGGATAACGTTGTCTCAACCCATTATGGGGGCTCCAAATATCTTTACAGATGGATCCAAAACAGGGTGTGGAGCCTACATGATTGAGAAACAAAAGCTTGTGATGTGACAGTTTCAGCCTGGCTCCCCACAGTTAATTGAGTTAAGCATAATTATAGAAGTATTTAAAGATTGTACCTTTCCCTTTAATTTAATATCTGATTCAGCTTATGCCGTTAATGCAGTAAGAGTTTTGGAAGTGGCCGGACCAATTAAAAACTCTAGTCCAGTCTGTCAGCTTTTTCAACAATTACAGACTTTAATTTGGCAAAGACAGGCTTGCTTTTTTATCCAACATATTAGGGCTCATACAGGCCTGCCAGGACCTTTGAGTACAGGGAATGATAAAGTAGATTTATGGACCAGAATGGAATGTATATTTTTAAGCTCCACTATAGAAAGGACAAAATGTTTTCATAACAGGTTTCATGTGAATGCCCGAGTCTTACAACAAAAATTTCACCTGTCTCGAGCAGATGCTCGACAGGTGGTGCGAAATTGTTCTCAATGTGTAACTTTTCACCATCCACCTAGGATGGAGTTAACCCACGCGGTTTGCTCCCTTTAAAGGTTTGGCAGATGGATGTGACACATATTTCGGAGTTTGGAAACCAAAAATATGTTCATGTGTCTGTGGATACCTGTTCAGGTATTCTACACGCTACACCTTTGACAGGAGAAAAGGCACGCAATGTTATAACTCATTGCTTAGAGGCCTGGGCTGCATGGGGCAAGCCCCAACAGCTAAAAACTGACAATGGACCAGCCTATACGGCTTGCAGTTTTACCTCCTTTTGCCAACAAATGGAGGTACAACTTTTTCATGGGCTACCATACAATCCTCAGGGACAGGGCATTATTGAACGTGCCCATCGCATATTAAAAGAATGTCTTCAAAAACAAAAAGGGGGAGTAGGCCACGGCCGCACCCCAAGGGAAAGACTTTCCCTAGCCTTGTTTACTATAAATTTTTTGAATTTGGATGCTCAAGGCCGCTCAGCAGCGGATAGACATCAGGACCATCATGGCCCTGCAAAAGGGATGGCTAAGTGGAAAGACGTATTAACGGGCCTCTGGCGTGGGCCTGACCCCATGCTGACATGGGCACGAGGATCTGTTTGTATTTTTCCACAGGACCAACAAGATCCAGTATGGGTACCTGAACGCCTGGTTAGAAGAATTCAGCTCAAAAGTCAGCATGACGATACCCCTGCTTCCAGCCCTGATGAGCCAACTAGGGAAAATGAAACCGAGATGGGGAATCCTGTTGGTGATTCCAAAGCCAATGCTGAACTGGACATTTAATTTTAAAGACACCCTAAAAGAATTGCTATGAACCATCTGAAAGAGTGGGCGGAAATGGGAGTGTTAGCAGGTCTCCTGATTATGGCCTCCCTGGTCTGCCTGTGGTGTATATGTAAGATTAGAGCCACACAAAAGCAGAATGCAGCTATGATCATTCAAGCCTTTACAGCCATTAAAACTGGACAGTCCCCCCAAGCATGGCTAATTGCCATGAAGGAGTTATGAGGACGGGATGCGAGGCTAAGCACTGCACAAGGTTTCGCCTGCTGGTGTTTAAGCGTTTCCTTGGAAGACATGTCTGGTTGCATGAAGGTGGTACTCTTAGCTCCTTTCCCTGGGAAAATTGGTACGGGATGGGTCTGGGTCACCGCAGGTGATGAATCTGTGGGTGTCTCCAGGACATAATCCCAATTGTGCACACCAGGGATCAGACCTCTATCTTCGCCCGTTTCTGCTATGTTATATAAAATAAAAGGGGGAGATGTAGAGAGCCGCGGATTGCTGCGTCTTAAAGATGGCACCTGCTCCCGCCCCCCACCATCCCGAGGTGGGCGCTCTCTGGAGCAAACAGCTCCATAATTGGCTGTGGCTGAGGTCTGGCCCTGCTTCCGCCTGTGTGCGCCTATCTGCTTTCACCACGTGGTAGTTTGGGGTTGGCTGGCAGGAGGGAATTTAACTTTGTGGCGGGCTTTCCCCGGGAGGAGAAGAAGAAGCAGTAAGGAGAGGGAAGAAGAAGTTAGAAAGTTAAAAGCCAAAAGGTTGTTCAAGGTTCCTGAATAAACTGCTTTTGGAAAAGTCCAGGGTCGCGTCTTCCTTGCTGGACGAGGCGGGCGCGACAAGTGACGGGTAAGCACCTGGTAATGCTCTACCAACCTAAGACAGGCCCCTTAGCCAGAGGGGTAGCCAATGACGGGTAAGGAGATGCAAAACCCGGGGCGCCTAAGACAGACACGGTCCCTTAGAAAAACAAAAAGGGGGAATTGTGGGGAGAAATAAAGATGGCATCCTGCTGCTGCTTCCTCCTAGAGCCGGGAGGTTGCCAAGGTTACAGGAAGGAAGTATGACTGGTTGCTAAAAGCATGCAGGCCTTGTGACCTGCGTGTGATGTTTACCATGACTAGAGGCTCACCGCCCACGACTTGACCTTTTAGGTGATTGGCTAAGCTAGGGGATATAAAAGGAGAAGAAGCCCAGGAAGGGGACGAGTTAGAGTTGCTGTCAGAGGGAGAGTTTGAGTTACTGTCAGAGAGTTCGAGTTACTGTCGGAGAGTTCGAGTTGCTGTCTGGGGGAAGAGTTGCTGTCTTGGAAGAAGGACTGAATAAAACTGCTTGCAACCGATATGTCTGGAGTGCGGTTTTTCCTTGCTGGTCGAGGGACCCAACAAGAAACAAATGCCTTTTTTGTGTAAATCATATTGGTAAATTGTCATGTGCTGTTTCAGCTCACTGAGAAGCTGACTCTGGAGATGGAATTGGCCCTTCCACTTCAGACTCAAGCCTGTTATCTCAGGATGTTCTTCAAGACTCTTGTCCAGGTTCAGGCTGGCCCCCTGACCCTGTGACAGGAAAAAAAGGAGAACAAAACAGCCTCAGAGTAAGAACACTATACTAGTGAGAATACAGGGTAAACTAATTTCAATATCTTATGGTGTAAAATGTCTACAGCAAAAATAGCTCATGGAATTGTCTACTTTCTCACAAGAACAAAAAGTCACTAACATGGACTAATACAAATGTATAGTAAAAAGGACAATTCACAATCCATGGAGAAGATAAATAACAACCTCTGCCTAAAATTCCTCAGTTAGTGATTATGCTAGAGATTGTAAACTTCAATTTGATAATGTGTTCCCAGGTGCCAATTGCTTCTCTCTTCCTAGTGTTAACACTCCCTCAAGACCTAAAGCAAGGTTTTGGCAGACTACTCTCTAAAATAGATGAATAAAAAAATTAATGGTTTTTGTGTTTTCTATAAGGTTTATAGTACAATGTATACATGGGTAATATTAATTCATTACATTATCTTATATGTGTAATTTGCATTCCATGTTATTTTATTAAGATGATGCTGCACAGCACTCATCTGAGCCAAATAACTGCCGTCTTCATATCTTCAACAGTGCCTACTTGCAAAATATCATCATAGTTGGATTTGTTGGCTATTGTATTCTTTCACTGAAGGAGGGGTAAGCAGGGTCATTGGACCTTCACCTGAATATCCAGCCAATCCTCTCACCCAGCTGTATGTAATTTTGCCCTAATCACAAATGAGCTCCTGGATTTGAGGAGGAATTTTGGGGAAGACTAAAAGGAAGACCTCACCCATAAGGTTATAGAAAAGTCAACATTTATGCTAGATAAAGACTTTACAGTGCATCTCCTCTCAGGTCACCTATATACCTGTTAGTAATACCTTACCCATCAGTATGAGTAAAGTCATTCATTCCCCAAGGTGAACTTTAATGTGACCAAACATTGGTTTGATACTAGAGCCTTAGACAGGGAATAAACATTGTTTAGTACACCCAGAAAGAAAATTCTATGGAACTCCAGTCCCTTTACAGGGATGATCACCTCTTTCATATCCTGGTGGCAGGATTTCCTAATGATATAGACAACCACTTCCCTGCTCACAAATTACTTCAATCAATTGCTGCCCCACTCCTGAAGGCCAATCTCCATTCTCCAATCCTCCAGCCAGCCTATTCCCATGACAGCCTTGGCTTTTACAGATGCCAAAAAGCATACCTATGGATTAATTATTAATAAAGCCAACCAGCCAGACAAGACTCTTAAGTTTGCTAACCCTCGTTCAATTCAATTAGGTGAACTTAATGCTATCTTCAGAGTCCTAAAGCTTTGTCAACAAGAACTTGTCATTATTTTCTCCGACAGTAGTTATGTGGTCCAAATGTCAAGAATGCCTCCCTTAGCCATCCCTAGGCCCTCTAATAAACCAATAGATATTGTTACTAATGCCTTGAAAATGCTAATGGAAAATAGACAGCATCCCTGGTTCATTGAGCATGTACGCTCACACACTGGTCTGCCTGGCTTCATTGCTGACAGGAATGCACAGGTAGATAAATTTATTGCTGTCACTTCCTTGCTGCTTCTAGAACAAGCTAGATGCTCACACCAAAGATTTCATATCCCCCCCTCTAACCTACAGGTCCTGTACCCCAAGCTTTCTCTTAGCCAATGTAAGCACCTAATCCGTGCATGTAAAGCCTGTGCCCCTTTGTCCCTCTTGGGCCCAGCACACCTAATGCCATCTGGCAAATGGATGTCACCCACATTCCCTCGCTTGGCAACCTTAAATATGTCCATGTCATCATGGACACCTATTCCAAATTTGTTTTTGCTATCACCCTTTCAGGTGAGAAGGTGTTCCATGTCATTAAGGCAACAAAAACTGCTATGCTGGTCATGGGTGTACCCTGGGCAATTAAGACAGACAATGGCCCGGCATATACATCTGCCCAATTCAAGTCTTTCATAGAGTCCTGGGGGATTAAACACTCCATGGTCATCCTGTATAACCCTCAGGGCCAAGCCATAGTGGAGAGGACTAATAGAACCCTCAAGGAACTCATTATGAAGCAGAAAACTGCAATGACACCCAGGGATCCCCATTTGACCTTGGTGGGAGCTCTTTTCACCCTTTAATTTTCTTACCTTTGATGAAGCAGTACTCCCTCTAGCCTATAAACATTGAAGATCTCAACTGGCCACTACCCCCTTGCTCCTTGTCCGCTGGAGAGACCCTCTCACAAATGAATGAAAGGGACCTTACCTACTCTTAACACAGGGCTGAGAATATGCTTGTATCTTTCCAGAAACCTCATTCTCCTCCATCTGGATACCCATCAGAAATGTCAAGCCTGCCATGGAAGTGCCTGCTGGCACAGTGGATGCCCCCACCACCATGGAATCTTGGCTACAGGGAATTAATGGGACCCGGCTCTTGGGCCTTAGCCAGGCCACCTGCCATGAGGAATAAGGGAATGTCTTCTTAATGGTTCCCTCTGCCTTTCCCTCAGCAGACCCCCCCCCCCATGCATAGCCATGAAAAGGCACAACTGACCCTTTTAACACAAGGGACTTCAGCACCATCCACTGAGACGAAATAGGATCTCAGCCATTTTTCCGGTCCTCAATTTGGTAAGTTGAATAATTTTTGCTGTGGCCTTCTTGATAGTGCTGCTGACTTTCATTGCCTTTGGAAAGCACTGCATCAAAGCAGAGCTTCTCAGACATTGATGCTACAAATTCCATTTAACTGGCCACTTAATAACACCACCTTCTTCACAATACTTAACTGTTCTCGATTCTTCTACAGGGCACAAAAGCATTCTTCGACAAGGACCCTTATGCACGCCAC
This sequence comes from Eospalax fontanierii, assembly GCA_035773235.1. Lineage (NCBI taxonomy): Eukaryota > Metazoa > Chordata > Mammalia > Rodentia > Spalacidae > Eospalax > Eospalax fontanierii. Next base: position 86,973,178 of record CM069526.1, read on the forward strand.
GGGACCCTTCCTGCATGAACCTCCCATGCCAATCTTGATATCCCTCCTAAGCGACAAGCATCATCCATTGGGTTCTTTCACCAGAACGGTGGGCCAATTATAGGTAAGACCCCAACGACTGGGGCGACCTAAGACAGGCACTGCCGACAGAGGTGAACCCCTTAGGTTATTTCACCAGAACGGTGGGTAGCCAAGGACAGGTAAGACCATGATAGCCGGAGCAACCTAAGACAAGCACTGTCGCTTAAGGTAATCCCTAAGGGCCTGGAGTCAACAATGGCATAGCAAAGAATCATGCCTCCCAGGGTCGCTCAATTAATAAAAACAAAAAGGAGGAATGTAGGGCACAATGCAGGAGGGGCCTAGCCAGGTCACCTGCTATGAGGAATAGAGGAATAGGTCCCGTGGGCATGGTGCTCCACTCTGGCTAGTTGTGAGACCAGCTTCTGCCCAGCATCTGGAAAGAACCTGCACTGAGATGATCTACCTGAGGATAGATTACTATTGGCTACAGTCTGGACCCCACCCCATAAGGCCATTGGCTAACCAGACCTTTAAGACTCCTTGCACTTCCTTGAATAAACGAGCTTGCAGTGGCTTGCCATACCCTGCTTCTCACACAGCCCCTGGAGTCTGTGTGTTTTGATTCCGTGCCTACTCACCCCCTTTAGGTGGAGACCCTTCATCTCCTCAGGCTGGCCCTAAGCGCAGGGACCCCTTGGTGTGTCTCCATCCTCTGTGCCAAGATTCCCCTAATAGTCTCCAGGGAGTGTGAGGTCAGAACCTCAGTGAGGGGATGCTCTGTGAAACTCACCTGCTAAAACATGACTGGATGTGGGGGATGGCACAGGTCTGCTTAGCAACTGGTGACTAACTGGAGGAGTCCCTCACCAACTGTACCCTCACCCTGGGTGGCTGACTGGAGGAGTCTATCACACATTGTCCCCTCAACCCTGGATTGCTAACCGAGGCTTTTTCTTACCTGCTGTCGCTTCTCTCAGGAGCTGCCAGGGTGTCTCCGATGCTGGTTCTGAGGAGATAGCACCAGTCCTCCAGTAGACACAGAGCTGGTGACAGAAGCAGGCGGGCACAGAAAGTCACTCCAGCTTAGTGTCCTGGGGCTGGCCCCACCTACTGGCATGTGAACAATCTGAATTTCAATGCTGAGGTTCCTAGAATCATTATGGACATTCGTGAACTAATGGATCAATGGGAACCAGGGAAACTGTGAGCTCTCCCTGGGGCACTGGGTCTCAGCCTGTGATTTCCAGCACCTCTTTGGTGTGAGATCCGTGACTAAAGAGAAGGCCCAGCTGTTCACACTCCTACACAGAAGTGGAAATGCAAAAGCTAGTATCTTCATCTTCTTAGGATAATGGAACAACAGGAAGTGACTGCATGTTTGGGACCAAGAGCCACTCTGTCAAGACAGCCAAGCCAAGGGAGGGCAGACAGTCATTTTAGAGGCCTGGAGGTCTTCCTCCCCAGCCTTGTGCCCCAACCCCATGTTCCTGGAGGTTTGGGCCAGCCTCCCTTCCACCCCAACCACAATGATTGGTGCATGCTGTGGTTCCCACAAGAAAGCAGCGAGCTATCGGATATGTCAAGAGAAGCAAATGTCCGAGATCATGGAAGGACTTTGGACTCTGCATCAAAAAATGAATCCTACTCAGTCCTGAGGTGAGAACAAGGCCCTGAGATCAAAGTTCCCCAGAACAGACCTTGAAGAGCTGAGACTCAGAGTGTAGACAGGGGTACTCAAGGTCTAACCAGTCTCCCTCCTAACCACATGTCTCCTTATGGAGCCCTACATCCCCAGGTCCTTCAGCTCAGCCTCCAAATGCCTGGTCCATGCCTTGGTCCTCCTGACAGAAGCCCTTGGTTCTCACACTGAATGGCCGCTCAGGGCTGATGTGTGTTGAGAGGTAGGAAGTGAGTGGCATCTTTAGCAGAGAGACTGCTGTGACTGTCACCGAGGGTTGCCATCACAGGACACTCTGTTGTATCAAACAGAAACAGGCATTCATTTTACTTCAGTTTTTAAATTAAGATTAATTAATTGATTTGTGTTTATAGATGTTTGCTCCATGTGTGTGCACATGTCTGTATATGCCAAGGTGCCCATGTGGAGGTCAGTGAACAAGTTTCAAGAGTTAGTTCTCTCCACCATGTGGGTCCTGGAGATTAAACGCATGTCATTGGGCTTGGGGCAGGTGTCTTTACCCTCTGAGCCATCTCAGCAGCCCTTTTTGAAGGTTTTAAGATAGGGTACCATGAAGACCATGCTGGTCTTGAACTCACTATGTTGCTCTGGATGTCCTATGACTCCTGGTCCTCCGCCATTAGCCTTCTGAGTACTAGCATCATAGGTGTATCCCACACAGAGCAATCTGTCCTTACCGTGTCTCTGCTGGCTCTCAGCACTGCATCCAACAAGGCAGCAATTGGTCCTGGGGGAGATGCTACAACATGACTGGAGTCTAGCCAAGCAGACTGTCAAGGAAAGGAAGGCCTGCCTTACTCCAGACATCATGGACTACTTTCTCATCTGGAAGCCTCTTGTCAGCTAGGGTTGGGCTTGTCATTGGGAACTGGTGGTACATGACACTGGCTGAGCAGTTCTGGTGTCTATGAAGTTCCTGTACAAATACAGAAGCAGGGCTGTGTCTGCTCTGGAAGCCTGGCTGCCTTGCCAAGGGTCAGGTCAGCACAGGCTGGTTTCTGCTCCAGCACCTTGTCCTCCTGACAGGGTTATAAAGCTACTTACTGTAGGATACTGAGGAGTACTTTGAAAAGAGAAGGGCCCGCACCAAATAGGTCTATTTTATTACAAACTACAAACCCAGGCAACTCTCTTCCTGTAGAGGACACACTATTTTCCTCTTTCTGGTACTGAGCTGGGCCACAGATGTCCACTTGGATCCCTTCAGCGATGCCCACCTCCACAGTTGAATGTATTCTGCAATGCTCTGACCTAACAGGATTTGGGTTTCTTGCATTCCATAATTCTCATGTTGTAGTACCCAGGGCATATTTGATTCTCAAAGTATAGTTAAGTCAAGTCTCAGGTTGTAGACCCTGAATCCTGACTGATCCCTGTCTCTTCACAGAAGGGGTCCCAATAGGGGTTTGAGGCTAAGATCTAGAAATTTCTCAGGAGATGATTTGAGGGGAAGTAAAGGCATGGGGCCTCAGCTGTGACAGTAGGAGAATGTGTTAGCTAGCTTTCCATGTCTGACATAATGCCTAAAACAAACAGCTTCAAAGGAGAAAACATTTGCTTTGGCTAACAATTTTGGATGTTGCATTCTGTGGTCACCTGGCCCTGTGGCATCTGGACCTGTGGTGAAAGAGAACATCATGAGGAAGGATATACAGCTCATATTATGGCAGCCAGGAAACCAAGAGGGAGAAAGACTGTGGTCCCCATAACCCTTTCACAGGCATGTCTCCATTGAGTACAGCCCCATAACTAGGCCGCATCTCCCTCAGCTCCCAATAGGGCTACTTGCTAGGGACCAAGTAGTATAAAGAACATAGGCCCAGTCCTTGGGGGGTCACTTAAGATACAAAAGAGAAAACCTCAGCAAAATCCCAAATTCTGATATCTACCCCAGGATGCAATATGTATGCAGTCTGTCTTCAGAAGTTCAAATATTCTCAACAGTTCCTACATGGTTTGAGAGTCCAGTTCCAAGATCTCCTTTGAGACTCAAGGCAAACCCGTGGTGAACCCTTCCACTATATTAACCTTTTTTTTTTTTTTTAACTCGCTTTCCTCTTTCCAATTCACAATTGCCACTTTGCTTTTCCTCTGAACCCAGCTATTTAGCCTCATGAATAACTGGAGAGCTACTTGAAAATACGAATCCCTTTTCAAATGATGGAAAACTTCTCAACTGAAGGTCAGTGGTAAAACTGTGGAGCTCAGATGGGCGGTGAACAAAACATATTCAAACAGGAAAACTCCAGACAAACATTTGCATTGTCACAGATGCAGGATAACTTACTGACCTCAGGAGTGACATTCAATGCTCTCACAAAACCATAGTCCAGAAGTAGCCTTTCCTCAAGACCAATTAACTCACTCAAATGAGACAAAAAGAAAATCCCCACAACACATAGTAAATAAAGGTTCCTTCCCTAGGAGGACCTAGGCTACCCATCTGAGAAGCAAGCTTGTTGCTAAACAAAATCATTTCTCCATGTACCATGCCCTTACTCAGTTGGCTATAAAAACCTTTCTCAGATGCATTATCTGTGAGTGGGCTGGTTAACACTGCCTGTCAAGTTCAGTGCCCATGGAAGCAGTTGAGGCCAGCCCCTGAGCACTGCTGTGAGAGATTCATGATCAGGTTACTTGAACCCAGGCCCTCTCCTAAAGGTTATATGGCACTCTCTACCAGCTGCCCACCAAAAGGCGAGGGAAGACGCAAGCTTTGCTTTTTGCCTTCCATCTTCTGCATTTTCACCTACACTCTTGATGATACATTCCTTCACTGACATCAGAATGCAGCTTCTTTGAGCTTCCAATGTGGACTGTACACCAGTGGCTCTCAGGAGTGCTTCAGGCCTTCATTACTGTATCAGTACTCCTGAGGTCTATCCAGCCTCATGTGTTCAGCAACAAACAACCAGGTTCTCAGACTGTCCAGGGTGAGAGACAGCCATTGTTGAACTACACAGACTGCATCACATAAACCAGTAAAACATATTCTCTTGTAGTATACATTCATTCTGTTAGCTCTGTTCCCATAGAGCCGACAGGGCACCTCTGGAAAAACCCTTATCACGGTTGTAGACTTCAAAAGTACCATGGTGTATGGTAAGAAGTCCCAGTCAAAAGGGTTATAACAAGGAGAAACTGTACCAAAGCAAGGCAAAAACAGAGAGGTGAACATATTCTACACCTTCATGTGAGGACCTGAGGCACCACATGGGCCTCCAAGGCCTTGAGTAGTGCTCTTGTGAATGAACATGTCTGATGAAACTGATGTGCCCCTGTCTGTCCTGCCGTCTCTGCTGCAGGTGCACCTTCACTCCCACATCTTCACACATACTCCTTATGGCTGCTGCCTGCAGGAACTGTGACGGTGTCAGGCGCTTCCAAGTCTTACAAAACATCAATAGAAACCTCCAGAACTCTACAACTCTGCCTGCTGCCTGCAAAAGCAGCATGATGTGGATGATAACGAGCTCTAACATGGTGAGCAGTAGCCAGACAGACCCGGACTGTGACTACAGAACCCTCTGTGAGCCTGGGCGACTAAACAGGAAATTTGATCCCTGAGTAACAAACAATTTTTATGTGGTCATGTGCAAGCAGGGTTCAATAAGGTAGGTGATCTCTTAAATCAATAATCTGGATGGTCTAATTGGTAGGTTTCCCTTGATCCCAGAAATGACCTACTCAGGGCAAAGGAAAAGCAAAGGCTATTTTAAAATGACAATATTCTCATTTCTAAACAAACCATAATTGACTGCAATTTTAAGTATGTTACTCTCTGGTTCTGATATCAAGTAACAGTACACGTAGGATGAACAAATGTCTATCCATGACTCTTAGCATCCATTTCACCTAAGAGGGACCCAAACCTTTTGGAGAAACTGGTCCTTCACATTTCTCCCATAACTAGTCTCTGAAATAAGGGCTGTATACTCTTTCCCTTTTTGAAGAGTATCTCTGGCATGAAATGGGGTAGTAGATGAACTGTCTTATCAGAGCATTGTGTCACTTATGGTCCCCTTCCATTCTTGGACATATGGAATTTGCAAACTGTCATTATCTGTTTTATCCTGCTGTTTGTAACATAAATGGGAAAATCTTCATTGCTTCCACTGAACATGCAAAACATAAGGCACAAAGATGCATTGTCGGAACCATTTGTCTGCCTTGAACTTTGTCCTAGTTTAGGGTCACGCAGGGATCAGTCTTGCTGTTCCCAGAAGTGCTGTGGGAGCAGGGTGTTTTGCTATCCTGAGTGTTTTATCACCTGAGGGAAAGTTTATCTTAGGCCCAAAGCTGAAGACCTTGAAGATCCTTGTAGGAAAATCTGATGGGCTTAAGTTGTTTTGCCTATGTCAACATTGTTTTTGTTTTAAAATTTCAACCTGTTGTTTTGATCCTCATTTCACAGAGTATAAATAGGTAACACTAAATAAAGTCGAGGCTGCTTTGATATTGACTGACAGCCTTCCGGATTCTATTCTCTCTCTCTCTTTCTTTATTTCTCAATCCTCCCTCCCTCCCTCTGGCTCCGGCAACTCATACATTATATGGATTAAGGGAAGGAAGGGTCAGGAGGGATTAAGGCCACATGTGCAAGACATGAGAGGAGTATGCCACCCAGTGATATTGTCTATATTATGAACAAGCTAGGGTGAAATTCAACTTTTGTTTACAGGTTACGCAAAAGCCACTTGTTCACAGCATGTCTACATTGTAAAAGTCGTTACCACAATTCCTTATCACCTGAATTTTGTCCCCAAAACTTATGTTCACATATACTGCACACAGAATTATGCCAGCTTATTTTAGTAAGAAATCCCTGTAAGGGGAAGGAAATAAACCTTGACATTTATATCATGAAACTTATCAGAAGGACCAATGTCAACCTACTAAGCTGATGCTGCTGAACCCAGATCTGGGAAGAGATGAGCACCATGGGAACCAAGAGCTAGCTCCTGCACTCCACCTTCCACACAGTCAAGAACGTGGCACACAATCAACTTGCTCCCCATGTAAGGGGCACTATCCCAAGCCTACACCACAGCATGTATTTCTAGAACACCCCTTCATACTTTGTGAATAGATCTATAAAACTGCTACCTGTATCCTGACTTCATAGATGTGCCACCTGTTACTGGCTCAATTTTAGTGGAAAAACGCCTATAGGGGTAAATTTACAGAGTTTCTCTCTGTTTCAAGGGGCATGTGATTGCTACTGGGCCCTAGGAAACAACAGGGGCAAGAGGAACCTTATTCCTCCTTGACCTTGTGTAGACCCAAACAGTTTGGGCCAGCCCCAATGAGGTTATCAAGGATAAAGGGATGCATGGAGGCTCCATGTGAGAACGCCAGGACACTAAATAGATTCCAGATGATAACTAAAGATAGTAAAGGAATAAATTACATGACATTGTACCCAAAATGGATCTGTTGAAAAAAGAGCTGATACAAATGGAAAGGAATTTTCCATGCTATGTTAGACCTTGTGTATGTATATAATGTTAACTTCTGAGTGTTTTACAGATATGAAACCCAGTTGAGAGACATCAAGTACACCTGAAGAAACAAGAATGGAATGTAACTCTTATAGGGTACAAGGGTGAGGCATAGCTGTGAAATTCTGGGGAGCTCTATTGGCCTCCGCCTATAGATGCCAAAGAGTATAAAAGATACTTTATATAATTGTTAACTAGCAATTCTGGTACCAGGCTGGTTTGCTTCCCCTGTGAGCTTCTGGCCAGGTGAGCCTTGGTGTCCCCCTCCTCAAAAAAAGGCAATTGCCACATTATAATGCTGGTTGCACACTGGAAGCAGATGGTAAGGCCCTATTACTGAAAACATGGTGTGATTTGAGCATGGAAAAGAGAGATCTTTCAGCTAGAACTGAGCTGAAAACTCTGCAAATGGATGGCTGGCCTTCGTACTGCTAGAGGGTGCTATGCAGACCGTTATGGGAAAATGTTCCTGAAAAACTCTGCTTAAAGGCAGCTCCTGCATGCTCCACTGTCAGATCCAAGCAAGATGTTCCTGCTGGTGTCATAGTGGCTCCTAGTATGTGCACGCCCAGCAAAATTCTAACTGGATTTAAGGCCTGCTCCTCAAGGAGGGAACATACATCTGATACTAGGAGAAAAATCAACCCCCAGTGGTGATGGGGAGAGTTATAGGCCTCTGTAAAAAAGCTACTGTAATTGTTTGTGAGATGAATATGATGTCCCTACTTAGGTACCACCTAAGCATTTGTGTTTATGCCCATAGTTTAGGTGTTTCAGTATTTGTGTGGATGTTACTTTTGTTGTTTTTACAATTGTTGTGTTTTTATAGTAGAAGGAGTATCACTGAATCCAGATGATAATCCATGCCACAGTGGAAAGAACATCGTCCTACACCTGTTATTCCCTCCCAAATCCCTTGCTCCTGAGGCTCAGGGACTATTGCAGAAGAGAATGGTGTAGTCGAGCAGGACCAACTGATAATGGAAAATGCTTTTGGGAAAAGGATTTATGTGGTGGCAGCTAATGTGGAGACCAGCAAAGGAAAGAGTGTGGGCAGAGGAAATTTTGACATGGTGTACTATCCCCATAGGACTGGTGTGTGTGGTGGCATAGTACAGTTTATAGTCAAATATGTAATTAAGGTGAATTCGCCTAAGCAGGTGAGACAGGGATAGCAATCGATGTGTAAGTGGTATGAAGTGGCACTTGCTTGACTGAGGGGGCCACCTCAGGAATATGGCAATGCTTTGGGAACAGTAGAAGGTCTAGAAGAGACTCTGCCATCCCTGGGAGCAGGCAGCTGGTCTCCATCTTGGGTATGTGTACTGGAGGTCAACTGCACTTCTGATCAAAATGCTGACTCCCCCATACGAAATTTCTGCCTATCTCGCCAGGGATGAGTCCTTTGTAAGTAACCCCAAATAAACTGGTTTCTCTAATTGGAGAGTACTCTCTGTTTGCTCAATTGAGTCAAACCTAGAGGGGCGGGGCCAAACACAGGGCCTCACTGAGAGAGGATAATTCTTAGGACAACACCTAACCCTGCATATTCAAATGCCTGTGTCAACTATGCACACACAAGTAAAATGTGTCTGTTAAAAACAACAATGGACCCTCTTCACTTGTGGACACAATGCAATCCTCTTCCAGTTTGGCTTTTGTTGTTGCAATCGATACCATGACCAAAAAGAAAGGGATAATTTTATCTTACAACTTCCTGGCTCATAATCCTTCACTGAGAGACGCCAGGGTAGGAAGTCAAACTGGGACCTCAGAGCAGGAACTGAAGCAGAGGCCATGGAAAAAAAGCTGTTGATTGGTTTTCTGGCCCTTCATCGATTACCGCCCTTATACAATCACAGGAGTGAGTTTAGATGCCCTGACTAGACTCCAGTGGAGGAACTTGCCCCAAGAGACACCTGGATAGAAATGCTTGACCAGATAGGACTTAATATATATGACAGAATATCTGAAATCTGAAGGAAGGGCTTTGGCGGGTGGGGAGGAGGAAGGGGTCTAAATTTGAATAAGATGTAGTCTATCAAATGCACAAAAATACAGTTAAAAAAGGAAGAAACAAAAAATTAATGAAATGGAAAGGGAGTCAGGGCACGGGAAGACCTGGAGTGTGAGGAGGTGCACATGTTCATTCAGAACTCACAGTCAGATTTTCAAAAAGGACAGAAGTTGAAAACAAAACTTCAAGAGATCTATCAAGGATAAACACAAATAAGAGGCTGAGCCTATATAGACAGACGCTATAAATATGCACATTCACAAATCCCATGAACAGACAGCCACACGCTCAGATACATGTACTCAGCATGCAAAATCTGAATCTTCCAGGCACGGAGCCTTGGGTTCTATAATAAGCACAAGAGGAGATAAAATAAAATGTAAGGACAAATATCAGGTCAATGGCTGATTTTTGTACTCTATCTTCTATGCATACAATTCGCACAAGAATATTCCCAGCACCTAGATATATACTTCTATAGCACACATATTGTATTTGACATATACAGAATACAGCCCCTGACTTCATCCCACAACCATACTCACACACCTTTAAACATACACCAGTATTAACCAAAAGTAACACACCTTTAATGTGCCACATCACCTCACTTTCCATGAACAAATGTACATATTTAATGAACTCCCAAATGGACACACACACACAACCAGTTCAACTACACAACAAACCTAGAAGTATCTGTAACACTCCACTTCAAATATATATACAACCAACCTGTAAATCAAGAACTAACTAAACTAATATAAACTAATCCTGCACATTCAATATTAACCAATACTTGTAGTGATTAACCTTCTACCAGACTAAATAAAGTTCCTGTACATGCTAGGAAAATGTACAACTTCTCTATCATATGCACTCATCATCCATCCCTGTGCAGATATTAATCTCCCTATTTGCAATATATAGATCCACAGAAAATATTCATCCAAACTGCAATGCCCCTTCAGCAAACATATTCTAACCTATATATTTTTCACACAAACATCTACTTATATATAGAAAACAAATACACAGGGGCTGAGGAGATGGCTCTGCAGTTAAGAGCACTGGCTACTATTGCAGACAACCCGGCTTTGGTTCCCAGCTCACACATGATAGCTAACAACCATCTGTAACTCTAATTACAGGATTCCAATATTCTCCGATTTATACAATCACAGCACTTACTTCTTGGCAACATGTGTATCTTCCTTCCAAATTCCACAAAAATCAAATCCCAAATTTTATTGGAAAAAAGAATCATATAGGTAATGTATTCTAAGAACCAGATTTAAAACACCTAATACTCCAAGGTTACAAGAATATTTCACATTCTTCATTCAGATCAACTCTTTACAATTTCACAATCAGAAACTCCCTTAATTTCAAATATCTAAAGAGATTTCTTCACCCACATTTGAGAACATACACATCAGAGTCTCACCACTCAATTGACACCGCTGCCATAAACTACAAATGCATGTATATTTCCAATGTATGCCCTAAAGTATATATGAAATATCACACATGCTCTCTGAATTCATGCTCTTCATGAAACCAGCAAGAATGTTATCGCCTTTGCATAAGAATCACAATTCCCATGCCCTCAAAAAATCAAAATCCACACTTCCTCCTATATGTATACACTAAACTCCTTTATTTATTTATTTATTTATTTATGTGCATATTTCCACTTGAGACAAGGTCTCCTTATAGGTCCAGCTGGCTTGGAACCCTGTCTCACAAAGATCAGCCTGCTTGTGCTTATTGAGTGCTGGAAGTAAAGGCATGCACTACCACACCCACCCCAAATCTCATTTATCCACATAAAATTCTAAGTGATTTTACTTATAGAATAATCACATATCATGCTAAAATAGCCTTTATCATAAATTCTTTTTAGTCAGCAGATTCTCACATAAGGCTTTTTTTCTAATTGCCACACTTTTATTTTTATTCCTTTTTTATTTCATGTGTATAAGTCTTTTACCTTCATGTGTATATGTGCAGCTGTGTCACTGTGTCAAGCAATGTGCTCAAACATCAGAACAAGGAGTCATATCCCATGGAACTGGAGTTTAGGAGGGTTTATTCCCTGCCATATGGTGCTGAGAGCCATCTCTCCAGCCTCTGATAAATGCTGCTCTTGTACCCACAAGGAGACACAATACTGAATACGAAAAGGCCTGTTCTTCACTGGGTCATGAATTGTGCAAGCCTAGACAATCAATGTAGCTAGAAAATCAAGAATTGTGCAAGCCTAGACAATCAACGTAGCTAGAAAATCAAGGAGGGCTGTGAGTTTTGCTTTCACTAATAACGTTCATGAGAACAGTAAGAAGGACTGTCAAAAGCTGACCTATCTTCAATGACACGAGCTACTTCCTTGCTCAACTGGAAAATGACTCTCAAATACTTCTGAAGTGAGAGACACAAATGGGACAGATGTTGGAGGCCACAGGTCAGAGAATAGCCAGCTTAGCCTGATTCCATCCCAGAGAAAAACAGCCCTGGGAAAGATCCTCCCTGCATGCCCTTCTCTCTTAGTGCTAGACTCTTGGCCAAGGGCTAGCCAGGATCTTGTCAATTGCAAACCTCAAGTAAATAACTTGACCCTTAAGCTAGCCCAACCACAACTTCCTTTTTCCTGTGTACAGCTGTGTGTCATCAGTAGAGGATGTCTCCTGAGAATCTGAACCTTTAACCTCCTGTAAAGCCCTGCCCTCAGGGTATATAAGGCTTGCTGCCTCTGAATAAAGTCAGTGTGTGTCATTCTCCTTTTCCTCCTACCTAGTGTGTGTCTCTCTCTGTGTCTGTCTCTCTCTCTGTGTCTGTGTGTACTCTTCAACCTCGACGTCCCTCGCAGAGACTCGGACCCAGGGCCGTGCAGGCGCAGCAGACAGATGTTCAAAGCTTACACTGCATTTATTACATTCTCAAAACAAATCAAAAGCCAGGCAACCAACAGAACAAAAGAAGCAGCCATGGTCTGAGCACCTATCGATGCCTGTGGTGTAAACCTCCCAGGCTTCTGACTGCTCACAGGAGAGCACACAGGCAGTCAGGGAAGTGCTGCCCACAGGAAGTGAGAAGCCAACCAGACACCGGCAGCAGCAGTGGGAATGCATGTGTAGGAGCTTAGGTCTGTGTGTCCATTGCCTCTTCTTAGGTAGATGGGTCGTCACAGACTCAGTGTGGCACCGTGGTCCCCAGATGTTAGGAAAGGGCCTCCACTCTCTCTTTCCCAGACAGTACTTGGGACAATCAAGCCATCTGCGCACACTGGCGTGTCCCACTAGCTCACACTTATCTTTCTCCTGAGCTAGACAGCAATGCACACTAGCAGCATGGGAAGGCAGAGAGCATACCCCAAGAGAGCACGTCAGCCAAGAGTGTGTACATGTTCCTGTGGACAGGTGAAGCTAGAACTTTGCAGGAGATGAAGCAAACGGTGTATCTGGAGCCCTCCCAGCCTCCTCACAGAACTGCTGTGGCCATCACTCCCTAAAATCAGGGATTAAAGACCTTCTACCCACACATGAAGACACCACCCCCAGCCAAAAAAAGTCAAAATCTAGCAATCTGCACCTGCTGGGCTGACGCTTTCAATGGCACTTGTCTCCTTGTTCACGTCTTTCAAACAGCAGCACGTCCTCTCTCTGTCCATCTCAAAGTTGGGGAGCACTCAGACATCACTGGTCCAGACACTGTCTCTGGTGTCCTTCCTATGACATCCAGTGTACTAAGTGTGTATACTTCACACAGAGTTCTCCCAGCAAGTGTTCCTCACAACATTTTCTTTGAAAGTTTTGCTACATCGTTAATCAAGACTTGACAATCAGGTCCCTCTAAATCTGTCTTCCTTCTCAAACCTCTCCCCGTATCAGGAACTACTGACTCCTACCACGGAAGAGTCGCACCCCAGCAGAATTCACTGCAATTCTGTGGATACTTACTCTGTATCTCCTCTCAACAGTCTCCCAGCAATCTTTCTTGTCACAACACAACACTTCTGTCTCCTACCATTGACACTGATGAAATGAGATAATATCAAATTAAGCTTTCTTCACAGGGGTGCTACAACTACAGTCTTGCACTAGGAATGGCAGCAGCTCCCTCAGTTATGATGCAGTCTATCCTCATATACCCAACACCAGTGGGAAACATCAAATTCAAATCCGAATTTAAAATTCAAACAACCAATCAATGCATCCCATTGTGGCCTACTTAAACATGCTGAGAGGACATTTGACCTGGGAACTGGACAAGATCCTCTAACACAATATTAATTGTATTATGGAGTATGAAACACTATATGTTCTTCATCATGGAATTTTTCGTAGTCATGAAAGGACAGAAAGACATAGCCAAACTTTATAGCCAAACATGCAATCAACTCACCACAGTGAGTACTGGCCCGTTTATCCCCAGCTTATGTGAATGATGAGGCTTGCTGTGTAAGTGCTCCTGACCAGCACCGTTTAATGAGAGCATCTCCAATCTGCAAAAAGAACAGAATACAAAATCAATGGTCTTTTCATTAGAATTGGGGTCATATTAAAAAAAGAAAAATTCTTAGGCAAAATCCATTAAGTCAAAGCCAGGCTACTCCTGTTTTGAGGAAACAGGATTCTCAGAGCAAAAGCAGATAAGAGAGGAAAGCAGGAAGCCCAGGTAGTGAAGCGGGAAAGAAGGTGGATGCAGGTGGAATAGGAATATGGAGAGGCCAGGGGTCCATGGAATCTTGACGTGTCAAAATGTACACAGGTTCTAGATTTGGGCACAGCCTGCTCCTGTTCTCAGCATCCGAGATCCCAAGACTAATCATTTAGTACAGATCCTCCCACTGTGCCCTGAATCCCATACTAAGATAAGCTCAAAATTTTCAGTATAGTTTGTTAGAGCCTTGACAGGCTGTCGCTACCTGCAACTTGCCACTGCATTCCTGTGAGCTTCCATCTACCTTGGCTGCCCCAACCTGCCTTTGATTTCTGTAGCAGCCTTCTTCACAGCTAAGTCTGATCCACCCACTGCCTTTCCACTCCTCTCCAAGCTGAGCAACTCTAAACACTCCCACCCAACATCCTCCTCCTCTTCTAGCCTTGGACATAGGCCTGCCCCTGCTCTAAGCACCCCAGAACCTGAGACTAATCTCTTACTCCCGACCAACCCACTGTATCCTGAATCCCATACTCAGACCAGTTCAATTTTCAGTCTACTATGTTAGAGCCTTCACAGGCTGTCTACACCCCCAACTTAGAATTGCATTACTAAGACCACTCTTCTACCCTGGCAGTCCCCACTCCCAACTTGCCTTGGATTCTGGAGACCAGCCTTCTTCCCTGGTACATCTGATCGTGACAACTGTGTCTCCACTCCCAACCATCACTGTAATTCCAGACTCCCCGCCGCCCCCACATCCTTTTCCCCATCTAACCTTGGGCACAGGCACACCCTTACTCTTAGCACCCCAGATCTCTGGACTACCCTATACTTCTGATGGGCGGTGAGCACTCCAAATTACAGCCTGCCCATCCCCCCGACATTGGTGCCTTCAGCAGCCCCTCCCACTGCTGCAGGGCTAGGCTTCTGTGCCCTTTTGTAGGGGCCCGGACCTTTGCAGACGGCCTGAGAAAGCCTCAATTCAACCTCTGCTTGGCAATTTACCCAAACTCTGATGTGTCTACTGGCTCGAGGGACCCAAACCTTTAGAGAGAGCCTGAAAGCATCTGATCTCACCTAACCTGGGTCTCTGAGGGAACTCTGGAGCAGGGACCCAAACCTTTAGAGAGAGCCTGAAAGCATCTGATCTCACCTAACCTGGGTCTCTGAGGGAACTCTGGAGCAGGTGAACTAGAGCTATCTGGGCCCTCCAATATAAGATCACAAGAGAGAACCTGAAGCCTTCATCAACCAAGAGAAAGATCCAATAAGAAATCAACCATGTCACATCAAGTATACAAACAGAATCAGACTTAATCTGAACAAAGCAAGGCTCCAGTCTCACATCAGAATCACAAACGACAAAAGAAATCCACATGCCAAAACCACAACAGAAAAATATTAATATGAAAAACCTAAATAATGTGTCCCAACCAACCATCACCAGTCCTATAGAAGAGCTCTACAATGAGAACCCAGTGGAGATAACCTAGGACAGAGTTTAATAGCACAATCATAAACATGATCAAAGGCTTCAATGACTTTAAAGAACAACAAACAAACAAATCAAAGAACTAAAAGAAGATAGGGATAAACTTCTGACTCAATTCACAAAAGAGATAGAAATATTAAAGAAAACTCAGGTCAAAATGAAGAAAGAAATGAAAAACTCAGTAAGCCAATTTGAAGCCTCACAAATAGAATGAAAAAAATGGAACACAGAATATCAAGACTGGATGATAAAGGTGAAGAACTGGGCACTCGAGCAAAGATTGTGAAAAAAATTAAAAAGCACAAGAATGGAACATGCAGGAAATGTGAGACATCGTGAAAAGACCAAATTCACACATCATAGGCATTGAGGAAGAAGAAGAATATCAGGATAATGGTATCAACCAGATCTTTAACCAAACTGTAGAAGAAAATGTCCCCAAATTAAGGAAAGACATGCCCATTCAAAACAACAACAAAAAGCCCCACATTGAACACCAAATGGATAGGATCAGAAAATAAACTCCCCATGGAATATCACAGTAAAAACCCTAAGCATACAGAACAAAGAGGAAATTCTGAAAGCTGCAAAAGAAAAACAACAAGTCACATATAAAGGAAACCCCATCAGAATCACAACTGACTTCTCAATGTAAACTATGAAAGCCAGAAGAGCCTGGACAAAAGTATTCCCAGTTCTAAATGACCATAGATGCCAACCTAGAATACTTTACTCAGTAAAAATGTCAATTATAGTTGAAGGGAAAAGAAAATATTCAGGACATGAATAGACTGAAAGAATTCATGTCCAGAAAACCAGGCCTTCAGAGCACACTTGAATCAATACAAAGAGCTGACGAATGGAACAACAGGAACCCAAGGAACAACAGAAAGAAACTAAGATACACCTGGGGAACCATCAAGATAGGTCAAAGATGTAAACAAAATTTTAAATGACAGAATCAGTACACAACTTTCAATAACAACTTTAAATATCAATGTACTGAATTCCCCAGGCAAAAGAAGTAGGCTACTTGAATGGATCAAAAAAGAAAATCCATCCTGTTGTCTGCAAGAAACCCATCTCACCGTCAACGACTGGCACTACCTTTTACTCAAAGGTAAAAGGATGAAAAATAAATAGTCCAAGAAAATGGCACTTAGAAACAAGCAGGAGCTGCCATTCTGACCTCTGACAAACTAGACTTCAAACTAAAACTAATCAGAGGAGATAAAGAGGGTCACTTCATTCTCATCAGAGGAACAATTAACCAAGAAGATATTACAATCATGAACATGTATGCACCAAATTGTGTTGCACCCAACTTCATAAAAACACTACTACAGGACTTTATGGCACAGATTAATCCCAACTCACTAACAGGAGGGGACTTTAGTACACCACTGTCTCCATTAGGCAGGTCATTCAGACAGAGAATAACAGAGACACATCTGAATTAAACAATACCAAACATCAAATGGATCTGACAGTTATCTACCAAATATTCCACCCAAGCACCAAAAAATACACATTCTATTCAGCATCTCATGGAACTTTCTCTAAAATTGACCGCATATACTAGGGCACAAAACAAACTAAACAAATACAAAAACGTGGAAATAATCACATGCACTATTTCAGACCACAATGCAATAAAGCTTCAAATCAACAACAGAAGAGAGCCAAGTAATGTCACAAACTCATAGAGACTGAACAACATACTCCTGAATGATGAATGAGTCAAAAGAGAAATTAAGAAGGAAATAAAAGTATTCCTGGAAATAAACAAAAAGGACAATACAACCCAACAAAACTGTGTGACATGTTAAAAGCAGTCCTAAGAGGGAAGTTTATAGCTCTGAGTGCCCACATTAAGAAATCAGAAATAGCACAGAAAAATGATAATATTGCAACTCAAGAATCTTGAAAGCCAACAAAAAATGAAACCCAAACCCAGAAGGCAAGAAGAAATAACAAAAATCAGAGATGAAATTAATGAAATAGAAACTGAGAAAACAATACAAAGAATCAATGAGTCCAAGAGCTGGTTCTTTGAAAAGATAAATAACATGGACAGATCCTTGGCCCAGTTAAACAAAAGAAAGAGCAAGCAACACCAAATCAACAAAATCAGAGATGAAATGGGAAACATCATAACAGACAACCAAATGATCCAGAATATTGTAAGGGAATACTTTAAAAACCTATATGCCATTAAATTTGAAAACCTGAAAGAAATAGATGCATATCTAAAATCATGGGAATCACCAAAGCTAAGCTAAGGTGAGATCAACAGCTTAAATAGACCCAGAGCATATAAGGAAACTGAAACAGTAAGACATAACCTCCCGACCAAAAACTGGCCCAAGCCCAGATGGATTCACAGGAGAATTCTACCAGACATTTAAAGAAGAAATATATCTACTACTACTTAACTATTCAAAAATTAGACACAGAGGGAAAACTCCCAAATTCCTTCTATGAAGCCAGCATCACTCTAATACCAAAACCAGGTAAAGATAAAACCAAAAAGGAAACTATAGACCTTAATGAACATAGAATCAAAAATTCTCAACAAAATATTTGCAAACCGCATACAAACACATCAAAAAGATCACCCACCACGATCAAGTCGGCTTTAATCCAGACATTCAGGGGTAGTTCAAAATGTGTAAATCAATAAATGTCATAAAACACAGAAATGGACTCAAAGACAAAAATCATATGGTCATCTCAACAGATTCAGAAAAGGCCTTTGACAAAATTCAACATGCATTTATGTTAAAGGTCCTAGAGAGAACTGGACTGGAAGAAACATACCTCAACATAATTAAAGTGATAGACAGAAAACCAACAGCCAACATCATTCTAAATGGAGAAAAACTTGAAGCATTCCCATTAAAATCAGGAACCAGACAAGGCTGTCCACTATGTCCACTCCTTTTGAATTAGAGCTTATAACTCTTGTTAGAACAGTAAGACAAGAGAAGGAATTTAAAAGTGTACTCATTGGAAATGAAGAAGTTAAATTATCCCTTTTTGCAAAAGACAAAATGTTATACCTAAGAGATTCAAATAAATCCACCAGAAAATGCCTAGAAATGATTAACATTTTCAGTAAACCAGTAAGTTACAAAATTAATCTACACAAATCCATAACCTTTCTAAATACCAATTACAAGCAATTGGAGAAAGAGTAAAGGAGACCCATTCACAATAGCCTCAAAAAAATAAAATATCTCATAATAAACCTGACCAAGACATTAATGATCTCTATAAAGAAAATTTTAGATCTTTAAAGAAAGAGACTGAGGATGATACCAGAAGATGGAAGGACCTCCCATGCTCATGGAATCGAGGAATTAATATTGTGAAAATGAACATCCTACCAAAATTAAATGCAATCACAATTGAAATCCCCATGACATTCTTTACAAAATTAGAAAAAAGTCCTAAAATTCATAGATAATCACAAAAGACTCAGAAAGCCAAAGCTACAATGACCACAAAGAGCAATGCAGAGGAGATTACTACACCAGATTTCAAACTATAAACAGAGCTATAGTCGTAAAAACATGGTATTGGCACAAAAATAGATCCACAGACCAATGGAATATAATTGAAGACTCAAACATGAGTACAGGCAATTTCAGCCACCTGATAGTTGACAGAGTCCAAGAATACTCACTGGAGGAAAGATAGGATCTTCACCAAATGATGCTGGCAAAACTGGATCTCCGCCTCTAGAAGAATAAAACTAGACCCTTAATTTTCGTGTTGTACAAAAGTCAACTCCAAATGGATCAAAGAACTCAATGTGAAACCTGAAACTGAAACTGTTGGAAGAACGGTGGCAGTAACCTACAAGAGATAGGTGTAGGAAAGGACTTTCCAAATCGGACAGCAGTTGCTCAGGAATTAAGGTCAATAATTAAAAAGTGTGATCTCATTAAACTAATATGCTTCTGTACAGCAAAGTAAACAATAAAGGAAGTTAGGCAAAACCTCACAGAATTGGAGAAAGTCTTCATCATCAAAACATCTGATACAGGTTTAATATATACATATTAAAAATTATATATATATATATAAACAAACAAGAAAACAAGTGACCTAATTAAAAGATGGCTAAGGATCTGAGCAGAGAATTCTCAAAAGAAGAAATTAAGATGGCTGAGAAACATATTATAAGTGTTCAACATCATTATAATTAGGGAAATAAAAATTAAAACCACTTTAAGATTTCATCTTACCCCACTCAGACTGGCTAAAATCAAGAGAACAAATGATACCAAATGCTGGAGAGGATGTGGGGAAAGAGGAACACTCACTGCTGGTGGAATTGTAAACTCATGCAACCCCCTTATGGAAATCAGTGAACAGAACCCTTAAAAAACTAAGAGAGAATCTACCATTTGACCCTGTTACACCACTCCTTGGCATACACCCAAAGGACTCACCCTATTGTAGAGATACTGGAACAGCATGTTTGTTGATTCCAGAAACCAGGAAAACGGAAAGGAACCAGGGAGGTAAAGGAAAAGAAGGAACCAGGTGTTACTAAGGGAGAAACAGGTCAAGGGGTACATAAAGGGGAGTAGGGGAGGAAGGTTATACAAGAAACTATGGGAACAGAGGGAAAGAAGGAGCTCAAGAGAGCTGGGCCTTGGGAGACTGATAGTGTCAAGGGGAAAATGCCGGACACTCTAAATGGGGAAGGAGTGGAATGAATATTAGACAAAGAGAGAGAGAGAAGAGAGAGCTAAATAATGTCTAGGTAGTGGAAAACATCAGAGGGAATTGTATTAGTCTAACACTGTAATGACAAATTCCACATATGATATCGCTACATGAGCCAATGTGTATAGCTCAAGGCTCCATAACAAGAAAAAGTGCCAGACAGGAAATACCTTCCTTTGAACATTGGCCAGGATGGTCTAAGAGACTCCCCAAATCACACAGGCTATTGCAACAGGCCTTGCTTGCCTTCCAGAACTTGAAAATAAGACCCTCCTGCTGAAGACAGGACATACATCATGCCCTGGATTTGGAACAATGGATCTGGAACCGATCTAAAAGGTTCCCTGAAGGCTGGCACTCATAGCTCTGAAGAGCACTATGTAGGAATCCAAGGGAGAACATGGCCCAAATGGATGGCCCAGCTTCATGACAATTAACCACATGGATGACCAGCACAGCACTCAACACTGGTGCAGTAGTGGCACTTTTATCTTGAGGCCAATCAATGGCTCCCTAATTGGTCTCAGAGTCCACTCAATCAGAGAAAACTCATGTGTGGTACTGTAATCATAGTCAAATACATATGGCTGAAGAGGTCACGGATCTTAGAGAAATTCCCAAGACCGTTATATCCCAAGGATAATGTAACCTCGGACTAAGTGCAAAATATATTTTCTTATATTTACAGTCAACATCCCAGTATCAATTCATCAAAGAAGCTTCTTTTGCTCCACACAGAGACTAATAGAGAGTACCACAGCTGTTCACACACAGTCTGTGAATTGCCCATGCCTAAGCAAGGCATCAACAATGCAGCCTCTATACCCAAGGCTCACGCAAAACAGGACAAGGGGTAAATAAATCACTAATGAATCTCTCAATTTCCATTAATGACGCTCTGCACTCAATATATAATTAAGCTCTGCATGCAACAGAGGGCCAGCAACACAAAAGGTCACAAATGGCTAAATCATGGAGATTAGGAATCTACAGAGTGTGGGTTCCTCGACAAGGCTCTTATATTAAGTCTCACCCAGGGCTCAGTGACCACTGTGTGGACAGAGGGCAAGACTGTAAGTGAGGAGGTGCATAACCACATAGAAATAGAATCCTACAAGCTCCTCAGCCCCTGCTCATATGAACCTATAGAAATCGTTTCGGCATGCTCAAGACCTATGCAATCTCAAGCAGATGAAAACCCGGAATGGCACTGGGGAAATGGGCAGCAGACCCCAACCTTTGCTTAAGAAATATTAGCAACACACTACTGTTGGGTGAGGATGATCTAGTCTTCCTAAAGCAAGGGACTCTGGGTAGGCTGACAGTGGAAGGTTCTTCAGTGGGACACTAATTTCACACAATAGACCTTAACACAGATGAAAGAATAAAAGCCATATGGATTCCAGTTGGAGGGTTATGTGGGGGAGGCAGGTGGGGAAACAGATAAAAAGATGATTAAGATTGACTGAGATGTTCTGTATGAAACACACAATGAATCAAAAAATAATATTTTTTAAAATGTACATAGATCTTACACGTGATGTGATTCTCCTGCCTAGAAAATCAGAGCTCTAGAAATGCTCAGTCCCTTCCTCTGAGGTATGAATAAAAACCATTTGACAGTGTAGTTTCTGTAGGAGGAATGTGGGGTTCTGAATGAAGGGACTAAATCAAGTTTTACTGACTGTAAAATGAAGGAAGTTCAGGTCAGTGAAGCCAGAAGGCTATGACTATGGGAAACAATTTTAAATTTACCTAAAGCTAGAAACCAATCATGTCCCAGTCACCAACTATGCATCATTTGAAATGACACTAAGGTTCTTGTCCACTTGCCACAGCTCCTCATGGAATGTAGCCTCCAGTTCTGCCGCTCTCTGTCCCTGCCCCACAGCAGAACGTTAAATGCATCCTTGAGTTGTTTATTTTCAAAATTTACCTACCTGTAGCTGGGTCCCAATATCTGGCACATGACAGCAACTCTGTGTCCTATACCTGAGTTTTCTCACAGGCATGAGCAATGTCTAAGCCTATGTAGATAACATTAGAAGATAAATCTGGATTGTCAGGGTATGGGACCTGACTTCCTGCCACCATTAAATCATTGGGAATTTAAATCAGGCAATGACTTGCTGGGTCAAAGGGTGAGAAGGAAACTGGTCTGGACTGCCACAAGGGCATGTCACCTAGTAAGGCCTGCAAAGTCATGGCAGGATGTGCTGATCCTATGGGAGACTAAGAGAACACAGGAAACTACACTGGCTAAGAAAAAGCTAGAGACAATCTAGCCTGCTTAATTCTTGAGGGAAGACAGGTCCTGTCAACACAGTTGACAGGTGTGGTGAGACATCCATGGTGGAGAAGATTCACTGAGGAAAGACCAAACAACTGAGTCACATTTCTTTAGGCACCTGGATCTTGCTCTGTATAATTCGAGGACTTAGGGATATGAGTGAAGCCCCCTAGATCCTGGAAGAACAGAGGACACAAATGATCTAGGCAGGAAACAGCTCAAGGAAGGTTCCTCTGATATGATGCAGTTGATGTCATTCATTCAATAGAGAAGAATAGAAGAAAAACGTCATGCCAAGAAAGAGACATGTGATCATTTTGTATTATTATACCTGTTTTTAAAAATACCATTTCAGAGGTGGAGTGTTGGGACTATGTGCTCTCCTTTCATTGTCTGTTGACATGAAGCCTCATCTCTGTGGATGCTACTGCCACAGAGAAGGGCGTAGTGTGCTGTTGGTGTCAGCATGGTGCATTCTGACACGGCTGTTTCCTTCTTGCAGAGACGTTGTTATACCGTACAATCTGGGTGCAACATGTTCACCTGATACTAATCTGCAGTATTAGCACAGTTGTCCTGGTTATTAGGTTCAGGCTTTGTGGAATTGGTTCTCATTGATAGAGTCCTGCTGAGTTCCTGCTGAACTGGAAGGCGCTCTAGACATCTGAATATAACATGGTGCCTGGCTCACTCCTGGGTTCTTGGGAGTCATTTCCTGGGAGCGAACAAGTAAAGCACCACATACGGATCTCATTTCTAACACCAAGGTTCACAAGGCAGTAGCTGTGAACATGCCAGGAAAGCTTCCCACAACCTAAACTCTCAGCGTTCTGTAGCTCTTTCCAGTTCACTACAGCCAAAGCTAAACAAGAGGATTTCTGCTCTTGTTTGTCAGGGAACTGTAGACCACCATACACACCAATGCAGTGGGAACAGCTAGCTCCCAGGGGTTACAGGGACCAATAATCACGAAGGCAAGGCAGGGCTGGCCAGAATCTAGCCACCTGCAGATTCCTGTGGGAGATAGTAATATATGGACAAGACTGGAGAGATGGCTCAGTGGTTAAGAGCATTGGCTGCTCTTGAAGAGGACCAGGGTTTCATGCTCAACACCCACATGGTGACTAACAATCATCCCTACCTCCAGTTCCAGGAGAATGGTACCTCTTTTGTCCTCCATGGGTATTGCTCGACATATGACCACTTACCTACATGCAGGCAATACACTTACACACATGAAATAAAAATAATAAATATGATTCCTCTCGCCCACCCCATCCTGTCTCCTACTAGCACTGGATCCAGGCTGGATCCAGCTCCTTGTCATCAGATCTCTGGACTAGCTTCCTAGCCCAGTCTAGCTAAACTCCCTAGCATAGAATCCACTGGTTCCTGATCTGTCGGACACAAACCAGCCTTCCTACTAATCTGAACACACTACTTACTACCCTCTCCCACCATCCACACAGACCAGTCTACTACTTACTCCACAGGAACCTGAAACACACGCCCATTTAGTTTTCATACTTGAGCCAAAAGCAACCAAACTAAAGAAACAATATGAACACAATGAAAATTCAATAGGCAAAAGTAGAATAGAAGTTCCTACTGGACACATAACTAACAAAGAATATCCAGATGCCCAAACAGCAGTGCAAAACATAATATGACAAACCAAGAGAATATAGTCCCAGCAAAACCCACTAATCCTACAGAAGCACACTACACACCCTCACACCCTGAGGAACCCCAGGACTAAAGACTCAAAAGAACAATCATAAACAAGATCAAAGGACTTAAAAGAAAATACAGACAAACAATTCAGAGAAGTCAAAGAGGAAAGGAAAGGCATAGACTTGTGCCAAAGCCCCAGAATATTCAAATAATCAGCTTAATGAAATATCCAAACCAACTCATGACTTGAAAAGTTGATTCAAGAAAACTCAACTGGAAATTAATATGGGATTAAAAAACTCAAAGTGAACTGGAAACAACAGCAGAAAGCCTCCTAAGTAGAATGATTGAAAAAGAAAACAGAATGTCAGGACAGGAAGGCAAACCTGAGAATCTGGATGCCTCAGGAAAAAAACTGTAAGTTTTTAAAACTCACAAGAATGGAAGGAAATGTGGGACAACTTGAAAAAAAAAATCTATGAATTATAGACATACAGGAAAGAGCCAAATCTCAGGCCAAAGGAACTAAACAGATCTTCAACAAGATTATAGAAGAAAACTTACCTAAATTAAGGAAAGACTTACCTATAGAGATTCAAGAAGCACAAAGGACACCAATTAGAATTGACCAGAACAGAAACTCTGCACAGCATATCAAGTGAAAACATTAAGTGAACAAAAAGAGGGTGCTGAAAGCTGCTAGAGAAAAAGAGGTCACATATAAAGGAAAACCCATCAGAATTACAGGTGACTTTTCTTTTTTTATTGAATCATTGTATATTTCATACAGAATATCTCAATCAATCTTAATCACCTTTATATCCCCACCCATAACCCCCCAACTGGAATCCATACATTCTTTCATCTGTGTTAAGGTCTATTGTATCAAGTTAGTGTCCCCAAATGATCTCAGTGCAGGTTCATCCACTGAGGTCTAGTCAGCCTATCCAGAGTCCCTCACATTAGGAAGACTAGCTCATCCTCACCCAACAGTAATTAGTTGCCAATATTTCTTCAGCAGAGATTGAGGTCTCTACCCCTTTCTTCAGTTCCATGCTGGGTTTTTGTCTGCCTGATTTTGCGTGGGTCTTGAGCATGCCAAAACCACTGGTGTGGGTTCCTACGAGCAGGGTCCCAGGAGCATGTAGTTATCTATTTTCATATGGTCACTGGCTCTTACAATTCTTCCACCCACTGTCCTTTAATGGCCTCTGAGCCTTGGGTGAGTAAAAATTAATATAAGAATCTTATCCAGGGACCCACATTGTGCAGATTCCTAATTTCCATTCTTTGGTCATTTGTGACCTTTTGTTTTCCTGGCCCTCTGCTATAGGAGGGGCTTCATTAACTAAAGTTGAGAGATTCATTAGTGTCCTCTTCACCCCTTGTTCCATGTTGCATAAGCTTTGGGTTTAGAGGTTGCATTGTTGATGTGCTGCTTAGGCCTGGACAATTCATAGACAACGGTTGTGTGTGATGAGGTAGAAGACTTCTGTAAAAGTCTCTGCTGGTGCAAAGAAATATTCTTTGATGAGTGGTGACCGGAATATCAACTGCATATAAGGATACACATGTTGCACTAAGTACTAAGTTACATTAACCTAAGAATGTGACAACCTTGGGGATTTCTCTAAGATCCATGATCTCTTCAGCCATGTGTATTTAGCTATGATCACACTATTACACATGAGTTTTCTCCCATTGAGTGGACTCGAAAACCATTTAGGTAGCTATTGATTGGCCTCAAAATAAAAGGGCAACCTCTGCACCCGTGTCCAGTGCTGTGCCAGCCATTGATATGGTTATTTGGTTATAAAGCTGGTGGTGGGTCATCAATTGATGTTCTCCCTTGGATTCCTTCATACAGCTCTCCAGAGCTATGAAAATAGCCTTCCGGGGAAATGGCTTCCAGGTCAGTTCCAGCTCTATGGCTCTAAACCCAGTCTCTGAAGAATGTCCTGTTTCTAACAATAGGGTCTTGACTTCAAGTTCTAGGAGGCAATCAAGAGCTGTGGACACACCCTGTTTTAATTCTGGGAGTCTCTTGGACCACCCTGACCAACACCTCAAAGGAAGGTGTCTCCTGTCTGGCAGTATTTCTTGTTATGTAGCCTTCAGTTATATACATGGACTCACATAAAAATATTGTATATGGAATTCATCATTACAGTGTTAGACTAATATGATTCCCTCTGGTGACTTACACTACCTAGGTATTTTATCTCTCTCCTCTCTCTCTCTTCTCTCTCTCCCTCTCTCTCTGTCATCCCTCCCTTCCTCCCTTCCTCTCTCCCTCCCTCCCTCCCTCCCTCCCTCCCTCCCTCCCTCCCTCCGTATTTCTCCCTCAGTGCCTTGTCCATTTAAAATGTCCCCATTTTCCCCTTGATAATACCAGTCTCCTATGGACCCACATCTTTTGAGTGCTCCTTTCTCTTTATCCCCATAGTTCCCTGTACAACCCTTCCTCCCCCTCCCATTTAAATACCCCCTTTGACTTTTCAAAACAAATTATGAAAGCCAGAAGAAACTGGGTAAATGTATTCCCATCTCTAGATGAATATGGATGCCAAGGTGAATACTTCACCCAATAAAACTAAGTATCATGGTTGAGAAATAGAAATTTCTTCATGACCTCAATATAATACCAGAAACTCTGAAAGCTAGAAGAAAGCACAGCAATTGTCTTGGAGATAAAGGCTTAAGAAAATATTTTCTAAATTGGACCTCAGCTGTTTAGGCATTAAGTTCAACAATCAATAAGTAGGATTTCAATAGACCACAAAGTTTCTGTATAATAAAAGAAAGAACTAAAGGGAAGAGGAAACCCTCTGAAGGGGAAAAATATTTATCAGCCACTCACTCAACAGATGATTACTATCCAGAATATACAAAGAACTCAAAAAACAAAGAAACATGAAAATAAACAACCCAACAAAAAGATGGGATATAGACCTGAACAGAAAGTTCTCAAATGAAGAAATTAAAATGGCTAAGAAACACATCAGACAGTGCTCAAGATCTTAGTAATTAGAGAAATGCAGATTTAAAAAAGCACTTTAAGATTCCATCTTACCCCAGTCAAATTGGCTAAGGTCAAGAGAACAAACGACTCCGAATGCTGATGAGGATGTGGAAAAAGGCAAAAACACATCCATCGCATGTGGAAACACAAACTTGTGCAACCGCTATGGAAAGCAGTGTGGAGAACTCTCAGACACTAAAAATGAATCTACAGTATGATTCGGTTGTAGTATTCCTTGGTATATTCCCAAAGGACCCAACCTAGTACATCTGTCCTTCTTGCTGCTCTCTTCACAAAAGCTAAGAAGATGAAACAACTTAAATGCCCCTCAACTGACAAAAGGATAAATGTGTTACACAATGGAGTTCTACACAGCAGTGAAAAAGATGAAATTACAAAACTTGCAGGCAAATGGATGGGACCAGAGAGTGTTATACTAAGTGAAGTATTACAAATGTAGAAAAGCAAGCAACATATGTTCTCCCTCATTTGTGGACTGTAGTACCAATCCCTTATATATGAGTACACGTCTTGATGCAACATCAGAAGTGAGGAAAGTGGAAAGCATACACGGAGATAAAGACAGAAGCAACCCAAAAAAGAGGGCTAGTAGGGAACAGATGTTATGAGGGTGAAGGTGGAGAAACAGGAGAGTTTGGCTGGGAGGAGAGGAGGGAGGGACATGCAAGGGGTGACAGTGTTGGGGGGAGGGAGTCAGGAGAGGGGGTTGTGAGATGGGAATTACTGGGGGGGAAGGTGGGGTAACAGGAGTGCTGGGACTGGGGAGGGATGATGAGGCCAGATGGGAGGAAAACAATAGAGATGGATGAATCTTAGCGGACCAGGGAGCTCAGAGGGAGATGTGGCGGCCCAGGAACCCACGAGAAATGCACACACAAGGTCTAAACACTGGTGTGTCTACATGCCTGGGGCCTGTTTGGCAGGGAACACAGTGCAAACAGAGGAGGCCTTTCAGTGGTTGGGGGGGATGGTTCTGGAGACTCCCAAAATGGCACGGGCTATTGACATGGCTCTGGGTTTTCCCCAAGAACTAATAGATGGGACCCTGTTGCTGAAAACAAAGTACGTCCGTACTTTGGATACAGGACTTGGAGCAGAGGAGCGGGACTTGATCCAGAAGCCTTCTACCTGAAGTCTGCTTCTCATAATCTTAGATGACAATATGCAAACTGCTAAGGGAGAAGATTGATCAGCGGTCCAGACCAACACTAAAGCTTAATAACCATGACAACCGGCCCAGAAAGCTACCTCTATTGGTGCAGTAATGGCACAGTCATCAGGGAGTAATCAACAGCTTATAGGACTTGAAACCCTCTCAATGGAGTGAACTCATGGGTGGCACTGTAAACTCAGCCAAATACATGGCTGGAGAGGACACAGATCCCAGAGAACACCTTCACTCCGTCATATCTCTAGACAAATACTTCTTATCATAAACACGGATCCTTATATTTACAAACAAGTCTACTGTACACCACTCATCAAGGAAGCATTTATTCCAATGGACAGAGGCTGCCGCAGAGTTCCACAACTGGTCAGACCCACAGAGTGTCCTTCTGAGAAATGCCCAGTTCTACGTGACACATCTGCAGTTGACTCTCTACACCTGTGGCTCATGGAACACAGTAGAACAAGGGGTAGGGAGAAAAATAATGGTCAAGTTTTAAAGACTAAGAGACTTCACAGTGCGTATCCCTGAAGAGGACTCCTACTTTGAACCTACCCACACATGGCTCTGTAGGGAGCACTGCAGAAGAGGGTGCAGAAGGACGATAAGAGCCAGGGCTGGTTCATGAACACAGCACAGGGGAGCAGAGGCCTTCGGGCCACGGGAAGCTTGCACCTGTGAACTTGTGGCAGTGGTGGCACCGAGCACAGGATCCACGCCAACTCAATTAAACGGGCCCGGGGGGGAGAGGAATGGGTGGCAGGCCGGCCCTAGACTGAGAAATGTTAGAGACTGGTTGCTACTTGGTGGGAGAGACCTGGTCTTTCTTGGGATCTCTGTGTGGGCTGACTGGACACCAGTGGATGGGTTTGCACTGCGGAACATCCGGGTGCAGGGTTTGACTGGAATGGACTTGCACTGTGTGGCAGAGTACCTGGGATGTGGTGAGGGTTTGAGGGGGTGTTGATGGGGCAGGGAGTCCGGACTTGATTGAGAACTGTTGCATAAAATTAAAAAGCTAAAAAGAGAAAAATTAAAAATTTAAAAATACTATATGGATAAACAGGATGAGAGAGATACGCTCAAAGTTCTCCTGTAGACTTCCAGGTGCCAGCATGAGGTTTGACACGGGCGCTCTGGTTTCGGTTTACTGTGCTAGACCAGAAGAGGAGGGAGGGTTGAGAGTCCTAAAGAACACCCAGCAGGGGACAGGCTGTTGTCTTCACACACATTCTGGGGGTCAGAAACTTGCTCTAGAGGTTCCTTGCCTCCTGGAGAGCATCACTATTGGGACAGCAGTCTAGACAGACTCCAAATGATCCAGTTCTGGGTCTTAAAAGTTTGAACGTAATTAACTTTCTGCCACAGATGATGGAAAGAGCCTCTCAGACGTCCGGAATGCTGAGGTGTCCCTCTCCATGGACAGGGATCAGGGATTCTTGGTGAACTTAGAGGAAGATCTCTGCTCCACTGTTACTCAGTCACACCAACCATGCTGGGAATTTATTCTGGGAAACTTGAAAATTGTTCTGTCTCCTTTTCCATATGACCCTATCTTCAGAATCACCCAGATTCAAACTATCAGTGCCAGAAGGCCTCCATCCTGTGCATCTAACTCTCCTGCTTCCGCCCTCTCCTTTACCTCCACAGCATCATCAGTGCTAGGACCAAACATGACCATCAACCTGGTGCCTACAGGCCTAGATATTTAGCCCTGCCTGTCCTCTCGCATGGCCCACTACCTGCATCCCACTTACTCTGGGAAAACACTGTACTGCTTATGACAGAAGCGATCTTTCCCAGGAATCTTCTAGTGCTATATGCTCTACCCGGGACGCCATTCCTGGCAGGACATGGGGGCTGTGACTTCAGTGCAATTGTGACTTTGAAGTGAACAGGAGAGGGATGCCTAGAAAATTCTGGGCCAAACCCCTTGAAAATTATTTCTCTCCATCTACGCAAACTTGTGTTGCTTGCAGCATGGCCCTGGTCTCCAGGCAGCTGCCCCAGGCTCCTCACGTGGAAGCTTTCCCAGGCCTCCTTAATCGAGTGCTACCAGAACTGTAAGATCCTCCTGGGAATCCAACACAATGAATCTGAGGTAGAGAAGGAAGGTGCTGAATGTGAGCATGCCACTTGAGAGAGCCACATTTTCAGGAACAATCATGTCACAGTGTGTGAGTCAGACAGATATCCTGCTGTCTCCTGAGTTCCAATTTGATTCAGACCACTGACTGATTCCAATTGATGGTCCTTCCCCTAATCTTCTGAATGTCCATGAGGAACCTGAAAGCTGGTTTATATCTCAGAGAACATTACAGCTGAGTTGAGGAGGAGACGCCATACATGTGAGACCTGTACATATGTCTCGACCCTAGTGTCCGGGGCAGCTTCCTCTGGGTAGTCAAGGAGGACAACCCTCACCAGGGAAGTCTTTGTGCTCCGTGTTCCATTTTGATCCTTGGCAAGCATTTGAATCATTGCCTAAGGTTTAAATCCTGAGTTCTACATTATTCTGGGCATTTTGTCAGTCAGCTCTGCTCTGTACAAGGACAACTGGGTGATTGAAAACACAGAACCTCTATTTGCAAACTTCTAGAGGCTAGAATCCAAGGGCTGGGGCCTGGCAAATTCAGTTCCTGTAAGGATGGCTGCCTCCTGTCTTAGCTGTTATTATATAACATTTAAGAATAACTTGGGGCCCCTGACCATTCAGCTAGAGCACTATCCCATCATGGGAGACCCACTCTCAGGACCTAGGTCTGCCTTTCTCCCAAGCTCCAATTCACTTTGGGACTAGGATCTCAACATGGAAGCCTGAGTGACAGGACCACTCATCCTTCCATGCACAGTAATAGGGAGGACACAAAAGAAGTCCAGAAGAACACAGTCATTGCTGTAGATGTGTGCTGCGTGCTGAGGAGTCCCGGAGGCAGAGTCCACAGGGTCATGAGGACAAGATATTGTATTGGGATGAGTTAGCTGGGAATGGAGAGGGGCTCGTGGACTTGTGCGTGGTCCTAATGCATCACAGACCAGTCAGTGTTTTGGTTCCTGGCTGCCAGTTGCTCTCCATAAATGTGGAGGAGGGACTGTGGAAGGGTCTGCAGGAAGGGAGGGCACAAGTAACTTTGAACAGATGCTCTTCCATGAGATGATGAAGATCTGATTCAGAAAGACTGAGCACGAGGCTTGAGGAGGGGCAGGGACTGCTCAGCAGGAGCTGAATCTGATGGGCTTGTCACTCACATACTGCTAGGAGGGGGCTGCAATAACTCAGGCTCCTCCAAGCAAGAAACTCTGCTGCCCAGGAGGCTATGCCAGCTCCCAGGCTGCCTGGAGGTCTGTGCCCTGTGGTTCCAGCGGCTCTTGCCTCACTGTTCATAAGTTCACTCCTGTTTTCACATTGATGGTCAAAATAGGATGTGAACCGGCCAGTTCCATTGGTTCTCTCCATCCCTGGAACTTACAAAATCAGAAAAGCATTGCCAGTCTTGTACGAACTCCCTCTGACTGAGAACAGGTGCCTTTTGACAATGGACACCACTGTTGGTCACATGTTTGACCACCTTGGCAGTCAGCTCTTCTATGTGGCTCTGGACATAGCCAGGATAAGTCTGTAGGAGTGTGTCACTTGAAGGTCCTAATTAGCTCACCTCAGGCTGACTTGACTTCTTATAGATGCCAAGGGATGAACACTGTGTCCAGAACTGTGGTTCTGGGCTGAGGTCAGCAACCTTTGTGTCTGAACCAGCACAGCCCAGAACCACGGACATATGGCTGCCATTAGCAGCCTCCTTATGCTGGGTTCTTGTCCTTTCCTCCCTCGAGGTATGACTGACTCATTTTCCCTCATGTCCAGGTTCACAGAGTCTCAGAGAGCAGAGGAGACGGAGAATAAAGAGAGGCTCCCAGTGCCAACCTCAGGCTGTTCAGCAACATGTGAGGAACCAGGACATGATGGGCTTTGCTTACTGCACCCTTTGGAGGTTCCTGCCTTGCAATCCCTGCCCTCAGCACCCCGCCCAATTCCTTCTGTTAATAGGTGGAGAACATGATATCTAATCATTCACGGCTGAAATAATTTCCCCCAAACCAGAGACGGACGTGCTGGTTGTACCAGAGTAGCTGGAGCAGAGGAAATGATTCACTGTCAACAACTTAGACAGGGAAAGATGAACACAGCTACAGCTGGAAAAGTGGCTGTAATGAGACAAGAGACTGTGGGATACCAGATAGAACTGAGAGGGGAGAATGGGGTCGGAAGAGCAAGCAGGGACCCCAGGGAGAGCCAGACGCAAGGTGGAAAGGTAAGGACAAGCACCAGCTAAACAGCACAGGAAGAAATACCAACAGTCTAGGGGACAGAGGGGCTGAGCACACAGGGAGAGGAGAAGACCCTGCTCCTAGGGCCCAAGTGAACTCGATTCACCCTGCCCCACAGAGTCACCGCATTCTGCCTCATGGTGTTCCTAGATGTTCGATGCGGGTCTGGAGAATAAGGTGGTCAAGGCAAGGAGTACAGAGCTAGAGGAACCAAGCAGGATTCCAAAAGAGCCACAGTCTCTGTCTCTGACATCCAGAGGGCTGATTCATCACTTTGCTGCCGCCACACAAACCCCCTGCCTCCCTCTGGCCTTCCCTGACTGGGGTTTAGTCACATTTGCCCATTTCCTCCTGCAACTGTTGGGGCCAGACAACCTGGACTTGGAAAAGGAACAAGTCATGTGGATACTCAATCCCTGTTCACCGCAATCACCCTCCACCCACTGCCCAAAACTAACTGCTAGGTATTAGGTCCTATGAGGACCTGTAGGGCAAACTCTCCTTCCTCTTACACAGCTAGGTTGAGACCCAGCTGCTTAACCCTGAACTTGTACCCACCACTCATCACAGGCATAAATATGCATTTGCCTTTGCTGAATATCACACAATGGCCACTACTCTACTACACTGGTAGGAATTAGTTTGACTATTCAACAGCCAGGGTGGGGTCAGATTCCTCTAAAGGAGTCCTGATTCCTTGCAGTGTCTGTGGGGTGCTCACCTGGGGGCAGTGTACCCAGAGGGAATAGTTCCTAAAAGATTTATACATAGTGCTGGCAGGATGGTGTCCAGCAGGACCTGATAACTAGCAATGAATGAAATTTGTGATAGGAATGTGGTGGTGTCCACAGGATCTGGTACCTAGGTTCAGTGTAACAGCAGCCAGTGGACTAATTGAAGGGCTCACAGTTTCTATGGAGCAGCAGCAGGGAAATACAGCATGGCCTGTAAAACACATGTGTTCGGGTAAAATCAAGGGGGAAAAGGTGGTAGCTGTGCAACAGGACTGGATTCTGACACTCTCTCTGAGAAGTGGGAGGAGTTCAGCAGGCCCTGAAACTGCACATTCTTTGTGCTGTCCTGCATGTTTGATGCCTAGGGTCCCTAGGAATATGAAGTTTCATAGCAGTCAGTAGATATCCATCAGGGCCAAATCCTGAGAAGCATATTTGAAGTGGTGGTCTGGTAACTAGCAGGTTCCTAGTAGTTCAGCTACAAACTGGGCAGTATAGATCTTTGTAGTTAGGAGGAGTGCGTTGGATATCTTACAGAGAGTGGTATGACGGATCATGTGGTAGTTGAAGAGTTCTCCATACTGACTTCATCAGTGGTTACACCAGTTTGAAAATCACTCCAGCAGTGGATGAGTGCTCCCATTTGCACACATCCACACCAGCATTTGGTTTCATTTATTCTGCCATTCTGACTGGGGTAATTTGAAATCATTAATCAAGATTTGATGGGGACAGGAGAGATTGTGGGGAAGGGCTAGAGTGACTCTGTTTTAAGTTGGACTCTATCTTAAGGCTAGAGCCTAACTTCTCCATTTTGTCAACTTTTGCTGTAAGTTTTCAGTTGCAGCCACAAGGCTAAAACAGAATCTTGTGGCCCTGAAGATAGTAGACAGCACATTCCATTGCTCTGAAGACAGCCTCCACCAATGATAACCCCCTTGACCATTCCCCAATCAATTTAAAATGTGCTTGGTGCGCGCGGGCTCCCCTGACTAATCATAATGCGCCACTGTGATGCCTCTCCTCTCTTTGTCTCTAGTCAATAAAAGGTCCACACCCTTTAGGATCGGGACTCTCAGCACAGATCCACTGCGCTGGTGAGGTCTCAGAGTCCAAGCCTAAGCACAAATAAAGGCTCTTTGTTTTTGCATATACTCCGGATTCCTTGGTGGTCTTTGCGGAGTCCGTTCTCTGGGCATTACAAGATGGCTCTGTGTTAAGACAATGTCTTCAAGGAATGAGACCCTTGGTGGACCCAGTGCATGAACTGAAATTGAAGGATATTTGTGGATACAAATCAGACACTGCAGATAGTTTTACATCTGAGAGTGTAAAATAAATTAGAAGGGGGCAGTAGGGCCACATGCAGACAGGAAAGTGGATCTGAATTCCATCAAACCATATTGTATGAAAATCACAAAACTTCAAATCAATGAAATAAAAAAGCAATGTAGGTTGTGCTTTGCCTCCCTCATTCATGGGGAAAGAAAATTAGGTTTCTAAGGGAGTCTTGAACCGTGCGACTTAGCCCTTGAAATTGGCTGCATGAGTGACAAGGTGCTGCAGTAGCTCTGCTTACTAACATGTCCCTAGGTATCAAGAGCACGTGCACTAACACTGCTCACAAGCTTCCGTAGGTAGACATTTCCTGCAGTCTCCAGCCACAAGCATGCTCCAGAGCTATGAATGTTGCACTTATCACAAAGCCTGTTTGTCTGGGCTGATTACTAGTAAGCCCCACACTCACTGAAACATTACTTCCTGTTAAGAGTCCATCCTAGTAGAATTCTCAGACCAGCTCTCCCCTGTCCTCCCTTCCCTTCAGTTTTCACAGAACCAGAATCACAGCCAGTTGAGACACTCTGGCTTACCTCTGTCCTCCCAAGAGCCCCAGACAAGAAGGCTGATGTCTGTCAGACAGAGGCACAACTGTTATGGGGAGGGACAAGAATTTCTAAATTAGAAGAGGTCATAGAAGACAAAGCTGATTCTAGGTAAAAAAAAAAAATAATAATTCTAGAAGGAAAATATGAATGAACGCAGTCTGTATAAATGACACTGCCTGATATGACATGCTGACATTACTCTGGTCCCAGTTATGCAAAGGGCTGTATGTCCCATAAATGGCAAATAGTTTACATGAGGGAAGATACTGAATCCTGAAGAGAACTCTCCTTGCCCCAGCTAGTCAACTGAGGTCCCCATTTGTTCCTCAGTTCCTGTTTATGAGTTACCCCCATCTTTGCATTCTCTTTCAGTCCTGGTAGTTCTACCTTTATATCTTTATCCTGAGTCATCTACCACCATTATCTTTTCCTCTTCTTCACGAGTCATGAGCAGACCCAACTCTTACTGTACATGTTCTGTTTCAGAGGCACTGTCTGTCAGTCCCACCATGATTAAACTCTTCCTTCTGCCAAAAAAAAACCCACGTAGAAACCCTTTCAATGAACAGGCTGTTTGGTGCAATCTAATGCCATGAGTCCTCTAGAAACACGTAGACTCAAGGCAATTAGAGAAG
Source organism: Eospalax fontanierii (assembly GCA_035773235.1). Taxonomy (NCBI): domain Eukaryota; kingdom Metazoa; phylum Chordata; class Mammalia; order Rodentia; family Spalacidae; genus Eospalax; species Eospalax fontanierii. Next base: position 87,009,072 of record CM069526.1, read on the forward strand.
CTAAGAAACTGTCTTAAGCATGCACCCACTTAGGGCTGAGGGCTCCTTCATGAGTCACGTGGTTGTGTGCTGGGCAACAAAGCTGGACACCAGCTATTTCTCTTGCAAGGTGAAAACCTTGTAGAACAAAGGGCAACCCAAACAGTGTTCAGCACCACACTGATATCCTTGCAAGACCTGTTCAGAGGAATAGAGAGACCCATGGTGAATGCCAGCAGACACTGACATTTACAGTCATTTTCTGTAAATACTTCCTGGCATGACTTGACTGCATACTGATCCTAGTTTCAGTACGTGATGTGGACAGAGTTCACTGATGGCTTCTGTGTGTGCAATCTTGTAGAAATGGCAGACCATGCCTCAGACAGCTCCGTGAGCCTTGTGCCCCTGAGGTGGGAACACCATCCCTGGCATCTACTGTGATACTCTGAGAGAGGCCGGCATCTTTGGAGACAGTCTCCTGCATCAATACTCCTTTGAGGTGTCCCTTCCACTATTTTCACCTTCAATTTGACACTGAAAACTGAACACCCATAGATGTGATTCTGTCCACACCTTTCATCTTTTAAGTATATACCCCATGTCCTCATACAGAGAATGTTCAGAAGTATAGTGAACTCCTTACCGAGCATGCTCAGGAAAGCATCCCACATAGGTCTATCATCTCTGAGTGAAATTCCCTTGATTACTTTGATCAAGAAAGACATTCTTTCCAAAATAAATACAATAATCACCTTACCTGGTGCTGGCAGTGTGTCTTCCCCTCTCGTTACACCTCTTCACTGCTCACACGACTGCACACTGACAGAGGCGGCCACAGTGCTCCACTAAACTGTCTTTTAAACTCTCAGTGTAGCCACACCCAGCGGGTATGAGCAATGAGGTTCTCTCCATTTGTTCTTAAATGAGTTCTTAGATGCGGGGTCTAATGTCTTTGGTTCCTTAGGGCAGAACGTCCTCCAGCATGAATGTGGGAGAGACCGCCTAGCATTTGAGCAAAGAGGAAGAGTCTGCTACTCAGAAGGGTGAGGAGGCACAAAGTTCCTTACTCCCCAGGAGTATCAAACGATGCAGAGAACAAGTTCATTTAGATTTAGTCCACGAACTAAAGGAGGTGAGAGAGAAACCCTGTGTCTTCTTTATCATCTCCCTTGAGAACAGCAGCAGAGCTTTCTCACAGACCACTATCTGCAGGTAGGCACTCAGACTAGTAGATGGCTGCCCTGGCAACAGGCCGAGGGAATGGCCATGAACATCTCAGCACCAGCTTGTGTAGACCTGGGCCTTTTGCCCTACCACAGGCCATTTGGACATAAAAAGGAACTTCCTGGACTCAATGTCACCACACTCTCCTGATAAATAGAGACGACATTCTGGCATCCAGAGTCAGGTGTGTAGCCCAGAACAAACAGGGAGCTGCTCTTCACCTGGAAGGGTCCCATTAGAATACTGCAGACACTGCAGGCAGCATGGCCCCACACAACAACAATGACAGTTCTAGTTTTCTGGATAACAAAGTTTCCTTCTAGGCCTGAACTAAGAGGTAAACTCTCAGGACAAAGCAGTTTCTAGGCTTGGGGGCTCCTGGAGTTACAGTTGTAAGGTGTCCTGAGAAGGGAGGGACATCCAGAAAGTACGAAGCATTCAGCCCACGCCTAGAAGAGCCAGGATAGACAGGCCAGCTTCCAACATGGCAGCCCAGCACTTCTGTGGTCTTGCCATGATCATCTCAGTGATCTGGGCCTGAAGAGCTCCAGGAATCCACTCCTGAATGCATTCCTAAACGTTCTGCAGGTTAAGTTCCTTATGCACTAGATGTACTAGCACAGAATCCCACAATTGGCCAATGTGCAAAGATCAAGGCCACAGAGTCCTAATTAGTGAATAGGACACATATTTCAACCTTCTGTCTCCCAAGGATCAGGAATCACTGTGGAAGAGGAAGCAGAGATTGTAAGATCCAGAGGGGCTGGATGACCACTAGGAAACAGAGTTATCCAGACAGCTGTCAGTTACTCAGATGACCTCACAACAATGATGACAACATATACAAGTTCCATGCAACCTAATACCAGACAGAACAGTAGCACAGACATGGGGAAATGGGTAAGAAATGTCAACCGAACCTAAGGATCTTTTAGCAACTGATGGGTACTCGGACGCAGAAAGAAGTGTCCTTGGGACTCTTGGGAGCCCAGTGGATGAATCCCACTGGGACGCTTTTTGGAACAGTAATCGGATTTTAAAGGATACACACACACACACACACACACACACACACACACACACACTGTGTTTAATCCACTAGAAATATGCCCAATAACTGAGAATTTATTATCTTTGATAAGGGAGATCTATATTGTAAAAAATAAAAAGTGATCAGATGCATCCCATGTCTAGGATTTCATGGCATAACCAAAACAGTCCAAAGAACATGAAGAATTTTATACAGGAATGTGAGAAATACATTTCTGATAAAACAATTACATTTGAGTGAAAGACAATTTTATATTTTCATCAGTACTGTTCTTTAGTTTCTACTGAGTTATAAAGGTTCTAACTACATAAAAAGCCAAGTCATAACAAAATCTGAACTTACACAAAACAGGGACAGTTTTGGTTCATGAACATTAGGAAACAGGTTTCAGGCCTCAGGGAGCTTGATCATATGAACGTGAAAAAATGCTGACAGCATATACAAGACTTACGCTGATTCAATCTGATGAAAACCTACCATAGAACTTGGGAAATGGGCAGTAGGCCCCAACCTTAGCTGAGGAACTGTTGGCAACAGACTCTGAGGAGTGATGGAGAGTAGTTCTTCATTAAGTTTGTGACTCTAGATAGGCAGACTAGACTCCCATGGATGATTTTGCACAGAGGGACATCTGGGTACAAATGATTGACCAGACAGGTCTTAACATATAGGACAGAATGCAGGAAATACGTTGGGGGGAACAATGGAAGTGTGATGAAGAAGGCATGTCTAAATGTAATTAAGACCTATTATATGAAATTCACAAGGACTCAATTATAATATACATAAAAATCTATTAGTTTTAGCCAAATGTTACACAACAGCAAAAAGTTAGCCATTATTCTTTCTTCAAGATTTCCCTGACTTCTGGGAGTTCAAGAGCCACATCCACAGGCCAAAGTCTATGAAATCAAGGGACTGAGAGAACAGCACGATTTTTGGCCCTTGCCCTACAACCAGGTAGGTCCTAGGACACCAGGGGAAGATGGGATACCTCCAAAAGTGTTCTATCATTTGTCATAGGGAATACTTCCTTTGAGATTTGTCCCATCAGAAACAGAGGTTCAGTGTCTACCCTCAGGCTCTGCTGGAAATAGCTTCTGTCCATCTCTGTGCTCAGCTAACTCCTGGGCACACACAGCTCTTCAGGACTACAATCTCTAACAGACATATGCCTAAGTCTTCCTTTCAGAGACAGAGGGAATCGGTTAGATACAAGATACACAAGGTCAACTGCACATCCGGGGTAGAAGGTAGTCTGTACCAAGACACATGGGGCTGGCACCAATGACAACTTACTATGTGATTCATTCACTACCCCCAGAACTGCAAACGTCCACTGAGGAATACTGAAACCACAGGCAATACTTCAGCTACCTGCTCTGGTTATAAAGCTACTTACTGTAGGACACTGAGGTGAACTTCAAGAAGAGAAGGGCCCCAAACAGGTCCATTTGATTATCCACTACCAGCCCAGGCATCTCTTCTTGCTGAGGACATCCTATTTTCCTCCTCCTCGTACTGAGCTGGGTTGTGGATGTCCACTTGGATCCCTCCAGCTATGCCCACCTCCACAGCTGAATGTATTCAGCAATGTTCTGACCTAAGAGGACTTGGGCTTCTTGCATTCCCCAGTTCTCATGTGGGAGTACCCAGAGTATATTTGATTCTCAAAGGACAGTTAAGTCAAGTCTTAGCTTGTGGACTCTGAATCCTGAATGTTCCCTGTCTCTTCATAGAAGGGGTCCCAATGGGGGTTTGAGGCTAAGACCTAGAGATTTCACAGGTGGTGACAGGGGGAAGAAAAGGGGCGGGGCCTCAGTCTGGGGAGTATGTTAGCCAGTTTTCTCAGATTTTGTCACATGAAAACCTTAACGAGTGACTGGAGAATTATATTTTTCTTTCTAAGCACATTTTTTCACCACATAATTTCATCTCATCTATGATTTATCTGCATCTGCTGACATTTCATGTTATATTTTCACCTTCACCTCCATATCTAGAGTAATGTATCGCTGACTGACATGAAGCTCTAGACTCTCCACAAAGCTTCTTCTGTATTGTGGGAGCCCTTTTCCAGGACAATGAGTCATTCTGTATTAAATGGGTCTCCTCCGGCCTACATAGGAACAAAAGTACACTCACAAACACACGTATACCCAAAGAAACATGAACTCACCCATGAGCACACATGCATGAATGCATATACATGCCTTTAATAAACTTATAGGGCATGTACTAATCCTTTGGAAACCATGAGCCACCAGAAATGGCCACAATGAAAAAGACAATCAGAAACCTGCTGGATCAGTTCAATAATTCCTTCCATCTATAGGAATTCTCTCTGACTTTTCCCATGTCCTCCTCTAGGGAGATCTTGTGATCCTCAAAACCATCCAGATAACTTCAAATACTCTCCCAATTGCAACATCCTGAACTCTATCGCACCTGCAACTTCTCTTTTGCCCAAAAAGTACGTTCACACATTGCCATATGGGGTTAGGCTGAAACATCTTTTACAATACATTAACATACTACAATAATTCATTAGAATATCTTCTAGAAGAATCCACATGAACAAACACAATGCCATCACACAGAATTTATTTCAGAACTGTAAGCCAAATTCATTGTAGGGCCAAGAGAGACAACTCACATGGTAAAATTCATGCTGCACAAGCAAGATTAACTGCCTTTGTAATCCAAACACCCATGTACAGATCCATGTAAATCCAGTGCTGCGGGGAGGAGGGAGGAAGATCTTGCAGGCACACTGGCCATCTACCCTAGCTAGTTGGTGAGCTCCAGGCTTCTATACATATGTACATACATAGGAAAAAACCACTTGTAAACCTATGCCACATACACAGAGAGAGAGAGAGAGAGAGAGAGAGAGAGAGAGAGAGAGAGAGAGAGAGAGACAGGCAGACAGATGGAGACAGAGAAAGAGATGGAGACAGAGAGAGAGGTAGAGGAGAATTAAAATTAGTGTATTCTATTATATCAAGTGCCTAAAGAATAACGTATAACAGGTTTACATGCATGAACTCAGAGAAAACTTGAAACAAAGTCAACACGCACTAATGCTGAAAATTAGGCTAGGAAAGACACACATTACTCCGAGGCTCATGCAGAGCAGCCACTAAACTTATGTCTAACATCAGATTTAATGGTCAAAATGAATTATTTTCCCTTAAGTGTGAAAACAAGGCCACAATGTCCTCTCTCCTCTCATTTTCACCTTCCTAGTACAGGTGCTGGTCACTACAGCACAGGAAAAAAAGGACACCATGGTTTACAGATTAGAAAGGAAGCATCACGACTCACACAGTGTACAGATTCCAAGTAGAAAATGTTAGGTCAAACTATATAAGAAGGCTTCTCGTAAATGACAGACATGTCAGTATGATTCCAGAAGACAAGATGCATACACAAACAACATTTCCTTTATTAGCAAGGAACAAATGGAGAACAAAACCAGAAACATATACATAGGCTTAGAGTGCATGCCCAGCATGGCGGAGGCCCTGTGCCCTTTCCCCAGCAACACCAACCAAACATAAGTACAACAAAATGAACCATTCATAGCCAAATGCAGTATATGGCATCTGAACATCTAGAACAGGTCTAAAATCACGTAAAGATCTCTAGGCAATGAGAACTGGGGAAACTCTTAGCACAAACACTTCAATGAAACTTCCACTTGGAGGTTTACCCAATCATTTGCACGGCTTTTAGTATCCCAAGGATGCACCCCTGAGAAAACCCAGGGAAATATTAGTGACAGTGATTATGGAGTACCAAATGAGCACAGAAATACAGTATTTCCTGTCTTTTTTTTCAGGGGGAGTTGATCATATGTGTTATTGAAATCTTTACATCAACAGGGATGATTTATTTTTCATTTTTTGAAAATTAGTGGGTTTGATGTTAGCCAAAACTCTAAATTCCTTTAAATATGTGAAAAAATATATATTATAATTAATTCTATTCAAAAATGAAATCCAAAACTTCAACAAAGTAGTAAGGAACAATTATAACTGGAAGTATGCTGTGCAGCCTATAGACGTGTCTATAGATATATATAAGTGCAGACGAATAATATCAAGACTTCAAGGACAAATTAGACCTGACAAACACATATTTTACTCTAAAGCAAAATTAGCATATGATGCAATCTTTTACATCTAATTGATTAATTTCTCTGATATCTGTAATAACAACATTGCAATAATAAAAGATTAATTAAATCATGCCTAGGAACTCAGAAACTCCAGGCTTAACCAGGACTGGCAAAATATTAAGCCTCCGGTTGAATCCTGTATCTTTCTTTCTCAGTCTCAAAATCTAATGAGACAGTAGCCCCTACCCATTTTATTCTGATGCCAGATTGAGCACTTAAATGTGCCCATAATAACTAAGTCATTTATAGATTCCCATGCACACACTGATAAAAACAAGCTGAGGCCTACAGTGCATTAACAATGCTTGTAACAGTAAACCATTCCATACTTTAGGTACTTGTCTTCCATTTTATACTGACTTTGGGACCCAACTAAATTTTTGTATTTATTTCTCCAGAACAAACAAAAATTCAACCTCTAGAATTAAACTTCTCAGGATTCCTGGTTTTGTTTCACTGAGACACAGGAAGCATTGTTGGGTTATTCCTTGACTGATACTATTCATGAGGAATGTGTTTGGAGGCCATGTTTAATGCAGCACCTATAAAAGAAGAACACACACCAAGATATCCAAATCCAAACTGAAGGTGAGGTTTATTGAAAGTTGTACAAATAAGATGACCCTACAGGACACAGTAATGGTAAAAATGGTAATGAAATATTAAAAGAAACTTGAAGGCATAGAAAGCAATGTAAATCAGATACAAAGGCAGTCAGGCATCCAATAAGGTGAGCTCCAACACTCAAAGTTGCTTTTGTCATGAAATAATTACAGCAAAAAAGGTTTTACTGGCCACCCCCTTCAACTGCAACAATGTATATGGCTACCCTCAGGGGGTGACAGTAATTCAGGGATGGATCACGTTCTTCATGGAAGTGTAGTCCAGAAAATACTCAAGCCTTAAATGTGCATTACAATAGTCCATGCTAGTCCATGCTATGGGCATCTCCAGAGGCAAGTAGAAAACTCTGACACCACTTCTAATGAAGCAAAGGCATCGACATCAAATTATAAAAACATTGTTTCCTAAATAGTTTCACCAAACTATCACATTTAAACTTAGCAATACATAAAATAAAATCATACAGCAAGTAAGCCAGAAGCATGAAAAATGAACCAGGAAAACCAAAATCACAGGAATAGATCCTCAAACCCCAAATATTTTCCAAACATCAGAACTGTTCAGCCTTCAAAATACATTTGCTTAGTGTGTTCTGAGAAGTGCAAGTACAGGGGACACAGCTAACTGTCAGAACAGCTGCCTAGCGAGACAAAGTCTGGAGTCTGTCTCCCACCATGGCAAGAAGAAAAGACACAAACTAGGAGAGAACAAAGCGTAACTGTAGAACAGGAAAATGTGTTAATTTAGAAAAAACGGGTATTCACAGAGGAATACAGGACACATGTGAAGAAAGGGTTAATGAGCATAACTTAGGCTTGACAAGTCCATTTTCTGATGCTGTAACAAAATGCCTGGAAATGTATAAATTATTAACACTGGAGCACATGGCTCATGATTTGGGAACTAAAAAGTACAAGACCAGAATGCCAGCATCTGGCAAGAGCTTTCTTCCTGCATTATTCCACAGTGGCAGCAGGGAGTGGTAAAAAGACCAGGAGAAGCCAGAGTCATCCCTGTAAAAAATGGTAGCAATTCATTCACAAGATCCCTGATAACTTGTTGAAGGACACATCTTGGAATACTGTTCAAATGAGTTTTTTTACCATGAAATTTGAAGGAAACTCGTTTTAGGAAACACTCAAAGAATGGCACAGATAAAAAAAGGTTTCCAAAATGCAATATGCAAACAGAACAATTGTTACAATGTGGGAGCAGAGGCTCTAATAAAGGCCGATGAGTTCATACAACGATCTATAAAGACGAGACAGATGGAAGACTTTCAGAGCCCATGGTGGAAAATGAACCCACAGATATGAGACACTTGACAACATCAACTCAAGATGGATCACAGAACAAGACTGCATCACTGGGCAGCGTGGGATATGACTTCAATCTCAACACTCAGGGGGCAAAGGTAGACCCAATTTTGTGAGATTGAGGCCAGCCTGCTCCAAATAGCAAATTTGAGTCCAGCTAGAGCTACAGAGAAACCTTCTCAAAAAAAAAAGAGAGAGAAAATCAAAAAAATAAACACCATGACACACTTAAGGTAGAAATCCAGGCGACTCTGTGTTTGTAGATGGCATTTTACAACAGGATTCTCAAAGAAAATCCATTAACAAATAAATTGGTAAAATAGATTTCATCAAAATTATTTTTTTGTTATGACAAAAAAACTATTGAGAAGGAGGACAAAGTCTGGCATTGTGGCCCACAACTGCAGGACCAGCACTTGGGAGAAGGCAGCAAGAGGATCACCAGGAGTGAGAAGGGGAAGACAAACCAGAAACTGAGAGAAAATGTTCCCTAAACATCTGGGCTGGAGTGATGCCTCAGAGGCTAGGAGCACGTGCTGCTCTTTAATGAACAGAATTCAGTTCCCAACACCCACATGACAGCCTTCAACTCCAGGTCCAAAAGAGGTGGATCACATTAACTTGGTGCTCTTACATACATACATGCAAATTGCTAAAAGACAGGACATGAAAAAAATCTAAAAAATAATGTTAACTAAACTACAAAAGGCTGTTTTTGGTTCAGCATTGAAATATATGCTTTTAAAAAATCCCAATATCAAAGGCATCTCATCTCATCAATGCTGCTAAAAGATGAGAAATAAGCCTAGGAAAACATGTAGTACCTCAAATGTCATCAGAAAACACAAAGCAAAAGAAGTTATTGCCACAAGGCTACCAGAACAGCCGAGACCCAGAACACTGACAACAGCAAATACAAGCAAGGATGCAGGCAGCAGGAACTCTTGTTGAGAGGGGAAATAAAGAATATTCCAGCAACTCTGGAAAATACTTTGGTGGTATATTACAAAGATAAACATATACTTAACATGTGATCCAGCTATCATGGGCTTTGGTATTTACACCACACATCTAACACAGAAATCTACATACAGATTACAGCACCTTTAATAAATGCCCAGGCTCAGAAACAATCAAGATAGGCTTCATTTGGTGATCACATGAGTAATCCCTGACACATACAGACCATTGCTGAAAGAAAAAGAGTTACTGAACCAATGAAGAGAGGGAGGAGCTATAAATGCATGCTGCTGAGTGAAAACAGCCACTCTGGTCTGCTGCACACTCTAACACAGTTTTCAGGAAAATGAACACCAGGGAGAATAGGGTAAAGATTCTAGTTGGACAGGGTTAGAAAAAAGGAAGAGAGGACTAGGAAGAGCAGTGAAACTAGTGTGTGTGGCATCCCAGTGGTGGATACACTCACTACATACAGATCACAAGAAGTGAACCCTATGGGGCTGTGGGGGTGCATGCCTATAATCACAGCATTTTGGAGAGGAGTCAGAAGTAAGGTTTCTTACCAGTATGAATGGCATGACAGGATCCTATAATAAAAAGAAGACGAGAGGCCTAGAGAGAAGGCTCAGCACTAAAGAGCACTGGACACCCTTTCAGAGGACCTAGGTAGGATTCCCTGCATCCATATGATAACTAATAGCTGTCTTCCTTTACCTGTAGTTGAGGGAATCTTTCCCCATCTTCTGGCCTACATGGGCATTGCAAGCGTACATATAAGCAAAACATTCAAACACAAAAAAAATTTAAAGAAGAGGAAATAAAAAGTTCAGCGTAGGGTGAAGTGCGAACTTTGGGTGACGACATGAAAGTGCGGACTGAAACAATGCTCCGCTGTGATGGCAGATGCTGACACTGAGAGAGGCTTACACAGGAGGGAGGGGGACATGGGAAACAGTGGTACCTTACTCTCAGTGTCCTTGTGAGCTGCAAATTTCTCTAAATCAATTCTATGGACGTGAAACTGCAATTCATTTATGTATTATTTCTAACCCTGGCATGTAAGCTCTTCATCGTACTAAAGAAAAAGAAGCACATTCTCACACTGATACTAGGACTCGGAACCTGGGGGTAGATAGATCATGCCAAAGTGGAGAGCCTGCTGTTGCTATTCTACTAAAGAGACATGATATTAAGCAGACTCCTAATGGCTTATTGTTATACCCGCAGATTAATACATCTTTCAACGCTCACATGATAAAATCCTTCATGCAGCAAGTGGTGATTAACAGAGATACCCACAACTGGCCATCATTTGATATAGAACACCTGTATCAAATCCACCTATATCAAATCTCTGCCACCCAGAGCTCTGAGAACATGGTGGAAGAGCAGTGGGGAGAACGTGAGAGCCAGAGTTGCTCAGACATCTGGGCATTTACTCACATGAACTCACAGCAGTGGTGACAGCAGGCGCGAGACCTGCAGACCCTCAAGCCACCCAAAACCCCAGCACATAAGTGGGGAAGTGAGTAAGAAGACCCCACACCTAGCTGGACTACTGGTTACCAAGAGCTACTGAGAGAGAGGCAGAGTCAATTTCCACTGAAGGGGTAATGCAGGGCATAAAAAGTTTCAGAAGTTATAAGAATCTAGAAATGGTCATTTAAGGCCAAAAGAACACAGAGCCCAGGGGATGGCTCAGCAGGTAAAAGTCCTCAACACTCAAGCCTCACAAACCGAGTTCAGTTCCTAGAATTCACAGACAAAAAAGAACAGATTCCAGAATTTTGTCTTCGGACCACTACAAGAACTGAGAAATGAATATTCTCTCTCTCCCTCTGTCCCTTCCTCCTTCCTCTCTTCCTTCCTCCCCCCAACCCAGCCTCCCTCCTTTGTTCTCTAAAAGAAGGACACAAACACAGACAATAAATATAGTAAAAATTTGCAAAGTAAAAAGAATTACAAAGAAATATGAGCACAAGTTACTACTTGACCGTGTCACACAAATCACAAAAGTGACAAGGCAGCAAACTCAAATCACTATATTTTAAAAGTCCTGTCTGATCCCAGGCATGCCAGACAGTAATCCTCTGTCTCTCAGACCCACATTCTCCTTCCATACTCTGTGCTTTTCAACCAATGCTCCAGGGATACAGACATTCCCCAGAACTCCCTTTGCCTCTGGCTTCCTCTGAAGATCTGTCAGTGAGATGCAGAAGGTGAAGGCCAACTTGGCCAACCAGCATCACCTCCAGGGCTGCCTTAAGATCTATCACCACTCAATAACGTAATGTATACGGAGATAGAGCTCAGTGTTGGTGTGAGTAACTGGTAAACCTCTGAAATGCCAAGAAGAAAGACTAGAGGTTAAGATTCAGGACATGTGATTAGTCAGTCAATTTTTGGATATTCCAACAAAGTAACTGAAAAACAAACTGAAAATTCGTAAGGTAAATTCCAACGAAATAAAGAACTTGCATAGAGGACAACTATCAACTATCAACACAAACAATGGCAATATGAGCACCATGCTACACAGACTCATGACCAGGTTGTAGATGCAATACGGACATCACAGCACTTTCCAGCAAAACCCATACTGTGGGACTTCATTCAAACAAAAATTCCTATCATTTCTCAGGCTATTTGCTAAGAGAATGTAAGAGCACAAACTCCTCCTCTGTACAAAACATTTTTTCTTATTTCCTTACATTTCCTGCATGTATGTGAGTGCACCCTTGTCATGCAATGCCCGCAGATGTCAGAAGATTCCTTTGGAACTAGAGTTATGGACAGCTCTTAGCTACCATGTGGGTGCTGAGAATTGAACCCGGGTCCTCTGCAAGAGCTGCCAGTACTCCTAACCACTGGCCATCACTCCAGCCCCCCAAACACCATTTATAAGCAGGAATTTTACATGATAGGCTTCATTAAGACATTTCCTGAATGTATATAATGTATGCTGACACATTCACTCCTCATTACCCTCTCTTGTCTTCTGACATTCCCATGACCCCCTTCTTCTTGCCAACTAATTTCCCCTCCTACTTTCATCTTTTTTTGTGACCCAGTGAGGTCAATAAGGTTTGCTTAAAGGAACAAAGTTGAGGGTTTATTTACAGAAGCACAGGAAGCATGGTTTATACCACTGAAGGCAATGTCTCACCAGCCCTCAGCAATCATTAATTGTCAGTAGTTACTAAAGTATGGCTGGATCCTTATGAGTCCATCCCACATAGCAATCTTTACCGACAAATGAATTCTCACAGAAGGCAGGGATATTTTAGAGCACCCACCATGTATGAAGGAATGTTGAGGTGGCCAATCATTTATTTTCATTGTATTCTCTGACAAGCTCATACCTGTATATAACAGGTTCTGGTCACCTTCATACTGCTTTATCTACCTCTCAGTGCCCCACCCCCTCCTCCTTCTAGGTCCCCATCGCAGTTCCTTGTCTTTCCATTCTGTTTGTGTTTTTGTGTAGTGACCCACTGGATTTAGCTAGGGCTGATCATGTGGGCTTGGGAGCGAATCTATCCAGTGTAGCAGGAATAACTCATCAATGGCTACATCACTGACTGGTGAAAATGACTTTCATCCCCCCATTTCCCCTCCACTGCCATTCCATCCCTTCTACAGGGCAAGGCCCAATGACCCCTCCACCATCTATGACTGATTTTTAACAGGCTCAGTCTTCTGCAGCTCCTGTTCGGGCAACAACACCTACTATGATTTCATGGGTACCATGGCCATATCGTGCTCCTAATGAGCTTTTTGTGGCCCTCTGCCCCATGCCCCAGCTCTTTCATTCTTTCTGCCCTCTCTTCTGAGATGCCTCCTGAGTCTTGTAGTGTTGACAGTCTCAGACTGGGGCAAGGACTCATTAGTCACTTAAGAGTCAGCACCTTGACCAGTCACTATTCTGTGTCAACCAACATTCAGAGAGGAGAGAAGCTTCTTTCATCAAGGAAAGGCACCCAACCACCTATGCATAGATCCCAACAAGCCTGGGCTACATTGTGAGACCCTGTTTCAAACAAGAAATGGCAAAACCAAACCCCAAAATCTGGGTACATGTTAAAGTCCGTATCCATACATCTTTATCCAGTCCATCATGCTGTACTTAACACCTTATAAAAATAAAATACATATTTATTCAGAAACATTCTATGTTTAGATATTGTGAATTAAAAATTATATAAAGTAACAAACATCTTTCCTAAAATGCAAACATTCTTTACTTTCACCTATACATAAATTACCTCTCCTGAACGACTCAGCAGAAACAAATTTGTAGTCATTCAGGTTAGTCCTAAGCTGCTGAGGACCAGCATGCTCACTAACAGTGTCATACACTTCCCTGTTTCCCGGTTAAATTCCCTGAGCTGAGGATTTTTACACATTAATTAGTACAATCAAACCTGAACCTGCAGTCTCTGCCTGTTGTCTCCTCACATCATTTTGTCTTTCATATCAATAGGAAATATCCCTAGACACAGCAATTCGATATCTTTCAGAAGCAGAGGATGAGGACTGTCCCACCATCACTGCCATGGCCTCACCCTTCTAAGGACTTTCCCCTGTCCTTTCAAATCTTTGTTGACCACCCTTAGCAACTGTTCTGAATATAAATCTCACCCTACTCTCCAAGGGGGAGTGCAAAAAATACCTGACAGACTGTTCTCACTCCTCAGGAGCGTTTTGGCAGTGTGACATTGCTGCTGTCATCATCAAAAGGCAAAGTTTATGTACCTCAGCTTTCCACACACAAACACACAGCGACACACAAGGAATATACATATACCTGTTCTAACCGAAAACTGGCAATCTGCAGTTGGAAAGAACTGCCACAAGGTCCATAGTCTAATAATCTACACAACTAAGCCGAGGGCAATTAAATTTCACTATGAGCTCCCAATCATTTAATAATTCATAGTTGCTAACCCTACCCATCTGCTTCTCTAGGAAATATCTCTACGGAAGTATCTTTCTAACTCTGTATAGACGGAAGAACAATAATGCGATGTTAAAGGATGACGTCCTCACCCGAAGTCTCTTCCAGCATCGCCTGGCTCCTCGCAGTCTCCTCGCTGGTCCGAAGTGTCCCCGCGGCCACCTGAGCTTCTCCAGCCCAGCTCTGGCCCTGGCTGGCGACTCCGACGTCCACCCCAGTCCCACGGGGACCCGGCGTCTGGCCAGGGCCGCCCGCGCAGGTTCCTGGCGCTCAGGACGTCTTCCTGGACGCTGCGGTCCATGGCGGTTCTGGCCAGGTCAGAAGGACCCAGAGCTCCCGCCCGGCGGACCGCTGCCTCGGATCCCGCCACTCACCGTCCAGAGTCAGTGGAGACGCTGGGTGTGCAGACCGGATCCATCCAGTATGCACTGAGGGCAAATCTGGACCGGGCTTCCCGCACGCGGGCCCCGCCCTCGGCCCAGCAGCTACCGCCACAGGAGCTCCGGGTTGACGTGTCGACGCAGCTGGGGCGCCACGGGTCGGACTGGCCCTTGCAGCTGAGGCGCAACCTGTGCATTAGACCTGGCTGAGCCTGGGGAAAGGCGTGGCGATCCAGGGAATCTCGGAGCAGAGCTGGGGGACGGCGGCTTGTGGGGACCCAGCTCAGAGCCCAGGGAAGAGCCACACGTCCTGCACGTGTCTTGGTGACCAGCAGGGGCCGCCGGTGCGCTGCAGGTAACCCGTGCTGTGAGCGGGCTGCGTGAGGGGGCGGGGTCTCATGATAGGCATCTGGCGTCTGGCCTGTGATTAGTTAGATGACCAGTTCAGCTGTCGATGAGGTCGTGGCCATGAGCCAGGGGAGGGTTAGGCGTCTTGGGGGAGGAGCCAACGTCTCCCAGGCGGTACAGGGGCGGGGCCGGAGCCTGCTTAGGGGGAGGGGCCACGGTGCAGTGGGAGGGACTTGAACCTGGGGCGGGTTCGCGCGTCAGCGGATCGCCTCCTGATAGGACGGGTCAGGCGTTGTGGGGAGGAGCCATGGTGTTGGTGTTTGGTAGATGGGTGTGGATGGTGGGTGTGCTAGGGTGCCAGGGGCGTGGGAAATCCTGGTGGGGCGCACTCCTGGTTGGAGCTGTGTGTATGTGAAGCTGCTCACTGCCCACCCCGCAGGGCCCCATGGACCACGGAGTATGGAAGGTGCGGGTTCTGCAGCCCCTGACTCTGCACAGGCAGCCACAGCATGAACTTCAGGTGGCTGAGGTGGCCAGCAGGGAAGGCTGTGTCGCTCCTGAGACTGAAGCCAGGCCAGAGAAGTGCAGGTGGCCACTGACTGACACTGAGAGACACAGCAGTGAGACTGACCAGGGCCATCTGATGGGAGGAAGAGGATTTAGGTATTGTCATTAGATTTAACAACAACAAACCTTTGTGTTATTGATCCTTTTGTTTGCATTAAAAACTGAAAAGCACATTTTGGGTATGGCCTTTACTTGATAAGTAGCTATAAGTGGTGTAGGCAAAAGGTGGAAAATGTGGATATTATTGAATATTGATGCCTCACAGTGAAATGTGCTATTCTTATGGAGCTGAGTAGTTATGCAAAAGCCTGTGAAATCTGTAGCAGGTCCTTCAAACACTGGAGTAGCAGTTGTCAATTAGGATGTGTACAAATATGTTAATTTTTCTGCTTGGTGATCGGCATAGGTGATATATTCTCTCTCTCTCTCTCTCTCTCTGTGTGTGTGTGTGTGTGTGTGTGTGTGTGTGTTTTGGTAGGTCTACGACCCCAGGCCTCCCAGTATCACCAATGGCTTAAGCTGGAGGAATGGTTTGTACAATTCATTTAAAAATCTACAAACCTGTTACAAAGAAATAAAAATGTAAAATGTTCCTTTCTGAACCAACACTTGAGCAAAGTGATTTCATATTTTGCTTGTTGAATGTGTTCCATTTCAGTTCTCTTCATACAAATGTTTCATCAATGTGGTTTGGTGAGGTGAAATCGTTGCCCCTTAGGATAGTCAAACACGTACCGAAACTGATTCAAGTGTCACAGGGATAAGTGGTGCCTGAGAAACACAAGTCACCCATATGCATAATAATTTCAGAGCAAATGATAAAGTCACAGATAGAGATAATGATGGCAACGCAGACTCCATGCATTACTTCACCACGTGCTTTCCTGATTGTCACCTGGAGTTTAACGCCTTATAACCACCACATTTCCGGTGATCAGGCTTTGAGTATGCACACATTTGTCCAGTTCCCTTAAAAATCTGCAGCTTTCTGAAGACCTTAAGCTTGAGGTGGAGGACACTTGACTGTCTCAAACAGTGGGAAGATGAGTGACACACGGTAACCTCTCCATGTCACCATGGTTGTACATCTTTTAAGTGGATTCTGCTAGGTCACAGGTAGTTGGGCTTTTTATTTTGACCCACTATGACATTTAAAACATTTGAGAGGTGGTTACTGACATAGTTGGACGAATATCTTACCTGTCTTCTCTATTCATCACCCTTGTACGTTGCTCTGACTGGTTTTCCAGTCTTTCTACCCTTTTAATAATGACATTTGTATTAACTGAGAATTTGATGTCATGTGTTTTGACCATATTCAGCCTCCTCTACATCTGTTCTCAGACCCACACCCCTCCTCCCTACACCCCACCGAACTTCAAGTCTTCTGTTTCATAAGCCCATATAGTTCTGTTCGTGTTGCTTCCTTTCTTTTCAAATGGCAGATCCCTCTGTTTTACTAGTATTACTTGTTTTGTCTATTGTTTGCCATATATTTTTTACAATTCACCCAAGTCCACTTTTGTGTTCTAAGTATCTGTAAGATGATTTGATTGTGCTTATGAATTTGTGTGTGTGTGTGTGTGTGTGTGTGTGTGTGTGTGTGTGTGTGACTTTGTAGACAGAGGAAAACCTAAGGTGTCATTCCTTAAGAGACAGCTTTTTTGTGTGTTGCGGCATAGTCCATCACTGGGACACCTGACTCATTGATTTACTACGCTGACTAGCGTGAGCCTCAGGTATCTGCCTATCCTCCCCTTCTCACCTCTGTGATTTCAAGAACAAAGCACCTTGCCCAGCCCTTTACTTGGGTACCCTGGAGTGATCCCAGCTCCTCATAGTCTTTCAACAAGCACATTATTGACTGAGTAATCTCCTGGCCATGTTAAATTTAAAAATGAAATTTTTATTTTCCTTTCATTACTTCATCTTCATTGTTCTTCCTTTCTGTAAGTAGAATCAGGTTTCTCACATATGTCTTTTCTTTTCCTTTAAGAATTCCTTTTTTGTGGCAAGAGAGGTGGCTCAGAGGTTAGAAGCACTGTCTGTTCTTCCAGAAGACCCAGGTTAGATTCCCAGTACTCACATAGTGGCTAACAACCATTTGAAACTCCGGTTCCAGAAGATCTGACACCCTCTCTTGTCCTCTACCAGCAATGCATGGCATACACGCAGGCATAGTGCTCGTACACATAAAGTAAAAATAAAGAAAGAATTCCCTTTAACATTTCCTTTACAGCAGGTCTGCTGACTACAACCCGCCCCCTGCCCACCACTTGTCTATCTGAAAAGTCTTTATTTGTGCTTCTCACGGGAAGGGTGGGTTCACAGGTAATATGGCACTCAACAGTGCTGAACAGTCTGATGTCTTTACAACTTGTTGATTGCCTGCTTGCTTTCTAAGGGAATGTTCATCATTATTACCTTTGCCCTCTATATATAAGATGTCTAACCTCCCTCTGGTTTCTTCAGGTTTCTTCATCTCCGGAATGTCAGAGAACCTTGTATTTATCACTCCTGCCCTCCTTAAGTAGGACTCCCTTAAGTCTGGAAAATAACTCACATTCTACCACTGTCTTCTCTGTCACTCCCTGAACCCTGACTCTAAACCCCATATCCGAGCTGCGCAGCCTGGCACCAAAGTGCTGGAGGAGGATTGCCGCCTCCTTATCCTCATTGCTCAGATGAAGACGGAATCTATGCTTAGATGTGGTGTGTTCACTGCCTCCAATTCAAATGCTGTGGCTCCTCTTTCTGATGATTTTCTCTTTACACTGTTTACAGAGGTTTTGCACTTATTTCCATGGTGATGGTTTTAATGTGAGCATGGCTTGTGGATACTTTCACATACCCCTGACGGTGTGTCACTTGTTTCAATAGGATCAGTTTTGCACGTTGGTCATCATTGTTTCTCCTTCTCATAAGAGATAGCATGATGGGTTTTGTTGTGTCCTAGAGTACAAGAGGGGGTTCTCATAACACAAAAATATCCGCAGTGTTGGGTATTGTGTGTCCTGATACTGAGAATCATTAAGTTCTTGAGAAGCCATGCCCTCAACTGAGTCATCTGTTTTCAAACATCTTCTAAGTCACAGAGGAGGATGACAGAGGATGGAAGGACATGCAAAGTCAGAGTGGCATTGAAGAAGTTGACATTTAATCAGGTTATTGATATGTTATCTTGTGATAGGTCTAATGAAGTGACAATCGGATTTGGCTACTTTTTCATGATCACTTCTGGCTTTTTCAAAACTGTGTTGTTTGTTGGATACTTTTCAAAAGTTCAGTGACTTAAACAGATGCCTTCAAGGAAGTACTTGTAACATATTTTTGTTAAAAAGTGATTTAATGTTTTACTAAAGAAATTCACAAAGGAAAATGTTTCAAAGTGGTTCTTTAGAAATGTTTCCAACTGGGAATGATTTTACCACAGTAGCCATTCTAAAGTGCCTAGAGATAGGTTTAGAAATGTGCCCATTTAAGCACTGTGCTGGGTTTGTAAATTATGCTGAAATGAAAGAGAATATTTCAGGAATCTGCTATTAATGGTTCAATAAATTGTCATGTTATTGAGGAGCATAAATTTGAGATTCTGTTTTCATAGAAAAAAATACACTAATGAAGTTTGGCTAGAGTGAGGCAGAGTTTTTCTCATCATTGCCAAGCCTAAAATCCATATCATTCAACTCTGAAACATCAAAGAAGCTTTAAATCTTGGAATATCAATAATTTACCCTAATTTTTATGTACAAGAAAATATTCATATTATTACTTTCCTTTCTGTTGCTGTGAAAAACATACCTTCACAGAAAGCAATGTAAGGGAGAAGGGTGTATTTTAGCATAGATTCCAGATTACAGTCCTTCATCATGGGGAAGCCAAGACAGGAAACTGAAACTGCCGGTCACATCACATCACATCACAGGCAAGAATAAGGAGAAATGAATGTGCACATGCTTGCTTGCATCCCTGCTTGTGTATAGTCCCTAATAGAGACTTGCTTCCCATGTGAATCTAGCTTGTATCTAGTTGACATTGCTAACCATGACCCACAGAACTCTTGTACCGCACAATGCAGGATGGACCTTAGCCAGGTCACCTGCTATGAGGAATAAGAGAGTGACTCCTGTGGGCGTGGTGCTCTGCTCTGGCCAGGTCAGCTTCTGCCCAGCATCTCTAAAGAACCTGAACCAAGATGATCTACCTGGGGACAGATTACTATTGGCTGTAGTCAGGGAAACACCCCATAAGGCAATTGGCTAACCAGACCTATAAGACCCCTTGTATTTCCGTGAATAAACAAGTTTGCAGTGGCTCGCCCACCACCTGCTTCTCACCCAGCTTCTCACCCAGCTCCTGGAGTCTATGTGTTGACTTCGTGCCTCTCACCCCCTTTCGGCGGAGACCCTTTGTCTCCCTCCAGCTGGCTCTAAACACAGGAACCCCAACATCTGGCGCCTGAACAAGGACTCTTACCCCCATGCCGGTGTTGGTGAGATGCCCCAAGTCTGATTGTGAGTAGGCGCCTCTGTTTCTGTGTGCTGATGGTCACCCAAGGATGAGAGAGCAACGCTCTCCTTTTCCCCTTTCCTGTGTTCGTCTCCCTACCCCATAGGAAGCACACCTTCCCACACAGTCCTGAAGCCCATGCTGGCTCCCCCTTCTTGGTTCATCACGGTGAAATCACATAAGGGCTTGAACCCCCCCCTCCCCGCCTGCATTTTGGTACTGAGGCAAGGTTACTAGCCAAGCCTTTCTGGAGACACTGTGTGAGCAATCAGCCATGAGGAAGGCCGATTTTCCCATCTTTGATTTTAAAACCTCCTTCCTGCTGGCAAGCAGACTCAGACCTCTTAAGTTTTAAGTGCCCCGCCCTGCTACATTCCGGACAGATGCTAGTACCTCAATGCACATTCAGGAGTCCAGCCAAGTTCTGACGGATGACTCGGTCTAGTTGTACATTACAAATACCCCCTGTGAGACAGATAGGCTCCAGACTCTAACATTTACTAGAGCACAGAGTTGTGCAACTATAGAACTTTTAAAAGCTGGCTGCACCCTGGAGAGTGCCTTAGGGCCTGCAGCCTGGCTAACTGCTGGATTCGCTTTGTTTGTGGCGGCAGCTGGGAAGCTGTCCTGCCTCTTCTTGGGTGCCACCCGCAGGACTCCCACAAGGGTGGGTGTAAAGACCTGCGTGGAGAAGTGAAAACAAAAAGTGAAACAAAAAGATCTTAACAGGTTTTGGAATGAACCCTCATCCTAGCCCCATGGATTAGCCCGGAAAGCATTTGGGATGCCTCCACTTGGTTCCATGTTCTCTTTCTCATGAGGAAGCATGAAGTTCATGAGGGACACACACACCCTGCCCCATTTTTCCCTTCCTTTTTGCCGTAATCTCATCTTAAAGGTTCATCAGTTGAAGAAGTTATTAACATCCATAATGAAAGTTGTAAAGAGGAACAAAAATTGACCCTGCAAGCCTCGTCTTTGTTGGCCCCGCCTCCTATAACTCAGATGGGAAAGAGGAATCCCCAACTGCCAAGGATAAAACAACACCCACCCCTCCCCCAATGTGGGCTGGAGAACCAGCACAGCTGTTACAGACTTAGGCTTTTCCTAGCCCTTGGCCCCACCCGCCCTGCCCCAGGCACGGCCTACCAACTGTTCCACCTGCCCCACACTGGGCAAGCCCTCCCACCCTCCCACCAATACCCCCTGCAAGGACCATATCCTGCCCTGCCACCCTGCCCCTCAACTTTCCCTGTTAATGTAGGACCAGATGCGACAGTTAGGCCCTGGTACCCCACTGACCTGACTCTCATTCACAGAGTGGCTCAGGAGTTCGGTGTGGACTCTGCATACTTTGAGCAGGTCCTCTTACAGTGGGGCACCCACCTCCAGACTTACTATGACTGGTACTTACTCTTTAAAGCAGTCCTTTCCCCACCAGAGTTCCTTCAATGGAAAGCAGCCTAAAATGACATGGCTGAATCACAGAAAATCTCCAACTGGGGATACTGGTTTCCCTGGACATCCTCCTTGACATGGGCCCCTATACAGACCCCATGGTGAGGCCCAAGCCACAGTGGGAATTCATGCCTACTTTGACCAAATTAAATCTTTGTCCCTCCAAGGACTGAAGGTCTGCCTCCTACAAAAACCAGATACATTTTTCCGTAATTGAGTCCAAGGCCCATCTGAAGGTTTCATGGATTTCCTTTCACGTGTGACAGAATCCGTGGATTGGCACACCCCACCTGGCCCTGCCAGAGATGCACTAGTCAAACAACTAGCTTGGGAGGGGGCCACCATGGCGGCTCTTAATGCTATTGCTGCTGTGTGCAATGAGGAACTCCACAAGTAGATTGTAGCCACCAAGGATATTAATTCCATAGCTATCCCCTTCAAACCCCTGGCAGCCTCCATCCAGACTCCAACACTTGGCCAGAAGCCTACCCATCAACCACCCACCTGTTAGGGTTGCAACCAACCAGGGTACCTTTGATGGACCTGCCCCAAGTTTGATAGGTCTAACATGAAGCCCAAGAATCCTTTCCCTAAATGCCACAAGGGTTGCCATTGGGCCAAAGATTGCAAAAGTAAAACCATCAATAACATGCATTTAAACTCCCCTAAGGGCAACTCTCAGCCCTGCCCATAAGAGGGTACCCTCCTAAAATAAGATGGACACTCCCCATTTATGATCACACCCCACGTATCTCAGTCTCTTTGGATGGCATTGAATTTAAGGGCATTGTGGACATGGGTGCAGATGCCACTATTATCTCTGCCAATGATGCACTCTGTATGACCAATTGGACATATAAGCCTGGGTCTAACATCCAGAGTGTTGGTGGACAACAGGCCACTAGACAAGTTAGTAGACCAGTCACCTGGGAGGACTATGATGGCACAGAGGGGAATTTCACCCTCTGGTGGCCAATACCCCTAATATCCTCTGGGGAAGAGACATCCTCACAGTTATGGGTGTTATCTTACTACAGACTATAAGGCCTTTTTTGATGACATTATTGCCCATGACACCATCGGCCTCTTGGGGCGATCCAACTCCAATAAGCCATCTAACACCCTGCTGCACCCTCAATTCTAGAGTCCATGCCTGGTGCCAGATCCCCCTTGAAGTTCCCTCCTGCTGGCCGGGACACACAGGACCTGGTGAGGGGGTGTGCCTGCTGGTGCCTGTCGCTCCGCCGCGAGAGAGAGCAACAGGAATTAACCCTAGAGGCCTTATGCTGAATTGCGAAGAAGGTGGTGTTATTAAGTGGCCAATTAAATGGAATGTCTTCTCAATGGTGCCCTCTGCCTTTCCCTCAGCAGTCCCCCCTCCCCCCATGCATAGATTTGAAAAGGCACAAATGACCCTTTTAACACAAGGGACTTCAGTGCCATACACTGAGACAAAATAGGATCTCAGGCATTTTTCTGGTCCTCAATTTGGTAATCTGGGGAATTTTTGCTATGGCCTTCTTGATAGTGCTGCTGACCTTTCATTGTCTTTGGAAAGCACTGCATCAAAGCAGAGCTTCTCAGACATTGATGCTACAAATTCCATTTAATTTGCCACTTAATAACACCACTTTCTTTGCAATACTTAACTATTCTCACTTCTTCCTGAGTCTTCTACAGGGCACAAAGGCATTCTTTGACAAGGACCCTCATGCATGCCACAGGAGCCTTCCTGTGAACCTCCCATGCCAATCTTGATAACCTTCCTAAGTGACAAGCACCACCCATTGGGTTCTTCACCAGAATGGTGGGTTGCCAATGACAGGTAAGACCCCAACAACCGGGACAACCTAAGACAGGCACTGTTGCCTGAGGTGATGATCCCTAAGGGCCTGAGGCCAAGAATGGCATGGCAAAGAATCATGCCTCCCAGCATCGCTCAGTTATTAAAAACCAAAAGCTGGCTATGTATGGCACAACACAGGATGGACCTTGGCCAGGTCACCTGTTATGAGGAAAAAGAGAGTGGCTCCTATGGGCATGGCACTCCGCTCTGGCCATGCCAACTTCTGCCCAGCATCTGGAAAGAACCTGCACCGAGATGGTCTACCTTGTGACAGATTACTATTGGCTGCAGTCAGGAAAACACATCATAAGGTGATTGGCTAACCAGACCTATAAGACCCCTTGCATTTCCGTGAATAAATGAGTTTGCAGCAGCTCGCCCACCACCTGCTTCTCACCCAGCTCCCAGAGTCTATGTGTTGACTTTGCACCACTCACTCACTTTCAGTGGAGACCCTTCATCCCCTTTGGGCTGGCCCCAAGCACAGGGACTGCAACAAACTCTCAGTATGAAAAATTAGCTTTCAACTTTCCTAAAATAAATATTTGTTTCTTTGAGAAAATCATACAATGTATTTTGCATACTCAAACCTTTTCCCGTGTCTCCTCTCAAATCCAATACACATCCTTGCCCTTCTCAGTTCATGTTTCTTATTAATTTTAATGTATGTTTTATTGCATTATTGTGTGTTTCACATAATGGTCGTTAATCAACTTTAGGCCCCTCCCCATCCACATCCCCTGTACTCCGCCATCATATTTCATGCTTCCTGTCATATGTATTAAGGCAACTCTGGTCAAGCATTTGTCCCCAGATGTCCCTCAGTGCAAGTTCATCCATTGGAGTCTAGCTAGTCAGTGTATCTAGAATCATTCCTTAAAGAAGATCTACACTCCCTCATCCTTCAGGAATCACTTGCCAGAAGTTCCTCCCCAAATTTCAGGCCTGCCTCTCATTTCCTCTGTTCTATGCTGCTTTTTTTCCAGTGAGTAGACATAGGTCTTGTGCCTGCTGTCATCATTGTTACAAGTTCATATGAGCAAGTTCTCAGAGGCCTTCAGGCCTCTGTTTCCTTATGCTCGTGCACCAACCTCACTCTTAAAATCTTTGTGCCACCTTTTCACCAATGGTCCCCGAGTCCTGGATTGGTGAAATTTAATATAGGACTCCTATTCAGGAATATGCACTCTGTGGTCTCTTATTCTCTAAAACTTGGCATTTGTGGCCTACTGTGTGCATCGCACACTGTTATATAGGAAGCATCCCTGGTCAGAGTTGAGGGATGTGTTAGTATTCTCTCTAACCCCTGTTCTGTTCTGTTGCATGAGCAGTAGGTATCGAGTTTTCACCGTCAGTGTGTAATTTAGGGCTGGACATATCTCACACCTACATTCTCTGTGTGTGAGCAGTTGTGGAACTGTCTGTTTGCACAAACATGCTTTTTTGATGAGTGTTGTACTGTACAATTTTTTGTAAGTATAAAGAGTCATACGTAGCATACAGTAAGAAATTTCATTTGTCTAGGTACATGGCAGATATGGTTTTCACTAGCGTGTATGACCTTTCCTTTTCCCAGTCTATGTGATGATGGATACCTGTCAACTTGTTCTGAGGGCCACCATAGCTTTCTCCTTCAGTTTTCAACCCTTGAGACCCGCTGAGAGATTCTAGAGTAAAGATGAATCTTCAGTTCTGACAGTTCTGTCATTCCTTCTAGATTTTCAGTTCTCTGGATATCACTAATTTTTCATCAGTAATTCCTGTATTGATTTTTGGCACAGGTAAGAGTTGCTCTAAGGCATCCCCTCTACTTGTACCATCTAGAATGTTAATATGTATATCTGAAATCACTGTACCTTCTGCTTTTATGAGACCCTCTCTCTCCATGTAGCCGGGCGAGCTTGAACCCACAATCCTCCTCAAGCTTATCAAATGCTCAGATTTCAGGTATCTGCCCCCATGCCCAACCTGACAGCAGCTTCCGTCACAGGTCACAGTGTCCCATTTTGTCATCGCACTGCAGGACACTAAAGCAGAATCGCATCTAGTTTCACAGCAGTTTCCTGCTTCTCTTAGTGAGGGTGAAGCTGGACATTCAGGCTCCTCAGGGACTGGAGTCCAGCTCGAACGTGATCTTGGTGCCCGTGATAGCTTATCTGACTGTGATTTTTTCCGCCCCCGTCCCAAAGCTCTTCTCTATTTATAATTTTATTCCTCTTTGAATCAACTTCTTTGGAGACAGGGTGTCAGTGTAAAACAGGATGGCCTAGAACTTATTGTGTAGTCTGAGCTAGCCTCAATTTCGCAGAGATCTGCCTGCCTCTGTCCACAAGTGCTGGGATTGGGATTAAAGGCATGTATCACCATGCCCAACTCTCAATTAACTGTTTAAGATATCACAGCTGTCACTCTGAAACGAACTGCTTGAAAATCTTCGAATGCACAACCAAGTCTGTCTAGAGACCTGTTGTGCCGTGTGAGAATGGATACAAGGGGCCGCCTGTCACACACTGTGGGGATGGCACCCCAGGCTGTGGGAAAGTCTTGAGAGGCACCAGGAGCCTCTCCTTAGAGCAGAGACATTACAGAGTATGAAACCAGTTGGGACTAATTGCATCAGTTTCAAAATGAGCAAAGGCAGTTTGTCTATGCGATGTGACCCTCTGATCCCTCACACAGGTGAAGAGTTGGGGCCTGGCTTTCCCCAGACTGCTGTTATCTAGAGCAGAGTGAAGCGATATCAACAGACAGGTAAAATGTTCCACTGGGATGCTGTGTTTCCTGCTCCCCCTGGGGAACTTTTCACTTTCCACAGACAATAACATTCCAGCTGCAGAGAGGAGTTAAAGATACCTTTTACATAACCCCTAGCAAGTTCTCCTCAGGTGCAGACTCCTCCCTCCACGTCCTTCTCCGTAAGTGCTCTGTACCCAAGGTGCAGAACCAGAGGGAGTAGGTCCCAGGCAGGCTATGGGAGGACGAATACTGGGCTTGGTGGTGACGTTTTCCGTATCTGCAGAAGAGACGCTGTGCTCTAACTGTCCCAATCGACACAGAGGACCAGGTTCTGTAAATTTTCTTCTCAGGGTGTTTATTGCGTTGGTTTATAGACCCATAACATTAATTTTAGATTTTCATTTATTTTCTGAACTAAATAATCCTAAGTGATTATGTAACTCAGTACTCTAGCTGCATGTGGTGTATTTTAATTTATTTGCATCTTAAATACATTATGAGATGAGAAAGCTATAAAATCACATTAATTAAATGACCTTAATTTTGCATCTATGATTTTCATAAATCAGATAGAGCTCTTAATTGGTGTAAGTGACTTCTGTAGTTTCACTAATTAAAACAGTAGAAAAAAATCCCTATAAGGAACTACGGCTGTAGATTCAAACCTCATTGCACAGAGGTGACCTCACATTACTGCACCTGCCAGTGAACCCACGGACACTTTCCATCCTCAGTTCAGATTCAGATATTACCGCTTAATGATGGCATCCTTAGCCTGTGCTCTCTCTGGTAGGAAATGAGGTGCCAAAACATTAATTATTAACTATGCAGTGAACACACTGGCAGCTTCCCCTTTCGGCTCCTAAAGGCCCAGGAATACAACTTCCTAGGAGAAATAGTACTTGTACACATTAATCTTTTCTGTATGTTCACTCACTGAGACAATTATTCCTTCCATTTTTTTCTGATAATTGAGATGCCCATATCTCCCTTTGTTTATAAGAGATTTTCGGACAGTTGAACTCCATCCTGTCCTGCTCTATGAGCTTGACTTTCAGATTTCTCTGAAAATGTCTCTTCATGAACAAAACATGACCAGACAAACGGGGACCTTCCTAATTTTCTATTGCGAGCAGACAATGGGTGTGATGTGAGGGAAATTCAGCGCTATATAGCAGGACAGCCAGGCGTCACTGATGTTTCATCACTGACTACCAAGGAGTAGCTGCCATCTCTTCAATTTAAAAAATTCTGTACAATTTCTTACAAACATCTGACAACTCTTAGAGCCAATATCCCCCAGGCACCTGCCTACCATATTTCTGGAGCTCATTTATTTCATGGCATCCCTAGACATGTCATTGGTGACAGTTTCCCTTCTCTGATGCCTAAGCCATCTGTGCCTAGTGTTTTTCTAGTTCTCCAGCTGGAATTGCTCCACAGATAGAGGAGCGTGCTGCCCAATTTAACCTCGTCCTAAGCACACTTGCAGGCACACTCTCACCTTCCAAACCCCTCTTCATGTCATATGAATTTACATCAGGGGACTACAATGATGACAATATGGTGAAGGTGAGCTGTGTGATGACAAACACATGTTCACCGTCACAGACACAATGTGGCCATGTACTGTTCATCCCTAAACAAAACCATGGTGTTTACAGGTCTTGTGGACACCAAGAGACTGCGGCTGCCTTCACACTGCAGAGGAGGAAGCAGGTGTGACTTCTCACCATACTTCTCCCAGAATCAGTGACCCACAGGATGTTCAACAACCCGGCCTGCACTGGGGTCTGCACAGGGGTTTCTTGCTCCATCCCACTCTCCACGTCCCACAAGATCTCACGTTCAGGTCATTGTTCAGAGCACTTGTCACTTGTCTGAGGCCCATTTGATGATAACAGCCCGATCACAGGCTGTCCATGTTTGGGAAATTTAAGGATGATGTGTATGAAGCCATGACTTCCTGGCTCTGTGCAGTGCGGGGATTTCTAATTCTGATTCTTCTGAGAAGCCTCAGCATTCATAGTCAGCTCTGACAAAGGAACGTCCATGTTTCTCTTATACATTTCCTGCTAGTGAATGTTGTATTCTTCTGTTTGGCCCTCTAAGATTTTCCTTCTGCTTGCCCAATGATGGAATCTTCTAATGGAATTTATTTCGCAAATCTGCATCATTTCCCCCATGTTACGTACAGATGCTAAGTCTCCCCGAAATAGCTTGCATTTTCCTAGTATGTACAATGCAATTGTAGTGCATGGTACAGTAGAATATTTGTAATTTATATCTTTCCTGTTTCAGCCACAGACAGAACTGCTCAGTTATTGAAAGAACTGCATTACTCTCCCTGGTCACATGCAGAAGGGACTGCATGAGAAGAAAATCAGCACCCGACATCCCTGAAGAGATCACTATGTGTCATAAACATTCCCATGTTTGGTATGTACACTGCATCTCCTTTCATACTTAGTGTCTGTCTGACACAGGCACCTGACTGTCCATATGTTCTAGCTGAGCTGACTGGAGATCGGCCTCGGAGTGTGCAAGGTCACACTCAGAGTAAATGGCAGATGACAGATGGATTTTTGAACCAGACTGGGTTCAGAGTTCACGATGAGCAGCATTTCCAGTGAAACCATATGCAGAGTATGTGGCCTGGCAGTAAATGAGCAGAATAGAGAGAGCACTGGAAGAACATGACTAACCCATCAGCACCATGTACTTGACTTCTCAACTCCATATGGAATCCTCCTCATTCAGATTCACTGAAAGTGGCAGAGATGTTAGGAACCTGACGATCAAGCTGATGCAGAGAAAATCCCAGCGAGATACTGCGCAGACAGGCACACACACAGCGGCAGGAGAGGAAGCATGCTCTGTGACGCGCAGCAATTTTCGATGAACAAGAAAGCAGAGCTGAGTGTGGTGGCACGTGCCTAGGTTCCAGCACTCTCACGGCACAGGCAAGTAGGTCTCGGTGAGAGTGAGGCCTCCTTGATCTGCATAGTGAGTTTCTGGCCAACTTCGGATATAGGGAGAACAGGGTTAGAAGAGTGGGTACAGTTTCTGGAGAGTATGAGGTGGAGCGGCGATTTTCCATGGAACATGTATGAATTGTGTGAATCAGCACATTTTGATGAGGGGGAAAGCACTGGCTGAGGTTCACAGTCAGGGCTACATGTGTGTAAGGCTTTTGTTTTCACCTCCTAAGATGAATGAAAACAAACGACACTAATATCAAAGTAAGAAACATTTTGCTCTCCGAAATCGGCATTGGCATTATAGGCAACTGCATCCTCCTTCTCTCTCGCAACCTCATGTTCAGTGGTGGGCACAGGCCCAGATTCGCTGACCTGCCTGTTGTTTTCTTGGCCCTAATCCACCTACTGACACTGCTGATCATGGGGTTCATAGCTACAGACATCTTTATGTTTCAGGGAGGATGGGATGACATCGCATGTAAATCCATTATCTACACACACAGATTCCTTAGAGGCCTCTCCCTTTGTGCTTCCTGCCTGCTGAGTGTCCTTCAGGCTATCACCCTCAGCCCGGGAAGCTCCTGTTTGGCAAAGTTCAAAAACTTATCTCCATGTCACAACTCATGGTCCTTGCTTTCCCTGTGTGCCTTCTACACATCCATCACCAGCAATCTTTTCATTTCCATTACTGCCACTCCTAATTTCACCTCGGAAAACCCTGTGCATGACTGAATCTTGCTCTGCGCCGCTCCTCAGTTACCCCATGAGATGCGTATTTTCCACACTGGTGCTCTTCAGGGACATCTTCATTACAGGTCTCATGGTCCTCTCCACTGGCTAGAGGATGATTCTCTTGGGCAGGCATAAGAAGCAGTCCCAGCATCTTCACAGTACCAGCCTGTCTCCAAAACCATCACCAGAACTAAGGGCAGCATGCGCCATTATGCTGCTCATGAGTTTTTTGCAGTCATGTCCCTATTGAACAGCATTATGTCCTGTGCAAAGAACATGTTCGTGGATCATCCAATATTTTACTGCATCCAGATTCTTGTGTCCTATAGCTATGCCACATTCAGTCCTTTTGTGTTCATGAGTACTGAGAAACACATCATTAGCTTTTTAAGGTCCACATGTGTAGGAAAGTAAATATTTGATTGTTGAGTGATGGGTAAATTTCCTTAATATGATCAACATTGCCATCAAAGCTGTGAATCACTAGTAATATGTTCTATGGTTTAAATGAAAATATGTTTCTATGACTGGTGTGATGGTGCATGTCTTTAATCCCAGCACTCTGGAGGCAGAGGCAGGCAGATCTTTGTGAGTTCAAGGCCAACCTGCTCTACAGAGCGAGTTTCAGGACAGATGGAGGTACAGTGAGACCCTGTCTCAAAAAAAAAAAAACAAAACTATGATGTTCCTGTTTAATATATTTATCTGATGTATTCATGGCAAGTATATAAAAGAAAATTAGGCCTTTTTAGATATCACAAGATTCTTATGTTTCTCAGTGGGTCTTCAAGGGAGACCTGTGGAGTGACTTTTACTTGATACAGCCTCTGTTAGGTCACAGTACTTTTCAATATGTGATAACTTATGACACATTTCCATGGTTCAGTTGTCTCAGGGAACTCTTATTGTCAAATTAAGTCACCACTGCCATAACTTATCATGTGATGTAGAAAACACACACACCACAAAGAATAAAAAGAAATGCAAGGCCAACCTGGTCTACGTAGCAAGGAAACTGAACACTGTTTGTACAAAAAGGCTCCCAATAATATATAAAAATTAAGGTTTGAAATACTCCAAGTCTAGAACCATTGAGTGTGTCTCTCTACGCAGTAGGATAGTCTTCATTCTGCAAATAGAAATACATTCTGCCCATGGAGGAACATCAGTGAACCCTGAAGATACTGTGCTGAGTGACATGTCAGTCACCCAAGAACAGTGCTGTGTGATCTGCTTATAGACAGCAGAACATAGAGCTGCCAAATTAACAGAAATAAACCCAGAATGTTACCTGGAGGCCAAGGAAAGAGGCCCTGGGAGAGGTTTGCTTCATGGAATCAGAGTTTTAGATCATCAAGAAAAAGAGCTGCAGAAATATGTGGATGTGGGTCCCACAACAACATGAGTGTGCTTACTCACACATAATTGTGTGTTCAAAATGGTAAAAATGGTAACAGTTTGTGTTACGTGCACATTTCGTAATGAAAATTTATTCAATTATGTTAAAGCGGCTTTGAAAAAAAAGTTGTTTTAAGCAAAAAGGTGACAAAATTCTAGAATTATTAAAGTCTAATTGTTCAAGAGTTTTAAAACATTATAACAAATGTGTCCCAAAGAAAGATTTGAGGATTTTCCAATGGTTTGAATTTTGTTCCCAGTTTCCTGACTAAACGAGGGGAAATTCTTCATAGAAATTCAGCTCAACCTCACTCTATGCTGCTCAGCCTTGAAGCGACTTCCAGTCTTGCCTTGGGAAGCTCAGCACCGTGACCTTCTTGAAGTCTTTTAAATGAGGTCAAAACTTCAAATCTAGGGGACTGGAAGATGGACTAGTGGGTAAGAGAGCTTGTTACTGCAAAACTTAGAACATGGGTTCAAATGCTTCCACATAAAAACTGGGGTGTGGCCCTGCTTACGTATTTGTAACCCCAGAGCTGTGCAAGGTGTTTACAGGATTGCTGGCCCTTGCTGGATACCAGCTTAGATCCAGGTTCAGTGAGAGACCTGGCTAGAGGGCTAAGTAGAGTTATAGAGCAGGACACCTGACATCTTCCTCTGGGCTCTGCATCTTTGCACAGGTAAACACGCCTATACACATGCACAACACACACACACACATGCATAATACACACAGACACACACAAGCACACATTCTGAATTTGAAATATATGTTTACTTCATGTGTTTAAGGTTTTATCTACATGTACATAAGTGCACCTGAAGGAGAAATATTAGATCCTGAATGTGAGAGTGGCTGCAGAGAAGCATGTGAGAGAACCCAGCATCCCACACAGTCACGACCCACTCCCCAACTGCATTCCATGACATGGCACAACCTACCCTCCCCAAGTGCCTCCCTGTATGTCACAACCTCGATCAGAAGCCCTTTCCCCCTCCATGATGGGAGAAAATGGTAAAACCCTGAATCTGTGGGCGAGTTTGCTCCTCCTCCAGATTCCAGGCTCTGAGGAGGTGCCCTCTACCTCTGGCCCCCAGGCTATGGCGGGTTGCCCTCTGAGGCTTCTTCTCTGCGTTAGTAAACGTGCTTGTTCTGTGGAGGTTGGTTTCTTTGTCCCTCTTCCCCACTTCATATTTCATTACAGTACCAGTGTGGATGGTGTCTCTGGAGGCCAGAAAAGGGCACTGGATCCCCTGGAACTGGAGCTATAGACTGTTGTTAGCCACTATGTGGGTGCTGTGAACAGAACTTGGGTCCTCTGCAAGAGCACCAGTCCTTACTCTATTCCTGTCTCCAGCCCTGAACACTCCAAAGTTAAGAATGAATCTGACAAGGAAAATTGCCTAGCTTTGACATCAACTGATGCCATCAAATTTATGGTCTTATAATGTTCTTAGTTAGAAAAGTAAATCAAATATAAGTAAATCAAATAACCCAAGCCTACTGGTACACACTTCTAGTCTCAGTGGTGAGCATCTGTGAGTTTGAGGCCAGCCTGGACTACATAGTGAGTTCCAGGCCAACCAGTGCTACATAATGAAACATTAAAAAAAAAACAGTGGGTACTATGAGATATATTTTTATATCCGTGACAGTATCATGTGACACTCAATAATTCAAAAGAGCAACTTGGGGAAATGTAATAAGCAAACCACATTTACATCTGCAAGCTATTAACAGCACTTTTAACACTTTGACACCATATTTTACCTTTTTGGATTATTTAAAGAAATAACATAACACTAGATGATGCAAACAGGGAATCTGGAGAACGATTGTTCTTTATCCTTCCTATATATTGAGTTAGTCAAAGGGTCAGATAACAGGCTGTACACTAATAAAATCGAGTATGGTTTACTTATCTGACACGATGGAATAGCTGCAGCTATCTAAAACTTAATTATAAGGGGAGGAATGGGGGCTGGAGAGATGATGCAGTGCTCAAAGAAGACTACTTGCTCTTGCAAGAGGTCCCAGGCTCTGTTTCCAGCACCTACGTGGCAGCTAGCAATTATCTCTAACTCCAGTTCTGATGGATCTGACACCCCTTCAGGCCTCTGCATGTATTGCATGACACGGGTGTATTTACGTACATGCAGACAAAGCACCGACACACATAAAATAAAAGTAAATAAATAAAGGAATATATAGAGAAAAGAAGAAATTGTCAAACAGAGAAGAGAAATATGGAAAACATGAACCGAACTGTGCATGGTGGTGCACATCTGTAATCCCAGCCTGTGGAGGGCTGAGGCCGGAAGATCACAGTTTCAAGGCCAGCTTGGTCTACATAGGAAAGAAAGCATTTATAAAAGTCCAAAACTCTTGTGGTGAAAACTGTCAGCATACTGGGTACAGAAGGGATTTACCAAAGCTTAGTAAAGCTCACTCACTGGAAACTCAGCATCACAGTCAACAGGAAAACTTGAACATCTTTTGTGTGAGCTCATGAGTGGGGCAATGATGACCATTCCCACCACAGCACTGGATGTTCTTGCTAGACAAAGAAGACAAAAAAAATATACAGCAGGCATCCAACACAAGGAAGACTTGAACCGTCTTTGGTGTTGGAGAATGTGCACAAGCACAAACACTCTACAAGAACAGCACTTGGAGAACTGCATCCCAGGAAATCGGCCTCATCCCTTCACAGCTACCACAAAAGAACAGGAAAGGAAATGCAGGAGTGATCCCATTCATAAGAAAGAACACTGAAAAGAGTAAATCCTCAGCGATGAAACTCAGCAGGGCACTGAAAGATTTGTACTACAATTTGAACTACAATGAAATGTTGATAAAAATTAAAGCAGAGGTCAGTAAATGGAAACAAGTTTCAGGTCTATGGGTAAATTAACTAGTATTGCTAAGATATCCATAATTCTGAAAGATATTTAAATATAATACAATCATTCTCCAAATCCTTGGGTATTTCGGGGGATGACATGGTAAAAAATTCTGAAATGCCCTTGGTACCATAAAAGATAGTAAACAGCTAAAGTCATCTTAGGAAAGAAATAAAGATCACGGTATCACACATTCTGATTTCAAGACATATTACAAACCTATAGTGATTAAAACATGGATAGACCTGGAAAAAACATGAACATGAAGACCAGTAGAAAATAACAGGGAACTGAGACAGGCAGACAGACACACACACACACATACATGCACACACACACACACGGTAAAGACATCTTAGCAAGCAAGGCGAACAGTACTGGGAAGAGGACAGTCTCCCACACACAGCTCTGAGGATCTGCATATTCACATGCAAAGGAGGAAAACTGAACCGTTGTCTTGGACCATTCACAAAATAAGCTTACCTGGATGGTAGATTTAAGATAAAAACTGAAGAGAACACAATGGGAGAATTTCTGTCTAGACTGATTTCCTGGATAGTACACCAACAGAAGAGGAAACCTAAGCAATAATAGAGAACACGGTGACATCAAATAATAAAGACTGTGACAGAGCCACAAATGTCAGGAGAGAAGAGATGGTGTTGGGACAGGGAGAATGCATTTTCAAATGCCATTTGGGATGGAAAGCTAATCTTCAAAATGTGTGAAATCATTCGCGCTCAAATGGTTCCCCAAGTCATCCTGGCAAGAAAGGCTGCAGGAAGAGTGGGAGGGTACTCAGACCTGGCCTGGCTTCTCAGTGAGACTGTGTGACTTGCTGTCCCAGTAGCTGAGGCAAAGAGTTGCGCTGTGGACTATGTCCTAGCATTCCCGTCCCCTTCCATCCCTGGACAATTTATTCCACACACTGTATTCACCTAGAGCTGTACTAAAAATACAGGCTGCTTATGAAGCCAGAGCTAAAGCTCTTGTTAACATCCCCAGTAACCAAAGAAGTGAGCCAGCAGGTCAGCCTCAGATGGACATTAGAGAAAGCCTTAAGTTCAGATTTGGTGCCACCTAGTGTCCGGGAGGGACCTCAGCAGTTTAAAGAAGAAATAAACCACACATCAGAGGAACGTATTGGGAGGGGCAAGTAGCGGGAGTCTTGAATATAGGGGGAAGGGTGGAGAGATGCCTCAGCCCTGCGTTCAGCGCCCTCTGCCTGGCTCAGCCCACTCCCTCACACTCCTGCAAATCTTCCATCTTCTTTGGGCTTGTTGCCGGGCCCCAT
Organism: Eospalax fontanierii; assembly: GCA_035773235.1. Lineage (NCBI taxonomy): Eukaryota > Metazoa > Chordata > Mammalia > Rodentia > Spalacidae > Eospalax > Eospalax fontanierii. Next base: position 87,044,522 of record CM069526.1, read on the forward strand.
ACAACTCCATCTGGCATAACTTTGCTCAACCACCTATGCTCCCCTCTCCTCTTTGGTCACCAAAGACGCTCACCTGTGCACCTGACCCCTGTCACACGCATGTCTCCTTGGGAGCTCCTTCCAGAGAAATGCAGATGGGGTCTTGCAGAATTTTGAAGGCTGAGCGAAGAACCTGGGTTCTATACAACCCTCTCATTCTGGCCACAATGTCACAACTAGAAGACTTAGAGCTGTCCTCTCACCTGACTCAGTTTCTCCATGAGAAGCAGATGAAGAAACTGGAGCTATAGGCTTGTAAGCTTTAGTGAGCCCACACTGTAGGCCAGACAGAGTAAGACACAGGAGACCTAGTGAGCTCGACCATGAGGTCCATGCCCTGGAATGAACGTGTGCTCACACAGCCCTGGCCCTTGGCTCTCACAGTCTGTGTTACCTTGAGCTTGTGCTTCGTCTGTTTGCTCAGTTTGTTGGAGGGACACTGGAGAGACTGTGGGATGAGGAAAAGTTCAGGGCAAAGTTACAAAAGCAGATGCTGGACTGTACCAGATGAACTTGGCACAAGCCCCTTCTTCCCTCATGAGCAGTCCTCTCTGGACACTGTCCCCTGTGAGTGCACTGTCGACCTTCTGCTCTCCCTGGTCAATGCTCAGATTCTAAGTCTCCAGGGAGAGCATCTGACTACTGGTATAAGGGCCAAGAAATTCATCATATTGAAGTAGGTCTAAAAGGATTGTCAGATATTTGCTGAAGCAGTGATGGGAGGGGATTGCATGGAGAAGGAACAGCCTTACCAAACCAATTAACCCAACCTAGAATGTCAGGGGTACCAGCACTCGGGGCCAGCCCAAGGGGACCAAAGGGTCTCCATGTGGGGGAGGGGGCGAGTAGGCACAGAGTTAAGACACAAACCCTGGGAGCTGAGTGAGAAGCATGCAGGTAGTGCTGAAAGCTCGTTTATTCAAAGAGGTACAAAAGGTCTTATAGGTCTGGAAGCCAATAGCCTTATGGGGTGGGGTCCGGACTCAGCCAATTGTAATTTGTTCCCAGGTGGATCAGGTTCTTTCCATGTGCTGGGTAGAAGCTGGTCACATGACTAGCCAGAGCAGAGCACCATGCCCACGGGAGCCATTCCTCTTTTCCTCCTGGCAGGTGACCTGGCTAGGCCAACCTTGCATTATGCCCAACACTAGAATTTTCATTACAGGCATTTTCAGAGGTGATTCTTGATCCATTCAAGTCAAGAACCAATAGCAACCATCACACCCAATCCCTAAACACTGCTGTGGTTTCCGTGCCGAGTCCTGTTTCTTGGTCATTTCATCCTGTTCCTGGTTTATTTGCACTGACCCTTGCAGTGCTATAACCTTGCCTTTCCCTGCCTGAGTCCCTTGTTTAGATGCGAGTCTTGGTTCACAGCCCAGCTCCATAGATCGGAAGATCATGTCTTGCCCAAAGTTGGGCTGCCACCTGCAAAGAGGTGAGGAGTGCAGATTCTGAGCACCATTTTCTGGATCTAGAGACGGAGCTCAGGAGAGACACAGGAGCCGTGAGATTTTGAACATTGGTAATGGCACCTAGAGAAGAGACTTCCTCTCTGCACTGGAGCCTTCTCAGGATGCCAAAACAGCCTAGACAAGGATCAGACAGTGCTGGCCAGGCTCTGGTGCTCTGCCCCAGACTAGAGATCTGAGGAAGGAATTAGTGAGCGAGGTTGCTGTTCCTCTGACCCTATGTATTTTCTTAGAGCCTCCTGACGAAGGAGTCAATGAGGAAATCAAGGCTTTCTTTTACATCAGAGAAAAATAATTTCCCCAGAATGCTGAAAACTTTTTCTGAATTCAACTGGAAAAGCACCGAGTGTTCAGTCTAGGCTGCTATAGTGCTCACCAGGCCATCACCTCCCATTCCTCTTTCCTGCTCAAGATGTCTGACAGGCAGGAGAAAGAAACCCAAGGCCTGAAGACCCAGTGTCTTTCCTGATGTTCTGATTGACGAGAGCAATCATGTCTGCTTAATCTTTGATGAATCATGGGAAATGTGGTTTGTTTTTCTTTTTACATGTAGTGCAAAGCCAGAGTGGAGCTTTGTCTTCACAGTAACAGGAACGCACTCATCGCATCTCTGTCTACGATGGTGACAGCTGCACTCATCTATAGGTTTCTTTCTGGAAGTGCCCACTATGGACTAGGCATGGAGCTTCCTCTTGCTTTTCTGTTTTAAAACATTTTATTTTATGTATGTGAATATATTGCCTGCATGAGTGCAAGTGCACCCGTGTTATGCAATGCGCACGAAGGTCAGAAGGGTGTCAGAGCCCCTGAAATTGGAGTTATGGGTAGTTGTTAGCCAGCATGAGGGTGCTGGGAATCGAATCCAGTCCCTCTACCAGAGCAATCAGTGCATTTAACCTCTGAGCCATCTCTTCAGTCCCTTGGTTTTCTTTTGTAAGGGGAATATACAAAGTCAGTCCTCCCCTGGCTTACTTGGGAGCACTAACTGTGCACAAAGGACATCTTATCTATTCCTTTCTTAATTCCACTGTAGCTATGGAGGCTCTGAGAGGCTGCTGATCTCTCCACAGCACTAGTGTATACAACAGAGACTTCACATTCTAATAAACTCCAGAGCCCTGGCCATTAACAAGTATCCACACTGCTGGCTACATCCTAGACACTTCTAAGGCACCCAATACCCAGATCTCCACAGACAACTATGTATCTGGGTGGAGACTACTATGTAACTAGTGTCCAGGCATAAGAAAATCTGTTTTATTGAGTTCTCATAACTAGAAGGTATTTTCAGTCTTTTTCTATTTAGAATTACTGAAACTTGGACTAGAGAGGTTGCTCAGCAATTAAGAGCACCAGTTGCTCTTGCAGAGAACCCAGGTTTGATTCCCAGCATGCACATGGCAGCTAACAACCAACTATAATTCCAGTTCCAGGTGAATCCAATGCCCTCTTCAGACCTCCTTGGGCATTACAGGACATGGGTGCACTTACACAAATGCAGGCAATACACCCATATACATAAAAGAAAAAGAAAATAAAAGTACAGAAACTAAGACCCACAGAGATAACTTACCTTCCCAACACCCACAGCCAGTGCACAGTGGAACAGGAATGTATGCTGATACCTCACTGCCTTCTACAAAAGGCTGATATTGAATAAAAACAACACAGCCTCACCTCTCCACACTGTCTCCACAGCCTTCCAGGGACCATGTATGCATGATGGACAGTTCTCCAGGTTGGTAGTGGGTGATCATGCCATCCCAGGGACCACGTATGCATGACGGACAGTTCTCCAGGTTGGTAGTGGGTGATCATGCCATCCCAGGGTGCAGGGTGGAAACCCAGTGTGCTGAAAGCAGGGGAGTGTACGGTCTGGGATGAGCTGATCTGTGGAACCTTTGTTCCCCTGCACAACTGTGGGCTTCCCCCTCCTCAGATTAGCCTGATGGCATGTGTGTTCAAAGGTTTATTCAACTACTTGTGCTCATTTCACGTGGGAACCTTTTGTTTGTCCTGTCTGCATGATGATCGACACCTGTTAACTTCTTTGGAAGGCCACCATAGCTTTCTCCTTCAGCTTCCAACACTTGAGACCAGCTATGAGATGTTAGAGTGGATGCGTTATGGTCTTCACTTCTTAAATGCCCATTTCAGTCCTCTTAGATTGTCATTCTTTCTAGAAAGTTATTCTTTTCACCTATAGTTTTGATATGAAATTTTGACATATATACAGGACTTGTTTAAAAGCATTCTCTTCCAGTTCTAATCTATAGTTTTAGTGGGTCCACCTGAAATCATTATAGTTTTTCTTTTAAAATTAAAAAAAAATTTTAATTCATATATACAATTTTTGCCTGCATGCATTTAAGTGCACTCATGTAGTTCAATGCCTGTCAATGCCAGAAGAAAGCATTGGATACTCTGGACCTGGAATTATGGTAAGTTATTAGCTGCCTTGTGGGTGCTGGAAACTGAATCTGGCTTCTCCGAAAGAGCAGATAGTGCTCTTAACCACTGACCCATCTCTCTGGCCCCTTACTTTGTAAGGATTTTTAGACAAGGTTTTCCTGTAGTGCCAGGTTTCCTGAAACTCACTAGGTAGACCAGGCTGGCCTTGATCTCACAGAAATCAACCTGCCTCAGCTTTATGAATGCTGAGATTAAGGGAATGAGGCATCACACCCAGCTCCTTTTTTTTTTTTTTAATTTATTGAGACAGGGTCTTTTCTAAGTAGTTGGGCTAGCCTGGAACTCAGAATCCTCCTGCCTCTGGGTCTCAAATAATCAGACTGCAGCTTGGTGCCTTCTTCAGCTGCAGGTTACGGGATCCTGTGTGTCACAAGGCTCATAGCGCTTTCCATAGCTGCATATACACCGTGTAGGAGACTCAAACAAAACTGCATCTAGTTTCATGGCCTGCTCCTGCCTCTGCTGGAGGATGCCGGCTAATGACTCAGGTCCTCAGGGGACGGAGTCCAGCCTGTCCTCAGCCTCAGCTTCCCTCTGCCCACGATTACCTCAGCTCCAGCTGTGCATTTATTTCTGTTTTTCATTTAATTTTTAAAGATTCACTTTCAAATTTTACTTAGATCTCGAATCCTGAAACAGGTAATTGGAAATCTTGGAAAACACAATCAATACTGCCTGGAAACCAGGTGCTCAGAGTGAGAAGGGACTAGGAGACTGCCTGCCCCAGGCTGTGGGGAGAGACCCATCAGAGCCACCAGAGACTGTTGAAGACACCAGAAACCTCCGGCCTCAGAGCAGAGACATTAAAGAGCATGAAACAACCTGAGACTAATGACATCTGAGGATCAAATGAGCAACGTCCACTGTCGAGACCCTTAGGAACTCTCACAAGGAAGTTTGGGCCCCACTCTCCCCAGATCACTATTATCCGGAGCAGAGGGAAGTAAAGTCAACAGGCAGGTGAGATGCTCCTGGGGCAGCCGTGTTTCCATGCTCCCCAGCGGAAACTTGTCACAATTTACAAACACTAAAATTACTGCAGAGAGGAGATAAAAATACCCTTTGCCTAAACCTGAGCAGGTTGAACTCAGGTGCAGAGTCATCCCTGCCATGTCCTTCTGGGTAAGTGCTCTGAACCCAAGCGCAGAATCCCTAGGTGGTCAGGTCCCGGGCAGGCTGCGGGAGGAGGCCTGGCAGTGTTTTCTGGATCTGCAGCCGAAACACTGAGCTCTAAAAGTCCCACTCAGCACAAAGGACTGGGTTCTGGGCAGGTAACAAGGGATTTTCTTCTTAGGATCTTTGTTTCCCTTATTTAAAGACTTAAAATAATTTAGGATTCACATTTATTTTTTCTGAATTAAATAACCCACAATGGCTAGCTAAATAAGGTCTCAAGTTACATGTATTTTAATTATTCTTATATATATTATCAAAGAATTGAAAAGTTTTAAATTCACATTTTAATTGAATGTCCTCACTTTGAATTTATTATTTTTATAAATCCAATAAAACTATTTTTGGTCTGTTTTGAGACAGGGTCTCCCTGTAGCCCCAGCTGGCCTAAAACTCACTATGTAGGCCATGCTGGGCTTACTTTTTTAGAGAGCCCCTGTCTCTCCCTCCCTAATGCTGGGGTTAAAGGCCACAATGCCCAAATAACAGAACTATATAACTGACTTCTAAAGCTTTAATAATTACAACTTCTCAAATCCCTAGAAGGAAATGAGGTTGTGGATTCAAAGCCTCACCCCACTGAGGGGGATGCACGCTCACGTTACTGCGCTGAGCCTACTTGGATTTGCTGTGGTCACTTTTTCTTACCACATCGATTTCAGAAATTAGAAATCAGTGTTGTCAGTCCTTGGCCTGTGCTCTGTCTGGGAGTAAATGTCAGCTGACAGGGTCTGGTTAGGTTGCCAGGAAATTAAGTACTCGATACACAGTGAACAAAGTTGCAGTTCCCTCCAGGCTCCTAAAGACCCCCAAATAAAACTTCCTTGGTAGAGTGATCTGTTTCTGTTTATCTTTTAATTTTATTTATTGATTGATTTCACATATGTGACTGTTTTCCCTGCATGCATGTAAATGCACCCATAATTTGCAATGTTCCTGGATGCAACAGGAAGGTGTTGTTCCCCTGGAATGATGGTTTTAGCCACCATGTAGGTACTGGGAATGGAACTGAGGACCTTGACCACGGTTCCATCTCTCCAGGTCCTGGTTATCTTTTATATTCTATTCATTTAAAAATACCACATATGTTTTTTATAACAGAAATGTTTGAATCTCATTTTGCTTGGGAGAATCGTTGCACAATTGAACCCCATTTCTCGCAAATATATTTACTATATATTTACATGAACTTCTCATGACCAGATAAACATGGACCTACCTTCTTTTCTGTTATTAACAGACAATGAATGTGATGGGAGGGAAAGACAGAGATGTGTTACAGGAAAGTCCTGCCTCACTCAGGTTTCATCCTAGATGATCAGGAAACAGGTTCTGCGGTAGCAATGTGGCTTCCGGTGCTGTCAGGAGTTGCCTGGGTGCTGCTGCTCCTCTGGGGCTACTGCCGCTGCTGTTTCTGGCGATGTATTTAAAAATACTGCTCAGTTGTCCAGGTGTTATCTGAACCCAGAAATGTACCTATAATGATGTCAGTTCTGAAAATAACATTTCCCACACAGTCTTTCAGAAATAGTTGCCATTTTTAGCCCAGAGATTCTCTATGTTTTTGTTCCTCACATTGTGAAGTTCACTGATTTCACAGGCTGTCCATGAAGTGGGTAATTGTGTGATGACCAGTGCTTAAGTCATGGCTTTCTTGCTCCATTCATCAGTACAGCGAGTCTTGACTCTGAGCCTCCTGAAAAGCCGCAGCCTCACAGTCAGCTCTGACAGCCGAACGTTCAGGTTTCCTTTGAACAATTCTTCCTCCGTGTATGTTGCATTTTCCTCATCTGCCACTAAGTCTCTCTTTCTATCTGAACGGATTTCACAAACTGTGTCAGTTCCCTCTGTTAGATACAGAGTATCAAGTCTCTCTGAACAATCTGTTTTTTCCAGTGTGTGCAATGCAGTCTCAGTGGGTAGAACAACGGCTGTACCAGGGCGCGCAAGCACGCACACTGATCGAACTTCTTCATCAGATGAATGTCTCTTAAATTACTCTTCCAATCACAGAGTTTCTGTCCCATGCCCTGGTCTCCTAAGCCATGCTCAGTTAAGCGCGCTGAGCTGTTGAGGCACAGCTGGGAGGGACAGGCCAGAGGATTCCTTGTAGCTTGCCCCTGTGAAGGGTTCATATTGACCAGAATGCTTTCTATAGAACTGACACATTAGCCTAGAAACCTAGATACATTAATGCTTCTTGTTATATAAAATTTAATAAATTCACATGATGAATGTTTGATGTATCTGTTTAATAGATATAGTTAAGTGCACTTGTCAACTTGGAGGTACTGGGATGGCTGGAGAAATGTTTTTCCTGGTCTCCCCTGGCAAGTTGGTGCTTGTGATGACATGAAATCATGGCTTATCTTTGTGGAGCTGCAGGTTCTGAATCGAGGCTGAAAATACCAGTCCAATTCCCTGGCTTATGGATGAGGAAAGCGTGCTGCTTGGAGAGTTTTACAAAGTGATGTGTTTGCAAGGAACATGTTCTCCTTCATCTGGTGAATTAGATGGAATTGAGGAAAAATCACCATGTCATGAAAATGCTATGAGAGTAATAGCTAGTGATTATATTTGTCCCACAAAGCCTGGAAGGAAGTGGAACTGATTCCTCTTCAGTTTGCTTTCCTGTGATTATCACGACGTATCTCAAACATGCTCAATGTGTGCAGAACATCTTTATTTTTCTCCTATCACTGGAAAAACTTAACTCCTTCCTTTCCCCCGCCCCTTCACACACACACACTTTATTTCTTGAGACTGGGATTAGATGAACAAAAACAATGGGTGTTATGAAAAGTTTGGTATTTTCATGACAACATTTCAGTATCACTTATTTAATCAACACTTTATCACTATCTAGAATACAAGGACAATTAATATGATAAAAGATTGACATTTTCAGGGCCGGAGAGATGGCTCAGAAGTTAAGAGCAGCAACTGCTCTTGCAGAGGACCTGGGTTCAATTCCCAGCACCCACACGGTGACTAACAACCTTCTGTAACTCCAGTTCCAGGGAATCCAACGCCCTCTTCGGACCTTCACGGGCACTGCAAGTCATGGATGCACTTTTATGCATGCAGGCAATACACTTGTGCACACAAAATTAAAATAATAAGTAAAAATTTAAAAATATTAACCTTTTCTAATGATTCCATAGCATGTTTATTTTAGGAAATCTTCTTTGGGAATGTTTTCTCCAACTATCCACCGCAGTTCTAAGCACTTCAGTGGTAGCTGCACTGCTAAATTCTAATACTCTTGCCTCAGGTCAAACCTTCCATTACAGTGTAACATGATCTAAGTAACTATAAAATAGTTTCATCCGATTCCCTTGATTTCCAATCATGATTTTTGTCATTTAACTGAAATTTCTTACAATATTACATGTCCTATGTTCATAGTGTCTAATTAAAGGAAAGGTAAACTTCAACAAGAAACATTCAACAAATTTCTAATATGAATTGGGGACTAATGTCTCTGGAGTCTGGAGAAATATCACTGCGTACTTGAAAAGGGAATGAGCCCATCTTTCAAGATTGAGCTGGGTTATTTTCTTTACTTAATTCCATACAACGAGACAGCCCGCATCTATTGGAATTGTAGTTCCATTTACTCCCTGATCTCACATGCTGAAAGAAAAAACAAGGCAGCATGTTTCCTCCAATATTTGCCCACCGGCCTATTCTCAGATGATGGCATGTGACATGATATTAGAACCATTCATAAGGTGCACAGTTACTTGGTAGGACTTTAAGAAAACACCTAATTTCCACCAGAGTTCTCTGGAAAGGCAAGAGGACTCCATGTTCTATTATTTCTACAACTTTTGTCTTTTGCCATTTCTACTTCATGCAGAGACAGAGTTGATCACTGATTAGAATAACCTCATTAACTCTCCCAATTCACGCACATGAGGAACTGGATGAGAATAAAATCAACACCCAGTACACAAACAGAGATCACTATGTGCCAGAAATACCCTCATGTCTGGTCTGTAGACTTCATCTTCTTTGCTACTTAGTGTCTCCCTGACACAGGCTTATGACTGTCCATATGTTCCAGATGAGGTGACTGGAGCTCAGCCTCAACGTGGTCCAGGTCATACTCAGGGGAAATGGCTGACTGTGGATGGAATTTGACGTTATCCAGATCCAAGGTCCGCAATGACCAACATTTGCTGCAGAAACGTATTAAGAAAACATGGTTTGGGGATGGACGATAAAGACAGCACTGAAGTAAAGTGAGTTGTCTCACCCATGAGACCTCTTTCATCGGAAAGGACTCATCTCCACTTGCATGTAACTGCCCCCATTCACACTCACCGAAACCAGCAAAACTGTGACTAGAATGTACTGACAATCAAGAAGATGCAGATGAAAACGAGGAAAGATGCTGATCTTGCCCCAAGCAAAACCCAAACAGAGGCAACAGGAAAATAAATCATTTCTATCATATGTGATTTTCAACATAGAAGAAAGATTCTGCAGTGATGGCCTCTCAGTGGGTTACACAGTCCAGCTGACTGGGAAGCATTAGACAGCTGAGGGAGCGAGGATGGCCTCTGGGGTTGTGAGCTGGAGCTGAGGTTGCAAGTAGAAGAAGGGTGAACCGGGATGCATCTGCATGTCCTCGGAGGGCAACCGTGCTGTCTGCGATGGATGAGCGCGGTTACACTTGTGATGAGTAAGTGCTCCACTTTTCTCCTCAGACAATTGTGATGGGTTTCATTCCCCATGTGATGAACGAAAACCAACACTGCATTAATGCTATCTTAAAGAACACCTTTTACTTTCAAATTGGCATTGGGATCTCAGGCAACAGCATCCTTCTTCTCTTCTACATCCTCATGTTCAGTCGTGGGCACAGGCCCAGACTCACTGACTTGCCCGTTGGGCTCTTGGCTCTCTTCCACCTGCTGCTGCTGCTGACCAGTGCATTCATAGCTACAGACATTTTTGTGCTTCGGAGAGGGTGGGATGACATCACTTGTAAATCTCTTCTCTACTTGCACAGATTTTTGAGAGGCCTCTCCATTGGTGCCACTTGCCTGTTGAGTGTCCTCCAGGCCATCACCCTCAGCCCCAGAACCTCCTGTTTAGCAAAGTTCAAACATAAATTCCCACAGCACAATCTTTTGATCCTTCTTTTCTTGTGTGTCTTTTATACGTCCATTAGCAGTCATCTCTCAATATCAATTATTGCCACTCCAAACTTGACCTCTGATAATATGTTGTATGTTAGCGAATCTTGTTCTATTTTACCCATGAGTTACTCCATGCAATACACATTTTCCATACTGTTGGCCTTCAGGGAAGCCTTCCTAATGCTCCTCATGGTCCTCTCGAGTGCATACATGGTGACTCTCTTGTGCAGTCATAAGAAGCAGTCTCAGCATCTTCAGGGCACCAGCCTTTCTGCAAAAGCATCCCCAGTGCAAAGGGCCACTCGGACCATTCTACTGTTCATGAGTTTCTTTCTGGTTATGTCCATCTTGGACAGCATCTTCTCCTGCTCAAGAACTATGTTCGAGAATAGTCCAACATCTTACTGTATCCAGCTTTTCGTGTGCCATACCTATGCCGCAGTCAGTCCTTTTCTGTTTATAAGTACTGAAAAACGTATAATCAAAGTTTGTGGCTCCGTGAGAATGTGGTAAATCTTTATTGTATATTGACGGGCACAGGCCTTCAGGTGAACAGATGTACTGGCATCAGAACTGCTAATCGTGACGTAGTGCTTGTTCCCTTTGGCCTGCATGAATATATGAAGTTGTGCTTTGTTCTTAAATTATTTACTTTAATACATGTTGTGGCAGATATGTAAAAACCACTTAAACCAGAGCCCTTTGAGACAGCACAATTTGATATATTTTTTTCTACTTTTTGGTCTTTTTAAGACAGGATCTCCCTGTGGCACCAGCCGGCCTGAACCCAATGGAGACCAGGCTGGCCTCAAACTCACAGAGATCCACCTGCCTCTGCCTCCCCGGTGTCGGGATTAAAGGCCTGCACCAGCATGTTGGGTTACAATGTGATATTTCTTTTTTCCATCATCATAATAAAGGTGAGATTGGTCAGTTTGGGTAAATGACAGACTGGCAAGCTTAATTCATTGTTTCACACACTCAAGATCCTTGGGGTGACAGAAAAAGCTAAGCTTCTTGGCAATGGGAAATGGGTGGAGAATGGAAGAGGGACCTGAAGACTTCTGAAGGTTAAAAGGCTACCAGGACTGAAACCAACATCCTAGGACTAATTCAGAATGGGCAAGTCATCATCCAGAGCTGGAGGTCTTGGTAACTCTGGATCACTTCCAGGACTGCCATCCATTTCTTGATGGGTACTGTGGTCCCTTCCAGCCCTCACTGTCCAGCACAATATGGCATTCCTCTACCTTCCTCTTCTTCATCATCGTCATCTTCATCTCTAGTCATCCATTCAAAAAGGGATCTCTGTGACTCTGAGGTCCAGAAAACCCCAAAGTGTCCTGTAAAAGGCCAAAGAGTCTTGTTCCCAAGGTGGGACCTTTGAACCTCTCCTGCAGTCCATGGGTATAAGGACAATTTGCTATTTCTTAATGAGTCTTTAAGTGAGACCTGCAAGGTGGCTATCACACATCATGGGTTAGCCCACACTATTCAAGATGTGGGAGCTTATAACAATTTTCAATATTTCAATTGCCTCAGTTATATCTAGTTTACCAAATTAGATAAGGAAAAATTTCTTACCATAAATAATCGTAAGACCCATAAATAAACAGAAGTATGCGTACAACCTTCCAAAAAAGAACTATATGCAGGCAATCACTTAGAGACTTGGACAATAACACTGGTAACAGCAGGTTTTAAAAACTCAAAGTTGGAAACAACCCACTGTTTAGAACTCTCAGAATGTGTGCCTGAAGCAGTCTCTGTGGGCAGTGGAGTATCAGTCAGCCTTAAAATGGAAGGTAATTTCAGCACATGGTGCAATGTGGGGAAGCCCTGATGTCACTATGCCAAGTAAAACAAGCCAGTAACATAAGAAGAGACGTTGTGCAGATCTACTTACAAAGGGGAACTCAGAAGTTAAGTCAAAGGAGACGAAATACACTGTCATCCTGCAGGCTCAGAAAGACGGCAATTGTCAGGCATGTTAGTGCACACTTTTATCCCAGCACTTTGGAAGTAAAAGGCTGAAGATTCTCTGTGAGACAGAGACAGCCTGGTCTATATATGGAATTTCATGACAGTTGACCTGACAGCTAAAGAGAGATCTGTCAACTGGAATCCATACATTCATCTGTGTGAAGCTCTATTGTCTCAAGTTAATCTCCGCAAATAAAATTAAATACACAATGATTCAAGATGTGTTAAAAAATTTAAAAGAGAGACCCTGTCTGGTGAGAGAGAGAGAGAGAGAGAAAGAGAGAGAGAGAGAGAGAAGGCAATGGAGACTTTCGACGGATTCGAGTTTCATTTCAGGAAGAAGGAAACGCAGTAGGTGGATGCATTTGTGCTTCCTGCACACACAGCGTGAATGTGCTTAACTGGCGCAGCTGTTTGGGTCAAATGCTCAAAATAACAAATGGGTGTGGTTTGTGTCCATCATAATGCAAATTCATTACCTTGATTTAAGGATCAAACATGTTCTCTAGGCTGGGAGTACGACTTAGTGGATAAAAACATTCACTATAAATGTACAGACCTGAGTCAGATTCCCAGAATCCACATAGAGCCGGAAGTGGTGCTGGCATGGACCCCGTACTCCCACGGCAAGAAGGGAAGCGGAGACAGGAGAATTTCTGGAATCTCGAGGGTCAGCCAGCCTGGTCTACACTGTGGGGAACAACAAGAAACTCAACCTCAAACTAGGTGGAGGACGAGGACTAGCACTCAAGGTTCACCTCTGACCTCCATATACACGCGTGGCACCATGCTCACAAACATTAACACACTCACACATGCACACACAAAGGAGATTTAACAATTCTCATTAAATTTAATAAGTAACAAGAACCTGGATATGGTAAAATCTATTTTTTCTTTTTTAAAACTATAATTTAAATTACACTTCCTTTTATATTATTTTACTTATCATTTTATTTTATGCATATCAGTGTATTGCTCGCATGTGTGTAAGTTTACCTGTGCCATGCAATGCCCATGGAGGTCAGAAGACAGCGTCGGATCCCCTGAAACTGCAGTTATGGATGGATGGTTGTTAGCCGACACGTGGGAGCTGGGAATCGAAACCAGGTCCTCTGCAAGTGCTGTCAGTGCTCTTAACCTCTGAGCTGTCTCCCCAGCCCCAAAATGTAAATTTTCAACAATAAAACCTTATGAAAAAACCTTATAAAAATCATGTGAAACAATGATTTGAAGATTGTTTTCTAGTGCCCTGAATCTTACTCTCACTGTCTCCAAACAAAGCAAAACGTCCTTCCGACAGACTCAGCTAAGCACCGCTGTGTACTGTTCGGCTTCTAATGGACTTTTGTCCTTTCCTAGGTGGGTCCAGTACTGTCACCTCCTAGAGGAAGTGTTTAAAGAGATCAAAACTCTAAATTTAAATAGTAAATCAAACATGTGAAACTATGTAGCCATGGTACTAAAGAATGTCATGAAAAATATGGGCTTGTGATAATTTAAATAGTTGTTTTATTATTGATTCATAATAAAATAATTAGCAATTAAATCATTTTAATCATGATATACATCTCTCCAGCCCCTTGTAATACATTTTTGAAATTAGAAAAAGAAATCTGCCGGGATCGCCGGCAGGTAGGGCGGTGGTGAAGCTGGTCCAGCCGGTCTCCTCCAGGGGCTGAGCGGGATGGTGAGTGTCGCGACCGGCCCCTCTCCACTCCGGAGAAAAACAAAAAAAAAAGCCCGCCAAGTCGGGAGTCTGTCTAGCAGGATCTCGTTTATTGAAGTTTACAGAATGACTTATATAGGGTAGGGGTGGGGCTAAAAGGGAGTGAAGGACCAATCAATCTCTGTAACATAATCTGCAGCTAGGCAAAGTCCATTCTGATAGGCTGTCAGAATCGGGTGAGGCTCTGACAGCTGCATTCTAAACGGTTGATGACAGTTGGTTTGACAGTTGGAAACGTTAGAAGTCTGGCCGTGGCAAGCCTGCACTAAGGCTGAGTCAAGATGGTCCCACGTCAATCTGCAGCTCCCAGTGCGACGTGTGAGGACACCTGTCAGTGTCGCGCAGTCTGGCCTCAAACTCACAGATCCTCCTGCCTCTGCCTCCATCAGCTTATCCTACCGGTGTGCGCCATCATCACCGGCCCCCAGCAGCCTGCGAGAGGCCTGGAGTGGGGTCTGGCCGGCGTCCTGCCCTGCCTGGAGCTGCGGAGCCACACTGCAGCCTGGGTGCTGGAAAGCGGCCGCCATTTTTACCTGGTGGCCACATCGCACCACAGACTCGGCAGCGGCGGCCCAGGAGGGGGTGATCCTCGGGGGGAGGGGTCAGTGGGGGAAGGCCGGGGCGGACCGAGGCGGGGGGGGGGGGGGGGGGGGGTTGGCCCCGCGGGGGGGGGGGCCGGCCTGGCACGGAGGTCAGCAGCCCGGGAGGGGGCGATCCTCCAGGGCTCAGGAGGGGGGGGGCGGATCGCCAGGGGCAGCGCCCCGGGAGAGGGCGTTGGCCAGGGCAGCCGCCTGGGAGAAGGCAATCATTGGCGGCGCCTGCCACGCCTCCATCTCCCAAACTGACAGCTGCAGTCGGCCCCGCGGGGAACTGCAAACCCACCCTTAAAGGGCGGGCCGGAGCTGCAGCAGCCCTTGAGGCCCAACAGAAATCAAATTTCAAGCTGTCCTGGAGTTACGCGTACTTTCTAAATTTTTCATGTCACAATGCCTGACACTGAGTCACATGTTAACAAAATGGAGTGAGCTCTAATGTGCTGGCATGACAGAATACTTGCAAGTCTTACAATGTCAAGCACATGAGGGGAAATGAAGGAAACAATCTGACAGAGGAATGTTCAGAAGAGCGGAGCAAAGCCCAGCATGGTGGTGCATTTTGCCAATCCCAGCACTGCAGAGGCTGAAGCAGGAGGATCAAGAGTTCAAGTTCAGCCTGGGATCCGTGGTAAGTTACAGGCCAGCCTTGGCTGCCTAGTCCCTGAAGGAGAGAACATACAACAGACACTTCAATAATAAACTAAACAAATGCAAAATAAGCACATGAAAAATTGAGTTTGACTTCTTATGTCATTAGGCTAATAACTTTAAAACCTCAATAATATGCCACTAACCACTCATCAGAATGGCACACTGGGGTCAGAGAGAATATTAAACATTAGATGTTCTGGGAAAGCAGTGTGGTCATTGCTAACCGTTAGTATACGCTTACACCTGACCTGACAGTCATACTTCTAGTTATGCATAAACCATCTGAACCTGCTACCACACAGTCCCTGCAGGTCTTTACAGTAGCAGCCTTCACAATCTCTACAATGTGTGGGATTCTGGAAAGTTCACAGGAAGGGTTCCCTGAGTCCCAACCACATTTCATCTCTAATATTTAAAGGTCCATATGCTTTTCCAATGACACAAAAAAGGAGCGTGGGGGCTGGAGAGATGGTTCAGTGGGTAAGAGCACTGGTTGCTCTCACAGAGGACCTGGGTTTGATTCAGACACACATGGTAGCTAACAATGGTCTGTAACTCCAGTTCCAGGAGTGTTCCATGTTCATTGCTCCTGACCTATGGGGCATCACACAACACGGATGCACTTACATACAAGCAGGTAATTCACCCATACTCATAAAATAAAAATAACAAAAATGTATATAGGAGAGTGGCAAACAATTTCTGTCTTTGAAACATGGAGACTCAACTCTGCATGGAGCCTTCTCGGGAGGCCAGAGCGGCCTGGACAGGAAACGACTAAGCAGGTTCCCCTGGAGCCTCTATCTAAGCAGCAGGATTCTGAGAAAGGACTTAGTTACCTAGGTTGATGTTCTTCTGTGTCTAGATATATCCAGAGCCTGAGGACTAAGGACAGAAAGGAGGACAATGAGAAAATCCAGTGTTTCTGGGAAAAGATTCCACCCGGATACTTAGAGCTTCTCTATTTAGCTGAAGAAGCAAGCCCAGGGGTTGGCATTCTGGACTCTTAAGGAGCTGACTAGATCATCAGTGAGCAGGCCTCTTCTGTTTCGAGAGATTCCCCGGGGCAGAGAGATGAAGGGAACCAGAGGTCTGGTGGCGTCAACTAATTTTGCATTGACGAACATTCACACCTATCATGACCTGCAAAAGATACTAGGAAATGGAGATTTGTGTTCGCTCCAATGCCAGAAAGAAACACTATCTTCATAGTAACTGATATTTCCTCATCACATCTGTCCACCATGAGAACAGCCACATTCTTTCATCTGCAGACATCTGAAGTGCCCACCGTGGACCAGGCACAGGACTTCCTCTCAGGTGTCCTCCGCTGAGAAGAATAAACAATGGCTTAATGGGTGAAATAATTACTCACATGCATGAGGACCTGAGTTCAGATCCATAATACCCAAGTAAAAGCTGGTAGAGGATGCATGGGGCTGTAATCGCAACAGTGAGAGAGAGATAGCTCCCTGGTCCACTACTGGAGCTGCACCAGTGAGCGTAAGTTCAGCGAGAGAGTGTGTCTCAAACAAATTAGGTGCAAACACGCACAGTCAGGGAAACGAAGGTCCAGAGAGCAGGACGCACCTGCCTACAGTCACGGCAAGTCGACAGCACAGCGGGGACGCACGTCCATTCCTCTCTGGCTTCTCCAAAGGGTTATTCTTGGCTCCGTGTGGTTTCATCCCCTCCCAGACACAGCTATGGGTGTCCTTCTCCCCAGATGAAGCCTTTCTCATGACTTGTGTGTTCAAGATCTTATTCAATAACTTACACTCATTTCATATTCAGTCTTTCATTTCTCCCTCCCTGTGTCAGTGGACATCTGCTTTCATGTACTAAGTTCACTGCAGCTTTCTTCTTGAGTTTCCAAACCTCCCAGGCACATCCATGGGAAATTCTCAATTGTATGTATATAGATATACAGACTTCTTTTTCATATTTCCTTTGAGTTCCTTCTAGATTTGCAGTTCTCTCTAGATGTTACGTATATTTTCAGTCATTATATCTGTACTATCTTCTAACATTAATAATAGTTGTTTTAAAATATTGTTTCCTAATTCTAATATCAGACTATTCAGGGGTCTCCCTAAAATGACTGTAGGTTTCTTGACAGTCTCTCCCTGTAGCCCAGGCTGTTGTTGATATAAATATGCTCCTGCCTCCAGCAGAGTCCTAGGAATGCATCGCTGTGCCCCGTGCCTGCACTGGAGACTGAAGCACAAGCCATACAGCTCCGCTCAGAGGAGACAGGAATCTTCCTGCCTCTGTTAGTGAGAGCGAGGCTGGCCATTCAGGGAGTAGAGTCCAGTGCAGGATGGCCACAACTTCACTGTCAGCCAGTGTTTACCTCAGCTCCCAGCTCTCCTCTCCTTCTCTATTTCTTATTTACCTCTTTAGGTTCATTTTTAAATTTCACTCTCACCTTGAATCCTGAAACAGGTCTCAGATATCAGGGAATACAGAATCAACACTACACAGAAACCAGGTGTTCCATGTGACAACTGACCCAGGAAGAGCTGCCTGCCTGTCCTGTAAGGAGAATATTCCCAAAGCTGCAGGGGGCACATGGGAGGCACCAGGAGTCCTGTATGCCAGAGCAGAGTCATCGAAACGTCTGGAATTGATTAGCGTTCACTGAGGATTAAATGCGAAATTTTAGGGGTCTCTATGTGAAGTAGACTTTCTGATCTCTCGTGCAGGTGTTGCAAGGGAACTCAGAGAAAAGTTTGAAGCCAGTGTTCCCTAGATGGCCATTATCCAGGCAGAGTAGAGTAAGATCAGTAGGCAGGTAAAATGTTCCCCTGGGATGCCATCTGTCTGTGCTCCCAAGCATGATCCTATCGCCTTCCACAGAAGTTAAAGGCACCATTTACCCACCTGTGGGGTTCTCCTCTGGTGCAGAGTCCTCTCCGGCCATGTCCTTCTGGGTAAGTGCTCTGCGCCTAAGGTGCAGAATCTGTAGGCAGTCCCAGGTAGGCTGTGGGAGGAGGAACACTGGGCCTGGCAGTGAGATTTTCAGCATCTTCATAGGAGACGCTGAGCTCTAACAGTCCAGCTCAGCACAGAGGACTGAGTTCTGTGCAGATGAGAACATTTTCTTCTTAAGATTGTTTTTCTTAATCTAAAATACTAAAATTTGCCATTTTAATATAAAATATTAATGAATTCTGAGTTTACATTTATTTTCCTGAATTAAATGACTCACAGTGAAAAACAATATCCAATACCAATGCTCATCACATATTGTATTTTTTGTAACTTAAATACTTATTCATGTGTCTATTATAAAACTGGTAAGTATTCAATTCACATTTTATTAAATATCCTTAGTCTTGCTTCTGTCATATTTTTAAATGAAATATATTACTGCTCAATTGACTTCTGTAGGTTGAGTAACTTAAAATAATTTGGGGGTCTTTAAAAAGGCAGTGAACCATATTTGTGTCTATTAAACTTTTCTCTAGTGCTCTAGTCACTGAAAAAAAAAGCTCCTGACAAGTACCCTGATAACAGAGATGTCTGAATGTCACTGTGTTTGGAAAAAATTCAAGACAGTCAGCTGCGCCTGATTCTGTCCTGGTCTCTGTACTTAGCTTCAAGATCTTTCTCGATGTGTATCTCTCCATAAACATATCTTGAACAGCAAACGTGACCACTTGTTTGTCTCATTACTAACATACAGTGACTATGATGTGAAGGAAATGTCAGAGCTGTGCAGCAAGAAGCTGATCCTGACCTCCTGACCATGACCTCATCACTGAGCTCCTCAGGCAAACACTCTGTGCACTGTGGCCTTCTGTTGTCTAAACCCAGGTCTGTGACACAGCTCCTCTGGCTTCCGGCTTCCTCTTGGAAAAAAAGCACTTTCTCTTCGCCTGCTGCTTCTGGAGCTGTATTTAAAAATTCTCCCAAACATTCTAGCTGCAAGTCCGAACCCTGAGACTGTAGTATAATTGATTCAGTTTTATAAAGGATGAGATTATCAAGCTGTTTTCAGAAACAGATGTCATTGCCTAGCCAAGATATAATCCAGGCGCATGCTCATCATATTCCTGGAGTTCGCTTATTTCATGGCACGTCTGGGCACAGCTCTGAAATCTGGTTGGAGATGGTTTCACCTCCCCTGATATACCCGCAATTTGTGTCTGGTGTCTTCTGAGTTTCCCGGCTAGAACTGCCCCACAGACAGAACAGTGTGCTGCCCAATTTAACCTCATCCTGAGAGCACTTGCAGGAGGCAGGATCAGTCTCACCTTCCAAACCCCTTTGTGCATTTTGACATGATCTTACAGCAGGGAACAACAGTGATGATAATATAGTGAAGATGAGCTATGTGATGACAAACAAGTTCACTGTCAGAGATGCAAGTGTGTCACCAATTGCTCAGCCCTGAATAAAATCATGGTCTTTACATGCTTACTTCATGCTACAGAGGAAACAGATGCTGCTCCCTACATTTCTTCACCCACAGTCCGTGCACACACGGGATGTTCAACACCCACTCTGCGCTGGGGTCTGTAGTGGGTTTCTGCCTCCATCTATTCTATAATTCCCTCCAGATCACACTCAGGTCATTTTCCCGGGCACATGTCACTAGTTTGGGGTCCATTCTAAGATAACATGGATCACAGGTTCTGTGGTTTGGTAATTGCAGGATGGCACAGTGTGTAAAGTCATGGCTTCCCTGACCCATACACTACATAGATTCTTAGGTAGAGTGTCCTTTCTTCATGGTCCCTGCTTTCACAGTCGCTCTGACATAAGAATGCTCAAATCTCTCTTGCTCAGTCCTTGCTCCATGAAGATTTTGTTTTCTGGTCTAGCTTTTTCTTCTCTACTCTTTAACTGAGGGCGATTTTGAAAATCCACATCACTTTCTGTGGCTTATTTCCTCATAAACACAAGTCTCCCTGAGACAACCTGTTTCTTTCATTGTGTAAAATGAAACTCTTTCTAATGATAAAATAGGCTATCCTAGGACCATCACATCCTTGTTCCTAACATCTAACTTCTCTGTGAAGAATGTGCCTTTATTCTGCTGAGAGCAGAGAGCTTCTGAGTTTCTAAACCATGTCCTGCTAAGCAGATGTGAGCTGATAAGGCACAGCTGGGAAGTGACAACCTGGAGGATTCCTTTTGATTATTTACGGAATGGTTCATATTTCACAGAGTGCGCTCCATAAGATGATGTCAGTCTGGAAGTTGTTAGTATACATTTCTTTATAATATTTATTACATACATTTTGAAGAAATTATACCACGTCTGATTTATGTGACTGTGTGATGAACGTGTGGAGCGAGGATGAGTCCAGAGCAGCTTGCTGTGTTCTCTCTTCCGGCCAGTTGATGACTACTTGTGATTACTAAATACCAGGTCAATTTCCTTTGTCTTTTGGAGAAAGGAGGTTGCTGTGGGGTTTAATCTCCAGGAAAAGCTGTCCCAGTGACACCAATGCTGTAATCCACTAAGTCATAGTATTGGGAGTTTTACATGAAACCATGGCCTCTGTACCCTCCTGATTTCCTAAATCATTTGAGGTTTTTTAGGGCTGCAGATTATGAAGTAACACTAAACGTGATATAGAGCAACACCTTGGTTTACAGATGATGAAAACACACTATTTGCAGTTTTACAAGGCTTTATGTTTGAAAGGCTCAAAGTTTGCTTTTTTAGGTTTTGTTTTTGTTTAGTTTCTGACTTCTGTTACATTTTCTGAGATTAGGTAATCAAGCTCACATATTTTATCACCAGCAGGATAATTCAATAGAAATAATGAATTAAAACTAATTTAAAACTCTTATTACTACCTAGAATACATGGTCTGTTAATCTTATAAATGATCAATGTTTCCTGATGATGCTATAGAATTCTTATTTTAGAAAATCTTCATTTATAAATGTTTTAACTAACTCCCTAGATCTGATTTATTTTGTTTATTTTGTGTGGTGGAAAGGGGGTTCTGTGAAAGCCACAGTGCACAAGTGGAGGTCAGAAAACACCGTGCAGGTATCAGTTCTTCTCTTCCACGGTGTGAGTCTCAGGGATCACACTCAGGTCATAAAGTTTGGCAGCGAGAACCCTTACCTACGAGCCATTTCAGCAGCCCTCTAGTGCTGAACTCTGGGCTGGTCCTCCTTGTGTGGGACTTTGGCAGTTTGCTTCCCCTCATTATCTTCCATTACAAAGTCCTGGGATCTAAACAAAATAAATATATTGGTTGTATACCTTGATTATCAGATGATAACTCTTTTTTAAATATACAACTATAAAACTTTTACATTATAAAATTCATATGTATGATGCTTTAATAAAAGTCAGTGAATATTTTATAAAAAATATTCTACCAAATCATTCACCTAATCTTTTGGCATATATTTTATGCCTGAGTCTCTTGAATGTGAATAACACTGCTCACCTGAAAGAAGGATATAATCTTAGAATCCTGTGTTAAACATCTTCAAGATGACTGGATACTTTGGATACTTCTCCTTTAATTAAAACCTTACAGTAGAATGGCCCTCAGTCTATTGTAACTATAATTCTATTTATCACTCTGATTTCACATACTGAAATAAAATGGCTGGAATATGTTCCTGCTGATATTTGATAACTGAGCTCTTATCACAGAGGCTAGTTGTTGTGTATGATATTAAAATATGTATGAGATGCACAGTTCAGTGTGATTCAATGACAAGCCTAAAGTTCCATAGTATTCCATGCAAAGCGTTTGTTCAAATGTTCTACTGTTTTGTCATTTTTATCTTCTCTCTTTCAGGTAGGAACAGAGCTGATCATTTATTGAAAGAACTGCATTAACTCTCCCAGGTCACACACATAAGAAACTGCATGAGAATAAAATCAGCAGCTGACATCCCCACAGAGATGACTACGTGCTGAAAACACTTCTATGCTGGGTACGTAGACTGCGCTTCACACCTAGTATCTCCATGACACAGGCATAAGACTGTCCGTGTGCTTTAGATAAGGTTACTAGAGTTCAGACTCAGAGTGCTCAAGGTCACCCAAAGTAAATGGCAGATTGTGGAATTTGAAGCCATCTGGCTTCAGAGTTCACACTTATCAACACTTCTTGAAGAACTGTATTAAGAGTGTGAGGTCTGCAACAGATGAACAGAATAAAGATAGCACTGAGTAAAATGACTCTGGGAATATCTCACCCTTGGCACTCTGTCCTGGGGAAGGTCTTGTTTCCACTTTTTGTGAAATCCTTCCCATTGAACATCATCAAAAATTGTACGATCAAGGTGAGACAGATGAAAACCACATGAGACGCTGCTTTTCCTTTGGGAAAATTCAAACACAGAACAAAAGGGAAATAAATATTTTTATGACATACAGTAATTTCTAGTATGGATGAGAGCTGATACGTTGAGAGTCCCACAGTGGGATTGAGAAGTGGGAGAACAGCAGAGAGGGGGTGGCTTCTGGGTGCTGTGAGGTGGGGCTCAGGGGTGAAGTGGAATAAGTGAGCTGGGATGCATCAACGTGTTCTCAGGAGGGTCACAATGCTGTCTGAGATTGGTGAACAAGGCTGCATTTGTGATGAATTCTCTTGCTGTTCTCCTCAGATGGTCACTATTTGTTTTGTCACCTGTGAAATGAATAAAATCAATAAACACAACACTAACATCAGAAACACTATTTATTCTGAAGTTGGAATTGGGATCTCAGCCAACAGCATCCTTCTTCTCTTCCACATCCTCATGTTCATTCATGGGCACAGGCCCAGACTCACTGACTTGCCCATTGGGCTCTTGGCTCTAATCCACCTGCTGATGCTGACAGTCATGGGACTCATAGCTACAGACATTTTTCTGTCTTCACAGAGATGGGATGACATCACATGTAAATTGCTAATGTTCCTGTACAGATTTTTAAGGGGGCTCTCTCTGTGTGCCACTAGCCTGCTCAGCATTCTCCAGGCCATCACTCTCAGCCCCAGAACCTCCTGTTTGGCAAAGTTCAAGCATCAATCTCTACATCTCGTCTTGTGTTCTCTTCTTTTCCTGAGCATCTTCTATATGTCCATTAGCAGTCACCTCCTAACACACATCATTGCAACTTCTAATTTCACCTCACTCAACCTCACGTACCTCACCGACTCTTGTTCTCTTATACCCATAAGTGGCTCTGTTAAGCATATCTTTTTCACACTACTAACCTTCAGGGATGCCATCCTTATAGGGCTCCTGGCCCTGTCGAGTGGGTATATGGTGACTGTCTTATACAGACATAAGAAGCAGTCCCAGTTTCTTCATAGCATCAGCCTTTCTACAATAGCATCCCCAGAGCAAAAAGCCACCTACATCATTCTGCTGCTCACAAGTTTATTTGTGCTGATGTCCACTTTTGACAGTGTTATCTCCTACTTGAGGCACACAAATGATGATCCAATATTGTACTGTGTCCAGATTCTTGCAGCCCATAGCTATGCCACAGTCAGTCCTTTGTTGGTCCTCAGTACTGACAAGCGTATAATTAACATTGTGAAATCTATGTTTGGGAGGATGGTAAAAATCTGACTACTCAGTGATGGGTAAGTTCCCTTAAGATGAGCCAGTGGGCTGTCATCAGAGCTGTGAATCATAGTGCAGTACATATGCTCTGTGGTGTACATTAAAATACAGAGGTATGAGGTATGTGAAGCCCATTTATTTTGATATGTATGGGTAGCTAACATAAACGAAAAGCCCACATACCAGATTACATAAGGTTTTCACACTCCCCAAGGAGACATGACAGGTGGCTCTAAATGTCACGTGTGTGTCATCACCCTGACTCCTCCATACTATCTTCAAGGGACGTGGGTAGTCACTGTCACTGTCATGGCCTAGGTTACCCACACTACTGTTAAATATGTGACAGTTTATGATACTCTTTGACAGTTCAATTCCCTCATTAATGTCTTGTTTGCCAGACCTGGAACATGAACAGTCATCATTATCACATGAGCAGAACATACACGTGGTCACCTGCTCAACAATGCCTGTGATAACAGGATTTACAACAGTGAAAGGTTTTTAAAAGCACAAAATGTCTAGAACCATAAGACTGTGTAAACAGGTGCAGCCTCTGCATACACTGGACTATTACACCGTCTTAAAGCAGAAGGAAATTCTGGCACATGGTACAACGTAGACGATCCCTGAAGCTACCAGACTAACTGAAACGAAGAAGCCACACAGAACAAACACTGCAGGAAGCTACTTACGGCAGGAAGAGCTTAGACACTCAAGCTGGGAGAAGCAGAACCAGAATGCCATTCGAAGCCCCGAGAGGACAAAGCTGGGAGGGTTTGCTTGGTGGAGGCAGAATTCTGTTCTGGAAAAGCGGTGCTGCAGGTGGCGCTATAGGGAACAAAACTGTGAACTTGACTCTCAGCTGTGTGCTTAAAATGGGAAATGGGAGTTTTCAGAATAAGAATGTGTTCAGTTCCGTAACCCCCCCCGTGAGTAACGCACTCCCTAAAATTAAAAAGTGAAAATGTTCTTGAAGTGCAAAACACAAAGTTTCAAATGTGAAAGCGTTATAACAAAGTTGCCCAGTACTGATTTGCAGGGTTTCTGATCACGTGTCTCTTATTCTCTGGGGCTCCTAAGAAAGCTGAGAAAGTCTTCCTATAGATTCAGGTAAGCACCGCTCTGTGCTGCTCAGCCTTCAAGAGATTTGCAGCCTTACCAGCCTGGGCTACACAGTGAACTGCAGTTCAAGCTGGGCTCCATCGGAGCCTGTCTCATAACAAATTAAAAGAAGAAAACCTTCATCCTCGCTTTAGGTGGCTCGAGTGCTGTGTCTTTCTGGATCACATATTTCATATGAAGTAAAACTTCAAAGTTCAGTAATAAACCAAAGATGCAAAGTGAGCTAGCTGTGACATCTATGCCATGACAACAGCAGTCTCATCATACATGTTCGTTATAAAAACAAATAAAATAGCAAACTGTCACAGGTGGACTTTACATGGAGATAGCATTCCATGGTGTTCAGTGTTTCAGAAGAGCAAGTCCTGGAACGCTGCAAAGCCAGACACCACTCACTTCCTGTTATCTAGGGATAGCCTTATTTGATATCATTTTGATTTTAGGATTGTTATTTTAAAAATACTGTAAAGCTGGGTCCTGGGAGGAAGCAATTTGGAGAAAGATTAATGTGCATAGACTTTCTATACTTTGAATTAATAAAAAATGCCTGGCAAGTACTCAGATGTTACAAACTGGAATATTACATAACCAAGAGACATGAGAACTTTTGGAGCTATTAATTGAAAGGTCAAAACTATGGGAGTAAATAACCCAACTGATAAATGGATGAAAAGCCAGAACAGGTACGGGGTGCATGTCTACAGTCCCCACATTCACACTGGAGTACACTGATCACAAATTCCAGGCCAGGCTTGGCTATACAGTGGATTCCACAACAACCCTGGCTACCATGCTTAAAAAGAGAGGAGAAGACATGGACAGAACTGCAAAATCTAAGATGTATAAATAGCAAATAACCACATGGAAAGAAGTAGTTAACTTTGAGTGACATTAGAGTTACAATGAGATACCACTAATCGCCCATCAGAATGGCTCCTCACTGACTGTCGGAGGCAGAGAGAACAGTAGGAGCTTTAGAGAAAGGAGTGTGGTCATTTATTATCCCTAACACACGTACACGTGCACATGACCTGGCACTCACACTCCTAGTTATACACAGACAGTCTGAAAGCATAAACCCACACAGCCCCTGCATGCAGGTTGACAGCAGCATCCTTCACAATCACTACACAGTGTAAGAACGCAGATGTTCTCTAGTACAGGAGTGGACAGACAGGTGGATTTCTGGGCAATGAGTTCATGGGCAGCAAAAGAGAAAGGCAGGTTAGTGACTGAGTCAACACAAATGAATCCGAACTGCATCTCAGTGAAAGGAGCCAGAGCGCACAGACCACGGTTTCTTGGTTCCCTTCCTAAGACATTCCTTACAGGGACCTTATAGGACAGAACTTCGACAGTGTAGAGTGGGATGCAAGGGGAAGTGGATGAATAAGAAACATGGGGTTCACCTGGGGAGATGTGAAGGGGCGGAACTGCTGTATGTAATGGGAGAATGAGCACAGAACTATTTATTTATCAAAACCCATAGAATTTTACATTTTTAAAAGGTTGAGCCTTAGTGTCTGTAAACTTTAAAAAGCAATTGGTCTAGGCATCTCTGGTAAATGGCGTTTGGTCTGAACATTCTGAGGTTATAGACGACATGAGGTATGAAGCCCAACATGAACACTGGATTCTCATTAGTAAAGTGGTTGCTTTCAGAAGTAGGGCCAGTAATTCTAAAACTGCTGATACAACTGAGCAATGAGTAAGGAGATGCTGGGTGCTGGGCTCCAGACTTTGGCCTGGAGAGCAGAGAAACAGAAAATAAAGAAGGCACCGAACGCTACCCTGAGACGCAAAGCCAGCTACATCTAAAGGTCCAGATGGATAAATATGGAATGAATCAGATATATGTGTATCAAAACTGTTGGGTGATATGTCTACATGCGTGGTCCAGCTCCATTTGTTGTGATGACCAGAGAAGCAATGTCCCTTAACACCTACTGCTCAGATCTCCATCTCCAAATACCAAGGCCAGAGTGTGGTGTCAGCAAGATGGAGGGAAAGGAAGTCCCGGCGCTCATTCCCTACAGAAAAACTGAAATAGCTCTGGTGAGGATCATACATATAATCCCAGTACTATAGGGCTGAGTCATAAAACAAAACAAAACAAAAAACTGCCCACAGGTTTGAAGTCAGCCCGGGCAATGTAGGTGGTTCGAGCCTAGCCTGGGTACAGAGTAAGACCCTGTCTTTAAAAAAAAAAAGAGAGAGAGAGAGAGAGAAAGGAAGGGAGGAAACAGTAAGTATGAAGGAGGAAAGGAGTCAGGAGAGGAGGGAGACAGGGAGGGAGAGAGAGAAAGCTGATGTAGAAAAAGGCAAGTGTGGACACAGCACCTTTAGAGAAACCTTGACCTAGGAAAGAAGTCCCAGCGCTCCGGAACACAGCTCACGAGCAGCTTCACCCAGCTGAGCAGGAATTTCACCTTGCCCCTGTGAGCCCTCCCCACGTGACCCACAGCTCAGCACAAAAACCGTCCTCGGCATCGGCTTGTCCGGAAGGAGCGGACGGACTCTCCACACTCCATCCGCCGACAGGCGTGGCCCGAGGCACCGGTTTTTCTGCCCCACGCGGGACAGCGACATCGCGGGGTCACACACCTCGCTCCTCTCCAACCCGCGGGTCCCTTCCTTCTTTTTGCTAATAATACTTTTGCCCTGTCATATTTTAAGTCTATATGTTTCTTTTTATTTCTCAAATTTTGGCTCCAGATTTTTGCATCGGGACATCTTTTTCATTTTTTCATCTTTCAACTTTTTCTAATCCCGTTCTCTTCATTTCCCGTTGATTTCTAGCTTAGTTTGTTTTCTGTGGCTGTGAGGGAATAATCTGACAAAGCAGTTTAGGAAGGCTTTATCTGAGCTTACAGTTCACCGTAGAGTTCATCAAGGAGGGGAAGTCAAGGCAGCAGGAGCTTGAAGTAGCGGGTGACTGGACAGCCGGGGTCAGAAAAGGAGAGCTGTGGACGCACGCATGCGCGCTGCTGCTCCGAGGGCCGTCTCCATTTCCTACAGCCTGGGACGCCTGCCCAGGGAGCCGGCCACGCTGTGATCACAGTGCAGAGGAGCCTCCAGGCACTGCCCAGGCCACCAGTACGGCCCTCCTTTTCCTCCCATCAGGCACCCTTACCCAGACTCCCAGGATTCCCGCTGCTCACTTGGCAAGACCTGTAGTGCTGGCTTTGAAGGCAGAGCCTTCACCCTCTTCTCCCTTGGGCGCTCACCCACCGTTCAGGACTTCACATGGCCTCTCACTCTGCAAGTTGGGCCCGCACTTCCTCTCTCTCAGGCATTTCAACCTGCTGTCTGAGGACTTGCATTAACTGTCTGCTTGCTGTGCGGAGGGAGTGCCCACCCTCCCCTCCCCCCCGAACCTGACTCCCCCATCCCAGGAGTCTCTCTAGGGCCTGCTTCCTGTGCAGGTACCATCCTCCATTACAGTGCCCTCCGGCACCCATCCTCACCCTCTGAGGACCTGTGCTGGGTGCCTGCCCACTCCATGGGCAGGGCTCTCACTGCCCTATCCCCCTGGCACTCTGATCCTGCCTTCTGAGGGCCTTCATGGAGCATCTGCCCATCCCGCGGTGTCTTCATCTCCCCTATTGTCACGCCCTCACCTCATCACGTCAAGACATGTGCTGATCATCTTCATGTGTTCATCCTTCAAGGTCAGAGGTCATTCTCACTCCCCACTGAAGGGAGGGAGTGAGAGAGGGAGGAAACTAAAGGGAGAGGGGCAGGATGGGTAGAATGGAGATAAAAAAGAAGGCAGGGTAGACGGGAAGGCAAAGAAAAATCCTCAACGCACAATGCCCAGCTTGAGGCACAGAGAAATGTCACACAGTGATGGTGGGATTGAGTCCTTTAATAATTGGCTGGCAGTCGAGAGGAACGATAGCCAGAAAGAACTCTTGACCCAGAGTAGAAGTAGAGCAGTGTTTATAAAGCTTAAAACCAGCAAAGAGGTTTTCAGCTAACACAAAGGCTCAGTTAACGGTTTCAGAAAAACCGTTTCTCAGAATTGCAGGAACAATGGCTCTCCTGAGTTGAAGACTGTAGGAGGGAACGTTGTGCCTGGCTAGTTGTAAGTTTCGCAAGAAACAATGTACTCCCTGAGACTGCAGGTGCAGCCTTCACAAGACCAATTCTGCCTGGCTGACTTCAGTTAGAGTGAGAGGGTTGAAACACATGGTGAACAACAGTAAGCTAGAATAAATGGAGTCAATTTTGCCATTTCGAAGGTCATAGTCAACGTGTTCATTTTGTGTGTGCGTGTCTTTTGGAGACAGGGTCTCCCTGTAGCCCTAGCTAACTGGGAACCTGCTATGCTGACCAAGCTGGCCTTGATCACAGAGATCCTCCTGCCTCTGCTGGGATTAGAAGTGTGTGCCACCATGCCCGGATTCAATGTACTAATTTAAAAATTAAGCGTGTAGAGCTATTTTCATTTAAATATAATAAAAGGGAAAGAAACTTAATAGACACAGAAACAATTCCTAAATTAACACAAATGTTTTGCTCTCCAAATGCAGACCTTTCACAAGATTGCCTCAATATGGTGAGCATTAATGGTTGCCATTTTTCTTAAATGACATGTTCCAACCTTAGTTCTTATTTTTTTCTCTTATGAAAGATGAGGATATACAGTCCCTCACACATCTTCTGTGTGCACACCATCACCTGGTGTTGGCCTGTTGTTTCAATGCCAAGATGCTGGCATGTGTAGGAGGGGTAGAATGTGTAGAGGTTGGGGATCTAGGCTGCGTTGGGCTTCTGACTGAATTCTGTCACACAGTTTAAAAAAAATAAAAACAGATCTAGCAAAGGGAAGGAAATGCCTGCTATCCTCGATAGAGTTCGCTAAGTCATCCTGGCAACAGTAGCTGCAGGAAGAACGGGAAGGAACTCAGACCTGGCCTGGCTTCTCAGTGAGACTGTGTGACTTGCTGTCCCAGCAGCTGAGGCAAAGAGCCACGCTGTGGACTGTGTCCTAGCATTCCCGTCCCTTTCCATCCCTGGACAATTTATTCCACACACAGTATTCACCTAGAGCTGTACTAAAAATACAGGCTGCTTATGAAGCCAGAGCTAAAGGGCTTGTTAACATTCCCAGTAACCAAAGAAGTGAGCCAGCAGGTCAGCCTCAGATGGACATTAGAGAAAGCCTTCAGTTCAGATTTGGTGCCACCTGGTGTCCAGGAGGGACCTCAGCAGTTTAAAGAAGAAATGGTGAATCATCAGGTTCTTGAATATAGGGAGAGGGAAAGATGCCTTAGCTTCCCAGGACTGGCTCCACCCACTCCCTGCGGATCTTCCATCTTGTTCAGCTTTGTTGTTGGACCCAATTCCACTCACATCCTGCACAACTGTGCTCAAACAGAACTATCTCCCCTCTCTTCTTTAGTCGCCCAAGAATCTCACCTGTGCACCTGACCCCCTTTACATACCCGCCTCCCTGGGAGCTCATTCCAGAAAGACACTACAGGAGTTTGCAGAGATTGGATGATGCTGAGTGAAGAACCTGGTTACTATACAATCCTCTCATCCTGCCCATAATGTCACACCTAGATGACCTTGGCATTGTCCTCTCACCTGACTCAGTCTCCCCATCTTCAGAGTGCAGCTGATGAAGAGACTGGGATGCATGCTTAAGGATACTTATCGATCACTCAGTTTGGCAGACAGAGTAAGACACTGAGGAGACCCAGTGATTCAGCCATGAGGCCTGTGTCCTGTGAGGAACATGTGCTCCCACAGCTCTGATCCTGTGAGGAACACGTGCTCCCACAGCTCTGATCCTCTGCCTTCACAGCCTGTGTTACCTTGAGCTGTGCTCAGCCTGTCTGCCATTTCCCTCAGCAGTTTGGGCTCAGCTCTTTAGAAAGCAAAAGTCTCCTGAAGTAGCTTTGGTCTCTCATCCCAGGCATCTCAGAATGAGGCTCCATAGGTGTGTGGCCATGCTGCATCTGTCCCAGGGTTAGGTCTCAGGAGAGTGACCACTTATTATAATGGCCTCTGGGTAACTAGTAATCGCTCCACAATCCTCTCTCAGCTGGGACTCAGTGGTGGGAGAGGAGCCAGTAGTTGGGAACTGGCTGCAAGATGAAGCAACTGACTTGCCTGCTTGCTCGAAATAAAACCTATGTGTTGTGAGGACACTGGTGAGGTTGTAAGATGAGAGACACTCCAAATTTTAGTAAGCAGAGGCGAGAATGTTCCTGGTGTACTTGGTACCTGAGCTCCCTGCCTCCTATGAGTGCATTCTAAACCTTCTGCTGTCCCACTAACAATGCTCAGATTCCAAGTCTCCAGAGAGAGGGTCTGACTGGATAGATAAAGGTGTCAAGAAATTCTTTACATTGAACTGGGACTCGAAAGATTTGCTAAAGTCAGGTGGCAAGGACATTCCAGGTAGAAGGAATGGCATTTATGGTGGATTTTCCCACATCAATTAACCCAGTCTAGAACCTCCACTATAGGTATTTCCAGAGGTGATTCTGGGTCCTGTCACGTTGGCAATAAATATTAACCATTGTGTTCACCCCCAGCACACCGCTGTCGGCCTGTGGTTTTCCAGTGTTGAGTTCTATCATGTCCCTTCCCTTGATTATGTCATCCTGGTCCTTCTTCATTGGCACTGTCTCCTGAAGAGCTGTGACCTGGCCTTCCCTGTGTGGGTTCCTTGTTTAGATTTATATCTTGGTTGCATAGCTCTGCTTCATAGATGGGAAGAGCAACGTCTGCTCAAATCATGCTGCCGCTGGGAAATCAGAGCTGGAGGGGAGATTCTGAGCAGTGTTTGCTGAATCCAGATACTGTGCTCAGAGACACACAGGAGTCCTGAGGCCTTGGACTAGGGCATTGGTATCTGCAGAAGAGACTCTCTGCATGGAGCCTTCTAGAGAGGCCAGAGCACATTGGACAGGGATCAGGAAGTGCTGGCCACTCTCTAGGAATTTAACCAGAGCTCTGCAGAGGAAATTAGTGACCAGGGTTGCTGGTTCTCTGAATCTAGACTTTTCTAGAGCCTCAGGACTAAGAACAAAAAACAGGACAAGGAGGAAATCCAATGCTTATCTCCTTTCTTCTAGAAAAAAAGTCCCCTAAACCCTGACGGCGCTGGCCTTTCACCCGGAAAAGGCCGAGGTGTTTGTACGGGCTGCTGTGTGCTCACCAGGCCTTCACCTTCCGTTCCTCTTTCCTAGTCAAGACATCTGACAGAGCTGGGGAAGTATCTTCCAAGGAGTTCTCCTTGACAAGAACAATCGTGTTTACTTCAACTTTAAAGAATCATGGGGAATGTAGTTTTTATATTTAGTTCAAGGCCAGAAAGAAGCTTTGTCTTCACAGTGACTGGTATTTCCTCATCACGTCTTTGTCTACAATGATAACAGCCACACTCATATGTAGGAGTTTGTTTCAAATGCCCACGCATGGGCCACGGACAGAGCTCCCAGCTGGGGTGTCCACTGGTGAGGAGAATACACAAAGTCAGCCCTCACCTGGCTTACCTCGGGAGCACTAACTGTGCATAGACTCCTCTTATCTACCTTGTACATTTCTCAACAGCCCAGGACAGTAAGCCCTGCTACCCTGATCTGACTGATCACTAGCAGAGGCTGCAAGAGGTTGCAGATCTCTTCTCAGCACCAGCAATACATAACAGAGAAGACTTTATATGTGTGATGACTGATTCCAGAGCTCTGACCAATACCAAGTGTGCACACTGGTGTCTACATCCTGGAAGCTTCTGAAGACATCCCATACCTGAGGCCTCTGTGGGGAACCTCATGTAACTGGTGGAGTAGTGTCCAGGTAGCAGCATATCTATTTTATCTTACTTAATTCTCACAACTAAAATGCAATTTCAGGCTTTTATATTTGAAATTACAGAAATTAAGAGCCAGAGAGGTAGAGTTACTTTCCCAACATCCACAGCAAGTCCATGGTGAAAGATGAACGTGAGTTCAGATCCCCCTGCCTACTACAAACGGATGATTTTAAATCAACAATAACACAATCACACCTTTCCATCAGCTTAACAGAGACCAAGTATGCATGAGTACACCACACTGCAAACGGGCGTTCAGTGGGGCATGCCAGTTTAGGTGGAAACCTGGTCTGCTGAGGGTAGCGAGGTGTGAGGTCTGGGCTGAGCTGAACTGAACTGTAGGAACCGTTGTTCTCCTGCACGACAAACTGTGGGCTTCCTCCTCCCCAGATCAGCATGATGACAAGTGTGTTCAATGATTTATTCAACTACGTGCCCCTTTCACACTGGAAACCTCTCCTTTTCCTTGTCTGCATGATGGACACCTATTCACGTGTTTTGAAGGGCACCGTAGCTTTCTCCTTCAGCTTCCCAACCACTGAGACCGATGATGAGATTTCAGGGTGAAGGTGTTTTAGTCTTCAGTTCCTACATTCCTATCTAATTGCTTCAGGATTGTCAAATCTCCCTAGAACTAATTAAATTTTCATTTGTAATATCTATATTAATTTTTGACATATAGAAAAACTTTAAGAGCATTCTCTTCTAATTCTAATGCCTAGAGTATTGACGGTTCCATCTGAAATCATTGTAGTTTTTACTTTTTGATACAGAGTCTCTTTATGCAGCCAGGCTAGCCTTGAACTCACAATCCTCCTGCCTCTAGGTCTCAACTCATCAAACTGCAGCTGCGTGCCACTGTGCCTTCTTGACTACAGGCTTCAACTACAGATCACGGGATCTCATTTGTCACAGGGCTTTCATTAACTGTGTGTAAACTATGTAGGAAACTGAATCAAAATTGCATCTAGTTTCGGAATCTGCTTCTGCGGCTAAAGATGTGGCTCCTCACAGAGCGAGTCCAGCTTGTGTGCAGCCTCAGCTCTGTTCCCTCTGCCTGGAATTGGATTAGCTCCAGCTATCCTCTACTTCCCCATATTTTACTTCTCCATATTTTACTTAATTTCTTCTTAAATCCACCTTCAGATTTTACTCACAGCATGGATCTTGAAGCTTGGAGTTTGGAAATATTGAAAAAAATGAACAAAGCTACCTAGAAACCAGGGGTTTCTTGTGAGGCTAGACTATGGTGAGACTGCTGTCCCCAGGCTGTGGGGAGAGCATCACTGGAGGCACAGGGAACTCTTGAGAAGCACCAGGAGCCTCTGGCTTCAGAGCAGAAACGCTAAAAACTGTGAAATAAGTTGGGGCTAATGACATCTAAGGTTGCCAGTGACCAAAATTGCCTATGTGTGACTCTGATCTCTCAGGCAGAGGTAACAAGAGAAATCAGAGACAAGTTTGGGCCCAGCTCTCCCCAGACTGCTATTATCCAAGACAGTGTGACGTAAACTCAGTGGGCATGTAAAATGTTCCACTGGGATGCCTCGTTTCTGTGTTCCCTGATGGGATCTTGTCACCTTCCACAGACACTAATGTTTCAGTTGTAGAGAGGAGCTAACGATGCCCTTTACCTAAACCTGAGCAGGTTCTTCTCAGGTGCAGTCCTCCCTGCCACTTTCATCTGGGTAAGTGCTCTGTACCCAAGATACAGAATTAGAGTGTGGGTGGTCAGATCCCACGCAGACTGTGGGAGGAGGAACACTGGGCCTGGCAGAGAGGTTCTCAGTATCTGCAGAGGAGACACTGAGCTCCAATAGGCCTGCTCAGCACAGAGGACTGGCTTCTTTACATGCGTTGCAACAGTTGTTAGCTGCCATGTGGGTGCTGGGAATCAAACCTATGTCCTCTGCGAGAGCAGTCAGTTCTCTGAACTGCTCAGCTATCTCTCGAGCCCCCACTGTACATTTTTTGATAATGAAAATGCCCGAATCTCATTATGTTTTGGGAAAATTGGGGGAAAATTGAACCCCATCCTACCCTGGTCTCTGTACTTTCTTTTCAGATATGTCTCTTTTCATGAACTTACCATGACCAAATGGACGTGGACCAAAATACTTTTCTGTTCCTAACAGATAAAGAATGTAAATGGAGGGATAGTCAGAGCTGTGTAGCAGAAAAGCAGAGCCTCATCCATGTTTCATCACTGAGCTGATCAGGAAACAGGTTCTGCTGCAGGTCTGTGTAGGTTTTAGTACTGACCGCTGGAGTCTGGGATGCTACTGCTCCTCTGGGGTTTCCACTGCTGTTGTTTCTGGGATGAGATTTAAAATACTGTTCAACAGTCTAGCTCCTATCTGAACTCTAGAATGTTTACAATGATTTCAACTTTGTAAAAGAACATTTTCGCACACAGTCTTTCAGAAACTGCTGCTCTTTCTTAGTTCAAAGATTCTCCATAACTTTCCCTTCAGATTTGTTTACTTTGTGACATCTCTGAACTCAGCACTGACATCTGCTTGGTGATGGTTTTGTGTCCCCTGTTCACTAGATCTGAGTCCCATCTTGAAACCCACTTGCATGAATCAGTACCAGTCTCACCTTCCAAACTCCTCCGTCTATTTGATGCCCTCCTAGATCACTGGATGTCCTTGGTGGTCAACTATGGGGTGATATAGTTCATAAAGTCAGGGCTTCCTGGCTCCCTACAGTACAGGGAGCTTCCCCAGCCTTCACAATCAGCTCTACCAATCAGACGCTCAGATTTCTATTGGACACTTCTTGTTTCATGGATGTTTTATTTTCCCGATCTGCCCGTTAAGTCTTTCCTTCTTTTTCTCCACTGTGACCTCTTCTAAATGAATCCATTTCACAAATCCGTGTCATTTCCCTATGTTCAATACAGAATGTCAACTCTGAAGAACTTGGTTTTTCCAATGTTGGTTTTTCAAATGCAATTTTAGTTTGTGACACAATAGGCTATGCTAGGACACTCACTCCTAATTTCTTTATCAGATGAGGGCCTCTTACATCATTCTTTTGATCAGAGAACTTCTGTCCAGTCCACTGGTCTCCTAAAACCCGCAGGTATGAGCCACCGATGCAGAGATGGGAGGGGCCTTCTTGTGTCTTGCGCCTATGAAGTGTTCATATTCACCAAAATGCTTCCAAAGAAACCATATATTAGTCTAATAGAGTTGAGTGTGCTTGTACATTTGGAGGGAGTTGGAAGACTGGAGAAATGTTTTCTGTGGTCTCTCCTGGCAAGTTGGTGATGCTATGGAATCATGTAACTTTTGTTGATCTGTACTCTGGAGAAAGGGGATAATTTTTCCTTTGGCTACTGTGGAATTCCACATTTTTAAAAACGTTTTTCCTATGCAAAGCAATGGTCCATGGAAACCGAGATGTTATGGTATTACTGAGGACTCATGGCCTCCTCTCAAGCCTGACTTTCCTGTGATTTGCAAATTGCAAAGCCGCAGTCTGAACGCAGACCATAACACAGTCCGATTCACTGGCTTACAGACGATGAAAATTTTCTACTTGGAGAGTTCTACACGTATGGATTGAGTTCTTTTTCTTTTCCTTTCTTGGTGATTTAGATGGAATTACAGAAAAATCTGCCATCACATAAACGATATGAGAGAAATAAATTTTAGAACTATTTTTAGTTAGCAAATGCTAATATGTATGTTTCAGGTTCTTTTTTAGCACTTTGCAAGTGTGCGGTTTATCTTCCTGAAATGCACGTATAAAAACATGACTGCCAGTGTAAGTGCAGAAGATTACAGAAGAGCATTCAGGGTGTGTGCCATAAAACTTTAAGACAAACGGAGCTTTATTATTCTTAACTTTGTTTTCATGGGATTATTATGATACAAATCAGACATGTTTAATGTGTAGAGAAAAGTATTCTTACCTGATCATCAGAAAAACTTCTCTCTTGTCCTCCTCTTCCTCTTCTCAGTTTTCTCTCTTTCTCT
Organism: Eospalax fontanierii; assembly: GCA_035773235.1. Classification (NCBI taxonomy): domain Eukaryota; kingdom Metazoa; phylum Chordata; class Mammalia; order Rodentia; family Spalacidae; genus Eospalax; species Eospalax fontanierii. The sequence continues at coordinate 87,081,276 of CM069526.1, forward strand.
CTCTCCCTTTCTCTCTCTCTATCCGTCTTTCCCAATCTCTCCCTCTCCCTCTCTCTCTCTTTCTCTCAGTTTTGTTTCTTCAGACTGGGATTAGGAGAACAAACTAATAATTTTCACAAAGAACTTCACAATATATTATTATAATGGGAATTATTCAGTACCACTTACTTAATCAAGGCCCTATCACTATCTAGAATACATGGTCCATTAACCTTATAAAAGATTAATCTCATATCATATCTACATAGTGAATTCAAACACTTTTGCCTCCCTTCTTATCTTCCACCACAGTGTCACATGGTATAAATAATCATAAATAATTTCACCCCATACTCTTGATTTTCAGTGATTATTTTTGTATGTAACTGAAATGCTTTTTACAGTATTACATGCCTTATGTGAATGATGTCTAATTTTTAAAAATGAAAAATTCAGTAAGAGACATACACCAAAATTTCTAATATAAATTTGGGGCTAGTGTTACTGGAGTCTGGAGAAATATCACTGCTTAGTGGAAGGAGAAATGAAAGACTAGACTCCTTTGCGATCATCTTTCAAGATTGAGCTGGGTCATTTTCTTTAGTTAATTCCATACAATGTGTGTGCCTGGATCTACTGGAATTGTATCCATTTGTTCCCTGATCTCACACACTGAAAGACAAAACAAGGGAGTATGTTTGTGCTAATGTTTGATAACTGGACTCTGTTTACAGAGACCTTTCTGGAATGATATTAGAAATAAGTGTAAGATGCATAGTTACTTAGTAAAATTCAAAGAAAACACCTGAATTTCCATAAGAGTTCTCTTGGAAGGTGAGAGGGGCTCCAATGTTCTGTTTTTTAATTTTTGTCTTTTACTTTTTCTGTTTCAGCTAGGGACACGGCTGCTCAGTTATTAAAAGAACTGTATTAATTTTCACAGGTCACATGCATAAGGAACTGCATGAGAATAAAATCAACATCCCCACAGAGATCACCATGTGCCTGAGACACTTCCATGTTTGATACATAGATTTCATCTCCTTTCACACCTAGTGACTCCCTGACACAAACACATGACTATCCACACATTGTAGATGAAGTGACTGGAGATCAGCCTCAGAATGCTCAGGGTCACACTCAGAGTGAATGGCAGATTGTGGGTGGAACCTGAAGCTGTCTTGATTCAGAATGACTAACATGTGCTATAGACATATATTAATTAATTTTGGTATTTCAACAAACAGAATAAGGAAAGCATTGAAGTAAAGTAAGCACATATCTGATCCATGTGACCTCGTTCATTGAGAAAGACTCGTTTCATCTTTCATGCAATTGTCTTCATTCAAATTTTCAAAACTAATGAAGCCATGCTCATAATGCACCTGACAATCAAGAGGATGCAGAATAAAGACAGGTAAGATGCTTCTCTCGCCTTGGAAAAACTCAAACATAAGGGGACAGGAAGAGAAATAATTTGTGATATATGCAAATTTAATGTAGAAGAAAGTTTCTAAACTGATGGAGCCTCACAGTGGGATGCATATCCAGCCAGAGCAGCTGAGGGAGCGAGGATGGCCTCTGGGGTTGTGAGCTGGAGCTGAGGTTGCAAGTGGAAGAAGGGTGACCCGGGATGCATCTGCATGTCCTCGTGAGGGCAACTGTGCTGTCTGCGATCGATAAGCGCGGTTACACTTGTGATGAGTAATTGCTCTACTTTTCTCCTCAGACACTTATGATGTGTTTCATTCCCTATACAATAAATAAAATCCAACCGTCCATTAATACATACAGAACACCTTGTACTCTGGAGTGGGCATCAGGATCTCAGCATCCGTCTTCTCTTCCACGTCCTCAGTTTCATTCATGGGCACAGGCACAAACTCACTGACCTGCCCATTGGGCTCTTGGTGCTGCGCCACCTGCTAATGTTGATCAATGGATTCAGAGATACAGACATTTTAACGCCATGGAGGCACTGGGATGACATCATATGTAAATTCCTTATCTACTTGTTGCATAAATTTATTCTCCACACCTTAGCGGGTGAGATCTGATTCATCCAGCTGGATAAACGGAAACCGGTCCTCTATTTAGAAGGGTTTATTTATCTACAAGATTACAAAGTCTCTGCGTACACGCCGCCTATCCGCCCACTGCTGGCGGCCCAGCCCCAAAGTTTGCGACAGCCGCTTGTCGGTCTCTCAGTTCGTTTCACTCACGTGGTCCTGAAGACGGTGGGGACTTGGCACGCTGGCTCCTGGGTTCTGGTCTTCTCCGTGGGCCTGAGGGCCAGGGCATTTTTCCTTCCCTCCTGGGTACAGTCTCTCCCCATCCCGGGACTGATCACCATCTTGGTTCTGCCTCTTCCCAGCCTCCCCTGTGTTTCTCTTACGCTATTGGCTACTCAGTTGTCAGTCAGGCCAACGTCCATCCCTCATATCAGAAAGAAGACTGCTCTTTGCTTTTACGCCACACTACGTATACAGATTTTTGAGGGGCCTCTCCTTATGTGTTACCTGCCTGCTGAGTGTCTTCCAGGCCATCACCCTCAGCTCCAGAACCTCCTGTGTAGCAAAATTCAGACAGAAATTCCCACAGCACAATTTGTCTTTGCCTCTTTTCCTGTGTGTCTTCTATACATCCATTCACAGTCACCTTTACATCAATCATTTCCAGCCTCAATTTGACCTCAGATAATCTTACATATGTTACTGAATCTTGTTCTCTTTTACTCATGCGTTACTTAATACAAAACATATTTTCTATACTATTGATGTGCAGGAAAACTTTACTTCTAGGTCTCACAGTCCTCTCCAGTGGGTACATGGTGACTCTCTTGTGCAGGCATAAGAAGCAGTCCCAGCATCTCCATGGCACTTACTTTTCTCCAAAAGCATCCCCAGAACAAAGGGACACCAGGACCATTCTGCTACTCATGAGTTATTTTGTGGTCATGTCCATCTTGACAACATTACCTCCTACTCAAGAACTGTGGTTAATGATAATCCTATATTTTACTATATCCAGACTCTTGTGTCCCATAGCTATGCCACAGTCAGTCCTTTAATGTTCATTACTACTGAAACTATGCAGTTAATTTTTTGAGGTTCATGTGTGAGAGGGCAGTAAATACATGATCTGCTAGTGAAAATAAATTCATTTAAGAAGAGCCAGTGTACCTGGAAGCAGTAGTGCATGACCTTCGTTTGAGCACGTGGGCAGAGGCAGATGTATGCCTTTAATTCCAGCCCCTGGGATACAGAGGAAGGCAGCAGTTGCCAGATTGGCACAACCTAGAGTCCCCTGAGAAGAGAGAGCCTCAGCTGCAGGTTTTCCATGATCAGACTGGCTGTCTATTACAGATGGTCTTGACTGACAGTTATGTGGGAAGGCCCAACCCACTGTTGTCAGCACCACCCTTAGGCAGGTGTTTCTGGGTTGTATAAAAAAGATAGTTGAGCATGAGCCCCAAAGAGAGAAAATAAGTACTGTTACTCCATGATTTCTGCTTTAATTCCTGCTGGAGCTCCTTCCCTAACTCCCCACAACAGTGGACCTGAACCTATAAGATGAAATAACCTCTTCCCTCCCGCAAGTTGCTTTTGGTCAGAGTGTTCTATCACAGCGACAGAAAAGTCAAACTAGAACAGAAATTGGTACTAGAAGAGGGGTGAGGTCATTGCTGTGATAAACCTGATCATGTGACTTTTGGTGCCCTTGGACTATTTTATTGGATGACTTTAGTTTGTTTGGGAAGTTTGAGCTGGAAAAGCCATTGAGTACTCAGAGGTTTATGGGTTGTTCAATTAGGAGCTTGCAAGGTAACAATGCTGAGAGAAATGCAGACAATGGAGGCCTGGCTTTTGATGTTTTAGGGGGAGGTCAAGACTCTATCAGGGTTGTTTGTGTGATATTTATTAAAACTCTGTCATTTCTAGTCAACCACAGCTGGCTGAATAATCAGCTAAAGTGAACTATTCTGTGCTTTACTGGGACAATGGGACTGAAAAATCAGTTGTGATTAATAAGAGACTGGCTTCATTGAGGTGAAATCTTCTGGAAAGTAGTTCCTTGGGGTCAACACAAAAAAAAATTGTGATCCAAGGGAACTAAAGACATATATCAAGCTAGCAGAAGAACTTGGCACAAAGTGTAATAGTCACCCATCTGGTCCTGTTCTGAAGGCATGAGAGATGCAGGATTAAGGAGGTTACAGAGAGTGGCTGAGGCCTGGTTCTGAATAGTAGAGTCAGAGTCCCTGGAGAGAGAATAGGAGAGGCCATTGGTGAGAGAAACCCTAAGGCACTGGAGATACCAAGGCCACAGAATGTCAGCCAAGGACAATGGCAGTGGCAAAGTGGAGCCAGCTTGATCCTACTGGATAAGCTATGAGCGCTGCAGAGCTAAAGAGTGAAGCTGCCCAGGATTTTTGAACCAGAGGATCATGAGTGAGTCCCCGATGCTGGACAATGAGCAACAGGATTTGGTCTATGTGACTGGATTTCAGATTTTAATTTAATCTGATTGTTCTTATGCCCTGGTTCTTCCCTTTTCAAATAAGGAATTATATAACTTTATTATTTATTTATTTAGCTTTTTGAGACAAGGTCTCCCTGAAGCCACAGCTGTCCTGGGACTCACTGTGGAGACCATACACAGTCCTCAGTCTCACAGAGATCTGCCCTCTAATGCCTCCCGACTGCTGGGGGTAAATGCATGTGCCACTATGCCCAGTGAACTGATTTTTTTATTTTACTAGAGCTCATAGTTAAAAACCTTGAGATTTTTAAAAAGACATTGAACTTTAAAAGCACGAAATTTTTAAGGACTGAGGGTCTTTTAAAGTTGTACTATATTTTATTATATTAACATGAGATCTTGAAGACAAACAAGAAAGGAAAAAAAAATGGTTTACCAATGTGTTTGTATGTCAGTTTCACAAGGATTGGAATGCCCTGGTTAGTTTTAATTGTCAACTTGACACAACTTAAAGTCACCTGGGAATTTGGAACTCTTAAAAATTTCCTTGATCATATTGGCCTTTGGCTGTGTCTGCTAGAGATTGTCTTGATTGATGATTGATGTGGGAGGGCCCAGCCTACTAGGGAAGTACCATCCCCAGGCAGATTGGTCTGTGTTGTTTGGGAAAGGAAGCTAAGAATGAACTGGATGGTAACCCAGTAAGCAGTGATCCTCCATAGTTTGTTCTTCAAGATCTACTTGAGATCCTGTCCCAATTTCTCTCAAAAATAGACTGTAGCCTGTAAGATGAAGTAAATCCTTTTCTTCCCCCAGGTTGCTTTCGATTAGAGTGTTTATCACAGCAAGAGAAAAGCAAACTAGAGCATGTTAGCGCTGCCCACATGTGCCTGGGTGGGAGCCATGAGCTACCTACCAATAGCCAAGTCCCCAAAGAGAATAATTCTCTCCAGCCCTGCAGCCATCAGCTGCCAACAGCTTCTTCAGCAGGTGTGGCCTTAAGGATTCCTGCTCCACCCATTCTGGAATTTTTACTGGCTTGATCTTGTGTAGTTCTTGGGTAGGTAACCACAACTGCTGTATGTTGATGCATGCACCCGCCATATTATGTCCAGAAGTCAGCATTTCACAGCTGTTCTCTCCTTCTTCCAGCTCCTACATGCTCTCTTCTCTGTCTTCCATGAACTTTCCTGAGCTTTGGATAGAGGAAAGTGGGCACTCAGAGTTCTTTATACTCAGCACTCCAACCAGCTTATAGCACTTTTCATTATTTCAATTGCCTCAGTTATCTTTATTTTGCCAACTTAGATAGGTAAATACTTCTTATAATAAGTAATAACATGATGCAAGTCTAGGTCTAGAGAGATGGCTTAGTGACTAAGAGAACATATTGTTCTTCCAGAGGACCCAAGTGGAATTCTCAGCAACCACATTTGACAGCTCACAACTACCTAAAACTCCAGTTCGTGGGGGATCTGGTGCCTCTGACTTTTTCGGGCACCTATACTCACACATAGACATATAATTTAAAAACCTAAAAAAAATAACATGATGGGGACTACATAGACGGCTCAGTGATTAAGAGCACCGGCTGCTCTTGCAGAGGACCAGGGTTTGATTCCTAGCATCCACATGGCAGCTAACAACCATCCATAACTCCAGTTCCAGGGGAATTTACTATTCTCTTCCCACACTGCACAACACCAGTGCACCTACATACATGAAGACAATATACTCATACATATAAAAATAGAAATAAAAAATTTAAAAATCTCCACCAAAAAACTCCTATAGCTGATAAACATTCAGTAAAGTAGCAGAAATAAAAAATTAACACAATAAAATCAGTATCATTCCTATATACTAACAAAAGGCATACTGAAAAAGAAACCAGGGAAAGAATCCCACTCACTATAACCTCAAAAACAATCTTGGAATAAATCCAGCCAAGGGAGTGGAAGACCTGTGTAATCAAAACTTTAAGAAACTGAAAAAAGAAACTGAAGAAAAGACCAGAAGATGGAAAGACCGCCGATGCTCATAAATCAGTAGGATTAATGTGAACATGGCCTTCCTACCAAAAGCAATTTATAGACTCAATGTAATCCCCCTAGAAATTCCAACTTAATAGTCACAGAAATTGAGAAAATAATCTCAAATTTCATGTGGAAACACAAAAATACCCAGGATCAATTCTGATCAAGATGTTGTCTCCTTGATTATCTCAAGTCTGGTTCTACAACATGGTTCTTGTTGCTTGATGATAAAAGTTAATTTTAAGAGATGATTACTCCCGCTCCAGGGTGCAATTTCTTCTATGGATATTGCTCTCTTGAGATGCTAAACTCTTTATTCCAAGGATTAAGAAAGATCACTTATCTTTATGCTTTTAGACATATTTTGTATGTGTTATGTATATAAAATATAAGCATTGTAAGGATTTTAAGGCCACTACTGTCACTTTAAAACCAGCAAACAGAGTTGTCAAGGTCCATATCTTTGCCAAACGTATGTAAAAACAGCTCTAAACATTTAAAAGGAAAACTGGTCATTTAAAAAATATGCTTCAAGGCTTACAAAGACACCTTAACATTTATAGATAATCTTAATATGTTAATTGTAATATTTAAGATAATTATTCGTCTCTGTTCTTTAGTGTTTAACAAAGTAAGTACACCCCTATTTTCTCTAGGTAAAGATACCCAAAGATTTGAGCTAATTCTTCTTATCCAAATTGTATAAAAGACATCACTCTCTGATAACAACAATATTCATGATATTTTGTACTTTAAGTGCTGATGTTCTTTGATTAATGAGCATCTAAGGTGTCCTATACAGTACAGTTTACTGGGATTAAAAAGCATAATTAAGCAATATCTATAGTTTACTAGGAAAAGGAAGTGGACAATGCTACAACGATTCCTTCTAGAATCTCATTTCCATTTCTAATCATTGAACTATGAATAAATATTTGCTTATGCTTAGAAGGTCTGTAAAATTCTGGTTTCTAACGAGTTTGACCCCTTGCTTCTATTAGTACTATCTGGTATGTAAATTAGGACATTCTTGTTAAAAGAAAATTTTAAGAATACTACACTATTAGGACTAAAGAGATGGCTCAGTGGCTAAGAATACTTGTTGTTCTTTCAGAAGATCCAGATTTGATTCCCAGCACTCATATGGCAGCTAACAACTATCCATAACTCCAGTTCCAGGGAATCCAACACCCTCTTCTGGCCTTCACGGGACATTGCCTGACAGAGGCACACTTACATACATGCAGGCAAAACACTCACACATGTAAAATTTAAAAAAATTTAAATGATTAAAAAACTATGATTTTATGCAATTTTTCTATAACATGTTTTTTATTTACTTTTCCAAACTAAATGCAGACAATGGAGGCCTGGCTTTTGATGTTTTAGGGGGAGGTCAAGACTCTATCAGGGTTGTTTGTGTGATATTCTTTATTAAAACTCTGTCATTTCTAGTCAACCACAGCTGGCTGAATAATCAGCTGTGATTAGCAAGAAACCAGCACCACTAAAGTGAACTATTCTGTGCTTTACATGGACATGAAAGGATGGAAAGGTATTTCTGCTGTCTGGGAAGGTGTTCACCATTTGTCTTTTTTTCAATGTAGAGCCTGGGAGAGAGAGACCAACTCAGTCTTTTGTATGAGGTGCCCTTGGGCAAGGTTAGGACCCAGATGACATCCCATTGGGTGGTCATAGCAGCCTTCCAAGTCCCCTCTATTATGGAATTGCTTCCATCTGTGAAGAGGTCAGCATCTCCTTCAAGTAAGGGGTGACTCAGGAGTCTGGGTGACTGGCCTTGGGTATGATCAGGCATCAGGGTCACTGGGCTGAGGCTGAGAAGGTGAGACGGGGTTGATTAAGGAGCAGATTCTGGTACATTCATCTGCCATTTGCACCCTGGAGGAGGGTCTCCATTGCATGGGGGGCAGGGGTAAAGGTTAAGTCTTGGTCCAAAATGAGCTTGTAAGCCTCCTTCACCAGTAGGACGGCAGCCATTCTGGCATGCAGACAGGAAGGCTCTTGGATAAGTGTGCTACTGGCCTTTGTCAGGGTCCCAAGTCTTTGTCAAGCCCCACCCCAGCTTCATGAATGAAAAAGTGACAAGACCAAAGCTGGGGCTTGGCTTTGTGCCTTCTCAGGTTTTGAAAAGCTCATTTGGGGCCTTGCTATTCAGTGAAGCCCAGGATTCCAAACTGGCAACATCTTGCTGCCTCCAGGAACTGGCATACCTGTTGTGTAGTCTGGGACATGGGGATCTGAAGGATGGCTTTCTTTCAGGCGGCAGCAAGGGTCCTCTTACCTCAAGAGACTTTGCATCCCAAGTAGGAGACTTCCAACTGGCAAAGTTTTCTTCCCAGAGACATGGCACCTCAGGGTGCCATGGAGCAGGTCTTGGGTATCTCATAGGAAGGGGTCTAGGTCAGTAGCAGTTACCTGAATATTGTCCATATATTGGAGCAGTGTCGATTTAGGATTGACAGGTGCTGAAGCTCGTCAAGTCCTTTTGAAGGGCTTTTCTGAACAGCTTGGGGGAAATTTTGACTGAGTAACAGAGACCATATTTACTGCTCAGGTGTTCTCTGGGGCCAGTGGATCAAAAGGGTTCCTACAAACATTCGAGGAATGCCCAATAGACTCCTCAGGCCCGTGAAGAACCCCTTGGATAGACTTGTGGGCTTTAGGCTGCCCCCGCCCCAGTGTCCACTAGAAAAATCTAGTGAAAAGTGTCCAATGTTAGGGAGAAGTCAGAACCCAAGGCTTCTCAGAAAACAGAGGAATGGGCCCTATGCTGGGCCCTATGGCCCTGTGGCTGTCCTGAGGTCTAACCTGGGACCCTGGAACCCAGGTCCTGGATCCCCTGGCCACTGACTGGAACCAAAAATAGTAGGGGCAGAGAGACCCTCAGCTCTTGGGAGGGCTTTTCAAGGTACCTAGAGGCCGCAGCAGAGCAGCTCCTGTGTGACCACCTCAGTCATAGGTCCTGTATGTCCTCCCTTGGGGGCCCTGGCATGACTGGGACTCAGAGCAGAAGGTACATGAGGAGGAGGACTGGAGTTTGGCAGGCTACCTTTACACATTCATATTGTCTGTCTTGAGCAAGTAACACAGCTCTGAGTAGCTGGCATGGACGGAGATACTCATGGACTCTCTTTTGCACTTCAGCTGGGGGTGATCGGGGGTACCGATCTGCCCACTGTCAACACGGCCAATGTGGAGAAAGGTTGTGGTGGGTGTCTTAGAGTTCAGGGCACTGCCAGCACATACAGGAACCCATAGAACAGCCGTGGCTTCACAGCAACCTTAAGTCAGGCCCCCAGGGACAAGTGCCTCGGTAGACGGAGATGCTGCAGCAGCCCTTGAGTAAACAGAACAAAGGAGGAAGGACCCTGAAGATCACTGGATCACATCAGCATTAACAATCACTCAGGGCTTGTTCGTTTGCTTGTTTTCTCATTTTAACGTCCCCCAGATCCATTCACGGGAAGTGTGAGGAGACTGGGGACGCCGCCAGGATGGAAGGGAGGGGGCATCAAGAGTGGCACTGAGGTCGCCACGTCACCCTATTTCATGACTTTTCATTAGTTTACAGTCAGTCCTGATCAGGCGAGCAGGACTATGAGGTGAGAAAGTCTTGGACAAAGAAGAGATGGAAGCATCAACCCCCAGCTCAGACGAGACCAGAAGTACAGGGCGGCGGGAACAGCAGCTTCATGCCTCGCCTTCTCACAAGGAGAGTTATTTACGGCTTTTACATTTTTTTTTTCACTGGCAGATATTTCATGTAATGGTTAAATTGACTTGGATTGGTCATTATTACACAGCTGGGACGGTACAGGCCATCAGTCCTCATTCCCCTTTAAAGAGTGTAATCTCATTTTAAACAGAAACATTTTTCAGTAAAAAAAAATCATCATTCCTCTTTCTGTCTTATGATGAAATCCAACTAAAATTAAAACAAAGTAAACATTTTTTCCAGTCTTTTACAATTTGCTATATACCTTCAAGTCGGATTTTCTGTTTCCTTTCATATTCTGGTACAAGCAGGCATTTTAACTTTGCACATTTTTTTTCCTCTCGTTTTTCATTAACACTTTAAACTTGAGGCTTTTCCCACACCGTGTCCCATCCCCCTGGGTCCCAAATATGCCAGTCTTATTTCCCTGCCTTTCCTTTGAGATCCTGAGGATCATATCTGAGAACAGAGGGGGGATGACCAAGAGAATATTCTGAAATGACAAAAAATGAGTGGGCTGGTTTTTTTCTAGTAATAAGGCAGAGTAGAACAGCATTTCCTTAGAACAGTCATTCAGCAATAAATGTCATGCCATGCCCTCAGAAACATGAAGAAAAGAGTACAAGGAAGATGATCGTAGAGAGTTCATCACCCACCCTAACATCCAGGAACACTACCTTAAGAGAGAAGATGAATAATCCCAGGCTGTGGCTGTCTAGTCTTACTGAAACCTTTTCATTTTTCCTTTTCTCTCACCAAGACAGAAGAGGCAGGGGACAGGCTCCAGTGGGCTGTGTCTTGGCTGCAAACCCCAAGCTGCATTGCATCTCCTCTCCCTTTACTTGAGAGATAGGGAAGGAACTCAGAAGCAAGATGTCAGTTGGAAAGAAGACAAACAGAGCATTAGTTTTTCTCTGGGACATTAACAGACCATCAGGTTCCATCAACCACAAAGTTATGAGTGTGTAACTCCAAGGTAAAACCAATACAAAGAAAAAATGGCAGGAAGATTGATGCTTAACAGGGAAAGGCTGACTGTGGGCTTTTGCTTCAGGAAGCAGCAATTGGAGCCCAAAGAAAAGACCTGCGGACCACACATGGCAGAGAAAAACCTTCAAGAAAAGCCATGAGGTCAGGTGTGGACAGGCCCAGGCAAAGGGGAGGAGTACCCCAAGCGGGGAGGTACTGGTTCAGTAGGGTGCCTGTCAGCATCTGTGACAGAGGGAGAGAGAGAGAGAGAGAGAGAGAGAGAGAGAGAGAGAGAGAGAGAGAGAGGAGAGAAACAGAAAGCTGCTGTAAAGTAGGCACAGGATTTAAAAGGAAAGATGGACAATTGAGACAAACAAGGCATACTCTCATGCCACAATAGACAAGACAAAAGAAAGGAACACCCAGATAGACACTGTCCAGAGCAGAACTTGCTTCATCCATCAGTTTGTTCTGAGGCACCCAGATTTAAATGCTTCTAACAATAGGTGGATTCTAAAATGTCACCACTTAGTCATATGAAGTCACTAGAGCTGGTTGCAACCTCTTCTAACTCTATAGCCTCCATCGGATCCCCAGCTTGTGCCATGTTGCCTGCAATCATGTATGGCCAACATGAATTAGTATACTGAACTGTCAAGTACTCATTCATACACAATCATTCATGTACACAAAACAAAAATGAACAGAGTAGCCAGTTTCCAGTGGTTCACCAGGTTATTACCAGATAACCTTCCCAGTCAACATCTTGACCATTGAGAAAGGCCAGAGGAGGGTCTTTGTTGTGACCTCATTCCCAGTATTAATGACCAGACCAGACCAGAATGGAGCTCTAGAACTTATCTCCTACGAGGATCAGAAGGGCTCTATGAGTTTGGGTTCTGGGGTCATACAACAGTCATTCCAGGATTCTCTGGCTCTGAAGTGAGAGTCACAGGGCCCTAGACTGTCCCAGGGATCACCCCCCCTGAAACAATTCACCAAACCAGGGAGATCTGGAGCGAGACTGAACCCCTTAGTGGAGATCTCACTTGGGCCCTACAAAAATGTAATTACAAGTATGAAGAAGAGAGAAACACCACGTGGTGATAGTCAAATTAAAAGTCCTTTAGTAATAGCCAGCAGTCAAGAGGGTCTATTGCCAGAAAGAACTCTCAATCCCAAGGAGAAGCAACAATTACATCATGCCAGGGGCAAAGTCAATAACCATAGTTATGTCACAACATCATAGTTAATACCAAACCAGAGGCAGGTCAATTAATAAAGAAGTTTTCCATTAACAAAAAGGTTCTAGTTAGGATGATCTCCCACCCCACATCTTGTTCTCCTTCCAGCCAGGGGCATAAGCTCACTCTTGCTCTTAGCACCCAGACCCCTGGACTACCCCTCAGTCCCGACCCACCCACTTTGTCCTGACCCCCACACTCAGGTCAGCTCAGTTTTTCAGTCTAGTTGTCAGAATCTTCACAGGCTGTTCCCACCCTCATCTTCCCTCTGGCTGCCCTAGACCAGACATTGACCCTGGCTGTCCCCTCCCCCAGCCTGCCTTGGATTCCTGTGAGCAACATGTTGTACTGGCACATAGGATCCAACGCACTGCTTTTCCACTCCCTTCCACCTGAGCAACTCCATTCTCCCCCATCTCGCATCCTGCTCTCCTTCTAGCTTGGGCACAAGCCCCGTCTTGCTCTTAGCACCCAGATGTGCACCCAGATGTCTGGACTACCCTCTTAGTCCAGACCCACCCGTGGCATTCTGATCCCCCTTTCTCAGACCAGCTAAACTTTTCAGTCTAGTTCGTTAGAGCCTTCAGAGGCTGTCTCCACAACAACAATTCCTGAGATCAGCCTTCTATCCTGGTAGTGCCCACTCCCAACTTGCCTTGGATTCCGGAGACTAGCCTTTGTGCCCCGTTAATCAGATCCTGCCCACTGAGGCTCCACTCCCCTACCACCACAAGAACACCAAGTTTCCCCACCCCACACCCTGTTCTAGCCATGGGCACAGGAACACTTTTACCTGTAGTCCCTGAGTTCTCTGGACTGCCCTCTTACTGCCTGGCTGTGAGCGCCCCGGATCTCACCATGCCCATCCCCCTACACTGATACCATCTGCAGCACCTCCCACTGCTGTGTGCTAAGCTTCTGGGCCCTTTAGTGGGGGCCCAAACCTTTGAAGACTGCCCAAGAAAGCCTGAATTCCACCTCTGCCTAACAATCTTTCCAAATTGTGCTGTGCCTGCTGGCTAGAGGGCCCCAGATCTTAAGAGAGAGCCTGAGAACCAGAGGTAATTTTGTACCTCTGAGGGAACTCCTGAGCAGCTGGACTAGAGCCATCTGGTCTCACCAAAAGAAAACAAAGTCACATGAAGTATACAAACAAAATCAAACTTCAACTCAATAAAGAAAGGCTTGAGTCTCACATCAGAATCACAAAAAATAAAAGAAATCCACATGCCAAGATCACAGCAAAAGAATAATAATATGAAAAACCCAAATAGTATGTTGCCATCAAATATTACCAGTCCTACAGAAGAGCTCTACATTGAGAACCCCATAGAGATAATCCAGGACACAGAATTTAAAAGAAGAAAGAACAATTATAAACATGATGAAAGAATTCAGTGATTTTCAAGAACACACCAGCAAACAACTCACAGAGCTAAAAGAAGATAGCTCTGACTGGATTCACAAAAAAAGATAGACATACTGAAGAAAACCCAGGCTAAAATGAAGAAGGAAGTAAAGAACTCACTCAGTAAGCCAACTTGAAAGAAGAGAAAGCTTCACCAATAGAATGGATGAAACAGAAAACAGAATATCAAGACTGGATGACAAAGTTGAAGAATATGAGAAAAATTTTAAAACACGGGAATGGAATATGCAGAAAATGAGGGACATCATGAAAAGAACAAATGGATGTATTATAAGCGTAGAGGAAGGAGTAGAATCTCAAAATGATGGTAGTGACCAGATCTTCAACCAGACTGTAGAAGAAAATTTCCCCAAATGAAGGAAAGACATTCCCATACAAATACAAGAAGCACATAGAACACCAAATAGGACCAGAAAAGAAACTCCCCACAGCATCTCACAGTAAAAACATTAATTGTACAGAACAAAGATAAAATACTGAAAGCTGCAAAAGAAAACAATAAGTCACATATAAAGGAAAACCCATCAGAATAACAGCTGATTATTTAATGCAAACTATGAAAGCCAGAGGAGCCTGGACAAAAGTATTCCCAGTTCTCAATGACCTTAGATGCCAACCTAGAATACTTTACTGAGCAAAAATGTTGATTATAGTTGAAGGGGAAAGAAAAATCTCCCATGACATGAATAGGCTGAAAGAATTCATGTCTAGAAAACAAGCACTTCAGAGAATACTTGAAGCAATACAAAGAGCTGAAGAAAGGAATGACTACAGCCAAGGGGAACAGAAAGAAATTAAATGAAGATATAATTAAAGAACCACAAAGTTAGACCAAACAGAAATTAAAATGATGTAATCAGTACACAACTTTTAATAAAAACTTTAAATGTCAATGGACTGAACTCCCCAGTCAAAAGATAAAGACCAGTTGAGTGGATCAAGAATCAAAATTAATCTCTTTGTTCTATGTTAGAAACCCATCTCACCTCTAAGGAGATGCACTACCTTAAGGTGAAAGGATAGAAAAAAAATTCCAAGCAAATGGCACTAAGAAGTCATCAGGCATTGCCATTCTAATATCTGACAAAATGGACTTCAAACTAAAACTAATCAGAGGAGATAAAGAAGGTCACTTCCTTCTGATCAAAGGAACAATTAACCAAGAAAATATTACAATCATGAACACAAATGCACTAAACTCTGGTGCACCCAACTTCATAAAATCAATACTTCGGGACTTTAAGACACCAATTCATCTCAACTCATTAATAGGAGAAGACTTCAACACCCCACTGTCTCCATTAGACAGGTCGGCTGGACAGAAAATAAACAGAGAGGTATCTGAATTAAACAATACCATACATCAAATGGACCTGACATCTACCAAATACTCCACCCAAGTACCAAAGAATACACATTCTATTGGCAGCCCATGGAACTTTCTTTGTGTTCCACATCCTGGGACACAAAACCAACCTCAATACAAACACAAAAAATTGAAATAATTCCATGCAAAAATTCTCAACAAAATACTTGCAAACTGCATACAGACACATATATCAAAAAGATCGTCCACCATGATCAAGTTGGCTTTATCCCAGAGACAGAGGGGTGGTACAACATACATTGTCAATAAATGTCATAAAGCATATAAAGGCAAAAATCACATGGTCATCTCAATAGATGCATAAAAGTCCTTTGATGAAATTCAACACACAGTTATGTTAAAAGTCCAAGAGAGAATTGGACCGGAGGGAACATACCTCAACATAATTAAAGCTATATACAGAAAACCCACAGCTAACATCATTCTAAATGGAGAAAAACTGGAAGCATTCCCATTAAAATCAGGAACCAGACAAGGCTGTCCACTGTCTGTACTACTTTTTAAATACAGTGCTGGAAACTCTTGCTAGGCCAATAAGACAGGAGAAGGAGGTTAAAGGAGCACCCAATTAAAGAAGTCAAATTATCCCTTTTTGCAAATGACATGGTATTATACCTAAGAGCTACCAAAAAGTACACCCGAACATTCCTAGAAATGATTAACACTTTCAGTAAAGTGGCAAGGACAAAATTAATCTACAAAAATCAGTAGCCTTTCTATACACCAATAACAAGCAATTGGAGAAAGAGTACAAGGAGAACCTCCCACTCACAGTAACCTCCAAAAAGTAAAATATCTTTGAATAAACCTGACCAAAGACATTAAAGAGCTCTACAATGAAAATTTTAGATCTGTAAAGAAAGAGATTAATGAGGACACCAGAAGATGGGAGGACATATCCCATGCTCATGGATTGGAGGAGTTAATATTGTGAAAATGATCATATTACCAAAAGCAACATATATAGTCAATACAATCTCAATCAAAATTCCCGTGACATTCTTCACAAAATTAGAAAAAAAAATCCTGAAATTCATATGGAAGCACAAAAGACCCTGGATGGCCAAAGCAACCCTGAGCACAAAGAACAATGCAGAGGGGATTACTACACCAGACTTCAAACTATGTTACAGAGCTATAGTCATAAAAATAGCATGGAACTGGCACAAAAATAGACCTGTAGACCAATGGAAGATTCAAACATAAGTACACACAAGTTCAGTCACCTAACATTTGACAAAGGGGCCAAGATCACTCACTGGAGGAAAGACAGCATCTTCAACAAATGGTGCCTGCAAAATTGGATCCCCATCTATAGAAGAATGAAACTAGAGCCTTTTCTTTCACCTTGCACAAATGGATCAAAGACCTCAATGTTGAACATGTTAGAAGAAAACATTGGCAGTAACCTACAAGATATAGGTATAGGAAAGGACTTTCTAAATCAGACAGCAGTTGCTCAGGAATTAAGGTCAAGAATCAACAAGAGGGGCCTCATTAAACTAAAAACCTTCTGTACAGCGAAAAAACAACAACCAAGGAAGTGAAAATCCACAGAGAGAAAATCTTCACCAGTGACACATCTGACAGAGGTTTAACATCCAGGATCTATAAAGAACTCAAAAAACAAAGAATCCAGAAAACGAGTGACCCAATTAAAAGATAGGCTAAGGATCTGAGCAGAGTTCTCAAACGAAAAAACAAAGATGGCTGAGAAGCATCTTTAAAGTATTCAGCATCATTAATAATTAGGGAAATGCAAATTAAAACCACTTTAAGATTTCATCTTACCCCAGTCAGATCAAGAGAAAAAATGACACCAACTGCTGGAGAGGATGTGGGGGAAAGGACGCTCATCTTCTGCTGGTGAGATTGTAAACTCCCGCAGCCCTATGGAAAGCACTATCAAGAACTCTTTAAAAACTGAAAATGAATCTACCATTTGACCCGGTAACACCACTCCTTGGCATATACCCAAAGGACTCATCCTATTGTAGAGATACTTGTACATCTGTGTTTGTTGCTGCTCTTTTCACAATAGCTAAGAGATGGAAGCAACCTGTGTCCCTCAGCTGATGAGTGGATAATGAAAATGTGATACATTTACACAGTGGAGTTCTACTCAGTGGTAAAGAAAGAGTAAATCATGACATTTGCAGGGAAATGGATGGAACTAGAAATTGTTATGCTAAGTGAAGTAACACAGAACAGAAAAACAAACAATGTATGTTCTCCCTCATTTGTGGATCCTAGCACCACACCTTTACATGTGAGTATGTATCCTGATGGAACTGTGGGAACCAGGACAATGAAGAGAAATCAGGGCCAAAGGAAAGAAAGAACCTAAGAAAGAAGAATAATAGGAGACAGGGGTTACTAAGGGAGACATAGATAAAAGGGGGATATTTAAAGGGGAAGGCGGAGGGAGGGTTATACAAGGAACTCTGGAGATAACGGGAAAGAAGGAGCTTAAGAGAAACGGAGCCGTAGGAGACTGGTACTATCAAAGGAGAAATGGGGAAATTGGGACAGTTTAAATGTGAAGGCATGGAGGAAGGGCTAGAGAGAGAGAGAGAAGGGGAGGGGGAGGAGAGGGGAGAGGAATAAATGACGCCTAGCTAGTATAAAACACCAGAGGGAATCATGTTACTCTAACAACCTAATGACAAATTCCACATACAGTATCTCTACATGAGCTCATGTGCATAACTGAAGACTATGTAACAAGAAACAGACAGACAGGAGAAACCTTCCTTTGGGTTGTTGGCCAGGGTAGTCTAAGAGACTCCCAAAATTACACAGGCTATTGCCACAGACCTTGATCGCCTCCCAGAACTTGAAGGGAAGACCCTATTACTGAAGACAGGACATACCTCACAGACCAGATTTAAATCAATGAAATTGGAACTGACCTTGAAGCTACTTCCCCTGAAGGCTAGCTCTCATAGCTCTGGAAAGCACTATGCAAGCAGCCAAGGGATGCTCAATGATGGCCCAACACCAGATTCATACTAAATAATCACATCAATGATCAGCACAGCACTCAACACTGGTGCAGGAGTGGCACTTTTATCTTGGTGCCAATCAACGGCAACCTAATTGGTCTTAGAGCCCACCACATGGCTGAAGAGGTCATAGATCTTAGAAAAATCTCCAAGTCTGTCACATCCCTAGGCTAATGTAACTTCTAAGTGCAAAACATGTATCCTTCTTTATACAGTCAAGTATCCCAGTCACCACTCATCAAAGCAGCTTCTGTTGCACCAGACAGAGACGACTAAAGAGTACCACAGCTGGTCACACACAGACATGAATTTGTCCATGAACTGTCTGTGAATTCCCCATGGCTAAGTGACACATCTACAGCCAAGGCTCATGCAACATGGAACAGGGGTAGAGAGGACACTAATGAATCAGCTCTCACTAATGAAGCCCCTCATGCAACAGAGGGCCAGGAACACAAAAGGTCACTAATGGCCAAGAATGGAGATTAGGAATCTTCAGGTGTGGATCCCTGGAAGGACTCCTATATGAAGCTTCACTCACCCAAAGCTCAAGGACCATTGTGGAAGAGTGGGCAGAAAGATTGTAACAGCCAGTGAAGAGGTCCATGACCATATGGAAACAGGATCCTAAAAGCTCCTAGGACTCTGCCTATATGAATCTACAGCAGTGGTTTCAGCATGCTCAAGACCCATGCAAGGTCAAGCAGACATAAAAACCCAACATTTCCCAACATGGAAATGGTAGCAGACCCCAGTCTTTGCTTGAAGAAATATTGGCAACTGATTACTGTTGGGTAATTACTGTCCTTCCTAAAGTGAGGGACTCCAGGTAAGCTGACTAGACCTCAGTGCATGAACCTGCACTGAGGAACCTGCACTGCGGACACTAACTTGACACAATAGACCTTAACACATATGAAAGAATATATGGATTCTTGTTGGGGGACTATGTGGAGGTGCTGATGGGAAAGGGGATATAAAGATGATTATGATTGATTGAGATATTCTATATGAAATACACAATGATGCAATTTTTTAAAACCAAAATAAATAAATAAATTTATTTGAATAAAGTTTCAGTTAGGAAAAACAAGTTTCTCGGAATTGCAGAAATAATGGGCTCCATTCTGTGCAGCTGGAAGAGATCAGCTAGTTGGAAGTTTCCCAGTATTGTAGAAACAATATACTTCCCCTGAGAGTGCAGGTGCAGCCTTCATGGGACCAGTTCTAGCTGTGGTTTTGATGCCCTTTTCTGGCGGCCAAGGCAGGCATTCTGGACATGTAGTCCACATACTTCATACAGGAAAAACACTCATATACATAAACATAAACAAATACATCTTTAAAACAATAACAACACATGAAATCAGAGTTAGTTCTTTGCAAAAATAAGCGAAACTGAAAGCTAATCTAACCAAAAGAGAGAGAAAAGCCATATTAGTAAAATTAGAAGGAGGGAATGTTTCATTGCAATGAAACCCAGAGTATCATTAAGGAATACTTTGAAATTTATATTCCGAAGTATTGGAAGATCTAGAAGGAATAAATAAATTCCTCGGCATATTTAAACTGCCCAAATTAACAGAAATGATTTAAACAGATTCATAAGCAATGAAATTGGAACAGTAATAAGAAGTCTCCCAACTAATCCCAGAAATCAGGAGGCAGAGGCAGGTGGATCTCTGTGAGACCAGGGTCAGTCTGATCTAGATAGTGACTTCCAGGCCTGCTGGGGCTACAGGGAGACCCTGCCCAATAAAAATTAGCATTAAAAATCAGTAGCTTTTCTAAACACCTTCTGAACCACTGTCCCACTCCATTCATTTCCCGATAGCGATCTGCCCAGCATGGCTCCCAGCAGCTCTGGGTGCTTTAGAGAGGAGAGGTTTTTCTGTAGTCTGCGATGTTTTCCTTCTTCCTTTCTCTATTTTGTGTGTGTGTGTGGGGGGGTGTTTGAGTGTGTGTGTGTGTGTGTGTCTGGGTGTGTGTGTGTGTGTCTGGGTGTGTGTGTGTGTGTGTGTCTGATGTATGCTTGAGTGACCACCTTTGCAGGAGCATGTGGAGGCCAGAGGAGAGGCAGATGTTGGACATCCTGCTGTATTGCTCTCTGCCTTATTTCTTTGGAACTTAATCTGAAACTTGGTCATTCATCTAGATTGACTGGCTACTACTACGCTCCTGGGATCCACCTGTCTCTACTCTCCTATGCTGGAGTTATAAGCATGCATGACCATTCCCTGATTTTGTGTGGGTGCTGTGTATTTGAACTCAGATCATCATGCCTGCACAGCATGAGCTCTTATCAGCTAAGCCAACTACCTGAGCCTTCAATGTGCTTCTAAGCACAAATTTAAAAATGAGGGAGCAAATACAAATGGGAAAACACAATCCATCGGGAGACCTGCCAGCACACCAGTCCTGACCACGGCCATCTAGATTGGTGGCTGCACTGAGTGGCGGCTGTGGCTCCCTTGATCTCACTGTTCAGATACACACAGCACTCACTATGTTTCAGGAAGAGTCCGTAGCTATGACTGCAGCATCTTGGCTCTCACAGCAACCCAGGAAGGTAGAAACCATGCAATTCCAGTTTATGTATAAAAGGAAAAGAGAGAGGCAAGACAATTTCCCAAGGCCACAGAGACTCACCAATGGTAAAGCCTGACTTTGAGCCCCTAGGGTCAGCTCACAGCAGGTCCAGCTATGGCAGACTCAATGTCCTTTGATAGACACTGTCACTGCTGCAGTGAGACAAACCAAAGCCGCTTTTCCTTCTTCCTCCAGCAGGTGGCAGCAGAGCCCAGAGCAAAGTGTGCACCTGTTCAGCCGGGCCCTTGGTTTGCCTGGAGATAGAACTGGCACCTGCTCAAGAGAGATGCTTTCTCCTTCCCTGAATCCAAGCAGAGGTTCAAAACTGGGAGAGATCCTGGGCTACCGTCATTCTGTCAAAAGAACATCAGCACTTGATCCTATCTATCTATCTATCTATCATCTATCTATCTATCATCTGCCTAGATATATTAAAGATATATTGTATGAAATTTACAAAAATGCAATTTAAAAAAGGTCTGCAAAGAATCCCACTGGGTTTCAGGACAGTTGACCTCTTGTGGTTCTGGATCTTAAATTGGATCATACACAGCTTCCCTTTCAGGAAGTTCCCGGTTCCCCAGGATTAAATGACCCAGAAGTTACTACCTTTGGAGAACACCCAACAAATCAAACACATACTCAAGGAGAAACTATCTTGAATCCTGAAGCTAGGAAGTGTCAGAGCTGGGATGGAACCCTGGGCTTAGCTGACCCCAAAATGTGTGATCTTTTCAGCAAGCCACAGTTGTGGGTTACCATAAGTCCCATGCAGATGTAGAGTTAGAGGTGAAGGATCTTGGTCACAGGAGATTATATTCTAATGTAGAGCAGATGGCAGAAGCCCAAACATTATGGAGATAGAAAGAGCTCTTCCAAGGCCAGTCCAGGGGCGGTAGGAGTCCAAATGTAGATTACAGTAACATATGCCATCTTCAAATAGGGGTCTGGTCCAGTGTAGGGTTCTGTATCTGAGTCACTCAAGACACACAGAGAGTATCTGGCCCTCTGTATCACCCATAACTGCTATGAGTCTGACACACTTTAATCCTCAAGTGAGCATTTGACAAAAGGATGAAGGAGAAGAAGACAAGAGCCTATGACAAAAGCCAGGTGGATCAAGGCAGGCTTTTCAGGTGAGCAGAGATGTGGGCTGGCCTGGGGATTACCAGGTAGAAAAGAGAGCCTAATGTATTCCAGGTACATGAAAAGGAAGGATGGGTGGACCTTCCATTCAGTCATAACCTACAGACTCAGTGTGTTTGTATCACACACAATATCCATGTAATCCACCTAACACATATATGCAATATCTCGCCCCCAGTGATGGGGGGAGAGTTGGAGCTTCACGGCGAGTAACTACAGATTAGCTTTTGTCAACTTGACACAAGCTAGAGTCACCTGGGAAGAATTTAATTTTCAAGATCAGATTGGCCTGTGAGCATGGCTATGAGGCATTGTCTTGATTGTTAATTGATGTTGGGCAGGACCCAGCCCACTACGGGCAATGTCATTTCTGGGCAGATGGGCCTAAGCTGTATAAAAAAGGTAACTGAGCAAGGCAGAGGAAGCAAGTCCGTAAGCAGTGTCCCTCCATGGTCTCTGCCTCAGTTCCTGCTCCAGGTTCCTGCCTTGAGTTTCTATCCTAAATTCCTTCAGTGATGAACTGTGACATGGACATGGAAGATAGAATAACCCTTTCTTCCACAAGTTGCTTTTGGCAGTGTTTTATCACAGCAACAAATAATAACCATAACAGGGGCTGGAGAGATGGCTCAGTGGTTAAGAGCACTGGCTGCTCTTGCAGAGGAACCAAATTCACTCATATGGAGATTAACAACTGTCCATAACTCCAGTTCCAGGAGATCTGACATCCTCTTCTGGCCTCTCACAAAGGTGGGGCACTTAACAAACACACAGGCAAAACACCTCATACACATGATATAAAAATATATTAAAGTTTTAAATTAAGAATGTGAATAGAACAGCAAGATTGTTCTTGTCTGACCTGTTTGCTTTCTGTAAATGCTTGGGTGACCCTCTGATTCCCATGAACATGGGGTTGAGATTGTAGAAACTGAAAGAAACAGTAGTGGCCTATCCTCAGTGACCTGTCTGAAGATGTTCCTCGGGTACCTGAAAAATGCTGCTTTTCCTGCCCAATGAGAGACAGCTATCGTGAGGCTCACTCAGTGCACTAGGAGTCGGATTGATTTCAAGAACTCCTAATAAAACAGGATGATTATGTCACAGTGCCATGATCATTTGTGAAATGTTTACTCCTGGAGCCTTCCATCTGAAGACAGCAGCTGACTGTGGGGAACTGAAACTTTAAGAAGTGGAGTCGAGAAAAAGGAAATGGCTGTGGTTGGGCCTGAACCATACAGATCCCAGGGCTAGGGTACAAGATGGCCCCTCTCAGTTCTGGCCTCCTCGGAAAGGCTGGCCTTGCACCTCCTCTCGGCTCCTCAGTCACCATCCTGCCTTTCAGACTCACCTCCCCAGCCACCTTTCCATGCTCTCTTCCCCAACTGCCTGTGAATCAGGCTGAGGTGTTGGGCCTCTAGGCTGCATGTTCCCTGTGGGGTCTTGGCACTGAAACATCCCACTCAATAACTGATCTGAATAATAGCCCACTCCTGGCCATGGAGACCCCAGTTGCTCTCTACAGCTCAAAACACCATGCCATAGTTGGGACCTCAAATGTCTCTCAAAGATCCAGGCCTGTGGTGCCACTGGGAGCTGATGGAACCTCAAAGAGATGTTGTCTAACAGGAAATTAGTTTACTGGGGATGTGCACAGCCTCTTCCTGTCTCTCTCTGTCTCTGTGCTTCCCAGTTGGCCATGAGCTCAACATCTTTTGCTAAATGATCCCACCCTAATTTACTGAGCCACCACAGGTCCAAAGACAATAGGACCAACACACCATGGACTGAAACCTCTAAAATCACAAGCTGAACTAAAATTTTCCTCCTGATAAGTTTATTTATCTCAGGTATTTTGACACAGTATCATAAAGCCAACAGCCATCATTGTGCTGGATAATTTCAGTCATCAACTTGGGACACCTGGGTGGAGGGACCATCAACTGAGGAATTTCCTCCATTGGATTGTACTATGGCTATGTCTGTGGGGCATTTTCTTGATTATTGTGTGATGTGGGAGTGCCCAGCCCATCATGGGTGGTGCTAACCCTGGGAAGGTGGTCCTGAGACTGTTGTATAAGAAAGTAGGCTGAGCACAGGCCAGGAGAACAAGACAGAAAGCAACACTCCTTCGTGGTCTGGGTTTCAGCTGCTACCCTGACCTCCTGCCTTGGCTTCCCTCCATAATGAACTCTAGGTTGAAGATAAAATAAACCCCTTCAGTGTTTTGTCACAGCAAAAGAAAGTTAACTAGAACTCCATCATAGTGCATAACAGCCTCCTCTATTGTGATGACTTTGGTCTTTCTTCTCTATTAAGTCAATGGGACAGTTGAAAGTACAGGAGCTACCCAGTACTTGGTATATGGGTGGAGGAGGTTCAGTTCAAGGTCATCCTTGGCTACATAGTGAGTTCCAGGTCAGGTTGGGCTACATTTTTTAAAGATCAGACAAGAGAAAGAGCTAATATAAGAGATATTGTAGAGTCTATGCTAAATTCAAATCCCAGCTCTGGGCCGGGCATGGTGGTACACACCTTTAGTCCTAGCACTCAGGACGCAGAGACAGGTGGATCTCTGCGAGTTCAGGGCCAGCCTGGTCAACATAGCAAGTTACAGACAAGCTGGGAGACCTTATCTCAAAAAGACCAAAAAAAAAAAAAATGCATCCCAGTTCTGTCATGTACTGACTGTGAGAACCTGGGACTTTATTAAAGCCTCTAGAAGAACACTCATGGGACTGAAAAGGCCGAGTCAGCTTGCTGAGGCTCCGAGGGCGGTGACAGCACGCAGCAGTGCTCCCTCGGGCTCTGTCATGACATCGTTCTCAAAGACCAGGTTTATTCAATCCACTCTTCTGTCTTGGAATGTTTTTCATTCTGTGTTATTCCCGTTCCCATTCTTCCTCCTCCTCCTCTCCCTTCTCTCTCCCCTCCTCACACTCCCACAGGTGTTATTCACATTTGCACTGAACCAATGGTCTGTCCCCAGCACTTCCCTCCATGTCCAGGCTGTGTGTGTCCCAGCATCTGTGGCATGAATGACTTTTTTCACTAAAATAACAATGGTGCATATTGGAAATGACACACTGGACAGACGTATTGACATATTGACACACTGGACAGACGTATTGACATATTGACACACTGGACAGACGTATTGACATATTGACACACTGGACAGACGTTTTGGAAGATGCTGTGTCTGAGGATGTCCAAGGGAACAGAGTACCATTACATGCCTGTGCAGCAATTGGGTTGGCTGGCTCCAGTCAGGAACTCAATTGGGATTGTGGGTCGGAGTGGATTTTACATATCCCTAGCTTCCTCGCAGCTGCCAGGCTCCTTCTACTGTGACTCAGTCAACAGAATAAACAGCACCACCCTTTAACACTCAGATCTGTGACTCCTGTAGTACTACCTCATGTGCCCAGAGCTGAACGAGGACACAGGGAACCTCTCAAAACCGGAGGACTGCTGAACAGCACGGTGCCAGTGTTCTAAAGGCACTCTCCAGGCTGAGGACATAATTCAATTGGGAGAGTGCTGGTTTAGCAAGAGAGAGGCCTCAGTTCATTCCCAGCACCCCATAAACCAGCATGTGACACACAGGTCTGTAATGCTAGCACTCCTGAGGTAGAAGCAGGACGACCAGGAGTTCAAGGCCATCCTTGACTTCAGCAAGTTCTTTGGCTTTCTGCCAACCCAGAGAACATGAGACTGCCTCATAACAAAAATAACAGCACCTTCAACCCAGACATCCCTGTCTGCCCCTGAACCCATGCCGGAGTCTCTCTGGTTTGCCTAAGGCCCCTGTGTCTCCATCCCCTCAGTCTCCACCAGCACCTCCAGGGGACACCCAGAGACTGCTTGGGAATGCACACACCCTGCTCCATCCCCAGTATCTCCCTGACTGGAAGCTGAACTAGTGAGCCGACACCACACAGCCCTCCGGGTCTCAGTGCCCCCTCCTCTCCTCTACTTCATTCACTTCTGTTCTCTCCAGCACAGCTCCACCTTCAAACACCTCCCAACTTTGTCATGTGGGTGCCCAGATCCTACAACCTGCAGGGCTCTGTGCAGCCACCTCCTCAGGTCTAAAACACTCCAACACCCAGTATTCTCTCTCCCACCACCCTGTCTTGTGGTCTTCCGGTTGAGTCTACACTGTCTGAAGCGATGTATGTGCTCACTAGGGCCTGCCCCCTTTGTTTCCCAGAGAAAAGACTAAGTCTTTCTTGTCCCTTGCATCCAGGGTGCTTACCGTGGTGACTGGCTGAATCTGTAGCCTGTGAATGCATGCATGAACAAGAGTGTCCATGGAAGAAGGCTGTACATGAATGTACACGTATGAGTGGGAGCATGGAGGGTGATTTTGATTGCTGGGCAGGCCTGGGGTACGGGGACAAGGAGTTCACTAAAGTTGAAGTCACCTTGGTCCAGTCTGGCTCTGCCATTCACGAGCTGACTCTTTGGAAGCGCCTGTAAATGTCCACGAGCCTCGGTTTCTCCAGCTGAAACTTGGGTCCTATGTCCCCCACCTCCCTGGACTGGAATGGACATCAAAGGCAGGGGTCAGCGCCTTTCTGGTCCCTGAGGACTCGGGGCCAGGCTGCAGCACCTGACGCCCCCACCAGGTGCCGCCGCGAGAGCACTCAAAGCTACCCGCTCACCAACCTGCAGCTCTGGCCTCTCAAGTTCTGTTCCCGGCTACTGGGCTTTACCGATTCCAACACTCCGTGGGTAACAAGATTCCAGAGAATCCTGCCCCATCTGGCCACCAACACAGCTAGTCTCTCTCGCGTAGATGAGGATGGGGAAAGAATGTGTTAGGCCAGCAGCGCCTCCCCTAATGCGGGGCTCCTGGGCTGGGGAGAGAGGGACGCCCAGGTGCCCTTCCACCCCAGTTTCTTGTTCCTGGCCCGAGTGACTGGGCTCTAACAAGCGCGAGGGTTCTGGACCAAGCCTAACGCTGTCGAGATCCTCTCCACTGCGAGTATAGCCCGTGGGCACCTGCTCGTCCCAACCTGCGAGTTAGCGAAGGATGCCGGGCGAGCGGGATTCCACTGTCCTCCCCCCGCCCCCCGCAACACCGCGCCCCCGCCTCCCACCCCGGCGAGCACGGAGGGAGCACGGGAGCGCGCCCGGAGCAGACGGCCCCGACCCGCGGGCGCTCCGGCGCGGGGCGGGCGCTCCGGGAGGCGGGCGGGGGGGAAGGGAGGGGAGGGACGGGGAAGGAGGGAGGGGCGGGGGCGGGCGGCAGCAGCGCCCCGCGGTCCCCGCGCCTCAAACACTTGCCGCGGTCGCTGGCGCGGAGCGTCGCCCCGCGTCGCGCTGGTGCCTCGCTCCTCCCGCTCGGTGGCTCCCGCGCTCCCCGCGCGTCTCCGGCGCTCAGCGCTGACCCGCGCCCCCGACAGACGCCCCCCAGGGCAGGCTATGTTGATTGCCCCGCCGGGCCCGGCCGGCGGCATCTGCACAGCCCAGCCCGCGGCCCCGGCCACCAGCGGGGACTATGACCCGGAAAGCGCGGCGCTGCCTTGGCCACCTCTTTCTCAGCCTGGGCATGGTCTATCTTCGGATCGGGTAAGCCCCGCGCGCGCCCACTCCGCGCGTGTCGCGGCAAAGTTGGCTGGGCCGGGGAAGGGAGGCTCCTCGCCCGCCGCCACCGCGCGGCTAAGCTTTCTGAGAGGCAGAGCGCGGTGAGGAAGCCCTGGGCGCACAAAGGCCCCCCGCAGCGGACGCCCCAGGAGCGCACACAGCTCCCCAGGCACCAGCCGCGGACCGGCCATCCCGAGGACGTCTGAGTCTGGGAGCCTCCAGAAACAGAGCGGGCTAGCCGGACGCAGCAGTCCGCGGACTCCGGAGGCGGCTAGCTGGTCTGTAGTATCAGTGTTTCCCAGGGACCCCGCAGATCACAAACCCTGCAAGTAGGGCCAGACCACCGAGCCAGGACCGCAGCGGCCCCCAGAGAGCTCAGCTCCTTTGGGAACTCTGCACGATCGCAGCCGCTCTGCAGATAGGGCGCCCCAGGTGGCAAGCAAGGACCTAGAAAGAGGGATGTTCACTGGCAAAAGCATAAATCGCCGTTCGCCCTGGTAATCAGATCCCCTTCGCCAGCCAGGAGGACAGCACTCCTGACAAACAGTACCCAAGAGCGGATTCTAGTCGATAGCTGGAGACCCAGGGAGAGACGCTCTTACGCCAGCACCAAAGGGAAGCTGGACAGCTCGACCCTGAGACCCGGGCTGAGGCCGCTGGGGTGGGCGCCGAGCAGCCAGTAGGTGTGGCAGGCGGCGTTCCTACCCGAAAGTGGGAGCAGGTGGCTCAGGATGCGGCTCGCGCTGTCTTGTGTAGTGGTTGTCTTTGTACTTCCGAGATAATGTGTGTCGCACGGATGGGTGGCTTCGGCCACAGCGCTGGGTCAAGGGGCCACCTTGGCAGGCTTCACACACCTGCTTGTCCACAGCCCCCTCCCACCGCCCGCTGTGAATTCCCGCCGCTTCGGGGAGGGGACGGACCCAAGTCTAGGGGGGCTTGAGCGGCAGAACCTTTGTGTTTTTCCAACGCCACCCCCAGGTTCCCCACTTCCCCAACCCCACCTTTCTAGAGCGGGATTTCACAACCAAGTGTGTACTGAGTGGACTAGGCGGCCTCCAGCCCACCGCGGATCCAGAGGCCGCTTCTGGGCTAGTGAGCTGCCTGCCTGCGGGTGTGTTCTAAGTGTTATTGATTCGCTCGCGTCTGGGTGGCTTTTCCGTTTTGTTTTTTTTGTTTGTTTGTTTGTTTGTTTTGTTTTCTCTTGCTTTAATCTTCATCTTGGCCCCGCGGGTTGCTGCCCCGCGCTCATCCACTCCTCAAGCATCCAGGAAGCTGGTCCAGCCTATTGGCTCTGGCCACCTTAGGCTTTATCTCCTTTTTAATTGCTTATGGGGCGGAGACACAAGGACTGGAGAAAGGAAAAACAGCAGAGAATATCCTCCCTGGCTGCTCTGGGCTCCTGGGCCTCAAGGGCTAGCCTAGGGCCCAGCTGTCCTGGGGAGAAGGGCAGGGGTCAGGAGGGCGTGGCCTTCAGCCTAAAAGCTGCCCGCTAGGACATCTGGGGAAGGTCCCAGTTAGGAGATGCAGTAACTTTAGACCAGCTCTGAGGTTCCGTCCATAAAATGAACCTGAAGAGTAAGGTATCAAAGTCCTTCTAAGTTTCCCAGTCTGGTAGACGGGACTGGTTCCTGAGGGTGCTTCTCAATGGTGGCACATCTGTGGTATGCTAATTTTACTTGGATCATTCAGATAGATGACTCTAGCTCTGGCTCCTGGGAACACTCAGATCCAAAAATATTGATAATTACATCTCAATATGTACCTCACACCTTCTAAGCACTTTTCAGGTTTTCACAATTTAATTTTCACAATAATACTCTGAGGTGCAGACTAGTTATCAAAGGCCCCGTTTGGTAATGTAAACACTGAAATACACAGAGGGGATGTAACTTGCTCCAGGTCACACAGTCAGAAAGTGAAGAAAGGCTTAGATGCAACCAAAAGTGAACCCTGCTGGGTGCTAGAAAATTGTTTCGTTCAAGTTTGGGCCTCATGGTGCT
This sequence comes from Eospalax fontanierii, assembly GCA_035773235.1. Lineage (NCBI taxonomy): Eukaryota > Metazoa > Chordata > Mammalia > Rodentia > Spalacidae > Eospalax > Eospalax fontanierii. The sequence goes on from CM069526.1 coordinate 87,110,873, forward strand.
ATCACACTCTGGATGGGTGGACATTTGCTGGTGGTCATCTAGGTGCTCAGAGGACTTGTAGCCAAAACCTGCCCTTCCTCAGACCTCTCCCCACTGTGGCTCTGTAGGTGGTCCACCATAGGGGTCGAGATGGGACTGTCCCCTCCAGCACCTACCAGCCCAGCCTTCCTCCAGGTCTCACCTGCTGTCTCTCTGTCCCCTCCAGAGGCTTCTCCTCGGTGGTAGCTCTGGGTGCGAGCATCATCTGTAACAAGATCCCAGGGCTGGCTCCCAGACAGCGGGCAATCTGCCAGAGCCGGCCCGACGCCATCATCGTCATAGGAGAAGGCTCCCAAATGGGCCTCGATGAGTGTCAGTTTCAGTTCCGAAATGGCCGCTGGAACTGCTCAGCACTGGGGGAGCGCACCGTCTTCGGGAAGGAGCTCAAAGTGGGTACGTGTTCACCCAGATGCCCCAAGCAAGGCCTTCCAGAGTGTGGGGGGAGTCAATGTCCTTCAAAACCTTCTTGGACCCCCTGACTTGCCATGTGCTCTAGTGCCACTACAGATGGGCTCCCGCAGGTGTAGAACTTGAATTTAGGCCTCCCTCTGATGGACAGGATTGCAGCTGGAAGCCAGGCCACTTCAATGGTTACAGGAAATGCTTTGAACCAACCAACAGCCCAAAGGCTGATTGGCCAATCTAACATGTGTTTAAAACTAAGGCTCATATTTAAAAGTGATGTGCTCTACCCACAATTGGGATTTCCAGCTTCTTTGGAAAAATGGATAGATCTTTGGATGACTTTGTGTGTGCTGGCATGATTGTGATGGGTTAGAGCTGAGGGTATACTCTTTGCCACAGTTCCCACTGCTCCCTACTGTGGTCCGGCCTACACAATTCTGTGACCTGGTCTCTATGAGTTTCTAGCCCTACAGCACTGCTTTGGGGGGATGGCATGTGCATATATGCCTGTGCACCCAAGTATGTGCACTTGCATTTGACCTGCGATGCACTCTTGTTCTCAGGTAGAAATATGGTAGAGAATGATGCTGGTGTGGTGGGAAGCTGCCAGAGAACGGCACTGGTCTTCTGGGGGTCCTGGATCATGGTGGAAGGATCTAGGGGTGTCACCTAGCTTGTGTGTGTCTAGACCTGAGGGCCTAAGAAAACAACAGACTCACTTTTGCACTGTGAACTTCCTTGAAGAGCAGAGAGGCCAGAGATCTGGGCTGGGTTCATCCATCAAACTCAGCTGCAAAGGCACCCTCGACCTCTCAGCCCTAGCACCAGTAAATCCAGTGGAATGCTCAAAATCCCAGTCCAAGTCCAGCCATGTCTGCATCCTGGCTGCTTCCCCAGGTCTCTTCTGGGCTCCCAGACTGCTGCCCCTGTCAGGTTGAAACAGTTTTAAAATGGAAGCCAAAGTATGCTATTACCCTTTGGTGGCCCCTCCAGCCAGCAGGAGACCACTGCTGCTGAAACCTGGGCCCCTTCCTACCCAGTCTTGTCCTAGTTACCAAATAATTTACTGGCTCCTGCATCAAGACCTTACTGCCCTCAGAGTCCAATACCAAAGTCCCTGTCTTCTGTGTGCATTCGGGTGTCCCGAGCCTCTGACCACCCACTCCCTGTCACTCTGTGCCATTAGCCAGCACCTGGCACTGTGGCAGTCCATTCTTTCTGATCTAGGAGGGCAGGGGCTCCAGCCAGCTCACACTGAGCACATCCTCCCCACTGTGGGATGGGACCCCACAGTCTTGTCACAGGTCTGCTTTGGTTGCCAACTTCTGCACTAATTGCAGAGCAAGGCCTTGTGGTCAGTGTGAGCTGGGCAGGCAGGTGGTGGGGTGATCACTCCCACAGAGCCCCTTCCCAGCACTCCGTGTATGATATTGGCTACATGGAATTCCACCTCCCCATACTCACCTGTCCTCCCTCTTCCCAGCCTTAGAATCACTTTTTATATGTGAGAGAGGAGCCCAGAGAGAGGAGAGGACTGCCCTAGCTCAGGCAGAGAATGATATCAACTCCCAGCCTCCCAAGCCCTCTGCTTGTCACCTGTCAGCTTTGTCCTGCTCAAAGTCCTCATTCTTCTTCCCTTTCCTAGAACCCAGGTTGAGGCTCTGACATTATTTTAAACCTAATAGTCTTGCTGGCACATGACATGCTATGGATGAATACATTCAGGCTCAGAAGGGACTTGCTCAAAGTGAATAACAGGATCTCCCAGGACAGGGTTCATCTCCCATAACTTGCATTATTTGAATGGGAATGGCCAACCCAGGGCTACACTGTGATGGTGCCTGCTAGGCTGTGGCAGGAGGGAACAGGACAGACACACCTTTGTCAAGCAGTACTCCACACAACTGGCAGCACACTGTGGGATTAGACCCACTCCAGGCAGGGAGGAACAAAGGCCAGGGTCAGAGAGGACAGCAGAGGTCACCACAGGAAAACCTGTGAGGCTGGGAGCCAGATCCAGGAGAAATGGAGCCCAGTCTAAGAAGATTGAATTTCTAGAACTTGAGAGCTGTTGGAAGATTCAGAGCTTGGGTCTGACTACCACAGTGTGGGTTGAATCAGTAACATTGTCGCTATCTAATGGTTATTGACCTACATGGCAACTTCATAAGATTCAATCTAATAAAGATCCTGGAAGATTCACTGAAAGGTAGGCACAAAAGCCATTTATTCATGCATTCATCCAACAGTTATGCGCAAGGAAGATGAGTTAGGATGGGACCCCAGGCAGCTTGAGAAACCATCCTCTGTTGCATTTTGGTTTTCTCTTATGTAAACAAGTATCCTGTTCAGGACACCAAAATGCATGCATCCAAGTTTGGGATTTTTGGGCTTCTCCACCAAGCTCCCCTCTAGGAGGTTGCCTCAGGTGACTAGCTGTCTCCTGGGGGTGAGGATCAGGGATGAGGTTTCAGGCATATAGAACTGATCTGACACTCTGAATCATAGGATGTATGACCTGCTCTTGTAGAGACTTCCCAGAAACTCCACACCACACACCTGCTTACATTTCATTGGTCAGAACTTAAGTCACATGGTCATACCTAGCCACGGAGGAAGTATGCAGTCTTGTATGCAGCCATGTCCTGAGCTAAGAATCTGAGGAGAAGGCAAGTAGACTATGGGGGGGGGGCAGTAGCCCCCTCCCTATGCTGAAGGCTCCCTTTTCCCCATCTGATCCCTCTCCTACTCTGGTCCCCAGCTTTTCCTGAATTTCCTGACTTGCCTTCCCTTCTGAGTGTCTGGGTTTTCATGCAGAGATCTGAGAAAGCCATGGATATGTCCCAGTCAAGGCCTCTTGGATCTAGAAATTGAGACCCAGTTCAACACACCCTGATAAAAGGAGGGTCATTGAAATGCCTAAGGAACTAGAAAGTCAGGGATGGTGCTGCCTTTCAGAGCATCTGGGTCAGAGGTAGCACTGCCTTGCTAATAATCCCAGCTTGCCTCTTAGGGCAGCCGGGCGGCCATTGTAGCCTCAGGGCTATAACACTCACGTTCAAGTCCTTAGGAAAGAACCTTGGTCTATATCCAGTAACACCGCCAAAGTCCCAAGGCTAGCTCTGATTGCACAGCTGAGGCTTAACTTCTGGCAGTGTGTCCATCCCGAGGGCAAGATGCTTTGCTGACCAGCCTGGGAGCTCCACTCTGACCACCTTTCGGGGAAAAGGAAAAAAAATGCTACAGCTGGGACTGAAATAGCCAGGGTTTATTCCCAACAGTTCCGAAAGGCTAGCAGTCCAAGATCAAGGACCAGCAGGGTTGGTTTCTCCTGACCCATCTCCTGCATTCTCCTTCATTTGCATAAAGCATTTTCTGGTGCTGGGAACAAAACTCAAGGTCTTGCACTTTACTAGGTAATCACTGCACCACAGCACAAGGCTTGTTGTGTTGCCAAGCCCTGACTTGGTCTTTCTTTGGTGCATGTACCTTGTAGGAGCTCTCATGGATCTTTTGAAAGGACATGGGATTAGGTCCACCCTAATCACCTCATTTTAACTTAATCACCCATTTAAAGATCTTCTCTCCAAACAGTCACATTCTGGGTTGCTAGGGACCAGAGCTTCAGCGTGAGTTGTCATTACTGGGACATTAACTGAGCCTATAGCAACAAAGCAGGCACACAGCAGCAAGGCCAATGACCTAAGAAAGACATTGTGGGGCTGGAGGAGGCTCAGAGATGGGATTTCAAGATGGAGAGAGTGGTCTTGGTCTGGAAGCAAAGAAAGAGACTCACCAACCAGTGAGTGGGATTGAAGGCAGAGGAAAGAAGAGAGTGAAAATATGGCCATAGGTAGAGACAGGGAGGGGCTCAGGTAAGAGGGCAGACAAACCAGTGAGTTTCACATGTGAATGACAAGGATTCTTTCTGTGTATGGCATGATATCAGTTTAGCCAGCTGCTACCCTGGTCCAGGGAGACCATCTTGGGGTCTAAGAAGGCCTCTTCTCTCTTCTCTCCTCTCCCCCTCCTCCTCATCCTTCTCTCTTCTCTTCCCTCCCTCCCTCTCCTGTGCTACAGGTGGAATTCAGAGCCTCAGGCATTCTAGGCCAGCTCCTCATTTTAAATAGTGAACCCAGCAATGGATGAACAGTGGTCCTCCATCTTGGGAGCTTCCCTGCCAGTCCCTCCCATGCCAAGCTTTCTTGGTTCTGAATGGTGGGGTATGTCTATGTCCCCACTGGCTTTGAATCTGCCATACATCCCTCACCCAAGAACTTGTTTTATTTCCGTTGTGTTTACTTATGACTGTGGCAGGACCCCCCTTGCCAGGCCTGTGCACACCTTCATGTTTCTGGCCAGTTGAGAGAGTGTCACACACGGAGCTCCCCGCCACCAAGATTGGCATTTCCCAGAGAGGAGGAAGGCTGTTTACTCGTCTCTGGTCTGCCTGTTCACTCTTTTCACCCATTTCTTTCCCTGCTGGATGGTGGGTTCTCCCTTCAGGTTGAGCTGACACAACAGTGACCTTGCCATACAAGGGAGCCAGGGCTGCCTCAGCAGTGCCTGAGAGAGGGGTCCCACTCTCTCCCATTTGCAGATGAGGTGTGTAGGGCCAGGAGCTCAAACAGCCTTTCTCAAGAGTGCCTAGAACCAAGGTCTTCATCACTCCTGGCAGAAAGGATGTTCCCATCTTTCCAGTCTTACAGTGAGGCAGAAGTTGGGCTACATCTTGTGGCTGTTCTGTAACAGGGCTGAGACTAGGTAGTGAGTTCCCCATTGTGGGAGGGATTTGCCCGAGTGCATGAACTAATCTTGAGAATCTCAAGGCAGCTGCATACTTTAAGACTTCTTATTGCTATGCTGTGTGGGACAGCCAGATGTGCTCTGGAACCAGTCACATGGCTAGGTTTCCATCCTGCTCCATCCTTAGATGGTTGATGATGCTGAGCAAGCATGTGACCTTTCTGCCCTCGATCTGCCTATCTGAGTTACAGGAGTCACAGGCCCACCATGCCAGGTGGCAGCTGCACTTCAGGATACAGGATGTGAGACTCTGGCACCTGGTGGGTTGAGACAATCAAAGAATATTCTTTTCCCTGGTTAAGGATGTCTGTGTGCCCACCTCATATGAACACAAACCTAGAAACTGAGGACTCATGCTCTAGGCTCTAGTCTGTGTGGCAGAAACTATTAGTCAGATTATTTACCTGGACAGTCACTTTACATTGTCCCTGAATCTGCGTGCTGCTCACTACCTCCTGTTTCAAAGCATCTTCAGACCATGGCTAACCTGGACTCTCCTCACTCTCTTGGAGCACCCTCCTCCCTGCCTGGATCTCCCCAGTCCATGCAGCCATCAATGTGCATCTTCTGGGGGTCACTCTGAGCATGATGTGCTCACCTAAAATCCTACTGTGGTTTCCTGTTTCTTTGAGAAAACAGGCCTGACTCCTGCTTCTTTGCCACCTCAGCAAGTCTTTGCTCTTTCCCGCGCCCAGATGTCGCTCCCTGGATGTCAGTTTCCCTTGCTGTCCTGGTCCCTTTGCTCCCTACTCCTCAGAGAAGCCTCATCACCCCACTGTAGTGCAGACTGTACATCCCAATACACCTCCAAGACAGCCCTGTGATCTGCCTGCTCTGTCACTGCAGCTTCCAAGCTGTGGAGGTTGATCACACGGCAGTGATAAGGATGTCCATCTCCTAGGTGGTGGGAGGATGTGGGTCAGGCCACACTAATCTACCGTCCTGGTATTATGCAAGTTTCTCAAGGGCTCCTTCCTCCAGAAAGCCAGCCTTTTCTGAAACAGATGGCCCCACACTATTGTATTTCTGGCATTTACCAAATATGAAAGTGACTTGGCTTCCTTTTGCAGGAATGTGTTAATCGTCCCTACCAGCTTGGGGCTCTGCAGATCCTGGACCTGCCAATCAGTCTTCTCCCAGGACCCCCAGGGCCTGGGACACAGTGGGTTCTTATGGCGTGCATGCAGGTCATTCCTTTCTACCTGTGTCCACAGTGCCTTAGAGCCTTGGATGGCAGGCTAGTCCAGTTCACCTTCTCAACAGGAGGTCAGAGAGCCCCTCACATAGCTTGTAAGGGCCTCATTTTCTGTTGAGAAAGTACGTGCCTTTCATTTCGGACCCAAATGAGACTGAAAATACCTTGCCATTCATGTCTGTTCAAGGCCACTGAAGACCACAGGCTTCTCCTGAAATTTGTTTTATAGTGCTGGGGATAGAACCCAGGGCCTTGTGCATACAAGGCAAGTGCTCTACCAATACTCTACACTCTCAGCTATACAAGTTCTTTTGAATAGCCATTTGATGTGCTCTTCTGTGATTTCTCTCTTCCCTTTGCATTGTCCTCCAGTGGGATGAGTTTTGATTAGGCCAAAACCCAGGAAAGACCTCTCCAGCCTCACTCAAGAGCAGCTATTTCCAAGGTCTGTTCAATAAACCTGTCCCTACCCCTGCCCCGCCCCAACTGGCAGATGCCCTACAGTGTAAGGTGGGGTTTATAGATGGTGATTTGGGGAAACTCAGCATAATATACTTTCTGCTTTGAGAGAGTCCGTGTACCCACAAACATACTAATGGCATACATAAGAAACAACTTCACCAGGCTCTGTCTGGAAGCCTACTCTCTCCTAATTGTCCCATGATATAGTGTTGTAGACGCCTCCATAATAGGAATGGCCATTCTTCATTTCCTCAGCTGAACTCAGAACATGCTGGGGAAAGGTAGGAAAGGTTCAGCTGCAGTAGTGTGACCTCAACAGAAGCCTGGAATCCAGAAAGTGGACCAGCAGTACTCGGGGCAATGGCCAGAGATGGCAAAGAGGCTTTGGAAAAAAGTGGGGACCAAGAATCCCATGAGTATGTGTTTATTCTGTTTTGTTTTGTTTGGGACAGAATCTCACATAGCCCAGGCTGGCCTCAAACTCATTATGTACCCGAGGATGGTCTTGAACGTGGCTTCCCCTTCCCAAGTGCTAGGATTACAGGCATGTTCCACCACTCCCAACCTTCCTATGGAAAGGTTTTCACACCACATTCAGGGGTTTTACTCGGGCAGGGAGTTGTCCAAGGGATTTGATAGGATGTAGAATGATAATCACATTCTTTGTGCACATAAAAATTTGCTATGTCACCAGCATTATCAACAAAGAAATGGTGGTTTCCCAGCATGTGCTCAGGGATGCCACATTCCTTTCCGAATGCTCATGGCTCCTGTTTGGTGCCCTCCTGTTTGGTGCCCTCCTGCAGAATTTTCCAGGGATGGGCACAAATGACCTAGGATTCAGTCCCAGGTCCACCCTTCTCTAACGGTCAGGGAACTCTGGCGCGTTGCCATGAAGTTGTCACCTCTTTTCCACAAGGCATTTGCTTGAGCTGAGCCCTCTTCCCCTCGGAGGGGACTATTTGGGTCCAAGTCCCTTGCCTGGATTATGTAGGTACCCTAAATGCTCTGTCTTTTTACCCACAGCCTGTGAGAGTGGAGCGGAGTCTGTCTGGTGGGATGGATGGGAAGCTCTTTCCACGGAGGGAGACAGAGCAAGGGGCGGTCAGTTCCACTTTCTCTCTGCCTTTCTTAACAATGTGCCATCTTGCCCAAGCAAAAGCCCCATTCTTTCCCCATTCTCGCTTAGATCGCAGCCAACAAAGGGCTTTTTGTCTTGTTTGCATTTTTTTTCCTGCAAGCCTCAGTTCATCCTGGATTTTCGCTCTCCTGACACTATTCTTTGAGATGAGCCTTTTGTTACTTCCTTCTCTTTCCAGCTTTCCTCTGGTAGACAGTCACACACTACTTGCATATGCACACACACAGTCGCTTTCACACTGCCATTCCTTCAACCTAGAGACTTCACAGATAAATAATCCAGGTTCCCATAATCTTTCGAGGAGAGAAAGAAAACTCAGGTCAGTACAAAATATGGCCGGATGAGGTGCAGGCTGTGAAAGGAGGAAGGGCCTCAGAAGTGCAGACCGAGCATGAGGAGGGGGTTATATAGACAGGAGAAGCTGACGGTGACCACTGGTGTACAGTCAGCAGTGTGCTCTGGCCTGGCTCTGGGAAGAGACACAGACAGAGCTGAGGCAGGACTGCAGGGCGCAGGGAACGGTACACATTTTCCTAGTTTCCCTCGGAGTCCTGTCACCTCACCTGGTCACACCCCCACACTCCCCAACCCCAAATCTCCCACTAGACACCGAGGGGCTCCTAGCTCCCGATACGGCACAGAGGCTGTGCACAACTCCAAACCAGCCTGGCGAGAACAGCCTTTTTCCATTTGTCTGTTTTCCCAATCAGCATGCATTTCAGCTCGTGTCACTGCAGAATGCTCACTCTCTGACCCGTTGGCTTTAAATAGCAAAAGAGAAAAAACTACAATGCACTCTGTGGTTTCCAGTCAGATACCGTAAATACACCCAGATAATATTCCGGTGCAAACCACGGGCAGCAGCGGCACAGGGTGGAGGATGGAATCTTTGGGGCCCGCTTGGACACGGACTCATTTCCTCTGTCCCCGTGGGACTGCTATGGAGCCGAACACAGAGGGCGTGGGCCAGGCTCCACTACACCTCAGCGCTAACAATCGCCACCCTTTGTTGAGATCTGCTTGGAGGCCCTTGAAAATCCTCACTCGTCTTCAGGCAGCCTAGCAGCAGCCTCCTAGTTCCCATTCACAGGTGGGAAGGGCTGAGACTCAAGGATGCAGTGTGGGCTCAGGGTTTCCCAGCTGAGTGAGACAGGAAGGAAGAGGATGGCGAGTGCCCTGTCACCGAGTGTGAGCTGAAGACACTGGGCTTGGCTCCATGGGCTTCTATATGGAAAGTTCCCTTGACGTGTGGCTGGTGAAAGTTGAGGGTATAGTGAAAGGGAAGGTAGGGACTCCATGTTGGGAGTCATTCTTGTGGGCCTTCTGTCTGTGGTTCTGGAAGTCTGTTCTCTAACTCTGCAGACAGGAGAGGGCTCTACTCTGGACAGGATTCTAGGACCCACTAAGACCCCTTGTGTCCTCTACTCAGCATCCCCTTCTATACCTGGCTTGCCTGGCCCACCCAAGGCCACGCCAACCACTAACTGGAGTGTGCCCTTGACCTAGCGGCCTCTCCTCCCCACAGAACCCTGTCAGCTGGCTCTTGTTCAAACTCCCCAACCTGATACCCTGACTCCCATCACTTCACTGTTTTGTTTCCTCAGAGTCCTCAACTAACAGTGAGTGACATGATCTTATTGTCTATCCCCCTCCAAAAGCAGGACCACACCTGAATTCTCCATCCTGGTTTCTCCAGTCTGCAGCAAGGTGTCTGGTACATAGTAAATGTTCAAGAAATCTCTGCTGAGGACAAGAACCAGGCACGTGCTTAATTCAGGAGACAGAGGGGGCAGGGTTTAGATGGCTCTTCCTCTGCCCCTGGGTTGAACAGGGTTAGACACTCGGCCACCAGAAAGGGAAGCAGTCAGCCCCAGCAGAGCTCAGCATCCACTCACCAGCCCTGTGGAAGACCTGGCAGAGAGGTGGACTGAGTTGGTAGGACTGGAATGGGCACCATGAACTGTAGGCTGTACCAGGGCTGTGGGCTGTACCAGGGATGTGGACACACTCTGGAGCTTAACTGCCAGATTTTGTCTATGGGCCTCATGATCTGCATCTGTGAAGAGATGACCAAGGTCAGTGCGTCCCTCACAGAGTGGTTGCTGGGATTTACTGATCTCTGCTGGGTGCTGAAGACACATCCTCTACCAGCAGGCCATTTCTGAAGACGCTGTGTATAATCTGTATGATCACAGAGCCATCCAACCTCATCCATTCCATTGCTGCAGAAGGCGGAAGGGCAGCTCAGAATCCCCTTAAAGACAGTCTGCAAGTGCAACAAGGTATGCTCAGGAAATGCTCCCAGAGAAGGCTGCTTCAGGCACCTGAGACTGCCAGGCCAGGGAGAGTGTGGACACCCTGGATATAAGGGTGGCCAGCGGCATGGTTGGGAACACCATGTGACCTCTCAGTTTGCCTCTGGCTCTGCCTGTGAGGTCTATACCCTTCTCTGAACCCCAGTCTCCAACCTCCAAATCCAGTGAAGAAAACCTGGGTAGGTGGAGGTTTGAGTGGTTTCTCAGGAGTGGGAATGCAGGCTCTAGGATCGTTTCCTATGGTATCTGCCACCACCTTGCTGAGGGAGCCAGGTCACCTAAACGGGCCTGACCAATTACTTATTTACAAGTGTTAATTGATAGCCAAATGCCATCTCTTGACAGAAATAAGTGCATTTTGAGAAGAGCTGACACCTCCCTCTCTAGGCAGAGGGGCAAGGCGGGGCTGAGGAAGGATGTAAAGAGCATGGGCTAGAATCCCAGGTCCGGCCTGAGCCGAGGCGGGAGACCTCAGCAGCTGCTTTTCTTCTCAGAACCTCTGCTTCTTCAACTGCAAATTTTATGAAGTGGTGTGAAGAGGCAGATACAAAATTCAGCACAGAGAGCTAAGTGAGAGTCTGGCTCCCAGTAGGTGTTCAGCAAACGTTATTCGCTCTCCGCCTGCCCCTCCCAGTCTGTAGAACCTGGGGCTGACTGTGCTGGCTCCCTGGTAATGGAGCCAGGATGCTCTGGTGGCAGGTTGTAGTGTTCACCACATGTTCTGCCCCTGCCTAGTCAGACCCTCCCTGAGCCTCAGTCTCCTCATCTGCAGAGTGGGTGCTGTCACTAGCTGGAGGGGCTGTTCTCGAGAGCAGATTGAGAACCCTCTTCTGCAGTGCTGGGACGGACAAGCTCCATGGAGCTGCTGCCACTGTGTGTAGCTCATCTTCATTCACCCTTGACTGGGCATACATTTATGAAGGGCTGACTGTGTGCCAGGCCTTGAGGACACAGTGAGGGTCACGACAAAGTACTACCTTGAAAGAAATTGTATTCTTGAGAGAAAGTAGGGATGGATGACCAGGAGCAGACAGGGAATGATAAGGACTATGAAGAAACTAAGGCAAGGGGACCGTCAGCACCTCCCGACAGCTTACAATTTCACCAATTACAAAGCTTCTATTATTCATGATTCTTTAAAAGTATACACTACGGGCGAGATGATGCCTCCTCTCCCTCCTTGTCAGGTTGGGTCAGAGCTATTCACCGGATGAGGAATAGACACAGCAAAGCCAAGCAGCTTTCCAGAGGTCACACAGCCTCTCCTCTGGCAGGTTGACATGGGTCCTCAGGTCTGTCTCATTCCTTCCTCTCCTATGATGGAAGAGTATAAAGGAGGAGAGACATAGCCTAGTGACCTTGTGAACCTAACACTGGCCAAGCAGACCAAGAGTGGATCAGCCATCCCTAGCCTTGACCCCTGCCTAAGGCTGTCTTATCCAGGAACATCACAGAAGCCTGAAGCTGAAAAGGGACTCCTTGGCAGGGATTGTAGCAATGGCACCCACGACAGTGCTGGCGTTAGTGACCACCAACTGCTAGACCCGGGCTACACATGCCCCTCACTCTGATTCGTCCACTCAGTTGCTCTTGAAGTGAGGAGATGCTGTCATTGTATCTCCTTCGGTAATGCCAGAGATGGATGGGCCTGGCATGTGCTCACAGCACCCAAACTCCCAAGCCACTGCTCACTAGGAAAATGAAGCCCAACCACCTAGTTTGATGTGGAGGGCAAGGCCAGCACCAAGGTCAGCAGCAGAGCCTCAGGGTTCCAAAGGGTTGCACATGGGTCCAGGCAGCACCAGGCCTGTGAGCTCTGATGCTGAGAGGGGAGCTAGCTCTCCTTGCTTTTCAGAGCAAGGTTGCTGAAGGTCGGCTGGCAGGGTCCACCTTGAACTGAGTGTGGCTGGCCTTCCCCCACTACAGGGCATGAGACAGGGCTGGCAGACAGGAGAAGAATTCATTGTTCTTGATGTTGTCTTCAGTCAGCTATCCATCATCATCTCTATCACTATGTGCTGTTCAGGGGACTCAAGAGAAACAGGATGGTCACCTGCTGGGTGGAGAATGGAGGCTGGCAGGGCCCCGCCCCCAGGAGAAGTCTGAGAAAGGTGAGGCTCCTGCCTCCTTCAGTGTGTATACTGCACCCTTGATCTGGCTAAGAGGACACAGCTCCTTCCACCTGCTGGAGTCTGCCAGCAGTGACCACTCCTGCAAGAAGTCATGTAATCCCCAGGACAGCTCTTGTCAATGTGACGTGGCCACAGGCAGGTACGGAGCTCAGCTCTGGACACCCTGGGTGAGCCAGACCTCTCTGCTGGCTCCGGTTTCTTCAAATATTAAGTGAGGACCCACCCTCTTCACCTCAGGCCTCCTGTGCAGAACAGCTGCTGTCTAGCATCAATAAATGCAATGAGTTTGGGGCGCTTTCTCCTACTTTTACTACTTTTTCTATTCTTCATAACCACCACAGGGAAGTATGTTATCACCCCCTTTAAGAGTGGGGCAACTTGGACAACTGACTTACTCGGGGTCACACAGCTAGAACACAGTGCAACACACTCCTCCCCGCCCTCCTCTGACAACCCCTCTTTCCATTGTCCTTGAAGGTTTGACTTCATGTTGGTATCTCTCCTAGAGTTTTTCTTGAATATTTGATTTTTTGGAGTGAGCTGGTGCCCAGGTGGGGCTTTCTCCTTGCTTCTTGGGGATCCTGGGGAACTGGCTCACCTGGCAGATGTTTTAAGCTACTGAGGCAATGATGAGTAGAAATTCCGCAGATGCCCCAGTGTCTGCAGATGCCCCAGTGTCTTCTGAAACCCCCAGGGTCAAGCTGCAGTCGGGGGAAGGGCGGGAGTCCACCCCGAAGGCCCCAGTTTGGGGGACATTCACTGAACTAGGCACTGAGCTAAGCATTTGTGCGTCCCTGACCTTCCCCTCCTTTGTGAGCCCTGGCATCATCCCATATTCACCAAGGAGACTGGGATCTTGGAGAAGAGGGACTAACCCACAACGTAATCGGTAACTGGGAGAGCTGGGGTATGAATCCCGACATCAGGCTTAAAACCCTGAGCTGACAGGAACGCTGTGGGTGGGCTTCATGAAAGTCAGTGCAAAACTGTCCCTGTCTAGTCCATCAGGGCACTGGAGCAACAATGGTGGGGGTGGGCCAAGTGGTCTGTGACGTGGGAGGAGGCCCTGGTGTGGGGAAAAGGGTCTAGGCTTCTTGCAGGTTTCTCACCAGCGTCCTCAGCGCCCCCTGCCCCACCCTCACACCTGCTCCAGCTGCAGCCTCTTCCAGAGCCACTGGGTTTGAGTGCTGTGGGTCCGGTGCCCATTCGGGACTCACCTCACGGGAAGGTGCTGTCTCCCTTCGCCCTGAAATGTGGACACTGCTCATGAACCCGTTTGGCAGGGCAGAGACGGATGCCCAGAGAAGCTAAGTGGCTAGGCTGCAGCATTCCCCTTTACCCACCCAGCACTCTGTAGGCTGCTCAGGCCTCTCAGTGCCTTACAGTGGAGCGAGGAGTCATGGAGAGGCCAGGAGACAGACACATGAACTAGTGTGTCACACAACAGTACCAAGCGTGGCCATGAGAGCCAGGGTCAGTGTCCGGCAGATGCCACATGCTGAGCACTGCACGTGAGAGTTTCACACAGACAAACTCATTGCTTCCATCCATTGCCACAGCAGAGGAGACCAAGGCACAAGGTCAGGGACAGCCACTGGTCAAGGCACGGAGGCAGAGATGAATGGTCCCAGCCTCAAGGTTGCAGTCACACCACAGGTGTCCACAAGCGCTGCTCTTCACTAATATGCTAGGGAAGGCAGTAGGTGGCAAGGGGCTAGAAGGCCCCTCATCAGGTTTTCCTGAGGGTCAGGGATCACAGGAGAGTGAGAGTGTACTCAGATACCATCAGATGCTCAGTCAGCAGCAGATATGTGGGCAATCTTTGGAGAGCCATAGCATTGAGCTCAGCCTCCCTCCTGAGCCAGGTCCTGCCTTCTCCCAAGATGCCCTGGTCTGAGAGTCCCTCAAAGAAACTCTTACAAAGCTTTCTCCATTTTCCTGCCCATAGGGAGCCGGGAGGCTGCCTTCACCTACGCCATCATTGCTGCGGGTGTGGCCCACGCCATCACAGCCGCCTGCACCCAGGGCAACCTGAGCGACTGTGGCTGTGACAAGGAGAAACAAGGCCAGTACCACCGGGACGAGGGATGGAAGTGGGGTGGCTGCTCTGCTGACATCCGCTACGGCATCGGTTTCGCCAAGGTCTTTGTGGATGCCCGAGAAATCAAGCAGAATGCCAGGACTCTCATGAACTTGCACAATAATGAGGCCGGCAGAAAGGTAGGCAGTAAAGAGAGTGCCTGTGGCACTGGTGAGATGCTGCGTCCTCAGGGTGAGGCTGGGGATGGGGTCTGGGAGAGCCAGCTCTGCCCTCAGCTTCTTCTGCTCCACTCTGGGGTCCCTTTGCTGCTAGCCACTGTGTGTATGGCATGAAGCTGGTTGGTTCCTGGCGGGGCTGAATACTGAATCTCCCCAAAAACAAACTGGATGATGTTCAGCAAGGAAGGAAGGGGGAGGCTTGTGAGCCCCTATCCAAGGGTCCAGAGTGAGCTATAAACTGGGAGGAGGAGCTCAGTCAGCTCAGTCAAAGGCGCCCACGTGGACCGGCTGTCAGAACAGCTACCTGTCTCCCCATCACCTCAACCAAGATCTGGATCTTGGGTTCTAGGCCCAACGTAGAATGGAGAGAATGCCTCATTTCCAGCAGGGCTGGGCAGTACGCTTGATGGCCCCGCCTGTGAGAAGAAGCAGATGGGACTGAAGGTCCAGAGTACAGGGCAAGGGGCTATGCAGTAAAGGCAGTACTGGGAGGCAAGTCCTGCCACCGGGAAGACTAGCCTTGGCCGTCCACTGAGATGCACAAAGATGCCAGTATGGGACAAACTCAGTCCCAGAAGTACTGACTAGGCATCAGCAGCTTGACCAGGCACTGTAGGAAACACAGGTCAGTGCCGTCTAGGTGGGCAGTGCCCTGGCTGAAGCCTGAGGCTGGGATGTGCTCCAGAAGGCCTGTGAAGGACGGCAGGGGAAGAGGGATTCCGCTCTGCTCTGTGAAGGATCTGTGAGGCAGGTGGATAGAGAAGATGCAGATACAGAGCCATCGTGAATGGGAGTCTGGACCCCAACCACAGCCTGACTAGAGCCAGCTCATCACAGTCAGGTGGGTCCTGGGAGCAGGAAAGTCAGACTCTCTGAGTTTAAGTATCTGAATTTTTTGTGTGAGTAATAACTTCTTTAAAACAGATTATGAAATAGGGAAAGCAAAGAACTAAGAAGATTACCATAGGAGCCCAGACACATGCATCTGCTATTTGACCTGGGTGACAATGGGGAAGCAATGTCTTGCTCTGGTGGAGCAGTTCCCCGGGGCCAGGCATCTTTCAGTTCACAGCTCCCTCAGGAAGTGGTATCATTGACACCATCCTTTTATATGTGAAGAAACTGAGGCACAGGTAAAGAAGTAACGTGCAATGGGTCCCGCCCCGGAGCTGCTAAGAATCAAAGGCAAAACTAGAGCTGGGCATGTCTGGCCAGTGTTCAACATTTTCTGCACACTGTGTACATGGCTGTGGTATCTGAGATGGTGGCAGGGCCACTTGGACTCAGTTAGGCTTTGCCATTAATTCCTGCATTGAAAGGGCTAAAGGGAGGAAGGAAAGCAGCCCACCTAAGACCTGGTCCTCCACCCTCATTGCTCAGCCAGGTAAGCGTGAGTCCAGGTTGCAGACATGTAAGACGCAGAGGAAGCCAGTTTCTGGAGTGTGATTGGGGAGTTTTGCATAGCACGGGAGGAGACAGGTTCATACCCAGAAGGATGAACGACCCCCTTTTCTACACCCCTCCCCCGCCAAAGACCTCCCAGCAGTTTTGGCGAGTGACAAGGACCTGATCTGGGAATGGTGTGAATCAGAAGGCCCTAGAGGTCTAGTCCCTCAGCCAGGTCAAGCCCTTCTATCCAGCCTGCAGCATTCTCAGCTGCTCCTTCCACCACCGCTGCCATCAGCCTATCAGGGGAAGTCAAAAGTCCCAGGTTCCCTCCTCTCTAAAGCTCTAACTCTATGGAGACCTGCAGGAGGCAGCAGCTTCCCTCTCCCATCTCCAGTTTCCCACCCTATCTGCCTGTTTGGGCCAAGGTGAGAGGAAAAGAGAGTATCTAGTCTGTGGGGCACAGTAAGTCAGGCTGGCAGCCTGGGCAGGAGAGGGTTTCATAAGCTACAGTTAGTTCTAGGCTCAGCTGTGTTGGCCTGAGTCTGTGGGCACTGTGTAGTCATAGAAAATCTCAGTGGGCTTCCTGGAGGAGGTAGGGCCAAAAGATAGTTGAGCTTGGCTGAGCAAAGAGTGAAGGCCACGGGGCTGGTATGTAGGAGATGGGAAACAAAGGTCCTGGAGGAGAGGACCCAAGGCCTGTGTGTGGTGCAGATGGGCTGGACTCTGGGTCCCTAAGGGGGTCACCAGATTTGCTAGCTCTTTCTGCTCTGGCTTCTCCTTGTCCAAGTCTCAGCCATGATGTCCCTTCTTAAAGAAGCTTCCTTCTAGCTCCGTCCCCACTTCTTCGGGGATTCTGCTTTGTTCTACAGCTTCTCACTCAGGACATGTCACCGCTGCTGCGGCTGCACTCCAGACCCTGAAGATGGGGCATACTACACATGTACACATGGGCATTTCAGGGCCTATGGTGGCTCAGAGGGCCACTGATGGCTCCAGAGCAGGGAGAAGCAGAGGCCATGGAAACAGGCTGTGGAGACAACAAGGCCCAGGCAAGCACTTGGGTGCAGGTTTGGGGAGCCCAGAAGGAGGGATATTCCCCACTTACAAGGACCCTTGGGGTGGTTTCCCACAAAAGCAATTCATCCAGGGACTATGCATTTTCCTAAGTTTGAGAGCTAATCGGGGCCTCCACAGGCTTACAGAGAAAAGCTGGAGCGCCACTAGCCTGGCCTCTGTAGGCACAAAGGCCCAGGAAGAGCAAAGCACAAGAAGTAGTTCCCTAACCTGACTCCAGGAGCCTGTCCTTCTCTGCGGTTCACGAGGCACATGCACGGACGGCCTGGGCAGAAGCAAGGCGAACCACCAGCTTCCATAGGGCCCATGTCCTCTCGGGATGGCAGTTCCCCATCGGTCAGCTGGGACAATGACCCTGGGCTAGGTCTGGATCCCACAGGGTACCACGAACTATAAAGCATGCCCCCAACCCAGGGCTCCTCGGCACACACTAGGCTTTTGGGCACCACAAGGCTGGTGAGGAAAGGCGCTGGCACAGAGCAGCTGGAGCAGAGCAGCTTGGGAGGGATCTTAGTCCTGTTGATCGCTGGCTGCCTCACTTCTACCGCATAGAGACAAGACTCAGCCTGACCACAGGCTCTGAAGCTTGTCAACAGCTGATGTAAGAGGAAACAGAGGCAGGGGAGCCAGAAGCAGGGCCACATATGCCGTCCGCAGGCCGCTGAGGGGCTGTGCCAGATCTGCAAGGGGCACCCACTGCCCACCCTGCAAAGGAGATCTAACGTGAGGTGTGAGGCGAACTCCAATGTGGCAAAACCAGGTCATGGTGGGCCAGTGTGCCTCAGTCTCTGCCACGGTAGGGGAAGGGAGCAGTCACAGAAGGCAAGTCAGAAGACTCCAGGCACTCCTGGGAAAGGTGGTTGGAAGTGGAATCTCTCCTCTTAGCATTCTAGGATCAGTTTTTCTGGATTGAAGTCACAGGTCGCTCTGTTCAGCTCAGGGTTGAATACTAGGCTCACTAGGCTCACAAACCCAGAAGGTAGTTTGAATCACAGGACATTAGAGGAATCTACAGCTTCATGCTGAAATCGCTTACCACAGTTCTCGAGGCTCTGGGGTATCAGGGAGATGAACTACTCTATGGTTCCTCAAGACACTCAGTCTTATGAGAGTCAGATAAAAGCACAAATGTTTGACTCACAGCTGTACATCGCAGGAGAAATGTGATTCAAAAAACATTCAGAAGTAGCATGGTTTCCTACAGGAGACATAATGAAGACTGCTAAGAGGAAGAAAGGGACCTTTTAGCTAGTCCTTGAAGGACAAGTAGAAGTATTCCAGGGAGATGAGGTGGTACAAGAGGGCAGTCAACACAAGCAGGCAGTAACTCAAGAGGTAGAACATGCGCATTCATTAACACCCTGGACTCAATGCCAGGGTGGTATGTGTTGGGGGAGGCATGAAGTCCTAAGACAGCATCTCCTTGTGTGAGATCATGTGACAGGTGGTAAGACGGGTGAGGCTGGAGTCAAACACAAGGCCTTAAATGCCAGGCCGAGGCCTACGACTTACTTCTATTGGCATATGTAACTGAAAGCAACTTGACAAAGAAGTGTTGGATGGGTTCCTGGCTGTCACTGGGGCAGAGTGGAGAGCAGTGAGTGGCTCCTGAGGCAGTGGGTACTAAAACTCAGCAGAAACTCAAGTATAGGGCAGTTGTTTGGGAGGCATAATAAGCAGGACCCTTGTGGGTTGTGTTTGGAGGGTCATCACTCACCGAGTAACGAATGGAGCAGCCTAGTGTTAGAGAACAGCATGACGGGGCTCCTGGGCATGGGGTAGGCAGTGGCTGCAGACAGGGACACCTAAGGCTCTGGCATCTGGACCTCAGCTTTAGTAGCCAACAGGAGGGGCAACAGGACCTAGTAAAAAGGCTAGGCCTCTGAGGGGTGCAGGGAAGTAGGAATAGAGGAAAGGGCGGGGAGACTGTGGGGAGGGAGGAGCCGGTGACTGGGAGGAGTCCAGAACTGGGAGAACTTGGGCCTCAGTACACACTGGAGACTACACAGGAAATATCCCCTGCAGCCTGAGGACAGCATCTTTAAACCCCCACAATGACACTGCACCTGCTTGTTGGCTATGGCGGCCTTGCTGTACCTCAAGGGTCAAGTGTGCCAAGGAGCTCTGGGGCCTAGGGGAGCCATCCCCACTCCCTGTCTGAGTGTGAGGATTGAGAATTGAAGAGGCAGCCTGAGGAAGGGGCCCAGCTGGGATGGGCTGGCCCTGCTGGAATGTGCCTTGCTCCAGGGAGGTGAGCTAAGGGGGATGGAATTCCACCTGAGCATAAAGTCACCTCTTGCTCACCACCGAGGGGTGTTGGTCTTGTCCCTTCCTGCCCTGCCCTGTCTGGTCTGGGTGCTGCTTCTGGAAGCTGGATTTCTACTCTGGGCATTACCACAGGGAAGCCAGTGAGTCGGGGGACAACAGGAACCCTGCCCCTGGCAGCTAGGGCGGGGCCCAGATAAGACTTGCCTCACTATGTCGCTGCCAAGGGCCACTTGCATACTTGACTGAAGAAAGTAGGCAGTGTGGCATGTTAAGGGCCTGAGAAGCTTGGCTCCGCCTCCCCTGAATTTAGCTGGCCAGGCCAGCCTGGAGGAGGTATCCTCAGCCCACTGTGCTCTCAATTCCTGCCCCACATCTGGGGTGGACACAGATCTCACCTTCAAAAATGGAAAGACCAGCAACCTGGACTAAGGATTTGGCCTTAGGTAAACCTCATGCCCCCAGAGCCTCAGTTTCTCCCACGATAGGGTTTCTTCCCGTGGTTTAAGAGAAATCTCAAGCAGGTCATATGTCCAGGTCTGACATATAGGATGGGAAGGGACACAGACTCTCAGGACATTGCCTCCCGCTACTCAACAGCCTCCAGTCACATGCGTCTGAGCAGAACATCTTGCTTCCACCCATCAGGGCAGAGGACGGCTCCTCAGGAAGGCCCTCCTGACTCTCCCCAGTGTCTGCCTTGTCTCTGTACACTTCCTTGCTTTTATTTTTCTAGGCAATTCCACCATATGAAATTATCTTCTTTGCATAGCCTTCACCTCCCACTACAAGATCAGCACCATAAGAGTCAGGATTGCTGAATCCTCTGTGCCTAGAATGGTACCTGGTACCTAGGAGGGCTCAGGAAAGGTTTGTTGAGTGCATGAATGAGGAGTCAGCTCTTTCCTGGGAGTGTCTTGAAGAAGGATGCCAGATGTAATTTGAGATTCCAGTTAAATTTGGATTTGAGATAAGAAATCATTTTTATTTATATATGTCCAAAATGTTTTAAGAGACATACACCTAAAGCTCTTCTTTATCTCAAATTTAACTGTTTCTTATATTCTGAACAAAGCGTATGTTGAGGTAGCTATGGGGTCACATGTGGCTCTGAGAACACAGAGACCCTGAGTACCCTTTATTCCCCATAGTGACAGTTTAACTGCAGGGCCTGTCACACCAAGACACCGATCCTCATAGATACGGAACATGAGGCCGCATGCCACCTCCCTCCCTCAGCACTTGAGTCCCACACTCCACTGATCTGCCCTATGTTTATCATTTTATCCTGTTCAGATCGCACAAGTGGACTTGCTCAGCATGCAGCCCTCTGGATTCCCATCTGACTTGGCACAAGACATCAACTTTTCAAGTTGCTATGTGCAACAATAGCTCTTTCAGCCGCTGTATGACATCCATGGTGCAGATGCAACACACTTGGTTTAGCTGCTCACCCGAGGGAATGTCTGGGGTGTCTGCAGGCTTGAATAAGTGCGCAAGTGTCAACGTACCATTGCTGTTAGTTTAGCTTCATAATAAAGCACTGAACTGTTTTACATAGGGGCTGTGCTAGCTTTCCTCTGCTGTATGACACTGCTTGAGACCAGTGGCTTATAAAGGGAAAGGCTGGTGATTTGGGGGTCCTAGCCCACAGCTGGTTGGCCCTGTCGCTCTGGATCTATGGCAGCACATCATCAGAAGGGCGTAACAGAGCAAAGGAGAAAGCTGCTCCCCTTGTGGCTGGAAGGTGACAGAGGGAGCAGAGGGGCCATGGATCACCATTCTCTTTGAGAACACCTTTAATGTCATGAAGTCCACCGCCCCTCCCCCCCCCACGGCCTCACCTCTTAAAGGTTCCACTATCTCCTGGGAACAGCTAGCACTTTGCTACACCAGTTTCAGGGGACATTGTAGGTCCAATTACAGCGACGGCATCACCCTTTTGCAGTCTATGAGTGACACAGCTTCTCCACATCCTCACCCGCATTTGGTGATAATTTAGGGTTTTTTTTTAATTTCAGCCATTGTGATAGGTGTGAGTGTGTCTCCCCAGAGTTCTCACTACCACACCCCTAAGGCTGACCAGGTGAACGTCTCTCTCTGTGCTTATCTGACACGTCTATGCATCAGTGGATACAGGGGTATAGATGTTTGTCTCTTACCCACTTTCTAGTGCTAAGCTGCCCTCTGTATACGCCAGTGGGTACAATGGGCATGGCTGCCCGTTCTTTTGTCCACTTCCTAGTTAGACCACAAACCTTCTTACTGCTTTTCTCAGTCTACAACTTGTCCTCCTGCCTTCATAGTAGGGTCTTCCACAGAGCAAGAGTGTTTCTGTTATTAGTTTGTTTTTATTTTTATTTGATGGATAGTACTTCTCTTGTTTTGCTTTTTGTTGGTTGGTTTTTTAAAAAATTTTTCTTTGGTTTTGATATAAAATCTCACTATGTAGCTCAGCTGGCCTTGGAGTTGTGGGAAGAAAATGCTTTTGAGGTTATCTAAGAACTTTTCACTCACACTAGATCCCTAGATTTTTTTTCCAGTGCTTTTCCTGAAAGTTTTATAGTTACATTCCTGGTGTAGTGGCATGTGCCTACAAGCCCAGGACTCAGAAGGCAGATTGTGGGTTTGAATGGGGGTCAGCATGATCTATATAGTGAGACTCTAACTCAAAACAGAAACAAAAACATTTAGGTCTATAATTCATTTTTATAATTAATTATATTAAGTAAACAGGCTATTTTAAATTTATTTTTAAAATATGCCTAACAAAGATTTCATTTCAACATTTATTCTACTCAGCAGCACTAGGTACATTTATACTATACAACCATCACCACACTTGTGCCAAGGCTCACAACACATACCTATGTGCGTCTCCAGCACACCAGTGCCCAGAGCCCCCAGCACACCAAGGACCAGAGCTTTGATCACTACACCTGTATCCAGAGTCCACGCCACCTATGCCCAGAGCCTCCATCACCATGCCTAAAACCTCATCACCACACCAGATACAGAGCTTTCCATCATCCCGTGCTGAAGCCCCCTCCTCAGCATGGATGCTCCAATTCCCAGCCCGTGCTGCTATTCTCCTCTCTGGCTCCATGAGTTAGAACACTCTGGTGACCTCATGCAAGCCAAATCATGGTGTTTGTCTTCTATGTCTGGCCTGAGTTGATCTCATGCCTTAAGGATTCTGCCCTCCATGTTGTAGGTGTGACTTGTGGTTTAAGATCCTAATTTTAGCCTGGTTCCCATTGTGGCTCAGTCTGGTTCCCCTACCTAACCCTCATACCCAGGCAAGGAGTTCAGCCTCTGAGATGAGCCAGGAAGAGAAACTGTAAGCCTGTTCTGGATCTAGAGACTTTGCCTGAGGCCCATGGGTATTGAAGAAGGGCAGTTTTGCACCCAGATTATGCCCAGCTCAGGCCCTCCTGCTCTTGTGATGGAGCAAGCTAGATCAGTCTAGGGCAGAGCCTGAGGCATAATGGAGACAGAGGAGTACCAGGGCATTGATATGGGCCCAGAGCAAAGACTTAGAAGTGAGCTAGAAAAGTCACTGAGGACAGGTCAGAAGGGGACTGGTCTTAGTTAGGGCAGAATACCCATGAGGCTTGAGGGTTTTCCCCCTTCATCCACTAACATAGCCAGGGCCAGGCCAGCCAGCTCCGGTCATCAACGCCACAGTGATAGTCATGACCTGTATCCAGGGAGGGAGAGACAAAATAAGCTAGGTCATGAGGTAGAGAGCCAGGACAGAGCAGGGCAGCCCTTCCTGAGGAGAAAGGCGATGCTTGTGGGTCCCCAGCTCCCACTGTGCTCCCACTGTGCTCCCACTGAGTCTCATGTAAATATGGCATCCTGGAGTCAGCTCAGAGAATGACTGCACATCCTGACCAGAAAGGAGAGTAGGCCACTCGGCCAGGAGGACAGTGACGTTAGAGCTGCCACGGCCCCTAGCCCTCGCAGGTCCAGGATGGAACAGTGTATGAAAAGGCAGGTTCCAGTTCAGGCGAGAAAGAACCTACCATGGGAAATGGCACAAAGCGCTTTTCAGGGTGGTGGAGGCAAGGGGGCGGGGCAGGTCTAATACCAGCTCTGACAGCGCTGGCCCAGCTCAACCCCACCACTGCTGCCAGCACCCACCTGGCTAGAATTCTTGGCCCTCTCCATTTTACACATGGTGAAATCAAGGTAAAGAGACATAAAAAAGTGGCCCAAGACTACACAGCTGTCAGGCTACCCTGGGATCAAGCTGGTTCTAGCCTCAGCAGTGTCTGAGGCTGTCCTCTCCTAACATTCCAGGATTCCAGGTTATTTATTATCCCGAGACTACTGGATACTCTGATGTGAGCAACTTAAAGGCGTCCTCCCTGGACCCCCAAGACCATACTCTGATCACCTAGGGACTGTGGGTCATTTAAATACTCTGTCCTGTCTTACTTTGGTTATGTGCTCCTGAGCCAGTGCTTAGCTACCATCTTTCTCTTAGGAAATGGCTGCTTAGCGAGGTTCTACCCATTGCCCTGACAGCAGGTGTGAGGGTCTGGGCTGTGATGGGCATTCTGGGGCTTCACAACTCTGGGCTGTGCTGGGCAGAGGGCAGGCTGGGAGCCCTGTCGCTTTGTTCTCTTAGGCCACCATGATATTCAACTCAGCATCTCCAAGCCCAGCCTGGCATACTTTTGGTGACACAGGGAACCCAAATCCAAGGCTAGTGTCTCCAAACACCACTGAGGGCTGTAGGTTGTGGGATGGAAGTGCTGGCCCTCATTCACAGTTGAGCTTGTTGGCTCCTGGCTTGGCTTCCTACCTGTGTGTCCTTGAGGCTATCACTTTCCTCTCTGTGCGTGGGACAATGTGTACCTGTGAAATGGGACAATATCATCTCCATAGAGTGCTGCATTGTTTAAATGATCAAATGAATTTAATATGTTTATAGTTACACTGTGAAATAGTCACCATAAGTCACATGTAACTAAATGAACTGCAAAGGTAAGATAGAAGCTCATTTTCTTGGTCCAAGTTTCCAATGTCACAGACATGTACAGCTCATGTTTGCCATATGAGACTGTCCCCTGATCCAGGAAGTCCCCTGGACAGCTGTGATCAGTGTGCTGGTGGACACGGAGCACTTAAGAGTGTAGCATTATTAGAGAGACCTCAGAAGGCCTCACCAGCAGTGGCTGCCAGTTCAGTAGCTTCCTCTGCCTTCAGGACCAGCCATCTGATTTCTTTCAGAAGGAATCCCCATGCCTGGGCTCACTGGAAAGTGATGGGGGCTGGGGACAGCATGGTGGGGCTCAGTTACACCACAGTGAGACCAAGTCTAAAGGCGCCCACTGAGCCCACAATTACCTCTTTTGTTCTCAGGGATGAGACTAGGACTCCTGGGTGTTATCCAATCTGTGGAGGGAGGAGAGGGGAAGGAGATCCAAGAGAGCTGAGAGGCATGGTCCTGAGGGAAGAAGGAACTGTCACCCCTCCTAATGCTGGATACTTGTGTCCTGTAAAGAAAAATCGAGATTTGGTGATATTCCCAAAGAAGACTCTCTGCCTGGCTTCGTACCCTCACCTTCAGTGTACATCCGAGCCAAGGCAGATTGCCCGGGTGGGGGAACCTGCCACACCACAGGCTGGCTCTTCCCGCTCTCCATGGGATGATGAATCACTTGCCCAGCATCCTCGTGGAGTGTTAACTTCACTGTACCAATGGTGGAGAAACCCAAGCAGCCGCTAGAGTGGCATACCAGGCTCCTGAAGTGTCTTGACACCAGGGTCTCCCAGGACAGGCAAGGCCTGGGCACTGACTTGGCTAAGGCCAGTCTCAGCCACTTGCTGTATGGTGCCCTATGTCCCTCTCAAGACACATGGCGTGCTTGTCCCATTCTGCATGTGCTTCAAGGTTCTTTACTGCTGACACATGAGGAAACTGAGACTGAATGACTGAATGGCATGCTTGAGGTAGCCCGGCCCCTATTATACATGTTTATATATGTGCACATACATATATATATGCATGCATGCGTGTGTTTAGATTGGCAGGATTGGTAAGTTTTGAAGTGACTAGCAGCTTGCCAACACCATATTCCTCCAAGATTTTCATTGTTTCCAATAGTTTCCTGGCCAAGTCTCACAGCTCCTATCCAGGTGAGCAATGTTACTAGGCCCTGTTGCAGGCAGGCAAAGTGGCTGAGGTTCTGCTGAGCCTCTGGGCATGGGGCTGATCACTGCAGGGAGCTGTTCTCCCCTGGGGTGGGGGTGCCAGTCACACCTTGTTTTAATTCCAAAGAATTCCAGTTAGACTTTTGCTCTGTGCTAGCAGTAGGCCTGGGCATGGAAAGGGCTTTCACAAAGCCTTGACTGTGCTGCTTACTGGTTGTGTGACCTTGAGCAGTCAAGTCTCTCTGTGCCTCAGTTTCCCCACCAGGAAAAAGGCACTGAGATGGACTTCTTGGGTCCCTTGTACAGGTTCAATAATGCTGTCTGCAAAGGTCTGGGTGGCCACTCTCCCACTGCGGAGAGCTGGGACTCCAGAATGACTGTTATGAATGCAGTTTAGTGAGTCTTAGCAGCAGCTTTTGCTGAGGTAACGTGAAAGCCAGTCATGTTCTAGACTCTGATCTTGTGGTCTTGTTTGTTTGGGAGTCTGGGGATGGGGAGGCCTTACGATACAGGCCAGGCTGGCCTCAAACTCACAGAAATTTGTCTCTGTCCCCTTCTGCTTCCTGAGCTGGAGTTAAAGGCTTGCAGCACCATGCCTGGCTAGACTCTGTATTCTGCTTCTAAGGCTCTTCTTAGCTCCAGACTCCATCTTCGTTCAAGTTGTGTCTACACAGCATGCTACAGGGAACTGAGGGAGAAGGAGCGGTCTGGAGGGATTCACGGATTTGTCACTTCTGAACAGGGATGGCAATAGGGGACCAAGCCGTTGTGAAAATAAGCTTGTTATCCCCTCCCTGAAATGGATCTCCAGGTCAGTCAATCTCACCTGAGCAGTCCCTCAGTAGACGGCCCTGCCCTTGTCCTCTCCAGTCCCTCCCCCACATACCACATGTCCCAAGCTGCAAAGCTGTCCACAAAGCGCCGTCTCAGGCTCAGACCTATCCATGTTCCTGCCTGCCCCGTCCAGCAGCTGCCCTCCTCCTGGTGCCAGATGTCTGCTGAACACTCCTCCTGTTCCATGTCTGTGTCCTGCCTCAGGAAACAGTAGCTGCATCCAAGGACAGACCTCAGCCTTGCCTCTGGCTGTGGTCTTCTTTTCATACTCCACAAATGGAATTTTACTTTAACTTTCCAGAATTCACCTACGTACCAGACCGAGTTCAAAATCTTTCCAATTAAGAATGTGCCTCCAACCCGGTGTTCAATTTCACCCACAGAGCTTTCTTCCTCCTAGCTTAGCCTTCTGTAGCCTTTTCAAATGTGGCTTAGATCCTGCTCTCTGCTCATCATCTCACACTGGCTCTCATCTCCCTCAGAGTAGATGCCAAAGTCTTCATAATGTCCACAAGGCTCTATGTGACCCAGGCATCTCACTTTCTGACCTCATCTCCTGTTTTCCTTTTGCCTAGTCCCTTCCACCTATGATGCTCTACTAAAACATACTGGTTATGTCCCTGCCTCAGGGCCTTTGCACTTGCCACCTCTCACCATACCCTTCACATCCTCAAGTCTTTGCTCAAAAATCACCTCAAGGAGGCTTTTCCTGACCACCCCATTGGAAACTATGCTCCCATCTGTTTCACCACTTCCTGTTCCTTCCCATGTTTTTTTTTCCTACGTAGCATTTTTGACCACCTGATGTAATATTGGGAGTTTGCCAGAGATCCCAACATGACTGGGGAGAGTCAGCACACTTATGGGGAAGGGCTCCTGTGGAAGAGCACGGGCTCAGGTCCAAAGCATCCTCCACCATGTTCAAGAGTCTGTGCCCTCCATACCTGGCCCACTGGACCAATAGTAAATGAGGATTTTACTTTATTTTAAGCCACCCATATAGCTCTGATCTTATGGCAGGTGTCCTTCTAAGTACCTTCATGTACAGTAATTCACAAAATACTCCTAAGAACCCAGTGAGGTAACTATTATAATGATGGATCCTTTTACAAATGAAGAAAGTGAAGGATAGGCTCAGTAGCTTTCCCAAGACCACACAGCTAATAAATGAAGAGTGAGGGCATGAACCAGGAAGTCCAGCTCCAGAACCTATGTCCTTCTTATCTTTGTTCTTCTCTGTGTTCAATCTACTTAGTAAAACTGCAATGTCTTTGTGTTGGGTACAAGATTTTTAAGAAAACAGATGTCAACAAAATGGTTTCCTCCATCAGGAGCTCACAGTCCAGTAAGAAATGCTGAACAAGTAAATAAAAGGAAAGGAAAATATAATCAATCAGCAGAATCTACTGATACCTACCTGTGTCTGCTCTCACCATCAGAGTCAAGCAAAATGCAGTTTCTGGTTTCGAGGGGTTTATGTTGTGATGATAGAGGAAGAAGAGTGGATTGCCACACATAGAACTGACAGCATAACCTATCAGCACAGAGAATCAGAGGGCAGTGTGGGACCCCAGAGGAGGTTTCTGCTTGGGCACAGGTTTATATGAACAGAGGTTTGGTATCATGTGTGCCTAAGTACATGAGCAGATGGGTGTGCAAGTGGATGGAAAGATGGCTAGATGTGTGGGTGGGTGGATAGAAGAATGGATGGATAGATATTGGTGGGTAGACAGATGGATGTGTATATAGATATTTGGCTATATAGGGATAGAAAAGTAGATTTGGAAAGGATTGATGAATGAATGGATATGTGAATTAATGGATGGATGAATATGTGAATGGACATAGGTAGGTAGGTGGGTGAGTGATGGATGGCCGCGTAGAAGGATATTGTGTGAAGGGATGGATGGACAAGTATGTGGGTAGAGGAATAAATATTTGAAATATAGACACACAGGATCTGGAAAGATAGATGCATGGACAAATGGTTAGATGGACAGATGGGTGGATAGATGGATAGTTAGTTATTTGGAAGGATAATTGACTGAATGAATGAGTAAAAAGCTGACCTCACTGCTGGGATGTTGGACATTTTCCCAGTGAGGTCACCAGACCAGCTGAAAGAAAAGATTGGAAATCCACACATTCATTCATTCAACAAATATCAGTAAGTACCTATTTGTGTGTCTGGTACTGTTTCAGGATCTGGGATTAGGCATGGCACTTGCCTTTATGGAACTGACATTCCAGGGGAAGTCAAACATCAAATAGTTAGATGGAGAAAGAAGCCATTGTCAGAGGGTAATAAATACTATGACGGAAAAATAAAGCAGAATCAGAGGGCAGAGATGACAGGAAAGGGACATTCTTTGGGATAGGCACGAGAGACCTCTCTGTGAAGGCCACCTTGAAACAGGAAGTGAGCTGTTTGGGGAATACCACTTGAGTCAGAGAATTCAAGAGCCTCACAGGCAGTGTGGCCCTTCCCAAGTGAGCAGTGAGTCAAGGGATGACAAGGACACACACAGGAGTGCTGGAAGGAGGGGGCATGCTTGGTGCAGGAGTAGGGTTCAAGACGAGAACAACTTGCCTGCAGGCCTATGAGAGCCATTTGTCTGGCTGTGTCCCCAGAAACCAATGGAGGCCACTGAAGCTGGGCTGGTTTGCTGTGGAGCAGTTCCCTCCCTGCTCCCTGGACTGGTTCCCAGTTGGAGGCCATCAACATTTTAATTACAGTTCCCAGTTCTCAATGGTTTGCAGCTCAACCGTGAAACAGGCCCTGGGCAACATGTGGCACTCAGCGATTTACTTGCTCACCATTCCTGTACTTAGTGCTCTGAATACTGTTGGCTAAGATTTCAGAGAAAAAAATAAGATGAATGTGGGGGAAGGGTTAGGTTGAGATTTTAAGTACACAGATCTATTTTTCAGGTGTCCTCTGAGATAAGATTCCCCAGCCTTTCAGGAGTTACTGGTACCCACTGGTGGTGTGGCCAACACTGCTCACTGCCCTGTTCCTCTGACAGTCTGTGTGCTTCCTGTAACTGGTGGCTTTAGAGGCCATCACAGATTGAGTGTGTCTTCAGGCATGAGCTCCCACCCTCTGTTTGAGGATGGCAACCATAAGGCCCATGGCCCGGGACCCTGCGGGGCTCTTTACACTCTCCCATAAGTCACCTGGAGAGTGGAAAGATCCTCTAACTGTACATAGGTTTGGGCAGGGCCCGGGTCTGCATCTCCAGCAATCTCTCAGAGCTGCCCCTGCTGCTAGGTGCCACAGTTAGAATGTGTGTCCCCAAAGTTCAGGTGCTGGTAACTAAATCCCACATCCCAAATAGACATGTGGAGGTAGGGCCTTTGGAGAGTGCTTAGGGTTAGATGAGGTTATGAGGCAGGTCCTCATAGGGGGCTTATAAAAGCATCAGTGCTTTTATAAGAAAAGGAGAAACCTGAGCTCATACACTGCCATGTCTCCCATGTGATACCTACATCATGTCTCCCATGTGATACCCTCCATCATGTCTCCCATGTGATACCTCCACCATGTCTCACATGTGATACCTCCACCGTGTCTCCCATGTGATACCTCCACCGTGTCTCCCATGTGATACCCTCCACCGTGTCTCCCATGTGATACCCTCCATCGTGTCTCCCATGTGATACCCTCCATCATGTCCTCCCAGATATCTGAACTATGCTCTTTGGCTTCCTGCCTCCAGTGTGAACTGAATAATTCTGTGTTCTTTATAAGTTAAGCAATCTTCAGTATTCAGTTATAGCCACAAAAAACAGGCTTAAATGTTGATCCTGGGACCACAGTTGAGCACCAAGGAGTTTAATCTGAACTGTCCAATAAAAATCTAATATGAGCCACATGTGTAACATGTTCTAGTCACCACATCGAAAGGCAAAAAGAATGTAGCTTGGTAGTACGGCACTTGTCTAGCATGCACAAGCACTTGGGTGTGATCCCCAGCCCTGAAAAAGAGATGACATTTAATGGAAGAGTGTATTTCACTTTATGTGATATATCCAAACTATTAACATTTCAACATGTGATTCTTAACACTGAAATCTTCCACACTGCTTCTCTGTCACAATTTGAGATTTGGTATTTACACTTCTAGCACATCTCAGTCCAGACTGGCCACACTGCTTCTGGTATCCCTATAATGCCTGAGTCAAGCCCTGTCCTTAGGACTCGTGGGAGACTAAGCTTCACCCCCTGGGTCCCTAAGGCAGTTGGAAATCTCTGCTGAGGGCACAGCTAGAAAATGAAGAGACTCCAACGAGATCTCAACAGCCCTCCTCCTGGTGGAGCAGGCCATGTGCTCCACCTAATTTAGCCCATGCAGCCCAGAGATCACTTCTCTTACCAGTCCTTCATTTTACAGTCAAAGAACCAGCCTCAGAGAGGTTAAGCAACATCGTGAGAGTGACCTAGCTAGGCAGTGACAGACCTGGGACTTCAATCAAGATATTAAAAGCTTTCTCTTCTGCTATAAGAAGCTCCAGGTCTTTTAGCATGGCAGGCCTTCAAAGGACCTTCTAGGCCCATTCACTTCTGCAGACTTGCTGGGCTGGCCTGACCATGCCAGAAAGTCTTAGAGATGGCAGGGTGGTTGGCAAAGAAGGCATAGAACTTTTGGTGGCAGACTGGGACAACCCAAGTCCCTGTGAGCACTGGGTCACAGCTCCTGAGCAGACCTTGTAGCTTAGAGCATTAAAGAATTAGTGACCCTCAGCTGCACCCTCTATCTGTGCTTGGAGAGGTTCACTGTGCTCAGCTGGAAAATGCCAGGCCAACTGGAAGAGCCCTCGCTCTACCAGGGGCTAGAACAAGGGTATCTCAGAAGAGATATCTGAAAGTGTATGTCCCAAGTTTCTTGAGGGCCAACCATCCTCCTGGACACCAATGTCAGGGGTAGAAGGTTTATGACAGGACATTAGGGGATTGAGAGTTTGTCTTTGAGGGGGATACTGGGACCCCTGTCCATGTGGTTTCTCTGCTTTCCAGTGCCATGAGATGAGCAGATCCTCCATCTGTGCCTCCACCTCATGTACTGTCATACCACAGGGACAAGGCAACAGGGCCAAGCAAGCTCTGAGTGAGCGCACCCGAGCCATGGCCTAAAATCAGTCTTTCCTCCTTTAAGTTGATTACCTTTGGAATTTTGTTACAGTGACAGAAAAGCTGAGTCACAGTACTTCATTCCTTTTTGTAGCAAACGAATTTCCATCGTATGGATAGACCACAGTTTGTAATGTCAAAATTATACAAAATACAGAGATTAATCTACAGTATGGATCTGTTTGGGGGAATAAATAAAAATAAAGAATAGGACTGTAATATGAAACATACATGCATGGGCACTGGAGGCCTCTGGTCCTTTAGGAAAGCAAGGGAAGGCCTGGAGCTTTAGAGCAGATTCCACATGACTTATTCTGAAATAAGGTCGAATGGCACTTGGGGTATTGGCAGGAACTGGCAAGTTCTGACTGGTAACAGCTCCTACACCAACCTCATCTTCAGGCCACAGTGGCTATTCTATTCTGTGGTCAGCTGCTGAGTGAAGACAACGCTAAGTGCTGCCAGGTTCTCTGAGGAAGTTTCGGGAGCAGTGGAGTGAGGTGGACCATTTTTCCTTTCCCAAAGCCCCTCAACTACATTTTAGTGGAATGTGACTGACAGCTTCCATTTGCAATGAGTCATAATCTACCTGCCTACTGAGGGCCACTGGAAGTGTTCCACTTTGGGGTATCATGATTGTCACTGTTAAGAATATGTGTGTGCTTGTGTCCTTTGTGGTGAGGCATCACTACCTTTGAGCTATCTCCTAAAGGGCCTTAGTCTCTGGCCAAGAGAGGAGGAGGGACTGGCAGATGTCAGGTCTTACCAGTGGGCTGAATGGGTCAGTCATGCCCTGGATTTCCACGGGCTGGTCAGAACCAGCATGGTCAGTGGGTACTATGAACTCTGGCTGTCTTACTTCTTCCTTGGCTTCCACCCCCAACTAGAGAGGTTAGGGAGAAACTGCAGGCAGCACATTAGTCCACCTACAAGTCCTCTTTGACAATGAAGACTTTCAAAAGTCCCAGCTTTGAGACTGTTACCACCCTGAGTGAAGTAAGCAGTGACCCAAAGCTGCTGCTGCCTTGTTGGTTTGGACTGTTACACTCTTGTGTGCCTGGATATATGCAAGATGAACACATGTGTGTGAGAGTGTGAGGAACATGGGCTGATATCACTGTGTGAGAGAAAAAGTACATGAGTGTGTCTTGTATGGGATGTGGGGAGATGTATAAACATGTGGGTCATGCATGACTGTGAGGGAGGATGGGAGTCTGCACACAGGCAAGACTGGGGTGCTGTTATGTGCTAGTGAGCATGCAGGCATGTAGCCTGTGGGGTTGCATGGGATTCATACAGAGGAGGTAAGATGTGTGGCTGTATAAGGACATGGCTGTGTCTGGCTCTTTCGCCCCAGCATATCTGTGTCGGGCATAAAGGCATATTGGGGGGGGGGGTGAACTAGGAATGAGATAAATCTGGGACCATTCATCAGATGCAAGTTCCTACAATACCCCAATTAGGGTCAAAACCCTTGAGAACTGGCAGCAAACTAGGCTTCAAGCCCAGGACAGCAGGAAACCACAGACAATGTCTAAGCCACTGAAAACCAGCAAATACCAACTTCCAGGGGCCTCTAGTTTACACCAGAAGACTATGCTGGCCCTTTCCTTGGGTCCTGGCTGCCCTGGGACTCTCCTCTGCTCCTCTGCTCCCCTCATGCTACAGTGACCCAAGTTTGTGGAATGTGGCTGTACCTACACCCACCTGTGCCAGACAAGGACACTGGCTTAAAGTCAGTGCACTCAGTATAGCTTAAAGAATGCATCCAATGAGAAAATACTCCAAGTATTTACAGAAGTTGTTTTCCCTCTTTCACCTGAGTTGCCCAGAGGAATACAGCTGCAGCTGAAGGCAGCTTTTGGCTCATGATGGATGAGCAAGAGAAAGAGGAGGAGGAGAAGGAAGAGGAGGAGGACGAGGAGGAGGAGTGGTGGTGGAAAGAAGAGAAGCAAAGAAGGATGGGGAGCAAGAGGAGAAGCAGCAGTGGGAGGAGGGACAGGGGAAAGAGCAGGAACCCCCGACTCGGGATGTG
This sequence comes from Eospalax fontanierii, assembly GCA_035773235.1. Lineage (NCBI taxonomy): Eukaryota > Metazoa > Chordata > Mammalia > Rodentia > Spalacidae > Eospalax > Eospalax fontanierii. Next base: position 87,144,520 of record CM069526.1, read on the forward strand.
TTGTCATAACAGACTCTCAGAGAAACTGCTTCTGATTGCAGGGACTGCGGCTCAACACCTGAGATACAAACATCACAGAATTGATGCCCTTAGAGAGAAACAAGGGAGGAAGTAGCAATGCCAACTAACTCAGATCCTCAGCCTCTAGTACTCAAGGTCCTGGCCTCCCCAAGGCCTTTTAAATTTTTAGTGTCTGTAATGGGGGTATATGATATGTGTATATGTATGCATGGAGTGAGAGAGACAGAGACATAGACAGAAAGAGAGAACAGCACACATGTTCCATAGGCTGTATCAGTCCCCACCCTCCCCCTTGGTTGAAACAGGCCTTTTTGCTGAGCAGGAAATTCAGATGTGTTGTGGAGCACCAACAGTTTCAAGGTGGCTCCATGCTTTTCACCATGACACATACCAGGCCAGCTGGACTGCAAGTTTCTATGGTTTTCCTGTCTCCACCTCTTATCTTGCCAAAGGAGCGCTGGGATTATGATGACGTATTGCTAAGGTCAGATCCTCCCTTTGTGCAGCAAGTGGTTTACCCATTGAGCCATCTCCTCACCTACCCCCAAAGTCCTCTCTAATATGCAAACCAGGGTTTAGCAACCCATGCCTGCTCTACCTTGCTTTTGGTCTAAAACCTATTAACTAGGTTTTAGGGACTGTCTTACAAAAGCATCTCCAGCATACAGATGAAAAGATTTCTGTAGCACTTAGTATACTTTATACTCAACTCAAGCTGGCTTAAGGACAGAGAATTCACTGGCTCATGGAACTGAAGGACCCTATGGTTATGAATTCAAGTCCAGCTTGTCCCAGGGCACAAGAGGTATTTCTGGGAACCAGCTGTACAATCCCTACTTTCAAGCTCTCCTTTCTTAGTTGTTACCAGATCTACGTTTACATGGTAGCTAGTTGTCTGTCAATAGCTGTGGTCCACAGCTGTACCCCCTACATTCACTCTTGTTCATATCTGATGAAAAATAACCAACAGCCCTTTTCTTCAGTTCACACCCAATCTCCAAGACTTCCTCGGATTGGCCCTGAGTGGCCTGAGTCACCAGCCCATTACCAGTGATTGATGGAACCTGGAAGAAGTGACTGGTAGGACTTAGGAAAGATGACTGGGACCTTGAAGCAATGACTGGTAGGAACTGGGAGAGGTCATTAGGTGGGAACAGGAAGTGAGTGGTGGAAACTGGCAAAGGAAGGTAGCTGGTGGGAACCAGGAGCAAAGACTGATAGGAACTGGGCGAAGTGAATGGTGGGCACTGGAGAGGTAACTGGTGGAAGGTTAGGGGAAATGGCTGGTGGCAACTAGATCAATGGTCAGTGGGGTTTCGTCCATTTTGTTGGCTGAGGAAAGCCTCACTGAGGAAGAGTTGTTAGCAGAGCTCCACAGCCATGTTAAGCTTGCTAGAAAACAACACACCAAAAAAGAGTGACCTCCTGGGGTGGAACGGGGCAGGATGGCACTGAGGGAAAGATGGCACTAGCAAAGTCCTGGGGCCAGGCTGGTGCATGTTCCAGGAGGGAAATGCATTCCTAGAGTGGGGTGCATTCCTAGAGTAGGGCTCAGCAGGGGCGATCCATCCCGAGAAGCAGGAAATTCAGATGTGTTGGGGAGCAACAACAGCTTCAAGGTGGCTCCAAGCTGGGGGTTATGGACAGAACAGGTGCCGTTAAATATGGTGAAACTATTTAAAGTTACATGATCCAACGAATACTGTGGGTGGGACCCGTGCTTCTGATGGATGCCCTATGGCATGGACTGAGTGGAGCTAGAAGTCATATCCAACTCCCCTTCCTCAAAACCCCTTCTGTCCTCCAGTTCGCCCCAGATCCTCTGTACTGCTGCCACCACTGTGAGGGTCTGGGGCAGGCCCAGGAGGCTGACTCTGATAGTATCTATTTGGCATTATGTATGAGTCAAAGAATTTTCTGGAGTTAAGTTTCTCTCCAGGCCCTCCCAGGCCTGAGAACCCCACCCTGAGGAGTTCTGGGCTCTGGGCAGCACCTGGTACATTGTTGGCACTTCCTGGAGGACTTGTCAGAAAAAGATTGATTCCTCTCCCTCCGGCGGTGCAGAAAATCCTTCCTGCTACTCCAGACAGGTTTGAGGCGCTGCTGGGAGACAGAAAAGGATCTCAGCTGCAGCCCCACCCAACCAGGTTGCACACACTCTGAGACACCTTCCTCAACACTCTACTCACCCTCTCTTCTGCAACAGTCCCCTCAGCACTGGTGAGCTTGGTAGAAAAGGCTGGCATCCCACTGGGCAAGTCTCTAGTGCCCAGGACAACTCCTCCTACCAGGGTCTAAGTCCTGCCCTCTAGGCACGCAGGCCTTCTTGTTTCCCCTGTCCCAGGACAAAAATGTGCAGCTTCTGGGGTAGCTCTCAAGGACCCTGGGCTGAGATGCTTCCCCTCTTCTAGACATATCAGCTTCTCTTTTAAGAAAGGATTTCACTTTCTTAAAATGTAGCAATACTCCTAGCCTGGCTTCCGAAGTCCTACAATTACAGGTGTATGCTACCAGGCGTGGCTGCTCTTTTTCTGTTCTAGAGATCACAAAGCAAGACCATTCCCTCCCTTTCTGTGTGCATTAGGCATCAGTTAACATGGCCTCAGCTGCCAGCTTTTTAGCAGTCTCAGCAAATACTGGGCTATGGTCATCTAAAATAGTTTTCCTCAGTCTCTCCCATCCTGTGCCTCTGCAACCTATTTTTTTTTTATTCCATAAGTTTTAGGTGTTCGCCTCTCTTCTAGTCTGTGGAACGAACAGAATTCTTCCTGGAGCTCCCAGGTGACTCAGCCAGAGTTCAATACAACCCTAAGGCCTTGTGCTCAGCAGAGGCCCCTCTTTGCCACTGGCTAAGCCTAAATGTGCTCGCTATGTCCTGTACACACACTCAGCCTCAAGTCTGACCCATGCCAACTTCATTGCTTAGTACACAGCTTCCGCATCCACCAGACCTTATGGCTGGTTCACTAGCAAGTGTTGCCCATTTTGCCTCTTCTGCCACGCCCAGTAAACACTGACTGTATCCACTGGATGGGCACTGGGGATGGTGTCCCTCCAGCTACTCTGCCCTCCAACCTAATCTCCACTCCATCCAAGGTGAATTAGTGGCTGCCTGAATGATGATCCAGAAGCCTCCCTGCTCCAGAGTCAGGCCTGCCTGCCCCTCACCTGTTATCCTGAGCCTCTGCCCTCTGGCTACACTGCCTCTTCTGTTCCTCCCAGTGGGCGCATCCCACTTTCCACAGACACAGGCATAAGCTGTTTTAGTCAGTCCTTCCTGATACCTGAATGCTGCACAGGTCTTGCCTTCCGGGAGTCATTTCTCCTGTTCTAAGTGTTCCTGGCTGCCCTTTCCATCCTGCAGTGCTCACCAGTCTCTAAGAGGGCTAGGGGAGAAGATGAATTCCACAGCTTCTTTGCATTTGGGATTATAAGCTCAGAAACAAGGGCTACACCTCAGAGCAGGCAGGGTCAGTCTGTTGCCATCAGGGAACTCTCTCTCAAAGACTGCAAGCAAAGGCAATGCCAGCAGCATACAGCAAGTGTTTGCTGTATAATGAAAGAGAACAACAGAATGCATGTGGGGACACACAGCCCTCCATTCTTGCAAACAGAAGTCAACACCTTTGCTATACCAGGCTAGCTGTCGTGAGTTACCAGATCCTGAGGAGTGTCCTAGGTGGGGTTTCCTGGGAGAGGAGATTGAGAGGGAACTTCAGATCTAAGCTCTGTAAGGAGACAGGTGGAAACCAAGCCCCGAGGAATGCTGCCCACCTGTGCCCGCCTCCTCAGGCTGGAATGACCAGACTCTTGTTTCCCTACCTTTGTGTGCCCAGAGACTGGCTGCCAGGTCAGAGTCACTCTATGTTCAGAAGAGCTTCTGGCCTGACAGAGGACAATGACGTATGCATAGTTCATCACTGCCCAGAGACAGGACAGCTGTAGAGGTGAGGGGTGGCTTGCGGGTAAGGGACCCTAGCTTGATAATCAGGGGCAGCTTCCTGGAGAAGGTAGCTGTTTGCTTTGGTTTTTTTTTTTTTTTTTCTGACTTGGTAGACTAGTCAAAAGTCCAGGCTTGGGGGAGGGGAGCTACTCCACTTAGCATGTGTGAGGCCTTGGCTTCCTTCCCCAAAACTGTATACAAAACAGGTAAATAAAAGACCAGTTCCCCTGATGGATGTCACACTCCTCCAGGCTCTTGACATCTCAGATGCTGCCTCAGTAAGGCTCTGCCTCCACACACCAGGGCAAACCTCGCCACAGGCACATGGTCATAATTGTTGAACTGATTGTGTTTGGGACCATCTGAAATGAGATAGATTAGCCTTCCAGATAAGCATCAGGCAAGTGCAGAGCCAGAGGACTGGGAGGAGCCAGCTGGGTTGGCTGTAGCAGGTACTAGAGTGAGGGGATGGATCAGCTCTGCCCTTCAGAGAGAGGGTATGCAGTCATGGCTGGGACACTGCGCACATTCACTAGTAAAATCTGAACAGAGACATGGAACAACCAATGAGCAGCTGGGTAAGATGGGCCTAGTCATGCCAGGGAACATTATTCAGTCATGGCAAGAAGGAAATTCTGGCACACCTGGATGAGCCTTGAACACTATGCTCAGTGACAGATAGAAGCTGTTATGTGCAAAGGCCACATGTTATAATGTTCCTTTACATGGCTGTCTTGAATAAGACAATCTATAAAGTGGGAAAGTAGCTTAGTGGTCAGGATTACAAAATGGGAATGGTAGAGCAGCTGCAGTGGACAGGAGGCTTGTGTGTGGGTGACAGAAACATTCTAAACTTAGACTATGTTGATGGTGGTACTGCTCTGATGATGCAGTTATTCAGCCCTGAACTGCATACCTGGACAGGTGAACTGTCTGGAATGTGAGCTGTATAGCAATGAAGCTGCTCAAAGGGGTTTCCTATAATCCACAGGGCAAAAGCAGTAATTCCAAAAGGATGGCATAGCATCTAGGGCTGGAGGCCTAAAGGAACCAAGGCTGAGCTGGCAGAATTTAGACAGGATGTTCAGCAGGGGTTGGGACCTTTGTTAATGGGGACCAGTAGGAATCTAGCAGGGACAGTGACTCCCAGAACTTCCTTCCTGTTCCCTGCTCTCCCCCCAGCACCTTCCCGGGGCCAAGCCCACCTGGCAGGCCTGGTGAGGCCAGACTCAGATGCAGGTGCATTTATTCCCTGCTATGTTTCCCTTTGACCTTGTGGAATACTGGGGTGAGTAATAGACCCCAACACACTTATGCAGCCCATCTTTAACCTGGGACCCAGAGATACAACCTGTTGGGGGAGTAATTTAAATATACCTGGTGAATTCCCTTTGAGCATTTCCTGAGCACTTGCTAGGTGCTAGGCCCAGGAAGGTGCCAGAATCAGGTGACCATCAGGGCTGCAAAGCCTCAACCAGCCTCACCTGAAGCATAGGGAAGAGGGTTAGGAAGCCATCTTCTTAGGCATCTCAGAAGCCAGGAGCTAGCCTGGCCTAAAGGTGTGGGAGCTGCGATGGAAGAAAGGGACTTATACATGTTTTCTCTGCTGTTGTGCCACTCGTATAGAGGCGGCTGGCTGCTCACTGGATGACCAGCCCTAGCCAGGGTAGTTGTGATCCTACCAGACACAGTGCCATCCCTGAGGCTCTCAGAATGCCAAATTAGCAAAGCTTTGCTGCACATTACCTGATTGAGGGCCTATTCAATGTCAGCACATCCCCAGGCCATCAGTGGCTGCAGTGGAAGAGGGAGGCCTAGTGGGAGTGGTAGGCAGCCTGAGGCAGGGGTGACCACCATACCCTCCAGGATCTGAAGCCCAGCATCCAGCTCAGGGACCCACTACCTAGGGCCCCCAAGCAGTACAGCCATCTGAGCCACAGTGGGCTGGGAGACAGTGGACAGCAGTGCTAACTCTGGAGCCAGCTTCTGCACCTGCCCAGCTGTAAGAGTTAGCTATTATTTTGATTCTCACCCCAGTGTTGCTGGAAGACACTGGTTTGGCAAGAAATCCTAGAAGTCTGTCTTTAAAACTGAACCCTCATAGGTTATAAACATGATTCAAAATTGATCTTAAACCTATGCAGAACAAAGAGAACCAATGTGTATTTGGACCAAGCCAGACTGGTCTTGCCGAACTGGAAGAGCACACAAGTTCAGGCAGGGGACCATGGCAAGGCTGTGGCGGTGGAGAGACTGGAGTCTAGGCCTAAGCTGCCTATACCAAAAGGAGAAACAAAAGTCGCAGTGGCTGAATGGACTGGGAGGGGTGGTCTGGGCCTGCACTTGGCCATGGCCCACAGTGAATGACCTGCACTGTGCTCTTCCCTGCCTGCCCCACAGATTCTAGAGGAGAACATGAAGCTGGAGTGTAAGTGCCATGGTGTTTCAGGTTCCTGCACCACCAAGACATGCTGGACCACACTGCCACAATTCCGAGAGCTAGGCTACGTGCTCAAGGACAAATACAACGAGGCTGTTCACGTGGAACCTGTACGTGCCAGCCGCAACAAGCGGCCCACCTTCCTGAAGATCAAGAAGCCCCTGTCCTACCGCAAGCCCATGGACACAGACCTGGTATACATCGAGAAGTCACCCAATTACTGTGAAGAGGACCCAGTGACAGGTAGTGTGGGTACCCAGGGCCGTGCCTGCAATAAGACAGCCCCACAGGCCAGCGGTTGTGACCTCATGTGCTGCGGCCGTGGCTACAACACGCACCAGTACGCCCGTGTGTGGCAGTGCAACTGCAAGTTCCACTGGTGCTGCTATGTCAAGTGCAACACGTGCAGTGAGCGCACCGAGATGTACACGTGCAAGTGAGCCAAGGCCACGCTGTGGCCTCCAGCCACAGGTCAGATGGCAGGGAGGACCAGACATCCCCAGGCCACGGTCTCCCTGCAGACCACTGCCTGGATGCTCACAGGGAACTACAGAAGCACTGAGCTTGTCTTTTCTGCTGAGAAGCGGGCATTATTCTGGGTTTCCTGCAGACACCTGTGGGAAGAATCTCTCAGAGGCCTCACCCATTCTGCTCCACATCAATGCTGCTTCACCCTCTCCCAGATACTGCCCAGTCTCTCCAATGCTGGAACGAAGCTTTCTGCAACAGGAGCTCAGAACCTTGGGCTCTCTGGACCCTCGGGCCTCATCATAGCAATATTTAACAATTTATTCTGATAAGAAATAATATTAATTTATTTAATTAAAGAGAATTCTTCCACTCGTCGGGATCATTTTCTGCAATCAAAGTGGACTGTTTGATGTCCTGGCGGGATGATTTTGTTGCTAGGACCAGGAGCTACATACAACTGTACATAATGATTCTTTATGCAGATATTTCTACTAGTTGATTTTGTAAGTATCCCTTTGTAGCACTAGATATCCAAGTTCAAAGAGAAGACATCTTTTATACATACACAGACACACACACATTTATATTTTTGCCATTTGCTGCTACCTATCCAGAATTTAATATGGTCCAGATCTGGAGATGTTTTTCTCTAGAATATGTTCCCCATCTTTTTGCCCTTCCCAGTTCAAACCTCACCATTAGGAAAGTCCCGTTTGGAATAGCTTGAGTGAGAGGAACAATTATAATAAACTGCCACCAGGGTCTAGTATTCAGAAAGTGAGCCACTGGATAAGAGATTTTGTAAGAGACTATTTTTCTATGAATACTTTATTTATATGCAGTCTGCCTGTATTGCCCCATGGCCCATGTTCTTCTTAACAATGGTACTCACTCAAGAGCAGGAGGGCAAGGACAGGTGTGAGTGAGTGAGTGTGTGTGTGTGTGTGTGTGTGTGTGTGTGAGTGTGCAGGTCCCCTGGAGATCTTCACACAGCTGAGTTCTGGAGTTCTATTTGCCAAGGGGGCCACAGCATTTCCCAGATGCCTGGAACTGGGCCATTATCATCCATATTAACTGGGAAGAAATCAGCCCCCAGTCTCAGCCTGGTAAGATCAGGCCCTGGAATGGGGTCACTGGATGGTGACCTCAGGAAGAGCAACAGTGGCAGATGGGTCAGTGCCCCACACATTTTGTGAACAACAGAGGGACATGGCCTTGGTCACCAGACAGAAGCCAGTTCAGGGACACTGAAGCCTTACCAGGACAGCCCACCCACTGCCTATGTGACTACAGGTGAGGTGCAGTCCTCAGAGGAGGGGGCAGAAAGGAAGAAGAAGGAGGAGCCCAAGTATCCAGGGCCAACGCAGTGAAAGGAGCAAGCATAGTCCCTCTGTGGCAGATCCAGCTACACTGTGCCACTCAACCAGGAAACCCCTCAAGGATGCTAGAGATATTTTTATGTGTGCCACGTGCATTGCCATCTGTATGCATGCATGCACACACATACACACACTTTGGAAGTGCCTCCAAAGTGCTCATATGTGTGTGCCTTTATGTACCTGGGAGATCAGGTGAAGGGCACTGCTGGGGTATATGTGCTTACAGATGAGGCAGGTGCACAGCAGACAGCAGGAAACGGTTTTGACTGTGCTGGGCCACAGAGGATCCATCTCCGAACTCTATTCTCATAGCTGCCTGTGAGGCCACAGCCCTGAGCCTCATGGCCCTGTGTGCCTGGAACTCCTCAGCACCTAGACCATGACCAGTTCTCCACCTGGGTCACAGCACGACAAATAAACATGGCTAGATATTTGGTTTCTTCCCTTGAATGTATTTTTTAATTTTTCCTTCACTTGGGTGTCTGGATATGTGGGCATATAATTGGAAAGCTGGAGTGGATGAATGCACGCATGGATAGATGGGATGGGTAGATGGATGAATATGGATGGACAGATGACAGATAGATAGATAATAAGTGAGATGATGTGTGAATGAGTGGGTATTATAGATGGATAGGTGAGTGAGGGGCAGGACAGATGGATGGAGAACTAAACAGCTCAATGTGTAGATAGATAAGTATGTGGTAAGAAAACCTACCAGAGTCTCTCAAAGTTCTTACATCAGTTACACTGTTTCTGCCTTGCCTTGGCACATCCAGTGCCCCCCTTGAGTCTCAAGAGGCTTTTCTAGCCCACATTCCCTTTGTTCGTGGCTTTGCTGGCACCTGGGAATGGGGGAATGCCAGACTAGCCTCTTCAGAGAACTATTTAAGGCTAACTGCATAGATATGACCTCAGAAAAGTCACCTCCATGCCCTCCTTCATCATCTAGGTGAGCAGAGGGCCTACATGAGGGCAGCCAGCTTGTGAGAACACGAGTTAGCTGCTAGCTTATCACCAGGGTCCACAGCACACTGAGATATCCAATCCTGAGGCCTGACCTCTCTCTGGACACCCAGCTCATCTGTGCTCTGAGCCTCAGTTTCCCCATCTGTAAAAGACTAGTAACACTTACCTCTCAGGGCTGTTGGAAGCATCCTCTCAGGAATGACTGTGGATTCCAGAGAATTGCAAAACAACAGATGAAAGCTGGAGGCTGTTATTGTTGGTCATGACTGTGGCTGTTTACTATGTACCCTACAGGGGACAGGATTCTTCTAGTCCAACTTAAAATGATGCATATTTGGCTCTGTGCTGGCAAAGCTACTCCCTATCCCATCTTTGTATTCCCAAAGTGGCTTTTCAACTAATGCTGAAAGAGTTGAAATCTTAAGTGGCTAAATCGAAACATTAGGCAGATGGCTGAGGACAGGTGAGACTCAACTCAGGCAAGCTGCTCAACACAGGCCATTTCTGCCATATTGGAATGGGAACTCACTACGGCAAATTCATGGATTATTTCTTCCCCCTGCAGGCACTGAACCAGATCTTTATACATACTAGCCAAGTACTCTACCCCTGAGCCCCAGGCCCAGCCCTGATTTATCAAGCAAGGCCTGCCACCTAGATTTCCAAGTACAACCTCCCATTTGGGGCACACTGACAAGCACCATGCTAGGTGTGAAGCAAGATGGAACTGTGGCCGACCGTTCCACTGGTACCCAGCCTGACTTGAACCAAATCTCATTTCAGAGATGGAAAAACTGAAGCCAAGAGAGAAGCAGAGCTCTGCTCTTCACCACACACATGTCCTACCCAGGAAAGACTGAGCCCAGGCTTTGCACCTCCTGAACAAGGCCTTTACCACCACACCACACCAACCGAGGGAGCGAAATAACTGAAAGAGGAGGGGAGGTTCAGAAGGATAAAACTCCTACACACACATGCACACAGAGACACAGGCAGATAGACACACATACATGTAAACACATACAAAGACACATGCATAGACATACATACACATATACAGATACATGCACAGAGACACAAACACACACAGGTATACAGACATACACATATGCAGACACACAGAAACAGACATATCAGACACACACCTCGAATTTAAAACTAGCTCTAGGACCCATGGGGCAAGATGCAGATTTTTCCCAAAGACTTAGAAGGATGAGCTGGTACCCAGACCCATGCTGCAGGGTAGCTCTTATGTGGTGCTTCGGTGAGTAGGCAAGCGAAGAAATGATGAAGTCAATGGAAGGCAGGAAAGAAGGGAGGGAGAATAGAAAAGTATAGACATGGATGGAAGGCTAGGTGGGGTGAGTGGATGAATAGACTGATGGATAGATGCAAGTGGAGGCAGAGATGGACAAATGGACAGCTGTTAAGGGAACTGCTCAGCAGGACCTGAGTTAGAGGGTCCTGGGCAAGAGGCAGAGCCATCTCTGCTCACTTACTGGCAAGTCTGAGATGTGTCCTGAGCCTCTAAGAATCCTCTTTACTGCACTCTACAGGTGAGGGCTTCTCTAGGAAAAGTCTCACTGGGAGGGAGGAAAAGGGCTGCATCCCCACCTCAGCACCAAGGCCTGAGCCTTCTCTTCCTAGAGGACTGAGGGAGATGGAAAGAACCACGGGCTCTAGACACCAATACAAGCTGCCACTGCCAGTCCTTCTTTCTCCATCTGAACACATCCCGTGTGACACTCCACCCAGGGTACTTCATGGATGTTCTGACTAGCCTCCCTACCTGAGTTAGTTTCTTTTCCTATACCATGATAGAATACCCTGACTAACAAAGGGGAAAGGATTTGTTTCAGGTCACAGTTCGATGTACAGTCCATCACAGCAGCAGGAGCTTGAAGCAACTGGCCATATTAAATCCACAATCAGAAGAGCTCAGTGAACAAAGGCGTGCAGTGCTTCTATCATCTCCTTCACTACACAACCTAAGCTCCACCACAATCCAGATGGGTCTTCTCCCATCGACTGTACCATCAGTACAGTCCCCCACAGGCATGCCAGTTCCTGTCTCCCAAGTGGTTCTAGATTCTGCCAAGTTGCCAGTTAACACTCCATCACACCACCTCTCTCTTGGAAGAGCACCCTAGCCACCTCTTAGGTCTCCTTGCCAGCCTCCAAGCTTTGGCCAATCTAGTATGTACCCTGCCTGTCACTGGCCAAACAGAAAAATGCAAACTCCTCATGCTCTCTGATACATCCAACCAGCAGCCTTGGGCACAGCAGTGAAGACTATGCCATTTATGAAGTGAGGTGAGTGCTCTGTGCTGAACATGGCTCTGGCGGTTTCCAGGCTTCCCATAGCCACGCCACCATCTGAAGTACGGAGCTGCTGTGCCCTCTTACGCCCCCGCACGGCCTGCACCTTCACTGTTCCCTCGACCGTTCTCTTTCCACCTGGCCAATGCTGATGCTCTAAGGAGTCTCTTCCTCTCCCAGCTGCTTTGGGGGGAATGAGACCTGGGCCATTCATGTGTGGCCCCAGCCCTTGACTCTCCTCAGGTCACTATAACAGAGCATGTTTCCTGGCAGAGTCAGAAAGAAGACAAAGATAAAGAAAGTCACTAAAATGACAAGTCACTGACACGCACTGACCTGAAATCCACCTCCTTGGCTCACAGCGGGGATTTTCTTCCTGCCTGGAGAAGTCTGAGTCAGCTATTCTGAGTAACAGATCACCCCAACATTCAACTGTCTTGTTACAGTAAGGATAATCACCCCCCTCAACAGTGGGGCCACATCCTAGACAGGGCATCTAAGTGAGTGCACCAGGGTGTAAGCATTACTGAGTGCATGGATGCAGTCCACTTGGTACAGCCTACTGCACATAGACATGAAGTGCAAGTGTCTGTTCTAGGCTACAGTTCTGTACAGCATGTCACTATAGACTGACATACAACAGGTGATGTAGAGATAATATATTGCAGGCACCTGTACCATAATGGAAAGTATTTATGTAGCTAAATATACAAAAAGTTCAGTAACAAGCTACATGGTGGTAACACTGTATACCTATAATCTTGGCACTCAGGAGGCTGAGGAAAGAAGATCTAGAGGTTCAAGGCCAGCCTGGGCTACATAGTGACTTTGAGGCCAGCCTGTACTATATAGCAAGAGCCTATCTCAAAAGAATAAAGAAAAGAAAGAGTACAGTAAAAATACTAAGCAACAGTAATTTTGAGCTCTGTTAAAATTTTAGGGAAGCACTATAGTGTATACTATCCAATGCTAACCAATACATCATGGTATGGCACATGGCTGCAAACAGTTGTTCATGACTCTTGGATATGATGGGCAGCTCTGGGCATGGCTGGCCTCGTGTTCCCTCGTGTACTTCTATCAGTTATGGGACAGGTAAATATGTTGTTGATCTTGGCAGAAGTCTCACATCCTTGGGTTTAGCTGTTCACAACAGCTTTGCATAAGAAGCCAGCCTTTCCTCCAATGACCCTCCTCCATCAGGATAGCCCAGCTGCTTCCTATCCAGGGATCACAGCAGCAATGGATTCCCCCAGGCTCTTTGAAACCAGGCTCAGATCTGGCACCACTCCATACCTACCTCACCCTGCTAGCTGAAGCAAGACCCAGGGCCAACCCATACTCAGGAGACAGGGACGTCATACCATTTCTCACCCAAGACCTGCACAGTCACGCAACAAGGGCATGGAGACGGGGAAAGAAAGCATTCCCCACAGCTTGTCCACAGGCCTAGAGTGAGTATCATATTTATAGAAGTATTCTGTGGTACTGACAACATGGCAGAGACAGCCATGCTCTAGGCCTCAGCCTCACACCATCTTGCCTTCACTCCTGAGTCTGGTCTTCCTCCACCCAGGCTTCAGTAAATGTGACTGATTCTACTGACTCTGCTCAAGTCTAACCCCCTCTCTGTCTGTACAACTTACAGCCATTCGTGGGTCCAAGGCTGGTTGGCTTCTCGCCTCACTCAGATCTTTTTGGAGTGGACCTGGCATGCTTCATTTCATAGCCCTGGACACCTCCATGCTTCTTCCTTTATATGGCTGGCACGATCACCCAAAGGGTGCAGGATAAAATCAACAAAGCAGGAAAAGAAGGTTAGTTTTAAGTCCCTGAATGATCACCTGGAAGGAAGTCACCTAGTGACTATGGACACCCACAAAGAAGAAACCTACATTTACCATGGGATTAGGGAGGCCCACTAGGCTCCAACCATGGCCCACCTTCTCCTTCTGGCCTTCAACAAGCTGACCTCCACCCTGCCCTGGGACTCTGTACATGCTATTCCTCCAACCTTCAGCGGCTAGTTCCTTCTTAACAGGACTTGACTCAAACACCAGAGCTTTGGTATCTATATACTGGCCTCCCATGCCCCTCGTCCATTATCTTTTTTCTTTGTGGCAGTTACCACCAGCTGAAATGGTAGTTTCTCATTTCTTAGAGACTAAAGAATAGTTATTAAGGGCATAGAGCCTGGGGGCAGTGGCACACACCTGTAATACCAGCACTTGGGAAGTAGAGGCAGGAGGACCAGGAGCTTAAGGTCATTCTTGACTACACAGTGAGTTCAAGGCCAACCTGAGATACACAAAAATCCAGAACAAAAGAACTGAACAAAAAAGAGCATGAACCATGAAACTAGATTCCCTGAGTTCACATCTGGCTGTGTGCTCTAGAGTAGCCCATTTAACCTCTCTGTGCCCATCTTTCTGGACTGGTAAAAGAGACAGCAACAGGATGTGACTGAGTTACATGCAGTGCTGGTCACTGTGAGCTACAAGAGTATGTTCTAGGAACTTCATGCTCACTACACTTCATGAAGCAGGGATCTGTGGGTCCCCAGTCCCAGCACATGGTTAGATAATATAATAAGCAATTGTTGACTAAGAATGAAGGCTCATCAGGCCCCTGCCTGGTGGGACCTAGAGAGCTCAGAAGAGCATCAGAGGCAAGGACCTGAAAGACAAGAGGCCAGCTTGTCTTGAGGGCTGCAGCCTGCTCTTGAGCTGGCTGGCGCCTATCAATGCAGCCACGGGCACATCTGTTCTACTAACAGGCAGCACTGGTTACCACAGCAACACTCTTGGCCTGAGAAGAATGCAATACACACAACAGAAGAGCTCAATGGCCAACCCTGCTTAGCCCCTGAGAAGGCAGAGAATGCACCCATAATGCATGCATACACATACACATATACAGATCCACAGTCACACAAAGACACTTACTGAGCCAGAGATCCAGGGGACCCCACAGCCAAGGAAGAGAACAGATACTCGAGAGGGAGGCAGATACAATCAGCCAACAGTGCTGCCCAGGCAGACCTCCACAGTGACCATCTCAGCAGTATCCTGGTGCCAACCATGGTAGCACATGCCTGGAATCCAGCAGTCAGTGAGGTGGGTGCTAAAATAAGAAGATAGTGAGTTTGAGGTCAGTCTGGGCTACACAGTGAGAGCCTGCCTCTAAAATATGAGAGGGCAAAGTCACACTCACAGGGTTCAAGATACACATCCATCTAAATGTAGGCCATAGACCGGGCTTGGAAAAAGCTTAGTAAACCTGTCACTTGGGAACCACAGCGTGGCCTTCACTCTTTTCCTGTGGTCCCTTGTACTTGCTCAGCAGCAGGCCCTCAGTGTGCATGGGCTGTGAGGGCCCTCAAGTCCACCTTCCTTAGGTGGCTACACCCAGACAGGAGACTCTTGGGTATAAAGGGTCAAGAGTGCTTCTGAGGCTTAGCTTCTGCCTCACAGAACAACGTGCACCATATAGCCTCTGCTCTCAGCTCAAAAATTTGGGCTCCAACCACAGATCTTCATACTCTTAGCATGGAAGGGTTGGTGTGTGAATCAACTTTCCATCACTGTGACAGAACAGCCATGATAATGACTTGGAGAAAGGTCCTTGGGCTTATGGTTTGGACCTCCCTTAGCCTTACTACTTTGGATCTATAGTGAGGCAATGCATCACAGTGGGAGCACATGCTGGAGCACACAGTGGAGAACATGGTGGAGCACATGCTGGAGCGCACAGTGGAGCAAAGGTGCCTACTGTACTGGTTTGCATGGACATGAAGGAATTTAACCCCTTTCAGACTCCTCCCAGTGGCCAGAGGAGCCACATGGCCAGGCCTTGCTGACCCGTGTGTCACTATGACCTCGCTCACTTGCTGAGGTGACCTGGACTTCTAGGCTAGGCTTGACTCACTGCTCATCTTGTCCTCTATTCCTCCAGGCAGTCTCCTTCACCCTCACTGTTTGAAACAGCAGCTCACTGCCCATAGTATCACCCCAACTCCTGCCCCAGCCTCATCTGTCTTCCTGGCCCTTACCAAGTTGGTTGTCAGACTGTGCATGTTTATTGACTGGCTTTAGAAGAAGGGAAGCCAATCAATGCAAACCCCCAGCTGGGAGCAAAGAGCAAAGCCCATTTGCCATCCCTCAGCCCTCCTTGAGGGAATTCTGGCTAACTCTGATCCACCCTGGCATTTCTAAGAGTCTACCTCTTTCCTTTCCACAGCCCCACTGGCTACTCACAAGCCATGGCAGAGTTACCAAGGGAAGAAAATATGTAGGTAGTAGAGGCAAAGGGCCAAGCGCACTGTGTCTTTGCTTCTTCGGAGCAGCACCATTTCCTACAGGCCCTAGCAACCTTTCCCCATGCATTTGGGTGAAGGTTCAACAGGAGCTTCTCCCTCAAGGAATGTTGGGTAGGCGCAGAAACCTGTTATACTTACATCCAAATGAGAAGAAAGTGCCTATCTCTCTTCCCCACAGCCACCTTAGAAGTGAACCCAGCAGGTGGTCTATGGGATCCTGGAGGCCCTTCACTGCTTGCCATTCCATGTTGCTGAAATGCAAGGAGCCAACAGCAATGGCACTGAGACAGAGAGAGGAGATTTGCTACCCAAGCAACTGGAGTGACTGACTAACATGCCAGGAGGGAGGCAAAACCACCTCATTAACTGCCTAGTGGAGAACAAGGGCAGCCAGTGCTGAGCCAGAGTCTTTGGGAAGGGACAGATGGAGTGGGTCTCACCAACACTTCTTCTCTATGCTCTCAAGGGGGAAGGGGAGGCAGTCTTTATACATTTTAACAGCGGATGCTGCCTGGTTTAAAAATGCACAGACGTGTCTAAAGTAAAAGATGAAAATACATGTTTCCTTTAAGACCCTACTGCTCAGAGGTGGCCACCATGGCTGACTAGACAGTGGGAATATAAACCTATCCATGTCACCCACAACACAACTATTCCGCCAGCTGCTTTCTATACTCCACCGCACAAGTCATCGCACCTCATTCTTTTGTCACACAGTGGCTCATAGCATGAAGGTACCAAACTTGTTTCATTAGACTCAAATGAGTGCTGAGGAGACTTATCTGTCTATCCACTGTCACAAGGCAACGCCCCAAGTGCCATTTCTATGTAAGCATGCAGGCTTCTAGGTCAAATGGTGCTAGCTCTGAACTTTTTGATAATAACTAACACTCTGCCCTTCAGGGCCCTGGAGAGTGAGCTTGCCTCTGCTAGAGGTTGAAGACTTCATCTAACACGGTACTAAAGAGAGGTCCCTCTTTTCAGTTCTGGATAGCCCTTGTGACCTTTTGCTTGTCCCTCTAGCAGATGTTGTTTTCATAACAAACTTTCTGAGGGCTGAACCTAGATATGACCTGTGTGAGGTTCCTTTCCACCTATCTCTTCTCCTCAGACAAAGTCAAATAATCAAAAGGACTCCCGTGCAATGAGCACAAGAAATGCACAACTTTTTAGATCAGTGCCACCATTTTTCAACAGAAGTTCAGGGACAGAGTGCTAAATGACGAAAACCATCAGGAAGGTAGAAGGGAGTAGGGAGGACAGAAGGTGGGAGGACAACTACATGCTGAGACAACTGTGGGGGGCAGTTCCAGCCAGGACACAGAAGGTCCACACAGCCTGGAGCTGGAAGCCACGGGATCATGCAACCATAGGTGGAGGGTGTCCTTTATGGAGGGTCTCTTCTGGCAGGATGTGATGAGAACATAAGCCTGATTCTGCCACAAGCTCTTGTACTACAGATGAGACTCGATCATTAGATGCCGGTCCCTTTACTTCTGCTCTGAAATGCTCGGCAGGCTGGTTTCCAGTGCAGGAAGCCTTGGGATCAGGCTACTGAGGGCCAAATGCAACTCTACCTCACTTAGAGGAAAGGAACTGGGGCCTGCACATTCTTGCCTCCATTTCCAGGCTGGCACATGGGACTAGCACAATGGGATAGTGCCTATGATTCAAGGAGCAGCACTGAATTGACCCACAGAAGCCTTGTTGGCTCTGTCTTTGGCTTCAACATTGGTAAGTCCGAGAACAAATTCTAGGATTGAGATGTTGTTCCAGGATGCTTCCCCGGGTCAGGATCCAGAGGCATCCAGGGCTCAGGGCCATTGGGTAGCCAGCCCTCAGCAGCAAGCAGCTGCTAGAAAGCAAAGCAAACACACGAGGGCAGGAAGCTCCTGGGCTTCAGGAAAGCAAACAGGGTTGCTTCCTTCTGCCGCATATTGCCGTCACCAACCTTTCCTAGGGCCAGTCCTTGGGAGTCCTCCTCAGGCATCTGGCCTGTGTTTAGACAGCTTGATTGAGAGTATGGGCAGAGAAAGGACAGAGTCAGATCCAGGCCCAGCCCAGCCTATGGAGACCCCCAACTCCTGCCCTAGCTGCCTGGCCACTCATCAGAGCACTGCTGAGAAGTCTCCCTGACCTGTGCTTCCACCAGGCCACAGACCTTGCTATCATGGGGCAGGGCTCTGCATGGCATCAGGAAGGATCCTTGGAAATAAAACATCAACTAGTGTTAGCAAAATGTTCCCAAAAATCTCAGTACAGTCCTCTGTGCCATCTGCAGACTATCCCAGTCCTCACAACGCTCTGTCATTACAAGGAAACCAAGGCAAGAGTTGTTTCATGGCCTGGAATGTCTGGCTTTCAGCACCACACAATCAGTAAGTCATGCTTTGCCTTTCCGGAATACTGCTGCCATCCACAGGGAGCACTTCCAGAAGGTTCATTCAAGTTAGTTCCCTCAGGTCTCTTGGTGACTCTTGGTACCCAGCATCATCATGACTCCAGTTTGCTGGAGTATTTCATTCAGTCCTGGAGAAGAAGCCCAGGATCTCATATATGCTAGGCTAGAACTCTGCCACTAAACTTCACCCCAGCTCCATAACCCCCAATTTTCAGATAAGTAAATGGAGGCAAGGAGAAATAAGGCCCCTTGGATCACTTGCCCAAGATTATCCAGTTAGAGAAGAAATTTTCCATCAAATGCCCAAATCTGTGATTTTAGCCTCTGTGCCAAGGTATGAGTCTCCTCTTGCTGCTGAAACAGACTGCCACAAATTCAGTGGCTTAGCACCTGCTCACCTGGAGGTCAGAAGTCTTTGAAGTCGGGCTCCTCATACTGAAGTCCAGATGAGGGCAGGGCTGGCTCCCTGTAGAGGTTCTGAGAGGAGAAACCCTTTCACATTCTATATGGCTCCCAGAGGCCACCTGTACCCAGCTGCAGAACACACCACTGCAGCCTCTGACTCTGCTCTCCTAGCTCCCTTTGACAAGGACCATTTGATGGCATCAGCTCACATGCACAATCCAGGACACCCAGCTCCCCTCACTGTCATACACCCTCCCACCCGCTGCCCATGATTTTCCATATGCACATCCACAATTTTATAAGCCTATAAATTCTAGGAATCATAAACTACAGAAAGCATGTTATCTGTCTTTCTGAGACTAGCTTAATCCACTTACTATGATTATCTCCAGCTGATCCTTATTCCTGCTAATGGCATAACTTCATTCTTCTTTGTGGTTAAAAACAATTCCATTGTGCTTATATACACCACATTTTCTTCATTCATCCCTCTGCTGTTAGTTCCATAACTTAGCTACTGTGAACAACAACTGCAATGAGCAAGCATGTGCAAGTGTCCTTGTGATATGTTGACTTGGAGTTCTCTGGGTAAATACCAAGGGGTGGTATGGTTGGGTCATACTATAGATCTACATTTAGTTTTTGGAGAAACTTTGTGATGACTTCTCTAGTGACTGGATTAGTTTACATTATACCAACAGTGATTAAGTGCTCCTTTTTGCCCACATATTCACCAGCATTTGTTATTTTCTTAATGACTATCACTGCCATATGTTCTTTATTCACATAGTCAAAATCTTTTTTTGTTACTGAAAATAGCAGTCATAGGTGCCAGAGGTTAGGACACACATGAACATACAGAGTGGGCCATCACCCTGTCCACTTTACCACTAGATGCATCTAAGCATACCTTTGCCCACTGGACACCCAGTAGACAGAGGCATGGGTGCTAAGGCCATACCTTGAAGATCCAGGATTGGTTCTTGGCTCACCATGCACATTTCCAGGTAAAGAGACGGGAGTTTCTCTGGTCCTGTGGGGAGAATTCTTACCAGGCCCCAGCACACGACCTGCCTCTCTCAGAGCCTAGCACACCCAGTGTTGCAGTGCTGTGTCTTGCCTACTGCTATCTGTGAGCTGAGAGCAAAGCCCATCACACCTTCCTCCAGCACTGATCCACATTCATACTTCATACACGTGCAGAGGGAGTGAAAATATGCAGAGGAGTGTGGCAGTAATGCTGCAGGTGTTCTATAGTGAGTGCCAATCCCCACCAGGCACTACAGAACTTTCTTGGATGATGGCACTACCTTATAGCTGCACTGCTGCTATCGTTTGGAGGTGGGTTTGGTGTGCTGGAAGGTTGGTTCTCAGTGTGGTGGTGTTGAGAGGAGGTGGGACCTTAAGGGAGGTAGCTAGGTCATTGGGGTACTGTCCTTGGAGGGGTTTAACATGGTTTTCTTGGAGTTTTAGTTAGTTCTCCAGTGAGATATTATAAAAGGCATGTCTGACCCCTGAATATTTCTGCCCTGTTAAAGTGTGATCTCCTGCCATGATGGTGCTATTCACCCTGAGGTCCTCACCAGAGGCTGAACTGATGTAGCCACCTGATTCTAATTTTTTTGCCTCTAGAATTAGAAGCCAATAGGCCTGCCCCACTCTCTCTCCCTCCCTTGCCTTTTGAGACAGGGTTTCATGTATCCCAGCCTGCCCTCAAACTTGCTATGCCGCTAAGGATGACTTTGAACTTTTGATCCTCCTGTTTTTACCTCCAGAGTTCTGGGATTATTATGCACCACCATGCCCAGTTTAAGCCTCTTTTATAACTCCCAGCCTCTGATATTTTGTTACAGCAACAGAAAACAGATTAACACAACTGCCAGTGTGGTAGTCACTAGCCACATATAGCTGTTGAGCACTTGAAAGGTGGCTTGTGCAACTGAGGGAATATCTTTTTATTTCTGTTTTTTTTTTTTTTTAATAAAACAGCCACAGAGGCTAGTGGTTACCATATAGGACACAGCAGCTGTACTGTCTACCGAGGACCTGGGCTCTTGTAGTTACAAAACCTGTTTTAGCAGCAGATCTTAGCTTAGAATCATCTCTCAAGTTTCTAAGATCCCTGCCTGAAATGGGACCTCATTAGCCTCTCCCCTCTGCCCCTTCTGATAGGTGTATCTGTAATGGCCTCAATCCCTGTTCCCCTCTCCATCCCTGCTACCACCAAGGCCAGCATTCATGGAGCCTGATTGGTGGTGGGGAGGGAGCAATGTTGCTATCATCTTGCAAATGAGAAAGAAAGTCACCAAAGGATGGCTTCTCGGGGCATCTCCAGGAGTACTGCCGACAACTTCTAGAACAAAGCATCCCAGACTTTGGAGGCAAAACCAACTATCAGGGTTACCTGGTAACAGAGGCAGGCCCATCTCCTCCATGACCCCAATCAACTCCTGGCCCAGTGCTGGTGCCTACTGAGAGTGTGCCACAGCCTGAGGGACTGCCCATAGGCAGATGGCTACCTTGGCAGAAGTTGAGCAGCCAGGGGAACAAAGGGCTTTTACGGAGTGTAATCCAGGCTGAGGGAGGAAGAACGGTCAGGTATACGGAGAGGCAGGTTCACACGGAGGGAAAGGGCGAGCCGCACAGGTCTGGCTGGCACAAGGGCCTGCGTTCCGGCCCACACTCCCAGGGCAGCAGACGGTCCCTGGCAGCAGCTGAAGGCCCCATTTGTGTGATATGTCAGCAGGGAGGGCAGGCCTTTTAAGGGGTGAGATCGTGTGGCCCGATAGCATGCCGGGGGCCTCTCCCTGGGGGAGCCAGGCCCCCTGTGAGGACTGTCAGCCATTGTTAACTGTGTTCCTCTGTGAAGGAAAACGGGACACTGGCAGTCACTGATACCTGTGCGATCTGGCCACCAGGACTCCACTGCACCACCACAGCTCCAGTTACAGGTTGGATGCGCGAGGGGTTTGAGGCCCTCCAGCATGCCCACAGCAAGCAACAAGGAGTGAAGAGATGAGCAGCATGAAGCCCAGGGGTAGGGGTGGGGAACAAGCCATTCAAGGAGCATGCACAGTGCCTCATGCACGAAGCCACACACTGTCAGGGGCTGACTGTATCTAGCTGTCAAAGAAAGAAGGGGACAAGAAGAGATGAGGCTGTGAGAGAGCAGAGGATGGAGAGACCTCCAGCCTTGTGTTGGCAATCTGGCTCTCAGCTGAAAGGCTTGCCAGTGTTCAGGTTGCAAATGCCAGGGGCTGCCTGCTGCAGCACGCTGCTGAAGCTAACTAACACCCAGCTGCAGCTTCACAGCACTTGCTAATAGCAGTAAGCAGAGTGCTTGTTAAGCACTGAGCACTTATTCAACATTTGCCACATGCTAGCACTTGCTGTTAATGTGTTCAGTGATGTTAAGGGGCTCAGTCCTCACAGAAACCCCACGTGATGGGCATAATAATTACAAGTGAGACATGGAGAGGCTAAACAATTTCCCAAGGTCACACAACTGCAATAGGGCAGATCAGGATCTGGCAAAGCTGAGATTAGAACCTGAGTCATCTGGTACCAGAATTCATTTTTTTAACCCTCACTTTACCTGTCCTTCACATCAGTATAAATAACTGCTGTTTACTAAGCACTAGCGCTAAGACAGTCACAGGGCTGGTCAAAAATCTCTTATCCCACATAAGGCCCTATTTATTGCCCCTATTTTATAGACTCGCCCTGGAAAGCACTAAGATTGAAAATCAACAGGGCTCTGGCAACAACATCACCATGGGGTTGGAAAAAAATAAGGGGCTAATTGCAGAGGCCATCAGGGGCTCAGTAGGGCAGTGAGGGATGTGAGGCACCCAGGCCCAACAACAGTAGGAAACCATTCCCTCCTGACGCTAGAGGAACAGAAGAGTCAGGCCACTTCCCAGTGCTACCTGAAGCCCTGCAGAGGGGTGTCAGATCAACCTCTAACTCCTCAGGCCAGCAGAATCAACAGGGTCAGTTCCAAGACAAAAATGATGCCAGGCCAGGTGTGGCCCCAGGCACAGAGAAAGTGGATTGGGGCCAGACAGAGCTGGAGGGTTGACAGAGAAATACCACCTTTGCTGGTAAATGCGCACAGCTGGTAATGCCACAACCATGGCTGCCTCCACTACAGCACACACAGAAGTCCAGACACAGAGTTTCTGCAGTTTCTGCTAGATGCTCTGTAGGCTCAGAGTGAGCCAGACCAGCAGTGGAGGCCAGCAGAGGTGCATCTGCTGCAAACCTATAACATCCATCAGCACCTTCAGGGTGTCCAGACGGTCTGGACTCTCCTAGGAAGCAGCCTCTGACATTAGACCTGGGTATAGAAACTTACATGTCCTGTCCATAATAACCAGTTCCATCATGTGTAAATGAACCAGTTCCCTCTGTGTTGTCAACAGCATAGCCTTGACCCATCATCAACTGTGGCTTGAAAATGTCTAATGGAAAATTCCCGGAAAAAACAATTCAGACATTTGAAACTGCTCATCATTGTGAGCGGCATGATAAAACCCTCGTGCCGCCCCTCTCAGTCCTGCCTAAGGAGTAAGTGTAAGTAACCTTTACTGTAGATGTGTGCATAGGAAAGAAATGTGCAGAGGTTTCAATGATATATGCAGCATCTAGCATATATGGGGACTCTTGAGCACACACGCTACACAGACACACACACACCTGTCTTTCTTTATCCCCAGACCACAATACGCTGTGCTATACCAATTGTTAGATAAAATGCTCTGAGATCAGTGAAGGGCAGGCCCTGACGTGGGGAGACTGAGTCCAGAAGCTCAGTCTTCTCCCTGAGAAGCTGTTAACTGTATCAAGCACATTGTCATCAAAGCAATGCTGATGTTGGAAGTCTCACTCCTCAGCCCCTCAGAATCCAGAGGAAACTAGAATTTGTGGGAACCACTGCAGACCAGAAGGAAGGTGATGGCAGGCCTAGAAGGCTGGATGAAAAACCAAGGTCAGCCTCACTAGAGCAAGGCCAGGCTCAGGCCGCAGGTGGGCAGGAGATGGACTAGCGCAAAGCCAAGCAGGAAGTACGCAGTCCCTCAGTAAGAGAACTAAAAGTGCTGAGAAAGGTGTGTGTAGAGGTAAGACAGCAGGGAGCCCACAGAGAGCAGCTACTGCAAACAGCCATTGCCATCCTGGGAAACAGGGATAGGGAGGAAGGGACAGAAGAACTCAGAAAGGCCTGGAGACAGAGGAAGGAACTCTGGGTAGAATCAGTGACTGCAGAGAGAAGAAAGCCTGGACGGAAAAGTAGGGTCTGCCTTCCCTGCTGGCTCCAGCCAGGTAGAAGCCTGAGGGTAGGTGAGCCAGAGTGCTCAATGCCATGCCATGCCCCAAGCACGTAGCCTAAGAGGGCAGCAGGGCAGAATACAAAGCTAGGGGCAGGGGGCGGAGCATGTAAGTTAGTTGATTAAGGACACAGCTGAGCAACTCTGCGAACCCACTTACACCAAGTCTAGGTGGGAGCAGCTGTATACTGGAGGAAGCGGTGGCCCTGCTGCTCCCTCCTAGGTACTTGTGGCCTCAAAAAGTTTGGGTCAAGAGTGCTCAAAGACTAGGATGACACACAAAGTTACCACAAAGCTATGTACTGTGGGACCTAACTGTCATTGTGCAGGCACAATAGAAGAACAAGCAGGACCAGCATGTTGGCACTACCACAGAATAAAATGAAGCTGGAGCTTTGACACCATGTGGCTGAGGAGGAACTGATTGGTTGTCACACTCCTGAGTGGTCACATCTGACATGCTGGATGTCTGATCAGTCACTGACCATCACTACCAACCGAAAAAGGCTTCCAGGAGCTGTGAGGTGAGGGAATGATGGAGAGAGAAAAGGAGGGAGGGAAGGAAGGGTTGAAGGAAGGAAGAAAAAAGGAAGGGAAGGAAGGAAGGAGAGAGGGAGGGAGAGGGAATGAGCAGAGCACATGTGTATGGGAGGAAGGGAACGAATGAATAAGAGGTTTGGAAGGGGGAGGAAGTAAATGAGTAAATGAAAGGGATAAAGAAAGGAGGAGGAAGAGGGAGGGAGGGAGCAAATGGGATTGATCAGAGAACAAACGACAAGGAGGCCAAAGAAAGAAAGAAAACCTGAAAAACCTTGTACTTAAAAGATCCAGCTGCATTCTACCACTGGTTAAGATGCTAGGCCTGCCATCTCCATAGCAACAAGAGAAAATCACAGAGCAATTTATAATCAGCAGGAGTTGGGGGCTCTCTGGGAAGCCCAGAGATGAAATGAGCTGGGAGGGAAGGGCCCTGAGGCTCAGCTCCCAGAGCCCAGATCCCACTCAAGCCTGAGACCCTATGCACCCCCTCCCCCCAGAGCCTGCCCCAACAGCTTTCACAGCTCACTGAGCAGGGAGCTCCCTCCTCATAGTTCAGCCTACTCCTCTCTACAATGACAGCCTGGAGGCAGTGTCCTTTTCACCAAGGTGAAGCCTATCTCTCTGTGCGCTGAACACGGGCCCAGTTCTGCCTTCCAGGCCACAACCCCACCTCCTTCTGCCCCAGGGAAGCTTTCAGAGACTGCCAGGAGCCATGTTCTCCAGATGAAGAGGACACTGCCCCATTTACCAAGTGGCAACTACAGACTCCTCCCAGTCCTCCTGGTGGACTCCTCTCAATCAATCCCAGGGACAAGAGCTAGGAACAGCCTAAGCAGTACAACTCATAAAAATCAGCACCCTCATTTTAGGTATAGCCCTTAATTAAGAGACCTGAGTCTTGGAGCTGGAGGGATGGTTCAGTGGTTAAAAGCACTGGCTGCTGCAGAGAATCCAGGTTTGGTTCCCAGCACCCATATGGCAGCTCACAATAGTCTGTAACTCCAGTTCCAGGGAATCCAGTGCCCTCTCCTGGCCTCTATGAGCAGTGCACACATGTGGTGAACTTACATTCATGCAGGCAAAACACTCATACACATAAAATTAAAATAGATGAATCAGAAATAGAAAGAAAGTGAAAGAGGAAAGCCTGAGTCTTAGTTGACCCAGTCATGGCCTTACCACCCAGCTCTCCACTGTCCTGTCCACTGAACATCTCACAGGTATCTCCAACATGAGGAAGCTGAAACAACTCAGGATCTGAAAAGTCAACTGTTCAAAGCCACATACACAACCAAGTTAGCCTTCTAATACTGGCTGAGTTAATCTCAGATCAGAGAGAGAGGATACAATATGGAATCCCAGGGCTGAAGCTGTGGTTCAGGCTGCCCAGAGGATCCCCAAGATCATCTGGCATTGGAAAAAAAGGGCCTGAGCCTTGAGAATTCACTTATTATGTGGCTTTGGATAAGCTCCCTTTGTCCTCTGGGTCTCAGTCACCAATCCTGGAAAGTTTAGAAAGCTGGGAGAAGACTCAGGGGAGGAAGGCCAGGTATCCCTAGGGGCAGAGGACAAGTTGTACCAGGGCCCAGCCTCCACTGCCTCTGTGGTTGTCTCCATGACTCCATAACTCAGTCTGTGGTCTATTACCACCCATTCCAACTCCGGCCCTGGAAGCTGTCCAGTTACAAATGGAAAGGAATCGGGGACTTGCAGAGTAGGTTGGCCTATGGATCAGAGGCCAGGAGCCTCCTCTGATCAATGGAGTTTGGTCTAGGCAGGACAGTGTAGGAGTGAGAAAGGAGTCTCAGCTCCTGCCTGTGTCCTTCAAGCCTGGCCTAGAAACTGGTAAGCACTGGCTCCTGCCTTACTACAAGGACCATGCACGCACTGGGGCACATAGACAAGAGAAGTAGGTCCACACATAGAGCCAGCAGAGCTGAAGCAGGAAGCCCCCACTCCTGCTGGAAAATGCTCTCCATGGCCCCTCTGCAGTCTTCAGCAAGGACAAAGCCTCAGGGACCCTGAAGGGAAGCGACAGCAGATTTCAGCTAGGCAACAAGAACAAGGCAGCAAGTCTGCTTGATTATGCCCTCCCTGTGTCTTTGGGCCTCTGTTTCCAATGCTGCAAGATGGGTTACCTGGGATGTTTATTTTAGGGAAACAGACTTTGGAACGCTCCCTGACTTCAGAGGTGTGCACCTGTCATCCATCCCAGGTGCAGCATCAGAAGTTGCTGGAGCCTGAGGAAAAGGCTCAAGGTACTCCACCAGGTATCTCCCTCTAGGCTCCCTATGCCCCTGCTCATCACCAAGCATGGTAGGAAAGCTTCACAAGCAGCAGTATAGGTAGGGACAGGGTCTTCTGATGGTTCCTTAGAGTTATTGTCCAGGAGGCAGCCACCAGGTACATGTGGATCCCGAGCACTTCAAGAAAGGCCATAGAGATGAGCTCCAGGGTCAGACACACCAGACTCCAACTCAAAGGCCCAGGAGGGAAGCAGAAAGTATCTAATCCACAATATTCAAATTGATATAAATCAAAGCTGGGCGTGGTTGCATATTCCTTTAATCCCAGCACTCCGGAGGCAGAAGCCAGCAGATCTCTGTGAGTTCAAGGCCACCCTGGTTTACATGGCGAGTTCCAGGCCAGCTGGGGCTATAGGGAAACCCTATCTCAAAAAAAGAAAAAATCAAATATAAATTGATGGGAGACTTTGGACAAGCTGTACATGGCTGTTGGGAACCAGAGTTCCTGCTGGGTTATGTACTCAGTTCCCTGAACAGCACATCACGTCTTTCAGCTGCATCTCACAGTCCTGGCCTAGCCAGGAAGTTTTCAATTTTCAGGGCTGATGGTCTAATTTGCAAGCTACAGCAAGCAAAGGTCCTACCCCAGGAGCTGCTATGAGAGCTAGCAAAAAGCATGTCCAGTGCCAAGGAGTCTCCTTCTTGGGAGGTGACTGTTTTACTGTTATTATTGCAAGCCTAGGCCCAGAGAGGGAGCACCTGTCTAGCGGCACACAACAGGGTAGCAGGACCAGCAACCTTGAAAAAGCAGTGTCCAGGCCTCAGTGGCAGGAGGCAGTTGAGGAGCTCTGAGTCACCCAGGTCCAACAGCCTCATACAATGGGGTCACTGGCCAGGCCAAGGAAGGCAGCTGAGGCGGGTTTGGCCCTATCTGCTTAGCATATGAGGCGGAGGCCCCCACCCCTTCCTGAGTGAGTTCCAGGACCAACTATAATGTCCCAATTGTCGTACAATACCATGATGGAGAGCCCTGTCACATTTTTGTCCCTGTTACTGGGGTCCCCATTCATGGCCACTGTCACCATGCTCAGAACAAGCCCAGCCAGGCAGCCTCCTTTGCATTAAAATGGGGTGAGAAATAAGCCTTCTCACTGCTCAGCTGGGCAGAAAACTGGATTAGGCCAAGGACAGGCTGAAGGACCTGGTGGGGGCTGCCCTAGAAGGCCAGTGTCCGCCACTGCCCTCTGGCCTGGGTCAAGCCTCAGCTCTGCTGGGTATGGTCCCCAATACCCCTGGGTGGATGAACAGCCCCTCCCTGCACCTCAGTTCCCCTAGTTGCACAGTGGAGTGGAGAACAACAGAGCAGAGCAGTGTCATTCTGTAGGGGTGTGTGCTGGATAGCTTTGGTTGTCAACTTGACACACCTGGGTTAAGGGGGCCTCAATTCAGAAATTGC
Organism: Eospalax fontanierii; assembly: GCA_035773235.1. Lineage (NCBI taxonomy): Eukaryota > Metazoa > Chordata > Mammalia > Rodentia > Spalacidae > Eospalax > Eospalax fontanierii. The sequence goes on from CM069526.1 coordinate 87,172,755, forward strand.
TTCCATTGAACTCGCCTGTGGCCATGTCTGTGGGGCATCTTCTTGATTGTTGAGTGATGTGCGAGGGCCCCGCCCATTGTGGGCGGTGCCACTCCTGGGCAGATTATTTTGTATTGTATAAGAAAGCAGGTTGAGCCTGGGTCAGAGGAGGAGCAAGCCAGTAAGCAGTGTTCCTCCATAGCCTGTGCTTCAGCTCCTGCCTCCAGGTTCCTGCCCTGAGTTCCTTCCTCGGGCTCCCTCAGTGATGAACTATGAGCGGGGAGACGTAAGCAAAATAAACCCTTTTCTTCCCGAGTTGGTATTGGTCAGAGTGTATTGTCACAGTAATTGAAGACAGATTAAAACAGGGTGGGACAGGGATGAATGTCCATCCTTGGGGCAACTCTGTGTTAGCTTTCAGTCACAAAATACTTGAGAGGAGTTGCTTATGATAAAGGTTTCTTTGGGGTCAGTATTTCAGCCATCTAGGGCAATACTGGTGGCCATGGCCTTTAGGCTTCTGGTGAGACAGCATACAATGACAGGGATAGGTGGCAAGACACCTATCTCTTCATGGTATGAAGCAAAAGAAAACAGTGGAAGGGATTAAGGCTCTGTATGTCCTTTAAAGACATACATCTGTAACCTAGAGACCACCCACTAGGCCCTGCCTGCTAAAGGTTCCACCCCACCGTAGTGTCCCCCATGTGGGCCAAGCCGTGAACACATGCTTTGGAGAACAGTCAGTATCCACCCTTCAGCAGTTTCTGAGTCATGCCCTGGAGGAGAGGCTGGTCCCAAGGCTGCTGAGAATCAGTGTTCAGTCAGGATGTGCTGACATCAGAGCACGTAGTGTCAGGGGGCTCGGCACCTGAACCACACCACCCTTGACATTACACATGCGGAAGCACAAGACCAGTCCACGTGTCCACAGTAAGGGGAGAGCTAAATATGCCCTGAGCTAGTCACACCTCAGAGCCTATGCTATACAAAATGAAGGGCAGATGTGACATGTGAAGTGGCAGAATGTCCAAGAGTACCAGCAAACGAGTGAGGACAGCTATGGACAAGCGTATGAGAGGGTCATCTGCAGGAAAAGGTGTACTGTGTGTGAACCCACAGAAGAGGCCACAGTGAAGAGCTAGGAACTGCTAAGGCTGCTTGCTACCTCTAAAAGATGCAAGGGACTGAGGAAGTCTTAGTTCTGTGCCCAACGCACTTCTTTACCACTGTGTCTTCAGATGGTCTCCAGCTTGTGATGGTGCAGTTTGAATTTTGACTTTCTGATCATGCAGAGCCATACACATTCAGTAGAAAGTATATTTGGAACTGCGCCTGAGAGCTTGGTGAAGGGACAGGTTTCTGACCACTGGTGTAACCACTTCTGCAGCTTAGCCAAGCCCCTACCTCTGGACTCCCCTGCCCACAGCCCAACAGGCTCGGCTTGGCTGACCCAAGTCCTTCTTGCTACAGTCTAGTCTGAGGCCCCTGAAGATGCCATACTTTGTGGGGGCAGCAGCGCTTGCACCCAGCCTTATCCCTAGCATCACAAGCCCCATCCTTTGCCTCTGCTCTCAGCTGAGCCTCAATGACACTGGCTAGAAAACTCCATGTTAGAGAAAACTAAGCACTACTGAGTAGCTTACCCTATAATTTGTATTCAGTTGCAGGTCATTAACCAAAATGACAATGAAACACTGGCTCCTTGTAATTAGATGTTTTATGAATTAGGTTCCAAGGTATTAATGGCAAAGCTGTAAGATTCACTCCTCCTCCAATTCCAATACTCTTCCCTGCCATCCCCTGGCAGCAGGGGCCCCAGGGCCACTTCTGAGTACCTCAGCTGGCTCCAGTTGGAGGCTCTGCATTTCTTGGATGGTGGTCACTGCTATGGGGGCTTGTGGCTCTCAATAGCAAGCTTCAGAATCAGCCCAAATGTTTATAAATCATTTGGGATGAGGGCTACTAAGTAAACCATGAGCAACCTAGACCTTGAAACATCTTTAGGGAAGCAGCTGAGAAAGTGAAACTGAAGGATGCCCAAGAAAATCCAGCAAGCGAATAAGGGCAAATGTCACCTGAGTGACCAAGACATGAGAACTACAGAGTTCAGTGGAAGCTGCGGGACACTGCATCTGGTCCTAGCACACTAGAGCACACCACCCACCCCCACTCCCACTGTCACATGAACACTGATCCCTGGAAAACTCATCAGTACACCAAAGGGAAAAAAGATTCTGAGAAACATAACTCTCCTCCTTGGTACTAAGCCTACTTGAACAGACAACCTAGCACATTATTCACATACCCACACTTTGTCCAGTCTCACCCTACATATCTGCCTCTGACTGTGTTTATATTACAAACAGACGTGACACCACATTCATGCCCAACCTAATGCGATTGTCCCTCACCTCCTAGGGACACACTGAGCACTCCCCAGGAAAGAAACTGTCCCGTGTCAGCTCACCTTTTCTAACTGTCACATGACCCCTTAGTGTCTAAAGCCTAACTACTAGTCAACTTTAGATTTCAGCAGAATGGAAACAGAAGGAGGAATGAAAACTAATGGATTAATATACAATAGGTTTTGAGCCAACAACCTTCCCCTCCCCCAAACCCCTGAAAATCCTAAGGTACACACATATATGAATATATCTAACTGATTGCACCTTACAGCTCAGCAGCACAGTCACAAAGTGACCACATGGCTGACACCTGATGCCCTGCCCAGGGTCCAAAAGAGTCATACTGCCCGTCACCAGCCTAGGAAGGAAATCAAAACACAAAATTAGAGGTAAAATTTCTAACGAACACATATTGATTTGTATAATTGTAAAGTTAGAAAAATTCTAAGTCAAATCACTATTAATGAGCAGTAACCAAACCACAATGGATTGATGCTGTGATGACATCTTAAAATTTCCTTTACCAAACAAAATAGCCCATCAGTTTTTAAACTAGTCTCACATTTTATTTTCAGGACATAGGTAGAACACAGACAGATGCTTTGGCAGAATGTAACTCAAATAACCTCTAGCCTAGTTCCCCATAGAGTCCTGTTCTCCTCTGAAGCTTCATACACTGGCCTCCACTATCCACATTTCACTTGGCATTCTTGTCTTCTGAACCACTAGATGACCCATCAGTAGTCGAAGGCTGCTCTGGCTCACAGGTCCAAACTCTTCCACATCTATTTACACACCAGTTCTAAATGACTAGAAACCACATGGTCATGAAGTCACAGCAATGACCCCACTTCTTGGTACCAATTTTCTGTATTCGTTACTTTTCTCATTGTGGGGACCAAATACGTGTGATCATTCCAGAACAGCTGCCCCCTGATCTGCATAATGGGCCAAGACTGCCTACCCATCTGCCTGCTTCATGGCCCATACTCAGAGCCTACTCCCCAGAGAGGAGGGAGAATACCTGGTGAGCTGCGGTCAAGTGGGACACTCAAGAATCATTTGCAGGGCCTGAGTCATTGTTCTTAGAGAAGTTCTGATTCAAATTCACTTTCTGGAGGAGGACACTGTGGCTGTGTACAGGGGTGTTACATGCCCACAATCACAGTCTGAGGACGCTCTACCCCTGGTCCTGCAGGGCAGGCCTTTGTCCCCCTCTGCATCTCCTGACATGAAGGGCAGAGATGGGCAGGGATCAATGAAGGAGGTAGCCAGGCTAGAGCAGGGCTGGGAGGAGCAGCTGGGTGGCTCAGTTCATGAGGTCCTGTTCAAGGCAATGGAGCCTCTGTAACTACATCCTTAAGGGCAAAGTCTAGGCCCTGGGGTGGGAAGGAAGGTCACAGGAAGTCACCTTCAGCATCCATCCAGGCCTAGGTTGCCTAGAGGGACTCAGGAAGGGATGGCTAGCCTCAGCTGAGCCTCATGTGAGCTGCAATAGGCCAGACATCCTCAGGGTCCCCAGGTGAGTTATGACTGCCTGTCCCACATCCTGTCAGTAGAGATACCTGTATCCTCTGCACTTCACAGCCTCCTCCAGGATAGCTGGTCTCTTCTGTGAAGACCTGTTGTAGTGAACCCCACCCCCACCTCACCACAGAGGCATGGCAGGCCAAGTCCTCTTGGGCACAGCTAGACCTCCAACAAATCTCATGCCAGCTGCTGCCACTGCCCAGAGATCCCACACTGCAACCCAGTGCTTTCTTAGCCACCACAGACTCTGGCATCAGAGTGGAAATCAGCACAGGAGGCGTGGCAGCCCTGGGCCCAGCTCCCCTGCCCACAGGCATGCCCTTTCCTCAAGGCAACTCACCACCTCCAGTCCCTTGCTCTGGGAATCAGTCTTCCATGGTCCACAGTCAGTCTTGTCTCTGGATCCTGCACGTTCTCCCCATTCCTATCCTTTCCCTTACCATCCACCTCACTCTGCTGGGCTCCAGAGATCCTTCTCAAGGATTTGGACCTGAATGTTCACTTGGATGAGCCCAAGTTTCCCTGAATTAGCTCCAATCCAGAAGTCATACAGACTTCTGTCCAGGCCAGCCTGCTCCTCAGCTTCCACAGCCTCTCCTGGACTGTGTTAAAGACACCGTGTATGTTTCAGGACAGCTCACCCAGGATTACCTAGCTCCAGTGGGGATCTGGGTAGGAGTCAGCAGACTCCACAGATCCTCAGCCTCTCCTACCTTTTGCAGCAACCAGGACACATCAATAAGGATACCCATCTGAACCTCTTGTAGAAAGTAAGACCCTCACAGGACAGACAGAAGCTGAGGTTCCCACTGGCAGAGGCATCATTTGCACTCAGATCCCCAAACCTGAATTTCTCTTCTCCCATAATGCTCTGATGAAACCTCATCAACCCTCGTTTCTCTCCACCCCTCCCCCACATCTGAATGTTCAAGAGCCAAGTCCAGAACACTGATGGACACTTAACTAGCCCTTCACTCATAGCCACTGATCTTCTGGACCCCTAATAGGCTCTGTTCTAAGTTCAGAGCATCACAGACCCAGATGAGCAGTATGGCATGCCATAGAGCCAGAGCTGGGCTGCACCTATTGCCATGCCCAGCACTGGAATGGAAATCAACACAGCAGGGGTAACAGCCCAGCGAGGATAAAGCTTCTCCTTGACAAGAAGAAAGGGGCAGAACCACAGTACCATGGGGCATCTCACTAGGTCCAAACACCATGATAAAGCCACCACTGAGCTGGAGCACTTCAGGTGTCACCCTGATCTTTGAAGCTCACATCTATTTCACACTTACATTCTGTCTGGGATTCTGTTAAGACACCATCAATAAAATGTTCAGGAGACACATGTAACTGGTAGCTACTGTTGGAGAGTGAGAGATGAAGGCAATAAGAAATTGGGGTGTCTGTCATATGAGGGTGGTCAGAAAGATCTCACAGAGTAGTGATTTCTGGGCAGGAGCCTAGAGAGTCAAACAGCTCAACAGGTGAAGAATAACCCAGACAGAGAGAATGGCAAGTGCAAAGGCCCCAAGTCAGGCATGAGTTAGCTGCTGGAGCAGTGTGAGCAAGTAGGGAAGAGGCCAGGGAAGCACTGGCTCAGTCAGCACTACAGCCCCTGCAGGAACTCTGCCTCTCTTCAGAGAAGGCACCGGCAGGCTGCAGGGCCCTAGCTCTTGAGTTCTAAGGAGAGTACACTGCGTCACTGTGCAAGCTCTTGTTCTGCTACTGGTGTGCATCCTTGCTCTACCTTGGGGACTACAACATCCCATACAGCCATGTCCTGCATGCTGCAGGGCACATGTTAGTTGTCTCAAAGCTAACCAATGAAGAAAGCTTGGCATGGTGGCACATCCCTAGAATCCCAGCATCCAAGAAGCTAAGATTACTGACACCCCAAGTCCGTCCTGGGCTACACAGCGAGTGAGTTCCAGGCTAGCCTGAAAAGAGCGGGAGTGGGGGTGGGGGACTCACATGACTGCTGGGTCCTGGTTTCTCTGCTTGTGGAGAATTCACTTGCTGCCCTTGGCCACAAACACTCCCTGGCCACCCCTGGTTTGGGCCTCTCTCTCAGCATTCCTCTGATACTTGCAGGTGATAGAGGGCTCTAAAGAAAGGCTGCCCTCAGGCAGATCACTTGGCAGCCTGCACTTTCTTTGCCTGTGCTGGAAGGCTGTTAGGAGGGGCCTTTTGGCCCCACCAGGAACCACTCTCCCACATACCCTGCCCCCATCTGTGAGCTCCATACTCCCTGCCCTCACCCTACTCAGAAGGCACAACCCTGCCTCTCCTACAGGACCATGGACAAGGCCTTCACCACTCTGCTCCATGGTTCTCCTCCCTCTACTTACTGCACTCACTCAGTCATTCAGCAAAAATGTACAGAAGACCTGCTCTTCACGAGCACTACCGGGGCTACGGAGAAGTAGCAAGGAACCAGAGAGAGGTGCCTTGCCCTCAGTGTAGGTCTTCCCAATTTGGTGAGAGGCACTTAACATCCCTAGTCCTCGTTTTTAGGGTATCCTGAATCCTGACGTCTAAACGCATGCCAGTAAACGCATGCCTGTGTACCCCAGGATGGGAGCTGCTCAGAGATCTGTCACTTTGGAGGGCATGGTCTGTGGTGGATCCACTAATGAAGAGTTTAGGCTAGATGCAAAGAGAACTTGTGAGCTCCCGTGAAGAATAAATCCTAGAGCAGGAAAGTTAGAATCTACACTGCCTGCAGAAATTTAAGTAAATACTTTGAAAACTTTATGTTACAAAGAAAGGGGGGCTGTGCGTGGTGGTCAGCCCCATCGTCAACAGCGCCATGTCTTGGGGAGAGGTGGAGTCATGAAATGCCCTTTTGCTGTCTTCTCTTCCAGATCCTCTGCAGTCTACTGTACTTTAAAAAGGAAAATCTAAAATGAGATTCTATAGCCTGATCTTTCTTTAAAACCTGGCACCTCTTAGACTCCCCTGGTCCATCTGCAGGTGGAGGCTGCCCTGGAGCTAGTGTGGCAGCTAGAAGTGGGAGTTGGGCCTGTGGGTGGAGAGAACCACAAGGGATAGGAGCGGCCAGGGGAACATGAGACCTTGGAGGGCGAGGCCTGGGATCCGGGGTCTCAGCTGGTCCTCAGGTGCCAGGACACCACTGAGGGTGAGAGCAGTGGGCTGTAGTTTAAGAAGGACTTTAGGGCATCTCCAGAATCCTCTCCCACTCTCCTTTAACACGAAGACTCATCTTTACCGCTCATAAATCCTCAGGCTTCTCTGAAAGATGACATGATTTGGCTCTAAGTGAGGGCTTCGGAGACCATCAGTCCAGTGTCAGACCCAGCTCTGAACCATATCAGCGGTGCATGTGTGCTCACACCTCATCCTAAAACTTTAAACGGTCATAAAAGGTTGCCTTGGGGTGGCTGGGAGCATCAGATAAATTAACTGTTAAGCATCTGAAATGGGCCTGGCATGCAGCAAGTGCTTAGTAAATGCTAGTTTTGTCCCACCCTGCAAGCATGTTTCAATCTGTATTAACTTCACCCCTTCTCAAAAGCACAGACAGTCCAGGTTTGCCTGTAGAGCAGATGCCACCAGCCTAAGGATCAGAAGAGTGAGAACTGTTCAGGTTCCCTGAGAGGGGTAGAATCGGAGTCTCTCCTTGCCTTCTCCTGAGCCTTGCACAGGCTCATTGTGGCTGTGTGGTCCGTGCTTGAGGACTCCGTGGCAGGGCCACATCATGACTGTTTCTCCCTGTCTTTCCTTCCCTTAGAAACCCTGGCAAGAGCTAGGCTGCTGCTCCCATTTTTCAAAGGTGAGAGCCCACCAAGCCCTAACATGACCATCCTATGAAAGGATTTTGCAGTGTCCTTTAAGGCCAGACACCTGCTAGACACTTGGAAGCCATCTTCCTGAGCAAAAAGGACCCAGGCAGAGAAGGCAGAGCCCAGGTGAGGTTAGATGAAAGAGAAAAACTCTGATTTCCCAGGATACTCTAGGTGGAAGCAACAGAGGTGGGAACATCCTGGCTGTGGCCCAGCCTCCTCTCCCTACCCCTCAGTGGGGGGGCCTGGGAGTGCTCACCTGGAGTCATAAACGAGCTGATTCTGAAACCCACCTGTTGCCTGGCAGGTATGCCAAGATCTGAAGGGGTGGGGACCCCAAAAAGGAAGTATCACCCATCTCAAGGTGCCTGTGCCAAACTTTTGAAGCCCTATGAAAGCTTCCAGACCTTCGCTCTGCCAAACCTCACCTGTGTGACTCTCAGCCACCCTCCTCCAGCCCATCTGGGTCTGAAGTTGGAAGGCCAGCTAAGTCTCACAAAGCAGAGGCCAGCCTCTGGATCCACCATTTCTTCCTAGGAAAGGGCAGGGGGCATTCCAGGATGTCTCAAAGGATGGCTAGGGGGTCTGAGGAATAATACCTCTGCTGCCCCCCGGGGATCCTGGTGTTAAGGGTAAGAGGGTGAGGACTTTCCTAGGGTGGAGGAAGCTGGCATGCGCTCCACTCACAACTCTCAGCTGTTCTGCGACTCTGAGCAGGAGTTTGCCCTGCAGCAGGTGGCCTGATTGGGTGGTCCTTAGGGAAGCAGCTGGGCGCCCAGGCCCAGACAGCAAGCCTGCCTCCACCTGAGGGCGATGAGGACTCCATCATCTATCCTGTCCACAGTGAAAGGAAAGGCTGTGAGTCCTGCAAAACACCTTGCCCATATCAAGATAAACATTTTTCTGACACTGGGGCTATGTAACTAGGCTGCAGCCAGGGGTCCCCAGGCCAGATCTTCACGTAGGTCGGAGACTCAAGTCCAGCACAAGAGTCCATTTTGGCATCACGCTACAGAGAAGACACAAACACCCCTTTTCCTGAACCATACACTGGTGTGCCTGAGTCCCAGAAGTTGAATTTTCTAGAAAAACAAGTACAAGGTAGAATGGGTAAAGACAGTGCCTTAGCAATGGGAGGAGTGAAACCTCAAATAGAAACCCTCCAAACAGGGAGCAAGTGAGCATTTTCTCTTCCTTTTTCTCCCCCACCTCCCCCTCACCAACACTTTTTAATCTTCAAAGTGATTTGCGGAACTGAGCTAATTAATTTTCCCAGGGCCATCACCTGTCTCCCTCCTGAGTCCCACCCCAGCCCCCAAGCATCTAGGAAAGGAGATGGCAGAGGGGATAACTCAGCTGGAAGAGGTAGGGGAGGAGAGAGGGTGGGCCGACCTGCAGCAGCCCAGATGCAGGGAGAGGAGATTAGAGGAGGCAGGGGGCCAGCAGGCAGGCCTCCACCTGCCCTCCCAGGAGCAGGCCACAGCCCAGCTCTGCAGTCAGCTCTGCCCCTGAAGCAGCCACTGTGAGCACCAATGCAGCACAAGTCCTGCATTAGGGAGAGCCCTCCTGGCCTCTGCCCTGGGTCTGGAATGTGAGACCATTCATTTATTCATTCACTCATCCACTCCCCTTTGCTGTTTAACTATGTAACAAAAACTTAAGACTTGTTCTGAACCCTCCAGTTCCTGCATTAGGAGCAGGGATCACACACATAAATGATGCTTACAAAGCCTGATGTACAGCAGGAGCGACTGGCCATGAGATGAGTAGCAGGCAGGAACAGAGAGGCTGGGAAGCTTGCTGCAGTCTCACTGAAGAGGCAGTATTTGGTCTCACACTGTTCTGATGTGTGGATAAGTCTTTGCCAGAAAGAGATGAGTTAGCAGACAAGAGTGTTTAGACAGAAAGAATGACAGATTCAGAACATGGAGTCACGGGAGTATGGGGAAAAGAGCCTGATGACTGGAGGAAAGGAGACAACTAAAGGCTCTCCACAGGAAGACGGGGACTTGCAAGGTCCCAGGAAATGCCTCAACCTTCAATCACCCTTCCAACCGTGTATAAAACTGACAGGAGAGCTGACTTGTGGGAAATAAGAGGCACTGTTTGAAGTCAGAGGCTACCTACCAGGGCACAGCCCCTTGGTCCCACCATCTGTCCGAGGGCTGAGGGCACCTGTGCTCAGCATGTGGAGCCTGGGTTTCACCAATAGACAGAGGGCTTTACCTAAAATGTTCAAGTGACTGTTCTAGTTTAATCTCTGTTGCTGTGATAAATCATTTTGACTAAAAGCAACTTGGGGGAGAAAAGGGTTTATTTTGGCTTACAGATTAGAGTCCACCTTTGAGGGAAGTAAGGACAGGGACACAAGCAGGAGCTTGAAGCAGAAACCATGGGGGAATGCTGCTTACTGGCTCACTCCAGGCTCATGTCTCACTAGCTTTCCTGTACCCACCCAGAGAATGGTGGTGACACCCACAATGGGCTCTCCTATATGATATACATCATGACAATCTCCCACACACCTGCCCACAGGCCAGTATGACCTAGGAAATCCCTCAGCTGAGACTCAGATGCCTATAAGCTGGTCAAAGTAACAGATAAAGCTGACTAAGAGGGGGACAAAACAAGTTCCACAGTCAGGACCAGGGTTGGCTCAGGAGCTCAGAGACACCACCAAAGTGCTCCATCTTATTAATTCCCCACTCTTGTCACTTTCCATGCCAAGCTCTCTCCCACCACAGTCATAAGACACCTGACCTCGCTCCTATCCCACATCCTGCAGTGGCAGCAGTCAAGCACAAAGGACAGCAGGAAGACCTTGTACACAGGAGTCCCTTTCCAGGAAAACCACACCCAAGAGTCCCTGGCATTCTTTCTCTGAAATCCTTCAAGCCAAAATGAAGTCACATATTCATCCCTGGGCCAGGCCTGGCAAGAGGAGTGAGGCCACTAAGATTAGCCAAGCCTAATCTGAACCCATCACTGGAACTAAACACCAAACTGGCACAACCAACAAATCTGGATTCTTTAACAGGAAAGACTAAATAGTATTTATCTACAGTTAACATTTTAAATGCATATTTAAAAACCCTCCTTCCTCACATTGTGGCCACTGACCTTGTTGTATTTTTTCTTATCAACTCTAAACTCCAGCAGTCAGCTTATTCATGTTCTCTAAAGCCTGCCTCTCAACCAAGACCATCAGACTAGAGTGCTGTGCTCAGATGCACTTCTCTGTACCCTGCCTGCAGAGCTGGGCATCTGGCAAGTGACCCCAAGTAGAGACAGGTGGTAGCCTGTAATCATGGGTCTGAGTCACTAAGGGTCTGAATCCCAACAGCAGGAAAGAGGCACAGGAGGCTTACATGGGGCTGGACCAGCAGAGTTAAGAGAGAGCTATGGAATGCTTTCTCTAGACAAACAGAGTCTGGAGTGCTGCCTAGAGACTAGGAAGGTACCTTGCAGAATGGACCTCAGAGAGGACAGGAAACAGCATCATGGAGAAGAGTGGGCAATGATGAACCTGGAGAAGTTCTCCACAAAGAGCACGGCATAGCTCAGAGGCACCACCTGAGAAGAGAGATGGGGTGGTACCATGCTGAGTTCCTCATCACTGCTGATGCCCCATCAGTAGCTAAGGGATTCTCCCAGATGAAGAAGAGGGAGGCAAGAGAGCCCATGACACAGCATGTGCCCACATGCATCGCTTAAGGGGGTGGCTTTGGACTCCATGACAAAGCTCACTTTGGGTTCTGCTTCCCACTTCCCATGAGTGTAACAGCACCTAGTCTCTGAGGAGAAGCCTGCATCTGGCTCACAGGTTCGTGGTGAGGGTTATGTGTTCGCAGCATTTTAAGTACTATCACTCTCTAATGCAGGGCAATAAGCACAAAGTGGTGTCTCCGCTCTCAATAAACCTTCTCAGCCTCATCCACGCAACAAGTCCTATGCGGGGCTATAAGGATAGGGAGAAGTTCTGCCCCTGCCCTTAGGCCTCTGGCTAGAGATTGTGCATAAACATATGTAACTTGACTCATTTATTGAAAGGATTGAATGGCACTAAGAAGCTAAAAGGAGCTAAGACATGGGCATTTAGAGGGGCTCCAAGCAGAGCGTCTCGTTCCTTTTCTCTTTTGGGGCTTACCTGTTACACATTCTCTGCTCCAGGCTGGAAAGTCATAGAGAACAGAGTCACTGAGGGCCAAGATTCCAGAAGAGGCCCCTGTTCTGCCTCTGTTGGCTCCCCACCTCTCAGAGCATCAAGGTCCTTGGCATCCAACAGGGGTCACATTGAGAGTGTGGAAATTCCAGGGAGAAAGGCTCAACCTGGATAGTGTCAGAACCATATGACTGGTTAGAGTGCCAGGAGTTTTGGAAGGCATAGCCCCACTTCCTCCTGTCAGGCCTTACCTCCTGATCTGTGGGTTCTGCATTTTGCCTAGAGGGCTGGAAGGTTATGTCTTCCCCAGTCAGTCTACCATGTCCATAGGTCTGTAACCGCAGAAATCTCTGCATCAAGATAGATCTTTTCAAAATCTTCAAGGAGTCTCTTTCTTGAGAGCAAACAGAGTCTCCATCACATGGCACGAGTCTTAGTCCCTAACTGTCCCTCACAACTTTTACTGGGAGAAACTTAGGTCTTGCAACACCTCCACCTCAGGGGAAGATAAGCTTTGGCACTGACTGAACTCCACCCAAGCTGGCGATGAGCAGGAGAGCAGATACAAACAAAGGCCTCACAGCCACTGCTGAGTTCACAATGCTCAGAGCATAGGATGATCCCACAAACAAGCAAGCATTCTATTTAAATGGTATCTCCTCTGGCCCTTTTCCTTCAGATACACAGAATTGGAGTAACTTTAACCCTTGATTCATGTGAACATACATAAATAAATATACATATATTACTATATACATTAGCAACATTACTAAACTCAACACAAAAGATTAGAGAAATTATTGACTACAAGATCAAATAAACAATGCAGTTATATTTTATATTTTGGAGGAGCAAAAGCCTCCAAAACATTATCTTCTAAGACACAATCATGTCAAGAAAAATATGCAAATACAAACTACTTAGGAATCACTGAAGATGTGCAAAGTTCATACTCAGAAAGTTCAAAATGAACTGAGAGACATTAGAAATATTAATAGTGACCAAAGAAAGAGAATTCATGATCATAGGAATATTTAGTACTGTAAAGGTGTTCATTCAATTCTAAATTATCCATGGATTCAATACAATTCTAAGAAAAATTTCAACAAATTTATATGGTAATCTTGACAAACCATTCTTAAATTTTGTTTGGTCAAAGAAGGAAATCAGAGCTAATATGATAAGCAAAACTGCAAAAAGCAAGATCAACATGAAAACTCAGCTGTGCTTTTATAAGCTCTTAGGGCCAGCAGAGGCGGCGTAAAGAAAGCAGGGCTGAGGCTCCAGCTTGCGGACAGCCACTTCCCTAGAACACACGAAGGCTTGGGTTCTAGCCCTCAACTGTCCCCTCCTGCTCTCCCCAAAACCAAGAAATTTAGAAACAATTCAATTTATAACAGAATCAAGAAGAATAAACTCCTTAGGGATAAACCGGACAGAAGGAATGCAAGCTTACACACAGAACTACAAACCACGGCTGAATAAAGGAGGATGAAAGTGTGTGCAAAACAACCACAGCCATACAGCAAAATGGTGCTGTTTCCATGGCAATAAGTCCAAACTGATCTATACGTTCAATACAATCCAGACCTAAAAACCAATTTTAGCTGCCTTTTCAAAAATTGTCAAGTTGATCCTAAAATTCATATGGAAATGCAAGGGACCCAGAATGTGAAAAAGAACCAAGCTGGAGAACTGTTACTGCCAATCTCCAGCGGTCAGTAAATGCAGAGCCAGTACACGAGCAGAGATGAGCAGGAAGAGCAGAGAGTGCAGAACATAACCCTGTGCCCACCATCAGCAGGTTTCTAACTAGGACACGGAGGCAGCCTGATGGCAAAGGAGCCTGCTTGTCACGACTCTTTTGGAGCTTTTGGAGTGACTGGCACCCACACTGTCAATGAATGAATTGGAAACCAACTTTACATCACATATGAAAATTACTTCAGAATGGCTCAAAGCCCTAAATGTACAAGCCAGAATAAAAACTCCTAAGAAGAAAGCTTAAAAGGTCTTTATTACCTCAGATTAGGCAACAGTTTCTTTAGCACAAGTTACCCAGGGGAAAAACAAACGTATGCAGCAAAGGAGACTGTGGAGAACCACAGGATAGGGGAAACCAGTTGCAAAGCATTTATCTGATGAAAGTCTAAAATCCAAAACAAAGAACTCTTATAGTTCTACAGCAAAATGACAAATACCTGAACTTAAAATATTAAAAACAAATTGAATAAAAAACTTCTCCAAAAACAATACACCAATGGCCAATAACCACGAGGAAAGGTCCACAGCATCAGCCACAAGGGAAATGTAAAGTAAAATGGAAGACAACACACCTGCTAGACTGACTGCAATCACCAAGGCAGATAGCAGCAGATGCTGGCAAGGGTGTGCAGATTAAAATATCACGTAGTGCTTACGCAACATGATATGGTACAGTGCCTATGGAAAAGCCTCGCCATTCCTCCAATTTAAAAGTTAAATTGCCATATGACTCAGCAATTCTACTCCTTGGTATAGACTCAAAAGAACTAAAGACATATGCTCACATAAAAGCTTGTACATAAGTGTTCAGACCATCACTATTCATGGTAATCAAACAAGTCAAGTACCCATCAACTGATTAATAATTGATCCACACCACAGAATACTATGCAGACATGAAAATGCATTAAGTATGACACATATCAGAACAGAGAAGAACCTTGAAACATTAAGCTAAATAAAAGCCTAGCACAAAAGTCACATATATATAGTTCCATGCATATGAAATGCATAAACACAGAAAACAGAGAAGTGGTTGCTAGGGGCGTTTAGGAGTACTGCTAATAGCGAGGTTACTTTCAGAGATAAAAATCACACAATCCTGTGAATACACACAAAAATGAAATCACACAGGGGCTGGAGAGATGGCTCAACCACTAAGAGCACTGACTGCTCTTGCAGAGGACCTGTGTTCAGTTCCCAGCACTTACATGATAGCTAACAACCATCCATAACTCCAGTTCCAGGGGATCTGACACCTTCTTCTGGCCTCTGTGGGCACTGCAGTACACAGATACACTTAACATACCCTACAGGCAAACCACAGATATTTTCTCCATCTATAATATTATATATCATCTGTAAAGATAAATGACTAGGGCTGGGTGTGGTGGCATACATCTTTAAGCACAGCACTCGGGAGGCAGATGCAGACAGATCTCTGTGAGTTCAAGGCCAGTGTGGTCTACATAGTGAGTTCCAGCCCAGCTGGGGCTACAGGGAGACCCTGTCTCAAAAAGACAAAAAAAAAAAAAAAAAAAAAAGAAAGAAAAAAAGATAAGTGACTAGTATTTATCACTTAAGCAAATATAAACACATTTTATAAATATAAATTAAAACTAGTACATAATTTATAAATAAACAGATTAAGCAAAGTCAAAGTGTGGCTCTATAAAATTTTATACTGATAAGGATGTATTGTGCCTTAGTCCCAAGGGACCCCATGCTGGGCCATAACACTGCAGAAAGCAGAAAACAAATAAAAGAAACAAAGTCCAGAGGGCAGCCTCATTTTAAAACCATCCACTAAAGGAGTACCTAACCCAGTCCCATGAGAATGCCATTAACAAACTAAATACCTCCTAAACTACCACCTCTTAGGGTCCTACCACTTCCCAACTCATGTGCAGACTAAGAGCCAAAATTCAACATGCACTTCAAAGGGACAAATCATCTTCAAACCAGAGCATGCAATCAAATTTTGGACCCCCTTGTTAAAAGATCTGCTGCTTGGGTATAGGTAGCAGCGCAGCACATGGCCTGGCCAAAAAATACTCTGAATTAATTTTAAGACCTATTATTGTTTTACTGCAGTGCTCACCAACACTCCCAGTCCCTCAGTTCCTTCATTCCTTCTGGGACCTGGGGCCACATACAGTCCCTAGAGACCCAGAGGACAGCCCAGCCCTGAAAGAGTCCATGGTGACAGATTCAAGCACAGATAGTGACTGTAGAAAAAGTGTTTCCAACAGAGCCTTGCAGGTCGAAGAGTTCCACAGGAGAGTCCAGGCAGGCTTCCAGAAGAGCCTGGGTGAGGGCCTCCTGGACAAACTAGAACTTCTGCTGAAGGAGGAGAATCCATAAACTTCGAGGCAAACCAGCTGTCATTACTGTGCACCTACTAGGGTGATGGATACTCTTTGAAGCACTAGGGTTACAGCAGTGAACCAGCCAGACGACCTCTAGCCCATGGAGCTGACAGCCTCATGGGGGTAGGGGAGACAGTAATTAGTAAAATATATGTTGGGTCAGAAAGTGATGAGCCAAGAAGTAAAACAAAATAAAAGTAGGGTAAGTGGGTGGCAAGTGTTGGAGGTCCTAGAGAACATTCCCAAGGAAAGAGTGTCCACTTCAACATGGAAGCCTGAAGGAGAAAAAGGAAGGAGGGAGGTAAAGCGGAGAGGGAGAGGGAGGTGAAAGGGGGAGATATGAAGTGGGGAGGGAGCTGAAGGATCGAAGGAGCTCAAGGGGAACATCTAGAGATGAGGCAGAGGGGACCAGCACATCCAAACACCCTGGCTTAGAATGTGGTGGCAGGTGCTTAGGAAACAACTGAGAGGTCAGACAACTGATGGACATACTCTAGGCTGATGACACAGACTGACAAGCCATCATAAAGGCTTTGCCTTGCCTTTGAGGAAAGGGAGAGCTGTGAGGATATAGACATGTTTCCAGTTCAGTTGCATGCTTTCAGACTATGAAAGATAGAATCAGAGCAGGGTGGAGATTCAGAGGAACATGGACTAGGAAGTTGTGGCAATGGCCCAGGGAGAGCTGCAGGCTCCCTGGGACAAGGGAGGCTCTCATCCCATCTCATAAGGAGGTTCCTTTGGCTTGCCCCACCTGTCCCAGTCTTCCCTGATCCCGGGTCCAGGCAGTGTTAACTCAGAAAACCCTGCCAGCTCCCCTCAGGAAAGGCCCAGGCTAGCGGAAAGAGACATTCAGAGTCCACCAACCCTGCAATTAGTGATAAGATGGATTCTTCTCCCTGACAGGCACAGGAGATACGGAGCCTGTTATTACCTAGCCTAATTACAGCGTCTAGGCTGCCGAGCTCCCTGCAAGAGGAACAACTGCCTGTGGAACAGAGCACTACGGTCCCTCCTCCCTCTTGCTCTTCCTCAGAGACATTCAAGTACCCATCCTCTCCCAAAGATAGGCTTTGCTCTTCTCCAGAGCTGGAAAATGAGCTCCCTAGAATGGCCAGTAGGAGCCTCAGGTGTTGGCATCAAGGCTGGGTGGTCCTGGATGGGATTGTTCGCACCAGGTCTCAAGCCAAGTCTGAGCCCTGGTGAGGTTTGGTGCCAGCCAGAAGCCTCCAGCTGATTGGCTGTCCCAAGTACACCTTGATGCTTGAGTGAATGACATGTGTTGTAGGCCATTTCCCTGGGCTAAATGGGGTATCTATGACCTTCCACTTGGGGTGGTGGGCAACTGGTCCCAGGCAGGCAAGGCAAAGCATCTATCTACCCATTTACTATGTGCTGGTGCTAAGCACTAACTCACAGAGACTCTCTTTAGAAGTGAAGGAGGTCCCACATGCTCAATGCCTACTATGTGTTTTATGCCCAACAGACAGCTGGTGTGTAAAATATTTTATAACCAATCTGGTAGAGGAAGGTGCTTGTCCAAAAGTCACCACCACTTACATGGCGTATGTGTCACAGGAAGGTTAATGAACAGTTGCTAAACAAAGTCAACTGCACAAGCTTTGGGCAGGAGGCTTTTCTAGGCCCAGGTACCCATGAAACTTCAGAGTTGCCCACAAGGTGACATGGGATGGGACTTGCATGTTAAATTACCAGCACACCAAATAATCCTTGCTTCTGTCCCCATCGCTGCACCAGAAAATTCCCTTTTAGTGCTAGTCTGTCTCCAATGCCCTCTCTACTGATCTCCTACCTTATAAGAAGACAGACCTGGAGCTCAGAGACAGGAGTACTGGCTAGTAAACATCACCACAGTCCAGATGCTTCTGAGATTGCCACCACCTTTCATCCACACTGGGATGCTGGGCTTTTGCATGCATGCTTCTGTTTTAGGATAATTTATCAAGTTTCCATTTGTTAAGACACAAGCATGCTTAGAGAACGGTAAGTCCAAAAGCAAGTGATTCACAAAAGGGCAGCACAACTGAGAACCCCCAGCAGTCCCCATAGACCAAGCATGCTGACACTCCCAGAGCTGGCACCTGCTCCAGTCTCTGTCACTGAGGCTTGTCATATCCCTTGCAGAGCTACCGCCTCTGCAAAGAGGTACACACTGGCCACAGTGGATAGCTGTGGACCTGGGTCCCTGCCAGGTGCCATGTGAGTGAGATGTCAGTGTGCAGTGGCTCCATCAGGCTGATGGGCTAATGAAGGGGCACCTGACAGCCCTGAAGACCTAACATGTCTATTCTCAGGAAACAGAACATCTGGTTCCTGGCCCAGCCTTCTCCGCACCATCTGCCTGCCCCAGCAATGGCCCAGCAACGTCCTCCTGACAGATCGCCCTCCTGATATCTTTATTATGTCTTTGAAAAGTCACCATGGGGGCTCCTGACCCCATCCTCTCCTTAAGAAATGCTCCCCCAGGCATTCCGATGTCAGCCAGGCTGGGGACATGATACCACCAGCGCTTCCTGGGCAGAGGCTCCTGTCACTGGGATGGCTCCATAAATAACGCCAGCCTCCTGGAGAGGGCCACTCCGCCAGGGAGGTGCAGGTGCTCACAGGACACGACTCACAGCACTGCTACATTTCCTGACAGAGGTCAGCTCCTGAGATGAGCTGCAGGAAGTAAGGATTTCCGAAAACAACAAGCCCTAAGCAGATCCAAGGCACATGGGCTGGATACACCCTCCCTCCCATGCCTAAGGTGGACTTCAGTAGTCCCTGGCCTGTCCTACTCAGACATTCCGGTAAGGACAGCACACAAGCCAACATTTCTTCACTCATTCACTCACTGATTTGTTCATTCTAAAGTGCACATCGGCCTAGAACAAATGATCCTGTTTATTCAAGGTAACAATATGGCATGAAAATGAATATCTGAAGGAGGATGTAGTTAGAGAGAGTGTGTGTAAGCTCTACACCTGGGTCTAGACAGCAACTGACCTCAGTGAGAGCTGCCCTGAGATGCAGACAAATCTGAACATCAAGGACGGTAGAAATCAGTGCCAACCTCAACACAGGGCACCACAATTTTCTGTTACATTTTAAATGGCCTTATCCTCAAATCCAGAACTACCTTGAAAATATACCAGCCTCTCTTCCATTCCATACACTCTCAACAGCACAGACTTGAGTAAAACACAAATGGCAGGCTGCAGATGTCTGCTACTGAGAGGGAGGCATGGAGAGTCTGAACTGAAGCAGTTATGCCAGCTCCTGAACTCTGTGTACAGTCGCCCTGAATACTCCAAAGCTCCGTAGCCAGTTGTGGATGGAAAATTATCTTACAGCAGACTGCATCTATACTGAGCATGTGCAGACCTTTTCCCTTGTTATTATCCATACACAATGCAGTGTAAAAGCTATTTAGCAGGATTTCTCCGTGTCATTATCACTACACAATACAGGGAAGAGCTATTTACTGAAAGTACACTGTAGCAGCATTGTAAGCAATCTACTATGATAAAGTAGACAAAAGAGTGTGTGTTGGCTACAAGCAAAAGCCACACCATTTTACGCAAAGCACCTGCATTGTGTTCCAGGGGGTTGAGGAGAACTGCACTTTCTTCACATCTATAACGGTCATAAGTTGCAAAGTAGTGACCAGGCTTCATGTTGCAGGAGTAAAAATCCAGTGACACCAGTAGGTGCTCATTAACTATCACTTCTAGCCCTTTGCATGCAGCCATCCATACAACCCTTGGCAAGTACTTCCACCTCTGTGTAGATGAGGAGCTGAGTCCCAGAGATGCAGTGACAGTCACAAGACTAGAGCTATGGGTAAGCCTCATGTTAGTCTCAGGAACCCGAGGCACATGGGTAAGCCTCATGTTAGTCTCAGGAACCCGAGGCACTTCTCATGCCTCTTCAGAAGCTAATCTCACTTGCCTCACTAACCTACAGGAGGCTGGAACTGTACAGGAAACATATCATAAATTGCTGTAGGCAACTGCTGTATGCCCTACTCTACCTACAATCACAGGGTATATGTATTACATACAGGTTATTTCCTAATATACCATGCCCACTATATTATATAATGCTATACAGTCAGGACTCTGTGTCCCCCAATTTCAGACTGAAAAACTGTTTTAGAAAACAGCATATATACTGAGCATGTTCAGACTTGTCATCATTTCCTAAACAATACAGTAGAGCCATAATCTTCATGTCATTCACATCCTACTGTAAGTTACCTAGGTTTAACTTGAAGTATACAGGAGGACATGTGAAGGTTCTATGCAAATACCTCATGTTGTTTTAGAGACTGGAGCAGCAGTGGGGCTTGGAATCCACAAAAGATCCTGAAGCCCACACCTCATAGAATGACTTCATAATAAAAATGTAACCTGAAGCAGGCTGTGATGGTGTACATCTTTAATCCCAGCATTCAGGAAGCAGAGGTAGGCGGATCTCTGTGAGTTTGTGGCCAGCCTAGTCTACGTAATGAATTCCTGCAACCTGGAACTGGAGAGATAGTGGCTTAGGGATTAAGAATACTTGCTGCTCTTGCAGAGGACCCAAGTTCTATTCCTAGCAACCACACCCTGCAGCTCACAACTACCTGTAACTCCAACAGCAGGTTATCCAACACCCTCTTTTGGCATCCAAGGGCGCCCGCACCCAAGGCTGGTGTGGCACCCTGCACTCAGCCTGCAGGGAGCACCACCCGCTCCTGCTGTAACCCCAGCCCCTGCCACTGCAGGACACCAATAGAACCTGGTGATCCCTCCACAGACCTCTGAAAATCAGCAGTTAAGAATCTTCTAATCCTCCAGAAGGTTTGCTCCTGGGGTCACAAGTGCATCTATTCCTAGCTGTACTGGAACCACTTCAGTTACACCATTCCCACATCAACACAGTTACCAAGACTGAACCCCAAGCATTCAGCTGGTCCACAACTTGACAAGTTGGAGTAACAGCAAAGAAAGATTCAAACACCCATTCAACAAAGGTAAGACCAATATCTGTACCAGGAAAGACCACCAATGACCCAACTCAGGTGCTGAAGTCCCATCACAAAAACACAAATAACATGAATATGTAAGCGATACATTCCCTCTAGAAATTAATGCCCACATTATGTTTCCTGAGAAAAGAAAATTAGTTGATACATAAGACAGTGACTTCAAAACAACAATTAAATATGTTCAAGGAATTAAAACACAGTATGCATAAATTTTGGAATAAAGACCGCAAAACAGTGGATTGAAATAAACAATTCAAGATATGAAAATAGAATTTAATAAAGAAATAGAATTTGTGAAGAAAAACCAAACTGAAAAAAACTTAAAATGAGAAGTGTGGTCAGTAAAGTTAAAAAAAAAAAAAAAAAAAAAAAAAAGGCTTAGTGGAAAGTCTCACCAGTAGAATGAATCGAATGGAAAAGAGAATATCAAGGCTTGAAGACAAGACAGAGGAATTGAATCATTCAGTCAAAGAAAATGCCAAATATGGGGCTGAAGTGATGGTTTAGCAGTTAAGAGCACTGGCTACTCTTGCAGAGGACTCAGGTTTGATTCCCAGCACCCACACAGCAGTTATCAACTGTCCACAACTCATAATTCCAGTTCCAAGGAATCTGACACCCTCTTCTGACCTCTATGGGCACTGCACAACATGGGTGCACTTACACACGTGTAGGCAATACACTCATACACATAAAATAAAAATAATATAAATTAATTAATTAAAAGAAAGAATATGTTAAATCTAAAACAAAACAGGAAAGGAACATGCAAGAATGTTGAGATACTATAAAAAAGATCAAATCTATAAATCACAGACATAAAAAAAAAGGAGAAGAAATTCAGGTCAAAGGCACAGAAAATATTTTCAACAAAATCATAGAAGAAAAGTTCCCAAATCTAAGGAAAGAGATGCCTATCAAGGGGTAAGAGACATATAGAACACCAAATAGACAGGACAGGGAGAGGGGGGACGGGACTCGGACAGGGAGAGGGGGGATGGGACTCCTTATGTTACATAATAATTAAATTCTTAAATGTACAGAACACAAAAAAAAGGGTATTGAAAACCGCAAGCCAGATAGACCAAATCACATAGGCAGGCCCATCAGAATAACACCTGCCTTTTCAATGGAAAGACTTTGAAAGCCAGGAAAGCCTGGACTGATGTTCTACAAATTCTTAAAGACCACAGATGACAGCCTAGGCTATTAAACAGTATGACTATCAGTCATAATCAAAGGAGAAAGAAAAATGTTCCATGACAAAGCATACTCAAGGAATTTATGACCACTAAGTCAACTCTACAGAGAATACAGGAAGGAATTCTTCAGTCTGAAGAGAAGATGAAAAAAACTCAAGAGAGCACAGGGTGCAAATAAACACTTCCAGAGCTGCTAACCAAAAGAGGGCTAAGAAAACACCACCACCACAACAACAAAGTAACATGAATTAATAAACATCACTCAATAGTAATAACTCTCAATATTAATGGTCTCAATTCCCCAATAAAAAGACACAGACTAACAGACTGGATTAGAAAACGGGATCCAACTTTCTGCTGCCTGGGAGAAACATGCCTCACCATCAACTACAGATACCACCTAGGGTAAAAGAATGGAAAAAGATATTCCAAGTAAATGGAACTAAGAAATAAGCAGGCATAGGTATTCTAATATCTAACAAAACAGACTTCAAATCACAACTAGACAGAAAAGCTAAGGAAAGACTTCATATTCACTAAGGGAAAATCCACAGACCCCAAAACAGTGATAGTGGGTGACATCAATACCTCACTTCATTAATAGGTCATCCAGACAAAAACTAAACAGAGAAACTCTGGAGTTATATAACATCATAAACCAAATGGATTTAACTGACAACTACAGAACATTCCACCCAAACACTAAATACACTTTCTTCTCAGCAGCCCATGGAACTTTCTCCTAAATCAGCCATATATTAGGGCCCAAAAGTGAGACTCAACAAATAAAGGAAAACTGAGATAACATTCTGAATTCTATCTGCCACAAAGCAATATCAAAATGGATATCAAAAATGACAAAAATTGCAGAAAGCACACAAACTTCTGGAGACTAAACTGCACACTACTGGATGGAAACTAGGTCAAGGGAGAAAACAAGAAGAAAACTTTAGAAGTCCTAGAATTAAATGAAAATGAAAACACAACATGCCAAAATCTATGGGACACATGAAGGAAATCCTAAAAATTTCCTAAGTGTTAAGTGCTACATCAAAAACTTAGAGCTCTCTCATTTTAATAACCTAATGATCATCTGAGAACCTTGGAAAAATGAAAACAAATAACACCCAAAAACAGTAGGCAGGAAGAGATAATCAAAATCAGGGCTGAAATTAATGAAATAAAAATGAAAAGAACAATACAAAGAATCAATGAAATGAAAAGGTGGTTCTTTGAAAAGATTAACAAAATCAACAAAACTGTTAGCCAAATTAGCCAAAAGAAAAGGGAACCAAATTAATAAAATTAAAAATGAAAAGCTAAACATTACAATAAATACTGAGGACATTCAGAAAATCATAAGGATATACTTTAAAATCTATACTCCACTAAACTAGAAAATCTAAAAGAAATAAATGTATTTCTAGATATAGATGACCTACCAAAATTAAGTCAGTGAAGTAAATAATTTAACTTAATGTATAACAACCACTGAAAGTAATTAAAAAAATCTCCCAACTAAAATAAGCCCAGAGTCAGATGAATGCAGCACAGAATTCCATCAGACCTCCAAAGAAGAACACCAATATTCCACAAATTATTCTGCAAAACAGAAAAGGAAGGAACACTTCCAAACTTCCTTCATGAAGCTGGTATCACCCTAATACTAAAGATAAAGATGCAACAAAACAAGTATATAGGCCAATGTCTTTGATGAACTTACATGCAAAAATTCTCAATAAAATGCCTGTCAACAAAATTCAAGAGTACGTCAAAAAGATTATCCACCATAGTCAAGTTGCCTTCATCCCAAATATGCAGGGCTGGTTCAATATATATGAATCAATGAGTATAATCTACCATATAAATAGACTCAAGGTCAGAAACCACATGGTTACTTTATCAAATTCAGAAAAGATCTTTGACAAAATCCAACATCCCTTCATGATAATAGTCATGGAGAATCTAGGGGTACAGGGGACACATCTCCACATAATAAAGCCAACGCTGAACAGTCTTACAGCTAACATCACACTAAATGGAGAAAAACTCAAAAGCATTTCTACTAAAATCAAGAACAAGACAAGGATGCCCACACTCTCCATTTCTGTTCAATGTAGTGCTTAAAATCTTAGCCACAGGGAAAAGACAAGTGAAGGAGATAAAGGAGATACAAATTGGAAAGAAGTCAAAGTATCCTTATTGAAGATTTGATTCTATACATAAAAGACATCAAGACTCCATCAGAAAATTCTAGAACTAATAAGCTCATTTCACAAAGTATCAGGATACAAAACTGACACACAAATATCAGTATTTTCTACACACCAACAACAAATGCATTGAGAAAGAAAACAGGCAAACAATTTCATTCTCAAAACATTCTGTTAAAACAATCTTGGAATAAATCTAACAAAGGGGGTTGGTCTGGATAGCTTCAGTTGTCAACTTGACACACCTGGATGGAGGAAGCCTCAGCTGAGGAATCACCTCTGTTAGACTGGCCTGTGGCTATGTCTATAGGGGCATTCTCTTGACTTCTGAGTGATGTGGGAGGGCCCAGTCCACTGTGGGCAGTTCCACCCTTAGACAAGTGATCCTGTGTTGTATAGGAAAGCAGACAGAATGGACGAATAAGCATTATACCTCCACAGTGTGTGTGCTCCAGATTCCTGCCATGAGCTCCTTCCTTGGCTTCTGTCAGTGATGAACTGTGACCTGGGAGATGTAAAATGAAATAAACCCTTTCCTCCCCAAGTTTGGCTTTGGTCAATGTTTCTTATCACAGCAATTGAAAGCAAACTAAAACAGAGGTGAATGACTTGTAAAATGAAAATTTTAAAACACTGAAGAAAGAAATTTGAAAAAGACACCAAAGATGGAAAGATCTCCCCTGCTCATGGATAAATATGATCAATATTGTGAAAATGGCCATCCAATCAAAAGCAATTTAAAGATTCAAGACAATTCCCATAAAAATTTCTATGATTTTCATAGATTAAAAAAAATTTAATTCTTTAATTTCATATGGAAACACATAAACATACACACGCATGCCAAAACAATCCTGAACAATAAAAACATGGCTGGAGCTACTGGTATCACCATCCTTGATTTTTAAATTATACTACAATCTACAGTAGTAAAAACAGCATGATATTGGCATAAAAATAAGCACACTGTTCAACAATAAAACTTAGAACCCAAATATAAGTCATTGTGCTTACAGCCACCTGATTTTTTTAAAAGGGGACAAAAATAAACATTGGAGAAAAGACATTTTCAACAAATAGTGTTGGTCAAAGTGGATAACCACATGCAGAAGAATGAAACTAAATCCTATCTCTCACCCTTCATAAAAGTCAACTACAAATGGATCAAGAACCTCAGCATTAGCCCTGATACTCTGAATCTAAAAGAGGAGAAAGTATGGAATACACTGGAACTTACAGGTACAGGAAAGGACTATCTGAACATGACTCCAACAGCTTAGGCATTAACAACAACTGAGTTGGATACAGTGGTTCATACCTTTAATTCTAGCACTTAGGAGGCAGAGTCAAGAGTCTCGAAGAGGATGCAGTAGCCATGAGAAGGGGACAGTGACCAACTGAGAGCAATCATCCAAGTCAATCCTCTTACAACTACCAGAGGAACTGCTGAAGAACTCCAAGTGGGTCTTCCTCAGTCATTTGGCATGTGAAGCAAACCAGAAAGGTTAAACAACTTGAAGAGTGGGTGACCCATGAGCAGACCAAAACTCTAAAAGAAAGAAAAAGAAATTATCATTTCTTTCTGTCATCCTTTACTTTATGCAACAACAAACCACTTCTCAATTAGATTGTGATGTGTGATGTAATGTGGATTATATGTGACAACAGGCTGGAATGAAAAGTGATGGAACACTTCCCAAGGTGAAACATACACCAAGACAAGGTCATGGTCACTGGTTGGCAGTTGGCAGCCAGTCTGGTCCACTACAGCTCTCCGAATCCTGGTGAAACCATTACCCCCAGGAAGCAGCTCAGTGCAGGAGATGCACCAAAAACTGCAGCGCCTGCAGCTGCGCTGTTTGCCAGATTTCTCCATGACACTGAAGCAGACGTCACACAACCCCAACATCTCAAAAGGTCAGTGAACCAGGCCACAGGTTTCACCTCATCCACCACATTCACCTGACCTGGTGACAACTGGCTGCCGCGACAACCAGCTGCTGCTACAACCGGCTACCACTCCTTCATGAGTCTCAGAATCTTCTGGCAGAGGAAAACACTTCCAAGAGCAGCAGGACGCAGAAAGGGCTTCAAGAGCTTGTCAAATCCTGAAGCCTAAATATGCACACCACAGGGATAAAGCAACTTATTTTATGTTGGCAAAATGTATTGATTCTAATGGTTCCTATTTTGATTAAGAAATATGTGCTTGAGCCTAATTATAATTATTTAAATTCACAATCTGATACCACAATCCCTTTTGCAACAAATCAAAGATATCCAGCAAGGCTATCCTTCAGAAATTAAAAGGAAATTGTAAACATTTGAAAGCAAGAGAAACATTAAGTATCCTCAGTAAGTCCCAATCCTGGTGAGTTTCAGCTGTCAATGTGACACTGCCCTGGGGCAACCACAGAAGTCTCAATTGAGGGACTGCTCAGTTATGACTAGCCTTGGCCATATCTGTGAGAGACTATGTTGACTGGTAATTGATGGAGGAAGGCCCAGCCTACTGTGGGCAGTGCAGCCCCTCAACAGGTGGGCCTGAGATGTATAAGAAAGCAAGCAGAGCAAGCCAGAGAACAACCAATAAGCTGGGTTCCTCCACCATCTCCACTTTAGTTCCTGCTCCAGTTCCTCCCTGAGTTCTTTTCCTGACTTCCCTCAGCGATGATCTGTTACCTGAAATAAACCCTTTCCTCCCCAGGTTGCTTTTGGTCAGAATATTTTATCACAGCAACGGAAAAGGAAACTAGAACAGTCATTAGAAGAGCAGATACAAAAAAAGAAAAATAGAAGATAATCAGATACAGTTAAGTTATCAAGCCACAAAGATGATTAAGAAAGAAAGGAACAGAATAGTCAGAGCTAGGACCCCCAAAATGGAATGACAGAATAAGTCCTTATCCTTTCAATAATAATCTTGAATGTAAACGGGCTGAATTCTCCAGTTAAATGATACTGAATGGCTGAATACAAGAGTACATAATATATATATCTTGTCTACAAGAAACTCAGGTCACCAGTAAAGATACACAGAGACTGAATGTAAAAGCACAGTGCCATTCTGAGGAAGTGGAATCCCAAAGCAAGCAGAAATAGCTATCTTGTATCTGACAAAATATACTTGGCAAAAATATTAAGGGACAAAGAAAGCCATTCTACACTGATCAAGGGTCGATTCACCAAGAAAATGCAACCTTGTAAGTCCGTGTGCATCTTAGAGCACCAGCTACCTGAAATAACAGGTAGATTTAACAGAAGACAAAGGTCTAGTACAGCAGTGGGGGTGTCAGTACTCCAGTCTCAGCAATGGACAGATCATTCAAAGTCAACTTCAACAAAGAAACACCAGACTTCAACTCCACTATAGAGCAAAGGGACTTAACAGACATTTCCAGAATATTTCACCCAACATTACAGAATACACATTCTTTTCATCAGCACCTGGAACTTTCTCTCATTCAAAAACTGAAATCAGGACCTGAGAGTATAGTTCAGTGGTAGAATGCTTGCCTAACAAGTGTGAGGTCCTAAATTTAATCCCAGTACTGCAAAGAAAAAAGGAAACCTGAAATCATAGCCTGTCTTTTTCTCACAATGGACTGAAATTAGAAGTCAATAACAAAATAAACTAAAAATTATACAAACACATGAAGATCTACCAGCACACTTCTGAATGAACAGTGAGGAAGTTAGAAGGGACTTCTAAATTTTCTTAATGCAAATGAAACTGGAAATGCAAGATTCTAAAAGCTGCTGGATGCAGCAAACGCAGTACTAAGAGGAAAGGTTATAGCAATAAATTTTGTAGCTAAGTTTATTAAGATTTACAAAAAACTAGTGTACTGAAATAGTCAATGATAGGCATAATTTAAACTTAAGATTTTTGGGCTGAAGAGATGGCTCAGTGGTTAAGAGCACTGGTTGCTCTTACAGAGCACCTGGGTTTTATTCCCAGAACCCACTTGGTAGCTAACAACCATCTGTAACTCCAGTTCCAGGGGATCCAAAGCCCTCTTCTGACCTCCTTGGGCATTGCACAACATGGGTGCACCTACGTACAAGCAGGTATTACACTCAAGAAAGAAAGAAAGAAAGAGAAAAAAAGGAAGGAAGGAAGGAAGGAAGGAAGGAAGGAAGGAAGGAAGGAAGGAAGGAAGGAAGGAAGGAAGGAAGGAAAAGAAAAGAAAGCCCAGCATGGTGGCACACACCTTTGATCCCTGTACTAGGGAAGCAGAGGCAGGTGGATCTTTGTGGGTTCAAGGTCATGGTCTGCATAGTGAGATCCAAGCCAGCTGGAGCTACTGGGAGACCCTGTCTCAAAAAGACCAAGTAAAATAAAATAAATGAAATACTTTTAAGAAAAGATAAAATGAACAAAGCTTTGCCTAGACTCACCTAGCAAAGGAGAGAAAGGCCAAATAAAATAACATGAAAAAGGAGACAAGAGACTAGACACCAGAAATTTAAGGAATTGTTAAAAGATTATTTTAGAAAACTATGTGCTAACAAATTGGACCTAGAATAAATGTGAAAATTTGTGGACACAAATAACCTCCCAAAACTGAAATAAGAAGACTTTAAAAAGTGAACAGACTAATAACAAGTAATGAGATTGGTTGGTAAGAAAGTCCTCCAACAAAGGAAAGGCAAGAGCTGGATGGCTTCATCCAGGTGCGGGGGTGGGGGGTGGCAGAGGCCAGAGACTAATCTCTGATGTCTTTCTCAGTTATTCTCGATCTTATGTTTTGAGATCTTATGTTCAATCTCTCATTGAACCTGGAGTTCACCCATTAGTGCAACTGCCTGGTAGCAAGATCCAGGATCTATCTGCCTGTCTCCACCTCCCCAGCACTGGGTTGCAGAAGTGAGCCGTCACAGTCATTTTCCTGTGTGGGTGCTGGAGACGCCTGCACAGCAAACACTTTACCAACCGAACCATCACCCAATCCCTTAGCCTACTTCTAAAGAATTAACATGAATGCTTCTCAAACTAGTCTATAGATGGGAAGGGAGGGAACCTTTCAGAACTCATTCTAGGACACTTAACTCTATTTCTAAAGGACATGACAAACATAGATGAAAGACCAATATCCCTCATGAATACAGTCACAAAAATCCCCAACAGAATACTAATAAATCAATCTCAGAAGCTTTAGAAGCCTGCAAGGTGTGCTCCAGTAGGCTTCAATACAAGGATGAAAACATGTTTCAATACACACAAATCGATCAACATGAAAAGATCATTTGATCATCTCGACAAATGCAGAAAAACATCTGATACAATTCAACATCCCTTCATGATAAAATCCCTGAACAGGGCAGATGCAGAATGGTCACCTCAAGTGATACAGGGTGTTAGAAACCCACAGCTGTCATCGTGGGGAAAGCCTGCAAGCATTTCCTCTCACATCACCGCTCTTCAAACCAATACTAGATGTTCTACCAAGTCAAGAATAAAGACAGACAAAGGAAAGGAGCAAGTCAAATCACGATTCTGCACACACAAAACCTAGAGAGTCACTAAGCCTGTGAGAACCGGAAATTCAGTGAAGCGGCAGGATCCAGACCAGTACACAGAAATCAGCAGCCTTGCTGCACACCACTAGCAAACACGCTGCGGAAGGAGCCAAAAGACAATCCTACTCACAGTAGCCACAAGATAATAAAATGCCCAGGATAAACTTCACTAGAAAGGAAAATGTTGAAAAGAACATTACCTAACACTGATGAAAAATTCAAGAAGATCCTGAAAGATGGAAAACAACTGGAAGAATCAACACTGTGAGAATGTTCAGAATAAAAGCAGTCTACAGATTCAATGCAGTCCCCACCCAAATATCAACAACATTCTCCACATAACTAAAAAAATGAATAAAGTAGAATGGTGACTGCTGGAGATCGCTGAGAAGAGTGTGGGGGCAGACAGATGCAATCAACGTGTGCAATGCGCATGCCACACCAAATTCCATGTGCTAGTACAAAATTATTTGGGGGTTTTTTTGAGACAAAATCTCACTATAGAGCCTTAGCTAGCCTGGAACTTATGTAGACCAGGCTGGCCTTACACTCACAGAGATCTTCCTCCTTCTGCCTCTCAAGTGTTGGGACTAAAGGCATGCACCACCATCCCCAGCCAAAATAATGTTTTAAAAACAAAAATTTTAAATGGTATATGTAAATTCAGTTGTATCAATAAAACCACTAAATATAACTAAATAATCCAATAAATAAATCAGAGAGTCCCAGAGTTAAAAAAAAAACTAAGTTTCAACTTTATACTGTCTACAAGAAGCACACTTGGGATTTCAAGACACATATTAAAAGGATAGATAGATCATGTAAAGAGCAACCACAAGACAGCCACAGCATCTGCATTAACATCACTCACACACAGTGTACTAGATACCATCCTCACTGCTATGATCCAGCAGTCACAGCATCTGCATTAACATCACTCACACAGTGTATCAGATACCATCCTCATCACAATGATCCAGCACTTAGCAAGAAGCAGCATAAGGGAAGCTAGATGACTTTGTTACAGTACAGCCCATCACGGTGGGGGAGGCACGGTGGCACCTGTGGCTGTGGCAGCAGGAGCCTGAACCTACCAGCTTACATCTCAGAAGATCGGGAAACAGAAACCAAGACTGGACCCAGAAGGAAGGCAGGGCTGTAACCTTAAACACCCATCCTCCTGAGGATCACTTCCCCTAGCGAGGACCCACCTTCTACAGGTTCCACAACACCTCATGACAGTGCTGCCAGCTGAGGACCAAATATTCAAACACATAAGCCTTTGGAGAACATTTCACATCTAAACCATAACACCAGGATGTAGAGTCAGAGGGAGGTCAGTCCATCAGAACAACACAAAAATTATAAATGTGTGTACACCTAACAGAGCTAATTACCTGACAGAAAAACTGACAGACTTGAGAGGAAAGTAAGTAATTCAATTACAGCAACTGTAAATTGCAATATCATACTTTGAATAATTTATACAGCAACCAGGCAAAGGGTCAAATGATCAAGGACATGAAGAGCACACTAAGACAGTCACCCCACAGGTCTATCCTACTCCAACCAGCAACAGAACACGCGTGACTACCCAAGAGAGACTGTACACATTGGGCCATGAGTCCAACCTCAACATATCTAAAAGGAGAGAAATAATGGGACATTCTCCTGCTACCATAGAATAAAATTACATTTCAGCAACAGAAAATGTGGAAACTCATAAATGTACAGATATTAACATTCCCCAATATCCAGTAAATCAAAGAGGAAATTAGAAAGTACTTTCAATGAAATGAAAATATTTTGAAAACAGAGATACAACATACCAAAACTTCTGAGACTCAAAAGAGGTGGATCTCTTATAAAAAGAGGACATTATTATCGACCTTAAATAAATAGAATGGAACACTCTAAGCAACTTTACGCCATTAAATTAGATACCTAGATGAAACAGTAGAGACTTGCCAAATGAAAATCTGGGGCAAGGGGATAAGCTGAGGAGGCGCAGAGAACGGCACATTTGTTCTCAAACAAAGCCCTTCCTACTGTCCCAAGGCTGTAGTCAGGGCCTCAGGGACCTAGGATCTTATTCAGGGCCTGCAACACCTAGTCTGGTCATTTTAAGATCTCTCCTTCCAGGCTTCAGCTATTCCTTTAAAATGCTCAGGTAGCTGGACTTCCACAAGGGATGAGATGGCCACGCTGTACTGTGTGTGCTGAGCTGTGAAGGGAAGAAGTTTCAGCTCCAGTCTTTGGTCCCTGTGATCACTTCCACAAGACGGAAGCTGAGTATATGTGCTTAATTCCTTCTAACATTTTCCATGTCCCCTAAACAAGAAGAGGGCTCAGGGCCCAAGAGACAAAGAGTACTTCTGTCATCACAGTCACCTGTTTAAAGCAAGTAGCAGCCTACTGTTCTCACTTAGTTAAATGAAAAGTTGGTTAAAAATATGGTTGTGATGTAAGCATGCCATGAGGCTGTGTGTTTGATGCATGCAACAAGCACCTGCACTGGGAAAAATCATCCAAAGCACACTCTTGCTGTTTGCTGCTATTGAATGATAAGTAGTCATGGCTGCAGGGAGTGGCCAGGTGGCAGGAGACCAGAAGCAGCAGACTCTACCCACACCCAGTAAACTTTTGATTTTTGAGCCATGTGATCATAGCTCTGATTCAAAGAAAAATTAAATGAAAAAATAAATTTAAAATTAAGACAAGCGTGAAATAAACTAGAGCAATGTTCACTCCTCAGGCAGAAATCTCAATAGTGGCGCCTGATTGACTGAGGCTGAGCCAAGGACTGCTGCCCCTGTGGTACTGGCTGTGGCAGTGGCTGGATTCCTGGGCACTCAGCCCACTCCCCATCTTCTACCATCAGCCTGTTGCCAGCAGGTGCTGGGCATAGCTCCT
Source organism: Eospalax fontanierii (assembly GCA_035773235.1). Lineage (NCBI taxonomy): Eukaryota > Metazoa > Chordata > Mammalia > Rodentia > Spalacidae > Eospalax > Eospalax fontanierii. Next base: position 87,205,659 of record CM069526.1, read on the forward strand.
TTGGATCATGGGGCTGTCATCAATGCACAATGTCCCGCCTGTTCCCGGGGCACAGTCAGGTCAGATCTGTCCATAACCAGACACCCCTCCCAAATCCCAAGATCCTCACCTGCCAACCAACCCCAGGTCCAAGCAAGAACTTAGGCCTGAAGATATGGAGCCGACTGGAGTCAGTGTGGGACATACAGACCTTCATCTAGGGCTGACTGCATACCCCCCTGGAAGTCTGTTTTCTCATAGTCACCTAAGATGAGAATGGTGAATGCCCTTTCTGTCCGCACTGGCCACAGCACTCTGCACACACCCTAATGGCTCTGTGTGCACTGCAGCACAGTGAAGGACCGCACCTCTTCCTCCCATTTCACTTTCCAGATGAGCACACAGAGGCAGGTGAGACAGCTTGCCCCCAGGATATGCATCTAAAAAGGCACTCTAGATTTGAATCTAGGTCACACGTAATTCCAGAGTTCCACACTACACAGCTGGCTAAATAGCCATGGTTCCAAAAGGCTCTAGGTCTCAGTCCTTGGATGCCACACAGGGCCCTGAAGCCCAGAAAAACCTGTATGAATGAACACACAGAGCCCTGGGTGACGGGATTCCCCAGAAAAGGCCAGGCATCTTGGCATGTTCCCTTCTAACTTTCTACCCCACCCTAGCCACAGCCTCTGCCCACACTGCCAGGCCTCACATTGTTCCCGTTTCACCTACCGCACACACATACTTCTATTGGAGACACACCTCTTCCCCTGCAGACTCTCACAGACAGACTGTCCATCATGAGCTTAAGTGTCGAGGCCTGCATCCCCAAAGCAACAATGTTTAGAAAAAGCCCCAACGAGGGCTTTAGAAAAATAAACATGAGGCTACAACCTTACCAACTGATTAATCCACCGATGGGTTCATAATCTCATGGAGATTATTTATTGGGAGGTGGTAGACCCTGTAGGAGGTGGGGCCCCTCTGGAGGAAGCAGGTTTACTTCCTTGAAGGTATACTTGTCCCTGGCCCCTTCCCTTCCCCTAGCACCTCTTTCATCATGAGGTGAGAAAATTCATTGTAGCACATGCTCCCACCATAATGTTTGTTCATACTGTAGGCCTAAAATGATAAGGGCCAAGCACCACAGTCTGAAACCTCCCAAACCTCCCAAATTGATTCAAAATATACCTTTTCTTCTCACGGTGAATTCTCAGGTAATCTGTTGCAGTAACAGGAAGCTGGTCAACACAAGAGTCCAAAGGAAAGGAGACTGAGACTAGAATGTCACACTGGGGAAACCAAACTAGGAGGAGAGAAGCTGAGACCCATGATCTCATAGACTTGGGGTGGTTTCACTCAGAGCCTGTTTCCCCATCTGTAAATGGGGTTCCTGGCACAGATTTGCTGCCAGGGTCAGGCAAGAGGTATGTGAAATAGCCTAGCTCAGTGCTCAACACATAGTAGGTGCTCATATGTTTCTTTCCTTTGAGCTTAACCCTGGTCTCAGTCCCTCTGGTCTGTGAGGAGTGAGTAAGCTGATAACTGAGAAGTTTACTGGGTGCCTTGTGAGTACAGTCTGACCAGTACCCACTATCATGGAGAGCCATCAACAGTGCCTCTACCATCCTCAAAATGTCCCAGTTTGGACCATAGGTTGGTGACCAAGCCCTAATGTGTGGGAGAACACTTGAGATCCAAACTACAATTATTCTTCTGTTTATGGACAGGGCAACTAGGGCTCAGAGATCACATAGATAAGAGAAGGTGTCCTAAGACTCCACCAAGAAAAATGCAATTCCAAATGCCAGGAGAGCAGACAGCCTTTGGAGAGATTCCATGTTTATTTAACACCAGAGGTTAGCCTTTCTCAAGGGATACCTTGGTGTCAGTGGCCACATCACAATGTACTATCGTCCTATTTCTGATGAACTGAGTCTCTAAGAAGTTGGCTGCCTTGGCAGTTGGCAGTAAAAGGACAGAAACCCAAAAGTAACTGATTCTAAGGCCCCACTTTCCACATTGTTCCATCTCCACCCAGCTGCTGAGACAAGACACTAACTAGATGATTCATTCAAGAATCTCTGGCTCTTTCTGTGCAGCCCCAGAACACCTCTTCTCCTTTCCCCTGCAGGCAGGGGTGGGGAAGATGCAGTCGATGGCAGAGTGGCACCCCAGGGGTCCAGGGCTGGTGCCAAAGCCAAGAATACCTGTTCCTAATTCCAGATGCCTGAGTCAGATGCAAGTCTAGCCCATGTGCTCAGCAGTCCTTCCCACTCTGGGCTGTCTTCCCATCATATTTGCCTGGCCCCAGGCTGTGTGTCCTGGTGCTGCCCTGGCCTCTTGGGCCCAGCTTCCTGCCTCTTAGTCGCTCTTTTCCCTAACATAACTGCGGGTGCCCTTCCTGAAATTGCTGCTCCTCGGCCTATCCCTTTCACATTTCTTCATTGTGCTTGTGTGAAGTACAGGTCTCTCCTGGCACTCCTGAGCTACTTAGCAGTCTGCTACTAACCCCAGCCTCTGCTATTCTAAGGCATGTGAAACAGACAGAGGGTAGATCTAGGCCAGGACTGAATTACTCAGTTGGGGGAGACAAGTCAGTAAGGCAGCCTGGGCAGAGAGTGGAGCTGACCAGAGGGGCAGGGAAGGTGCCCAGCATCCCAAAAGCTCTGCCCTGACTCCAACCAGGCAGGCCACATAAGAACAGGCAGCAGTCAATGTGACAGCTAGAAAACAGCCTTCAGAGATCAGGGGCCTGAGTTCAAATCCTTCTAGTTAACTTTACTCTTAGACACTGGACCTCTGCCTCAGTTTTCTCATCCACAAAATGAGCTAAAATGAGGTAAAACATGAACAAAGCATAACAATGCATTTAGCACAAAATAAGACTCTGACCAACATGTGTTTGTCATTCTTATTTATGACATGAAGTTCTAAGACCGAATGAATGGCTCAGGTACCCAGGCAGTGATGGGCATAGGGTGGATGGGGCCCAGATTAAGGCAACTCCCTCAGGCAGATGAGGACTCAGGTCCCCAATTTCCTCCAGAAATGACTGAGTAATGAGTTCACCCAACTCACCAGCTCCAGCAAAATACTGTGAATCCATCCATGCCCAGGATAGGTGGCTCAGTTGACATTAGAATATGAAAGAGTAAGACACAAAAGGCTGACTGGTGTACAGGCCAGTTGAGGCAGGGCTCTGTGCACTTGCAGGCACAAACAATATATGTATACAGAAAGGTATGCATAGAGATGGGCACACAGTCATGAAATACACATAAACACTCCATTCAACATCACAGTTGCAGGGTAATAACCATTGGACAATATTAATGAACTTCTATTAAGCACAAAGTCTGGACAGTACCCAATCTACTACCTCAAATGCTCAAAAATACTTTTAAGGTTTATTTTTAATATCTCAGATTTACAGGAATTTGATCTGCCAGTTTGACATATGAATCTTTCCCCAAGCATTTTCATGGCCAGGATGCAAATAGAGACCATGGATTGCCCACAAACCCAACACTTCCCTCGACCTACAGGAAGGGTTATCTCGAAACACAGCCATCCTGCCAGCTTCAATAGACTACATCTCCCAGCCTCCCGGAGGCTTCTTAACTAGTTGACTGAATGTGGGCCCAGGGAAGCCACCCTGAATTCACAGTGAGCTCTTGAGGATGCTAGAGTTGCCTCAGAGTCCAGAACACCTTATTGGAATATAAACTGGAAGGAAGAAATAATCCTCCCAAGTTACCTATCTCACTCATTCCCCCTTGTTTAAGCCTGTGTATTTGGAGGTCTCTGCATCACAGCAGCTAAGCCTAGGCCCTATGTGATTTGATAATGGAGCCTGAAGTGGCAGGAAGGGCCTCTTTCCTCCCTCAGCTCAGTTGCAGAGTGCCCAGAGACACAGTGGAAGAAAGAGAGAGGGTGAGGATGGCAACGCAGATCTCCCCTTTTACCCAGGCTTCTACATCAAGTGCAGTGTGCTTGCCCTGAAACAACAGGAAGCTTTCATGCTCCAAACTCAACTTCTGTACACGCTTTGTTCTCTTGTCTCTGAGAATGGCAGCCCCAGTCCCCAGGCTCCAAGCCACAGTCCTAGAGGGTCACCCTGCTCTTCTGCATCTCCTCTCACTACTCTTCTCCAAGTCTCTTTCCTCCCATGACTTCCCAGTGTGCTCTAGCATCAGCCATGCTCCTCTTTTTCAGAGCTCTTTGGTCTCCACGCCTTCGGTGCCACCCACTGCCAGTCCTCCACTCAACAGACAGAGATCTTTCAGAACCTCATCAAAGGACATCCTTCCACCACACTCAAATCTCCTGTGCTTCCCTTTCACCCAGAGGAAACTACACCTGGTTGGACTGTGCTACTCCTCACACCAACCCCACTATACCCCTGCACGTAGCCTCTGGCACCTGTCTTATGGTCATTCCCTTTCCCAGGTACTCCCATGATCTATCTGCAACAGTGTGATCCAGCTAGAGACCCGTTTCAAGAACTGGTACCAGGCTGTTTAGACTTCAGTCTCCAAATATATGAGCTAAATAAACCTCTTGTCTTTACAAAGCACCCAAACTCAGGTATTTTGTTATAATAAAAGAAAATGGAATAATAATGTAGATTTCCAAGCAGTAGGAATAGAACTGAGGGAGAAGGCAGCATAGGATAGTTCAGGAAAAGAATGCAAGCCCATATGGTCACAAAACAGAGACAAGGGACCAAGAGGGAGGGTAAAGGGTCATAAAACAGAAGACTGGCACATGGGCCCTGAGAAAAGGGTCTAGGTTAGTACTGTAATCAATGAGATCAACCACAAGTTTTCCTCAGAAGACTAACAACTTTTAAAGTATCATTATGTATTGGTGCTATGACAAAGAATACTTAAATTACAGTGGTTTGTAAACTGTGAGTCTCAACCCCACATAAGATTGTGTAACTGAACAGGGTGCTGCAAAAAGAGTTGGTAACAGTAAGTTTCCTGAACACAAACTACCAAAATTGAATTCAATATCGAAAGCTCAGTGAAGCCAGGTGTTTTTGGCAGCATGCTGCAGGTTGCACAGCACTTCACCACAGCCTTGGTTTTGAACACACAGCATATCATGCACTCTGCACTATACGTGCTGCCACATCATGAATACCAGCCAGCATTGCCTGAGACACCTCAGCTCACATTCAAGACTACTGTTGAATTCAGACTATGGATGAACTGCGGGGATTGTACTGTACATAAAAGTTCTCTGCTCTTGCAAAAATTTAATGGTTTACTTATGAAAAACAAAGACTTCACATTTTCCTACTGTCACTCTTCAGTGTGTAATTTTCAAATAAGTTTAGGTTGTACTGTGGAATGTTTATTTTAAAATTTGACATTTGAGTTGACTTCAGTTTCATTAAAAAAATTATTAAGTGATGTCAGGGGAAGGCCTGGGATTAGGACAAAATTTCCAACAACTTCTGAAATGACCTTAAGAATATTTCTGCCATTTTATGCTACATATTTATGTGAAATGGTGTTTTCCACACTGATGATTATAAAATCAAAATATTATATCAATCAGCTCTGGAAATACTGCAGGTTCTCTGCATCCTCCCAGTATCAAATATTCAGCAAGATTTAATCATTATGTAAAAAGTAGCAAGAACATCTATCTCATTAGTATACAAAATACCAAAATACTTTCATCTTCAATAAATGGTAAAAGTATATGTACCCCAAAGAATTGTCTTAAAATAAATTTATAATTTACTATCAGTAAACATTTGATCTGCAATACTGTCTTGATAACATTGTATACCTAGTGTCATGTATAAATCTCTTTGACCAAGGAGTCACAAGCAGAAAAGTTTAAGAGCTAAGGTTTATTTCTCTTCTCTCTCTCTCTCTCTCTCTCTCTCTCTCTCTCTCTCACACACACACACACACACACACACACAGAGTGAAAGGTTGTCTAGGGGCCAGTTCCATACAGTCATTCAGGGGACCTGGGATCCTTTTATTTTGTCACTTCTGCCTTCCACATGTGGCCACCAAGACTGTCTTGCCATCATCCAGCAGAGAACACGGGAAGGAGTAAGCAAGGTCTCGAGCCAGGCCTGGAGCAAAGTGAAGTGCATCCCCTCTACTTACATTCCTCTGGCCATAATTCATGCGATGCACAGCAAGAGAGGCAGTGACACAGATGTTACCACACACCACTAGTCTCTGCCCAGTCCACCCCTTAGGCCCCACGTATCTGTGAGTGCTATCCATTTATCAATATACAACATAAAACCCATCTTCTCTCTGAAAGAGACAACCCAAAGTCCTGTCCAGCCACTGCATGATGTTGTACCCTAGACTACAGAAGACACGTGTTTGTTGCCCCTTATACACATGGACAGACACATACATACACACACACACACACACACACACACACACACACACACACACACAACACATGCGCGGCGATGCTGGACCAGAGACAGGAACCCAAGTGAAACTTTGTTCAAGAAAAGGAGATGTCAGGCATGATGGCACATGCCTTCAATCCCAGCACTGAGAAGGCAGAGGCAGGCAGAACTCTGTAAGACCAAGACCAGCCTGGTCTATATAGTGAGCTCCAGGCCAGCTGGTACTACAGAGAAGTACCATCCTGTGGAAGGAAGGACAGAATACAAGGAAGGGAGGGAAGAAAGGAAGAAAGGAGGGAGGGAGAAAGGGAAAGGAAAGGAGATGACAGCAGCCCCCCAGCAGCAAGTGGTCCATGGTGCAGGGCAGCCTCATGGATGTACAGGACTACCCCACAAAAGTTGCTCCCAGGCTCTGCTGTCTTGGAAAACTCTTCGTCCACTCCACACCCATGGCTCCACCTTTAAGGGTTTCTTCCTTGTTTGTGTTCCTCCACAGCTATGCCTAATGGAGTAGAACACAATGCCCTCTTGGGATGTTATACTTTCCAGAGCCCTTTTCCATGGTCTGGACACTTGGGGACCAAAGGCGAATTTTAGACTTTAATCAAAGACTCGCCTTAGGTCAGGATCATCATTTCTTTGTTGGTACAATTCCCTATTTGCCTGTCTCTCATCTATTTGTCTCTGGTCCATCCTACAAACCAACATTATACCCATGGGTCTTTCACGGACTCAGGTCTGTTTCTTTTTTTCATTCTTCCTCACCTCTCTGCCTCTCCGTCTCGACTTCATTCATCATGACAGTCTTAAGGCTATGTCCCTGAGTGGAGCCATCACTCCGTCTCTCCTTCACTGCAGGTCCAGGGTCTTCCTCAGTCCTATTTCCTCCTGTTTCAGGTCCAGAAGTAGTTGGCTTTTTCAGTCTGGAAAAGCCCTCATTCTCTGTCCTTTTGTTTCTGTTTTAGACAAGCTGTCACACTCTTAAGCTCCTCTTCCCTGTCACTCCAAACGTCGTCAATATTGACAGTGACACATCATTCATCCTCCCATCAGCCTTCCCTAGCACTACAGGCTTCACGACATCTGCTCCACCTTCTAAGTCATCTTAGGCAATACTCCAAAACCTGTTGTCACCTCAACATGGGCTGTGACATTTCAAAGACTCCACTCTTAATTTCCACACAGTGGCACTGTATACCAAAGCTACCTTGTAGAGATGCATGTGTTGGCTCTCACTTGGATTGCTCACTTCTGTATGTATGAGAGAAAGCTCGCTGCTATAACAGACAGCCCCACACCTCTGCAGTGCACCACCACACAGGTCTACTTCTCACTCTTGTCAGTTTGAGGAGGGCTGACCATGCAGTAGCTCCATGCAGTTACTCTGGGTCTAAGTTCCTCCTGTTCAGGCCACTCTGCCGCCTTCTAGCCAGAGGTGGAGTCAGGCCACAAATAAGCAAGAAGACACCTTCCAGTACAGACACAGGAGCAGCAGGCAGCAGCATCACTGTCCACTGTCCAGAATTCAGTCACTATCACATGTGGCCTTAAGGAATGCCCCTCTGCAAGCAGAACTTCAGATTTCAGGATTGAGCCTAACCTTAGTCCTTTCTCTTTCTGCTCTGAGGCCTCTACCCAGGGGATGAGGGTCCAGGCACAACTAGCCTGCAGGGCTCTCTGGTCCATGCTTGTGACACTTCTTCAGCCAAGGAACAAGTCCCAGTACTCCTCACCTGGGACAGAAATGATTCTAACACCTTCCTGCACCTCCAGGCACAATTATAACAATTGATCCATGCCCACGTGCCCAGCCTGGCACAACACTCAGGTATGGAGGAGGCACTGACAGGAGTCTCTCCAGAGTGCATTCTGCTTAGGACCTGAGTTCCCAGAAGAAAGTAGCTGTTTTTATACTTCTTGCCAGCTTAAAAGATGTCCCACATCCCTCTTGTCTCCTGCCTCTCATTCCTGGAGTCATATATTTGCTGTAGCTGTGGTTGTTATAACTAGCTCTGCACAGAAGGATCCTGCATGCTGACCCCAATGATGTCTCATGGGTGGAACACAGCAGACCCCAGCCAGCCATGCCAAATCAAACCTGGAAGTTCCAGGAGAGATATTCAACCCACGAGAATTGAACTCAGAATCAACAGGAACCCTTCTTCTACCCTTGAAGTATAATGCAAAGGCATCCACCATACCTTTCTGAGGATCCCCAACAGGTGCAAGCCGCCTTTACCTATAGCAGTGACTGGCTCAGTGATGCCCACTTGGACCAGCCTCCTCCCCATCTCTCCTCACCTCTACCTTCCATTTCTGGTCTCTGGAATTGAAGTCTAAATAAACTGCTAGATCTTAAAGCCTTGCTTTGGATGGATGGAAAGCCTGAAAACTCCCAGGACCTAGCCTATTCACAATGACCCACATCTGAACCAACTACCACTGCAAAAATTACAGAGGCTATGGATCCCCCAAAGACCCCAACCTCCCCCAACTCAGCTGACTCTTGAGCCATGGTCCAAAATATCCTTCTCATCCTGAACCTGCCAGCACTGGGAACTATGTCATGTGTCTGTCACATGGGAAAGGAGCACCTGCTCCTCAGCTTTGTAGTCAAGCTCTAGACCCACACTCTCCACAACTCAGTCTCTACTTCCTTCCTTCCTCAATGTTCCTACCAACACCCCAAGAAAAGTTGTACCTCTGATGGACTGAGTTGTGTTCTATCCTAAAACGTATGCACTGAAATCCTAGCCTCCAGGCCTTATATGAGACTATATTTGGAGACCAAGTCTTTGAAGAAGTGATTAAGATAAAATGAGGTCATCAACAAAGATTCTGATGCCATTCAACTGCTATTCTTTTTTCTTATAATATTTTATGTTACGTGTGTTGCCTGCATGTATGTAAGTGTACCTGTGTCAAGCTATGCCTGTGGAGGTCAGAAGTGGTGTTACAGATGGTTGCTAGCCACCATGTGGGTGCTGGAAACTGATCCTGGGTCCTCTGCAAGAACAGCCAGGACTCTTAACCACTGAGTCATCTCTCCAGCCCCAACTGGTATTCTTTTAAGCAGAGTACATTTAGACACACGAAGAGACAGCCACGTTAACACACAGAAGAAGGAAGTCATTCATAAGCAAGAGAGGCCTCAGAAGAAACTAACAGTGAAAACATCTGGATCTTAGACTACTGCTCTCTAGAGCACCAAGGAATAAGCTTCTCGTTCAGATTCCCAGTCTGCTGTGGTGTCATGGCAGCCTAAGCAAATGAACAGCCCCTACACTTTTGTTTCCATTTCTGGGACATGCATTCAGACACTGCCATTCTCAGGAGCCCATTTCTCATTGGCTGTCTTACCCAAGACTTGTCTGTAGATGAGAACCACCACATTCCCTCACAGGAGAATGTGAAGTAATACAGGGACACCTCGTGGAGCTGACAATGAGTCAGTATTTCAAAACCAAAGGAATCCATCTTGACCCTTCTGGGTAAAAGAACATTCTGGTTGATGAGCAGAGCTGGCTCCCAAGCCCTATTTACCCCAACCCTCTGGGGGACCCTCAGAGCCATCCCAGAATGGCTTGTAACCTTCAGACTACAGACACCCATGCTTAACCACAGTCCTGGCTAGACAGTGCAGCCCTTCCTACCACCAGTGTGACACAACTGAGACCCTTTTATCGTGTCCTGTAGGTTGAGAGACAAGGCACTCACTGTGTCAGCTGGCCTATTCTGGGAGAATCCAGAACAATTAATGAATATGCAAAACAATGCAAATGAGCCCGTTTGAGGCAGAAAGCATTTCCCTTGGCATCCTTTGAGAGTTGTGTTAGTGAATAGAGAAAATTGTCTGTGAGTGGCAAGGCAATGGTCGGCATGGAAACGGGCTCCCAAGGTGCTTAGGAGACTTCAAGTCAGCCCCGGAACCAACTATGTGAAGCATCCCTCTCAGCAATCCTGCTCACACTCGAGGCCCCACTTGAGCTGGAGAGTGCTCCAACACTGGAGATAAGCTTCAACCCTGAGCCCTGAGTGCAGAGTCAGGACATGTGAGCCCCAGACAGTGCAGCTGGAGAGCCTAGAAGGAAGGCTGAGGCTTAAATCCGATCCAGAAGCACCCAGCTGGGAGCGCAGCAGGCCGACAGGTGCTTCTGGGGCATCACCCTTTCCTAGCTGTGGAATGTCTAAATTTAGGCGGTGCTATCACAAGGATTCACCAGTCTGAAGGTGCTGCCCTGACCATCTCTGGACAGGGCCATCAGGTCCCAGAGATCTGTTCCACAGGCCCAGAATAAGGCCAGCACAAAGTAAACCCTCTATCAACATTCCGTTCTTCCAGAGGGACAAGAACCTCTCCCAACCTGAACTATATATCTTGGTGGGCTATTTTTATGTGTGTTCCGGGTGAAATAAAACAAGTTAAAGCAAAGCATGAAATCTGAAGATTCCACCTTAAGGGGAAAAAAATTCCCCCTTGCAATAACAATTCACTATAGCTGGTACGCTCCTGGGTGAAGCCGTCCTCTCCAAGACAAGTCTAAACTCTTCTCATTATGAAAGCTCGGAGGACTGCTTTGCCACTGAAAATTTATGACCCCCAAATCATTCCTAAAAGACAGCGCACATTCCCCACTGAGGGCCACCTTCTGGTACAACCAGCTCCTCTCTACCTGAACCAACGAGGCCATGGCTGCCACATCAGACACATTCAGGATGCCCGAGGCATCTGCTCTATGAGGCCAGGAACATTCTGTCTGTATACTTCTGCCTATCAGCAACACTGTAAAGTAGCTGGGGAGGTTCCCCTTCCACTGTCCTGGAAATTCAAGCCACTCTACCCCAGAGACACAGAATCTCAGTTTGAGTTCTATGCTCTCCCACACTTCACTCTTCCATAGGAGCTGTGACTTCCAAGACGGCCTTCTCAGAGAAATACTTGTACCCTTGAAGATAATGAACCAAGACACAGCTAGGCTCAAAGGAAACTTTTAGGCTATGTGTCTCTCTGAGCTCCATGGAAGCCAAGCGGCAGGGGAGGGGGTGACCCCCTCAGGCCACATAAGAGTGACTCTGGGATTGACCGACCTCTCATCTGGGTGAATCCACAGCCCTGGCTTGCTTACACAAGTAATGTGCCAGATGCAAGGCAAGCAGGACAGCAGACAAATTCGAGCTTACAATACCAAGCATCCCCAAGCATCAGACTGTCCGGCTAGGAAAATATCATTCTGAGAGGATATTTTTATCAGCCAAAAGGAGGCGTATCCAAAAGTAAGTGCATCCTTTTGTGGCACAAGTGACTTCAGAGACAGATTACACCATTTGGTCCCAGAGCCTCTGTGGTTTCCTTTCTCTCTGCCTCTCTCTCTCTCTGCCCCTCTCTCACTGCCTCTGTCTCTCATGCACACATGCACGTGCTCACACACTCACACATACACCCCTCCCTCCCTCCCTCCTAGACTTTTCTTTGTCTCCCTTGCCTCGCCTTGCAGAGCAGCAGCTAGACAGGAGGCACTTCCCTGCAGGCACACTGCAGACTTCACAGGCACCCTGCTGTGAGGCTGAAAGCAAGAATACCTTCAGAAGTAGGACAGAAGAGGTCACAGAGCCCAACAACAAAATGCCAGAATCTCAGCTCTTCCCAGCTCCCTCTGGCTTCCCAGCATAAGCAGCTCCCACATCCACTGCCTCCACCTGACAAGCACAAGGTGGGACCCCAAGTCTCCTTCTGCTGTCCTCACCAAGCTCAGCAGCAGACAACCATGACATCACCTAAGCCCTTTCTAGGTGCACACTCAATTCCTCTGAGGTTCAGAGATGCTACATGGCTTGTCCGGTCACACAGCAGGTCAGAAACGAATTCCAAAGCAGGTTAGTTCCAGTGTGTTAGAGGTCAAAGCCCAGGCAACTCAAGGCAAGGTGGAGGGCATTGGCAGGGGGAGGGTACCTCCCTTTCCAGCCTGCAATTGGCAGATGGAGACGCTGGTGTGATCATGGTTTCTGATTCTTCAGAAGGTATGGTAAGGCTCAGTGGTAAAGTGCTTGCTAGTACATAGGAAGCCTCAGGTTCCATCACCAGCACCAAACAGAAGATAGAAAGCTGAGAAGTCACGAAAGACATCTGCAGGTGGTCAAGCACCAAGGCTGCCTACACAGGGCTTGAGACTCTTCAATAACAAAGCATAAGTGTTCAACCCCAATAGATGAAGAAACTGAGACCTGGATGGGAAGGCAGTGGAGCTCACACCATTCACTGCAGAGCCAAGGCCAGTTGGTTCTTCAGGGAAATGCTTGCAAACTGCAAACGCATGCTGCCCTGGCTCCTAGGCCAGGTGTACAGGCTGTGGGCCAGTTTCAGAGGGAGATCAGCAACTGGGGCTAGAAGCCTCTCTGGGTGGCTGTGAGGAAGACCTAATGCCTCAATTTACCCATCTGAAAAATGGGAAAAGAACACAAATGAGACTGGTTCCTTTGCTCTTGTCTTTATGGAGACAATAAAGAGTAATGGGTCTAAATAACTAAATATTCCTAAAAATGTAAGAGGGGATAGCTCCCCTCTGTCCTGAACAGAGCCAACTAGACTGAGAAGCTGGAAGAGATTCCAGGTATCCCAGCCCTCAGCTCTATAATGTGCCAAGGAGCTCGATCTTGTGTGGTCCTCTCAGGGGCTAGAGCTGGAGTCACTTCAGATGAGGAAGCTGGGTTGGACAAGGTTCGGTCAGTAGCTGGCGACTTAGGACCACAGGCATCTCAGGTTGAGCACCGCCAGCCCCTGACTCCCTGGACCGTCACCATAGCACAAGCTCACTCCCTGAGCCTTTGAAGTTCAAAGAATGGGCCTCGCCCCTCCAAAGCAGGCAGTTAATCAGGCAGGAGAAAGGAAACTGTCCATCTCAACTGAGTTATGGCAGCTGTGGCTAGACAGCCCTCACCCTCTAGGCCAGTCAGCCCCACCCTCACCTGCCCCTTCTGCCCCTTTCTTTCCTGGACCTGTTCAGAGCCTCCATTCATGCCAGCCTAGGTTCCCAGAGCACCTGGCTAAAGGCCCTACAGGACCTTCCTCCAGCCCCATCTCTTACAGGATGAGTTAGAGGCCCCCTCATCCTCTACCAAAAAGTAGGCAAGTGCTTGCTTACATACCACCTGTGCTGGGGAGTGCACTCTATACCCAGTTAGCTCTGACCTAGCAAAGCCCTTGCTGTCATTTGGAGACTGGCAGCTGACTTCCTAGGACTTCCCATATTCCTCTGGGTTATAGACCTTCCTGTTCCCTCCACCCTAGACAGTCCTGAAGAGATGGGGAGGCAACAAGTGTGGCCTCTCAGGGCTCAGAGTGTCTCAGAGCTACCTAGGGAGGTAGAGTGTACCCTGCCACGGGGACCTAAGGGTTTTATGGTTGATTTATACATGAGATCAACAAGTGAGTCTTCTGGGACAGGTATATACATAAGAAGAGTGTGGCAGTATGGTACAAGGGAACCGTGGGTGTGCTCACATGTGAATGGGGTCACACATGTGAGTGGGTGGATGTGGAGACTGTTATGACTCCAGATGTGGGCAGGGAAGTGGGGAGAGGGAAACATAGGTGTGCAACAGAGACAAAAGTGTGAGCATTCAAGAATTTCCAAGCATGTGAAAGAGAATGTGAGATGAGATGAGGCTGAGGAAACACTTAGTCAAAATGCTTATTGTACAAGCAGGACTTGAATTCAGAATCCCAGAACCCCCACAAAAATCTGGTGCAGTGGTATACAGCGCTGGGGGATGGAGCAGAAAGACAGATCTCCAGAGCTCAGTGTCCAGACAGTTTAGCAAACTGGTGAGCTCTGGGTTCAGTGACAGACTTTACCTCAAATAAATAAATAGGCAGAGAGTGCCAGAGGAAGACACAGAATGTCAACCTCTGACCTCCACATGATGCACATACACATGTACATGCACCTGCCTGTGTATGTGCATGCACATACAAACAGGTACACACACACACACCACATACAGAGTATGAGACAGAATGAGAGTTGTGAGGGAGAAAGTGAGGTGTGTATAAAGAACTGAAAGACAGCATGCCAGTGTGTGAGGATGTGTGTACAGGAGCTGTGTGAGATCTGGAGATGTCAGAGACTAAACGGGAGGGTCAGTTCATGTCAGTGTGTGAATGAAGACATATGTCAAGCTGTGAAAGTGTGTGGATGTGTGTGACTGTGAGTTGAGTGTGCTAGGACACAGGTGTGAGAGGGTGTGTGTGTGATCTGCAAGTCAATGGCAGGAGAGCATGTACCAGAGAGTGGAACAGCAGGGGGTAGGTCACTGGTAGGACAGTGCTGAGCTCATACATGGATGTGACAGCTGTCTGGATGGTGTCTCTAGACCTCCATCCTAGCTCCCAGCACCCAGGCCCTGGTGGCCTACTGAGTCCTAGGTGGGATTGTGGTGTGGCTCCATGGGCAAATGGCTGTGGATAGACCAAGCCTCTAGGGCGTTGCTCCTCATTCTTCTCAGCTGAGCGATTTCCAGATGATGGGCAGGTGAATGGTTTCCCTGCCCTGCCAAGCCCTTCCCAAGACTGTAATTGCATTTCTGGCGGCAGATTCTCATCAGGGTCCCTGCACATGCCAGGATGTGGCAAACTCGGGTACAGACATTTTTGAACTCATGTTCTATCTGCTGTCCATCTGCTTCCTGCCCACAGCCTGGGGCTCAGCCAGACCCCACGAGCTGAACAGAACTAAGAGTCTCAGGCCTGGTGTGGGCCCACTGCCCCAACCAGCTGTCACTAGCCATGAGGTTATTTAAACTAAAGTCAGTCCTCGGGGAATTTACCAAGTATCTACTGTTCATGGCCACTTGGCAGAAATGCAGTGAAAGCTCTCAGGCCAGACACTTCTCTCTGTCTGGACCAGCTCTAAACCTGTTTCACCCTCTGTAAATGGCAATGATAGGCCTACCTTCAGACACTGAGAGGATGAGAATGTGACAGTGGCTGAGAAATGCTGGTCCCAGGCCCAGTGGTGACTACAAGGTCTGGAGTCAAGCTCTAGTTCCTGTAGGGAGGGAATGTTTGAGCAGACATCACACAAACAATGTGGCTGATGGCCCCATGTCTCTGACGGCTACGGGACCCTCATTTTTCACTGGGGCTAAAACAAATAGTCCTAGGGAAAGAAAAATAAGCATGTTCACTGATCAGGATGCTCCTCTCATAATCATCTGTCCAGAGCTGACCAAGGGCTGACTCTGTGGGGCACTGCTAGAGGCTTCTGGGAGGGGTGTCCTCCTTCAGAACGGAAGCACACCCTGAGAAAGCCCCTGTGCACCCCACTCTTGCATTTCTTACTTTGACTCTGCAGTGGGGTGCTTGGCATCCTTTCTAAACCATAAAGCACAACCCTGAAAAGGAAAAGCAAACACACTGGGGAGGTTCCTGGGGAAAAGGCCTGGGTCCCTGCTGTCTCTCTTGAGCCTTGAATACACACTATGTCCTCCCCTCCTGTGTCCCTGTACGGTAAAAGCAAGTATCTTTGGTGAGTGGGTCCCCAAAACATTCTGAGTAACTCACTTAAGGGTGAGTGGGCATGATACAGAAATGCATCCAAGCAGGAAGACCGTGTGCTCAGAATGGGAGCAGGAGCAGCTGCACCTGGCCGCAGGAGCACAGCGCGGGAAAGGCACAGGTGGAGCAGGAACCGCTCTGCCTCGTGTGCAGTCTGGACACGAAGAATGACCATGAAGGTGCACTGTGAGCCGGAGGCAGGTTATCAGCATCACAGGTGGAAACACCAGGGGAGAGCTAAGAGAAGAGAGGTGGAGAGTGGGGTGGGGGAGCAAAGAGGTGTGGCAACACAGAGGAAGCTGGAACAGAGATGTGGAGAACTGGTAGAGCAGAGGGGCCGCTGGCCCAGTCCTCAGAATCCATCCAGCGCCCCCGGCGGCTGCGCACATAGTCCCCATCACCAGCCCCTCACCCTGCTGTAGCAGCCTCCCATTGCCCCATTCCTGCCCCATCTCCAAGCAAGACACAAAACCTTCACAGCACCTCTGATGCTCTTATAACCTGTCAGCTCCCCACTACCACCACCTCTCCAACTTCATCTCTGCCTACTCTCTCTCTGCTGGGACTCAGCCACTCTGGTCTTCCATGCCAATTTCTACCTCAGGTCCCTTGCACCTACTATACCCACTGTCTGGGACTTACTCCCTACGAGATTCAAAGAGTTCCATCCCTCACCTCCATTCCTGAAGTATTCTTGGCTACTTTCCAACACATAACTCCTCCTCCCACCATTTATCTCCTTGCTCCAAGCTATTTTTCTCTGCAGCATGGACAAGAAGTATAACACAAGTATGCATAGGCTAAAAACACTAAAGCCTCCATAAAGGCAGGATTCTGTCTGTCCTGGACATCCCTGTGCCTAGTGGCCTAGAGTAAATGACCGGTCCTCACAGAACAAATGCATTCATGATGACTGGAAGACACCAGGATTGCAGATATCCCGTCTGCACCTAACAATATATCCAGACAGTGGAAGACACAGAGGCAGAGGCAGCAGGTATGTGCCCTTAGGAATCTGACAGTGGGCAGAGAAAAGAAAGGAGAGAGGAGGTAGCTTTGTTCTCAGATGCAAGTCATCTGAGCATGTCAGGAGCGCAAAACCCAGGAGGGGGAACTAACAGAATGGCCAGAGGAGGTGGGAAATGGACTCAGCCCTGGGATGACGGGCCTGCAGTGCTCCTAGGAGCCGATTTAAAGGAAGAGTTTACAAAAAGCATCCCTGTCACAGGTGAGGCACACACAGGATGCACAACGGCAGGGTAGTTCATGCAGACAGGACAGGGGTTGGGAGGACACTCATCCTCATGAGGAGCATCAACAGTGACATCTGCCGCCATTTATCAAGTGCTGGGGAAAAATCTGCTTGCAACGCAGTCAAAACTCAGTACTGTGGAAACCTGGCACTTTCTGCAAACAATGGCAGTCATGTCAACGCTGGTGTCTCTTTTATAATGGCGGTTATTACGAAGCTCTCAAACTGCAGAGCTCTGTGGCTGTGGGAGCGGACCTCACTTCTTCCCAGCTTAGCTTCTACTGCTTTTTATTCCGCCTAACCCTGCGTTTTGTTTGTCACCAACTTGTAGGTGACTGTAGGACTAGCAGATGGCCCAGAAAGCCTAATCAGCAGTGGTTTAAAACTCAAGAGTGGTTTGTTTTTCTCTTTCATGACAAGAAGCCAGGAGCTATCCAGGCTGGAGAGCACCTCCACATGGTCAAGGATATGGATTCCACTCCTCCCTGCTCTGCCCTGCTTCCAGTGTGTCCACTGTCATGTTCCAAGACAGCTGCAGAATTCCGGTCATCATATCCACATCCAGACAGAAAGAAAAGCAAATGTCAGGAGAAAAGCAACAAGCTGACCCTCCTAGAAGCCCCTACAGCAGCTTCTGCTTGGCATTCACTGGTTAGCACATGTCCTGTCACAGCTTCAAGAAAAAAGCTGAGTGATGTAATTCTTTACCTGGGCACAGGATAGCTCAGAATCAAATCTGAGTCCTGAGAAAGGAGAAGATTGGTTAGGAAAACAGCAGTGATAAGCATGGTCATCCCCTTTTCTCTTTCATCCTCTGAAACACAGGTGTGAGTGCCCAGTACATAAGCTTCAGGGCTCAAACAGTCATAAGGAGGGTGCCCATCTGGCTTGTGCTTGATCTTCAGTCTCCAGAGCATGGCCTGGCACATTGCTGGCTCAGCAAATATTGGCTGACACAGCAGGACCCAAGTGCCTCTTGTATGGAGAGGGTTCAACATCCTCACTTTCCATAGGGCAGAAACAGCCTCTTCTCCAGACCTCAAAGGACATCCAGCCACAGAGCCATCAGACTAAGGTGCCTTCTCTCACAGAGCAGGACAGAGACCTGCTAAGATCACACTACAAATCATGGCACAGACAAGAACCTGGGTGTTCAGATGTACATTTCATAGGAAACCTCATCTGGCCCAGTGGTGTCTACAGCAGGACCCCTGTTTCCTGAAACAATGAAGTCCCCACTCTCTGCCATGGACTTAGCATGACAGACTGGCGTTGTCTTTGAGTCTCAGAGGGAAATGAAAAAAACAAAGAATAGCTTTCGACCAAATTCAGGGTGAAACTGGCAAACAATGAACTTGAGGCAGGAGGGGCTTTGTTCTCCACTAACAGTCCATTTCCTCGGGTCACAGCATTTTCGGCAGCAGGGTTTTCCAATAGACCATGAAGACCTGCACATGCCCAAGATATGTAATCCCTTAATAAGTGTCGGAGAAACCCCACTCTGGCGCCCTGACAAGTTGCCACCCGAATCACAAGAACCATTCCAGCCCCCAGAGAGGAATCAAAGTCCCCGTTATTAAAATGCGTTATTTATGGCTTATGGCAAGTCCTCCAGACCCCTGACAGCTCCAGAATGAGTTCAGAAATTAATGCTTTGATATTATCACGGTCAATCCATCTCCCTGGTTCCTTTACCTCATGTTCATGGTTTTTGTGTGTTTCCCCCGACCCCTGGCCCCTTGAAAGCCATGTACAGAAGAGGCATTTCATTCAGAGCACAAAAGAATGATGGAGCTGAGTGAAGACAGCCTTAGTCCCCTCACCAAGCTGTCCTGATTCATCGATCTTTCTATAAGGGCAGAAAGAGTGCTTCAAGTGAAGGTAGTCAGGGTATGGACAACCCAAGGATGGCTGGACAACTCCAGGAGACCCCCCACTCTGCACAAAGGCTTGGCAGGACAGGGCACCTGCCACCATGGGGTGGCAGCCTGGACGGAGTCCTCCCAGAAGCCCTTGGCCTCATGCCACCCTCGGGAGAGGGCTGTAAATGTGGCAAATTTCTTTTAGAGGTCAAACTCCCATGTATTTTGGGTAGTTTCTTCCTGGTCCATCGACGGCATGCCACAAGTGTCCGCAGGCACTTTCGAACCCGCGGCTGGACTGGGAGTGGAGCACCTCCACAGGGGAATTCCGGGCTTGGAGGGCGGCCCAGGCCCCGGGCTGCGCGCAGCCGAGGCTCCAGACGCTGTCCGCCTCCAGTCCCGGACACGGTGTCCTCCTCACCCTCACGCCGCCCCTAGCCCGCTGGACACTCACCAGTTGGGACCGCCATCTGTGAGCACACCGCGGGGTGACGCTGCGCCTCGGTTTCCCCGCCGGGCCGTTCGGGAGGCAAAGGGGTCCAACTTGAAGGGCACCGGCAGCTCGTCAGGGGCCCACAGCCCCAGGCCCGCACCACACGCCAGCATCTCAGCCCAAGCCAAGCAAGACGGCCACCAGGCCCAGCGGCCTCTGTCTCTAAAGGCCACTCATTGGCCAGTCGTCGTCACGGGACCATCCCAAGTACCCAATCACTGTGCCCAACTAAGGCATACTCTTCTCTGATTGGCCACCTTGATCATACACGCCTCTAGGGCGCGGAGTATCGTGCACGTGCCCTCCACACCCGGAGTACTTTTCCTCAGAAGGCAGAGCAGTACCGGAGTGGTGGGCAGTCTATGAACCCCGCATCAGGAGACTGGGGCAGGAGGATCCGACCTCCAAGCCAGTCTGAGCCCCAGAGAGAGACTCTGCCTGGGAAAAGAGAAGGGAGGGAGGAAAGTAGGAAGAGAAGGGAAGAGAAGGAGAGGAGGGAAGAACGGGGAGAGGGAAGGCGTGGAGGAAAAGGAAGAGGGGAGGGGTGAAGTCGGGGCTGGGCAGCCAGATCCGTGGGAGGCCCACTAGAGAGGCCCAGGTAGTGCAGAACCCATCCTCAAATTACAGCACATGCAGGCACCTGACACCTGATGTCCCTGGAGGTTCCGGCACTTTGAGGAACAGGGTGGTCCAGGCCTCGCTCACCTGCTGCCTTTCCTCCTCTCACAGGAGCATGCCCAGCCCCTGCCTCATTGTACTCTGCCTGGCCTGCTTGTCTCAGATCCCAGAGGGATATTGAACCAATCTACTAGCAGGTGAGCTGCTCTGGGCGGCCTATGTATTCAGGCATTGGAGCCTGTTCCATTAACAATAACCCAAAGTCAGGGGCTCTGCCTTGCCTTTTCCCATTGACTGCCCACAATCATCAAATCCACCTTATCTGACCACTGAATTCTGTCTCAGCCAGCAATATGTCCACCCTGCCCTTCATCCCTCCGGGTAGGGGCTTGCCCTCCATGCATGCTCCCACTGGGTGTGACTGTTTAGTATTCTCCCCTGCTTGGTGGTGCACTAAACATCTTAATGGATAGATGCATGCGGGCATGGACAGATGAGTGAGGGGTAGGTGGGTGGGTGGGTGAGTGGGTGCACAAGTGGCTAGATGGTTACATGGATGTGTGGGTGGATTCATAGGTGGATACATGCATAGTTGATGGATGGGTGTGTATGAGTGGGTAGAGAAGTGACAGGTAGCTAGATATGCAGCTGAATTCGTGTGCTGGTATTTGGAAGGGTACATGGAAGGCATAGCTTCTTAAGGTAGTCCCATCTCTTTTCCAGAAACTAAGATTAGGAGAAAGTATTTACTCAAACAGGGCTCCTATCCTTCTCCAGTCCATAGGCAGAAAGGGTTCCAACCCACAGACTCCTCCCCCGTCACCCACAAGCGTTTAGGATCCATCCTGCAGATATTAGGGCAAGTGATGCCCAGGCCTCTGCAGCTGAGCAGCCCAACTCATCCCATTGTTCCTCATTAAGTGAGATGACTCCTCACTTACTGCCCCCTCTAACACACCGCAGCCTACATCTGTCCTTTCTCAAAAGTTCCAGCTGCAGCATTTAGGAGGTCTGGAGATTCAGGGGTAGAAGCACCAATCCCCCCTCCCCACACTTGTAGACTTGTATATGTCTTCTGTAATATAACCTGGGGGCACATTTGCTTCTCTGAAGTGTGCAAGGTATGAGCTCCTGACTACCCAATACTAAGTCGTGTCTTCCTCCTCTGACCATGTGCACCCTGTAGTGCTGGAACTGACATTTATTTCTAGTTACTTTCCCTTTACAGATTTCCTACCGATGTGACAAGGCCATCTTATGGCTTTGGACCAACTCCATCTCCACCCAGCTGTCTTTGAGCAGCCACAGGTCAGACATGGTGACCATTATCCAGGCAGAGAGGAAGTTCACCTTCCTTGCGGAGGGAGGACAGCAGCAACCTACATCCGTACTGGGGTGGAACCCCGGCTCTACTCCTTTCTGAGGTTCTTTACCTCAGAAATGCAGTATTTCTTCATTTCTCGCTTTATTCTGGCCTTTGGGCTAAGGGCCCCTACCTGCCCAAAGTTTCTAGAGACTCAGCCCGACTTCCTTCCAAAGAATCACTAATAGATGGACAGGATTGAGTGTCTATTGTGCTTTATAGGTAAGGAGACAGGTCCGAGGAGATGGACTTGCTCCAGGCTCTCCCTCTGCATCAAGGAAAGACTGGCTGCAGCTATCAACACATTCCCTCACTCCAACTTCCTAGGCAGCAAGGAGCAGATTCCATATGAGGAACCTCCACTCTAACCTAGGAGTCACATGGCCTTTGACATTGGCTTCTGAGGAGGGCTCAGTTTGCCTGGGTGTAAATGGGAATGAAAAGGACTCCCCCTGCCATGCAGATGAGGAGTGAAGGAGTTCGTCTATTTGGAGCTTTAAAGATGGCACCCTAACCCCAGCTGGGCACATGATTACATATTCCTCCCTTGTCATATATTCCTTAAAAGTGTTATTACCATTACACAGCTAGGGAAGCTGAGGCTCAGAGAGAGAAGCAGTCTGTTGCTCTCCTGCTCCCACTGTCATTGTGAGTTCTGTTCTGTTGAGCAAGAGAACCACGGCGCCCACCTTGGGTCCTTGCCACCCTGTTTTCAGTTTGCAGTCATCCCTGTTCTCCTTTCCAGGCTCCAGTTCTGATTCCGAGGAGCCATTGCAGGGGGGTAGCACAGGTCAGCTCCCTACTTTCTCTCTGTGAAAGACCACAGCTGTGCCCATTCTGACCTCACCTCACTGTTCCAGTTCCCACAATATCATGCCATGATGCCAGCAGCAGAGTAAGGAAGAGCTGCGAGAAGGGCAGGGCACTGAAGCTGGGTGGCGGGGAAGCCTGGAAAGTCCAGTCTCAAGGAAGCTGCACTTCCTGGCTCAGAGGGAAAGGTGGAGAGCTGAATTTGAGTGGAGGCTCCTTCCTCCACTTGCTGGGCTTAGTGGAGCCAGTGGGGAGTCTGCATTCCCCCCCACCACACCCCACCCCACTCCTGAACTGCCCACACACTCTTTGCTGAGCAGGAGCTGACCAGTGGGTCGATGCACTGGGATGTGGGGCAGGAAGACAAGAGGACTTGGGCGCTGCCAAGAGGTATTGATTCCAGGCACCAGGCGCTGCACTGGGGCCCAGCCAAGAGATGAGGTCATGAAGGACGGGACGGTGACTCTGGGGTAGTGGTGTCCCAGCCGATGACGTGATTGCCAGCCATGAAGAGTCTGCCTGGAAGATGAAGGCACTCTCCTTCTTTCTCCTTGGCAGCCTCTTCGCCCCGGCCCAGCATGTCTGGAAGGGGGCCCACTGAAGCTGTCTTGCTATTGTGCTGTATGATCCTGGGCAAGTCATCACCTCTCTAGGATTACAGGGGTTGCTCATAGCCCCAAGAGCTTACCCAGTGGGGACTTTGAGCAGTCCCTACTCAAGCCCATGGGCAGCTCCCAACTGTCACCCATAGCTGTCTCAGTTTCCCCACCATGTACTTAGGACCAGGAAGCAGCAGTCTTCCTAGCTCCAACTAAACTGTCACCGTGTGGAGGCTGTAGCAGGCAGTGGGCAGTTAGAATCTGGCCCTGACACATGGAAGTTATGTGGTATTAGGCAAGCTGCTTAGTCTCCATGTGCCTGGCATCATGAGGCTATGGTGGAAAAATGTATAAAGCATCCTTACATAAGACCTGAGACAGGAGTAGGTGGATGCGTGCCTTGGCAGTGTCATCCTGTCACATGTCTTCTGGAGCCTAGTTGGTCCTTCTGGATCAAAGGTGTAAGGCTCTCCTGAGCCTCAGTTTCCCCATCTGTCAAATAGGGACACCACTATTGAGAATGTGAAGGGTGCGTTTTGTCACAGGGCTTGGTACCCAAGGGCACTCTTCCCATGGTCGCTGCCAGTATCTCAGCCCTAGCTCATACCTTGCTGTGCTCAACCCAGGGTAGTATGGTCAGCATCCCGAGAGTGTGAGCACCATGTCACCAGAGAGCAGCAGTGGGAGAGTGAAGCCCAGAGCCATGTGACCAGAGCCGCAGCCCAGACCCCTTCTCAGCTCCAGAACCAGCAAAGCCATGAGTGTCCTTAAATGCCTCCTCTAACTTAACTCGGGCACTGAAGTTTAGTGTCTACACTGCAGGGACTCATATCTCCACTCTAGGGCTGGAAGTCAACACTGAAAGGCTTTGGATCCACACTGCAGGGTTCAGTGACTACATTATGGGGCTGGTGTCTACTCCGCAGAGCTGGTGTCCTCACTGTATTTCTAGGTGTCTGCAGGGCTATGTGTATACACTCCACCACAATGGGGATTAGTAGTCTTCGGGGTAAGAGCAGAACCACCTGGGGGACAATGAGTTCTGAGCAGGAACAGTGGCTGTGGAGAAGCCAGCCAGTCAGCCTCAGGTGAGGTGGTTGGGGGAACCTAGAGATTCAAGCTGCTGGAGCAAAGACAGCCTATGGAAAAACGAGTCACTGCCGTCTGCCTCACTTGCATTCTCCCATAGCAGCCAGGAACACTGTAAAAACCTCAGTCAGACAGGCCCCTCCACGCTTCCGTATCTTCTAGGCTCTACCCTCACTCAGGACAATGCTGGTGCCTAGAACGACTACCAGGCCCTGCACTGCGATGTCCCTGTCACCTCCAAGGCCTCAAGTCCCACCACCTTCCTTTCTACCCAGTGTGTTCCATCCCACTCTGCTCTGCCTATAACTGACACACCAGGCACAGCCTGCCTCAGGGTCTTTGCATGATGAGCTGTACTCTCTGCCTGTAATGCCTGTAATGCCTTGTAAACGCTTGCCTGTCCCCATTCCTCTCACAGGTCTCTGCTCAGATGTTACTTTCCCAGCCCCTAACCATGGCCTCAGTGAGTCACTGACCTAAGACCTCCACAGTCACATCCCCTCCCCACTTCCTGCTTGGTTTTGTGTCCAGGGCCGACACCAGTCAATACAAAACACACATCTGAGCCAGAACCTGAGCCTCAGGGTGGAAGCTGAGTTCCAGCCAGGTAACTGCTCTTTCCTACTCACCGTGGTGGCTGCTCCCGGACTGTTCAGGTCCAGGTGGAGCCTGCCCTCTGGAGTCTACAGAGAGCAGGACTCTGTCAAAAGAGCAGGCATTCCTAGGTGCCTCTCCTGCGCCCCCGGCCAGCTTCAGCTCAGGCACGTGTGCAGACAAGTGGATTCCAGAAGCAGAAGGAGCAGCCAGCGGCCAGGGAGGCTGCCCAGAAGGGGCACCACCAGCCCCACGGAGGGAGCCCAAAGCTGCCCCTCAGCCAGTTCGCATGTTTATTTTAATGCAGACTGTGTTCTATTCTCAAACACCTAGAACAGTTCCAGAGAACACAGTCTGAGACCCCAGAAAGGCCCTGAGGTTGCACTCTAGTAGTCAGGTGTTGACCCCAGTCCTGTCCTCTGCTTCTGTCCTTGATTCCTTGATTCTCTGCTGGACTTCTAGAATGCAGGGTCATTGGACTATCTCTTGCACCTAGAAGTCTGTGATTAGCCTGCACCCATCTGGGAAGGAAGCACTTGGGAAACACATCTGTTTCCAAGAGCCATTCTTAGGGTACAACTGATACCTACCCTTGGCTGCCTTTCCTTCTGTCCTCCTTCCTCTGACCTGCAATGCAGAATGCAGATGTGATGGCCAGAAATCCAGCAGCCATACTGGACTTCAAGGACCAAACCTCCTCCTTCTAGAAGGAAGCTGGTTCCCATGTCAGACCTGTACCATCTACTGACAGTTTAAATATAAAGATATTACCGTCTTGTTTAAACCATTGCTCACTGAGGCTTTCATTCACAGTCCAGCCCTCCATTGCATAGAAGGGCCCATGAAGTCCAAGTGAGATACCGTGTGGAGCCAGACAATGACTCGGGGCAGAGACAGGCCAGAGCTGGAGCACCTGCTCTGTCCTTCTCTACTGGGTCGCAAGGCTTTCTTCCCCCAAGGTCTCCTTGGCCAGCTCCTGCCTCTTTCCTGTCCATAGTGGTTCCATGGCCATCAGAAGGCTCAGGCTCTGCCAGGGTGACCGTGAGCCAAGACAAGGCCCTGCTCTTCCCTGATCCCCTGTGTCTCATTGGCTGAGCCACTGTCATCGTTTCCACCAGGACTAGTCCCTCTCAGCTCCAGATTCAGCCTTCAATCCAGTCTCAGAAGGAAGGTCCTTAAGGGTGCCCTCTCTTTACCAAATGGTCACCCAGATATTGCTTGAACCCCTCAGATGACAGGGGAAGGGGTCACTTGCTGTAGTCCAGTTGAAGCTGCTGAGCTAGGATGGGAAGCTAGGCCACACTAAGCTGGAACCAGCCTCCAGCACCGGGCTATGCGCCCACCAGCATCCCAGACCACAACCAAGACTCCCCAAGGCTGGGCTGCTGTCCTCCAGGCTCTGAGGCTGCCCTACTACGAATTCTGCACCCTGAGAATAAACACCAATTCCATTGAGATGGATGCCAAAGCTGAGAAGAAGAGATTCAGAGGCCCTGTCTGCCCTTCCCAGAGCAAAGACCAGAACTCAGAGCACCAAGCCCCAGCTGAGACCATGCAGAACACTTCCTGCTCCTCACATTTCAACCTCCTTTAATTTCCTCACCAGGCTTTCATGAGGCTAACCATGAACCCAGTTTACAGATAGGGAAACTGATGGCAAAGGGGTCGGTCACTGAGAGTCTTCCAGAGGGCCAACTGCCAGGCCTAGCTTCTCCCCCATCTTGCCCCTACCCCTCACCCTCAGCATCAGGGTACCGAGTGGCCACCCTGCCCTCAGCCCTGCCCAGGTTGTCCCAGTCAGGACAAGATTCCAACTTGCAGCAGAAATTAGAAATAAGGCAAAGGAACGCTGTCCTGGCCCCGCGCATGCCTACAGTATTTAAATTCTTTTTCATAATTATCTCAGATAGTAATTACTGAAGAAGCAGATGCGCTTATCATAGACAAGAAGCCACCTGCCTTCCCGTTTTTGTCAAAAGTGGAAACTGACATTTTTGCGATTTGCTTCAATGGCTGTTTTCACTGTAAATACCACCTTCACCACAAGGAAAATAGCCCTGGAGACGCTGGGGGTGTCCGAGGCTTGGGGCAATTACTGCAATCCGGTGGCTGCCGGCTTTGCTCAAGGGCGCGAGGAGAGAAAGGAACGTGCTTCCTGCCAACCACAGCAAAGAGCACAGCCAGGGTTCACTCCCAGGGGAGAGGCGGGGCCTCCCCTCCCCCACCACACCCCACCTCCACCTGCCCCAGGCCTGCCATGCTGGGGAATCCCCCACCCACCACAAACATCACAGTCCTCTCCATGGAAGGAAGGCTCCTGTGAAAAGTGCTCAGCACATTCAAAGCTGTCACCTCTCAGGGCTTAACACAGGGACATTCGGGATCAAAACAAGGGACAGCTTGAGAACACCAGCAAGAGAAGGCCCTGAAACAAGGCAAGCTACTACATCTGCAGGAAGCGAGGGTGGGATCTCAGGCCTGGGTCAGCCACAGGTGGCCCTGGCTAGGCTGCCACCCTCACTGGTCCCAGGTGTTCCTGTCTGTCAGATGGTGGTCCTGAAGGGGCTCAGGCCATCTCTTTCCTAAAGAGGATCAGATGAGCAAGTCCCTCAAGGTTCAGCATGCTCACCTGAATAGGGACCTCTCTCCATTCTAAATCCCAAGTCACAGATGATTTTGTCATGGTTAGTAATTGCCAAAACTGTTGTGCACTGGACTGTTTGACAGGCACAGTGGGCCCAATTCTCATTCCTATTTTTCAGATGGTGAAACTGTGACCCTGTGAGTGGCCCAAAGCCACACAGCTAATCGACTGAAGCATGCCTGTTAGGAAGCATCCAGTGTTCTGTTCCCTAAGAATAAGTCTGTAGAGCATTCCTTTCTCTCCTCCTGCCCTCAAGTAATACCAGCAGACACCAGACTGGAGTAAATGCCGGAAGTCTGGGATACCCCCAGCATCTTCAGGGCTATTTTCCTTGTGGTGAAGGTGGTATTTACAGTGAACGTCTAATTGTTTCCATTTCCCAGATAGAAGCATCAAGGTTCAGAGAGCTTCACCTGACCTCAGGTAGGGAAGAAAGACAAAAGGTTGGGCACAGAGGAACTGGGAGAAAGTGGTTCTTATTCTTCTGCAAGAGCCCCAACTCTCAGCTGTGTTCTCTGCTGCCCCCGGGTGGTCAGAAGGGTTGATGACGCTTCCAACTGGGTAGCTCCAGAAGACTGGCAGCCAGCTTAAGTGTTGGAAACACCTGCTGTGGTCAGAGGTCAGGGAGTGTCTGGGTGGAAAGCCTGGGGTACAGTCTCACGCTATAGATCTTCTTACCCTCTGTATCCTGTAGGCAAGCCACTTCCCCATCCTTTGTCCTAGCAGGTCCTCCTGGTGCTTGGGACTCTCTTCCCTGGCTTTGACCTCCTCTTTGTAACCCAGTCCCCCAGCCTGTTCCACTGTCCATCTTCCAGTTAACTTTGTGAATTTGTTGACTTTCATTTGCAGAAATGAGCCTGGCCTGGTTCCCTCCCAATCGAGGGTCTCAGCTGGGCTCTCTCCATCCTACAAACCTCTGGTCTGTGTACTTGAGTTGGCTCTGTTTCAGTTTATCTTTTGTAAGGTGTCAAGGAACCTGTCACAGCCCTCATCCCACAGCCTCAGAGCCTGACTCTGTTCTGATTATGCTGTTCACAAGCACCTGCCTGCAGCCAGGTGCTACCTGCCTGCCTGCCCTCAGCCTCCAAGAAAGGAGGACTGTACAACCAGGGGCACAAAGGCCTAGGATGGCTGACTCCTCTAGGAGAAAGGGGATGAGCTGGCACTGACTTTGCCTCCAAAGACAATTTGATGGAGCCTCTCAATGGCCTTGTCTTCCCATAGCGGAAAAGGCTGGGTCCAAATATATGCTGGGTCTCCTGAGCACCTGCCGGGACACACTGCTCCCTGCCTAGCTTTCTGCTCTCTGTTCCTCCATGGTCAAGGCCCACTAGTCAACCAAGCTGTGATGGGCGGGAACATTCGCACATCAATAGGTGCTCCAGGCTTCCCAGGGGTCTCTACCACAACCCTGTGAGCGGGAGTAACCCCATCTCACAGGGCAGAAAACCTTGACATGAAGAAGTCAAGGGAGTGCCCAGGTGGCACTGCCAGGAAAGGGCAGAACTGAGGTCGGAAACCTCGCAGGGTCGGGCGGGGCAGGGTCCTCGCTCCGCGCTGCTGCGTGGGACTGAAATCCCGGGCCCCCCAGCTCTGCTTTCCCACCCCGAGGCTTGCAGACAGCAGGGTTAGACATCTCATCTTGGATGGAAAGTTCCAGGGCCTCCATCTGCGCTCTGTATGAGAGGCTCTCAGGCCGAACTCCCCCGCACCGGTGCACCCCCGTGGCGGAATCAGCTTCCTCCCTGAGGAGGACAGACACCCGGGGACCTGGAGCAGGCGGGTAGGGGTGCGACGGACTCGCTTGTCCCCGGCGCCACGGCGCCCCCTGGCGGCGGCCGAGGCTTTGGCGTGAGCCCTGGCTGCGCGGGCGGAGGCGCGGCGCAGGCGAGCAGGGCGCGCCCCGGGAAGCGGAGAGGCGCCCGGGTCTCCGGCCGCTGCGCTCCGGGACGGCCACGGGACAGCGGAAGGCGGCAGGCCGCGGGAGGGACCGGCGCCCGGCGGGCTGAGCCTCGCCATCTGCCGCTGGAGGGTCGGCTCCTCGCGAGAGGCCCGCCAGGTATCTTCCCGCCAGGCAGATCTGACCTACTGAGTCCCGCGAAGGGAAGACAGCGGCCTCGCCCGAGCCCCGCTTCCGCACCCTGCTGTGAGCAGCTGCCCGGTCCTGTGTGGCTCGGTCCTGAGGAGGGAACCTGGGCCATGGGCTGTCCCCACGTGTGACGGCGCGGAGGACTGCGATGATACGCACCCCGCCGAGCCCACATCCTGCCCGGGTGGGTGTGAGCGGGGAGCGGCGTCCAGTGTGCTTATCACTGCAGGGCCGTGCGCGCGGGAAATGCCAGGGCCAGGAGCACGGAAAAGGGTGGAGAGCTTGGCCTTGAAGTCACGTGGGTTGGGAGTATGCCCTTGGGTCGAGTGCCCTGGGTCCTGATGTTCCAGACCGTCCACCCCAACCTGGCTAGATTCCTTTGGAGCCCCTCACAAGCTGGTGACACAAACCGAGCTTTAGGAAGGCGGGGCAGAGTACAGCCACAACGGAGCGCCCAGTCTTGGCCACTGGTTGGTCCCTTCACGGCCATACCTCAGGCAGCAGGGAGAGACTGGTGGAAGGCAGGCCTGGGTCTAACAAAGGCTGGATGCGCCCTCTGCCCATGCCTAGCCTGTTTCCATGGTAACCCTCTTCCACGACAAAGCAAAGGCTCCATTTCCCCACATTGTTGTTAGCGGCTGTGACAAGGCAAGCCAGACTTTAGAGAAACTGAGTCACGGGGAGAAACAGCATCTTGCTGCAAGTTCCCCACCTTACCCAAGACACCCAAGTTTCACGCTGTAAACCCATCATATACAGGTCTGTTTCCTAAGAACCTCAGACAATTACTGCACGTTAAGCACACAAAATAAAACCCACAAGTAAACAGGCTCTGCAGAAAGCTGCAAGAGGGTAAGAAGACGGAAAGGGTGAGGTGGGAGAAAGAGGGCGCTGTAGACACGGTGGTCAAGCGCCGCCCCCCTGAGGAGAGACCCAAGAAAGAGAGGGAGAGTCTGCTGAACATCACGGAAGTAATGCCTCTGGAGCAAAGGAAGCAGTGTGTGTAAAGCACTGAGGCCTAGTGGGGCTCCAGGCCAGGGAGGATCTGGGGAATACAGGAGCAAAGGGAGAATGAGTCTGAGAGGTGGGATCCAGGGACCTTTAGGCCACAGAAAGGGAGCAGTAAGATCTGTGAGGGGCAGGGACAGCCTAGCCCAGACAGGTGGTGTGTGAGTCGGCAGGCAGTACGGGTAGAAAAGGCTGTGTCCACAGAAGGAGGGCAGCAGTGAGGCTCCAGCAGAGGCATGGAATGGGCGCACTAGAAATTGGCAACAAGAGAGGCAGGGCAGCAATAGACTGGCCAATGGAGCCATCTCCTCTCCCTCCTGTTTCAGGTTAGACACCCCACCTGCCCCTCACCTCAGCTCTTGCTCCAGCGTGGACATTCTGTCAAACCTTGCCTAACTAGCTGGAAAAGACCTGCCTTCCTCCTGGGCAGCTTGTGTAAGGTTGTCTATCCTCTTCCCTTCAGAGCCTCACCTTGCTCCCACTTATCAAGGGACCTCACTGCAGCCCACATACCCAGAGCTACAAATTGCACCCTGTGCAAGGGACAGGCCTGCAAAAACAGTATGTACTGTGGGCCGGGCGCTCTGTCCAAGAGGAAAACCAGGGCTGGGTATGAATTACAGCACACAGGTTTGCACACAGTGGACCAGAGCATGGCTACAAAGATTGTGCCATTCACAGTGGAGAAGCTGAGGCCCACGGAAGCAGTGTGACCCAGCTGAGGCTTCCCAGCTGAACAAAGGTTAGGATAGCCCAGGCGCCAGCATAGCACACTTTCCTGTCCCAAGGCTGGGGGACTTCCCCCAGGAGCTCCTAACCCCCAACCATGATAAGATAACCCATGTCCCTTAGGACTGACCTGAGGCAGCAGACTGATACTCAGAAAGCCTCGCCCCTGGCTGCCATCCATCAGACTCCAACAGCCTCTGGTCCGATGGCTCAGCTTGCCTCAGAGCACTGGCCCGGTGACCAGGGCTTGAGGTAAGAGCTTCACGCATAAATCCCAGCCCTGCTGACAGCACCCTGGAGTTAGCACAGAGGTCTTACTGTCACTTCCTGTCCCCGCCCTTCCTGTGCTTCATAGGGTCAGAGGCCTGGAATGGGATGACAGCCACAGAAGTCTTGGCCTCAGCCAGCCCGGACCAGCCTTGAGTTTCCGATCTGATAAATGGACAGAGATGAGGATGAGGCTGTTCTGATTGACCCTAGAGCCAGGGTACAACGAACCTAGAAGCGAAACCCCATCACTGGGGCCAGTGTTGAGGTAATAGCAGCCCCTGCCAAGGGTAAGTTTGGGGCAAATGCTTTAAAGATGGGGAAAGGACAGCTGGGCAACCCTTACTCCAACTGTCCTACCATCGCCACCTACCTTCCCCTTCCTCCAGTGCTAGCCCAGCATAGACATTGCAGCAAACTCTGAAAAGCTTGTGCATGGGCCGGCGTATGCTCAAGTGGTTGTGGATTCCCTTAACATTTATCTGTGCCTTCTTTGTGCTGCACCTGATGCTGGTTGCTGGGGGCTCTGAAGTAAGGTGAGACTCGCCTGCACATGTCCGGAGGAAGGTTACTCTACAGCAAGGGTGAATGCAATGGGGAAGCACCAACTGTGGAAGATGGTCAGAGCTGGGTATTCCGGGATGCATAGGAATTGCCAGGTTCTCCAAGTAAAAAGTCCAGAACAGGCAGAGGGACTTGGAGGGCACTTGGAAGGGTAAGTAGCCACGGTGGTTGAGGTATAGGGCACAGATGGGGAGTGATAAGACTCGAGGGATGTGGCCAGATGATGGACTATGGAACTTGAACTCAGTGATACAATCAATTGGAAGTTATGGTAGGACTTACACAGGAAAGGGAAACTGAGGCATCCCCTCCTAGCTCCCTCCCAGATGCTTTCCTCTTACCTCCAGATGCTGCATATGAAGACACAGAGGCTCAGAAGGACCAGCCCCATTCCAGCCTTTCATCAGACATGTCTGGGATCCCTGTGTGGCCTAGAAAAGAATATACAACATCCCTGGACCTCGGTTTCTGTGTCCATAAAAGTGATGACACGCATAGAAGGGAGGATGATTGTGGTGAAGCAGAAAGGCCACATGTACAGCCACCTGTCCCTCTCAGAACAGGCAAAGCAGGCCAGTCCTGGATCACTTCCCACCCCTGGGAATGACTGGACAAGGCATGAAGGACCACAATGACCAGACTGCACAGAGCTGCAGATTGGGTACCACTCACCGTGCTTCCGACACTCACATCCACTTACCCAGAGACACACAGACCCAGCCATCCATGTCCTGCAAGCCTCCAGCATAGTACAGGTTCTGTTTACACCCACTGCCCCAGCGCACCTGTCAGTGCTGTCTGTTCTTACTCAGGTGTCCAGACCTACTCAGCAGATGCCATAGTACCTCATACTCGTCACACACCAGTGTCACCTTTCCTCTCCAGAGGGACTCATCACTTGCATATGCACACACCTGTGTGTGTGTGTGTATGTGTGCATATGGGCGCTCGTATATATGCACAAGCATTCATGTGCCAGAGATGCCTCTAGCGAGTGGGCATATGCAGTGCTTCTTAAATGCCAACTACGTGCAAATTACACGTCATCAGAATACAGTTTTAACCCATATGTGGCTCTCTTTAGCAGCTGGTCTTTGTATCATGGTAATTTCCAAGTACAGAGGAGAGAGATGAGGTGTGGAGAGCTCTGAAGTGTCAGGCAAACACAGCCAAAGCCTCCGTGGTTGTTCGCCTGTGCTCAGAGTTACAGGAAAGGCTACATTTCTGTTAGAGTTTAGTAACAAGCAGAAGGTATCATTTGGGCTTGGCACACCCTTGTTTATGCATCCCTTGCCACCTCCCAGCCTTACCCTCCCAGGAATGAAGCGTACTCCAACTGAGCCTACCCAGTTGCTAGCAATCCCGCTCCTGGCCACCAGGTGTCACCACACACCTGCCATGGCCTGGAAAGGACTCTGCAGTGGAGATGTCAGGTTTCATGCTCAACAATGAGACTGTTGACACTAGGAATAGCACCCAAAGTCCTGTTGTTACTAGCCAGGGTATAGATAGAAACCTGAGCAGGTGAAGAGATGCTCTGTAATTCAGACAGTCCCTGCTTTTGAGTATCTGAGGCCCACGTGCTGGACTGGCAGAGCCAGAGGCTTGCAGCTGAAGCCCTGGGGGCCAGCACCCACTTGCCCAAGGTTTAGAAACCAGAAGCTCAGGGTTCCAGGGGCTCAAGCTGGAGACTCAGTGCCCTGCTCTTTACCCTCCGTGGTTCCACACTGGGCAGCTGCTGTAATCCTCAGCTTCCAGTAGCAGCAGCACTGAGCAGTAGGCAATGCTTCTGGGTGGGTCCCAAGTATTGGGACCCTCAATACCTACTGCAACTAGTGTTATAGCTCTCAGGTCCTGGACAGGCCCAACAGCCTCAACAGTACAGGCGTTATAGCTCTTGGGTTTAGGGTACGTGGGACCCTCAGTCCTGAAGACTCAGCAGTGCCCCGGAACTCTCCAGCGACCAGGACCACCGCTTCTGGCTGGACTCTGCGTTCTCTCATCTTCTCTCTTTCCACTGTTGCTCATCCCTGGCTGTCTCAGCTGCTTCGGCTCCTGGCTGTTCCTGTCTGGCCCTCCTCTGAGGTCTTCAGTCACACCGCCCTGTCGCCACCTCTGCCACCTCCTGTGTGAGGCGCTGCTGGGAAATCAGCACTGTCTCTTGGTACACCCACTCGGGCCTCTAAAGATCAAATGGCAGGACTGGAGAGATGGCAGCAGTTAGAAACACTGACTGGGTTTGATTCCCAGCACCCACAGGGCAGCTAACAACCATCTGTAACTCCAGATCCAGGGAATCCTATGTCCTCTTCAGACCTCCATAAGCATTGTGCAACACAGGGACACTTACACACACATACAGGCAATATTCTCATACACACAAATACAAATGACAAATAAAATATTTTTAAAAGATCACAGTAGGCAAAAAGACATCACTCAGGCAACAGGAGGTCCTAACGCAGCCCCGGGGAGCAGTAGCCTGCTTTTGTAGGCAGAAAGGGGGTGTGACACCAATCACAGCCAATCTTTCATGTAAATGAAGCTTGCATTTGCACCTGACACAGCATAGTCTTTCATGCTGGACCACCAGGAAAGTTCCTCCCTGCCCCCACCCCAGTGAACGCTGTGGCGGGCCACCTAGCGTTCACTGCAACTTGTGCAAGTTGTTTGAAGCCACAGTGGCTGGGGTTGTGCTCTGCCAGCCAGCGGCTGTGTGCACCGCATCGCTCCCCAAGGCGTCCAGGAGGGTTCAAAGCTGCCAGGCCACTTCGCAGCGAGTAGTGGCAGTGAGGCTGACAGTCCTTTGCTCAAGACACAGGGACACCAGGGAAGGGTCAATTAAGGCTGAAAGTCACCCAGGGCCCCAGCATCTTAGCTTGAGAGAAAAACAGATATTGAAAGTGGTGCTTAGAATAGGGCCATGGTGAACGTTGGCGGTCTTCACCAGACTTTATCAGCACTCACTCCGAGCCCCCGCATGCTAGGAGAGAGCTGGGCACTTGCCTGTCCCACTGTGGCTGGCTTTCTATGGTTTATCTCTACATGGAGCACCCCATCCTGCACCTTGGAACCACTGCTGCTCCGCACACCTCACACCTGAGCACCCCACCCCATCTCCACCTTGCTTCTCCAGCTCAAGAACCCATTGTATGTCCAAGTCACAGAGGCCACACTTCCAGAAAGCTGTCCCTGATGCAGGCTCAGTCACTTGCCTGAGGTTCTACAGCCCCTGTGGCCTCATCAGACCTGCAGGGACAACACCAGGCAGCCCAAATCTATGGGCTCCTGTAGTTTTCTGTCTTCACTTTGGCAGGGCATTGCAAGAAACTGCTTTTTTTAAAAAAAGATGCTATATTTTATATCAGTTTTAGGTGCACAGCAAAACTGAGTCGAAGGCGGGGATGGTTCCAGGGTGCCCACAGCCCCTGACAGTCTTCCACATCAGCAACACCCATCCAGAGGGGGCGATTATTACAATAGGATGATGCTGTCACCATTCTCACTAGAGTCCAAAGCTCCCTGGGAGATTCCCTCTGGGTGTGGTATGTGCTCTGGGTGAACACTACCCCACTGTGTGGGTGGACTGCAGAGGGATTTCTATTCGCCACCTGATGAAAGACACCTTAGTTATGTCCAAGTTTGGGCAATTATGAATCAAAATTTAGATTGTCATAAACATCTCTGTGTGGAGTTTATGCGGACATTAGAATTGGGCTCATTTTGTGAGTCCTAAAGTGTGTGATTGACAGATCAAGTAGTGTATTTTTCAATTTGTAAGAAACTACCAAGTTGGCTTCCAAAGTGGCTGTTGCCCTTGACAACCCCAGGAGTCAACGTGAGCCTTCCTGCTCCTCCACGCCCTCCTCAGCACTGACTGTCTTGAACTTAGGCAGTTTGTGCGCACGTGCGTGTGTGTGTGTGTGTGTGTGCGTGTGATTATCCTAGGGCCAACTCCAGGACACCCGTTGGGTGCCAGAAACGAAGATGGTTGAGTCCTGGGGATCCTGTTTTTCTGAACATGCACGCATGGTAAAAGTGTGAAACAGCAATAATAAAAGTCAGCAATAGTAAAGCAGAGAAAATACAACAGAGGCTGTAAGAAAAGTAATCTCAGCTCTTTTCCCTCCTCTCCCGCAGCCTCCCCACTGTGAAGGAAGCAATCCAGCTCTTCTCCATGTGAGAGGAGCACTCCTGGCTCCTCTTCATGTGATGGGAGCACTCTGGCTCCTTTTCACGTGAGGGGAGCACTCTCAGCTTCTCTTCAGCACCCCTGAATTGCCAACATCACTTCTCTTACCTTCTGGGGCTATTCTAAGTAAAACAAAGGTTACTTACTTCACTGAGCAAAGTGGCCCGGCACTTGGGAAGTGGAGGCAGTAAAATCAAGAGTTCAAGGTCAGTCTCAGTTATACAGTGAGTTCAAGGTCACCTGAACCACATGAGACCCTGAATCAAAAAATGTATATATCAATTTAAAAAAAAAAAAAAACAAGGATCACTTGAATGCCAGCTGGGATAGGACAGTAGATCCTATTTCTAAGATGGTGTGTGACAGCTTCCTAGGACAGCTGGGCAATTCGCATTCTGACACGGCAGGCTGAGGCAGCATGGAATTGTATCCCTTTTCTCAGAAGAGTTCGAAGTCAAGGCCGTATGAGCTACTTGTTTCTTTTTTAGGCTTACTGTGTCTGTGTGTGTGCATGACTGTGTGGTCAGAGCTCGTAGTCGGCTCTCTCCAACCACCTGTCAGGCTCCGGTCACTAGGCTTGCACAGCCGGCTCCTTTAGCTGCTGAGTTACCTCACTGGTCCCTGAATTATTTATTTCTGAAACTTTCTCTTTACCGTTTTTGGGTGGCAGTTGATCACAGGTAACTGAAACAGAAGGCAACCGGTCACAAGAAGGAGCTGTGGCAACTCTCTGGTGACAGATAACCGAACAGACACATCTTTTCATATGCTCATCAGCCATCTGTGTCTGTTCCACCGAGGTGTCTGTTCAGCTTTTTTGCCCACATTGTGATTGGGTTGATTGGTTTCTATTGTTGAGTTTTAAGAGTCCTTTGTCTACCTTGGACAATAGTCCTTCCCTACTGTGTCATTTGCAGTTATTTTCTCCCAGTCTGTGGCTTTTCTTTTCATTCTCCTGAGCAATGGGTTTTAGCAGTCTTCATGCAGTATGACTAGCTGACCTTAGGAAGTCCGGCGCCCTCTCTGAGCCTAGGTACACACCTCTGGGAAATGGGCAAAACCATCCATCCACTAGGTTGCGGTTGGTGAGATGAGGTGCTGGCACTACTGAGCCCCTAGTACAGAGCCTAAACCAAAGGACTGCTGGGGACCCTTTGGTGGATTCAAGTCACTTCTCTGGGCAGTGTGTTTCCCACAATTCTCCCATGAAAGCCCCTGGCCTTCAGTAGTAGTTGTTTGCCAGGAAGACTTTTGCATGTAGGAGCCCTTTGGTCCCAGACGAGGTCGAAAAGTTGGCCCCAGGGAGACTATAGGTCCAGGGACACATGGT
The DNA here is from genome assembly GCA_035773235.1 of Eospalax fontanierii. Classification (NCBI taxonomy): domain Eukaryota; kingdom Metazoa; phylum Chordata; class Mammalia; order Rodentia; family Spalacidae; genus Eospalax; species Eospalax fontanierii. Next base: position 87,243,100 of record CM069526.1, read on the forward strand.
TTAAGGAAGGACTGTTTGCTCTACCCACAACGGTCAGTGCTCCAGGTCCACTCGAGGACCACTGGACATCCTATTTAAGCTCCATCTGTCCCCACAGACTTCTGAACGCTCTTCCCACGACACTCTTCCCTCCAGCCACACCAGGCCACAGAGTGAGACCTCACAATCCTCCCTGCCACAAGAAACACATTTCCCCCTTACTTAGCTAACAACCTCCCTAGTCACAGGCAGAGCTGCCATCCTGAACTTCAGCCACCAGAGGGAGCCATTGCCTTACAGATGCTCCGTAGCTCTGCACACCTCCATCTGGCCAAGCTGAAACCGAGGGGGCCCATCCTGCGCCCTAGCCCCTCCTGTGATCCTCCACTTGGAGCATCCTGCCCACCTCCAAGAGCTCTACACATGAACAAAGAGCACTGTGATGGATCCAGGCCATCCTACAGAAGTCATGAAGTCTTTAGAGGACACAGGAGCTGCCAAATCAGAAACTTTTAAGAGAATGCTCAACTCAGAAAGGGAGAAAGAAAGCTTGAGACTTCCAGAAAAAAAAAAAAAAAAAGCTCAAAGTCTAAAATCATGTGTGAAAAGAATTTCACTGTTTACATGTTGCTTGGAACTTCTCTAAATGTGATGCCAACCAAGCCATGGGTCCTTCCACTGCTGAACGAACCCTGGTTTATGAAAGCATGGCACAGTGACTTAGATACCTGAGGTATTCATATGCTGTGGACACATACCCGACTCCCTGCCACAGGCCAACAGCAAGCCAGCTCCATGAGCCCTCAGCTACCTGCCACCTTTGACAGGGCAACCTGATGCAAAGGCAGGGCGGAGCTCCGACACCTGCAGGCAGCACGCACTCCCGCGCAGAGCGCCTCTCCAGAGGAATCCTCACACAGGCGCTGTGTTCTGCACAGCCTAGGCAGCCACAGAGGGCCAGGTGGATGGGTGCCCCTCAGAGGACTTGCAGCCAGCAGCAGTGGCCTAGACCCATACACCAACTGCATTGCAAGTTTAAAAGGCTGAGCATCAAAGCATTCAGAAACCAAATGTCAACCACATCTTCAGGCAGCTGTATCCAGTCAAGACCCCCACTGTTTAAGAGGGTTCCCCAGAGTGCCCCATGACAAATCCACTCACAAGTCTCAGGCTGCTTTGGGTGAGATTTTGACCAAGTGGCCATCAATCAACTATAAATATGTGACAACAAAGAGTGGGAGATGGTGGTTTGAATGAGAAATGTCCCCGTAGGGTCATGTGTTTGAACAATTGGTCCCCAGTTAATGGCGCTGTTTGGGAAGGTCATGCATGGATCCTTTAGAAGGCAGAGCATTGCTGGAGGATGTATGTCACGAGGACAGGCTTTGAGGTTTTATAGCCTCGCCCCACTTACTGTTCCCTCTCTCTGCTTCCTGCCAGGTCAGCCTCCTACCGCCATGCCTTCCCCACCATGACTGTGTATCCTCCCTGCAACTGAAAGCCAGAATAAACCCTTTTCTCCTCTAAGTAGCTTTTTGTTACAGTATTTTATCACAGCAAGGTAAAAGTGACTGATACAGTGTGGAAACGGTGAAAGGGAGAACTTGAGAGAGAGAAACTTAGCGAGCAAACCTCAGGCACATGGTCAAGGTCAGCAGCCCTGTGATAGATGAACCTGCAGTCTTGTTGCCCAGACCCCACTCAGTCTCAGTTTAATCATGATGACCTCTCCTGAACCAACAGCAAGCATCCTGCAATGCACCCCCAGTCCTCAAAGCTGGCAAGGTCCAGCCAAGAGTGGCAGAATCAACTGTGATGCAATACCCTGGGAGGGTCTGTCTTGTCCTAAAAAGTGTGGTCCTCATCCCTATACCTTTTATGTGACACCCAAGCTGTCCTTCAAGTCATTCTATGTGAGGATGACCTTGAACTCCTGATCCTTCTCAGCCTTCATCTCTCCAGTGCTGAGATTACAAGTGTACAACACCCAGACTGGCATTGCCGATGCAGTAGAGTTTAGAACACAAGAGTTTAGAAACTCACTGGAGTGGAAAGAAATGGAAAGTAATCAAAGTGAAGAGCCTCTGATTACTGCAGTTGCTAAAGCATAATGGAGAGATCCCAGGAAGAGTTGAAGTAGTGTGGGCCGAGCCCCCAGTCCCGCAGGGTGGGCCAGTGTGGGCCGAGCCCCCAGTCTCAGGCCACTTCCATGGAGAGAGGGGTTGGATGAAGTTCTAATGCCCTGAATTGCAGCCTCTACCCTTGGAGCCTCTCCAGGGAAAAGGCCTGCTAGGGCAACGGAGTCACCATCAGAGTGAACAAATCTAGAGATAAGACAGGGAGGAGGCAACCAGTCTAGCAGGGGAGCAGGCATTTCTAAATCTGCACTTGAGGGATAAATGAAATGGATAGCACAGTGTAGCTTTCTTAAAAGCCAAGTAAATCAATGGAGTTCCAACTGCTCCCCAATACAGAAGGGCCCCAAACAACTGTTACACTCCAAATGTGGAGGACCTTAAAGTCAGGCATGGGAAGACAAGCCATGCATGACCTCTATCATAAGTGAATCCTCTCACAGAAGCTGAGAGCAGGATCTGGAGAAGATGAAGAGAGGAAGAGAAGCTGGTGGAGGGGTGCAAATATGATTGTCTGATTCAAGGAAGAAGTTCTGGCCTGCCACACAGGAGGGTCTCACTAGTATGATTATCACATACCTCAAAGTAGCTGGGAGAGTTTGAATGCAGCCCACTTAGAGAGATGATGAAAATTTATGTTGATACATAATGTGTTGACCCAGAGTTTGTCATTCCCCAATGGACACACAAATTAAAAGTGCCATGCTCTAGGTAGAGGGTGGTGCTCAGAGATACAGTGCTGGCCACATTGCACAGGACTCTGGGATCTCCAACTACTGCACTAAAGGAAAGCAACTCAAAAACAGAACAAATATGTGTCAATCAAAAATTATTTTTAAGTCAAGCCTAATGATGTATCTAATCCTAGCCACTCTGGAGCCTGAGGCAGGAGGATTGAAAGTTCAAAGCCTTTCAAGGCAAAACTTAGTGAGACCCTATCTGAAAATAGAGAGAGAAAAGAAGGCTGGGAAATAGCTTGATGACAGAACACTCGCCTAGCATGCACAGGCTGCAGATTTAATCCCCAGTTACGCCAAATAAATGAATGAAAAAAATTGTGTGTGTCTATTTTCAAGCAAGGGGCCTAAGATGACTTCAAGAAGTATGAACTTGAACTACCTGAAGCTACGTCCACACATATCAAGACAGTCCTATATGGGCGTCGAGATGCACCCCACCTCCAAGTTATGCTGGGCCAGCGGGAACCAGCTGAACCTGGAAAATGGGAATCAGGAGTCCTGCAATGGGGACTGGAGACCTTGAGCCCACACTGTGTGGAGTGGCGGCCTGGTCTCTCCAGGAATGTAGTGGAGACGGAGATGGGAATCCAGTGTTGGGAATGCTTCTACACCTGGAACTGTGGAATGGAAGCCACAGAGACCACCTGGGAGCAAGACTCAAGACAGACTGCAGATGAGTATGTGGTTGGCCCATCTGGGGCACACATTCACCATCAAGAATACTGCTGCATGCACCTGGAACACCACTCCAAAGGATCCCTGGAAGCCTAAAACAGGATCCCCAGGGAGTAACCATGAGCTGAAAGGATGACCCAGGCTGTGAGGGAACAGGGGCTGATACTGCCATCCAGGCGATGGCCTGTACCTTAAGGAGATGCTTCCTTAACATGCCTGTCAATGAAGTCCATCCAGAGAGCCTCTTCACCCAGTACATGACTGTCACAGCAGAGCTCTTAGCTCTGGAATTCTGAAGATCAGAGAAGCAAGAAGGGGTGGGGCGGATCAACGGAAAGAAGCAGCTTCTGCCACACTCGGGGAGAGGGGACTGTGAGAAGGGATGGGAGAGAAAAGGCCACCATCCTGCATGCAAGTGACAGCAGCTCTTCTTGGCTCATGCCTGTGTGTGTGTATGTGTGTGCGCAAGTGCTACAGCACACATGTGGAGGTCAGAGGACAACTTGTGGGAGTCAGTTCTCTCCTTCCACTATGTGAATCCTGGAGATCAAACTTGGGTCATCAGGCTCAGTGGCAGGTGCCTTTACCCACTGAGTCATCTGGCTGACTCTCAAGCTTGTTTTCAATCATCACATCTAAAGATCTGGAAATTTTACATCAAAATATAGTTTAGGAACTTGTCTTAAAGAACAAGTGCCCAGCCATCAGGGCCTTTGTGCCATAGTCCCCAGCAGGCTACTTCTCTGGGTTTTGCCCTCCACCTACAGGGTACTGGGTTAATGCCCATTTTCAGTAAGAAAATACTTCTATCATAAGCCAGAGCAGGTGGGCCCATGCACACTTGTGTACAGATACCTACGCTGACATCACCAGTGTGAAACATGGCTACATGTATTCCACATCATCTGGTTTTACATTTTTGGTATTAGGTATTGAACCAGAACTTCACACAGGCCAACCAAGGGCTCTGCCACTAAGCTTCATCCTCAGAACCCTCTCAACATCTTTTTTTTCTTTCTTTTCTTCCTCCTTCCTTTCCTTTTTTAACTCTGGGACAGTGTCTCACTAACTGATGATGAGGCTCCTCCTGCCTCATCCTCTGGAGTAGGTAAGATTACAAACTTGTTCAACCCAGTCCAGCTTCCCTGACATAGTTAACATACTGACTGCCACCTGCCACATTTAACTCAGCACTCCTCAGTGCTAGGCTGCTCACAGAAAGAAATCCCACCTCAAGGGATGCAAAGGGCAGACATGTGGCCATGGAGTTCTCAGACCTGGACCACAGTGCCCACCTTGACCCTTACTGAGGACCTTGGGCATATCCCTTCTGCTCTTAGGGCCTCAGTCCCACATTCCCAGTCACCTCCTTGGCTCCAGTCTAACAGAGCTGGAATTCACACTAGCTCTGAGAGAGCTTTGTCTCCTTTCAGCCCTGCTCAACTTTACTCCAGACCTTTGTTGTCAGGGGACCAGGGCTGGAATGTGGCTGACATCCAAGGTGCCTAGCCGGCAGTTGAGGTTCACATCTGGAGAGAAGGAGGCAGCAGAAGGGAACAAGTACAGGAAGAAGGAGATGCAGGAACCAAAGAAGAAAGGCTCAGTCAGCTGCCCTGTGGGTCTCATCTACCCTGATTTGTGGGTTATTTGAACAGGACGTGAGAAAAAGGTTCACTCAACAAACTGACACAAAAACCAGGCTGGGGGCTCCGTGACATTCAGGTACCAATGTTGAACCCCAATGTTTTATGAAAGAAAGGGGACAAAGAGGACTTTTACTTTTTTATTGAAGAGTCCTTTTGTTGTATTTAACAATGTATATATGTACTACTCTTACAATTAAACAAACAACCTTTTTAAATTATCTATCTTTTTTTGAGACATGGTTTACTACATACCCCAGATGGCCTAGAACTTGCTATATAGACCAGACTTGCCTTGAACTCACAGAGATTCACCTGCCTCTGCCTCCACAGTGCTGAGATTAAAGGTGTATGCTACCACACCCAGCTGAGTTCTTTTTCTTTTAAGTGAAGAGCTAATCACAGTGGAATCAGGACTAGAATGTCAGCTCTGGGGATATAAATCATGCAATGGAATCCAGAAGTTCTATCCTAGTGGCTGTTTCTGGTTTGCAGGGTATGGTCAGGCCTCTGCCCTCTACCTACAGAGCACTGGGTAACCCTGAACTCTACCTGGTACCTGTGTGGGACTCATCTTTCTCCCTCCAGGGAATCAATCCATGACCGACCAGGTCAGCATAATTAAGTTACAGAATTATACAAAAGCCACCCAGGAATGGCTCAGCAGCCACGGGTACTAGGTGCCGCCTAGAGAGACTGCCTCCTACAGTGCCTCATGGGGCAAAGGCAGTGAAAAAGATGTACATCTTGGCCAGGAAGGTGGTGACAGAGCCCTGCCGCCACAGCTTCATCTCCACATCCAAGGCGAAGTCCCGTGGCTCCAGCACCGACCTCTGCAGAGACACGACACCCGTGTAGGCGTTGAGTCGATGAGTGGCGAAGTAGCCTTCCTCGTTGCCCTTAGTGATGGTCAGAGAGATGGTGTCCCCGGCAAAGGCAGGTGCAGGGCCTATGCGGAAGATGTGGGCCGGCACCAGCAGGCCTGTCTGGAAGTTCAGCTGGTAGTGGGTGATGCGAGCTGGAGAGGTCTGGCACTCAGCGATGTCCTGGCATGTGGTACGCTCACACTTCCTGTGGGGGAAGGGTGCTTGGTCAATGGCTGGGACCTTCCCTCCCACCCCAGATATGGCAAGACCCCAGCTTGGGGATAAGCAGACTGACCAGGGCTCAAATATCAGCTCTGCCCATAGGAACCTGGCAGCCTGGAGCAAGTGACTTTATCTCTCCAGGCCTCAGCTTCCCCTTCAGTGATGGGTTCCTACAGGAAGGCTGGGAGCGCACAATGCAATGCCTAGCCCAGGGCACGGTGGCTTGCCAGCAGCTCTTTTTAGTCCACGTTTGTTTGCTCATTTCTTTCTCCTTTCCCCTTCCTTCTCTCCCTCTTTCCCAGTACGACTTCTAACCCGCCTGCCCGCAGCTGTGCGCTACCTGTCCCCTATTACAGTGATGGGTATCACCCAGTGTCCTTGTTTCAGTGTTATGTGCTGTCCCTCCCAAGTTTAATATTAAGTCTAAGGACTGTGGTCCTGCACCGGGAAGACCACAGCCCAAGCAGCCCTTGGAGAGGCTGAGGGGTGACCAGCTACCGTCTCAGTCTACAACCCAGTGAGAGACTGACAGGATCCTGCAAACCAAGGCCAACAGCCAGATGATGGGGCAGGGACAGAGACAGCCCCGAACAGCAATGCACAGGAAAGCTGCTCCAGCTGCAAGTCCTCAACATCTAGGAGGCAGTGTTTGTGACGTGAGGGGACAAATGCTGGGAATTTGTTACAGAGAAGCAGGTAACACGGATGTTTACTGAGGGTGCAGAGTGAGGCCTGTGAAACTGAAGAGCCTCAGGAAGAAGCTTTGTCTGTGTTAAAGATTCCACGAGACATTGACTGACTAGAACTTCTGTGACTCTGGAGAATTGGAATGCTACAGGTCTGGGGCTACCTTCAGCTCCCTTAATAGTCATTTCCCAACACATCTGTGTTTGATCTAACATTTATTGCTATGACTATCAGGTAACTCCTTTGGGGGTATACACACAGACCTCCAGCTTCCACCAACCCATAGAATGTTTCCAAATAATATCCAAGACCATTAGCAGATATTTCTACATTTCACTGTAACCTGCCTAATGTTTCTGTCACTGTATTTTGTTGTTCAGCATATTGTTGTTTTGAGACGGGGTCTTCCTATAGCCCCAGCTGGCCTGGAATTCCCTATGTAGAGCATTCTGGCTTCCATGTCACACATATCTATCTGCCAGCTTCTGCCTCCCAAGTGCTATTAAAGGCGTGCTCACCACGCCCAGCTCTCCACCAGTGTATTTTAAAAGTGTCTTGGTTTACAATTATTTGTTCTGTTATTATAAACAACTTTATAAAACCATTAACACAAACACAGTATTCGGAGCAACCTGACCCCATCTTCCCAGGCCATGGTCATTCATAGCTGGCTTCGAGATGAAACTTGTTCTTATTTCCTCTGAGGTAACAACAGCCTGTTGACAATTCTCTGTTTCTCCTCACTGTGCTTCATGATGGATAGAAGGCAGCCACGGCAGGGAACACCGGCCACTCGGCCTGGGCAGCATGGGGAGGGCGGGGCGCGGGGTCCTGGGTCACACCATGGTCTAGGGCACTCACGTATCTGAGACGCGGACATAGTTTGGCGGACAGTCGAAGCGCAGACAGCGGAAGCTGCCCTGGATGTTGTGGCAGGTCTCAGCCTCGGAGCAGTTGTGAGTGCCCAGTGCACACTCATCCAGGTCTGGGAGGGGAGAGTAGGCATGCTAAGAAAGGCTCTACGGCCACAGAACCCCCATTCCGAATGACCTCAGCCCACAGTGGAGGCCTGGGCTGCAGGGCAGTCCTAATGACTAACAGCATACCTCAGAGCCACATGAGCCCCAGTTTCACACACACAGTAGGGAAACTTGACTCTGATGGCTTCTTGGGCTCTTATAATAAGGTTCAAGGTCCTCCTCCACATGCTAAGGCTGAGGACTGACTCCTAATAGTGACAACCGTCAACCTGCAGGCCGAGCTGCCCACCAGCCCTTCCCATGCCCCAAGCACTCTGCCCTCAGGGGGCAGGGAGTGCTTTCCACTGGGACCCACAGACCTACTCTTAGCAGAACAGGGCTACCCAGACTCAGGGCCCCTAGCTTCTCCTGAAGGGCATCAGCTCACATCTGTTCACCCCTCCAGGGACTGCCACAGCCATCCTGAAGTCCTGTTGGCTTGTCAGCCTCAGAATTTAGTGACTAATGGCACTAACCTTAGAATCATGAATAGAATCCAGCTGAGAGGAATATTCAAAGTCATAAGCTTGGGCCACCCAGGGACTATGTCCTCTCTATAGTAAATCTAGTAAGAGACTGCAGCTGGGCCTTGCACATCCTCAGTGATGGGAGCCCTGCTCCTGCTCTTTCCTGCCCTACACAGCTATGACAGGAAACCATCAACCTGTACCAAGCAGGTAGGTAGTCCCGTGTCCCCTTCCCTCTGCCCTGCCTCCTGGCCCACATACTTTTCTGCTCTGCAATACTGCAGAGACCTGGAGACAGCAGCTGAGATCCTTGTATCCTCCTCACTGGATAGTCCCTGTCCCCTCACAGCATCCCACAGTATCCTCCCAGGGCAGGGTGCCCAGCCAAAGCCAAACATGGAAGAATCTGCACTGGCTTGAGTGGCAGGAAGTCAGTCACCTTCCTCATCCCAGGCCTGGCAGAGGCCCTAACAGCTGGGCCATCCTGAGCTTACGTGCTTGCTGTTAAATTCTCTGCATGAGGTGTGAGGTTCACGGTGCCCGCTGCCTACACAGAGCTGCTGGAGGCCTCGTGCAGTAAAGGCTGTCACTCACCCTTGCAGGATCTCCCATTAGCCATCATGGTGTAACCCTGCTCCGGACATGCACACTGGTAGCTTCCTGGCACGTTGATACAGCGGAAGGTGCAGAGGATGCCGGCACCCTGTGCACACTCATCGATGTCTACAGAGAAAAAGGTTGGCCAGTGAACCCTGTCCACCCATAGGTAGGCCCAGCTGTCCTTGGCACGGCCAGGGCGCCCGAGGCCCATTTACGGGGGACAAGAAGGCTCAGAAGATGCAAGCTCCAAGCAGACGGGAGCCAGCACTGAAATGCACACCCACAGCCACAGGCATATCGGGTGCCAGTCCCACCTGGGCAGTCCCACATGTGACCACGGTGAGATCGAGGCCACCATCTCATTTTATTAGAGGAGGAGCCTGACGTCAGAGGGGAAGGACCCAAGGTCCGAAAGCAGGAAAATGAACTAGAATCTGAACTCAGACTTGACACTGAAGCCTCTAGGAGCTTGGCATGTAGGGAAGGCACGCCTCTCTACAGGGGACCCAGGAGAGGAGAAGTGCCCACCTGTGCAGGTGTGCCCATCTTCCGCCAGCTGGTAACCCTGGCGGCAGTAGCACTGGTAGGAGCCATAGATGTTGGCACACTCCTGGCTGCAGCGCTGGGCCTCACACTCGTTCACATCTGTGGAGACACGGCCTGGGTCATGGTGGGATCCCCCAAACCAGAGAGAGGCCTGGGCCAGCTCACCAACAGCCTTGACTGGAGAGACATTCCCTTCAGTTACCTCCTGATAGAACTGAGCCCATGGCGCCAGGACAAAGCCATGGGTCAGCTCAGAGTCCTGAAGCAGAGCCTGATACTGCTCTGCTGAGGACACACAGCACCACAACAGATGGCTCTTGAAGGGGTCACCTAAGTGCTATCCTAGACCACATGGAGAGGCTGGTGGAAGGGGGCAGGCAGGAACTGGCGTGGAGGGTGACAGACGAGGGTGCAGTGAACCACATAGTTCAGAGCTTCCTTGGAACTTCTACGGACTGAGCTGCTGCAGAGCAGACTGTGCAAGTCTACACTGGATATGGGGAAACAGCCATGAACAAACCAGACCAATTTCCTCCTAGTAGAGCTAACATGTAACATGTATGTGGAGAGGCGATGAGAGGGAGTGGTAAACAGGCAAGACCATGACCCCGCCTCAAGGTGGCAGGAGGCACAGAAGCCACCTGCAAAGCAGCCAAGTGCAGGTGTGTCTTCCCGAGATGCTAAGGTGGGCTGCAGCATAGGGTGATCAGGGAAGACGTCACAAGAGGGTCAGTGCCATGTGGCCACCTGGGCAAGGCTTTGAAGAAGGACAGCATGACTGTGCAAAGGCCCTGAGGTGGGAGTGTGGCTAGGTTTGTGGGGTTTTTTAATGTGTATGAGTGTTTTGCCTGCATATAAGTGCACCACAAGCATACAATGCCCATGGAGGCCAGAGTAGGCCATCAGATGCGCTGGAACTCAGGTTACAGATGGTTGTGAGCTGCCATGTGGGTGTTGGGAACCAAACTTGGGTTCTCTCTGCAAGAGCAGCCAATGCTCTTAACCACTGGGCGATCTTTTTAGCCCTGTTCCTGTTTTTTTTGTTGTTGTTGTTGTTGTTGTTTTTTTTAAGGAATATCGAGGCAGTGACCATGGCTAGGACAGAAGGACTGGGGTTAGGGTAAGGGGAGGCAGACCATGCCTAACTGTCTAATTCTCAGACCTCACATCATTCACAAAAGATAATCTCTGTATGAATGTGTATGAATCCATGTCTTGTCTGCTCAGCTCTGCTGGGCTGAGCTTCTGGGTGGAGACCATACTTGGTTCACCTCTGAGCCTCCAACACAGAGTCAGCAGGAGCTCTGAGAGGCGAATGAACTGTACCTAGCAGAAGGCTGGGAAGGCAGAGGCCCTATCTACACTAAACTGCCTGCACCTACCTGATACAAGAATTTCCCAGTGTGGCAACACTAGTGGGTGAGTGAGGGTAACTGTTCCTGTCCTGCCACAGCCAGGCCCAGCCATACAGAAGAGAGCCAGGTGGCTGGGAAGCAGCCACAGTCCTGCAGATGCCTCAGCAGATTCATCCCATGTGGGAGGAACTGAGGAAGACAAGGCTGGGCAAACGGGTCTGGAAGCCCCACATCCCCTTGGCACAGGCTAAGCCTCTCACTGATTTGCCTTGTCTTTCTTGTACATGTGTCCTCACCAGGCCTGAGCCAGATGCACCAGGGGCATCTGCAGGAACAGCGTGATGGCCCTACTCTCAGCCACAGGCACACTGTACTTGAGATAATGTGAATGGACAGTCACAGCCTATGCACACACTTGGTTTAGCTCAATGTGTCCTTCAAAGCTCAACTTGTCTGCAATGTGTAAACACCAGCTGTATATATTTACTGACATTCCTGGCTTCTAGAAAACCAGAAAAATTAGACTGCCCTGGACCCAAGTGCCTAATGGCAGCATCTATGCAGGCTGTGTGTCCACTGCCCTCCTCATGGCAACCTCATCTTGGCAACAAACTCCTTGTGATCATGGTGGGCATCCAGGCCTGTCAGACGCTGACTTTCCAAGAGGAAGCCAGATGCCAGGGATCCAAGGCCAGGGCCGGGTCAGGGGTCAGAGTTCAGGGCGGGCAGTACCTTCACAGTGCTTGCCGTCTGCGGCCAGCAGGAAGCCAGAGGCACAGGAGCAGCGGTAGGAGCCCAGCGTGTTCTCACAGGTGTGCTGGCACAGGCGGCCTGGTGAGGCCCAGCACTCATTTATATCTGCAGGGGAGACAGCGGGCAGTGGACGTGGGGACAGGCGGCAGGGAGGTGTCCCAGAAGCAGAGTCAATGATACAGAGGCAGTGGGAGATGGTGGTGCAGAGGGCGGGAGGGTGGGGTCTCGGCCCAGAGGAGCTGGGGGGTTTGCAGGCTGGACTCCAGGAGGGGTGGGGGCGGGAGCTGAAGGGAAACAAAGGGGCAAGCTCTTTGTTCTCTGGAGATCCTGGCCCCTAGCGTGCCCTACCGATGCAGGTCCTGCCGAAGGCATCCCGCTGGAAGCCAGGCTTGCAGTCACAACGGTAGGAGCCAGGGAGGTTGTGGCATATTTGACCCTCACCACAGCGATGCACACCCGTCTCACACTCATTCACATCTGTGGGGTGGACAATGGAGACACCCTGAGGTCTGGACGGTTCCTCCGCAGGGCTTTCTGGGCAGGGAGCTACATGGGGAGGCTAGATGGGCACAGGAGGCTCGGGCCTTACCCACACACTCAGAGCCATCCTCGTTGGCGTGGTAGCCATGCCTGCAGACCAGCGGGTCCCTCTGGCACGTGTAGGAGCCCACTGTGTTGATGCAGCTGAAGCCAGGGCGGCAGGGCTCCGGCAGCGACGTGCACTCATTAATGTCTGCGGAAGGGATGGGTGATTGAGAGCCTGGCCCTCATAGGTTCTAGCTCCGGCTGCAGGCCAGCCCTACACAGGACTTTAGGCCTAGATTATCCCACTCCTGAGCCATAAGACCCGAGAGGGCCACCTCCAGAATGCCACACCTGCCCCAGTGGGGCAGTGGAGAGGCCAGTGGAGTAGCTAGCACAGCATGCCCTGCTCTTGCATTTCCCACAGTGCCCATCCTGTGGAGAACAAGGCAGCCTGCCAGCTGACCCACCTCACTCCCCAGCCTCCCTCAGGAGCACATGCTCAGTCCCGCTGACCTCCTTGCCTTTACAGTGGTCAGGCACAGCCTTGCTGCCCGTCCCTGAACCTGCTCCGGTTGCTCAGCTCATGGCCCCTCGTATTGCCAGGGCGGCCTTGCGTATTTGCTCAGGGCCCTGGTTACTGTCACTTCATGGGGACCCTCCTGATCAGTGCGGGCGAAGGAGCTCTCCTCTAACATTGCCCTTTATTTGTTTACCATGTATCATGAACACAGCTGTCTAGATGGTTTCCTCCCCTCTAAACAGATCTGCAGACGCTACAACTGCACCTATCCAGAACCCGGGCACATGGTAGGTTCTCAGGAAATACTGTCCACAACGAGCCACTGAGGAGCTGTCTGGATACAGAACACCCTTCCCTCCTTGCCGACTCTCCTCTGGAGGAGTCCCAGGGCCCAAGGGCTCTCAAGGATTCCCTGCACCCTGGGACATGCTGGTGGGAGATGTTAAAGGCAAAGGGAGGGCTCCAGTTCCCAGACAAGCTGGGTGAATCTTGAGGAAGCTTCAAACAAGCAGATACCCCACCTCCACCCCAGACCTTGGTCTCCCCATGACAAGTTACTCTGTCACATGAACAGTCCGAGGTAATACTGCTCCAGCACCTGCTCCTGCACAGTGCCGGCCCTCTCTCCGCCTTTCCCTCTGCGCCATTCACCCCCAGGCTGAGTGTGGGCTTGATCACCCATCTCTGCCCGCAGTCTCATAGGAACTAAGTCAGGAGCTCTGAGGACACAAAGTGCCCGAGCTATTTGGTGTAAGTGAGCTCTCAGAGTCTCTCAATGAGGGCAATAGCCATCAAACTCTATGGCTCAACTCTCAGCACAGAACTGGGTTCTAGAAGGAATCATTCACCTTCTTTGGAGATGACGGTTGTTATGGGTTTCAGCACAGTCGTGCACTATTACGGAAATTTCTATCAGACAGTTCTTGTCAGCTGGGTCAAAAAGGGGCATGCATTCTTCCAGCCCAGTTTCACAAGTGAGTAAGCTAAGGTCAAGGGGAAAAAAACTCCAAAGCCAGACAGCTCAGGGCAAGCAGAACAGCCGCCATCTTGCACCTGTCCCATCCACCCCAGATAGAGACCCCAAGACCTAAAGAAAGGTACAATGAGCTAGGTCCTGATGAGACCCCCAAGAATCACACCTGGACAGACATAGCCTGAAGTCCACAGCCACAGCCCACTCACCCACGCAGTTGCCCTCGGGGTCCTGCAGAAAGCCGTCCATGCAGCGTTGTCGAGCCTGACAGTAGAAGGAGCCCTTGGTGTTCTGGCAGGAGAAGCCTGTCTGGCAGTTGTGCGCACCTGTCACACACTCATCCACATCTGCCACATAGAGGCTGGGCATCAGAGGCAGGCAGGCAGGCAGGCTCCATCCCTCACCCCCAGAAATACTTGGGCCCTTCACACCATTGCAACCCTAGCAGTCACAAAGACCTGCCAGAGCAGAGTCACTGGCGAGGCCTATGTCCCACAAGTAATTAAGGACGCAACCATGAGTGCTAAGCTTCTCACAGCAATCCAAGAAGTGGATCCTATACCTAGCCCTTCTTATTAAGGGGGGAACTGAGGCACAGCCAATCTTCCATAGCTACAAAGTCAGGCATTCTGTCTCCCTATCACTAACTACCCCACACTTGTGAGGGGCATGCAGAAACGTGGGTAAGACCCTGTATCCCAAGGCCAGGTAGCATTTGCAAGGTGTCACTGGAGCAAAAGTTATGCTATGATTTTCCTCCACATGTCTTGGGCCTCTTCTGCTCCCTCGGCCCAGAACCCCCTTCCTAGTGGGCGCCCATCATCCAGATCTCAACTATACTCTTATTTCCACCGGGGCCTCCCTAGACCCCTGACTAAAGACACACCCCTCCCGCCATAGTCATTCTGCCAGCTCTCATTTCCCTATGTGCTGCCATGGCCACCAACAGGACACCGCACGCTGGTGCCACCAGTCCCCAGGGCCCTGCCTGGCAGTAAAGGAAACTGGGGAAACACTTGCTAAAACACTTGAGAGCTTCTCTCTCTCCTTAGAAAGCTAGAACTTTCCACTGAAAGCCAGAGATGATTCCTCCATGGGTACAAACCTCAGAGTGCAAACGGGGGAACTAAGGCGTGGCGGGGGGATAACTGGCATAGAAACCAGCAGGTCGTAGAAAAGCCAAGGGCAGATTCTGGCCTTGCCTCGACTGCATCCCCAAGCTCAGATTCCCCTACTTTTGCCCCAAACACCCCCATCCCAAGGGCGAGAAAGCTAAGTCGGGGGACTTGTGGGAAAGAAGAAAGCTCCAGAAAGACAGCCTGGAGTGTGGCTAACCTAGGGTGGAAGTGGGGTGGGGTCTCTGCCTTTTCTTACCTGTGCACTCCCCATCTGAGAGGACATAGCCTGGCTCGCAAGTGAGTGCCTTGTAGCAGCGGAAGGAGCCCACTGTGTTCACACAGTGCTCGGCCCGGGTGCACGTGTGCAGATCCGTCACACACTCATTAATGTCTGTGTGGAGAGGAGGTAGCATCAGGGTCTGCAGGGTGCTCTGGGTACAGAGATCTAGCACAACCCAGCACCTAGGCACCAGGAGCTAGGGAGTTCCGGGCTCTGCCCTCGGGTACTCACCATCCAGGGAGAAGCACACAGCTGATGTCCCCTCATCCGAGTATCCCTTCATTCAACAGAGATTTACTATGCCCCACTATGTGCCAAGCAGAGTTCTTGGCAAGAGGGACAGTAGAGCGAACAAGACAGAATGTCTGCCCTCGGAGCAGATGCTTGGAGACACAGGCAATGAGATAGCCCACCAAGGCTATGGAGATCACAGCAGGCTGGAGGAGAGGGTGCTGAGGTGCAGGCAGGACAAGCGAGTTTAGGCAGGGGTGGGGAGCACTGTCAGAAGAGGACATCCGAGGAAGAATCTGAAGAGGAGACAGCAGGGCCACTCTGACAGTCCAGGCAGAAAGGAGAGCTATGTGAGAGCCCAGCAGGTTCAGGGGTCAGCCCAGAGGCAGATGTGGCTGTGGGGGGAGAAGAAAGAATGAACAGAAGAGGTTAGGCCAGGGGGAAACTGGAAGCCATAGAGAGCTCCTGGTATAGGAAGGAGGGGCACTGGCTGGAGAACCGGTTAGGGGTAAGTTATCCAGAGAGGAAATGGTGGCAGACACTACTTGGCGTGGAGGTGGGAAAGGGCAGGACCACTGACGGCAGAGGCAGAGGGTCTGAGAGAACCAGATTTGCAAGCTTCAGGCTGAGCAGCTGGACAGGTACTGGTACCTTGGATGGGGCAGGCAGGAGGGACAGGAGAAGGTCCTAGAGATCTTGGTGGCCAAGAGACAACTAGAAACCTACCTCTGGGTTCACTAAAGGTGCCCAAGGGAAGATGCTGACTGGGAGTGGTCAGGAGTCAGAGATCACATGGGGGAGAGCACACATGAAGAAGAAACTGAGGCCAGACACTGGGACCTTCAGGGATGAGCAGCCAGGGGCGGGGGACAGCTTACAGAGAACTGAGGCAAAGGGAAGTAGAGGTCACCAATACAAAATTGCCTCCAAGTCAGGGCTAAGGACCCAAGAGGCTCAACCCAGTCCTGCCTTTCCTGGCTGCACCTGGCAAGTGAGAGCACCATTTACTCGGACCAGCATCTATCCTGTGCCATGTTCCTGTGACCACAGTGGGTTAGCACAGCCTCTGATGGTAGGTGTGGCCAGCTGAGTGGGGGGATTAGGACAGGCAGATGGAAACTCAAGTGAATAGGGTCTAGACCAGGGGATTGCCTGCCTTGGGCCTGTAATGCCAGCTGCCTCATAAAGGTGATGATGTGGGAGCTGAGACTACAAGGATAACTAGAGGACCAAGAAGAAGAGCAGGAAGAGGGGGAGAGACCCTCCCAAGTGGATCTGGTGAAGACAGGCATCAGGAGCGGGAAGGGACAGTTCCAGGTCACTGGTTTCCCAAGGAGGAATGGCCAAGCACTACAAAGACTTGTGACTTACAGCTGGATTGGCACAGGGAGGAAGGTAGCCAAGACCCTAGCAGAGCAGGACTCCAGGAGACTCCCATAGCTTGGGTGGTAGCATGGTACTGAATAACACCATCCACTACTCACTGAGACTCACCATGGGTCAGGCTTTTACAGGAACCAAAAAGGCCCACTGTCCTGTGATGCAGGGGTGGCCAGTTCCACTTCACAGATGGGAAAACAGCTCTCCCAGAAGTGACGTCACTGGACAGAGTCACACCACCAGCAATGATGGAAGCCAGGGTGCCTGTCCTGAGCTGTCCCCTTTCCTCATCACTGGCTCCCTGCTGCAGCTGCAGGGAGGTTGCGGAGCTGGGGTTGCTGCACCCCGGCTCCCTGCAGCCCAGTGCTGGCCCCAGCTTCCATGCCTCTGGTGACGAGGGTTCATCACCTCGCCTTGGTGGCACAGGAATGTTGGCAGAGTTCCTCCTGTGGATGACCTCCACAGTGACCTTCAGAGGCAGGTGTTATCATTTATCTCATTCACAGACAAGGAAACTGAGGCTTGGGGGAGGTGAGCTGACTTGGATTAGGCCACACTCCATCCTAGTGTGATCCTGTCCTTTCCCTGCCTGGGTTACTGCACCTGTGCGGAGCAAGTGGGAAAACACAGAACCCCAAAATGATGCTTGGGAGAGAAAGGAGGAGAGCAGGCCGGCAGTGTATGCAGAATAAGTTGGAAAGAGCCGCTGAGAATATGCTCGTAAATCTTGCTGAATGAGGTGTTCTAATCCCCAGACCCGTCTTGTAGCTGCTGGGATACTCGAGCACAAGTCTTAGCTGCCAGGCCAGGATGTGGCTGCTGAGTTAGGGTGTGGCTGCCAGGCCAGGGAGTGGCAGGGGGACAGCATCCTGGACAGGGGTTCACATGCCTCCCCACAGACACACACAGACCCGGCCCACCCAGGAAGAGCGGCTGCCCCCCACAAACAAGTCACAAGGGCCATGTTGTGCCTGCAGCTGAAGCCAGGCAAACATGTCTGCTAGCACTGTGGCCTGGCTGCCCAGCAGTGCGAAGAAAAGGACATGTCCAGTCCGGACATAGTCCTCAAGCGCAGGAAAGACAGACAGGACTCTGGTGACATGCCCTCAGCACCCTGCTTGGCTTCTACCTCCGGACTCTGGGGACAGGCCCTCAGCACCCTGCTTGGCTTCCACCTCCGGACTCTGGGGACAGGCCCTCAGCACCCTGCTTGGCTTCCACCTCCGGACTCTGGGGACATGCCCTCAGCACCCTGCTTGGCTTCCACCTCCGGACTCTGGGGACATGCCCTCAGCACCCTGCTTGGCTTCCACCTCCGGACTCTGGGGACATGCCCTCAGCACCCTGCTTGGCTTCCACCTCCGGACTCTGGGGACAGGCCCTCAGCACCCTGCTTGGCTTCCACATCCATGCCTTTGTCTCAGCTGTTTCTTCCCACCACTTCCAAGTCCTGCCCACCTTGGAGACAGGTGCAGACCCCTTGGGCAGGTGCCACTGGCAGGAGTGACGTCTCCCTTTGCCAAGTCCCTGCTATAAAATTGGCCAGTCTGCCCAAGTATTCCTGCTAACCACTGAGATACAGGAAGACCAGCCTTCGTGTCCTCAGTGAGAACAACCAACAACCCAGGCAGAGAGAGCATGGAGTTCGCAGAGCACCCCAGACCCCGAGCCCTGGCCTGCATGGGCACAGGGAGACAAGGAGAAAGAGCCACTCCCAGCACACTGCCCAGTCACACAAGCTAGCACGGGGGCTGGCATGGGATCCGCCCCTCCCATCCATTCAGTGAAGGCTCAAGAGGAGAGTACCACATCTCAGGATCACGCAAGCAGATGCTGAGGCAGGTGCCAAGCAGTCAGCCACACCCAGTCAGGCGCTACTCGCCTCTTGGGAGTTTCCAGATGCATCCAAGAGCAATCTAAGTGGTTGAAGAAACAGGCTGCATGGCCCAGACAAGCACAACATTGCACAAGCCCAACAATGCTTACGGGTGTCAACAGCCTCCCCTTACAGACAAGAGACAGTAGCTGAGAAAAGACCAGGTCCAGAGGCACAGGGGTCCTGGTTCAAGCCCAAGCCTCCCTGCCCCACACCCTGCACTCTGTCCTGCTTCCCATGTCTGTCTCCTCATCCCTGACCTGCCAGGGAGCTGTCCTATTCCCTTTCTGAGTCACAGGTACAGGCACGTCTGAGAAAACAGCCACCAAGAGCAAACAGGACAAGACACCAGGACACAGAGCACAGTGGGCCGCCGTGTGGGAGCTCACGTGCAAAGGGCAAGCCCTTTAGCATGTGGCATGACATGGTGAGTTGGCGTGGAGCAGAGCAGAGAGCCGTGGCACAGGTGGCGGGCAGGGGCTCTGGCTTACCCACGCACTTCCTGTGTGCATTGAGGATAAAACCCTCTGCACACAGCACTGTGTGGTTGACACAGTAGAAGGATCCCAGGGTGTTCACACAGAACTGTCGCCGGCTACAATTGTGAGTGCTCATCAGGCACTCGTCTTGGTCTAGTAACAGCCACGGAAGGAAAAACAGAAGGGCTGTTAGAGAGGCATGGCTACCAGGAGCACCCAGGGACAGAGCGAGAAGGGACCTCCATGCCTATGAGTGGAGGGTTGGGCCTTGAACCAAAGTTGAGCCTGTAAAGCTCAAAGATGTTGGCACTGAGTACCACTGCCTGGTAAGGACAGACCGAGTGAGACTCAGAGAAGACAAGACAGACAGCCTATAGTCACACAGTAGACAGAAGGCTGCTTCCAACCCATGCTCTGTAATGTCTAGATCAGTCAATGAAACCACACAGCAGAAGAGGTTGCAAGTTCAAGGGCCCTGGGATCCAGGCCAGGAGCATCCACAAGAGAGTCAGAGGGCTATGCAGGTAGTACTAGGCTAGGGGCTCTGCAAAGGGGCTGGAGTGTGGGCCTCTGTGGGCAGGGTTATGAAGTTTCAAGACAAACCCCAAATTTGAAAATGTTTTTAAAATTCTCAAGCTGTCCCAGCTGGGAATTCATATGATTATTCCTGATACAATAAAGTGGGTCAGGACTCCTCCTGGGCATCTGTGCACATCCTCACAAATGTTCCTCTGAAATATCTGACTTGTACCCTTCAGCTCTTCCTGTCAGGGAGCTCCTAGGGAGAAGGTGGACACCAGACAGGTCACATAGCCAGTAGTGGCAAAGCTGTGCTGGGCCCTTGGCTCAGAATTCTCATGGGGGTCGGACCTAAAGAGTTCTGAACCAAGAATTCTGAAGGTTCCTCAGTCCCCAGGGCCCTGGAAGAATAGAGCCTAGAGGACACAGTGTCCTCTGGGCATGCCCTGACCCTCACTGTGAGAGACAGGCTGGCCAGTCAGCACCATGCTGTGTGCCTTGAGCAGGTCTGCTGCTGTCCTCTCTGAGCTCATAGGAGGGGCTGGCTCACATCGAATCCCAGTCTCTAGAAGGACTGAACGTGGGATCTAAGCCTCTGGAAGAAATAGAAGCATCCTCCTGACAGGCTAGACCATTACTCATAAACCACACAGACTCTGCTCTGTACCTGCCTCAGCACCTCCTGAACCCAAACCTGAACCCATACACATCCTGGACTCTGCAGCTCTTGGTCTGTCCTAACACCAGACAGGAGGGGGTGAAGTCCTGGGACCTCTCACCAGAGAAGTTCAGACATCTCTCGCTGGGGGATCCAAGCTAGCAGGTGCTAGGTCCAGTGTCCCCATTGAACAGTAGGGAGGTCCTAGTCCACAACGGCTCCGTAGAGACAGGACCTTATCTACACTGGTCACTGGGGTAAAGGGCTTTCTGACCCTCTTGGTGTACTTAGGACTGGTGGAGGAAGTCACTGTCACCAATGTCAACTCTTCTTCCTTGGTGGGGCCCCTCTCCCCAGTGAAAACAAGGAGGAGGAACAAGGCCATTTCTGGACACTGCCCTTGGTAACAGTGGGACATTGCTCCCTTCTCCCTTTATCCACCTGGGGCCAGAACATGGATAAACACAGAGGTTATAACACAAGTTCAGACACATAGATCAGGCCAGTCCTCAGGGGAACAGTGAGTTGAGTGTGGCTCATACCTGGCATGGGTCCTTGTTTTCAGGCCTACTCAGACCCCCTAATTGAGCTTTCTGAGAGCCTGTGGGGTTCCTGGAAATCTGTGTCTGGGTCTAAAGGGCTTCCAAGTGACCTGAGTACATGTCCAGACCTGAGAAGCACTGTCCTATGAAACAGCAGAGCAGCCTGGAATCTGCACCCTGAACTTCTGCAGCAGCACAGTGGCCCACCCCAAGGGCTCAGTGACACCAGAGGAAACCACTTAAGTTGCGCTACCACGAGAGTCGCATCAGCCAACATGAACATGGCAAGTCTGAGGTCGTGGCCACCCTGAGCCCCTACTACAGGCCCACCAGATCCACACAGGTAGGAGGGTGGTCCCGAGGTACTCACCTTCACAGGACACGCCATCTGCCATTATAGCATAGCCAGGGAAGCAGGAGCACATGACCGCACCCCCAACGATGCGGCACACCTGCCGGCAGGGCCCGTTGTCTGAGGAAAGTTCCTGGAGTCAGAACACAGGCCCTGGCCACAGGGCTGGGCCCCAGCTCTGAGACATGGGCTGGGGTCTCCACCACAGGCTCAGAGACGCAGAGATTATAGAGAGACAGAAGTCCCATGCCTGTGCCTTTTTACGGGGTGAGTGGCTGCAGTAATGACTAGCATCAAAGACAACGTTTTGGACTTCATCCCTTACCACTCGGGTGGCGATTCATTCCTTGAGCACCAGGGAAGACAGTGAGGGGGAGGCCAAAAGCAGAGAGAAAGTCGGGGTGGGGGCGCAATAACAATAGAACTTTCTAGCTTTCCTGAATGAAGAGTTGATTTATAGGAATGAGAGAGAAAGCAGGTAACCCATTTGCCTACAAATAGACTCCAGGATCACTCAATGTCACTTCTTCAATTTCTCACTCATCCTCAGGCAGGTGAGTTCCACCTCCCTCCCCAAAACAAGGTCAACCCATGGCATGGACCAACTTGCTACCCCCAGCACCAGAGCTCACCGTTCCACATGGCCCAGACCCTGCGGGGTTCTGGGGAGCAAGTCCCTCCACTCACCTTTGCAGGTGCTAGGCTGCGGCACAGGCAGTGGGATGGTGTTGAGGGACGCCTGGGCAGTCTCGGGCCTCGGCGCTGACTCCCGTGAGACTCCTGGCTGTGGGACCTCGCCGTCTGTCATGAGCAGAGCCAGAAGAGCAGAGGGCAGGGGGCAGGCTCACATTTTCTGTCAGGTCTTGGGCACTCACGAGCACCATACCAGAGGGCAGGGGGCAGGCTCACATTTTCTGTCAGGCCTTGGGCACTCACGAGCACCGACTGATGGCCTCACTGACACCCCACCACTGCCCATTCACAGGAAAGGAAACTGAGGCTCAGGGTACAGACATACCTTGGGCCAGAGCCATCTCACAGCTACTGGGGCAAAGAGCAGAAGAGGAAGGAAGTCAAGGAAAAATGGCGAGCAGGGGAAGGGGCAGAATTCTGGGCTAAAAATGGCTCCACAGCTGGGGGCTGATGAGGGGGCCCTTGAGACCTGGCTCCAGGATAGCCTGTAGGGGGAGCTCCAGGTGCCCTCCTGAATCCCCAGAGCTAGAAGCCAGCCTCTAGCTGGAGGTGAAGCAGCCCAGGAAGGCCACCCTCCATTGATAGGAGTCTGCAGCTCACCTGGAAGGCAGGTACGGCCATCATCTTGCAGCACAAAACCAGGAAAGCAGGCGCAGCGGTAAGAGCCCACCGTGTTAATGCACAGGTGCTGGCACAGCTCCCCTGGGAGCAGCAGGCACTCATCCTGGTCATCTCCTGGCAGGCTGTTGGGCAGTTCAGCCTCTGTGCCCAGAGACAAGGCCTCCTGGCTCGCCGTCTCTGCCTCTGAAACTGGGGTGGTTGGTCAGCACTTGGAATACAGCCAGCTTGGACAAAGCAGATGGCTGGGCTCACAGGACCCAGGAAAGCAGCAGAAACTCCTCAGATAGTGAGCACGGAGAAGGGAGGGAGGGAAGGAGGGAAGGAGAGAGGGAGGTGTAGGTGGATGAACAGATGGATGGGTAGGTGGGTGGGTGGATTGATGGATGGATGGAGAGACTTTCAATACCAAGAATAAAACCACAGAAGCTGGGTCTCAGTCTTCATCATCACCTGGGTCCCCTTCAAGAGGTCAGAACCACACCCCATGGAGGCTCTTGCTAAAGTGCTAACTGGATTCAGACCGCTGACCTCATGACATCAGAGAGATGCCTCTAGCAATAGAAGGCCACTGGCCTGGGTTGTGACAGATCAGGACGTGAATTCTGACTGCAACTTCTTTAGCTGTGTCACTTGGAGCACTGCTAGGTCCCTCTGCATGTCCAGGTCCTGGGACCCACCTGCCTGCTCTGCAGGGGTCAGCGGGTGAGAGGAAGAGAAGGCTGCCCATGCTGGACAGCTGCAGGGAAGGCTTGCAGCTCCCTCCCCCGACCCCAAGTTCTATGCTGGGCTTATGCTTCGGCCTTTTCCTCAGCCATGAGCAAAGAACCAGGGAATAGAACAGCTGCATGAGGCCACATCCAAGGGACGTGTTTCATGTGAAGGATGTTTGCATTAAGCCATAGCCTGAGGATCCCTGGCCTACTGCCCACAGCTCTGCCCTGGAGACCTGACACTGCAGGTAGGCAGAGATAGACCCAGGGCTGCGCAGACCCAGCATGCACCCCAGCTCACAGTCATCAGCATGCCCTTCCTGAACATCCTGCAGAAGAGAAATGGGGAAGATTTGGCCAAGGCTATTTCAACAGGACTTAAAGCCAGACCAATCTGCCCACTGCTGTATCTCCAGAACTCCGATTACGAGAAGCTCCTCACAGGAGGAAGCATGATGTTGCTGTGGGTACAAAGCTGGGTGTATGGATGGTCCCTGCCCAGCCATGCTGTCCACCAGGACCACTGCTGCCCCATTCTGACCCCCGATGCTGGACTTCTTCCCAAGCACCTTGAAGCACTCTCTGGGTAATAACCTGTTCTTCACATCAGACTCCAACCAACTTCTTGAATGAGCAGGTGAGTGAGTGATGGGTGGGAAAGTGGGATGGATGGGGGAGGTAACCGGAGAGACGAATGGATGGGTGGCTGGGCAGGGGGAGAACAGGTGAAGAGGTGGGAGGCATGAATAAGGGGTGAGTGACAGAGCGGAAGAAGGCATGGATAGGAGAGGAGGATGAGCGAGGACGACGGCTGCTAGACGACTGGACCAATGATGGGCTGATGAGGAGATAATAGGATGGAGACAGATGGAGGACAGCTCTGAAGGGGGAGTGGATGGGGAGGCCGTAGAAGGATGTGGAGGTAGCCAGAGCAGACAAGAGTGAGGTGATGGTGGAAGGTCAGGAAGTCACAGTGACTCCTGAGTGGAACGGAGACACGCATGAACCTGCTCCACCAGTCAGTAGCCGCAGAATTCTATGTAGAGCACAGCTCAAACTTCAAGCCATAGACAATGAGAGATCAGGGTCTGTGCTACATCCTGAAGCCACCCAGACTTGGCTTGGAGCCCCAACCAACCTCACCCAACTGGCCCCCTCCTGGGAGTGCAGCACTCACCTCTACGAGGGGCAGCCTCAGGCTCTGGCGGCCAGCGGACTTCAGGCACGATGAGGGGGTCTTCACCTTCACAGCAAGAGAGCATGACGTGGTTGCAAGGATAGCCCAGGTTGGGGTTGGACTCACATGACTGGCCCTCAGCTCGCACACGCAGCCCTAGGCCACAGCAGTCACAGCATTGCTGAGGGAGAGAAACGACATCACCATGCAGCCCTCAGAGCCTGTCTGATTCTTCTGCAGCTTGCATGCCTGTGACTCACACAGGGTCACTGGGCACAGCCTGGGGCAAGCTCTGGGAACCATCTGGTAAATGGGGGAGAATTGACCTCTCATCTCCTCTGCCTGCCTGTGTGCTCTCCCAAGGCGGAGGGGTGGCCAGCCTCTGTGTCCCAAGTCTGGAGCAGGATAGGGATAAGGCTAATTTTCTTTAATAAATAAGTAAATAAATGGTCTTCTGTGAAAAGAATGACAAATTAACCCAGACCTACTCTCCATGACCCACGCCTACAAGCAGATCGCAATCGTCTTCAACTCAGCTGAAAGCATTTCCCAGGGGTCCCTGAGGTCCTGGTGACTGGTGACTGGATGAAGCCTTTGGAAGTGGACCC
The DNA here is from genome assembly GCA_035773235.1 of Eospalax fontanierii. Classification (NCBI taxonomy): domain Eukaryota; kingdom Metazoa; phylum Chordata; class Mammalia; order Rodentia; family Spalacidae; genus Eospalax; species Eospalax fontanierii. The sequence continues at coordinate 87,268,049 of CM069526.1, forward strand.
TTTCTGTTCTTCCTGGTCCTTCTCAGAGCATGTATGTGCTGTTGGAGCTTTTGAAGCTATATCAGTTCATGACGGGACCTGAAACTAGAACTCTGAGGACAAGTCAAGAGAAACTCAGAGGCTGAGTCCCTAAAGATGTACAGACCTACCTCTAGACTGCCCACCTCCACAGGGAAATCTGGCTTAAATCCTCTTGCTCTCTCTTTTCCTACTTCCTGCCCACCATGAAGTAGGCAACAGGCTTTACCACACACACCCTGAATGATGCACTGCCTTACCACAAGCCCAAACACAAGAGGGCCACGTGACCAAACTGAACCAAAATAAACCTTCCATCCTCATAAGGGGGTTGTCTCAGGCAGATGTCACAGTGAGGAAAGCTGATCAACACACATGCTTTCAGCCTCCTCACTGGAGCCCTGCTCTACCACTATCTGAACCAGGCCAAGCCAGCCCATCGAGGAAAGACTACAGGGAACAGAGACTAGTCAGCTCAGCTGAGCCTGCCTAGATCTCCGGGTTCCAGAGCAGCCATTGGCTAGTAGCACTACTACTACAAAGACAGCTGGCATCGCAGCTGAGGAGACAACACCAAGCTGGCCATGTTATGCTGGCTGACACTCCGGGCCTGCATCTCCTGATGCTCCAGTGTCCACTACTGAAGACCACATGATGTGATCACAAACTCCAAGTTCTGGTGCTGGGTGTTACTCCCCACAATGTGGACTCTTAGCCCATGTCATAGATGGGAAAACTGAGATCCTGGGGGTAAAGGTAACCACAGCAGCAGGATTCTATACCTGCCTGCAACAAGGTCCTCTCTTAGGACTTGTCTTCCCCTCCCTCCTGCCTCTGGACTCCTGCCCCTGGCATAGCTTGGGCCTGCCCGCCTCCAATCTCTAACTTCTACCACAGGAAAAGCAGACTTCTAAAGCATTCTATTGTTGGCAGACAGACTGATACCAGGGGCCAGGGTGTGCTCCAACACAACCTCCCTTTGGAAATCTCTTCAGCCACCATCTTTAGGCACACCTCACCCCGGCACACTCAACCTGACCTCTCTGGGACAGAGTAGCATGTTGCCTGGGTTATTCACTACAGTGACGCCCACGGCAGAGCCTGCACACACAAGGGTTCAATGCATACTTTGTGGGTTTGTTGGCCATGCCATGGATGATGACACTTCCTGTGCAGGTGATGAGACACCTCCCCACTCCCCAGATGTGGAACCTCCCATCTCAGCAGAGCTGCCAGGTGAGACTTGCCTTGTGCAGGGAGATGCCACAGGTGCCCTTGTCTTCGGCCCCACAGGCCTCACCCTCCTTGGCCCCCATGACACCAGCCATGCAGCTCTTCTCCTTCAGGTAAGAGACGCAGCAGTACCTCTGGGCTGTCCTGCAACACGGAGCGCTACCTCAGTGCCTGTCCTCGCAGGCCCCAGGAAGGCTACAGGCCCCATCTCACAGAGTGAAGCAGGGAATCGAGACAGAACGCCCCCACCAAGGTCTACAGCAGCCCTGCGTCCTTGACGGCTGGGGGAAGAGTTGGCATTCCGAACCCTGATGCCAGGCCTGAGAAAGATCGAGAAACCTCAGAAAGGGGTAGGTGGATCTGCTGGGTCGCTGAATACTGCCTGCTCCTTTCCACATGGATACTCTGTGGAGGAGGAGGCTAATGGCTCAGGGCAGCAAGACAGTGGTCATGGAAGACAGGATTCAGCATCGCTTGGAAGGGACAATTCCAGGGGACAGCTATCCAGTGATGGAACTGCTGTCCATGAAGTGGTGAGCTCATGGTCTCAAGAGGGGTATTAAATGTACACTATAGCTTACAAAGCTCAAAACTCGGGGTGGCCAAATAGTGTGCCGTCTAACCACTCAGTGGCCCCAAACTGGTGGAGTGGAAAAAAGAGATGGGAGGACACGGGAAGAATTTAAATTTCTATGAGGAAGATAGAGTGGGCTGGACATCAGAAAATATGGGAACTAATCTTGGACATGCTGTCAGAGGGCTGTGCAGCTCTGGGTGAATCACACTGTCTCTCTGAACCTCATTTTTCATATCTGAAAGAATGAATATACAGAAAAAGATGGGGCCTCTAGAGAAAATGAAATGAACAGGTGACCAGTCTTGACACAGGAATCCATGACGCAGGATCCCATGGCTCAGAACACGAACCCAGAAGCAGCAGCACCGGCCGCAGAGGACAGACAATGATCAGGCTCTGGGAACCCCAAGGATGGCTGAGTGGGGAAGGACAGTGACTGGGGAGCCCCAGCACCTCCAAGGTGATGATGTTCCTTCAGAACTTGCTCCAAACTGCACATCGTCCATGTTCACCCACAAGACAAGCTACAGATCCATTTGGTTAGCGAGTCCAGCCACCAGCCTGTGCTTCCCATTCCTGGCAACCCAGGCAGATGCTCACCCTCACACATCCGGGGCCCAAGGAAGGCAAGGGCAGCTCGGTCTATCTCACGCCGCTCACCTGCAGACATCGCCCTCAGCACCACTCTCTGGAATCTCCTGGCACTCATCGTTGTCAATGGCCCACTGTTGGCCAGCTGCACAGCACGTCTCAATCAGATCCTTGGTGGGGCCTGTGGGCGGCAATGGGGAAGCATGGCCGGGTGTCAGGGACCACCAAGTACAACACATGCTGCTGGGGCTGTCCAGACACAGTGTCTCATTCACAGCCCTCCCAGCCCAGCAATGACGCTCTGGAGATACTTGGTCCTCCTGTGGGGTGGGTGGAGTAATGGGCTCCAAGGGCTCAGCTGGGGAAACTCACTCGAGAGCCTGTCTCTACTGATATCAAAATACACTTTAAAGTTTTGGTCATCAAAATGACCAGATGATATCAATGGACCAGAGAATAATTCAGAAAGAGAAGTGTGGGCAGGTATAAATGTAGTTTGTGATGAAAAGAAAGCTTAAACTTGACAGGAACGTGCTATGATACAGATATGAAATAACCCCCAAAGGTTGTTTGCCAGCCTTGGGCACTACTGGGAGGAAGTTAGGTCGCTGGAGGTGCCCTTCAAGGGCATATTGAGATGGGAACCCTCTTCTCTCTCTCTCTCTCTCTCTCTCTCTCTCTCTCTCTCTCTCTCTCTCTCTCTCTCTCTCTCTCATGCTGTCATGAGGGGAGCAGGTTTCTTCTACTGAATGCTCCCACCATAATGAGTGGCCTCACCACAGACCCAAGGCAAAGAGGCCAAGCATGGACTGACCTCTGAAACCATGGGCCAAAGTAAAGCTTCCTTCCTTTACGTTACCTCAGATACTTTATCACAGCAATGGAAAGCTGACCAAATCAGAAAGAACCCTAGATACAATGTTTAGACACACCTTACAACATTCCCTCAAACAAATTCTACATCTGTAAAGGCAGCAGGAGAAGAAAACTTAAAATAATTTTAAAATAATGAGAGCACTCTTTAGAAATAAAATCCATAGGCAAAAGGCTAGCTTTTGCACAACTGATGATAAAAAAGTATACAAGCCAGGCATGCGGGCAAACCAAGCACTTATGGGGCTGAGGCAGGAGGACCACAAGTTTGAACTTAGGCTCCATAAACAGATACTGTCAAAACAAAAAGTATACAACTTACATGTGTGGCAGATGGTCCCTCAGCTGAGGACTCAGACTAAAACACAGAATGGGCCTCTGCCAGGTCGCTTCATATCCAAACCCTCACATATGACCTTCATTCCACTTCAGGCCCAAAGCTTCCCTCACGAGGCATTTCCAACACTGCCTTATGGGATTAGCAGATTGCGCCAGATCCTGGGGTCTTGGCCAGGCAACATGTGATTGATGCCCAAGTAAGATAACAAATGCACTGAGTGCTAGCAACGAGCCAGGCACAGGGCCAAGCATGCAAATGCTCAGTTATCATGATTAAGTACTGTTGTTATCCCCTCAGCCAGAGGAAGCAGCCTCGCTGGAAACCCCAGCCTCGCTCTCCCTCTTCCCTTTTCCTCTCCAAGTCTCAGCTTCACTGGGTCTGAGACATGGGCAACTTGATCCAGCCAGTCCTGAAAGCCCTCCCTGTGAATCCAGACTCCAGCAAGTCAAGGGCTGCTTTCATGCGGACTTTGTAGTCTTCTCTTCCTGTTTGTTGACCTCAGGCCAGATTTCATCCTGAGCCTAGCAGACTTCCCACAATTCTCCTGGCCTCTCCCACCCCAGTTTCCACCCACCCCAAACAATGGTGATCTGGGGTGGTGACCTCAGGCTGGGAAAGCCACCGCTTGGAGCACGAGGGGCCTGGGTCTCAAGTCAATGTGGAATCACCATCAAAGACATGCAGGCAAGGTCTCACACCCTGGCCAGATAAGGACCCCCACCCTAAATTACCAAGGGGGTCCTGAAGCAGTTCCTACAGGCCTTCTGCTCTAACCCCAGGTGCACAACCTCTGCCTCCAGGAGCTTCAGCCTGTGGAGTGCACCCCAAGGCCTCTTCTCCCCATCACACCCTACTGATGTCACTTAATCACTGGGCTTCCCACGCCACCTTGCCTTGACCTCTCCTACCCAACCTGGGAATGTGTACACAGCCCACTGGAGACTTGCCTTGGGCTACCCCTGGTTTCCCAAGGCCAAGGTCTGTTTGCTTGCTCCAATCTTCCTGTGTCCGTGAGGGTCCTAAATATCCTGAGGACCCTCTTGGGTCAAATTCACCTGGCCAGAGACACCTCCAAAGCACACACCTCTTTCTCATTCTGCCTCACCTCCTGACCCTTTGCTCCCATCTATCCTCCAGTCAGTCACTTCCAAGACAATATCCAGCTAACTACCTGCACACAGGAATTAGATGATGAGTCTTCTGTGTCTATGCAGCTCTACTTTCTCACTAAACAGTCCCAGTCCCCACTTCTTAACTCCTCAGTCTCATTCATGCCCCAGGGCCTTTGCACTTGCTATGCTGTCTGCCCAGAATCCTCCACTCTTCTCCCACTCCTTGGCCCACCTCTACTCTCAACCATGCTGGCTCCTTTCTCCTTTTCAGGGATCACATCATCTCAGAGAATGTACCTGACCTATGTATACCCCAATCTCATCACATCACCCTGTTCAGTTTCCCTCATAATGCCCTGGCCTTGAGTAGCTCCGAGCCATCTTGGGGAGCCTTGGGTTCTATGCACAGCACTGAAAAGCCAGTACAAGAAAAACTGCCACTTACTTTCCGGTTTGACAATCAAGGCCTTCAGAGCAGTACCCACCCCTTACCTGGTCATTTGGGCCTTTGCTTGCTGTTCTGTCTTTGTCTCCGGACCCTGTTCCTTCACCTATAAAATGGGCCACTATCTTGCCCCACATAAAGCTCACACAGTGGGAAGCTGAGACAGTTACTGGTGTGCAGTAAAGGAATGCTCAGAGAACTTCCTGCATTTCAGCACATACAATGTGTTGGGCAGTACCTTTCTGAACAAATTAACCCATCATAAGCAACCAAATCCCACCAGGATGGAGGACAGGGCGGTCAGCCCTTCCACAATGTCCATCTGCCTTCCTATGACCGCTGGGTCAGCTAGGCCTCCCTGTTCCTGCCACGGGCAACTAAGGCTCCCTCATCTGTCCATCCCTCAGGAACACTGGGAGGGAAAGGTGCCGAAGCCCTGGTGCGGTGGCCCTCCTGGCACTTGGGGAAAACAATGACATGGCCTGGCACTGCCCTGACTTCACACCATTCTGCTGCGGTCCTCATAGTAGCAGCTCTGGTGTCCTCTCAGCAGGAGAGTGTCACTGATTCCCCAGCCCACTCAGTAGAAGTCTGCCTTCCACACCCTGGGTGGCAGAGGGAGAACAGACTCACTGCAGGGAACCTGCACTGTCAGCCACCGAAGGGGAGGATGTGCAAATCCACAGGGAAATAAGAAATAGGAGCCCTCCGGTCCTCAGGCCAGTCACAACGGCCCCTGCTGGAACAGGAGGAGCAGACCCCACACTGCAGCCACACCACAAGATGACGACAGATACCAGTGTCTGGGCAGCATGCACGCAGCCCAGGGGCATGTGGAAAGGGGCCGGGCACAGGCAAAGCAAAACCCGCTGGGAGAAGGTACCGAGACTAGAAAGCCCCAAGCTGAGGACCGAGGGCTACGATTCAGAAACCAGGCAGCTCGAAGCAGCAGGCCAGACACACGCGGACTGCAGATGCGGCTCTGAGCAGCAAGCCAGACAGCACTCTACATGCTGCATGATTCCATTTTGAAAAATGCATGGTAATACAATATAAAAACCTGTGACCTGGCATTCCTTCTAGGAATCTAGTAGGCTGACAAAACACCCTTGTGAACCCAGAAAGGCGAGTTCCAGACACTTGCAATTTTGACAGCATAGGTCGCATGACTACGTACCACAGATAAATAGTGGCACTGTGCACCTCCAATCAAACGCAGGAGTTGAAACGCCAGAGGCAAACGTGTACACCTACACAAATTAACTCTGGAGGGCACAGTGAAGAATTTTCCAGTCAATACTTGGAGAGTACATATGTATCACCTTTTGTCTTTTTAAAGGAATACGTGGGTATGCACCAGGCACTTCAGAGGGTGTTTCTCAATCTGCAACAGACTGCTCTGGGGGAAGGGCCCAGCCTTTGTATTCCAGATTTGTTTCCATCACAGTAAGGTATTCCCCATTCAAGAGCCCTTCCCTTGTAAACAGGTTCTGAGATTCCTGAGACCCTAACCTCCTTTGATCATACAACAATGGGTGCCCAGAACAATCCAGCCCAGAGGCCATCACCCCTGGACAGTCCCCTTTCCCTGACATGAAAGCCCTAAAGAATTCTAGCTTTGGAAAATGCTGAAGAGCTTTCTGTCTCTACCAGGCTGCTGATTAACAGGATGTTTGTGTTTGCAGGCCTCAGCACACAGCCCAAAGCGTCATGGGTCCTGCAAGCCTTGGGGTTCTTTGGGGGACACAGTGGTGTTTCCTACAGAATCCAGGGTGGGCCTTTCTGGGCCACCCAGACACTTTGGGCATTTTTATGAAGTGCCTTGTGAAGTGGACCAACCAGCAGAGTCCCAAGGTCAGCTGTCTTTTGCCCCAGGTTCAAGGAAGTGGGTGGGGCAGTGGCTGAGACCAGAAGGAGCCCACCCAACACCAGAGATGCCTTCCTCCCCAGCCCCATGGCCCATCACCTGGTTCTCTGTCCCCTTGCTCTTCTCAGCCCCATGAGCAGATAGATGCTTGCCACTGAGGAACACTGACTACTCCTGCTGATCAGCTGACCTCAAGCCTGCAGTCACCTGCTGGACTGGACTGTAGCCACAGCACTTTCCCTTGGCTCTCAGGGGAGGGTCCTGCCCCTTTTATGGATGGACAGACAGAGGCCTGACCTGTCCCATACCACACATACTCATGGGGAAAATAAGAATGAAAAGGTGGCTACAGTAACAGGGAAAGGTATCCATGTCATCATGTGTGGGAATGTAGTTTAAAACCAAGAGACACTTCCCAACACTGCAGGGGCAAGGACGAAAGGCAGCATCGGGATGGACTGAGGTGAGGACCCTGGGAACTCTCGCCACGAGTGTAAGGTGATTTAGAAAAGTGTTTGGCAATATCAGTCAATGATGCATACCCTCTAGTTCAGCAAATTCCCATCTGTGTGCACAGTGGACAGCCTCAGACTTCCCAAAGCACGGAGGAATGTTTCCAGCATAACCACCTAATGTGTATCAGCACCCAAGCAGATCAACAAGCTACGATTTTCTCCCACAGCAGAATGGTGCCCGGTCACTTCAACTGTCATCGCAATGGAGCCACAGTTAACACCTTAACAGCAATCACCTAACACTCCTTGCAATAAGATGGATGGGACCCAAATAAGTAGACACAGTAAGATCATGCTGTAGGGTTCCCATTCTACAAAGTCAACCCCCAAACAGGCAATAAGTCAGAATAGTGGTTTCCGTGGGGCCAGGACGGGGCAAAAGCTAACCTAGAAGCCACACAGGAATGCCGGTTTCCATTTGCGGTGTGGGGTAGGGCAGCCGGTGTGTGCACAGACATGAATTCACAAAGCCCTTTCCCTGAGACTTGAAGCTCTGCTGTCTGCACATTACACTCTAATAGGACATTTAGAAGGAGGTGCTCCATTATGCTAGATCAAAAGATACTCTAGAGTGTGTTAGGCATCAGGAAGGTTTTAGAAAGGCAGAAGCCCCAGGACTTTACACCGCAGTAAACCAAAATTATGTACTCTGCCTTGATTATCACCTCAGCAAAGTAACTGCATAACCCACTTCAGGGAAATTAGAAACATGAAGATGAGCTGAGTCCTGGGGAGCACTAGGGAACTGGGAGCTGGGTCAGGGTTAGGGCCTGGCATGTGGTGAAGACAAGGAGAATGCTGCTTTTTAGAGTTTTGAGACATAGGGCCAGGATGGAATCTTTCCATCATACCATACATCTGGACACAGCTGGTCCTCCTATCCACCAACTCTGCCACTGTGCACTCAGTCAACTGTTCTCTGTCACTGCAACGTAGCAGCCATTGCTACAACCATTATTATATCATATTTACACTGCCTCAGGATTGCCAATAATCTACAGATGGTTTATAGTAAGAGGCACACAGGTCTTATGCACAGGTTTTACACAGGGACTTAAGCCTTGAATTTTAGTAATCAAAAAGGGTCCTGGAACTAATTCCCTGAAGACTCTCAGTGATGACTGTGTGTGTGTGTGTGTGTGTGTGTGTGTGTGTGTGTGTGTGTGTGTGTGTGTGTGTGCTGGGTGATGCTGTCCTCTGTGTATGATAAGCCTACTGCAGCCTTAAAATCAGAGCATCTGTGATTATCTGCATGGGACCCTCTCAAGACTGGGCCCCCTAACATTCCCTTGTGGAAATGAGACATGAACCGTGCCCCTCCCAAGGATATATCAGCCGTTAACAATTGCTAGCACGAGAGATTCTCTTCTTCACCCGTAAGCTGCCCATGCTCCTGTAAGTAACCTTAGTTTTAAACTCTTGAGTTCACCATGTTAGACCTGGATGGGATCGTTTCTTAGGTCCTATAAGAGTTGAACAGACATCTGTTCATGTCTCCCAGGAAAAGTTAATGCAACAGCATGTGTGTATGTGCAAGTGTGTGTCTCTCTGTGTGTAGCAAACAAGTTAGCACTGAACAGCCCCAACTTCCTACCATGGGTGGAGTTCCAGCAGTTCCAGGGATGTGGGTGAGCAGAGGCTGCATCAGTCCTATGGAGACTCCCCGGTGGGTTCCAAGAGTGTGAGAAAAGCAGTGCCAGGAGCTAGCAGCCAAGCCCCTGCTGGCATTTAATGATGTCTATTTAGACAATACAGCCAGAGAGGCAGAATCAATGATGGAAAGAGAAAGCCTGGCCTAGCCACCCTGGTTCAGCGGAAGCCCAGAAATCCTGAAAAGCCAAGCTCACAGCAGCAGACATGTAGAAACACGGGGTCAGTAGCACTGGCCCTTACAAAGAGCTGTGGATTCATGTTCACTGTGTAAGAAACTATAGCCACTCCACACCATGTTTCTGCTCAGGCGGAAGTTCATGGCCTTCTGGCTCTTGGGGGCTTGTAAATATTGTCTGCAGGATAATCTTACCCTAACTGTGTATATTTTTCTCTTTCTAGCTTAATGCAATTCCCAATCCATCACAGATACCGCTGAACAAGAGGTGTTCCACTAGAAGGCAGTTTTGACTTTCCCAGGCAGGTATTTACACTGAAAGGAATAAAAACATCATTTTTTAAATCTATGTAGAGCTGGGAATGCCCCAGAGCTTCCAGCACGCTGGGCCCTCACACCACTTCCAGCTCATCAGACTGTTAAAACAATTCTGCTTACTGACTCGCAAATACATCGTGCACTGTAAAAGACTGAACCTGGATCTTTTTCTGAGCTGGGACAGGACATGGGGCACCAACGCCACCCAGGATAGCTTCTGCAAAGCCCTTGGGAACTGCACTGGCCAGGTAAGTGCAGTCTTGAAGGCACTGCCTGGACAAAAGGCAGCGGGACTCAGAACAGCTGCCAGATGCAGCTCTACCAGGGCAGACAGAACAGCCCTGGTAAGGTGGCCAGGGATTATGAGCCTTCGGAGATACAACGTGCCCAGTGGGAAGCACTGGGCCAGGCTGGGGATGCTTCTGGACCACACTGCCATGGCTCCACACAGCCACCTCCCTCCCGCCTTCTCCTGCATTCTGAGGGCCCCACACCAGATCTGCATGCTTACACCTTGATCAGGTATGACCTACCAACTCTCTCTCTCCCATTAAATATGTATATCAAGACAAATGGTCACTGAGGATTGTCAAAATGAAGCAACCCCACTGATCAGAGGGTTCCAGAGGGGCCAGGGCAACATGCTCCCTGCCCACACTTGGGGGGAGGCACTTCTACCACTGAGGCTGCATGCTGGCACAGGCAGGAACATAGATCTTGGAAGTCAGGGACCTCTCTGCCCCGCTCAGCCAGACCCCAGCCTAAACGCACCTGCATCCGGGCTCCCTATGGAGGGTAAGGAACCATGAGCTCCTGCTCACCACTCACCCACTCCTACTCACAACTTCCAGGGTGGGTCAGAGCTGTTCTCTGAGCAGTTCCCCCGACCCACCATGCTGTGCCAGCTGTTTGTCATTCTAACATGCACCAAAGTAACTTCTAGAGAGAAAAGGTTTGGAGGTGTCAGTGTATGGGCCTTTGGCTCTACTGCTTTGGCTCGGTAGGGCAGAGCATCGCGGAGGTGTCAAGGAAAGCCATCCATCCTAGTAGGTGAGGAATAAGAGAGAAGAAAGACCTGGGCCTCGTGGTCCAGAGATCTCCCACTAGGCCCCATCTTTAAAGGTCCCACGACCTCTCACAACACTGAGTGAGGACCAAGATTCTCCACACGGGCCTCTAGGTGATATTCCAAATCCAAACTGTCAGTCACAGTCGCTTCAGACTCATTGATCACGTCACCTCTCCTGGGGTGTGCACATCTCATGCTAACGCCTCCAGCATGAATGGCCAGCATCAGATGTAAGGCTGCTCATCTGAGGAGTGTGCTGTTACACCCTTTTCTGGCAGATGACACAGCAGATGGTTCCTTCTACCTCGCCAGCTATCCATACCCCGTCCTCCCCAGCCTGCTGCCCTCGCCAGGCCGGCCTTCTACCCTGTTCAGCTCTGTTGTTTGCTCAGAGAGAGATGGTTTAGAGGGGCAGAGGCCCAAAATCTCCATTTTTGCCACACTCTCTCCAAGGCCACAGCTGCACCCAGAGCGGAGATCCTGCAGACTCCTATGCAGGTCTGGGAGTGACAGCTGAACTGCTGCCAGCCCTGGAGTTACACAAGCCCCCTGGCTCCTCATCCCTTCATGAAACTGGGAGGAGTCTGTGTGGAGAGCACTGGCTGGGAGTCAGGACTCCTGGCCCCATCTCTGAGCTCACCGGGCCTTTGGCTGGCTCCTTACCCAGCCCTGGGCCTCACAGAGTTCTGGTGGGGCGTATGGGGGTGCGGCAGGGTTAGGGGAAGCCAACGCTAAGTCACAACAGCAAGGCCAGGCCCGCTGAATGTTTTGTGCATGCTTTAAACTGTTTGAATTAGCTGCCAATATTTGCACATTGGGAGCGTTCAGACAAAATTCCAGATTGCAGGCTTCCTGAAGAAAAGCCGATGCAATCACACCAGGCCTCCCCGGCCCTGAAGAACCAGACCACTGGGCTGTGACATCACACCAGCTCAGCAGCTTCCCCCTTAGCTGCTTCCCAGCTCACAGGAGTCTCCCAGAGACACAGGCTCACACCCCCCGGGTCACCAGCCAGACACATCCTTCTGCCCTTGTGGGATTGTGGGCATTCCCTTTATTGGGGGGAGCAAGTAAGATAGGGACCCTGAAATCCCTGCCACAGGGCCAAGGGATGACGCTTAAAGCTGGGCAGACTCGCCACATTCTCCTGCCCTTCCTCACTCCTCACACCTGCTGGGGGACTTTGCAGCTGCTGTCATCCAACACTGGATCTGGTTCAGCCTCCTGACAGGGCTGGACATGGACAGTACTGAAAACAACAGCTCTGCTAGGGATGAGCCTACATGCATGGACCCTTGCGCTTTGCTCATCTTTGGCATTTTTGGTTTAGGAGAGGCTGGAGCAAACTCACTAAGGATGAGAGATCTCAGGTCAGAGATGAGATGATGGGGCAGAGATGAGATGCAGGGCACAGATGAACCATGGAACAGAGATAAGACCATGGAGCAAAGATGAGACCACAGAGCACAGACTGGACTACAGGGAGAAGAGACAAGGCTAAGCAGAAACAAGATAATGTAGACTACAGATAAGACCACGTAGGGCACAGAAGACATCATCTCATAGAACAGAGAAGACCACGTAGGGCACAGAAGACATCATCTCATAGAACAGAGAAGAGCCATCCTGGCTGAGACATTCCTGGACTTTTTAGCGCCCTCTGAGCACCAGCCACACAGACACATGCTCCATCCTAGTAGACCCAGCGACCCCTGGCTCAAGGGAGCGGTACTGCTGAGCTGGGCATTTGGGTCAATAAGAGCCGCTTGCTGAGTGTGTTACAGATGCCTGTCTGTGGCCAGTCACCGGTCCCTCTGTGCTATCCTCATGATGGATCATTTCACTGAGGCCAAAGGAAGCCAGAGGCAGCTCCAGCACAGGTATGACTTCAGAGAGTGGCAGAGGTGACCCTGTGCCCCGTGGCCCCAGAGATAGTGTGTCACTGGGAGCCTTAGTGAGGTGGGTGAAGGGTCAGCACACAGATGAGTCTGTGTGAAAGAAGGAAGCCACATAACGCCACATGTGAAAAGGTTGCTGGGTAGTCCAGGGCGTCCAGAACCTTCACTTCCACAGGGCAAAAGTGAGGTAGATGGCCTCTGCCAGCTGAGAAAGCGGCCACGGCCTCTTCAGAGTGCCAAAACATTCTGTGATAGATTTGGATGATTTTTCATAACTGTGAATATATTAAAAACCACTGAATTGTACTCTTCAAATGAAGGGGACTTTATGGTATGCAAATAAGACCTCAATAAAATTGTTTTTAAAGAAAGACATTTTAAAAATAGAGTTTTAAAATTTAGAGAAACCCGACCCATGCATAATGATACATATCTATAATTCCAGCACTTGGGAGACTGTGGCAGAAGGATAGCAAGTTTGGTGCCAACCTGGGCTACATAGCAAGTGTCTGTCTCCAAACAACACAAACAAACAAAAAGACTGGAGAGATAGCTCAGTGGCTAAGAGCATTTGCTGCTCTTCATTTGGTTCCCAGCACCACATAGAAACACAACCATTTGTAAACCCAGTTCCAGAAGACCTGACACCCTCTTCTGGACTCTACAGGTACCAGGCGTAAACACGGTACACATACATACATACATGCAGTCAAAACCCAGGCATAAACACGGTACACATACATACATACATGCAGTCAAAACACTCATGCAAATAAAATAAAAATAAATCTTTAAAAAACAAAAACAATGAAAGAAACCCACCAAAGACCCCGCCTCCACTGCAGACCACTATGGGGACAGCTGTGGAATATACCCAGTGCCTATGGGGAGTCCTCAGCCATAGGTCACCCAGCCGAGCTACCTGTGGTCCCACACAAGATCCGGAGCCCAGCCCTTCCAACAGGGAGCAAGATCACCCTGCCACCGCTCTGCTGTGACTGTTTGGGGGTGACAGTTTCCTCCTCCACAAATTAGATATCCCCATGGCTTCTTCCAGGGCTGCCACACTTAAAACAGGTGCCCTAAGCAGCAGGCGTAACTCCAGATGCCAAACAGGGCCACTGGCAATACTCAGGGCTGACCTAGAGGGTTCTATAGCAACCACAGTGCCCATCCAGCCTCTCCTTGTCTGCCCAGGGCTGGCCCGAGGCACATGGGCCTGGAGTGGCTATATCTGCCTATATTCTAACAATACTAGGCAAAAGGAGGCATCATGTGGAAGTCTTCTCATTTCTGAATGTCTATAAGTTCCGATGATCACAAACATGCTTGCAGAGAGGCTGACAGGCAGACAGATGAGAGCCAGAATGGCAGATTGGCAAGACAGAGGCACCCACCAAGGACTGTACCACTCAATCATCTCTCAGGACCCAAGGGACACTAGATCCAGGAGGCCCTGGAAGAGCTGCAAAGCCACAGAGTACTCAAGTGCCTTAGATGGACCCAGCCTAGCCTGTGCACAGCAGCTAGGCACCCCTCCTGTGTGTTTAATGTCATCTATGCTACCATCATACATCTCTCAATGCTGTGTTAACAGTTGTTACACTGTTGTTTCAAAAAAAAAAGGACCAAACACAGCAGGTCCAATTCTTTTCCTAAATCCTTTTCATTAAAAGTTTGTGAAGCACAGATTCAGAGGCCCACTGTGTCTTCAGAGCTCCCTGGTGGGGAGGGCAACAAGCTCATGGCAGCTGGCAAGCTGCAGATGGGGCCCTGCCAAGGATGGCAGGGACTACAGAGGCAGGGGAAGCCCCAGCCTGGTCCCTGGGGGCGGGAGGGAGTGAGGGGGGGAGGCAGGGCTCTGAGAAACCCAAGTTCCTGAAGAGAGCAACTCTTACACAGTCCTCCCATCCCCAGGACTCCTGAGACCCCTCACAGGTTTAAGGCCCCTGCGGGCAGACTGAAACAGACTGAAACTCAAAATCTTTTTAGGAAGGGGGAGTGCTGGAGATTGAAGCAAAGGCTGCACACTTCACTGCTGACTGGCACCCCAAGCCCTTTCATTTTCAGCTTTTCCTTTTGGTACAGTCTTGCTAATTTGCGCTGGCTGGCCTTAGTCTTGTCTCGGCCTTCCAAGCAGCTGGGATTACAGGGTGCACTACTACGCCAGGAAGGTCTCCAAGCCCAGACCTTCACCTACGGTAGACAGAATGCCCTGGGTTTGGCTTCTGCCACATGTCCACAGGATCTCCTCTTAATCCATTCTCATTTCAATTTGCTGCAGGACCTCTGCACATGATCCTACCCCTGCCTGGGACCCCTCTTCACACAGCCCTCGAGTAGCCACCACACTTTAGCTAAGGCACCTGCAACTTTAGAAAGCCTCCTTGATCCCCCAGGAGGAGTCAATTTCCTCCCCCAAGACAGGGGTACAGAGCACTGCACCTCATCTCCAGTCTCCTCATCACTGGGGCCTTCACACCTGTGACTTTCAGGCTTCTGGGAGCAAAACCCATACCCAACACTCCTGAAAACAGGGGCTGTGTTGGGTTTTGCTCCAGGCTGTGTGCTCAGCACCATGCACCCAGTACTATACATTCAGCATTGTGCGTTCAGTACTGGGCACTCAGTACTGCACGCTCGGCACTGTGCTCTCAGCATGTGCACCTGCCCAGGCAATCTGGTGTCGGTAGTGATTTTCGGGGGCTGGATGACACTGACCCTGCAACTTCCTGTCCCCAAGTGCAGAGGTCCATGTCTAGAGCAGTCCGGATCCCACTGGGATGCTGCAGGGATGAAAGGGCTTAATACTCACAAAGCTTTTTATGCCAGTGCCTGGAAGACGAAATCTATAGCAGATGAAAATCTGCACTTGAACTTGAACTCAAGATGTGTAGACACCTGCCCTGCAGAGTGAGGCCCTAAATGGGGCTCTTTTTCTGCCCCACTTTCCTAGGTCCTCTTCCAGGTCAGAGCCAACACCTACTGTTCCTGGAGCTCCTCCCCTGCGCCAGCCTAGCGAGAACAGCACCTTCCCAAAGCCCCCTGAAAGGTAGCAGACATCAGAGCCCTCTCCATGGCCCAGAGAGGGCAGGCACGTGGCTTCCATTAAGCTACATCTGGACATATTCAGAGACAGGGACAGCCTAGCTGAGGCAGCCGGAATCCCTGGCACAGCTCTGGCCCCCAGGTCAGACCCCCACCCCAGTTGGTCTGGGCAATGACTGGAAACCACCTTCTCCAGGCCCCAGGGCTACCATGGCAACAGAGCTAGGGGTCATTTCCGGCCTGCCTCTCAGCAGGTCCCAGAGGTTGCACAGGGCAAAGTTGCCTCTCCAGCTTCTTCCTATCCAGGGCTCCCAATCCTTCCCACAAGAGCAGCCCGGGGAATGTTCGACCAGCCACCCGAGCCCAGCCCATTGGGCCTGCTGCCACCCACCCTCCCCAGCTGTGCCCCTGACTGTGCCCTTACGGGCTCAGTGTATTCCATATCATTAGGCCCTCAAGGGAAAGGCTGAGCCTGCCTGGTTGTCTGGCATGGACCCTGGCACAGACAGAACCCCACAAATGCTCACTGAAGTTGGTGGTGGCTGAAGAACAGATGGGGGTAAGATCACCAGCATTTCTCAGTATACTGAACACTCTATGACAAGCACAGCCACAAATCAGCTCTCTGCAGCCTCAAAAAGGCCCTGAAGCCGGGACTTCTCTGCTGCTACAGACGCAGAACAGAGGTACAAAAGACCAAGCCATTTCGGTGGGCCACAGAGTCAGGATGCGAAGTGGTGACAGAAGTGGGTCTTGACTGGATGGAGGAAACAAAGACAGAAAGCAGTGGCTGAGGAGCCCGCGTCCAGATTAAATCCTCCCCTCCCCAGCTCCTCATTCTTCCCCACCTCACACAGCTAGAGCGCCAGCCGGGCCCTGCTGACCGTGGTCTCTGGGAGTAGCTGAGGGGTACTCCAGACACAGCCTCATTAAAGCCACACACACCCAAAGGCAGCTAGGAAAGTCAGGGACAGAAGAGAATTTCTAAGTGAACAAAGCTGGTCCTGGACCCTAGAGGGCCACTAGCAGCAAGAGGCCAGGGAAGACAAGGCTACGTCTATTCTGGAAACCCAGAGGAGCAGCAAGTGGCCAGGGAAGACAAGGCTACGTCTATTCTGGAAACCCAAGGAGCAGCAAGAGGCCGGGGAAGACAAGGCTACGTCTATTCTGGAAACCCAGAGGAGCAGCAAGAGGCTGGGGAAGACAAGGCTACGTCTATTCTGGAAACCCAGAGGAGCAGCAAGAGGCCGGGGAAGACAAGGCCAAGTCTATTCTAGAAACCCAGAGGAGCAGCAAGAGGCTGGGGAAGACAAGGCTACGTCTATTCTGGAAACCCAGAGGAGCAGCAAGAGGCCAGGGAAGACAAGGCCAAGTCTATTCTGGAAACCCAGAGGAGCAGCAAGAGGCCGGGGAAGACAAGGCCAAGTCTATTCTGGAAACCCAGAGGAGCATCAAGAGGCCGGGCAAGACAAGGCTACGTCTATTCTGGAAACCCAGAGGAGCAGCAAGAGGCCGGGGAAGACAAGGCCAAGTCTATTCTGGAAACCCAGAGGAGCAGCAAGAGGCCAGGCAAGACAAGGCTACGTCTATTCTGGAAACCCAGAGGAGCAGCAAGAGGCCGGGGAAGACAAGGCCAAGTCTATTCTGGAAACCCAGAGGAGCATCAAGAGGCCAGGGAAGACAAGGCTACATCTATTCTGGAAACCCAGAGGAGTAGCAAGAGGCCGGGGAAGACAAGGTTAGGTCTATTCTGGAAACCCAGAGGAGCAGCAAGAGGCCGGGGAAGACAAGGCTACATCTATTCTGGAAACCCAGAGGAGCAGCAAGAGGCCGGGGAAGACAAGGCTACGCCTATTCTGGAAACCCAGAGGAGCATCAAGAGGCCAGGCAAGACAAGGCTACGTCTATTCTAGAAACCCAGAGGAGCAGCAAGAGGCCGGGGAAGACAAGGCTACGTCTATTCTGGAAACCCAGAGGAGCAGCAAGAGGCCAGGGAAGACAAGGCCAAGTCTCTTCTGGAAACCCAGAGGAGCAGCAAGAGGCCAGGCAAGACAAGGCCAAGTCTATTCTGGAAATCCAGAGGAGCAGCAAGAGGCCGGGGAAGACAAGGCTACGTCTATTCTGGAAACCCAGAGGAGCATCAAGAGGCCAGGCAAGACAAGGCTACGTCTATTCTGGAAACCCAGAGGAGCAGCAAGAGGCCGGGGAAGACAAGGCTATGTCTATTCTGGAAACCCAGAGGCTGTGTCCCCGGGCATGGACTGCCCAAGCGGGCCACACCCTCCAGTACAGGTGCAATTCATTAGACCCTCCCTGTCCTCTGCACTCCTAGGCTCAAGGCTGGGTGGAGAAAGGCAGGGGCCCAGTCCCAGTCCCAGCCAGTCAGTCCTGGGCCCTCCCCTTTGGCCACACCTCCCCAGTTTGCTCAGCACAGTCACAGAAATAAAAGCAGACTAGAAGCTAAGGTGCTGGCTGTGAGGGCCACAGACCTGCGGGAACCCTGCAGCCCTGAGTGGCACCCTTGTTGCCCATGTGCAGGTCCCACACACAGCCTGTGCCCAGCAAGTGGATGGGCAGGCATTCAGCAGGTGAGAAACCCACCCATGACTACACACCCTGGAGCAGCAGGACAGAAAGGTGGTCACAGAGAGGACATCTCAGAAGCCCTCGTACCCACTCTCCTAGGAAGCCTTTCAAGATAATCACCTTACATTCCTCCCTCACAGCCTGCGGCCTATAACCCAGAACCACACTGGACCTCTGCCTTCCCAGGGCCACTGGGCCAGCTCGCAGATGACACCTAATGAAGGTCCTCTGGGTGAATGGTATGGAACTAAACAAGATACAGGTTCTGGCTATGGAGAGAAGTTTCTAGAAACCACACAATTTCCCACATACTCTTGGGAGGGAAAGGAGGAAGAAAACAGAGCTGATGGGAAGGGGCAAGACGGAACTCAGGTTCAGGGAGGCTTCCTGAGAGAGGTGCTGTCTGAACTGGCCAGGAACAGTGTGAGCAAATGCTCAGAACTATGAGGAAATAGGATGTTCAGGGGACAGTGAGACAACTAGGGTGAAGAATGACTGGGGTGGACAGAGGTCTCCCACCAACTCCAACAATCACCCAGCATTTATAGGGCACCAACTGTGTTCAGCACCAAATATGTCATATATGATGCTGAATGACAGGAAAATGTTTAAAAAGTACCTAAGTAATTAGATGCCATAATGTCCCCTATTGCCAAGACAAATTAAAACAGTAAGAAAGAAGGTGGGTGACAGAGAAGGAACCTCTGAGGAGGTGACCTGGGACTAGAGGGAAGGAGGAAGCATCTGGACACCTAGAAGAGCAGCTCCCACTAAGGCTGCAGCAAGAAAGGCTCTGGGCAGGAAGCTGCCTGGTCAAGAAGCCAGTGGGTCTGAGTTGAATGCAGGAGGGGGAGAGACAGGAGAGGAGCGTGGAGGCCATTATGGCAGCTGTGAAGAGCCTGTAGACATGACCACAGGGACTCTGGCTTCTACTCTGTGAGAGGTGTGAGCCATTGTCGGGCACTGGGAACAGAGAGCTGACTTGTGAACCAGATCCCTGGCTGGAAGGAGAGGCAGAGTTAGAGCCACAAGAGAACATGTTCCCTCTGCCACAACCCACGGCTGAGAAGCATGCCCAGCAGGGCCTCTGTGATTCCTGATGAGACACCCTTGGACCCCAGTGGCCAGATCAGACTCAATTCTAATGAGAAACACTTTGTAGGACTCATCCAGAGCCCATCAGGGCCCAGCTAGAGCAAGGGCCTCTCCCTACCTGTGTCCCTGCATCAGGCCTGTGGAAGGACAGCTGTGGGGATGGCCCCCGACTCACGCCACCTCATCTCAGGCCTGTGAGAGGAAAGCTATGGGAATTTACCCCACCCATGCAACTATGTATTAGGCTTAAGAGGGGAGCCCGCAAGCAACCCTCCAGGCTCAGTGTCCCTGCAGAGACACAGGAAAGGGCCTTACCTTCAGGACCAACTCTGGAGACAGAATGCACAGAGTTTGGGTCTGTGTCCTCCTCTGCCCGGGCACGGGTCAGCACTTGTGAATGCTGGGGTACTTCAAACACCTCTGGGGTGGGTGAGACCTGGGCTCCGTCTGATGGCAATGTGGATACAGTGGGATGGATGCTGGGCTTCACTGGGTCCGCGAGAGAGCTGGATGTGGCCAGTGAAGGGATGAGACCAGTCAGACCTGCCCCGGGCAGTGGTACAGTATCATCCTGCCCCACACTGCGAGGTGTGGCCTGGGCATCAGGAATGAGGTTCTCCTCAGGCCCTGCCCTGGCTTCGGCCCCCTTCTCCTGGACAGGAAGGCTGGGTCCAGCTGGGGCTGTGATGGGCAAGCTGTCCCGCCTCCTGGGGCCACCTGCTGATGGTGGCTCAGTGACCACTATCTCTACCACCTTATCCTCTTCTTCCTCTTCAATGTCCTCTGTCACTCTCCTGGCTTTGGCCTGCACAGGAGCTGGAGGACCCAGGGCAGCAGCCGCGGTGGGTCTGAGGAAGGCAGCAGGCCAGGAAGTTGCCCGGATGGGGGATGGTGGCAGATTCCCACCTTCCAGAGCAGCAGGAGGGTCCTCTGCACCTGCCTGGGCCTCACCCAGAAGGCCCGCAGCAGCTTCTGCCTCAGTTACCTGCTGGTCATAGCTATAGGGGTCTTCATACTGCCGCTCAGAATCTCCCTCCTCGGTGTCTGAGACATCACCATGGCACCCAGGGAGCCGGTAACAGATGAGCTCGCCCCCTGCATCAGGACAGTGGCAGGCCCGGCAGGGTGACAGCTGGACAGTATGACCAGCAGCATACTTACGGCCGGTGTGGACACAGCCCACCTGGCCGCACTGAGGGCAGCTGTCAGCCACCACCAAGGTCTCAATGCAGTTGGCTGGCAGCTCAGGACACAGCATGAACTGGCAGCTGATCTTGCCGCCTCCTGGTGGGCAGGAGCACTCGGTGCTGCCGAAGTCCACCAAGTAGGACTGGCCAGCAGGCACACGGCCGTCCACAAAGCCGCCATGCACACAGTCATAGTACTGGTAGCCCTCGCAGGCACAGCCCTGCTGCACACACGTGGCACAGCAGGCTTCCGGCTCCAGTGCCTCCTCGATGCAGTTCTCCAGTAGTGGGCACTCCACACCTGTGCAGTCCTGCCATGGGACTGCCACACCTGGGCTTGGGGCCAGGGTCACAGCCAAGGCCAGAGTCAGACACACTCCTGCAGGCTCCCAGGGCAGCACCATGGTCCTGAAAGGCCCTGGAAAGATGGAGAGGAATCCTGTCACACAGGGGGCACATACACAGACTGTGCACAAACAGCACACAGTCACCCCACTCCCAGATGTGCCCTCCTCCTCTCTCACACCTCCCTCGGGCTGGTCCAGATACATACAGGAGCAACGTGAAGAGAAGATCCCAGCAGGTAAGCATGTGTCACTCAGGTACCACAGATGTTGACATGGGTCACGATGTGGCCCTATATCCTCTGCTCTGGGTTACTTGAGCCCTTCAGGTCAGCAACTTGACCTCACACTACAGTCTTATACCCACAGTCGATCATGTCCAAGCAAGCAGACACATGTAAGTGCATGCTCATTGGTCAACCTGACACACCCATAAGCAGGATACGCCTATGGGCGGTCCTGCAAACAGTCCCATGCCCATGTCTACACACACAATTACCAAAACAATTTCCCTCCTCCAGTCACTTGACTGGGTTTCCAGCCATGGCTGCCAGGCAGGGAATGTGGTCCGGAGTGCTGGGCAGGGACAGGTCTTCTAGGCTTTGGCATGGTCATCTAACCCTACGTACAACGCAGCAGCATTCAAATCCCATGCGACCCTTGGACTTCAAGGTTAGCCGAGGACACTTCTGCCACCTCCTTGAAGCATCAGGAAATGCATCCACCCTGTTTCTGTCCTGTCAGTTCCTCCCAGAACAGCTCTCCTCTGCTCTGTCTGTTCTAAGCCAGACCTCCCACACACTCTATAGCCATCACCCTGCCCTGTCTTTGCCTCGCCCTGAGATGCCAGAGTGATCCAAAAACAGCCAAGTCATCCATAGCCCGCCTGGCTTCTATGACCAATAAGAAGAGGCCAGAGTCCCCACCATGCTCCGCACTGGAGGGGCACCCCCACTGTCCATTTTGACTATTCCCAGGAGCCCCACCACTCCCTGCTCTCCTAAAACCCTATAACCACTCAAATGCCATCTTTCCACCACTCCTCGCTCCTGCAAGCATCACAGGTCTCCACAAGCACAGTGACTCGGTGCCAGACCAGCCTCTTGGTAGCAGAATCCCCTGAAGTCTAGTGGTGCTAACAGTGGTAGTTAGCTTGCAAAAGATGTTTTTCAATGTGAGTGTGGGTGCATGCATGTGTTCTGGGGGTGCATGTATGCAGTTGTGCATGCACACATGTGAATGAGCATTTGTATGGGCAAGCATGTGTGTGCATGTGGAGGCCAGAGAACAAACTCAGAGAACCCCCTTGAGACAGGACTTCCAACTGACCTATAGCTCAGCAACTAGGCTAGGCTGGCTGACGTAAAGTCCCAGAAGCCCACTGTCTCTGCCTCCTCAGTGCTGCGACTACAAATACACACCACCATGCTCGGATCTGACCCTCCTTTCCCAGCCTCTAAAGAAATGGGATGGCTGTATTTCGATGACTGCAGCACTACACCAAACCCCCAAGAAAACAGTAACTTTAAGTTTTCTGGAGTGAGAAAGAGTAGAGAGCACAACAGGCCTTCCATGGGACTCACTGCCCAGCACCCCTGAGCACAGACAGGGAAGGTACTGCCTATCAGTACGGCCCAAAGGGCGACTACAGAATGACTACGGTGACAAGCTGATCACTACCAGCTTTGTCTACCAGCTTTGTCATCAGCAGTTGTGGTCACCAGTGTACTAGCACAAGCAGTCAGCCAGTCCTGGCCAGGGTCCCCTCTGTGTCAGCTACCTCTAGGAACTGGGGCTTTGTCAACCAGTAAGAGAGGCCACCTGGCCACCCTCCCAGAGCTGATGACCTAGGGCTCACTGTGCCCGGCACTCACGACTCTGTGAAGCCATGGATTAAGGAAGGAAAGCAAGGCCTGTGTAGGGAAGCCTGCTTCCTCAGAGAAGTTGTAACCTGTGTGGCTTGTTGAAGACAAAGTGCTTTAGGCAGGAATGGCAATTGAAGAGCTCAGGGCCTCAGACAGCTGGAGACAGACAAACCAAAGACAGACACAGGGGAGGCAGGGCAGGCTTCCACTGTACTGCGGGGCACATGGTGTGCCTGGCAGCCCAGAGGCCTGAGGATGAGCAAATGGAAGCTCTGTGCTGAAAGAGGGCCACATGAGAGATGGACAGAACAAGGATGCGGAGAGGCCAGGGAAAACAAGGAAGGCAGGGGTCACTGTGGGCAGTGGACACACTGGGCACTGTGGAGTCCTGTTTGGACTGGGTATGGTCTGGGAAGCCCAGACCATCCAATAACGAGGCCACTGGAGAAGGGAGCCCATGCCCAGGCCAGACTCAGAGGCCAGAATCTGAGAGACGCTCTGGAGCCCTGAGGTCCGGCACCCCAACCCCTACACTGAAATGCCGTCCCATAAAGCCACTGAGAGCAGGAGCAACCCCTGGGAGAATGGAGCCTTCACTCCAGCTGAACAAGTTTCCACCCATCCAGACGGTGACGCAGTGGGAGAGGGAGGGCTGGGGAGAGACCCAAGCATCTTCCAGCCTCCACAGGCCCCCACAATCCTTCCCAATTGACTCTTCTCACACAGAGGAAGGTCCCAATTATAGCTGGCTGGAATCTCCTAGAGTTTCCCCAGAGGAGCCTCTAGCCTTTTAGCTTTGCTCTTCCCTCAGACCTGTGTCCCTTGCCTTATTCACCTGTCTAACAAAAGACAGAAGGGGTTCTCAGGCTGCAGCTCCTGCCATGACCTCTGGGCCCTTCAGGCACCAAGGAAGACCTCTGTCCTGCAAGAAATCTACAAACCCACTCCTGCCACAGCTAGCCAAGCCAAGCACATCTATGCCTTCCCCAACATGATGGACTAAGCCTCTGAACCATGAGCTGGAATAAACCTTCCTTCCCTTAATTTATTCATGACAGATGTCTGGTCACATCAATGAAAAGCTAACACACATGCTCATGGGGCTGGATCGATAGCTCAGTCTTGCTTGCTGATCCCCAACACCCATGTAATAAGCAGCACATGTCCATAATCCCAGCTCTGGGGACGAGGACACAGGAGGATTCCTGGGGTTTGCTGTCCAGCCTGTCTAGCAGAATCACTGAGCTCCAGGTTCGGTGAGAGACTCTGTCTCAAAAGATAAGGTAGAAAGTGAAAGAAAACAATCAGCATCAACCTCTGGTCCCTCTACACACACACACACGCACGCACGCACGCACGCACACACACGCACGCACACACACACTTATAAACATGTACACACACATATACCACATACATACACAAAAAATTTTAAGTGCATAATGGGCCTTGATTTGACTATGGACTGGGTTCTGGAAAGCAGCATGCCCCAAAGGAAACAGGTCTCTGCCACATGAGTCATAGATGCCTCGGACCTCACTTAGACCTCTGCTGATCCCTACAACAGTACATAAACACCTACCAAATCCTGACTTTTTCCCCCAAAGCTCTCCAGTGAGGTAACTGCCAAGTTAACTTCTGCATTGATTCATGCCTCTAAGCTGGCAAGGATGCTGGAAGGTCAGAGGGGCCCCAGGGAGACATCACTGGTACCACCATTGTGAAAGTGAGCCCTTTCCTGGTGGGAGCATAAGCCACCTTGCAGTAGTCCTCAGTTATGTCCCGGTCCTTGAGGGAAAGCATCCCTGGACCCCAGGGGATGCCTGAGGCCACAGATGGCTCCAAATCCAAATCCTACACATTCCATTTTTTGTCCTGACTATAGATGACAGCTCCATCAATACAGCGACCTTCTTTTACTGCAAACCTTCCCCAGTTCCCTTCAAATGCCTCTACCTGACATATCTGCATTGCACAGTCAGCAACATTGTGCTTTGGGGCCTGAAGCAGTATAGGGTCACTTAAAGACAAGCTCTGTGACAATGCCCAGTGGCAAGCAGGAGGGTAGTGCACACAGCATGGATCCTCTGGGCAGAAGGGTGGCTCAGGTCCCAGGTAAGAGGTCAAGAGATTTCATCATGGTCTCTAAATGCTCAGCATTTCAAACATATGATGTTTATTCCTGGAATTTTCTACTTGCTATTTTGGGCCATAGCT
This sequence comes from Eospalax fontanierii, assembly GCA_035773235.1. Taxonomy (NCBI): domain Eukaryota; kingdom Metazoa; phylum Chordata; class Mammalia; order Rodentia; family Spalacidae; genus Eospalax; species Eospalax fontanierii. The sequence continues at coordinate 87,293,075 of CM069526.1, forward strand.
GACTGTGGATAATTAAGCTGGGGGAGAGGAAACTCAAGGGTGTGTTTCTGCATGTAACATGCATGTAACACTGTCAGAAAAGTCCTCTCCTCCTTTTCTCTGGTAAATTCTGTTTCTAACAAGAAGATGCTTGCTAGATCTAGGAAATTAAAACCCAGGACCTACAGAGGTACTGGGATTTCAGATAAGCAGTAAGCACTTGCTTAGGCTAAAAAGCTCATCCTGCAATATTTAGGACGTACTCATTTGTTGAAATCTTGATTGAACTAGGCATCCTGGGGTGAATAAGCAGTTCTGGACAAGAAAGTCTTTGACTGAGGCTCTATGCCTTTAAAACTTCCCAGCTATTTACAGGGAATCTCCTTTAAACATCAGGCAGCCATATCAAAACCCTGGGACTTGCAAACAGCTGGCTGACAGCAGGGAAATAAACATGCAAGCCATTCTCGCTGGCTGGTCGGAAGCATGAGTAATCGGTTCCACCTGGTCCCGGGCGCCCGCCACCCTCAAGGCTGCCAGACCCACCCCCACATCCAGCCAAAAGGCAGCCCAAGCCGGCAACCAGCCCATCTGCACACAAGCCCTATCCACGGGACCTTGTATTATAGTAGAAAACTTGATCCACACCATGTCCTGGGGATGTACTGACATAACACCGCCCCACTTAGTTCTATGGGCATCTATGGGATCCCTGGTTCCTGACTCCCTGAGGACCTTAGTTTCTCCTTTGTTTATTTTGACTTGGGAGGTAGATCTAGATGACTTGAAACTCACTATGTATCAGGCTGGTCTTGAACTTTCAGTCAATTCTGCCTCTACCTCCTAAGAGTTGGGATGTGTACCGCTGAACCCAGCTCACTCTGGGCTTCTCTTATCCAAAATAAAGAGACCCAAAAGGGGCAGAATTCTTTCTTCCTCGTGTAGCCCCAGGGTCACCTCTTGAATAGCTTGAGGCCCTGAGTTAGGACCTGCCTCTTCTATACATAGTGGACACTATGAGTGTCTTCCCAGTGGGCACTGTGTCTAGACATGACCTAGTCAACCTCAGCATATCAGTTCCTTCAGTGTGTCAGCCTGGAATGGAGACGTGTACATGTGGCTCAGCAGGGTGGCATGGGGGCAGACAGAAGAGGCAAGCTAGGGTCTCAGCCGTACTGCAGTATCAGCCTGCCCATGGACCCTGCAGGGTGAGGGTCCTAGGGCTCATCCCACCACCCCACCAAAGACCAGGAGGAGCTACCCTGCAGCATGCCAGGGCGAGGGGACACTGCCAACTGAGGGCAGCATCTGTGAAGGCACAGGCATGAGCAGCTAGCAGCCAACATCTGCTAGCTGGGGCCTCCAGGTGTAAGGCTACTAGAGCCATGCAGTATGTGTATTTAGCACACACAGAGAGAGAGAGAGAGAGAGAGAGAGAGAGAGAGAGAGAGAGAGAGAATCATAGAGCCACACAAGCAACACATAGACACATAGACCCACACATCCAGCGACACACACAGAATACGCATAGACATGCACACAATGGCACAAACACAGAGGTACATGTACATACAGAATGTGGCGGCTAGCTTTAATTGTCAACTTCCCAAAATCTAGAATCACCTTGGAAGAGAATTTCACAAGACATTGTCTAGATCAGGTTGGGCTGTCAGGTCAGACAGTCTGTGGGAGATTGTCTTGATTATGTTCATTGATGTGGGAAGACCCAGCCCACAGTGGACGGTACCACTTCCTGGGTCTGGACCCTGGACTGTATAAGATGGAGCAAGCAGGCAGAGTGGTAAGCATGCTTGCATTCATTTCTCTCTGCTTTTGGCTGTGGATGTGACCAGCTGCTTCAAGTTCCTGCCTTGACTTCCCTGCAGTGATTAGCTGTAATCCAGAACTGCAAGCTGAATAAACCTTCTCTTCCTTAAAGATGCTTTGAGCAGGATATTTTAACATAGCACCAGAAACAAAATTAGAACACAGAGACACAGGCATACACATACAAACAGGAATATACACACATGGTCACATGGTGACACACATACATAGATACACAAGCATATGCACATAGAGACTATACATATATATACAAACACATGCACAGATACACACACACAAATACACACACACAGAGGCAAAAGCATATACAAAAACTTGGTCCTAAAAATTCCCCAAATCCATGCTTACTGTGCTGATAGATTATTCGGACTCACCCAAGGCCTACAAAGACAAGGCTGAAATCTGTTTTTTTAAAAAAAATCACCCCTAAGGGTTAGAGAGATGGCTCAGCAGTTAAGAGCACTGGCTGCTCTTGTAGGGTACCAGGTTTGGTTCCCAGCACCCATATGGTAGCTAATAACCAACCATAACTCTAATTCTGATCCCCCTCTTCTGATCCCCCATGGACACTGAATGACATGGATGCACTTATATGCACACAGGCAATATACTCAGACACATAAAATAAAATAAAAATAATGAATAAAATATTTTTTAAAATCACCCCTGCATACCAATACTCACTGATGCATTATTCTCAACAGTGCAAGCAGTCCATGGGCAATCAACAAAGGAAGAGACACAGAAAACACACCCATCCAGACAATGGATGCCAAGCCTCTGGAGGGACGTTCTGGCACAGGCCACTTGATGATGATCTGTGAGGATGTGATGTCCAGTGATGAATTAGACACAAGAGGACACTCCATGAAGGGTCCACTTATACCAGCTATGCAGAACAATGAGGTGCAGGCAAAAAGCAGAATGGTAGGTGCCCAGGAGAGAGGCTAGGAGTTAAAGGCCCAGAGTTTCTGTTCAGGATTAAAGAGTTCTGGAAACAGACTATGGTAACTGAGCTACAACTCAAAAATGATATATTTTATGTATATTTTATCAAAATAAAAAATTACGCACAAGCCACAAGCCAAGAGTAATCAAGCTACAGAGAGAAAAGAGAGGAGCCCACTAAGGACCTGCAGGAAACGAGGGCTGCTCCTGTGACCTTCCTTTAGTAGTAAGCTTCTGGACAGTCAATGCCAAAAGGGAAATTAGAGGGTGACCTGGCATTCCTTATCTGATAAAGGAAGTCATCTAGTTCACTGGGAAAATAAACTTGATCTTAACACAAGTTATCAGCCAAGAGCTTAGCTGTTGGTCAGGTTCATATTAATATCACTTCCTCAGAACCAACACAGTACCAAACTCGGGTTTTGAGTTACCAGGGATGTTCATTTAACTATAATCTACCAACGAGGAAACTGAGGCCTAGATGGGGTAAATGATCTGTCCAAGGTCCAGTAATCAGAAAGGGTGGCATAGGGATGTGAAACCAGGTCTGAATGGCAAGAGAACAGCCTGAGTCCTTCAAAGAAAGCACCTGCCCCCTGCCAGCCCTGTGCCAGGCACCAGGATGGGCACCAAACAAGGTCAACAGGAACAGGCAGGCTCTCATCCCAGCACTTGGGAAGCCATGGCATGAGATCATGAGTTTAAGGTCAGTCTGGGTTATAGAGTGTCTGGGTCTCTCCAAACAACCAAACAAACAAAGAAAAAAACATAGAAAGAAATAGAGCGTGTGTATGAGCCAGAGACCTACCCTCATGGAACCAACCTTTAGTATAGGAAAAGACAAGGAAGAAATCAATAAGACAATCTGGTCCTTGTGACAGGGGACTGGACACACCCTTGGAAAAAGAGGTCAGAGCAGGCAAGGAAATAACATTTTAGCTGAGACAAATGAAGAGACATCCAAAGGTCTAGGAGTCACCCCAAGCGGAGGAACAGCCTGTGCAAAGGCCCCCCCCAGCGGGGGGCGGACAAGAGGACTGGTGGGTCAGGAAACAAGAGCACAGCAGGGGAGAAGTGGAGAGGAAGGAGGTCTGTTTGGCCGTGAATGTTGTTCTGGTGTGCAGCCACTGGGAAGTCAAGAAGAAACTGTGCACTTCCCTTTTCAGGGGTCTGAGGAAGATCTAGCCTAGAAAGCATAAAGCCTGGAAAGACACAGACAGCAAGGAAGCGTGTCCAACTGCCAGCCCCGCATGCTGCATTGGAGGGTGGGGAGTGCTGTGAATGTGGTCCAACATATTTGTACATGACGATGTAACATCTCAGTGTCAAAAGCTGGACAGCCCTAGTTGGAGAATAAGCCACAGGAGGCAGAACCAGCCAAGCCTCGCAGACACCAGGTCCCCCGAGAGCGGAGTAAGAGCTAAGGGGTGTCCCCAGGACAGCCGTGTCCTCTCCATTCACGAAGGTGGTGGCACCAGGGATTTGCTCCGCTCCTCTCTCGACCCTGCCTTTGAAGTGCATTTTGTACATGTGTTTTTCCACAATAAGAGATGTTCTAGAAAAGAAGAAAGAACTAAATGAAGTGGTTCAGAAAGAGACAGCAAAAGAAACCGCACTGGCAGGTGGTCAGGAAGGAAGGGACCTGAAGCCACCAACAGATGATTGTCAGTCCTCGAGTCTGGCTTCTGTCTGAAGCTCTATTCCCTTTATTTCCTGTGGCCCAAAGTCAGAACACTGGATGGCATGACTGGCCCCGAGCCAAGGCTGGCCACGCAGGTAAGGGCTTGGCAGGGGCTCAGGAAGGGGTCTGTGGAACTCTGTGGCACAGAACTTTGGCAAGGGCCAGGCCAGGAAGTGTAGGCAAGGCTGAAGACAGAGGTGAAAGGAGCTACGATGGCCCCACTCCTCTGCCAGGAGGAGAAGGAGGGCAATACTAGGTCTACAGCAAGCCATGAATTCAAATCAGTGACCCAGAATCAGGCATGGTAGCACATGGCACAGTGGCATGTGCCCACAGTCCAAGCTACTTGAGAGGCTGATGCAGGAGGGCTGCTGTAACCCAAGAGTTTGGACCAGCCTGGGTTACATAGCAATACATTAAGTCTTTAAACACAAACAAAATACCTGGATGAGCCAGCTTGACCCCATGTGGGATTTACGGGGCAGGGAGCCACAGATTCTCACTTGCTCACCAGCCACCCAGCTTTCTTTCCATGGGGTGAGTTCATGAGAATGCTAGAAAAACAATCCTTCAATGGAACAGCCAGGCTTTTGACCCTCCCTTCCTGCTCCTACCTAAGAAAGAAAAGAATAAAATGCTGCCAAGTGTCCAGTGAGGGTTGACCCTAGGTTTATACCTACAACCACTAATCTCATGACCAGTGTGGGCAGGTGAAAAATTATACAGCGTAACATCCAGCGCTTCTAATCAGCCTCTGAGAAAAGAAAATGTTGCTTTTGGCTTGAGAGAGCATCATCTTTTCTTTCCCCACAGTTACTAGCCTACAAGGAGGAAGCAGTCACAGGCCTGAGCCGTGAGGAAAGCCTGCCTCGGCCAAGACTGAGCTCAACGCTCCTGCCTGGCTCTCTACTGGGCCCACAGCTGTGCACCCTTGATTTCCTGCCCTTTGGAATGCCAAGGCACCCACCCTGCAGCCAGCCTGAGGTCCTGCCTGCCAGAGTATCTCCACTCATCCCCTCCAAGCCAGCTCAGATCCCCATTTGGCCCCTAGGAGGCTCTGAGTCAAGCTGACAGTCCTACCTCTGCCAACGCTGAATCTCCGAATCTCCGTGGGGGCGCATAAAGTCTTTCTAGCACACCCCCTGTTTCAAACACCTGGGTCTACTCCACTCCCACATGTGGACTACTACCTTACAGTGGTGCTCAGGGGTAGACATTAGGCCAGACAGAGCCTTCAAGAACCAGCCAGGGGGCACAGCAGAGAACAGCCTCGCTCACACACTGTATGAGGCATGAGGTAACTCAGCTTCAAGGGTCCCCAAAGTCGTCCAGTCCCCAGGGGAGACTGCAGAAGCTGGAGCCAACTGAGCTCAAAAGAAAAAAGAGCAACAGGAGCACTCTGACAGCTGCTGGGCGTGAAAAAGCTGACTGAAAAGCCAAACCTTGCAATGAGCTAAGCAGAAACTAACTTGGCCTGGGTTTTCTGTCACTGGCACCCAAGTCTTAAGAAGCATATGGGCACATTCTATGGAGACGAGGGCCTCCGGGACTCCCTGGCACTCATGCCTGGCCCCCTGGCTGCAATAAAAAATCCCAAGCATCACTTTCCAAGTCAAGCCTTTCACCATCTCTCCCAACCTACCACCTTCTGATGGCCCTCCAAACACCCAATTATGGCAAAACTAGAAGACTCTCCTGGTTCCCAAGGGCTCTTGGCTCCTGTCATTACTCCAAACTGGAATGCCTTTCCTCTAAAACTGCACCTCCTGATCCCATCCTCTGCTTAAGGCCAAGCCCAAGGTGGGAAAGTAGATGAATGGGAAAGTAGGTAGACAGGTGGGTGAGTGAATGAATGCATGAATGAATGAGCAATTGAATGGGAAGATGAGTGGATGGGTAAATGGGCAGACACGTAGAAGGGCCAGTGGGTAGGTGGACAGGTAGATGAGTGAGTACATGGTTAGATGAATGGATGAGAAGGGGAAAGATCAGCATGTCAGTGGACGGGTGAGTGGTCAGGAGGAGGATAGATAGATGAAAGAGTGGGTTAGGAAATTATACATGAACTTATGAAGACATGCATGAGTAGCAAGTTGCTGGAGGACAGATCATGGAGAACTGGGTGAGTTGTGGTGAGTAGAGAACAAATGGACAAGAAGGTAAATTGATGGACAAGACGATCGATGGATGCATGCATGCATAATCTGATGGGTAGCAGGTGGGTGAGGAGATGGAGGATGAAGGATAAAGGTGAGGTAGGTGAGGAGATGGAGGACGATGGTGGAGGTGGGTGAGGAGATGGAGGACGATGGTGGATGTGGGTGAGGAGATGGAGGACGATGGTGGAGGTGGGTGCACCATCATGGGGTGATGGAGAGCGGCTATATGAACGGGGATGCAGAGCCAGGCTGACCACAGATGACACAGAACAGAGGAAGTCCTGAGTCAGAGCTCTTCATTTCCCCAGTACAGGTCAGACCAAGGGCCCAGGCTCTGCCACTGGCCAGCACCTCAGACAGCTCCCTGCCCTGGGGACCAGCACCAGAATCTCAGACACCGCAGGTAGAAAGGCCCCATTCAGATCCAGATCCCAGCAGAGCTACCTCCTGGCTAGAGCCACAGGTAAGCAGCTGGGGCTCCCCGAGCCTCAATTTCCCCTCCTGTTGCATAAGAACATCAGCTGTCCTCACAAGGGACTGAGAATTAAAAACCTCAACAGACACCGACACAAGACAGTACAGGCAGGGCCCCTCAAAATTTCCATCCTATTAAGAGAGTGTTTTAGAACTTGCTCCAGGCCTAGAAAAAGGAATGTGCCTCCATCTCCCACTCAAAAACGAGGAAAATCCTGAAACCCAAAGCAGACATGGACAGTCCAAGAGAAGAACCCGCTCCCTACTCCTAGCTATGGCATTAGAACGCAGAACCTCCACACGGTGCCAAGGAGGGCTGGAAGCCAGCAAGAAGCTGAAAGAAAACTCGACACAAGCATCTCTAGATGCTAAAAAAGAGCAGTAAAACCCAACACTGTGGAATCTAAGCCTCTGAGAAGAACTCTTCATCTCTTCCTAGAAAATAAAGTGGCCTTTGGCCTAGGGGACTTTATGCCCCCAGAAGGAGCCACATGGGCAAGACTGCAGGTGGCATGGCAGGCCGGTGACTTGGATCCAGAGCTTCTCATAGGCCTCTGAGAAGCAGTAGATCCAGAGGCCTCTTCCACCCACAAAGAGCAGGTCCAGCAAGAACCCACTGTTGGACAAGCTACCCACATTCGCCTGTTGCAGAGGAAGGGTCAGGTTCTCACCCACGTGGGCGCCACCAGACAACTCTGTGCTTTCATCTTTCCTTCTTTCTCAAGAGGTCTTTCTGGGGAGGCCTGAAGACCCAGAGTTTCTTTTCCAAGAGCCACGAATGTGTAAGTAGCCACACCCGCACTGGACTGTCCTCACATGCCGTTCCCACTTCTTCCTGAGTGGGAGCTCTGGCTGCAGGGCTCAGCCAATGCCCTCTTCCCTCTGCCTCCTGGGTCCTTCAACACATGGCTCTCTGTGCCCAACTCTCTCAGCTGCCACCACAGCTGGAAGAAGTCATCAGCTGACTGACCTCTGTGCGACTCCCAGGGGCCTTTGTCATATGACGATTTATCGGCACAGGCCTGAAATTCAGGTATTTCTCAGAACTGCCAAAAAAGCAAATAGTGTATGGAAACCAGCAGGATCTGGTCCCAGCTATGGGAGGACCACCAGGCTAGGAGTCTGGGAAGTTCCTCACACAGCAGCTGCCCCTGCCGAAGCAAAGAGACAAGGGAGCAGCAAGCTAGAAACTCCTGGAGATGGGCCCGAAACCAGACACAACGCTCCCCTAGGCTGCTGGGTAGCTTGGGGCAGGTGTTCTGGCTGCCAACAATGATGTCACCTGCAGAAGAGCCCAGTCACTGGAGCTTTTTCACAGCCCTAGGAGGACTGGGAGAAACTGAGAGATGAAGGGACCTGTGCAGCACAGGAACATCACCCGAGGAACCCAGTGAACACCCCTACCAGGGACCAGGGACATCACCTGAAGAACCCAGTGACCCCCAGGGATGCATGCTGGAGAGCCCAGGGACTTCCAATGCCAGGAGTCAGAGACACCTCGAGAAACCCGGTGATTTCCACTGCTGAGGACCAGGGTTGCTGCCTGAGGAACCCAGTCACACACACACACATACACACACACACACACACACACACACACACACACACACACACTGCAGAGGACTAGAGACTCCACCTGGGGAACCCAGTGACAAGCAGAATCTTCAGAATATTCGTGCATGTGTGTATGTGCGTGAGAGAGACAGACAGACAGAGACAGGGAGAAAACCTGTGTGCAGTACTGTGTGTAGGAATATGTGTTGGAATGTGAGTATATTGGTATATTGCCTATGTAATGCTGTTTGTGTGAATCTGTGTGTGTACCCGTATGTGAGTGCCTATGGGTGTGTGGGTGTATGAAAGTATGTGTCTATGGGGGTGACTATGGGTGTGTATTCCTGTGTGCTTTCTTGTGTGCATGTCAGAGGCTGAGAAGCACATGGCAAGGTTGTCCACAGGCATTACTATCAGGGACCATCCTCCCTAATGCCTGGATCCTGGAGTCTCAGCAGGCCCTCCCCTTCAGGTATTTCCCCTCCTACACACCCACAGCACCCTCTCCCTCCACTTCCTTGGCTTACCCCTTTCTACCTGGGGTCAGTTCTCAGGATACAGGTCAGTCAGCCTCAGAGGAGACAGCAGAACGGGTTCAGTGGCCCCAAGGACTCCCTACTGCAATTTTCTTATGTGTTTTCAGTTTAAGAAGATTGTAAGCATAAAATTCTTTGGACCTCCTGAAAGTTCCCTTGGGTCAAAGTCAGGACTGAGCATTCAGGATGTAGAGCACAGGCAAGGGAAGTTAGACTCCAGGGGACACCAAAGTCTGCTGAGCCTGACCACAGCCTGACAATGACACCTTAGCCACGGAGTCAAAGATGACAGGACGACAGCCACCGTGCTCAAAGCCTAGCTAATACAGTTACTCAGCACTGTCCACCCACCCAGCACACAGGGGTGGAAGGCTTCCTTCCCTCTCTGCTAGGGACACATTTGTGGTCCTTCATCCTATAGTTGAGGCCCAGGCAAGTGGTGAGCGTTCTCCACACATGCCACACATTGCTGGGCCCTCGCCACATTTCAGGACTTCTTTCCACAGATGCAGGCTATTCCTAGGCACCAAAGATCAGCAGAGCCAGGAGGGCTGTCCCCACATCAGAGATGAGCCAACTGAGGTCCAACACGATGAGAGACCTAAAGGACCAAGTTTGCCTCAGGCAACGGCCTCCCCTGGATACAGCACATGGTATTCAGTGCCCACTCTTCTGCCTAGCTGCTGAGACTTCTGCCATCCCCCTGGCCCAAGCCTAGTGCGGGCACTATTTCCTTATCAGCTGGAAGACGTGGGTGGGGACACTGGCCAAGGACAATGCAACCAGACTCCCCACCCTGCGGAAGGAAACGACATTCCCCCAGACCTGAACTTTCTCCGCAATAATCCACACACATGCAGACAGAGGCATTTCTGTCACGTTTCCAGATTACAGTAACTAGGAGGACAATGGCTCTAAATGACGCACAGTTTGACCCACAAGGTGCCCTGGGAAAGGACATGCCTGAATGTGGCCAGCACCACCCTCCACTGAGGACCTAGAGGTGGACAGAGCTGGCTCCCAACCCATTCTTCCTCCTCTCGGACCTTGATTTCCCTGCCCTGAGACCTCGTAGGACTGGCTTTGTCCCTCCTGTTCTCAAAGTATTCTGAGGCGCCTGTCACTGGCCCTTAGGCCAAAATTGGGGGGTCCTCTATTATCAGTTCTAGCTGCCTCTTGTCACTAGTCCACTCATCATGAAAAGGTAGACTAGGCTGGAGAGATGGCTTGGCACTTAAGAGATCTGGGTACTCTTACAGAGGACCTGGGTTCCACTCCCAGCACCCACATTGTGGCTAACAACCATCCATAACTCCAGTTCCAGGGGATAAAATGCCCTCTTCTGACCTCTGCAGGCATTGCATGACACAGGTGCACTTACACACATGCAGGCAAAACACTCATACACATAAAATAAAAATAAAGTACATAAATAAATAAGCCCAACATTCTCAGGGCCCCAAGCCTCCCTCGCTCTGCCTTCCCAACACAGTGGCTATGCCACCTATCCAGGAAGTTCTCTGGCCACCTGAGGCTCAGCTGGATGCAGGTACCTCCTAGCTCAGCTTCCACTGCCTCTGAGTGCTGGCTGTGCCCCTGAACTGTGCATGCAGCACCCCTGGACCTTCAAGTCATCTGTGAAGGCATCTCGCATCCCTCCCCTCCGTGCACCTGTGCCGGGAACGAAGCTCAGGGAACTGCTAACCCATGAGTCCCAACTCTAGCAAGCCCCTCCCTGAACACCCTCACAAAATGCTCATCTCAGTTTCTAACCCTCAACTGGTATCCTGAGCTCCAGCCATAGACCCTCCAGGCCCCTTGACTCCTGAAGCATGCAGGTCATCCCCCAGGTTCTGACTCCTGAAGCATGCAGGTCATCCCCAGGTTCTGGCCTATCAGGAGGGTACAGATTACAGAGGAGTTTTCAGTCAGGAAGCCAGACCACAACCTGAACAACTCGAGGGTTCTCATCTGCCGGCCTACCACTGGGGGACCCCTGGCCACTCCCCATCCTCCTCTTCTGTTCCCTCCACCTCTGATCCAGCGAGACTCCTAGCAGCCCCACCTCAAACCCAGAGCCTAATCTCATGTCACTTCCAACACTACAATCACCCCGGACCCAGTTTCAGCTGCCATCGACGGTTACGGAGAGAGTAAGGGAACAAACCAGATGCCACCTCCAGCCCGCTTTCCCAGCAGCAGCCGGGGGAAAGTGCCATCTCAACTGGATCTCACCCCACTCCATCAGAATGCCTGTCTGGTGACCAGCCTGCCCACCTCCATTGCTATCCTCCTGGTTGATCCTGGTCATCTGACAGGCTCTTTGTCTGAATGCCCCTTCCCACCAGCAATGCTAGATTGAGGGCTCTAAGTTCACCAAAAGCAGTCCCACTTCATCCGTCCCTTTGCGCACATGGCCCAGCACAGGCCATGACAGTGTGCACCTTTTGCTTTCTGTCTGTCTCTCTCCAGGATCACGTTTGGAAAACGTCGTCTGGCTCACCACATCCTCAGCACTCAGAAGCGTCCCATACTCAGTGGGTGTTCAGTGAACACCTGCAGAACGAAGGTGTGCGTTCCCATCTTCTCTTCCCAACAGCACTGAGAGATGAAGGACCAAGATGCCCACTTTACAGATAGGGAAACTGAGGCTCAGATGCTGAATGAGTCATGGCCCTGAAGGAGCACACTGTGTGAGCAGCAGAGTTATGAATCTCAAGGGAGGTCAAACAGGGAACTCACTTGCATCAGCTTCTCCCCAGGCAAAAGCCGGGTCTGCATCAGCGCCCTCTGGGCAAGGCCCATGGCTGAACTCACGTGTACCTGACAAAACGAGGACACACGATCCCAACTGTACACCAAACTCCAGAGAGCCGTGGTGAATCGCCAGGAACACACACCCCAGGAAAGGAGACAAGTGGAAAGGAGGAGGTAGAAGAGGAAGGGCTTCCTTCTGTCCACTAGCCAGACTTTGCAAAGTGTGTTTGACACCATATTATTTAATTGTCATGGAAACTTTCACAGGCTGCCAGGGAGAAGTCAGTCTGTTCAACAAGGTCATGAACGCAAGATGTGCATACCACCTAACACTCACAAGTGGTACTGGGGACAGGTGCCCAGGGCCTCATGTAATGTTCTGAGCCTGCAACAGTGACAAGGCTCAAAACCCCAATTACTACAGGGTACAGAATGAAAAGACTCGCCTGCCTTTGCACCCTGTGCTTTCCCAGGTGAGCATAGCTCACATCTTTCTTCTGGAGTTAGTGGCTGAACACACAGGCATGTGTGAATGTGTATTCTGATTATACAAACAGCATGTTTTACACAAGCAGCAGATCTTTGTTTTTGTCTTCCAGAAGATCATCCAGATCTTTCCACATAGTCTGTCCACTAGTTTTTACAGCTGCATAATATTCCACAGAAGGCTATACCGATCTCTAGTTAGTAATCACAGGAAGTATCCCTCGTCAGGCCTGACTCCTCACCTGCCTGTATTTCCTCAGGATGAGGCCCACCCAGGCCCTAGACCTGCCTCTAATTGATGACTCAGCAACAGTGTGGCTTCCCTCTGTAGATGCACAAAACCTCTGTATCTGAGAACCAGCCAGGGTATCTTTACAGGGAACTGCATCTTATGGTTCTCTGGTTCAAAACTTCCAGGAACTTGCCAGGGATGGTGGCACTCACCTTTAATCTCAGCACTAGGACGGCAGAGACAGGCAGATCTCTGTGAGTTCAAGACCAGCCTGGTCTACGCAGCAAGCTTCAAACCAACCAGGGCTACAAAGTGAAACTCTGTCTCAAAAAAAGGGGGATGAGAGGGGACTGGAAAGACAGCTCATCAGTAACCAGTCACTGGTTACTCCTGCAGGGGATCAGGGCACAGTTCCCAGAACCGACATGGTGGCTAACAGCTGTCTGCAACTTCAGTTCCAGAGGATCCAGTGCCCTCTGCTGACCTCTGAAGGCACTGCATGCATGTGGTTCACTTACATACATGTAGGCAACACACTCATATACATAAAATAAATAAAATATATAAATGCCTCAACAAAAAAACCCCAAACTTGCAGGAACTTTTGAACTCCCTGCTGCATATCTCCCCACACCTCCCGTTCCACTGCCCCTTCCTACCCAGCTCTACGCTATCCCTTTGTCCCTCAAACAGCAAGGAAGACCCCACCCTAGGCCCTGTACACTAGCTGCTCCCTGTTGACAGCCCAGCTCAGCTCAAAAATCCCTCCTCAAAGAGACCCTCCACAAGCCTAGTCTACACAGTAAGTTTGGGCCAGCTCGGTCAACACAGAGAGCTCTAAGCCAGAGGGCTACATAGCAAGATTCTGTTTCAAAACAAATAGAACAACAATTCACACACACACACGAAGAACCTCCAAACCCACCTGGGAATGTGCCTGACTGGCTCTCACTCCTCCACAGCCCGAGTACCTGTCTGAATCTCCCACCTCATCCCTCCAGATAGATCAGCTGCACAAGAACAGTGTCTGCTGTGTCCCCCATTAGCTCCCAACCTGAACTTGACCTGGACAAGAACCTCTATGCATCCAAAGTGCTGAACAGCTGTCCCCATCTCCACTTCCTCATTGCAGGCTCACAAGCACTGGAAAGGATCAGAAGCGCCCACAGGAGAGCAGAGGTGGAGGCCATGAGAGGAAGAGCCCAGCCCCGGGACTTGCACCACTTCTCCAGCAGGAGAGGAAATGAATGGCCACAGCTGCCTTCTCCAGGAGGCACGAGGGAGAGTCCCACGAGCGGTGGACAGGCAGCCACATGTCACAGGTGTGCTTAGCATACCTTAGCAAACATCTCCATCAGCCACATGCAGACAGGGGCCCACAGAACAGCACAGCGGCTGTTACACCCTGCACCGCCTGGGCAGCAGCTGCCTGCACGAACGAAAGCCTGGCTTTTGTGGTGCCCTGTGAAGTATCACATTTGCTGAAGTCAGCTGGAGGTTAAAAAAAAAATGCCCACAGCCTAGCCTCTAATTTTACAGTGCCAGCAGGTGTCCAGGAGGACATACCTGGGTGGTGTCCTGGATTCATCCACGCTAGGTAGTCCCCACCTGGTGGCCACAGAGGTCATAATGAAGCTGACCATCACAATCATCAGGCGCCCCGAGGAAGGATCCTAAAGGCCATGTAGGCCAACCTCTGAGCAGTGTTCTTTCTGGTCCTGAGTTCAGCTCCACTGAGACCCCACAGAAGAGTTTCCCTGACCTAGTCATTCCAGAAGTACTTACTGAGCACCTACTGTGTGTCAGCTGTAAATGAAAGTGGAAAAATGGGTCACTGCCACCAAGTCCTCCCTCTCTCAGAGTTCAACGGGGAAGGGTGAAAAGCTCTGCTCCAAGGTCTGAAATCCCCACTCCCCCTTGCTTGCTGGAGACCCTTTCTCAGCCTCCTTTTTCCACGTGTCAATCAAGGGAATGAGTGTGACCTCACAGAGAGGTCAACTGGAAGGATATGGGAAAAAAAGTGACGAGGGAGGCCTAACTCAGGTCTACCATGAGCTCCCGCCTTCCTCCGTGGGGAACCCAGGCCACTCTCCCTTATCCCAGCACAAAATGTCTGCCCTCATCACAAGCCCTGGACACCTACATCTCTGTAGTGATTAAGGTCCTGGACAGCAGACGGCTCACCCATGGTTTCCCCGGCACAGTGGGGGTCAAGTCTGGGCCCATTTTTGAAGTGGCAATTCATTCAAAAAGCCATTGCCACAAAGGCCTCAGAAGGCCAGGCAGGAGTAAGATGGCCCAGTGGGGACTGTGGCCAAAGGCACTCCCAGCTCATCCCTGACAGTGGTGCCCAAGCGGCATGGTTTGATTCTGCCACAAGCGTATGAGAAACCCTAGCCATCAGAACTTGTGATTTTTCAAGAGAAGACGGAAATCCGGACTTTCATGTGAAAGCTGCCAGTTTGTAAATGCTGGCAGCTAATTAAATTTTTTAAAATAATAATAGCATATTGGGAGCCAAGTAAAATATACAGGGCCAGTCACAGCCGGAGTTAGCAGCTCTGCGCCTCCAGACCCAGATGCTTTCTTCACAGCACAGAGGGGTGGGAGGGAAGTCAAGGGGCACCCCACCCTTGGCAACAGCTCCCATCCTGCCTTTCCTCCTGGGGGCACTGCACCTCCAACTGGCACCTAGGGGATATATGGCCCAGGGCTCCAGTCATGCAATCACAAACACTCATCTGCTCCATGCCAAACCCGGGAGTTCCCTGATGCTACCAAAGTCATCTGGGTTCCCCTGGGTCAGCACACTCTGAGCAAGAAGCACCCACACCACACACTGCCCTCCCTCCTTCTGGACTGTCACAGGACACCTACTGGCTCAGACTAGCTTCTGACTAGCCCCAGTCCCCTTCACAAAGCTGATGGGCAAGATTTCAGGACAGCAGAGGATGGAGAAATGACACCTCTGCTCAGACAACTGTGGGAGGGAAGGAATGGGTAGAGGGAAGAATCAAGGGGTAGTGAGGAATCAAGCCCACCCCTGAAGGCCGAGCCCCTCCTGGGCGCCCCACAGCCACCCAGGCCATAGCAAGAGTGTCTGAGCCAAGAGCAACACCAGCAGACCCCTCCCTAACACCAAGGCTGCAGAGGACTGCATCTACCCCACCCCAGAGGTGCTGGGGACCATGAAACTGTCTGTGCACCTGAGTGTGGGGCCATCGGTGTTTTCAGGTCTATGACAGACACAGGCCTGTGTGGGAGACTTGTGGCATTTGGGATGGAGATAAACATGATATACACCCATGTGAGGCCACCCTTCCCATGCCTGTTGGAAGATGCTGTTTAACAGCATCACTCTGCATGCCTGAGGGATGGCTGTGTGCAAGGCTGGTGTGTATGAAGCACGTGTGTGCAGAGACGTGCAAGAGGTGAGTACATCCAGCCCCCGGGTGAGAGATTCTGAACAGGGTGGCTCGGCAGCTCTGCAGAGCGTGCAAGAACTTCTGGCCTGAGTGTGTATGTGCGGTGTGCGTGCGTGTGTGTGCGTGTATGAATGGGGGGGAGAGTGTGTGACTGGGAGTGGGGTGGCGGCAGAGCTGGTGCCAGAGGTTGGAGTCTTCAGTGCTCTGAAGGGTGGTGATGCTGGGGAACCCTGAAAGACAAGGGTAGAGGGTGGAGGACCAGAGGGACCCGGCCTAGGCGTCAGGAGGGCCGGTCCCCGCAGGCCTCAGTGCCCGCATCTGTGCAATGGGGCCCCGCCCGCCGCCCACAGCTGCGCCCGGGAGAACAAGAGTCCGCGCCGCGATGCCGATGCCGGGCAGCGCGGGGCGTCCAAGCTCCTCCAAGCCGTAGGGGCCAGCGCCCGAGCCCAAGCGGAGGGGCGGCCCTGGGGCGCGGAGCAGGGGACCCGGGGCCCTGCACTCACCGCGGGGCTCGGCGCTGCGGTCTGTCCTTGAAGCCCACCGTCGCGCGTCGAGAGCCCGGGAGTCCGGCTGCGCGGGCGCGGGGCGGGGCGGGGCGGGACGAGCCCGGCCAGCCCTCCAAGGACCCCGCCTCCGAGGACCCGCCCCCTCCACGCCCCGCCTCTGGGCGGGGTCTCGGCTCCAACTCGGACGTCTCCGCCAAGCCCCAACCAAGTCCGCCTGGTGTAGTGCCTGCAGCCGGCGGAGCCAAGCTCCCCGCCCCGCATCCCCTCTCTGCACCCCGTTTCCCAGTCTAGCTACTCGGGTGCTGCTGCGGATCTGGCTGGGAGCGGGGGTGCCAGCCTGAGCCTCAGCTTCCCCACTGTGACTGCCAGAGGAGCCCGGGTACAAAACTGCCAATAGGCAGGCCTGCAGAGACCAGGCGCAGGTGCACCCCGACACTCCCACCCTGCCTGTCTGAGGGCCCCCATAGCGCTCCACACTCTAGGTAGGCCTATCTCTTTTTTCAGTCCAGTTCTGTGTGATGTGGTTTAACCAAAGCCCTTGACCTCTCTGGCCCAACCTTTTCTCTTGCTTGGTTAACACGCCTGTTGGTGAGGTGTACTGGCCACAGCACAGACATGAGAGAGCGAATGCTCTGTAAGCTACAAACCCCACACATCTCATTACCAGGTCTCTGACTGCCCACTCACCAACTGAGGACAGCATCCCAGTGTCTGGTTCCCACTACCCATGGTCAGCAGGCCCAGAGCCTGTTCATACTGTGAAGGCAGTAGGCAGGTGGCAGGTGGCAGTCTCCCAGGTCCAGGACTCTGGCCCAGGAGCCCTCCGTTCAGTTCCTCGCCAGCACTGACTTACCTTGGCAGAGAAAGCTCTGCCAGGCTCAGCACTGTCCCCTCACCTCATCTATGTGGCTGTTTCTGCTGCACCTTGGTCCTCTGTCACTATGATTCAACTGCTACTCTCAAGCGTCTCATTCAGAGGCTCCTGCACCCCACGTACACACCTCATTTCTCTTCCCCAACCTGTCTCTCCTCCTATGTCTCTCTCTTCATCTCCATCTCTGAATGTCACATCTTCTCTCTGTGTTTCTCCATGTCTCCATCTCTGTTTGAACTTCCACTGTGTCTTCACTCTACTCAGATTATCCCCCCAACTCTGTCTTTTGGTCTCTGTGCCTCTTTTGGTCATGGGCCTCATTATTTGGGATCCAGAATTCCAAACCATCTCCTTTGCCTTACCCCGCATGCTAGCAGCAGCTGTGGCCAAAGAGTACAGTCCCATACTCACCTCAAAGGCCCTGCAGCCAACCAGGCCCAACACTGTCCCCTCACCTCTGTCTACATGGCTGTCTCCTGCATTGATTGAATCAGCAGAGTGAGACAGCCAAAAAGCACAGAGAAGGGAAACTACCTGCCCAAGGTCACACAACCAAAGCCAGAAGACGCCAGAATCTCACAGAGGAGCCAGGATGAGATGTGGAAGCCAAAGCTGGATGGCGAGGTCCAGCCCAGCCTGCTTCAGCTTTCTGTCCAAACCTGACGAGGCCTCACTCACTCCCCGGGCCCTTTCCACATTAGGGCGTATTCTCCCTTGGGTCCTGTGCATGTGCTATTCCCTCTACCTGAAAACCTTTCTACCCAGGAGCTCAGGGCTGGCTCATCCTTGCTTTGAGATATAGCCAAAATGTTTCCACACCAGAGAAGCCCCCTAGGAGGCCCCAGCACAGCCACTCTGTCCTGATACTTGGCTGTATTCTCTCTGAGTACTTGTCACAGGCTACTTTTTAAAGATTCATTGATAAATGACTATTGGTAGAGTAATTTGGCAGCTAAGAATTCTACCACATGGCAGCTGCGTGACCTTGAACCTGTCACTTCCCTCCCTTGACTTTGACTTATTTCAGCTGTAAAATATGCCTAGGGACATCAAGGCCTAGTTCAAGAGTTGAACTGAAATCCCAGAGTCCCAGGGGAGTGTGCTCCTTAAATAGCCCATGAGAATAAACATGGAGGATTTAATCCTTCCTTCTTCCAAGGGCCAAAAGGCCCCAGCACAGGCTGGTTACCCACCATAGGTCCTAGGTCCCGAGAGGAAAGCCAAGGAGCTAGATTCAAACTCAGACTGCAGACAAGGAGCCCCCCGGTCTGGCTGCCTTTCCACCAGATAAAGCAGAGGCCCTTCCCCACCTCCGTCATTTGAGCCAGAGATGTGGCCAGCCTCAAGTGCTGCAAGGACTCTTATCACAGGCAGCGAGCATCACCCACCAGGAATTTGGAGCCAGGGCCTGGCTGGCACACAGTTGGAGGAAGTTACAGGCTGATAAGGCTGAGACAGAGTGTCACAGGGGCAGCGGTGTTACTCAGATCTGTGATGAGCTCACAGACTCCCTGGGCACCAAGGCGCCAGACCCAGTGAGTGTGGGGTTACCTGTGCCACCTGGCCAGCTGGAGTGGGAAGAGGAATCTCATTGGTCTTTGGTGGGGTTGCGTCCACACTGAGTGGCCTCAGGCAGACCACCACCCTCTCTAAGCCTCACATGGAGGAAACAGTAACTGTAACTCCAGGAGATGCCACTTGAAGGCTTCGGAGGGTGGACTCTGGAGCTAGATGGCCTTTCCTAAAAGTCCTCTCTGAGTGGCCTTCGGCTTTTCTCTCTGGCCTCAGTATCCCCATGTGAGGATTGTGTAGAAGATACTCAGCCACTAGTGACTAGACATGCTAAGCCCACAGCTTCATTTTTGTTGTTACTAGATTCTGCCAGAGAAAGGGTGTGATGACTGGTGTCTCTGGTAATCAAATTTGGAGAGAAAAAAATCAACAACAGGGGCCTAAATTACTGATGTCCTGCCTCAGGCAGTGTAGTCCTGGGATTTCCATCAGAAGCTGTGCATAGCTCCTGCTGTCTTATCACCAGATCCCAGGCCTCTCCTTCAACACTGCAGCTTCAGAGAGGGAATATCCATCAGCCGGGTCCCCAACTGCAGGGCAGCAGAGGAAAATGATGTCAGGATCACCAGGACTCTTCTAGGGGATCTGCTGTCTTCCTGCTCCAGGAAAGGCTCTGTTGAGGCCTAGGTATGTTTTGAGCATCACCAAGGCTCCTGGTTGTGGGGAGTGGAGTCTAGAGGGTGATGACGTTGAGGTGGTAGCATCTTCAGGAAGCAGGGCCGGAGTGTGCTTAGGTCATGGGGGTTCTACCCTCAGATAAAGTTAATGTGTTTATCTCACGCCTGTTCAGTGAGTTGTTATAAGAGAGAGCCTGCTTGGCCCCCAACCCCCTCTGACTGACTTCCCGGCTCGACATGTGATCTGTCTCCACCGTCGAGTGATGTGGTATCTCAAATCTCTCAGACTCTGAGCTAAATAAGACACTTTTCTTGATAAAGCACCAGCATTATGGATCTTGTGGAGCAGCAGAAATTGAACATAGATGGTATTCAAAGACGATGGGCAGTAACTTTCAGAGGCTGGCCCACCCGCCCCAGGTAGCAGGAGGCCCCACACAGCATAATGTCAGCCCCGAACTAGAATCCTTGGGGAAACTTTATTTATTTGTTTATTTGAAATACCAATGTCTCGACGTCTTCCCCTCATTCCTCAGAACAGCTAAGTCCACGTCTCCAGAGGATAGAGGGGGCATCTGAGTTTTCAGAGCTCTCCTCATCCCCCACCAACTGTAAAGGGCACCACTGCCTGGCAGAGGGCCTCTCTCGGCCTCCATCCTCTCCCCAAGGGGTGAGGAGTCTGAGAACAAGGAGACAGACCACCTGGAGCCCCTGAGGCCTCCCCAGCCTTCTAGACAGTGGTGCGCCAGTGCCTGGAATTCCTGCCTGTGCATGCCCCTCCTGCCTTGCTTCCTCCCCAGAGTGGCTGCGCCACCAACCTACACAGCCCAGAGCCCGGGGAGACCAAGGGCCAGAGCTGCCAGACGACGAGAGTGAGGCTTAGACAGGGCCAGGTTCAGCTCATCTCTGGTCTGGATCACCACACGTCTAGTCTTTTACCTACCCACATCCCTATCCTCAAGGCTGGAACTGTGGTCCTTGTCCAGTGTAAAGCTGGTTTCCCACTCTGGGAAACATCCCCATCGCTCTGCCTTCCATCTCACCCTGAATCTGTTCCCCCCAGGCATCCCTTCTCCACCTGGGGCAGGAACTAGAACCCTCCCAATATTAGGCATAAAACCATCTAAGAAGTTTGGATGGACACGTACTCCTGACTAAGATGCATTCCCTGCTGCCCCACAGCCAGGCAAGACCGTGACTTTTTGGACCATCGGAGGGGAGCAGGAGCCATACAGCCAGCTACAGGTAAGATGAACCCTGCCCCTTCCTTTCCTTTCCTGGCTGGACGCAGGTGGTGGCCCACTTGCATGGAAGGAGCCCCTGGGTATCACAAGCCAATTCACTTGACCCAGCCCTTCACTTGGAAATGCACTATGCCACAAGTCTCTTTGTTATAACAGCCTAACCTGCACCTAACTAACCAAGATCTCTGCTAAGAAGCCCCAGACATACTGTACACATAAATTTCCCTCCCACCAACCAGGAGGTGAAGCCCTATAAGACTTATGCTGTATTTCAGTTTTCTGCCCCAGTAACCGGTCCCTCTGCAAAAGAGCTGTCTCTATCCTCAGCCCACGTGGAACATTCAGACAGAAATGATCCTCCCTTTTCTGACTGGGCACCTGGCTCAGGTGTGGCCTGCTGGGGGAGTCCATCCCCACCCTCAGTGCAGTGCAGATAAGGGTAGTGACTTAGAGAGGGGCTCTGTGTACATAGGAGCCAGCAGGGGCACTTGCTGGCCTGGTGCTTATTGGAGACTGTGAGCCTGGACTAGTGACCATCTTACACATAACCTGCCAGGAATAAGCTGAGACCAGCTCAGAGTCACTCAGTACAAAGGAGGACAGAAGGCTTTCTGACGGCAGTCATTTAAGTATTGAAGACTGCTTAGCCTAGAGCCATCTTGTCTCTACATTTCCATTATAGGGCCCAGAAATTACATGCTTCCAGAAGCTTCTACCAATCTAAGTTGCAGTTTTGAGCTAGTTGTTTTGTTTGAGGCTTTGACCAATTTAAGCAGGAGTTTCTTATACTGAAATCCGCCTACAGATAGACTGATAGACTTGATTTCTTGAGGCAACATGACCTACCCTGTGCAGACCCCTCTTCTATCTCCCCCAGCATGCCCACCCATTTCCCAGTCAGCTAGTCACTGAGCCTCCACACTTCACCATGTCCAGATTCTCCATAGGAGTGGTTTGCCTTTAAACAAAGGGACAATGCAGGGGACACTCTCGTATCTGTTAGTCGTGTGCCGATGCCACACATCTTAATCTCGCTCATTGGTTCATCTGATCCTCTATACAGTCCTGGGATGCTCGGTATCACTGTCCTCACTTTACAATCAAGGAAGCTGAAGCTCAGTGGCATAGCCAGGGTCCCTACCCAGAGCAGCTGGGACCAGCACACTGTCTTTTCCCATCATCTGGAGCCCATGAACAGGGACCAAGTATCTCTTGGCAACATACGGGGGGCGGGGGGGCTGAAGCCCGGGGAATGATGGGGCGTGCAGAAAGAGGAGGTCAGGAGTCAGGGTTCTTCTGAAAGCTCCCCACTTATTCCAGGAAAGCCACCAGCCTGACGCCTCTGTCTGGGAATGGTCAGTCCTGACTCACCCCTCCGCCTGTCTGAGGAAATTTCTGGCACTTCGTAGAACTTCCAGCCACCTTGGATACAACTTAGCACACCCTGGCTGTTCAGGCCAGCTCTCCCGGGTTGAGAAAAGATGGTGGGAGCAGGGTGCTAAACTCCTAGGTGAGATCTCACCATGGGCTACAAAGCTGGGGGTGCCCAGAGCCCCTGTCTTCCAGAACAGCCCGGAGAAAAAAAGAGGCTTGCCTAAGACTGCACAGTACAGCCCTTGGGGGATAAAGGAGCAGCCGAGAGGCAGGAGGGCTAGTCCTAGCCAGCATTTTGTCCACTCCAAGCCTTGGTTTCACCACCTATGAAACAGAAGACGCTGGCTCTGATTATAATAATAAGTTAGAGAATACTTATAAGACATTCTATACCAGCAAGGATCTCTAGGAGAATCTCTTCCAAATCACTTTTGTTTTATAGAAATGAAAGTGTAATGAATGTATAAATTGTACGTATGAATGTATGTATATATATGAATGCATATGTAAATGTGTATGATTCATGTATATATAAATGCATATATGTATGAATAGGTATATACATCCATATATGTGTATATGAGTGTATATACGAATGTGTCAATGCATGTATGTGTGAATGTCTGTACCAATGAGTGTATGTACGTAAGAATATATCAGTTTGTGTATGAACATCTGTCTCAGTCAGTATATGTATGAATGAATATACATGTGGATGAATGTATGTATATATGAATGTATGTATGCATTGATGTATGTGTGTAGGAATGTCTGTCTCGGTGAGCGTATGCATGAATTAATGTGTGTATAAATGAGTGGACCTGAGCGTATGGATGCCTGCCCACACCAGCTTCTAGGGAACACTTGCTGTGTTGTTTCCCTAGGACCTGCCCTGCCTGTCTGCTGCATTGTGCAGACACCCACAGTTGTGCTAAACAGTTCTGCAGAAGTCCCATTTCTGCTCTGACCAGCTTTTTATCCAATCTTGCAATTTCAAATGTTTTTATTATTTGCAGAGCATCTTTGGGAGCTGGAGAGGTGGCTCAGTGGTTAAGAGCTCTTGCTGCTCTTGCAGAGGACCTGGGTTTGGTTCCCAGAACCCACCTCAGGTACTCACAACCATTGGTAACTCCAGCTTCAAGAGATCTGACGTCCTTTTCTGGTTCTGCATGTACCTACAGGTATGTGGTACACATACATGCATGTAGGCACATACGTAAATAAAAATAATTTAAAAGAGCATCCTTGGGTTTATATTTGGACACCTGTCCTTCCCCAAGAAGTTGTGGTGGCACACAGTGCGTGCGTCTCTCAATTCTCCTGACGCATCTGCCAATGGGCCCTCCAAAGCTGCATGATTTCTCCCAGTTCCCAAGTGTTCATTCCTCTGGCACTCCCAGCACCAGGTGCCCAGCCTCCAAGCTCCTGTCACTCATTACGCCTACACTTATATTTTTAAAAATGATTTGGAAGAGACTTTTGGGAGTGACCCTTGCTGGTGTCCAATGTCTTGTATTCTCTAACTTATTTTTAAAACCAGAGCCAGCCTCTTCCATTTCATAGATGGTGAAACCAAGGCTCGGAGTGGGCAAGAGGCTGATCAGGACCAGGGCTCCTGCCTCTGGGCTTCCTTCCCCTTTATCTACTAAGGGTTGTACTGTGCAGCCTTAGGCAAGCCTCTTCCTGCTCTGGGCCTCAGCACCTGCACAGACTCTTTTTCAAGTGCTGTTTCTCTGGAAACTGAGGTGTGTGTTCTGCTTAACCTTTGTGATGCTGCCTCAATAATTTGCAAGAAATTTTTTCTCTGCAGACACATCTGCTCTGTGGTTATGTGCTTTTCTACATAGAGAATCTTTTTGAGGGGTTGATGCAGACAGATCCACCAATACTTTTCTCTGTAGTTTCAGGCTCTGGGTTTCTACTTAGAATGGCTTCCTTCTGAGGCACACATGGAAAACCACCTATGTTATATTCTAGTCATTTATTCCTCCATCTGTTGATCTATCAAATGCCTTTAAACCTGATTCCAGCCTATCCAACCTCATTCTATGCAGCTGACCTTTGTTCTTTAGCGTGTTGGGGATTGGATGTGGGGAACTCCCAGGAATAAAAGAAAACAGAGAAGAGTTCTGCAGACAGCCTTCTACCACCTACCTGTGTTTGGGAATTTCTGAGCTGAGGATCACAATCACCTGATGACTATGGCAACCACAGGAACACATGTCTCAGAGGCTCTGCTTGGAGCCCCAGAGGTGACAGACCCCCTCTACACCCACACTTGTGGTTGAGTTGAGGCTCCTGTGAGCTGCTGCCAGCCAATGGTTGTACAGAAGTACTAAGGCAGGAACACCAGCAAGCAGCAGAAAAGCTTCCCAGGCCTGGCCGGCGTGGAGGGCCTGGCAAAGCACCCCATTCCCCAGCCCCTGTTCTTCCCAGAACGTATCAAGAGTTGTACTTTCCTGCCTTCTCCTGCCCCACACATGCTGGACCATGTGATTCACTTGACTAGATCTCCTCAGGCTCCAAGATAAGTCAAATTAACACAATGACAGAAACAGCAGCTCAAGGAATCCCCATTGTAGCTCACATCGCTGTAACACAGCCATCCATGTCCCCCTCCACCACGATGGAGATTAAACAGCATGCCTCCACACCACAGATGACAAAGGTGAGGCTCTGAACTCCAGGTTCCCTGGAGTCCTGGGCTCCTCAGTCCCAGGATTAACACAGCAGGTTGAGTTTCCTCAACTCTGAGACCACTGGGACCCCTGGATGATAGGAATTCAGAGACAGAAATGCAAACCTTCCTCCCTGGGTGGGAGGGGCCTTGGCCCCCTGTCCAAGTGAGCCCAGAGGAGGGAGTCTCTCTGGGTCCCAGGGTTTTCCACAGTGGATTAGCTCAGTGAGCTTTCCCAAGGTCTAAGTTAACTAATGGAGTCCATAGCAGCAAATACTCAATGTGCTTTCATGAGGACTGTGTGAGCTCATATGTATGGAGTGCTCAGGACTCAGAGTGAGTGCTCAGTACCTTGCCATCTGGGCAGCTACTCTGTGCCCAGCACTGTGCATCCCATGGGGACAAGCCATAACCAGGACTTTCCCCTGCCCATGTGGAACTCAAACTGCAATAGGAAGACACAGATCAGCAACCTTAAGCAGGTCATGAAAAGCATCAGGAAGCATTGTGGCCGGGTGGCCAGGAGGACCAGATGACTCTCCCCGGACAACTTCCCCCTTTCCAGGCCTCCTTGCCTCCTCTAGGAAGTGAGGGCAACAATTTTCCCTCCTCCCGTGTGAATGTGTGAACCAGCAGGAAGAGGAGCTGCAGACGGTCCTGGGAGGTAGCCGGGTCCCCTGGAAGGAAGGCGAAGGAGAGTCCTTTAGAGGAAGAGTGGAGAGAGGAGGATGGTGGCCTCTGCAATATAGAGGAACTTCCTCTTTATTTTGAGAACCAAGGGACTGTGAGAAGAGGCTGTTATGGGTAGAAAATTACCTACAGACTTCAGACCAGGATGACATTCTGGGAAAGAGGGAGAAACCGTGAGGAGACAACACACATCTCTAGGTGATGCTGGGAGTCAGGAGAAGTATCTGGGTGGACTCCCCATCTCAGGACCGGGAGGTATCACCAGTGACTTTAGAAGGAGGAACTTTCTACTACAAGTCACAGAACTCCTAACTCAAACATGCTTAAGCCCAAAAGGGAGATAGGAGCATTGGTACTGAGAATAGAGGGAGGACTTCAAGTACAGCTGGATCTGGGTGCCCAAATGTGTCACGAGGATCAAGGTTTCAATGTTTGTCTCCATCTCTGATCCTTATTCCATTTTCCACAGTGGCCACTGCTGGTGACAAAAACTGGCCTGGAGCTCTGGATCGTGGTCCTAAGCCTAAACCATGTGCCCAGACCTAAACCCATCACTGCAGTGGGACTGTGTTCATTAGCTTAGCCTAGATACTGCTCTCCCAAAAGCCATGTGAGTGGTGGTCGGGGGAGATGATACTCTACGTGCCAGGTATTTGTAGAAAATCCATCAATAGCCTTTACTGGATTGTAAATCAGCAGCCTGGGTGTGAGGTCAGTCCCTCATCTGATTCACATACTGCCCAGCATTTATTTAAGTACACATTTTAGAATTACGTAATCCATAAAATTCCCTAAAAGACACCAAGAACTTCATCAAGATCATCAGTGACTGGCTCCCAACAAGAAAGTGCCACCTCCACCAGGCAACCCAGCCAATCAGAACCCTGCAAGATCCACATCTCCCATGATCATTGGCTGCACTAAGCAGGTCCAGGGGCCAGGCTGCCTGGGCAGAATTTGGTAGATCTGGTGGGGAAGCCAGTCGCTGTGGTTTGTGACTAATAATAAAACAATCAGGTTACACCCATCACAAAAATGTAGCAAGTGGGAGAGAATAGAATGGATCCACAGGCAGATTCCAGTTACGTGCTCATAGCCAAAGGGGTCTTGTGAAGAGCCGGTATCTACCACCCAGATCTCCTCTCCCAGGCCCTCCTCAGTGACCTCCTGTATCCTTAACAGTGTTTCCCTCTCTGACTGCATCCCTAATCTGCTTTTCAGGCACTGATGAGATAAGGAACATCCACATGAATGTTTGTGGCTGGGCTTTATCTCTTTTCACTACCTCATAATACTCCACTTACCAGCCAAAACTTGCTGAGTCTCTTAGCTGTGAGCAATTAAGTTTTTTTTTTTTTTTTCCTTTGTTCCTACTACATTCCTGCCACAACTGTCTTTGTGGCACTCTCCCTTGTGACATCAGTAGGAGTCCTTTAGGGCAGCCATCCAGGACAGCAGGGCTGAATCATGGAGTTTACACATGCTGGCATTCACTACCCTAGGCCAGACTGCTGTTTCCGGATGTCCCAACCCATGTGTGTCCTCACTAGCTGTTGTCTCCCTCACTGCCTTGCCGACATGTGCCCATGTAGTAGGTGTCATCCAGTGTCCATGTGTGGTTTTTATCCACATGACACTCTTAGGAGAACAAGCCTCAACCATCTGCCTTCTTTCCTGTGTGAAGTCTCTGCTCATGTCTTTTGCCCTTAAAATGCTGTTTTCTTTGTGATCGCTTTCCCAAGCACAATCTGGCTGTGTGGCTCCCTGCCCTGAAGCCCGCCCCAGAGCCCTCCCAAGGCTCCCCTGAGCCTCTGAACAAAGCCCACGCCCAGCAGCCTGGACGACTAGGCCCTGTAGTGGTTTGGCTCTGGCTGCATCTCGGCTCTCTATAAGAACTCTTCCCGTTCCTCTTTCCTCCCCCATCCTCCCCTCCCCTCCAAGTCTTCAGGGTCCTCCACATGCCTGCCATACCTACTGTCTGCTTTCTCCAGTCTGGCTCATGCTGTGCCACCCACCAGGAGCAGCCGCTGCTCCTCCGTCTTCAGCTGTAACATTCCTTCTTCTATGAGCCTCCTGCTCTGCCTACCCTACGGCACCTGTGAGCCAGATCGAAGGGCACTATCCCGGGCTGTATTGCCAATAAGGTTCCTCAGGCTTTGCCTCTAGGCAGCAAACTTCCTGTAAGCCAAGATCATGACTGGGAGACATGTCTATATGAGGCTAGCCCTTAAAGCTCACCAAGTGATAGGCAGGATAGAGGGAAGGGCAGGGCAGCATGTGGTTGTTTCAGAGGGTTGGGTGTTGCCACATAGGCCCCAGGAGGGACTCAGAAACCACTAGGAACTCAGAGGAGCACTGGGTCTGGACTCGAGGAGCTGGTACTGGCCCTGCTTGCGCTGATGACACTGAGCTTTCTAGACAGATGTCTTGTCTTCCTTGCCTCAGTTTTCCCTCTAACTCAGGCACTCCTGGCCTTTTTCCTATCATAGACAGTGTCCCTAGCGGCCAACTTGAGGTCCAATCCACAATTCCAGGCACAGAACAGGCAGACCCTGGACAGACAAAGGGGCCTTGTTCCCCTAGCTCTTTGTCGGAACCTTCCCCCCTACAGCTTGGCTCCAGCTGAACAAAACCAGATGCCAACATGTGGGAGGAGGCAGTGGGCAGGCAGCATCCCAGGGCCCCTCTCAAGGTCTGGGCCCCTGCCAGAAACTCCAGATGCCAGGGGCTCCTCTTCCCCACAGCCTCAGTGGCACCTGGCCCTGATCCGAGTCTCCGTCTGTCTCCCCTGAATGGAGTCAGTCAAAGCCTAACCGTTTGGTCTCACGCAAAGCATGTGCTGACCCTCCAGCCAAGGTGATATCAGGTGGCCTGTTTTAGAGATGAGAAGCTGGGGAGCCTTAGAAGTCATGGTCCCCAGACCATGGCCTCAGTTCAAAATAACTTGAGAGAGCTAGACTGCGCACCTTGCCGCCCCAGGCCTCCTGTCCTTGGCTGTGCCCAGCCCTCGTCCACCAGATCGCCTGCCTTGACTCTCCCCTGAGACAGAACAGGTCAGCCTCATATGCAAAGTCAGAGAAGGCTCAAGAGTCTACACTCAGCTGAATGGAGTCTTTCTGTTCCACCTAGGTGGAAATCTGAGCAGGCAAAGAGATGCTCTCTAGTGTGGGAAGTCCCTGTCCTTGAATACACAGAGCCCAGAGCTGGACTGAAGCCTGGGAGCCAGGGCCCTGTTGCTCAGTGGCTCAGGGTCCCAGGTGCTCAGTGGAGGCTCATTACCCTGCACAGCTGTGGTAATCCTCAGCCTCTGGTAACATTGCAGTTCCTGAGCAAGTCTTGAGCACTGGGACCCTCTGCTCTCGGTAGCTGCTCTCTGACCCAGTATGTCTGAGGCCCTTAGCCCTTAGGGCTGGGCAGCGCCCTGGAACTCTCAGCTCTGCTGGAAGCTTTTTATCTTTCTTTGGTTTTCACTCTCTCCCCTTCTCTTTTCTTCCACAGTCGCTCTTCCCTTCATGTCTCTGCTGCCTCTGTTCCTGGTGGGTTGTACCCAGCACTCTCTGAAACTCTTCATCCTTTAGCACCCTCAGTCCCTAGTGAGTCCTTCAACTGACTCCAATGGTGAGAGACAGTGGCCAGCCTCCATAATCAGAAAGGGGTCAGACAAGAGTGCCTGCACCGATCACAGAACATCCCTTCATGCAAATGAAAGACTGTGTTTGCACCGATCACAGGCTTCCTGCTGGCACCAGGACCAGTGTCCCATTCCCATCCCCAAAGTGGGTGAGAATGACCAATGACCACAGGATCATCTAGAGTTCATAGAGGCTAGTGATGGGCAGAAAGTCCATCCTGTCCATTCTGTGTCCTCTGCAAGCTGTTTGAAGCCACAGTGGTTGGGTTGCCCCTCAGGAGTCTGTGGTACTTTCACAACCAACAGCTGTGATCACAGCCCAGTTCCCTACTGCATCCAAGAGGGTTCAAAGTGGCCAGGCTTTCTTGATGGCAGTGAGGCTGGGGGATGAGGGTGGGGACTAACAGTCCTCTACGTAAGCCACCTTCCACCCGAGAAGAGCCTAACAGCTGTCGTAATTAAGGCCACAAATCATCCCAGGCCAGGTCTTACCTTATTTAAAGGAACTTAAAGGAGAAATATACACTAAGCGGGTTCTTAGAACAGAGGTCTGCCATTTACACTAGCAGCACTTAATAGATCTAACAAAAGAAGAAAGTAATTAATTAAATAAGAAAATGGTATTCAATTAGCTGCTGCTAAGCTGGGGGGCGTGAGTCGTGATTTATCTCTCAGGGACAGAGGCCATGTGGTGGACAACTTCAAGGACAGAAGCAAGCCTCAACCCCCACCCACCACTTCATCCCTAGAGACCAACAAAGTGCCCATCTGTGGCTCCCCTTACCTACAGCCAGCAAGCTGCAGAGTCCAGCTGTGGGCCACAGTGAAGGAGTCTCCGGGTTTCATCTGAGTAAAGGAGATCTGGGCTGCAGGGGGTGATGAAATTCCCCACATGTTGGGGCGTGCCTGCTGCCACTAAAGAAGGAGCAAGATGAAAATAGCAGGCTGGCAGCGAAGAGAAGCAACTCCGATTCCTACCCACCACAACCCACATAGAAGACAGTTTGTCAGAACCAGTGAGATGGCTCCGTGGGGAAGGGTGCGTGGGACTAAGCCTGACAACCCGAGTTCGATCCCTGAGAACCACATGTTAGAAGGAGAAAACAAACTTCCAAAAGTTGCCCTCTGAGCCTTGGGACACACTCGTGCATACACACACATCACACACACACACACACACACATAAATAAATGTAAAAAAAAAAATTAAGAAAATGGTTTGGGAACTGGAGAGATGGCTCGGTGGTTAAGAGCCCTGGCTGCGCTTGCAAAGGACCCAGGTTCAAATCCCAGTACCCACATCCATAACTCCAGTTCCAAGAAATCCGGTTCCCTCTTCTGTCCTCCACAGGCACTGCATGACATGGGTGCACTTACAAGGATGCAGGCATAACACTCATACACATAAAAATAAATCAAATTTAAAAAAAGAAAATGGTTTGGCGGAGGTACTAGAGTAGAACACAGGTACATACAATGACCCAAAATTTCTGGTCCTGAGTTCAGACTCTGAGAAAGAGCTTCTACCCTCCAAGAGGCTCAGAGTTGGATACAGTTCCTCCAAGCACCCATCATCCCTGCATCCCTGGAAGCTTTGAAACTGCTCACCCACAGTGGATCTTGACTGGTCTATCACAGCTGAATTCTGTGCAGCACCAACAGTTTAGAACTACCCAGTGCCAAGTGGGGCTCAACAGACAACCCAGCACCAAGGAAGAAAGGTGTAAAAGTTTCTGAAATGCTACAAATGATCTGAGCTACAGGAAGTCGGGGTGGGGATGGCTCTCAGCGAAGCACTCACTCTGCGTGCCTGAGGCCCTGGGTTCCATCCCCAGAGGCGAGTACCCTCTGCACAGCTATGAGGGTTGTGGGGGAGCAGGGGCAGTTCTGGATCTGGGTGCTGGTTGCAGGAGGTGTTCGAGCTGTGAGGAAGCAGCCTGCACCGGCTTTGGCCACGGGCCTGGGGAGCTGACTGCTCTGCGCTGCTCCCTGGCCCTGCTCTGTCCAGAGTCGCAAGGCCAGAAGTATCCTCGGTCGGCTCCATTCACTCCTCACAGATGGCTTCTTGCCCTACCTGTTAGTGGAGCAACCTCAAAAGCCTGTAGGAGCAGCTCCTAGCAAGGAGCGTGGGCTACTCAGAGAACTGGGCTTCCTGAGATGGACCCAAGGTGTGTCCTGTGGGGTTGCTCGGAGCCAGGTCACGTTGAGCGATTGCTCGGAGCAGTGACGCATCTTCCTTCCCCTGTCTCCTCTTCTCCCTGCTCTCCACCGTAACCTCCCCACTAAACTGTTTACATCCAACTCCGGCCTGTCTTCTGTGCCCCCAGTACTGAGAGGGAGGGAATGATGAAGGCTTTGTCCCCATGTGGAAATCAAGAGGCTGGTGCTGGTGTGGGGTCTAACCAGAGTGCACTGTGTAGTGCAGGCAAGTTCATAGCTTTACCTAAGTGTTGGTCAGAAGACCAGGGTGCTGAGGGATGCTCATTCTACATGACTTAATGGACTGAGTCCCATGCTCAGGACAGAGAAGCATCCTGAAACCTACTTTCTAATGGGAGCTAGAACCACATGGAGACCAGGCACGACCTGCAGTCCCCAGGGATTGGGTGGCCTGCAAAGTAAGGAGATGAGCCTCCCTCTTCCTGGTATGTCATCTCCTGCTGTGGACCTGCTCTGTGTCCTGGCTTGTCTGCATGCGGGAGAGGGAAGAGCAGGCAAAAGAAGGGGTGACGGGTTGGCAGAGGTGGCTGTGGAGGCCTGTCAGGCAAATGTTCCCAAGTTTCTCCGGGCCAAATAGTTGCACTATAGGGGATCTGGCATGGTCTGCCTTGCCTCTTTCTGGTCATGGGGGGCACAGAAGCAGCAGGGTCTCTTTTAGGGGTGACACGAGGCCAAGTGCTTCAAGTCAGGCCCTCTACAAAGGAGGCCTTCCCAATAGCAAACACTTCTGGAAGAAAGCACTCACTGAGGTAGAGGACAGAAGCCACATCCAGGGCACTGAGCCACTTATCACTGGCCGGTGCAGCCGGAGAGGTAATGCAGAGGCCAGACAGGCCTGCAGAGTCAGGCTGGCCTCCTAACAATCATCCGTGTCAGGGATATACAGGCCATACCCTTACCCTCCCCTCTGTGGCCATGGGACTTTGGGTCACTCGGCACCAGGTTAGAAAGGCAGGAGGGTCTCTGCTAAGCTGGGCTTTTCCTGTCCAAGGACTGGGATGCAGATCAGAAAAACATCATGGGTCATCAGAGGCTGGGACATAGGACAAAAGACAGATGGAAGAATGATTCTTTCCCCCGGTCCTTCCTGAGAGTCCAGTCCAGGCTGCTCAGTAAACCTGAGGCATTTACATTTGGACTTGTCCTGCCCAGAGAAAGCACAGAAGAATATTCAGGGATTTGTGGAGAAAGGAAGTCAGGGTGCAGCCCAGCCCCACCCATCATGAAAAGCCCTGCTCTACTCCAAGCAAGGATCTACCTCCCTCAGTGACACTGGGGCCACCAGCCTCACAGACCAAGATTACTAATATCCACCTCTACAGACCCTAAGCTCAAACCCAACAGGGTCCAGGAAGCTCTGCTCCTGCTGTGGCCATGCACTCTGTCTTGCCCCATCCAACTGAAACGGCTGAGCAGTGGAACAGTCTAGGTTGTAGGAGTGTATTGAGCAATAGATGCTCCTAGCGAACAAAAAGGACAGGCCAGCCTCATCCTGAGAAAGAGACAGAAAAACTCTGAAACAAATGTGAGCACCCTAATCCTGTCTTCTCTGAAAAGACAGAACAGGGCAGGTGACACTCTGAGCCAGGCAACCCAGAAGAGCCAGACGTCTAGTTCACCAAGGCCGCACACGAAAGAAACCCGTGGGACCAGAGATAAGGCTCAGCAGTTTACGAGCAAAGAGCAAGCAGTACTGTTCTGAGTTTGGTTCCCAGCACCCACATCAGATAGCTCACAGCCTGTAACTCCAGCTCCAGGAATCCTGATGCCCTCTCCTGGCCCCATGGACACTGAACTCATGCACATATACAGACAGACAGACACACACACACACACACACACACACACACAGTATTTGAAAAAGAAAAGCCAGGCATGTTAAAACACTGGAGATGAAGCCAACTTCTTCTCACAAATGAAGCACGGAAAGTAGCCATAAGCTGATCCCAGACGCGTGGATCCGCAGTCGCTCCTCTAGCCTCCACTGGCTCCAGGTGCCCTTAGATGCCCAGATCTATGGATGCCTGGAGAGCTTCTGGCACCTGCCTTTCCCTTTACCCCATGAGCAGATGCCACTTTTTAAAAGTTTGTTCTATAATAGTATGACTTTACCACTAAAGCCGTCTTTAATGGTGCAGCTCAGTGGAAGGAAGTACAGTCCCAGTGATCCGCAGCCACCACTGCTCCCATCCCCAGAACTTTCCATCTTCCCAAACAGCAGTTCTATTCCCTTTAAACACTAACTCTCCAGCCCTGACACACACCACGCTATTTCTACCTTGAATTTAACTGCTTTAGGGACATCATACAAGCGGATTCATCCAAACATTTGCCCTTTCACAGCGGACTTAAATAACCAGGATTCCCCGTGCTGCCGCGCATGTTGAATCTTCTGCCTTCTGAACATGGGGCACTATCCTGTGTTCAGAGCAGACATACTTTGCTCTTCTGCTAGTCTTCGGTCACTAACACTCGAGCTGCTTCTGCCTTGGGGCTGTTCTGGTCAGTATGTAATGAGCGTGAGTGTGCAAGTCATTCTTCAAACTGTGCTCTCAGTTTTTGGCTGTTCATGGATGTGTAAGCAGCTCTTCAAGCCCCCATTCTCCTGTCTTTGGGATACGTATCTTTGCTTTTTTCAGCACAGACTGCCTCTAGCCATGGAGTCCTGCCCTTTGCTGCCTGAGGCAGACTCAGGACTAGGGGGATCAACTGCAGAAGCAAAGCCTGAGGAGGGTGTGGGTGGGCATGAAGAGCAGAGTGAATGCCTGTGTTGGCCCCATCCCACATATGGCCTGGGCTCATCTTCACAGCAGCCCAGATCTGGGCCTCAAATGTGCTTCATTTGCCTGGGGTAGTTTTAAAGTCAAGACAGTTCCAAAGTCTGTATTCCTGTTTCTCCTGAAGAGCCAATGGGTGTGTCCAACCCTCATGCCCACAGCCAGGGCCAGCTGTGACCCTGGCCTGCTCTCTCCTCCCTGTCCCCCGAGCCTCCTGTGCTGAACTGAGACCTCGAAGCCATGTGCCCTCCCTTTAGCTTAGGCTTTGGAGGAACCAAGGTAGAGGTTAAATGGCAGAGTCAGACTTGAATCAGGGATGTTGGGCTCCAAAACCAGACACTGACTGCACGCTCTGTGTCCGTGATGCCGGATGCTGAGAGCATGCTGGTTCAGCCCACTGTCCTCACCCATCAGTGTACTTGACACTTAGTCCACCTCTGACCACGTGGAGGCGCTTCTGGAAGCACACATTACCGGTACCATGCCTTCCCAGGAAGCCTGCTGGCCCCTGTTGTCAGGCTTCAAGGCCTGAGAGCTGGCTCTGCGATGTCCTTTCCTCCTCGCTGGGACCGCGCCGTGCACACAGGATTCTTTGCTTACACTGTTCTCTCTGCCTCCATCTCCTTCCTTCCTCTGACTTCTTCCTGAAAACTCGTGCTTGACACACAGAACCCAGCTCAGGCATCACTCTCCCAGCCCTGGCCTTCCTCCCTTCACAGGCAGGAACCAAGGACAGCGTAACCCCACCCAAGTCAGAGCCTGGAGCAAATGGGAGTAAATGAGTAAACAGAGGAAGGGGAGAAAATGGAGGGTGGTGGATGGAGGGAGTGGGCAGTGGAGGGAGGGGCGTGGGTGGGTTAGACAAAGGGAGGGTGGGAAGAGATGGACGGCTAAGGGAAGAGAGATGAAGTAAGAACCAGAGAGAAGAAAGGCTGGGGAGAGGGGACTCAGAGTAGAGTAGAGAGGAGTGTTTGACCCAGAGCGCCTCAGGCCCTAGGACAAGGCTGGGGGCGCGTGCCCGCAGAAGCCTGAGAGGACAAAGGAAGAAGGGCAAGTGGTGATGGGGCTGAGGATGGGCGACTGATACAGGGGCCTGAATGCGACAGGGCCTGATGGAGCAGGCCTGCGTTGGGGGAAACCAAGGCTCAGAAGGTGGCAGAGGCAACATCTCTGGGGAGCCAGATCAGCGAGGAAGGGGACCGTGGGGTGCTGCAGTCGGCTGCGGGAGAATCATCCCCCTGTGGCTGTGCTGGAGCCCAGGACAGAGCTCTGGTCCAGAGCGCATTTGGGATTCAGAGCACGAGAAGAGCCACACGTGAGAAGCCTATGGATTTAGGCGGGAAAGAAAGAGGGTCACGAGGCAAAGTGATGGCTGGAAAGAACCGGGGTCTAGACCAACCAGGAGAGTTGGGTGGGGGCACTCAGGGGAGCTAGGCACCCTAGGGCCACAGAGGGCACGTGGCCAGTGTCTCTTCTCTCCCTCAGATCCCCTTCCACACTGTCCTGCCCCTGGGGAGATGAGGGCAGAGAAATAAAAAGAGGGTGGAGCTGGGGCTGAACAACCACCACTCAGAGCAGCATCAGGACAGAAGCAACCACGGCAGTTAACAGAGATGTGATATACAGAAAATAGGAGTGGTGGGTACTTTCTGCAAACTCCTCCCTCTCTTGGGGCCACCCCGACCCTTGTTCTCTCCAGCCTCTTCCTGACCCCTTTCCCCACTAACCTTGAGCCCCCTTTGGTCACCCTGCTCTGACCTGGGGTTTAGGGAGTACTCTGCCTGACACCTCACTTTCTCACACCAGTTGGGGCTCTCTGTGCTTCCTCTGACCGTGGCCAACCTAACATGTAGGATAGTCCAAGCTGGCCAATTTTCAAGGACCCTGTTCTCAAAATGACAACGTTATGTTTGGTAATGTATTACTTTTCTGTTGCTGTGATAAAACACCATGACCATGACAAGTTATAGAAGGAAGAGTTTATTTGGACTTTCATTTCCAGAGGAATCCATCATGGCAGGGAGGCAGCCAGAATGCAAAGCTGAGTGCTCACATCTTCCCATTTGTAGGAAGCAGAGAGAGACAGACTGGAAGTGTGCAAGACTGTGAACTCTCAAAGCCCGCCCCCATGGATATGCTTCCTCTACCAAAGTCACACCTAAAAGTTCTATGACCCTCCCCCAAACAGTGCCAGCAACTGACAGAGTATTCAAATATGTGAGCCTGTGGGAGAGCCTTCTCATTCAAAGGACCACAAGTCATTTCCTCCTCGAAGGGAAAGACTTTAGGTGTGAACTTAAAACAAACACTCACAAAGCAAAAGTACCTCAGTCGGAGTTGTCATTCGTTAGACCATTTGAACAGTTAAACCCAAACAAGACACATGGATACACAGATATGCAGTGACAAATCCTGCGATTAGTCCTCAGAGCCATCTGGGGAAGTCACTGGTGGCTCTGAACGGGCACCACAGGGATTTACCTCGAGCTGCACGGTGCACATTCCCCAAACACTGCCGAAAGCTGTATCTGTATGGCCAGGGCTGCAGAGCTGGGAGTTCTCCACGTAAATTCCACGTTTAGTATCACAGGCATCCTCAAACTATGCCAACACCAAGCAGGCATAGACGTTGTGGAGGTTTAACACTGTCTGCCTCAGCATACAAGTGAGGGGTGGTGTTGCAGTCTCAGCCTGCTTTCAGACTGCAGGCTGAGCTTTACTCAGGTTCACTGTGGACTGGAGGCTTACAAGGCCTGTGCATCCTGTGCAGCTCTCGTGGGCTCTCCCGGGAGAGCTGCCCCCACTCAGGCACTGCTGGTCACGGTCTCTCATGACCTCTGAAAAGTGGTCCCTTCTGCTGCCCCACCACAGGGATGTTCACGGGCCGGCCATGGGGCTCCAACTCGCCTTGGCCCTCACCCCAGCTGTATTCCACCTGGGCTGCCACCTGTCCCTGTACCTGTGTGGTGGTGAGGTCAGAGGTCCCCGAAGACTCACACACCTCTGGCTCTGCCCTCATGTCTCCTTCTCCCAGCTCAGATGGCCGTGAGCCCCCCACCCCACAGCACATCCTGCTCATCAGCCTTCTTCTTCCAGCCTACAGGTGGGTCCAGCGGACAACCTGAATCAGCAGAGTCTGCTCACCACACTGGTGACCCTAATCCTATGTGCAGACAAGGCCAGTCCCACAGCTTTCCTCTCACAAGAGGCCTTTGTCTGGCTGGTCTTCTACCTACTCCCCCCAACACTTCTTGTCCTCCGCCAGGAAGGAAGGAAATTTCCCACAGAGAATCCGCCATTGTTGGTCCCAGGCCAGCCTCCCTTCCATCCTGCAGTGAGAAGGACTAGAAGAACCAGATGTATGTTCCTGTTACCATGTCCTACTGCAAACACCTGGACTTGACCCTGCACCATTCTGAGTCCACTTCTTGGACCTCAAGAACCCGCCTTTCCAGAACAGTCTTGAGCACAGTTGGTCACCTCCCACCTTCTTTGACAGGTTCCCAATGCCACAAGCCCATTGCAGACTCCAGACCTGGTCCTTACCCAGCCTCAGCCTGAGCTTTCCTGCCCATGTGGCTCACTGTGTTGTCGCTGTGGTCCTGAACAGGTTGAATACAATGGTGAAAACCTTTTCTCTCCTGAATTTGCCATACAGTACCCCACATCTCCCAAAGGGTTAGCTTTCAGGCCCCTTTGTCAAAGTTGACAGAGAACTGTCAAAGTTTCATAAGAACTTAGAAACCCCAGTTCAATAGGAATTTAGGTAAATAATTTTTAAAAATATTTTTATTATTTTTAGCTTCTGTGTATGACTGTATTGTCTGTATGTGTGTAAGAGCACCCATGTTGTGTAATGCTGATGGAGGTCAGAAGAAATCGTCAGATTCCCTGGAACTGTAGTTAAGGATGGTTGTTGATGTGGTTGCTGGGAATTGAACCCAGGTCTTCTGCAAGTGCAGTCAGTGCTCTTAACCACTGAATCATCTCTTCGACCCTAAATGACAATATTTTAATGAAGTATGTCCCCAATATTGTGCAGGACATCTGCTTTGCCTGTCATCCTTAACTTACTACCATTATTGAGGGCTTCAGAGAACTTTATTTAGGTGGATTATGAATACTGATGTTTGCTGTTGTAGAAACTAAAATAGAAATTTGTTTAAAATGTATATTTATCCATTTATTTTTATTGACTAACAGTGCCTATTTACATACATAACATTTTAATGAAAAATAGTATGTTTGTCATTATAGCTTATTTATTTATTTATTTATTTGTCAGTGTTTTGCCTGCATGTATGTAGTGCCCATGGAGGCCAGAAGAGGGTGTTGGATCCCTTAGAACTGGAGTTATAGATGGTTGTTAGCTGCTGTGTGGGTGCTGGAAGGTAAGCCAGATTCCTCTGCAAGAGCAGCCAGTGCTCTTAACCACGGACCAACTCTCCAAAATAGTACTTTTTAAACAACAATGTCAATGATGGCTTTGGGTGTAGCTCAGCTAGTAGAATATAAGATTGACTGAGATTTTCTGTATGAAATACACAATGATTCAATTTTTTTTAAAGTTTGAATTAAAAAAAAATTTAATTAGAAAAAAAAGAATTAGGGCTGAAGAGATAGCTCGGCCAATCAGAGTGCACACTGCTCCTGCAGAGGCCTGGGCTCGGTTCCCAGAGGCCCACGGAGGCAGTTCAAACACCTGTGTGTAACTCCAGCTGCAGGGGATCCAATGCCCCCCTTCTGGCCTCCAGGGCACTGCACTCATGGACAACCCCACACACAGACACACGAATGTTTAATTTTTTTAATCTTATATTTTTTTAAAAAAAAGAACCAATTAACAAAATGCTTCCAATGGGGCTAGAGAGATGGCTCAGAGAATAAGAGCGCCAGATGCTCTTGCAAGGACCCAGGTTCAGTTCCCAGCTTCTACATAGCAGCTAACAATGATCCATAACTCTAGGCCCAGGGGATCTGACGCCCTTTTCTGGCCTCTGCAGGCATTGAATTCGTGTGGTGCACTTAACATACATGCAAGCAAAACACTCATACACAGGCTGGACAGATGGCTCAGTGATTAAGAGCACCGGCTGCTCTTGCAGAGGACCCAGGTTCAGTTCTCAGCACCCACATAGTGACTAGCAGTCATCCCTAACTCCAGTTCCAGGGCATCCGACTCCCTCTCTGACCTTCATGGGCATTGTACCACATGGGTGCATTTACACACATACAGGCAATATATTCATGCACATAAGTAAAAATAATAAATAAAATATTTTTAAAACATTAATACACATAAAAATAAATAAATAAAAATTTTAAAACTTAACCTCGTGTCAGGATGCTGAAGGTGGACTTCAAGTCACTTACTATGCACAAAGTAATGGGTTCACTCTCCAGCCACCCATAAAGACTGGCATTCTGGTACACACCTATAACGCTAGTACATTGGAGGTAGATGCAGGCAGATCAGGAGTTCAAGGTCATCTTCAGCTACACAATAAGTTTGAGGCCAGACTAGACTCCATAAGACCCTGTCTCAAAAAAAAAAAAAGAAAGAAAAGTCAATGAGAAGAGTGCTATTATTTTGCATTTTTCCAAATCTCTTTAGTGTCTGGCTCCATTAAAAGCACCTGATTCTCCCAGCTGCCTCTTTGGTCTGTTGAAATAAATGATCTTCCTTGAACTATGGAAGGAAAATCTGGTGTTTCCCAGACATGGGGTGAGGAGAGAGCAGGGTTTCTTCGTGGCCTTTTCAGATAATTGTGAACATTTTTCTTTGCTATCACAGAGTTCTGGTTAGCTTTCTATTGCTGTGATAAAAAAAACATTGACTTGGGGAGGAAAGGGTTCGTGTGGCTTACAGCTCACAGTACATCATCAAGAAAGCCAAGGCAGAACTCAGGGTAGGAACACAGACTATACAGGTATAGTGCTTACTGGCTTGGTCCCCAACCTGTGTTCAGTCTGCTTTCTTACATAACTAAGGACCACCTGCCCAGGGAGGGCAACACCCACAGTAGGCTAGGCCCTCCTACATCACTCAATAATCAAGAAAATGCCCACAGGTCAGTCTGATAGAGAAAATTTTCCAGTTGAGGGTCTTTCTCATCTCAAGTGTGTCAAGCTGACAACTAAAGCTATCCACAGCGGTCACAGCAGAACTCCACAAGTGGCCTTTCCCCAGTGCTGTGCGGAATCTGAACCCACAGAAGTGACATTTACATCGTCCTTCCATCTCGTTCTCCTAATGGTGCTCACCCATCACGATTGTGTCACAACAGGCCTCTGACATGCGGAAAATATTCATTCACTGATCTCCAACTGATGACACATTCCATTATTCAATAACAAAGTATGGAGCTTGGTGATCTCATCGTCCGTATCAACAGGAGTGCTGCTAGGCATTGCCTCCTAGAACTGGTTCACATTTTAAAATATTCTCATTTTCATTCAAAAACTGGAACCTTATAACTGGCAGTGATTTCTATTAGTTAAAAAAAAGTTAACAGAGCTGGAGAGATGGCTCAGTGGTTAAGAGCACCAACTGCTATTGCAGAGGACACAGGTTTGGTCCCCAGCACTCACATGACAGCTAGCAACTATCCATAATTCCAGTTCCAGGAAATCCGATGCCTTATTCTGACCTCCAAAGGCATCGCACAACATGAGTGCACTTATAAGATACATGTGGGCAATATACTCATACACATAAAGTAAAAATAATAAAAAAAAATTTAAGTAAAAAAAAGAACCAGTTGTAGTGTTGTACGCTTTCAATACCAGCACTCAAGAGGCGGAGGCGGGGAGGCCCTGTGAGACTGAGGCCACCCTGGTCTACACAGTGAGTTCCAGGCCAACTGGGGCTGCAGGGAGAACCTATCACAAAAAGAAAAAATTCTGTCAGTTGCTTTTTTCACTCATCTTGCTCATTTTCAAGCAAATGTCTACCAAGAGCCCAAGTCTCTAGAACCAGCTAGTTGAGCTGGTCCCTCCCATGCCCCGAGCTTTTACCTCAGCCGGCACCTTAGACGTGCTGCACATGTGCTTCCCACTGCTCCAGGGTCTTACCGTGCAACCCAGGCAGCCTCAAACTTGCTGTCCTTCTTCCTCCATCTCCACAATGCTAGGACTACAGGTGTGCATCACCCTGCATGGCTGCAGCTCCTAGAACATTAGAAAGGTGTGTGCTGAAGAGTTGAGATCTATACAATTACACCTATAATCCCAACTACTCTAGGGGCTGAGGCAAAAGGATCACAAGTTCAAGGCCTGCTTGGGCCTCGGAGTAAGTTGAAAGCCACCTGGGCATCTTAGATCCTGGCTCGAAATTGAAAGTAACCAGAGGTTGGGGGACATGGGTCAGTGAAAAGTACTTGCCTATCAGGTGTAAGGCACCCCATGTTCCATACTTAACAACTTTAAAACCTGGGCTAGAGAGATAGCTCAATAGTTAAGA
The DNA here is from genome assembly GCA_035773235.1 of Eospalax fontanierii. Taxonomy (NCBI): domain Eukaryota; kingdom Metazoa; phylum Chordata; class Mammalia; order Rodentia; family Spalacidae; genus Eospalax; species Eospalax fontanierii. The sequence goes on from CM069526.1 coordinate 87,334,797, forward strand.
GTGCTTACTATGCTATCATGAGGTCTGTATCCCATGTAACAAGCTGGGCATTGTGTACATGCCTGAAACCTCAGCTGCAAGGGAGGCAGAGACAGATCACTGGAGCTTATTGGCTTACGGTCTCACTGAAAAGACCTGGGCCCCAGGTTCAGGAGAGACCCTGCCTCAAAAGAATAGGCAGAAAGTGCTAGAAGAGGATACCTAATGCTTTCTTCTGGCCCTGGTGCCCACACAGACATGTAAACATACATGTACAGATATATTCACACATAGAGATGTAAACACACATGCACACACAAGTAAATATATAAACAAATATTTTTTCAAAAATAATCCATTAAAGATTAATTTTTGTACTCTGGCAAGGCCATGTCACAGTGTGTGGGGTAAACTAATAAACCCAAGTGCTTGCTGCTGCTGCTCACAGCTGCCAGAGGCTGAGAATTACAATAGCTGTGCAGTGCTGGAAGGCTGATCTTAAAGCCTAGGGCAGTGCACCTCCACCCTGAGCACATGCAGTCCTGAACCTCCAGTGTCTAAGCCTAGAGCAACAGGACCCCGGCTCTCAGGTTCGAACTGCAGCCTCTGGCTCTGCCCAGCCAGCCCTGGCCAACACCAGCACTGGCGAGCACCCCCAGGCAATTTCTATGCGTACAGAGGTGAGTGAAAACATAGCCAAGGAATCTGGTGTGAGGAATGGGTTAGGCTGTCCTTCTAAGAGTCCTTTTTATTGCTCCTCCCAACCACATAGGGGAAACCGAGGTTCAGGAGAGAAGCAGGTTCCCTTTCAGAACTCACAGGGAGGCCACAAGAGAAGAGCCTCAAGATTCCTGGACTGGGACTGGAAATTGTGGAGGATCCAGGAGGAAGGGCAAGTCACTGCTTTGTTCTGGCTTCTCCATTTTTAGTCTTTCCTCTGTGTCAGGCCCTGGGAGGGAATCTAGTTGTGCATAGGCTACTGAACTCACAACAGCTGTGGGAGGAAGGAGATTCAAACCCACTCTATAGATAGAGAAACTGAGTCTCAGAAAAAATTACTTGCTTAAAACTAACTAGTGAGTGGCAGGGCTAGGGAAGGACCTAGGTCTATGGACTCCAAGCCACACCCTGCCTGCTGCAGGAAAAGAGGTAGCTTTGAGGCACTTGGGAGGAAAAGAACACCATGAGAGGGGCCTAGAGTAAGGAGAAAAACCAGAAAAACCAGAGATACCCATCTACCCTCAAACTCCCAGGCTTCCAGCCTGACCACCTGCCACTTCTGGAAGTTACCAAGCTCCTTTATGCTCTTGGACTTTTGCATATATTGTTCCTTCTATCTAAAATGCTGTTCCTGACACCGGAATGTACTATTCACTCTGAGGCTTAACTCAAGTAGCTTTTCCTCCAGGAAGCCCTCCTGGGCTGAAATGGTCTCTCTAGGGCCTCTGAGCCTATAACTTCTTCCATGGGAATGTTAATTCTGCGGGCCAGGTACAGTGGGGCCCATGCTCTGAGGGGCTCTAGCACTATACTGTTTCCAGGAAAAGGCAGGCCACTGGCTCTGACCCCGTCTGATCTGCTGAGGGATTTCCTTTGGGTGTGTGTTTATTCCAGTTTTGATCCAACTCTGGTATTCCTGCAGCCAAGAGTCCTACAGCCCCACAGCAGCTGAGCCAAGCTCTGGGTCCCCAGCTCTCCTGGGCTGTCTCCAGTGCTTCCAGGAGGTGGGCAGAGTCCCTGGAGGCTTTATCCTGGCTCCCGTAGGATCAAAGAGGAGAGTTCCCTCTCAGCTGGGCACTGCCCAGGGTGAGAGGGGAAGAAGTGGCAGGTGTGAGACACCCAGAGTGCCAGGAGGACTGGGAGGAAATGTTCTCAGAACCGTCAAGCAGGAGGAGTGGGTGCCTGGGGAGAAGGGCACGGGTCTCAGGGAAACAGCAGTACCCAGGCAGGAGGGCTTGCCCCAGGGACCAGGGCCAGCTCTGCCTTCTCCTTCCTGCTCTCCAGTTTTCTACCTGCTTGTCCTGCCAAGCTTTCTGAGCCGTCAACTCTGAGTGCCACAGGAGCAGGGGCAGAACGGACCTGAAGTCATGCGGGTCGGGGGACTTTGGTGACAGAGATACTGTAGCTATGGGACCTCACTTCAGGAAGCGAGCCCTCCAAGATCAGCTTTGGGAAGGACTCAGGAGACCCAGCATGCTGAACCCACAGACCTAGGCTGGGAGCCCTTGGGTAAAGTTTGCCTGGGTCTTGCCAGCCCTCCCAGGCAAGGAGTTTTTACCCCTAGGGCCAAATGCCTGGACCCAGCTCCCTGGTTCTCAACTCTGACTGCCAACTTGCTGGATGATCCCCCACATTAAGCAGATACCACCCGCTCCCTGCCTGGCACTCTTCATGTCCAGCCACCATAGAGAGCTGTCTAAGTTGGTTTTGTTCCCAACATCCTTTGGGAACATATTCACTCACCACTTGCAGGCTACTGGTCTTCCAAGGCTAGCCTTTGGTGGGCAGCACACACCTGGCACTGACTGCTTCCTACTCTCCATCTTATGCCAAGACCTTGGCAGAACAGTGGCTGATACCTTTCCTCCTCCCGCTATCTGACCTGCATCCCTGGGCAGATCCAAGTTCCCAGGTCCAAGCAGAGTTGGCCCCTGAACTGGCACTGTTCCCTAAAGGCATCCAGGAGAGGCCTGAAGGCTTCCAAGGACACAGAACCAGTGCCCAGTTCAGTGGCCCTGGGCCCTCTTCCCAGACCCTCTTCAGGAGCCCTGGCTGCATTCAGGCATTTGGTGCCTGCAGCTGAGCTTCCCCTCTACAGCATCCTGTTGGGATTGTTACTTTCCATCTCAGAAAGAAAAAGAGAAGAATCTCGTCCATTTTCTCACAGCCAGGAAGTGCCACCAGAGGCCGCGAAGCTCGAACCAGACTCGGCATCCCCTCCCTCTCCCGCCATCTCCAGCACTGGGCCTGGCCTCAGCAGAAGGGGCAGCAGTGTCCCGCCTGCCGGCAGGGGTGCTGCTGATGGGCCGCACTAGCCACTGTTCTCTGGGCTTGCTCCATACCTGGGCTCCTACCTTAGTTTCCCCTGCTATCTAGAAACCTGGGTTTTGCAGCCTCCAGGCCCCAGAAGATGGTCCCCGTGGGTTCCTGCTACCTTTGCCCTGCTCCATTTGTTAAACCTCCCCTTCCCAAGGTCCCATGGGCTCCCTCTGCCTCCTGTACCTGGGGAGCACAACTCATTCTCAGACTTGGGACCAAATGAACTCTATGCACACCCTGGGTGAGCATGGAGGCTGAGTGGAGCCGACAGACTGTGGGGTGACACCTTCATTGTCACATGAGCCACACAGCCTGGATATCTGTGTCCACCAGTGGTAGCTCCTTCTTCCTCCCCGATGAAAGGCCCAGGGATGAAAGTTCTGGGGTGGCTCTAATGGGTCCTAAACCAAAGCCATCCCTGGCCTTCGGGCCTCCCAGTGGCCTCAAGGTGGAAGAGCATGGGACACCTACAGTTCAACTGCTTTAGGGCAGTGAAAGATGGCAGCTCAGAGAATCTTAGGGCTCACCCAGGTCAGCCTGTCTGAGGTCACCCAGGGCCTGTCTGAGTCCCAGGAGCTGTGGGATCTTAGAGGGTGTGGTGGAGGCTGAACTGCCCGCCGACTGTGCATACAAACAACAACAAGGACAGCAGCAAGCCTCGGAACAGCTTGTTCCCGCAGCTGGACCCTGGGGAGCCTGGCCTGGCCACACCTTGGCTACACTGGGCTGACATCTATCCAGCTGCATCAGTGACTCTGGCTACTCTGGCCCTGCTGTTTTTCTCCCACGCAATGGGAGATGGGACAAGACTATTATCCAGAGGCAGATTTGGCCATCATTTGGCCCCATCTTCCTGTCCTGGGATTCTCCCAGGCTACAGCGAGGCATCTCGTACTCCATGGTAACTCCACGGTAACTCCACGGTAACTTCTGGGTTAGGCTGTCACATCTATGAGTGCCCTCAGGTGGGTGGAGACTCCAGACCTGTGTCCTTCAGCTGCCACGATCTGAGGTCAGACTGACTCCCAGGCTGGAATGACAAGGCAGCAATCACGGGGATCACTGGTCCCCGCAGCCTTCACTGTGCAGACATGGCCCAGTGCCTCTTGTGAAGTGACTGATTGAGAAACAGTCACTGATAGTCCTAAAGGTGGAGCTTTGACACCAGAGAGAGTCACTAGTTCAAGGTCAAAGAACCATAAGTCCTGACCAGCCACTATCTCACCTACACCAGCCTTAGTGCCCCGTTCATGCGGAGGGAAGACAGCTCCTCCAGCACTCGCTGGACTCTCGAGCTGAGCTCCCTGCTTGGCTGCCAGCAGCTCCTTGGATGCTGCAGGTGGAAAAACAATTGTGGTGAGCTGGGGTGGCTGGAGGGCTTAGAGCTCCTCCCCTACTCCACCAGTGCCAAGTCTGGCTGGCAAATCTGGCAGGGGCACGGGGCGGGTGGGACAAGAGAGGCCACATGGATCTGAAGGAGACATTTCCCCCAGAAACTGAGGGAGGAGTAACATGACTTTGGCCCCGCCTTAGCCAAAGACTGCAGCCGGGCTGCTCCTAACAGTATAGAGAGTGGTGGGCTCCCAAGCCACACCAGCTAATTTCCCTCCCAAGAAGCAGCTGACAGGGTGTTTACTAAGCACCTACTAAGTGCCAACAGTATAGTTCTGGGAGGATGTCAAAAGGACAAACCCAATCCCTGCTATTTACTATCTGGCAGGAAGAAAGAATGAAGCCAGAAGTAACTAGAACGTGCTTTCCAACATCCCAGGAGTCCCTACTGGACAGATGAGGAACCTGAGCCTTAAAGGGGTGATAGTACATCTGCTCAGTAAGGTCCCCGGATTCAGGCCCTGGGACTCAGCCCTGCAGCAAGCTCCCAGTTAGCAGGGACGACCCTGGTGACAGGTAGGCTTAATAAGCACCTGCAGTATGCAAGGCTGTCCCCATGACCACCTGACCCTCCTGTGGTCCCTTAAGTGGGGGTCAGCATCAGAGAAGTGGTAGGTAAGTCTTCTAGGAGGGGGCCACTTCTTAAAGGTCCCCTCAGCTGAATGGGAAAGGCAGTGATCCTATGACTTCAGGCCCATGTCCCCCAGACCTTTGCTGAAACCTCCTGGCATTTAGATAGTGGAAGGTAGCTGTCCTGGCAGGACACAGTGGGGTCAGTGCCCTGGCTAATGGGGCCGCCTCCTCCTGCACAGAGGACAGCTGGGAGCTGGACCTTGGCTGACACTGGCTTTTATAATAATACATTATTTATCTAGCTCAGCCACACATGTGAACCTCCCTAGATAATTTTGGCCTCTTAAGTAACAACACAGTTATAATTTAACAATTTTAAGAGGAAATGAAGCCTACGCAAATTGTCTCTTATGCATTCTTACTGGATCCTGGCTGACACTTGTCAGGTGCCAGCATGGGACATCTGAGGCTCCGTGTTGTGAGGTAGGAAAGTACCTCACAGATGGCCTCTGCATCAGTCAGTTTGTGCTACTACTGAGGTGGTCAGTGGAGACTGTCACCTGTCTCCAGCAGGGTTCTTCTCCCACCTTCTTGAGGGGTGGAGTGAGCAGACAGCAAAGAGGTACGTGATTGTCAGTTCAAGATCAATAATATCAAACACGATAAAACAACTCAAAACAGACTGCCATGTGGAATTTAAATTAAAAAGTTTGAACTCTCAGTAGTGATGATAGCAAGTCCAAAGCTCTGAGATGAGTTACAGTGTCCTTCTGGGCAATCGGTCTTTGAGGTGGTGGGTGGTCTGGAGGCTGGAGACTGATCAGGGAATGAGTTCCGGTCTCAATCGTGGAGTCTGGGAGGCCGAGGCAGGAAGAGACCCTCTCCTACAGTTGCAGATCAAGCCCGGCAGCCTGGTTCCAGCCGGCTCCCTGCCCAAGGCAGAAGCCCCTAGTGCTGTGGTAGGGATGGGTTCTGTCCCCAGCAAATCCTGAAGGCAGTCGCCTCTTCTTCCTCTGTTAAATTCTAATGTTGAACCCTGATGGGCTAAATGTGGGCATGGAGTAGGGTGAGATACAGGAACAGTCAGGGGAGAGCAGTCAGACTTGGTGGAGGAGGGAAAGAACCCCGAGACCTCAAAAACTGCTAAAAGTTCACAGTTGGGTCCAGGATCTGTCCCTGTGGATGCCTGTTTCCATGGGTTCCTGCTGTCCCCACCCGCCGTGTCCCCGCCCGCCGTGTGCCTGCGTGTTCAGCTCATGACTGCTGCTGCACTATTGCTACTGGCCTGCTTCCCCTGTTTGAGCCAGCCTGCTCTCAGAAGACTGCTGGGAAGCTCCATACTGGGAGACTCTGTACCCCTAAGCTATAACAAAATACCAGAGGCTGAGTAACTTTATGAAGAGCTTTATTTAGGTTGTGGGGGATGATTCTCTACCTGCCTCTGGGACCGCCTTATTACTGAGGACACCCTAGTAATGGAGTGTATGTGAGAGTGATTCAGGAATCAGGCTCTGGCTCAAGAGAGAACCATCCAGGGCTCCTATGAGACTTCCCCCAGTCCCTTCCAAGGGCAGTGCTTCTCTGGGGATCCTAGCGCCCCCCTCCCTCAGGCTCCACTTTGTAAATGTCCCACCATCTCCACATTGCCAGCTGAAGGACCAAGCCTCCCACATGGGAATCCTTCACAGACAGAAGTCACAACCAAATCAGAGCAGTCCCCAGCTTTGTCCTGCTGCCCTGAATAGCTGCTCTGAGTTCTCTGTTCTCCACCTGCTATTTGTTTGCTTGGGAAGCAGAACATCAGAGTAATGGATCTGGGGAGAGACTAGGTCAATGTTTCTGCTGTGTGCAGAGCTTAACAGTTAGAAGGTGTTTATCACATGAATAAATTCTACTTAGTACTGATCAAGCTGCAGAAGGAAGCTCTGGGACTTTGCAGGGCATGGCTGTGCACAGCAATTACAGACCAGGTACAGAAGAGTTTCCTTAAGATGTGTACCTACGATCTGCTGGAAAACCGTCCTAGTCACAGACCTGTTATGCTTACTGGGCAGTATCAGCTTCTGGAGTTGTACAGTGCATAATGTGCAATTGTTGACAGCAGCTCTATCTTGACATTACCAGGATTCTCTTTTTCAACCATGTCTCTTTTTCTCCTTGCATTGTATTCATCTATACCAATGACAGACTTTGACTTTGCGGTAGGAAATATGATTCCTCCATAATGGAATAACTGTATAGACTCTTCTCTCATCCCCAAGTCAAATGCATAAATGAAAACTCTGATGTGGTATGAGACCCATTGTATCATTAAGCCGTACTGTAACCAGGAGCATGTATCGGTCAGGTTGAGCAGAGGTATGCTGTAGTAGTAAACTACCCCTAGACCACCTTGACCTAGACACTAAGGTTTATTTCTTGCTGGCCCTGGATGTGAGCTCCATGTTGACTGGAAGCCCTCCTCATCCTGGGCTCCCAGGAACCCACAGTAACCAACACTACAGCTTGAACTGTGCTCCCAGCACTGCAGCAGGAGTTCATGGAGGACCACATATCAGCTCCTAAAACTCCCATAGGAAAGCACACAAGCCACTGAGCTCACAGTTCACAGAACAAGTTCACAGCCACATCAGATCTCACAGGAGATGGAGAGAGACATTGCTGCCCACTTTTGAGTCACATTGCTCCAGGGCAGCAGGAGTGGCTAAGACTGGTCCCGGACTGGGACTCAAGAGTAGAACTTCCTCAAGGAAGAAATAATGTGCCAGCCAGACAACTGCCCAGGGCAATAGCCCCGGGTCAGCTAGCCTGGAGGGGAGACATCACAGAGTAGCCCAGCCCCCAGCCTCTGGACCCCCCAAAGGACCCAAAGGGACAAGAATTCTCCAGCAGAAACAAGCACACACTCCCACTAAGGAAGAGCAGAGGTGTGGCCCACCAGCCACTCCAGATGCTTTAGACATAGAGTCCAGGTGTTGGCTCTCACCTCTGGTTCTAGGGTGGCTGTGGGTGGCAGAGGAGCCTAGGCATAAGGAATGGTCATCAGTTTAGCATCTTTCAGGTGACTTTCACAGAGCAGGCTTGGATCAGCCAAGCGACCTGCTCAAGTGATCAGTGCCCATGAGAAATCTGGGCTTATAAAGCACCAATCACAAGCAGACATCTGGTGTACCACAGAGCCAAGTACCTTTTAAGTATCTGCCCCCTCCAGGCAATCTGGGGATTCTGGGGACCTTGGGAAAAGAGCAGAGCTCCTTTAAAACAATGATGGGCGTAGACACCATCAAGCAACAGGGGAACCAATTGGGCTTCTGCCTGCTTGTGTTTAGGCACATTCCTAAGCTACGAAGGGAGAAATAAAAGTGTTCCCTCGTCTGTGAACTGAAGAGACAGCAATATTGTGGTGTAACTAGGACCAGATGGGCTCTGAGAATTTCCAAAGACTTTTAGCATATTAGACAAAATAGCCTTGCAGACACATGCCATAACTGTGTCTGGCTGCCTGCGTATCAGTTACCAAGACAATGGACCAGTGGGCTGTGCCCTGGCTGGAGGGTAGAGAGGGCCCTGTTGGCTCCTCACCACTCAGCACGAGCCCCCTGCACACCACCACTTCTCCGGGGTTCCAAGACCAGAGCACACTTTGAGAAGAGTATAGTCAGAGATGGCAAGGAGCTGGGAAGGTTCTAGAAGCTGCTTAGTCAGACTGGCCCAGATGCCCAAACCCTCTACTGATATACTTCTTGGGGTAAGAGGAGCTCATGCTCCCAGGGCACCCACAAGAGCAAGCACAGCAGCTAGAAGCCAGGCTCTGAGAAGCCCAAAACTCTTTTCATCCCAGCCAGGAGATTCCAGCAGGACACGAAGCCCTCCCTGTCCCCTTTCCTCATCTACAGAGCACAGTTCGTGAGAATGAAGCCACTTTGTATTCTCAGGACTCACGGGGCTCCAGGAAGCCAGACTGCTCCAATCTCCAGATAGTGCTGAGGATGCCCATCTAGCTTCAAACAGATCATTATTGGTCAATATTGTAATAGCTAAGCACTTGCAGTGAGCCAGGCATCACTGAGCAGCTACTAAGGCCCAAGTGGCTGAGTGCAAGCCTGGAATCTGGCCACCAAGAACACTGCCTCCCTGAATCAGCCTCCCAGTGAGTTCTAGCTGTCTCTTGAGGTCTCAGTTTCCGGATTTTGCATGGAGGAACAAGGACATGAGCCTTGTAGGTTTCCCATGTTGATCCCCATCCTGTCCTCAGCAGCTGGAGTCCTATGCTCAAGAAATGTGGAGCTCAGTGGGAATACAAATGCAGTCTATGTCCCAGCACCAGTGAGGGCAAACACTCAAAGAGGACCTAGCACCATCACAAGTCCAGCACACAGAACAGAGCCAGCATTTGGCACAGGGCAGCACCCAGAGAGGACCCAGCACCCAGCATAGGTCCAACACCCAGCACAGACAGCAGCGACCAGAACAGGGCCAGCACCTAGGACAGGGCCAGCATACAAAATAGGGGAGCACCCAGTGAGGATCTACCATTAGCACAGGCCAGCATCCAGAACAGGGCCAGCATCCAGTGAGAGTTCAGTACCCAGCACAGGGCCAGCAATCTAGCACAGGCTCAGCACCCAACACAGGGGCCAGCACCAGCACAAGGCCAGGCATCAGGGAAATCAGGTGGTTGTTGAGCTCTGCATTTCAGGCTCAGAAGTGAAAGCTGATGACTTACCCTGTCAGCAAGCCTGGCCTTTAGTCATAGTAAGAGCTGATGTTGGTTGGGTACAGTTTTGGTGTCTAAATGGGTTAATTCATCCATCAACCTGGGAGGTCAGTACTTACATGACTCCATTTTACAGATGGGGAAACTAAGGCAAGAAGGGCTATCACTTGCTCAAGGGACAAAAACAAGACTTAAGCCTGCTGCCCAACATGTTCATTTGCTACTGAAAGAGGGCCACCTTCTCAAGACAAGCAGGCTCTAAGTGGGATTACCAGCTAGGCCTAGTATTAGGAAACAAAGCTAGTGCTTTGCCTTCCTGGGCTCCTTTACCCTCAAGCCAGCCCTGGGACTAAAGGGATTAACACTCATATTGACAGAGGGGAAAACTGGGTCACAAATGGTAATGTCATTTGTCGACAGTCACTGAAATCTGAATTGGAACACAACTGAAATCCAAGTCCAAGCCTGAATTTCCCTGTGAGACCTCAGTGACTGAGAAGGCAGCTTGTGCCCCAGGCCAGAGGATGTGACAGCTGCTACTAAAGACTTCAGAGAGGTTCCCCTCTTCCCAGAGGCCAACTCTCTGTTCCCATAGGGAGACAGTCCTGTGAACTGCCCAGGCCTGAGCTAGCCCCGAAGCACAAGCTTGGTAAGTGTGAGGCAGAGATCTAGGCCTGGGAGTCTTGGCTAGAAGGGCCTGCTCTGTGGCCTTCCCAGGCTACCTGCTGAGAAACAAGCTTTCCTGTTTCTGAGCTGAAGAGGTTAGCAGGAAAGTAGTCATTTTACATGCATTATGCACCCGGTCCACTTTATCTTAACAGTTCCAATTAAAGGTGGGAGAGAGGCTCAGTGCAGGGATGTAATCTACCTGGAGTTACACTATAGGCATGTATGGGAAGAATTCAAGCACATTCTGGCTAAGCCTGGACCCTGCATTTTCCTCCAGAGTCTCAGCCCTGAGTCCCTAGCACAGCTCATGGCTGCTCTCTGCTCTGGGCCTAATGACAAGCAGAACCAAGGAAGCTCCAGCTGGTGATGAAGCCCGGCTCTGCCATCAGCCAGTCACCTGTATGCAGCCTTGAGACTGCTCCCTGGAGCCTGTTTCCCAGACTAGACAGTGGAACCCCCACGGGTGTTAAGATGCACAAGGCTGGAGAACACGCAAGGAGGCTCCAGGAAAGGTGGCTCTGGGTCCGTCCTGCCCACCGGGCCACACCTGGCACATTGCATGTGCAGTAGCCCCCATCCCCAAAAGAATGTATAAAGAAAGGAACCCAGGAGGGGACCAGAGGAGCACAAAGGCAGGATCCCCACAGCCTCTCAGGACGGTCTTCCTTATATGCACCCCAGAGGCCTCTCTGGCTGCAGAGCCGCGTGCTGTCAGAACCATGAATGGGAGTTGCAGGTGGTCTCCGGGACCCTCTGTTCCTCTGCACACAGCTATCCATGGGTACCTTGCAGCCTTCTGCTCTGTACAAACGTCAAGTAAACCCCACCACAACTGGACCAAGACCTGGCACCTTGTGCAGCTCAGTGAATGCTGGCCTTTATCTATCTGCTCACACCCTCCTCCCTCTTTGGTGGCTCATCCCTGAGGGGGTCACTGAGGCAGGTTCAGTCCCCATCAAGCTAACAGTTCTGCCTTCTCTTCCTGCCTGGCAGCCTACCCTAGGGCAACATATCCCTATGTGTCCCAACTGTATCACAGGTCAGAATGACCCCTCCTACCCACCACCCTGCCTGGGCCCACTGTGCAGAGCCACCATCCCTGGGCCTCAGCTCTGCCTGCCTACCCCCCTTCACTTCCCTGGATCCCAACTTGAAACCTCATCTAAGCCTCAAGTCACTTCTGACCAGCCCTGCCCTTCATCCCTGCAAGAGTCCCACACTTCATCAGCTGGCAGATCTGGGTTCCAACGCAGTTCCATCATCCCCAAGACATGTGGCCTAGGGCAAACTCCTCACCCACCTTCCAGTGCCTGTTTCCCCATATGCTAAAAAGAGAACTGATATACCCAGGCCTCCAAGGACAGAAGAAAACCATCAGCCTGTGCTGGTTATCTCTGGCTTGTGAATTTTGAATCTTTATTTCCCGTGGTCCTCAGGAGGCAGGACTGTCCACCATAGAATATACAGCAGCAATCTGGAGTCTGTATGACACTGACAGAAACTCCACAATGACAACCTACGCCTGTCACCAGCCTTCAAGATGTCCCAGGAGGTACCTCAAGTCATATGCAAAGAGGTCATGACACAAGGATATGAAAGTGCATTGTTATGTGCCCCAGGGTTGGGTCCAGGTCAGTGGTTTGGACAACTGGTAACTTTGGCACCCTACCCCCTCCAGCAGAGGGAATGTGAGGATGCCGTGGAGACTGTGGGAACACTCCACATGAAAATGAACATGAGTCCTGTGAGTGGAGCAGATTCAGGGCAGGGGAAACCCAGCTGGCCCACATCCCCCAGCCCTCTGTGCCTTTGGTCAAGGTGGCAGTCACTGGCTGACAGTGGATACTTTCCTGCAGCTGTCCTCATGACTTCCAAGCTGGGAGAAAGAGCCTCACTGCTTTCTCTCCAGGAGGCCCCACCTAGGGCCTCTGTTCCCTTGGGCTTGGCTTGTTCACTAGTCCCCATCCCAACTCCTGTCTGCTGGACCTCATCTTTCCCTGGCCTTCCTTTCCTCTGCCTCTCTGTTCAGGTCAGCAGCCCCCTAAGAGTTCCAGCCCAAAGGCCCAATACTGAACTAAAAATTCCCCTCAAACTTGCTCCCATGATAAACAGGAGAGACTACTGCCAAGAGGGGACGTAGAGCATCTTCAAGTGCCCTCCCTCCAGCAATCCAGAAGGGCCCCTAGAAAAGCAGGTCTGGACCTTGCTTTATTGAGGGGAATCCCAGCTGGAGAATCCTCATGCCCTTCCCTAGGCCCCACATCTAGACCAGGGACTCCTGCCTGCTGGCTGGGAGCCCAGCACCCCCTGGGTTGCATCCTCAGACCCATGGGCAGCATCACCCAGAAGTGAGACCTTCTAAGACAGCAGAGAAGGAGAAAACCAATGAGGGTGTGGGTGGGCCACCCCTTCTAGCTGAACGGACACCAGAGGTCCCTCTCTATAGCCTGCGCCAAAGTTTTCTTTCCCCACTCTTGGTGACCTGCCTGCCTCCCATGTGGGATGACTCCTGGAACTCGGCTCTTCCACCCCAAGGCCTAGAGGCCCGTAGGCACCTGGTGGGGAGTGGAGGGGTGGCCAGCCAGGCCAGCTCCTGCCCTTACTGCCCCTCCACACTCACTGGCAGCTGTCTTCACAGCAAAAAACACTGGGGTGGGTGGGTGGATGGGGTGGGAGGCAGGTATGGTAATGCTTTGTGGGCAGCCATCAGGGCATGACACAAGGAAGCAGAGGTGCACCAGAGTTCTGTGCTGAGACACTGGGAGACTCAGGCCCAATGAGCCCCAGGTCATGCAAATTGAGGATGGAGTCGGCAATGATGCGGGCTGTGCGCTTCTGGTACCCACCGGAGGTCACCATGAGGATGGGTATCTCATGGGCTCGGACCACCCGGAACACCAATTCATCCCGCTTCACGATGCCCTGTGGGAGGACAGGAAGAGTAAGTTCAAATAGGTCTGAGATCCCTTGGTGTCAGAAAGTACCACTGCCAAGTCTGGCCCTGATTTCTAAGCCTGCTGCTTCTGCCTGTGTCCTCTGGAATTCAGGCTGCCCATGTTTGCTGCTGTAAAACCTCAGAACATGGTTTCCCTGCCCCACCCCCAACCCCCAGGGTCAGGAAAAACACCTGGGCAGACAGACAAATGCCCAAGATGTCCCCAGGGTCAGTATGCACTCCTGAGCTAATGAAAATGGCCCCCAAGGTCACGATGCACTCCTAGGCTCATGGGAAAACCCTCAAGATGGACCCCCGGGGCAGTACACACCGCTGGGCTGATGGACAGCCCCCCAAGGCGGTCTCCTTCGAGGACGTCAGTGCCTGCGTTGTACACCACCACATCAGGCAGATGCTCCTGGAGGGCTCTCTTTACATTCCTCTCCACCTTGTCTAGGTACTCCTCATCCTCTGTGCCCCATTCCAGCTCTACCTTCCGCCTGATAGCCTCTGGAGAGAGATAAAATAACCCCGTGTATAGGGTAGGGAAACAGGCTGGGTACAGAAAAGACGGGAAGGCCCAGAGCAGGACTGGAAACAGGCCTGACTCCATCTCAGCCTGGCCTCTCATTTCACCAAAGCTGAGTGGCAAATGGGCACTCATGGGGAAACAGAAGTTTAAAGGTGGATACTTTGGCCGTGGCTCCCTGGAGACCATGTACTCCAACCCCACCCACAATGGACACCTACCACACACTCAAGCCCAAGTTCCAGACATTCCAGAATCAGCTCAGAACTGGGTGCAGCCAATGGTGGACTTACTCAGGCAGATTCACTAGCACCTGTGCATACATGATCTTGGATGTTTGCATCTTAAATGTCCCCTAAAGGCCCCTTTTGTTGAAGGCTTGGTTTGTAGCTTCGGGTGCTACTGAGAAGTACCTGGACCTTTAAGAGGTGGAGCCAAATGGAGGATATGACATCACTGGGGTGTGATATACCCTTAAAGAGTAGATCAAGACCATGCCCTTTCTGATCTCACCCTCTCTCTCTTTACTTCTCCGATCTTCTAGTGCTTAGCCCTAAAACACCTTCCTTGTGTGTCCCTGGGACAAGTTCGTGTGGTCTTGGCGGGTTGAATGAAACCAACCTTTGGCAAAGCGGTCTCCTGGGTAGATGTGGCGATTGTAGACATCCATGATATATACACGCTTGTCACCCATGAAGTCTCGTTCATGCCCGTTGCCCTGTGGGAGGACGCAACTATCTGCAGGCAGGTGTTCTCAGGAATGGATGATTCCCAACCACCACAGGAACCCCCTCCTGCCTGGGAAGCCAACTTGCCCTTGAGGGTGTAGTGTCACATAGCCATCAGAGTCAGATATACTGCAGCATACCTAGCCCCTTTATCTCCAGCAGGACCTGGAACATGCCCAGCCTCTGTCTGTGTGAAACAGGGGAGAGTCTGGTCCTGTCAGCTCTGCAGATTCAATGGTGGGGTCAGAGCCATTGAAAGCAATCTGCAAAGGGCTGTGCACATGTGACTTGGTTCAGGAACTCTGTGTCCTATGAACTTGGAACAGGGTCACAGCAACAGGGGTGTGTGAGGGACTTTGGGGCCTGTCTCATCCCCTCCCATGACTGACCTGAGCCAGTCTGTGTTCCTGGTCAGAGAAGATGTCCCTACAAAGCAAGTTCTCAAAGAGTTGGAAAACCCTGAGATGGTGAGTGTTTGCCTGCAGGCCAGGTCCACAGGCCCATCAGCTCAGCTTAGCAACTAGCAAGCATCAGCAAGTCAAAACAGAATATAGGGAGAGAGTTGACATTTAGGAAGGGTCACCCACTGGGTGTGCAAGTGGTCAGCAGGAGGCAGGAGAAGCAGTGAGAACCCACCACCCTGGAGTCCTGGGCTGTGTGAGGCAGGAGGACTGAGACAGACCCTCAGTCTCCAACCTGTGCAAAACAGGAGGTAAAGTGGCTAAAGCCCAGCTTAGGGACATTCTCAGGGGGAGGGGACCCCACAGTATGGGGCTGTGTGAGAGAGGCTACTGGAGCCATGGGAAGAGGACTTGCTGGAGCCTAGGCTCCCACAGAGCACTCACCTGATGGGCGTCAAGGTCAATGATGGTGGCCCTGGAGATGCCCTCCACTCTCTCAAACAGGAACTACCACGGGGAGAAAGGAGGAGTGAGTATCAGACAGGTCAGAGGACCCAGGAGGGTACAGGCATATAGGTTGACAGGCAGGACATTATTTGCCTTCAAGAGTTGCAGGGCTAGGAAGGGAGGCACATATGCACGGGGTGGAGGGTCAGGGAGGATCGTGCTGTGCCCTGAAGAGCTGGTCAGGTCCTGGATTCCCTTGGAAATGTGGAGGGTTTGATGGAGGAGCCCCCATACTCCTGGAACATTATTCTCCAAACTTTTCCTCAGCCTAAAATGTTAAGCCCGGTGCCTCCTAAGGGAGGCCTCCCTTCCCTCCTTCTCTCCAAGGTCTCCTATGGCATCCTGCTCCTCACAGCCTGGTCTGCTGACAGCCCAGCTATATGCTCAAGAGGACTAGAGACCAGATCCGCCTGGAATCCAGCATGAAACCAGGCACAGAACACATAGTGGGCTCGGGGCCCATAGGCCCTTCCAGCTGGGTGGGTTCCCTTCTCTGGGCTAGGTTCCTCGCCAGTAATGCTTGCAGGTCAGTGAGGGGAGTGTTGAGAATAGAGGCTGGGACTACGGTAGGATGTTGAATAAATGCCAGCTATGCTTATGTATGTTGTCACCATGGCCTCCATTTCTCCCCAGCCCTCTCCCTTCTCCTCCCCAACCCTCCTGCAGCCAAGTCCTTCTTTGTCCGTAGTCCTGAAAACTGCCTGCTTTTCCAGTCCCCTATACAGGGGAGGCTGTGATGATTCCTCCTGTCACAGACAGGCCTTCTAGATTCAGTTTGAGTCTCAGCTAGCTGAACAGCTGCAGAAGCCTCTTTCTACTGTGCACCCTGTTCCCCTTTCCTGGGATGCGTGGTGGGCTATGGGAGGCTTTGAGGGAGGGCTTTGGTAGCGAAGCACCATGGGTTCGGAGACACACCTTGATAGCTAGTGTGATGTCTGCATAGGCACAGAAGCCTCCGCCACGGTCACTGGAGCAGTGGTGGAAGCCGCCACCTGGGGAAAGGCAGACGACAGCGCTGATCAGAGCCAGGTCAAGGTGCCTCTACTCCTGTCCCCCCAGCGTCTCCTCCCTGTTGGAATTCCAGGCTAGGCAAATGAACAGAGCACCTGGGCATGTCACCACACCAGGCCAGCAGGTACCTGTGTCGTGGCCACCTGGCTGCAGAGTAAAGACCACATCTTAGGTAGACACTGGCAGGTCAGCACCCAGGGCTGCCCACTGTGCTGCCCTGGGGTTTCCCCATACCAACCAAGCCAGGTTTGCTTTGGACCCAGGCTTTCCTGGTAGTAGACAGGATGGCGGGGATGGGCAGGCTCTGCTGTCCATAGCTTACGCCTGCCACCCCCTACCCTGACAGTCTTTTCTGATCTGGACTACAGAGGTGCTACCAGCCTCTCCTAGGATGGCTGGAGAACTGGGACAGTCCCTGCACCCCTGGAGACCCTGGGTTGTAGGAGTCTTCTGAACTGGAGGCCACTCCACATACACAGTGTGAGGCTTGGGCCCTGTTCCCTGGAGTAGTGTGAGGCCTAAGCCCTGTAGATGAGGGACCCTCTTCCACCTCTGACCTCTAGAGACTCCAAACAGGGTACCCAGCTTGCTAAAGCATCCCTGAAGCACAGAACAGAGCACTATCTTCAGCATATTTTACAGATGAACAACCTCAGGCACAAAGAGGGTCAACAACTTGCCCAGGGTCACACAGCTAGGAAATGGCAGAACCAAGATTCCAACCCAAGCTGAATCAGGATCTAGATTCTTAACTTCAAGCAGATCATAACACTTTCCACAGTGGAAGGGCCACAAGGGTCCTCCTCAGACAGAGGACCCTGTTATAGTTACCATGTGTTTGTACAACAGAGCACCCTAACACCATGGCTATACCAGGCCTAAACTAGGTACCCAGAATTAGCAGGCAGGAAGAAACATTTCTCTAGGCCATGCAAAGTTCACAGAAAAGCAGGATGCCTGCTCCAGGGCCCTGCACAAATTAGTAGCTTCTCCCTGTGTCCAGTGCCTGCTAACAAGAGGTCACTGGGAAGGGGCTCTGCCACTGTCGCGGATGTTTAGACAGATGTGCAGGGGCCACACAAAGGCCAAGAAGCCAGAGGGTACTGGCCCTCAAGACTCCTGAGGTAGTACCGATTCTGGACCCATCCACTCACCACATGACCAAGCCCTGTGCCCTGGCCTGGGCCCCAGAAGGATGGAATCTTGCAGAAGAGCCACATGGAAGCAACTGAACCAGTACAGACCTGCCCAGGGGACCTGTCTAGGAGAAGACTAAGGCTTTCTGGGAGTGAGGACACTCCCCATCTTTGGAAGTATTCAAAAGCAGAATTAGGAACTTCAAGACACAGACCCACATCAGAGGCACTGGTAGGTCCATCCTCAGAACGAGGAGGCTGTGCACCTTCTCCAGGCCACTCAGGGTGGCTCTGAGGGTCTTCATGTCCCTCTTTGTCCCTACATCCTTTGCAGATCAGGCCAAATCTTCAAAGCCCCAGCACTCACCAACATTGATGGCCCAGCCTCGTTCCACAGCCAGCTTCCCTGCCTTGGGAGAAGAGCAGAGGGTGAGGGTGCGGACCTCCCACCCACAAGCATGCCATCAACATAAGCTTTGGGGTGGGAATAGGTGGAGCCAGGAGGCACCTTCCCCCAGCCCACCAACAAACTCATCTGGTCGCTGGGGAGAAAAAAGCAGATCACTAGCAGGGGAGGGATACGGTGCAGTACTTGAAATTTTGCAAAGAAAGCACAAGAAATTCAAGCGAAGTGAGTTGAGGAGGATTTCAGCATAGCTTCTGAAGGGGAAAGAAACATGGAAGGCTGATAGCTGCAATCCTGCAGGTGTGTGGGGCAAGTAGTAATAAAGAAACTAGCAGGGTCAGTGGGCGCTGACTAGGGCTTGGGGAGATCTCAGTTCAGACTCAAAATGTCCCTCAGTCAGCTGTCCAGCCTGTGGCTAGTTCTAGCAATAGATTATACTTTTATGGGGCTGGACATATGTGCTATGTATCAATAGAGTATCCCTAATTAGAGGGGAAAAACGATGGATCCTAACGTCTCCAGACGGGACAAGTTTTGGAGAAAGGCCGCTCTTGACGGAGCAGCAGGAACATTTGAGGGGACCCAGCAGGGCAGAGGAGCGGGAGGAGCCGCACAGCACCCAGCCTACCATGATGGTGCCTCCAGTCTGGGTCCGCAGTGGCCTGAGCACCTTCCTCTGCACAAGGAAGTTAGGGAGGAAGATGACAGGAGGGATCTCTGTGATGGTGGCAACCACGAAGGACCACTGTGGAAAGAGACAGAGGAAGTCAAACCCACTGCTGTGCCTGGGTCGGGTGGTTCCCTATTCAAGCACACTCTTTGGTGAGCAGAGGGAGCTGTCAGCCACCTGTGGCCCAGCTTTGAGTTTAGGTACCATGAAGAGGCAAGTCAGCACTTGGAGGTGCTTTTCTGCCCTCTTGTGCCCAAAATGAGGGCTGCAGTTGGCTCCAAGACATAACACTTTCTGAAACGTACACTTCAAGATAGTACCTGGCTGGTCCCTGTTCTCCACCACCCTGGTCCCAATGCTCAGAGCCAATCAGAACTTTCTAGGCACTTAGTGACTGTTAGGCACACAGGTAGGCATGGATCCTGTCCTGTGCTGGGGCACCTTGTAGCCAAGGCAAACAAGCCAGCCAGGTATGAAAGAGAAGGCTTGGGTCTTTGTGTGAGGTTGAGAGAGCCTTGTGGAAGAGGCAACATCTGCAAGCAGTGAACAGTGAGCCGGAGTTCCCTACATGCAAAGTAGGGCTAAAGTCAAACAGACAAGTTGGAGAAGAGAGCTGTGGAGAGAAGCTCAGAGGAAAGGCAGCACATGGTTCACATAGGGCCCCTTCCGCTAGCACAGGTTCACGCTTATCAGAGAAGTCAGGCGGAGGACAAGAAGGTGCCATCCCAAACTGTGGAAGCACCCACAGGATGAAGTGGGAGATAACTGCAGAGTAAGAAAGGAAGGTGTTAGCACACAGGGTGGGGTCCAAAGGGGGCCAGAGGTAGAGGTGTGGGTGATGGTGTCACTCCTGGAGAAGGGAGCTGGGGCTGGGGAAGGTGCTGAGTTCTGCTCTGTTCCCAGGGAAGTCGGGTCGATGGCATGGCTGAAGTTCAGTGAGTGAAGAGCTGTAGAGGGTGAAGTAGGAGACCACAAGAGGGCAGGAGACAAAGCTCATGAAGACAAGGAGGTAGGCAGCCAGAGTCAGGGGAGAGGAAGGAAGCCCTGAGGTTTGCTCAAGAGGCCAAGCTGAGGGAGGATTCTGGAAGGAGTAGGCAGAGGAAGTGCTGGGGCCACTCAGACCTCCAACAGAGAACAGAAGCAGGCAACATATTCTTCAGCCAACAGGAGGGAGCCAGCAGTAAGAGGCCAAGGATGGGCATGTGGACAGGCTGGCATCTGTGTCCTGTGCCTGAGGGGTCTCAGGCACCCAGGCAGCCTAATGTGGCTGGGAATACCTGTGTGGCTGTCCCTCCTGGCCAGCAAGGGTGAGGCCAACTGGTAACAGGGAAGCCCATCTCAGCCTTTGATACAGTGGATAAGGGGAGCAGGTCCTTCAGACTGCTCCAGGGAGGGATGGACAGGTGCCCACAGGGCCTCCAGCAGGCCTGGGAAAGTCTGGGCTGGGCCAAGGCCAAGGAGTTCTGGGCATAGCCACAGCATATGTACATGGATGTATGTGTGTGGTGAGCACATGCCCAGGAAGGGAAGGCTCTGTGAGCCCTCAGCTCCTAGAGCATATCACATCTCCTCACCTCAAATTCTCCACACTCAAGCAGAGAGGCCTGGGACCTGCTAGGTAGGGAGTCATTGTTTCCTAAGGGCCACTGAGCCACTGCTCCCATCCCTCCCTCCTTCCTTCCTTCTTCCCTCAGCAGGCAGGACAATAGAGATCAAAAGATTTCCTGAGAGATCTGACACACACACAAAACCACAAGGTGTTTCTCCAAGAGTTCCCAAGCAACTCACCCTAGCTTCACCAAGAAAGGCTCAGTGACAATGTTCCGGAAGTGTGGCCAAGGACCCCCTCTTGGGAATTCCCAATGCACCTGGCTATGTTAAAGGTTCTGGTAAGTTCTACCGCAGATGCCCAGTGCTCCCCAAATTGTTGCCCCATAACCCCAACCTGCTCCCTTGGCATATCTCCCACTGCCTCTAGCCCCACACAGCACTCAGGCCACTGGGGCACACTTGAGTACCTCTAAGCTGGAGGCTGAATTTTACACAGCCTCCAGCTTAAGCAGAAGTCAATCAACAAGACCAGTGCGCTGAGATAAGGCAGTGGTCCACCATGCCTTGGTTTCCAGGGGTTAACAGGCTGTGGGTGAGCTGGGTTTGTAGTATCTGCCTGGTCTAGCTGTGGCTTCTGCTCCAGGCAGTGAGTGCTACAGTAATGGATACTTGAAATGTGTGCTGACCAGTTGGCAGCTGCAACTGCCTGTGGTCATTTATAGTTGTTCCTTGATTTCCACAGGGGACTACTTCCTGGATTTTCTATAGGTTCTCCCATCCACTGGGGCTCCAGGATTGTGTATAAATGCTGTCATATTTTCACAGAACCTGGGCACCACCTCCTATATAAATTATGCCTATATGCTATTGCTCTGAAAATAGTTTATGTCATAGTGTTTAGAAAATAACACAAAAAAAGTTTGTTCATTAAAAGACAGATGGAATATTTTCTATCTATGGTTGATGAGATCTGAGGACAAAAAGCCCAATATGGACACTCGACTGTAATTGTGTTAAAGACAATTTTAAGCTGACAAGAATCCCAGCTTACAAGATGGAAGCAGAAGGATCAGGAGTTCAAGGCTAGCCTCAGCTATATGACACCCTGTCTCAAAGAAACAAAACACAAATATATACTGTTTCATTAGAATCTTGCTTCTCAGTGGCACTGGTTTAAAGGGGTAGAAGGGACAGATACTGCAGAATCTAGGATGTACAGCAGGCTGTTCCAGGGGACAGCCCAGATATGCGTGCAGGACCCACCCAGGAATCCCCTTGCTCAGGCAAGGCAAAGGCTCTGGGAGAGTTGGGCTGGAAGAAAGCAGGGTGGGGACAGGGCTCTAAAAAGTCCCCCTCTGGTTTCTGCCTCAGTTGTGTGATTTAGGATACAGCCCTTTCCCACTTGTGCTTCTGCATTCACAAAGCAGAGCCTGGAACAGGGGGGTAGCCATGGTACTCTGCTGGAGAGGCCTGGCCTTGCCACCCTAGAAACCACTCTGTCTACCTAGGTCCCTGTGTGGTCACACCTGTGCACCAGCACATATCACTAACCAAGGCTATATGACATCTCCATCAGTGTCTATCCCCCTCAGACAGAACCAGTGCCATGGGACCTAAATCCAAAATAAAACTGCCAGGCCTGGTGGCCCCTGCCTGTCACTCAGACAGGAGGCTGAGCAGGAAGATCATGAGTTAAAAACCAACCTGGTCAACTTAGTGTCTGTGTCTCAAAGTTTTAAAAGAAAAAGTTGAGGATGGTAGAGTACTTGTCTAACAAGCATGAAGCCCTCAGGTCAACTTCTAATATGAAGAAAATTAAATAATAACTATAAAATTGTTTTAAAAACCCATAGGGATTCCTGGACACCAACCCCAAATGGCTTGACGTGCTGATCAGGCTATGCCAGTTGCTCATGCTGGACAGTGTAAGGGCCCCTCTGACTGTTTCTGTCTAGCTTTGCTTCCACCTACTTGTTCTTTGACTTTTGCTTGTTACATACTTAATAAACTCACTTATCCAAATCTCAAAGCATGGCTATAGTAGATCATTTCTTCTTATAGATCTAGTACATATCCCAAATAACTGAAATCAAGTATTCAAATTAATGTGTATATGAATATCCATAGCAATGCTACTGACAAATGTAGAAATAATTCACATGTCCATGGGCTACCACATGAGTAAACAAGATGTATTATACAACACAGTGGAGGATTATTCATCCATGAAAAGGAATGTACAGGGATTGGTGTGTGACTTCAGGGCAGATCACCTGCCTAATATGCATGAATCCTGAGTTCTACCCACTGGGGAGGAGGGATAACAGTGTGGATTATCATGATGTTCAGTGAGGCAAACCAGACACCAAAGAACACATGTTGCATGACTTTACCTGTATGAAGCCAAGTACAAAGTAGGCAAGTCCATAGAGACACACTAGAATCAGGTGGTAACAGGGCAAAGGATAGAGAGCAGCAGCGAATGAGTTCAGGGAATGGAGAAGTGGGGAGCCAGAGTGCTTCTTAAAGTCAGGGCAGCACGCGGCAGGCTATGTAAACGTCACTGAATGGCACATTTTAAGATGGTGAATTCCACTATTTACATTTGACCACATTTTTTTTTAGATTAGTAAAGACGGTCTTCCTGGGGAAGCACTGAGAGAGTGTCAGAAATCCAGGGCTACCCTGCTCCACGACCCTACCAGTCTTCTGCCCTCCAGGTGCCCCAAGGCCTGTCTTCCTCCCTCCCAACATACCCTCTCACTGGAATGCAATATGTTCCTACATTTGGGCCCTTTGCACATGGTGCTCCTGCCTGGATCGCCTTCCTTCTCTCTCCTCCAGCCTTGAGTCTTGATTACCTCTCACTGAGGCCCGTGGGCCTTCTGACTGCTGTCCTCACTATCTCCTTCCCACTCCTGTTTCACTGCCTGCCTTCTTCCTTCCTTCTATGAGTGCCCTGTCAGACTTGTTACCTTTCTTCTGTTTCCCTTCAGGGAGAGACCTGGCCTCTGGTTCCATCCCTGCCCTGCAGCTCCCAGAACAGCACGGCACGCTCATTACAAGCCTGTTAACAGACATGTCCTGAGTACTGCCCAGTATACAGTGCACAGGAATGGATGGCAGGGGCTCCCAGCCCTACCAACACCCAGGACAAACTGCCCTTAGTTTTCCATAGGCAGAAAAGGTCCAGAGTGCTAGTGATGGGGGTGGGGCGGCCCTGGATTATGCATATAGCAGGTGCTTAATAAACTTCCATTTCCCTGCACTAAGGTTACCTTTCTATTTGATACCCTGTTCATTGGGATAGAAGGCTGCAGGGCCAAGGATGACGGCCAGGGCAGGGGTAATGACAGAGTAGGTGAGGCAGGGCAGAGAATGGATGATGCACAGTACCCACAGAAGTACTGTACCCAAGGACATCAGCTCTGAAAAGCCTGCAGGTACCCACAGCAGAGAAAAGGGTCGGACACTGCAGAGACGGAGGCATGACTTTACTGTGACCCCAGATGCCTGGGTCTCACCTGAGCACCTCACACATCACTCCCACTACAAACCTCTTATGTAACTTGCCCATAGTACTCAGGTCAGAATCCATGTTCCCACCTCAGCCTGGTACCTCTGGCCAGGCCACACAAGGCCTGATGTATTATAAAAATCATCTTTTTCCTTTTTCCCTGATTTCCAGGTCACTCCACCATCATCTTGGATAATCCTTTATGCTTTGTGTTAACACAGCTGAGTTCTCCTGGTCTGCTTATATTCTATTTGGGACACTATTTAACAACTTCTTTTTATTGTTATTACTTATCACAGACTACAATGCCTTCAGACTTTTGGGGACCAAGACCAAGCAGGCAACCTGCCCTGGAAATTTTCCTGAAGGTCTTATAAATGATGGGGCTCTGACAACTCTCCCTGTCCTCCAGCCTCATCCTGGCTCAACTGTTTTGTCTTTCTCTGACACAACTCTGAGCCCCTGGTCCTTTCCTCCAGCCTCCTCTGTACTCCTGGCCAGGTCTCTGGACTGTGGACTAACCACGCATGCTTAGACCCCAGGAATCCAGGGCAACCAGGCGCTGGGCTTCCTGCCAACACCTTACACCTCTCCTGGGAGCCAGGTTACAGCCTCCTCCTGGCAATCTTTCATGAGCTCACACTGTCGTGGCCCATCTAGAATTCTCACAGCTCAGACTGTGGTTAGGCAGGAAGAAGGCCAGCAGCTGTTACCCAAATCTTGCAAGACTGGATGGATGCCTGCCAGGGTCCTCCCTACAAGCTGCAACAGTCCCCCCAGTGAGTGTGACCTTGAGCAGACACAGCATAGTTCCGGGCCAAGGTCTTTCCACCCATAGTAAAGGAACCTGCTGACCTCTGCATCTATGGGGGCTCTGAGTCTACAAGAATCCTGACAGGAAGCTTGGGGACCAGGGCTCCCATGCTCTGGGGGCAGAGAACCCAGGGCACCCTTGATGTAGTCCCAGCCAATGCAGGCTGGCAGCCACAGATTCTGACATAGTCCCCACACACACATACAAATGCCAGACTGTCACATAACAAATGTACTCAGGACCCCAGCTACCAGCTCATAGCCTCCACACAAGGAGATCACAGGTAGACAGTGATGGTTCAGTGTGCCCTGCAGGTGGGATTTAAAAATCTTACAGTTAGCACATTCTGAATCAGGAAAGGGCTAGGGATGTGGCCCTTAGTGCTAGGGTGCTTGCCTAACATGCATGAGGCCCTGAGTTCAGTCCCAATAAAGACAAGAAAAAAAAAATCGAAAAAATAAATCCAAGAATATAATTTAATAACCTGCATTTCTGACTTCTCTTGGAAAAGTAGGCACAGTGCTGGGCCCACAGTTGGACTGTGTGGCAGCCAACCATATGGCCCATGTGGGAAGGCAGGGCTTCTGAAGTTCACCCCAAACACCTCCACTGGTCCACCTAGGTCTTTATGTGCTGAACTTTGGGAGAGTTTCAAACCAATTTTTAAACCAAAAGTTTTTGTTTACAATAAGTCCTTAGAATAGAATCTTAAATCTCAGCCTACTATAAAAATAGGCCAAAGAGCCAAGGCATAGTTGCACACGCCTTTAATCCTAGCACTCAGGAGGCAGAGGCAGATAGATCTCTATGAGTTCAAGGCCAGTGTAGTCTACATAGTGAATTACTGGCCAGCTAGGACTTCAGGGAGACCCCCATATCAAAAACATCAAAACAAAAATAAAAAAGGCCAAAGTGGAATGACCTGAGCGGACAGGGCTGGACAAGGCTGCCCACTTCCCACTGTATTCATCCCAGCAGGAGCCCAAGGCACCAGAACTCAGGTTGAAGTCACTGGCAGAAGCCCAAAGCCCCTAAGGGATTTCTTTGTATATACATCTGCTATCATATATCCTGGAGATCCAGAGCTCACTATCCACATAGCTACCTTCTCACAGCCTCTTCTTATCCTAGGAACTAGAAAATCCCACATCTCCCTGTGTGAGGGACAGGAGTAGGTACGGATGAAGCTGAGCTCCCCTCTACTGGCCTCTGCCCCCAATCACAACCCACAGGTCCCTGTACGTACCTTTAGCTCGTTGAGATAGCGCCTTGTGTGCACCACCAGCAGGTCTTCCTCTGAGGCCTCCCGTGCCTCCACCAGCATGCCATCCGACAGCAACTTCTCCTCTGGAACCACAGAGTGATCTCCAGCTTCCTCCCCACTGACTCCCAGGCCAAGCAAAGCCCCAGCCCCTTCCACCCGCAACTGGCTAAAAGCCTGGACTCTGCAGTCCTGGGCACTGTGGGCTTGTGGGCATTCAGAGAATGGCTGCCTCCTTAGACCAGTGTGGACAGTGTCTAGGCCCTCTGTCCCAGGGTGCTGAGCTTGGGATACACAGCAGAACCCATGTTTCCCAAGCTACTGACAGCCAACAGGCAACTCAGGTACAACTGAGGCAGGTGAGAACTTTCTAAGAGCTCTTAGCAGTTCTCCCTCCGCAGGCCACTCAGGATGGCATGGTCTCTCCTTAATCCCCGCCTGAGCCATGCTCATCTCCTTTGCTAACCAAAGGAGAGCAATGACTACAGGTAGCAGCAGCCCACGGGCAGTGGAAGTCAGCTGTAGCAGGAACATTGCTGTTTTTAGGGTATGCCTCTTACTGTAACCTTCTATTTATGACAAATGGAACTGTCTTTTCCCATTTAGATGACATAATGTTTCCTTTTAAAACAAATTTTAATGCAGGGGCTTAGCCATTTAAAAATATGCAATAAATGACCAAAAACAGGGCAAGAGACATAGGGAGAGCAGGACTTGCATCTGTCTAGTGTCTGATAGACACTAGACACTACACTTTTCTGACACCTGTATAGTTAGCAAAGCTCCTCATTTTGCAAAACAATAAAATGAGGCTGAGGGCAAAGCACTGCGAGGTCAGACCACGATGCTCTGGATTCTAGAGAAATCTGGACCTAGGGGTCCTGTTTCAATGAGTCACACTCAGAAACCAAACAGTTCCATCTGCTTCCACACACTGTTCCAGGCAGGTACTTCCAACCCCCAATCTCCACCCCAACATGCCGTGACCTCCAGCCTCTGGCCACAGCCAGTTCCCTTCCAGGCAGGGTATCCAAGGTGGTTGCCGTGCGGGCCTGCCTCCCTCCCTTCCTCATCCTCAGAGCACAAAGGAGTAAAAGGGATAGGCTGCTTGCTCCCAGGTGAGGGAGCAGAGGGACAGTAGCAGGAGGACCATTCTATAAAGTGACAGATGTGTGAAGAAAGAAGCAGGTTCTCATGTCCTCAGGCTCACTGAGCACTGCACATCACCTGTGTGCTTTCTATGCCATGTTTTTTTTTTTTTTTTTTGAATGTTCAAGCTGGTCCCTGCAGCTGAGGGAAAGGCAGGACCTTTGCGGTTAATAGAAGTTCACCAGAAGTGGAAAAATAAATCCAACAAAAACAAACTGTGTTGGCAATCTCTAATGTTATCCTATTTTCAGCAAGACAAAGCCAGAGGCTTGCTCTAGATTTGTTAGGAAGGGAGATGGGTTTAAATGCTATAGATGGATGAGACAAGGCCCATTATGCTTAGCAGTCTATCGAGAAAGACCCATTGATGACAGGACAGATGGAAATCTGGGGGCTGAAACCAGAGACAGGAGAGTAGACAGCTCATGCCAAAGCTAAGGATGGGGAGGACACAGACATGGAAGGGAAAGATGTAGGGTCAGAGGGGAGATAAGGATGGGGAGGATGAGGATGGGGAGGACGAGGAGATGGAAGAGGAAGATGGAGGGTCTGAGGGGGGATGAGGACGGGGAGGGCAGGGAGATGGAGGAGGGAGATGGAGAATCTGAGGGGGGATGAGGATGGGGAGGATGGGGAGATGGAGAAGGCTGATGTAGAGTCTGAACAGAGCTTGCTTACCTTTTAGGAAATTGATCACCTTGCCCCATTTCCCGGCATCAAAGGGGTGCAGCTTCTCTAGACCCATGAAGGTGATGTTGTAGCGTGGGGAGTAAACGATGGGCCAGCGTTTCCCTGGCACATGCTGGTACAGCTGGGTTGTGTGTGGCCTTCAGGGTACATGGAGATAGACACAGAAATAGGGATGGCCTCAGTGTGGAAAACAGCCTCCCTCTCCTGACCCACAACCTGGAGGACTCTTAACACCAAGAATGAAAACAGCTCCTTCCTGTGCCCTGGCTGGCTTTGCCCAAATCCTGTTTCAACAGAGTCCTCATCACCCCTGAGGACAGGCACCACAGCTCCACCCCAGGTCCAGGTGTGCCCAAGGTCACACGGCAGGTGTAGAGAAACGTGTCCGGTACACAGGAGCGCTGGCAGCAAGGCCCCAGCACCTCACGCCACACTAGAACAATTGCACTCTGGGCCACGGGGTCTTAGGCTCCAGGCCTGCATCGTAGGAACTGGGCTCAGGCATCTACGCAGGTGGAGGCGCAGGTCGAGGATGCGGGGGACCGTGCAGCCGGTGGAGGCCGCCCCTCGCCTCAGCCCTGCAGGCCAGCACGGTGCCCTGGGTAGAGACCCAACCCCGAACTCGCCGACCCAAGCTAGCACTGGGCGACGAGCACGGCCCGGCCCGCCCGCCGCACCTGTCCCGCCGTTCCCATAGGAACCCCGCTCGGCCCACAGGACCCTCGTTAGTTCCACCGACCCCGACTAGGCCCAAGGCCCTCCCTGCGCGAGCCCGCCGACTCACATCCCGCGGCCGGCCCTGCCTGCGCTGGCCGCCGCTCCGCCGCGGGGAGGGGCGCCCGGGCGTAGTGGGCGGGGCGCCGGCCCGCGGTGGGCGGGGCCAGAATAGGGCACGCCTCCGCCGCCTCACCGGGCTGGGAGCAGAGCTCCGGTCCGCTCTGCGTCACAGACCACAGAACCGCGCGTGAACTCACCGCGAGCTCGCGTTCCCTGCAGCCGCGAAGCCCCGCCTGCTGCACACCAGGACCCAATGGGGTCCCGCCTGGCTACGGGGCCACGCCCCCTGAAGGGACCGCAGGGATTTCACCCAGCGCTCCGCCCTCGAGGCATGGTGACATGCAGCCCCGCCCCTCATGCGCTACTGGATCTGGACCTGCTCAGTGACCTGGGGCTCTGTTTCCATGGAGACAAAGTGAGGGTGGCAAGTTTGCGCCGGGCTTGTCTTTTCTAACCTCGTGGGGACCATACCCACACCATCTGCAGTCATTTATCCTGTCCCATCCGTGGCAGCTCTGCATTGTTGTAAGCACTCCCTGTTACGTGCCATAGTTCTCTCTGAGCCTCAGTTTCTCCATCTGTAGAACAGTCCTGGTGATCCAGTCTTTAGAGTACAGTCCTGTATATTTGCATTCTTTCATCTCCGTTCCCCCTACTTGCCACCCAGGAAGCTGAGACAAGCCAAAAGAACAGCTGGGGGTGTCTGTGTGGCTGGAACCTAGGAGGAGGCCCCAACAACAGAGCCCAGAGGAAGAGAGAATGGGCCTCTGTGGGTCCAGCTGTCTCCGCCAGCCAAACAGTAGCAGCTGACCAGAAGACTGCCAGAACTGACAGCTGGGATCCTGGTGATGCCAAGGACATGGGAACAGTTTGTTTTTCTATATGGGGGAGGGGGTCTTGCCACTGCGTGCGTGTAGATCAGGGACAACCCCGTGGAATCAGATCTGTCCTTCCACCTTTACCTAGGTTCTGGGGATTGAATTCAGGTCCTTGGACTTGCTCTTAAAGCATATTTGCCAGCTGAGTCATCTTGCAGGCCAACAGTTTTGAAGACTGACTTTGATGTAGCTACTATATATAAAGTTCAGAAAACATGTAGTTCCATGAAAGGTACTGAGATGAATTGTCCTTCAGAGTGTGAGATCTGTCAGGAGAGTCACTACATCAGCCATAGGCAGCAGAGTGGGATCCCTAGGGGAGAGAGCATTCTTTCTTGGAAGACAAAGGGAATTTCTTGCTGTTATAGGTGGAGGTGGGCAGCTCTTTCCATACCGTGTGTCCTGTCTTGTATTCTAGGAGTTACAGAGGCAGGAAGGCACTAGATAGAGAGTAAAGTTATAATTCAAGGTTGCTTTGGATTTGGGCAAGGGGTAAGTGTGGTGTTAGATTCGTACAACCTAATTGCAAGAGTGTCCCCTCACCCCAATGTTATCATGAAAATCAGGCCCATGAACCCAGACTGGGCTGTCTGCAGTACAGAGGACTTGGTGAGTTGAATCACCTCTCTTGCTCTTCTCCATTGCATCTAGAGATGAGGTGAGGCTGACTGTCCACCTCAAAAGGAAGGGAGAGAATCCACAGATGCCATCAATTCTTACTGAATGCTTGTCATGTGCTAGGCCAGTCCCAAAAGCACGTTGAACCCCATACAACTCTAGGAGACAAACAGTCTCCATTTTATACAAAAGTACAGAATGGTGAAGTAACTTTTCTAAATGTCAAGGGTGTAATCAGATGTGTAAAACTTAGTAACAAGACACTACAGGTGATGCCGTATGTGCCAGGTTCCACATCGGTAGAAAGGCTGGTCCCATCTCAAGGGACTTGCTCTGGAGTTTGGAAAGCAGCACCAATGAGCCTCAGTTTGGGAAGATAAGGATCAGAGCACACTAGACCCAGGAACTGAGGCCCAAGAAAGCAGTATTGGACTGGCTAAGGGAGTATCTGAAGTTTTATCTTTGTGGATGAAGAGGGGGGTGGTCTGGGGAACAAGGGCTTATAATGCCTTCAAACTCTCATGGCAACCTGAGCATCCAACCACCTCCCAATGCTATCCCATGTGTGAGAATAAGCACTTGTATTTGGGGGCTTCTTTTTCACAGTGTCCTAGCGTACCTGCTAAGACACAACACAGGGCTATGTTCTCTCCTTCTACCATGTGGGTGCCAGGGATCAAACTCAGGTCATCAGTCTTGACAGGAAGCATCTTTACTCACTGAGTCATCTCACAGATCCCAACAAATCTTTTTAAAAGCTTAAAACATTTATTATTTTTATTTTGTGTGTATGAATATTTTGCTGTATGTATGTAAGCCCACCTATGTGTGCAATGCCTGTGGAGGCCAAAAGAAGACATCAGATTCCTAGAAACTGGAACTGCCTTGTGGGTGCTGTGAATTGAACCTGGGTCCACTGCAAGAGCAGCTGTTGCTCCTAACTGCTGAGCCATCCCTTCAGCCCCATTCCTGAAAAATCTTAAACTAGCAAACAAAAAGTCATAATTATGAGGCTGCAAAAATGTATCTGGTTAAGAGTACTTGCTCTTGCTCCTATAGAGGGCCCAGGTTCAGATTCCATACCTACATGTGAGCTGTGACAACTGTCCATAGCTCCAGTTCCAGGGGATCTGATGCCCTCTTTTGGCCTCCATGGGCACTACATGCATGTGGGGCACTTACTTAAATGCAAGCAAAACACTCATAAACATAAAAAAATTAAAAACTTTTAAAAATTTAAAATGAACAAAAGAGCTGTTCATTTAGCATACACAAAGGCCTGGATTAGATCCAGGCAGCCTTGTTCCTAAACTGTCCAAGTACAGAACTTCTTTTGCAATGTCTACATAATGTAACAGGGGTAGGAGGGGCCCTTATGGAGCCTTCTGACAGGCCCCAAAAAAGCAGACTGACTGACAAAACTCCCTAGAATTACAGTGAGGGGAGGTGGGACCCTTGGGCCTAATTGAAAGCACCCTTCAGTTTTGGTGTCTTTCTCTTTCTCCTCCCAGTTTTGATAGCTCACTCCTGACTGGTATTCTGGGGGGCAATCTTCTTGAAGCACTTCTCCAGAGTAAGAAAAAGAAGGAAGACTTCAGAGTCTGGTTCCTAGTGGACTCCTGACACTTCAGCCTAGTTCCCATATACTCTTCAGAGAAGGAAGACTTCTTTGGAGACTT
Organism: Eospalax fontanierii; assembly: GCA_035773235.1. Lineage (NCBI taxonomy): Eukaryota > Metazoa > Chordata > Mammalia > Rodentia > Spalacidae > Eospalax > Eospalax fontanierii. Next base: position 87,366,423 of record CM069526.1, read on the forward strand.
GCTGGAGGCAGACCCATCAGGGACTCCTAGAACCTGAGGCTAATCCTCCAGGACTCCACATTTCAGGAATGCACACCGGAATTTGTTCCTCATCTGTCTGCAGCCTCCAAGACCTGCTGCTCCAGAGCTGTGACTCCAGCCTTCCAGACCTGCCAGACCTGCTTTCTGCAGACTTGCTTAGTGACAGGATGCTCTTGGTTGGCTCCTGAAGGCACCCCAAGAGCTTCCAAGCTGTAACACTTGACAAGAGTCCCAGCAATCTCTCAGTTGGCACTAGGAATCCCGCTGAGGGTGTAGGGCTGTCACATAATCTCTCTTAATTGGTAGCTTGCTTCCACTGAGGGTCCCTGAATCTTTTCTTTCCTGCTTAAGTTGTTATTCCCTCACTGAAGGAACTGTCAGAGAGGTTGCCCTTGTGTGCCTTGAGCTTTGAGGCCATCTCCACTCTTGCAGGGCACCTTCTACGCTCATCACCCTTACAATACTGAGGAGCTCCAGTTTGGAACTGCTGAGACATCCAGTCTCAAGAACTGAACAGTTACCAGGTTCTCGGCCTCTCTAGCCTACAGACAGCCATTGTTGGACCTCCTAGTTCAGCAAGCCAATCTAATAAGTCCCCTATGGGGTGCCCATTCATTGACTTTGTTTCTCTAGAGAATCCTGACACACCCCCTTTCCTCTGAAACAGACCCCCTTCTGCTCTCTTGTCTCATGTCATTTTCATCTAATACATGTCTATGCAAATATTTGCACAGCTGTAGTGTCTCATCTACCTGTTCAACAGCTGGCATTGCATGTACCACATCCTCTGTTATCCTGAGCTATCTCCAGCTTCTTTGCTCTTGTGTGTCCCAGCAGATCTGGTAGATCCAGATGTCCATGGGACCAGCTAGACATTTTAATTCTGGTAGTGATGGCTAAATGCTCCCCGCAGAATGGTACTATTTTACTCTTTATCAGCAACACATAGGTCTACTTGTCTACACTTTTATATTTTGTCAACTTGATAAGTGAAGTTGCATCTCAATGTGTTTTTAACATATCAAGCAGTACAGTATGCTGATTCTCTCATTAGACTAAAAGGCTTGGTGCTATGGGGTCCCAAACCTATGCAGGCTCACACTCCTTCTCCACAATGATGTAGTTAGCATTTACATAGCTCAGACCCAAAGCCTTCTGTATACCTTACTTAATTTTACTTTAATGTTGAGATAAGATCTCATATAGCACAGATTGACACAATGTAGTGGAAGATAACCTTGAACTCCTGCCTCCACATCCCCAATGCTGGGATGACAGGCTTGTGCCACCTTGCCAGACTTTCTCTCTGGCCTTACAGTACAGGAACATGGCACTGCTGTGTAAACAGTTACTATACTTTTGAAGGGTTGGGCTCTTTCAAGATAGAGTGCCTGCTTATGTCCATTGTAAGTGCCATTTTATTTGCAGTTGATTCTATCCACAGAGGAGGTACCCACAGACTTGGAGGGATACCTGTAACCCAAACGCTATGCAAGTCACCCGCTGAAAGCAAACAGGGCAGTGGGTTTCAGTGTATTTACAGTTGTGCAACCATCACCACCATTGTTTTTGCTATACTATTGATTGAACCCAAGCTTTGTGAATGCTAGGCAAGCACAGTACCTCTGAGCTACATACTCAGCCCTCTATTTTATTTTATTATTTTTAAATTATTTTTATTCTGTATGTATAAGTGTTTTGCCTGTATGTATGTAAGTGCACCATGCATGCAGTGCCCACAGAGGCCAGAAAAGGGCATCAGATCCCCTTGAACTGGAATTACTGGTGGCTGTTCACCATACCAGAGCAGCCAGGGCTATTAACTACTGAATCACCTCAATAGCTCCTACTATATTGTTTTGAAAAAGAGTCTTGCTGAGTTTCCCAGGCTGTCATGAACTGACTCCAGATAGCCTAGGCACACCTCCTGCCTCAGCCTCCTCTGTTGCTGGGATCACAGGCCTGTGCCACCAGCCTCAGCACTGTCATAATTTTTAAGCACCCCCTCCAAAAATCCTGCACCCATTTCCTTGCTCCCTGACCCTCCTCTCTATGCCTGTCGAGACACCTACCATGGCCATTTCCTGTGCAAGTGATCATGTAACTTGGGTGTCTAGTTCCGACTTCTCTCACAAAACATCACGTTTTTAAGGTCTGTCCATACCGCGGCATGCATCAGTACTTCACGCGTTTTTGTAGTGAAGAATATGTCAGCATATGGCTGGACCACTGTTGTTTGCACACTGTCAGTCTGTGGGCATGTGCTGTTTGGGCTGTTATGGGTGATGCTGCTGTGAGTATTCCTATACAGTTTCCATGTGGACACAAGTTTTCATTTCTCTTGGATAAAGACATAGGACTCAGGGCTGGTGTGGGGTGGGGAGTGTTTGTGTGCTGTGTACGTGTATGGGGTGAATATGCACATTCTCCTGTAGAGGCCAGAGACCAACCATGGGTGTCATCGCTCAAGATTCATCCATCTGCCATGATTTGATTTTTCAAGTATTTATTTTTTTGATTATTTTTAATTATGTGTAGTATGTGAGACTATGTGTACATGAGTTCAGGTGCCTGGGAAGGCCAGAGGCTTCAGATTTCTCTGGAGCTAGAATTATAGGTATGTTGTGAGTTCCCTGACATGGGTGCGGGGAATTGAACTCAGGTCCTCTGGGAGACTAGTACACACTCCTAATTGCTGAGCCATCTCTTCACCTCCATCTACCATGATTTTTAAGACAGAATGGCTGGGACCTGCAGCTCACTAATGCAGCTAGGCTGGCTGACCAGTGAGCTCTAGGGCTCTACCTGTCATCACCCCCGCAGAGCTGGGATTGCAGGCACATGTACTACCATGTCCAGCTTTCTCTCGGGCACTGAGGATGAAACTCAGGGGCTCAGGCTTGCTGGCAAGCACTTTACTGACTGAGCCATTTCCCTGGCCTCCAGTGTTATTTTTACATCTATTTCCTTTAGTTCTGAGTGAAGCTGAGTGTCTAGGAGCTGCTTACTCAAATCCTTTGCTGACTTTACTGTTAGGTTGTTTGTCTATGTCCAACTTTGCTAAACAAGAAAATTTAGTTCATTACTTGGTTGTGTGTTATAATTGCATTTTCACAATTTTTCATTTGTCTTCTGACTTCATGTAGGATATTCCTGACATTCAGATCATAGAACTGACACATGCCCATCAAAGTGTGGAAAACCCAGAAACATAAATAAAATGATCTGAAAAACAGCCATAATCCTGCTGAATTCAACTGTTAACATTCCCCTACTTTTTAAATGTTTATGGGAGGGAGGTGTGCACATTCATGCGACAGCTCATCTCCAGAGGTCAGAGAATAACTTGTAGAAGTTGGTTCTATCCACTATGTAGATTCTGGGGATTAAAGTCAGGTCATCAGGCTTGACACAGGTACCTTTACCCAATAAGCCGTCCTGACAACCCCAACTTTTGATTTTTTTTTGAGGGGGGGTGAGACAAGTCTTCCTGTAGCCCCAATTTGCCTGAAACTCACTATGTAGATCAGACAGGCCTCGATCTCACAGAGATCTGCCTGCCTCTGCCTCCCAAATGCTGGGATTAAAACCTGCTCCACCATGCCCAACCCTCTACTTTTGAATACATGAATTTGTTCAGAGTGATCTTGCGTGCTTTTTAAGCCAATGGCACAGCACACAAATTCCTTGTAATCGCTGTTTTGAAAGGCTTTGCATAATACATCATTTACAAACTATAGGTTTGGACCTTGGGATGTTTTATAATTTTTTTTGCTAGTATAAATAACGTAATTAAAATCATTCTGGGGATTAGAGAGATGGCTGGTCAGTTAAGAGTACTAGCTGCTCTTGCAGAGGACTTGGATTTGGTTCCTAGCACTCACAATCAATCAGATGTCCTTTCTGGCCTCCAATAGTATGAGGCATGGACACAGAGCACATACACACACTCAAGCAAAACACTCACACACATAAAAGTACATCTTAAAAATCATTTTGTACAGAGATCCAGTTGAAAAAATATTCTGAGCCAGAGAAGGCAGGATGCACGTGTAATTCCAGCTACTCAGGAGGCTGAGGCAGGAGGATTGTATAAGTTCATGAGTTTAGGGCCAGACTGGGCAATATACCAAGACCCCATATCTTAAATATTTTCCTAAATTTTGGATTATTTCCTTAGTTAAATAAAACCAAAGGTGACAATGAAGCTAGATGTAGCAGTCATGTCTGTGATCCCAGCATTTCGGAGGTAGAGGCAAAAAGATCAGGAGTTAAGGTCAGCCTGAGCTACATAATGAGTTTCAGGTTAGACTTAGGTTATAGGAGATACTGTCTTGACAAACAGTCTAAATGATGACAATGATTTAAAAGCCTTTGCTATACCTTACCAAGTGACTCACAATGGGATAACCTGTGCCTTGGGTTATAGAGCCCTATATATGGTGGGAAATCTTCTCTTATGTATGATGTACATTGTCTACAACCTTGAGGTGGCCGGTGAGGTGGGGTTGGGGGGACGCTCTAGGTAGAAGGTGCAGGTACAGGAATGTAGGAAAAAGCATGTATCAGTTAGCTATTACTGCATAATGAATGATCCCAGACTTAAAATGAAACGACCCACTGTTTCTCATAAGCCCATTGGTCTTGTAGGGGTCTCTCTTAATCTAAGAAGTACTTGACTGATCTTGATTGTGGTCAGTTATCAAGTCAGCCTTGGCTGGAATGACTCAGACCCTCTGCATTAGTCTTCATTAACCTGTATCTCACCTTGCTCCAGGCAGCTAGCCCAGGCCTGTGCACATGGCACTGTCAGGATTATGAACAACAAAGCCACAATCATCCTCGGTTTTTTTCTCCTTTCTTCTTTGCGTGCCTCTCCCTCTGTTCCATTTGCCATCAGGAGTCACATGACTCAGCCTGAAGCCAGTGTGGGAGAGAGGGAACTACCGAGGGATGTGAATATCGGGAAGCAAGGATAATTGCGCCATTATTGCAATCATCTGCCACAAGCTGTATCCTCCGCAGATGGGAACACAATCTCCATGGCAACCAGTCATGGACCACTCCTGAAGCCCAGATGGTAGCAAGGAAATCTAAGCAAAGGCTTCTGACCTCTGCCTACACATGACTTGGCACAGCATTGAATCCCTCGGGAGTGTGGGCACATCCTGGGGAGGAGGAGAGAAACCTGGGATTGTTTGCCTCAAGGCTGGATTTGCAGAGTTCAGTTGGGGTATGAAAACCAAAGAAAGGTATGATTCATGCACCACTGGCTCTGCAATCGAACTGAGAGAATAATTGGCCTATTAGAGTGTAGGGAGGGTAACGAGGGCACCAGAATGAAAAGGGAATTTTCCAGTGTTAGAAGGAAAACGTATCTCCAGCACATTCCATCCTGCTCCCTGGAATCACCTATTTTGAAGCCAGCAGTGTCCTTAAATATCAGCAAGCCTAACATCCTCATTTTATAGCCCCTGAAACAGCAATGGGGAGAGGCTGGGTGCAATGCTAATGCTCAAGCAGAAGATTGAACGCCCGGCTCTCTCTGCTCTGCTGGGCAGCTGCTGAGGTTTGTAGCAAACACTCCAATCATTTCTTAATTGGAGTCTCCTGCTTAATTAGCTGCTTCCTGAGCAGCCTGTGCTCCCTGTCTGGAAATCTCAATCAACAGTATCAGCTCTAAATTGCTATGACCTCGCTCTTCTGGTCTCCTCCAGTTTCCACATGGGGGTCTGCTTCATGGTTTTGCCCAGCAGAACAGCTGGGGAGGGGACAGGGACACACAAGAAGCTAATGTTTGCACCCACACAAAGAGACCAACAGCTTTATAGCCACCCTCTGCGGGTTCTGGGGACCAGCAAGAGGATTTGCCTGGATTTGCCAGTAACTCCCCAAATCATTGTGGGTAAGTCTCTGTCCCTAACTAGGCCTCAGTGACCCCCAAAAGTCTTCCAAAGTTAGACTCAGCAAGTTATGCAAATAAAATGTTAGGACCGAAGAGACGAGATGGCTTAGCTGTTAAGAGCGTTGGCTGCTCTTGCAAAGGACCTGGGTTTGGTTCCCAGTACCCACATAGCAGCTCATAACCACTGTAACCCCAGTTCTAGGGGATCTGATTCTCTCTTCTGGCCTCCTCAGGTACCAGAACATATGTGATACCCTTAAGTACCTGTAGTCAACACATAGAATAAAAACATAAACATCTTTTAAAAAAATACAAGATTCCAGTTACATTTGAAGTTCAAAAGCAACAAATAATTTTATAGTTTTATGGGTCCCATGCGGAATATGTCCACCCACACCAGAACACGCCACTGCTAGGCTTTCTGCACTTTCTCCAACAACCAAACACAATGGAGAGCCCTGCTTCATTGTGCCAACAGAGACGGCCTGCGGAAGGCTACTGAGCAGAGGCTGGGGTTAGGCAGTCAGGTCACCCACTCCTGTGTGCACTTTGACAAGTCAGGCCACTTCTCTGAGCTTCAGTTTCCTGATCTAGAAATCAGGTTAATGCCTGATTAATTCCCTCATGGGACAAGTGAGAGGACATAATTCAAACCCCATTACAGACTGCAAATGTGTATGAATTTGTACACTGATTAAGAACCACGGTGGGATACGTACTTAGCTAACTATAGACACATCAGAGAGGGCAGTGAGAGCGGCATTTGCAAGAACAGTCCAAGGCTGTTTATCATGGCATCTTTGTAAACTGAAATCTCACTAGAACCTGAATTTGGACTGTTATGAACAAATCAGGAATCAGGTATTGGGGGGCGGTGATGAAGAGTTCTGGGAGAGTCCTGGGGAGTCCAATGCCAGGAAGAGTTGAAATGATACTCAGTTCCTGTCAAACTTCCAAATCCTCCACCACAACACCTGTCCCTCTTGGGAGGGGACTGGACTCAAAGGGTGACCAAATCTACCATCATAAACAGACTCTTGCTTATCTTGCCTCCAGGCCTTGGGGCTACCTCTGCTGTCAGGGAAGAGTTGCTGTCACTCGAGTTCCACTGCCCAGAAGCTGAGTACTGGTGGGAATGCCAGCCCAGCGCCCTCTCTGGAAACCCACCTCTCTCTCACTCTCATTTCAGAGCGTTTCCTATGGTTTGACAATGATTTGTCCCCCACAAACATTGGACTCGATCTCTAAAGTTCTCTATTGGTGATATTAAGAGAGAGAATATTTAATCTGACTATGGTGTTTACAGGTGGGGCCTGAGGAAAGTGATTAAGTTAGGCTGTGAGACTGTGACTCGTAAGTGAATACTGGTGGCATCATAAGAAGAGGGTGAAAGGGGCTGGGGAGGTGGCTCTGCACTTAAGAGCACTTGCTTCTCTTGACAGGACATGAGAGGACAATGTGGATTCTCAGTACCTACATTGAAAGGCTTAAAACCGCCCAAGAAATCTGGCATCTTCTACTGGCCTCCACGGGCACTCACATACGTGTGTACATAGACACACAGACAAAAAATTGTTTTCAAAAATTCTTTAAAAGAAGGAGGAGGAGGAGGATTTGGGAGAAAATGGGGAGACTGTTCTAACAGAGACCCCGGAGCGCCTCCACCTGAGACCCCGCAGCGCCTCCCCAGATGAGACGCACCCTTGCTGTTCGGACTTCAGTATCCAGAACCATGACCAAAATAAACCTCTTTATAAAGCACCTTGCCTCAGGCATCTGTCATGGTAAGGAAAAGCTGGCTAACAGGATTCTCCAAAGGTGGTCATTTAGTTCTCAGTGAAAGGCCTTCCTGAGGTTGCCGCTGGAGCTTTCTGGGAAAGGAGGAATTTTCTATGGAGGCTGTTGTCCAGCAGACAGACAAGGAATCTGAATCAGGAGCTGCCAGCAGCCATTTTGCCACTGAACTAGAGCCTACTTGAAAATAAGGCTGGCCCCTCAGGAAGTCAGGCAGGGAAACTGGGGGAGGCAGGGCTTGAGCCATTTCAACACCTCTGTAGTCAGTGAACTGCCTTCCTGCTGAGGTGACCTGGATTTCCTGTCACTTGCATGGGCTTCCCAGACTGTGCCCTGAGGAGGAAGGCAGCTTCCGTTGAGGCATGCAGAGCACCTGGACAGTTACAAAGGCCTCCCAGAAGCTCAGCCCATGTAGACAACAGCACGATAGAGGACTTGGACCCACTGAGCACCTGCCCTTCCGGTGCCACGTCATCATCATGACCACATGAGAAGTTGTCCTCCTTGTCTTTGTGCACATACAGTCCTCTTCATGCCCACAGTGACCAACCAACTGGACAGCTCTGGGTGGAGATCTGGACCTCAGTCAGGGCAGCCTGGAATGAAGAGGACGACGTGGGCAAACAGCCGAAAGCAAGTTCAAACCCCTCCCCACCCCCACGTCCTCACATCCGCCCCCACCTCTGTGTGGGAACAAAGAAAGCAAGCTTCAGGGCTCCTCCTGACCCCTCCTTTCTGACTTTCCTTACAGCATGGAAGGAGGTGCAGAGGGGAGAGAGGACCTAACTGAGGACACCTTCAAGTTTTGGCTGCTTTCTCGTTCTCTTGGGGTTCACAGCTCTCTCTTGAGTGGTCTCACATTGTACATTGTTTATATACACACACACTTAGCTGACAAGCTCTGACAAATTTCTAAGATAGTTGGACAAAGAAGATTTCAGAGCCCAGCTCCTGGCCTGAGTCCCCCTGGATCCTTGACAGTCTTGGGGAAGAAGGCTGTCTTCAAGACTCACCAGAGACAGACCTGCAGGCGGCCTCCCTATGCCCCTGGCTTCTGCCTGAGGCAGGAAAGTTGCTCAGGTTCCCACTACCACAGCCTTCCAGACACCTCACTTTGGCTGCGGACTGGAATGCATTCCTGCAGCTGTGTTCAGCCCCTAAGACCTGCTGCTCCGGAGACGACGGCAAACTCCAGTTTTCAGATGTGTTTTTCCTACTACTAGAGTGGAAGACGGGTTTTCTTCAGTCTTTGGTTGGCACTCGACGCCAGATGAGAACACAGAGCAGTTTCTTTCTTTCCCATTCTTTCTTTTTTTTTTCTTTTGAGATGGGGTCTTACTATGTAACCCCAACTGGCCTGGAACTTGCTATGTAGACACACTGGCCTCAAACTCACAGAGATCAGCCTGCTTCTGTCTCCTGAGAGCTGCAATTAGAAGTGTGCACCACTATACCACTAGAGTTCCTACTTTCTCACTCAGGTTTTTACTTTCCTCGTACACTGTGCTCCTCAGTGGCAGAGAATCTCTTCCCTTCCCTGTCTGCCCATCCCAATCTTGGGGGGAGGTGGCACACTCACATGAGACGGAATCCATTGTCTCAGTGTGGTTACTTTGGCATGTGGTTGGTTCCGTCTGAGGTGAATAGGCATTAGTTCACATTGCCTCAGGAAAAGCAACGCAACACAAGGGTGTAACTCAGTGGAACAGCACAACTTAGCGTGTTCAAGACTCAAGGCCCTGAATTCCATCCTCAACACCCAAAAGAAAACAACCTAGCTCACCGAATTTTAAGACTCCCCTACAATAAACCTGATGCACTATCGATGCTCCTGATAAAAAAGAGTCCTTGTAACATATGAAATAAGAAAGTAGAAGTTGGGACTAACTGGGGGAAGAAAAGGGAACCCATTGAAGGAGGGCAGGGAGCGTAGGGGGGGGGTGAGCAGTGGGGGAAGGGAGCAGGTAGAACGCAGACGGTGCAGTGAAACCCATCACTGTGAATGCCAAGCAAAAATTAATAAAATAATAATCTCTATGGCAGTAGACATGAAAAGCCACCAAGGGTGATATCCCATTGCCACACAGTGGCTGGTATCCAACTCCTGGTCTGGGTTAGGTGGGAAGACCTGAATATTGTGTTCAAACTAGTAAACATGGCATGCTGGGTGCAGTGTGGGACAGTGGCTGAACATGAGAGCCTAGCCTACGCCACAGCTGACATGGAATGAAAAGTCAGGAACAGTGAGCACTTGAGGGTGAGCCAGGTTGCACAGGAATGAGGCTCAGTGGGAAAGCTTGGGTGAGAAGGAATGTGACCCCAGGCTGGATTGTAGGCATGTGCGTGCGTGTGTGTGTGTGTGTGTGTGTGCATGCATGCATGACTGAGTGGCTGAGGACTTGCATGTGCAAGACCCTAGCTTCTATCTCCAGCACCAAAAACCAAAGCTGGAAGCTGGGCTGCGCTAGAGGGCTGCTGTAGTTCTCTGTAAAATTTCCTTGGGGCTGGAGATGTTGCTCAGCAGTAGAGCGCAGGCTCAGTGTGCACAGGTTCTGGGTTCCAGCCCCATGAAGGAAGGGAGGGAGGGAGGGAGGGAGGGAGGGAGGGAGGGAGGGAGGGAGGAATAATCCCTCTGAATTGCTGAACAGAGAAAGTCCCCAAGGTTTCCTAAAATTTAAGAAGAGACACAATCTTCATTTAGCACATGTAGATTCAAGTCTATTTTAATTTGGACAATTAGAGGTATTCCCTTCTTATAGCCCCAACTTGCTAAATAAAGTTCATTACCCCCTAATTTTCTTGTTTCATTGTCTTCAGTGGAGGTTATTTTTCCCCTTAAGGTAAAGTCCCCACCTGGGGTTTGTCTCCTTGTGCTTGTCTGTGGCTGGGACTGAAAGTTCATCACTGGGTTTAATTACCTCCCAGGTGAGAAAGGGAGGACTTGGCCAAATAAGGGTTGGAGGTGATTAGTTCCATTCAGTAGCTACAGTGTGACAGGACTAAGTGAGCTCTTGCCCTTCCCAAGCCCAGAACTCTCAGGCTCCCACTACCTCACTAGAACTACCCACCGCCCTGCAAGCCAGCCTAGCTGGAGGAGAGACACACATCCTCACCTCAACCACCACTGGTCAGCTGCCAGCCCAGCTGCAGGTGGAGTCACTGTGGCAGGAGCCCCCGGCATCAGTCAAGCCTGGCCTAGGTCAGAACAACTCAGCTGACCCAAAAATATGGACAATAATAAGTCATTATGCTTTTAAGACACTAGGTTCAGAGCGCCTCATGAAACAATTCCAGTTCCGTTCTACTTCGCATCTGACTCTCCTGACTCAGGACGGAGAAGGTAAAAAGTCTTTCTGAATTTCTGGAGTAAGTCAGAGCAACTCCTTGCCTACTATCTAGGACACAGAGGTGGGGTGGCTCACTTCTAACCCCAACCTTAATTATTACCTTCATGGATACTTTTGTCTAGTCCTTATGTTGGCCTGGAAACTCTCTGACACCTGCCACATACTAATGAATTCATTCTCTGTTACTGTAATGAAATATCTGAGGCTGGCACTTTATAAAGAAGAGAGGTTTATTTAATTCCCAGCTCTGGAGGGTCAAGGACATGGCACCAGTGTCAGCTCACTCTGGTAAGGTCCTCGTGGCAGATGGTGTCAGGTGGGAGAGCTTGCAGGAGGGACAGGTCACATGACAAGGTAGGAAGCCACAGAGGGTAGGGACCATCTTGATATTCTATAACAACCTCAAGAACGAACCTCAGGTCCTATTAGACTACTTTAATCCCTTCCAAGGGCATCACCGAGTGGTCTAACCTCCTCCCACTGCACTCCCCCTCTTAAGGAGCCCACCAATTCCCCGCATCACCTCACTGGGGACAAACCACATCCAAACCACAGCACCATCCTTCCCTTCCTCCCAAAGGGCAGGCAGATTTGACCCGAGGGGGTCTATGGTTCCTGCATGCATGCCTGTTTGCCATTGCCTGAGAGTGAATGCAAACAAGGAATGGGAGACGCCCATACTGGCACACACTCCTTGGAGCTGCCATCTTCTAATTTCCAGCTCTTCATGTGGAGCCTGGAATTCCACTTGCCAGGTGCCCCCAGCCACAACTAGATCCAGAAAGGACAGGGGAGTTGGAAAAGGTTCCAAACAGGTGAGGACCCTGATGGCCACTGAGCTCACCCCATTGTCAGAGTTCCCCCACCTCAGCACCTCCCAGGCACCCACCCTTCCAGGTGGCCAAGGTCTTGTCCCTGTCATCTGGCACAGGCTCTGTCATGCTCCGTCATCATCACACTTCATGTGCTGTCACCTCGACGGACCTGGAGGCCCTTTCGCTCTTCCACCCTCCCACCCTAGGCAAGTTGCTCCAGCAGTTTGCATTTGTGTTTTCTGGTTTATGAAATGGGAAAAGCAGCAATTCCTGTCTCACAGTGTCCAATGATGGCAGTACATACTCAGTAAACTGGAACATCTTGGGTGTCCAACAGTGGTTAATGAATTATTAAAATTTGAATGCAAAATTTTTATTTTCATGTGTAGCTCTTAAGTATATACACATGTGTTCACTCACCAACACAAGTTTGAAACTTGATGTTGCTTCAGAAGTAGTCATCCTTTTGCTGTGGACTCCCTCCCCACTAGAGGTCACCACTGTTCTGACTGCTAATGTGACGGGTTCCTTTCTCCTGCTCCACAGTCTAGCTGTATGTAGGCCTTCTCCTGCCTGGCATCCTTCACTCACCACTGTACCCATTCGCTCCTGTCTCTTTGCTTAATGAGTCTGTTCCTTTTTATTCCTGACTAGAATTCTGGGGCTTCTCATGCAGAGGACCCCAGTTGGGTTCCCAGCACCTACATCCACCTATAATTCCAGCTCCAGGGATCCAACAGCCTCTTAAGAGCTCTGTGAGCATTTGCATTCAGGTGTACATACCCAGACACAAACATATATAATTAAAAATAAAACAAATCTTGAGTGGGTGTGGTAGCACATGACTGTAATCCCAGCCCTTGGGAGGCAGAGGCAGGTAGATCTCTGTGAGTTTGAGGCCAGCCTGATCTTTGTAGTAACTTCCAGTCCAGCCAGGGCTATACAGTGGAAGACCCAGTTCAGTTTCTAGCATCCACTTGGTGGCTCATGACCATCTGAAACTGCTGTTCCAGGTGATCTCATGCCATCCTCTGGCCTCCATGGGTATTGCATACATGTAGTACACTCACATACATGCTGACAAAACCCTCATATGCATTTAAAATTAAATTAATAATAAATAGTAAAAACAAATCTCTTAAAAGAATTCTGGTTTTGCCCAGTGTGGTGATGCATGCCTTTAAGCCCAGTATGTGGGAGGTAGAGGCAGGCAGATCTCTGTGAGTTCAAGGCCAGCCTGGTCTACATAGCAAGTTCCAGGACAGCTGAGGCTATAGGGAGACCCAGTCTCAATAAAACCAAAAAAAAAAAAAAAAAAGAGAGAGAGAGAGAGAATTCTGGTTTTAAGTGCATGGCTCCTTGGACAGGCATGGCTCCTCCTATGGACAGGCATGGCTTCCATGAGCACCGAGCACATCATTTTCCCTGAGCAACTGTGAATAGCCCAGTTCCAGAACATCCTTATCCTTATTCACAGCTGGTAGGATCAGGTTTTTCATATTAGCCATTCTAACAGGGCTGGAGTAATGTTGAAATGATTATTCTCCTATCTCAGATTCTTGTCCCACTCTTGCTCCAAGAATGGAGAAGGCAGAAATTTTGCATTCAATGGAGAAGGGGAACTATATTTGCCACAAAGGAGTGCTGACTTGAACAGGAAAGAAAAATAAATCAGTTAAAACCCCGAAAACATCTGATGGGAAAACAGGGACTCTGAGACACTCATGGGCAGCAGGATGCCCACAGAAATCGCAGGTTTTGAGTCTGTGGTCCCAGCAGGCTTTGGGGAGCCAGTCCTGGGGAGCACAGTGCCTGGGAGGCAGCTGTGAAGCACTAGAGGTCGAAAGCTTTTGGAGGACTCGGGGTGCAACCTAGAGCAATCCCTTGCAGAAGTCTGCAGAAGGCAGGTCACCCAGGGGAGGGGCAGTTCTGTCTTGAAGTGCTGTATGCCGTGAGTGAAAGAAAACAGCCAGCTTGTAGTTTGAGTTCATCTCAGAGGAAATCAGCCTTAGAGAGATTTCACCCCCTGAGACCACCTGTAGGTAATGTTGACAAACTCAGCCTTTGATCCTTGTAACTAAGCTCCACAGGGATGTCCTTGGGTCTGACCAAATGGCTATCTCACCTGAGCTGAGTTACAAGCAGGCACCACGGGCTTAGCACTTCCCTGGTTCAAAGCCCCTGCCTCCCCTTTTAGTGCCATCTTCCTAAAAGGCATACAACTTCCTGGTGGGCTTTGAAGGTTAGAGATAGTGCCTCTCTGTTAATTACCATATTGCTGTATGGATGTATCTGCATTCCTGATTCCCCAAGACTATAAGTATGCCCTGAAACAATAAAGCATGTGGCTTGTGGCTTGCAGCCTGCCTGTAGAGCCCAGGTCCGTCAATCCTCATGTCTCTGTCTTGTGTGTCTGCCCTGGTGTGTCTGCCTTGTCTGTCTCCACTGTCCTGCATGTTCCCTCTGTGTGTCTCCATTCATTCCAGGTTATTGGGAAAGTCTCAAGCTCACCGTTGAAACCCGCTGGCGGGACATTGAAGGCTGGAGACAGCTGCAGTAACAGAGCCGGCTGAGGGCCAGAATCTGGCTGGGAGCCGAGCTCTGAAGTCTTCCTTCTCTGCCTCCTCGGACACACACTTGGAAAGATTCTACAGAGCTCAGCTGCTCTGCTACATGGAGGGGTAGCTGGGCCCTGTTGGCGGAATGTGTGTGCTCTCAAATAAGGCAAAAATGACATCCATCAGAGTAGAGCTGTCAGACCTGGGGGTGGGGAGAAAAAACTCCCCAAACTTGAGGGTCTTCTCAATTAGGTCTATCCCATCTCCCTCCCTACATTTTACAAAGGAAGCAAGACAGGCCATGAACACCCCCCCCACCTCCCCACCCCACCCCACCCCTGCGCCATGGCTTTTCCAATTTGTTCACTGGTACCCAAGGGTTTGAGCTTGCTTTTAGCTGCCAGGTTCCAGGCTGCCCTAACGAAAAGTCCCAATCTCTGCTCAGAGCTGCCAGGTTGATCAATGCAGGCTATCAGAGCTGTTACAGAAAACTGAGGCATGGGAACTTCACCTCACACAGAAAAGACCCCAACAAACTTACGTGGAGAAACTGAGAGATAATCAGGCCTGCAGACTTGAGTGGAGTTTCCTTGCAAAGGACTCGAGTCCCCAGTTTTGTTCCCTCACAGTTTTTTATAAGTCTGCCCATGTTATTCCTAAACTGTCCCAGCATTGGGGGGGAGGGGGTCAGTTACGGCCTACGTGACCACTGACACAGGTGCTCATGTGCCCTAAGACCACCAAAGGAAATTCCCTCTGCAGGCATGTTTACAGAGGTAGATATTTAGAGTAGGGATTAGGATCTTCTTTAAAGCAGTTTATTACAGGTGCCCTAACAAACAAGGCAGTTGCAAACTGGTGTTCCCCTGAACAGCTGTGGCATTCATTTCCTGAGATAGCTTTTGTTTTTTAAAAACTTTTAATATTTTATTTATAATTTTTATTTTATGTGTATATGTGTGTTTTACCTGCATGTTTAAGTGCACTTTTGTCATGCAATGCCCACAGAGGTCAGAAGAGGGCCTCAGAAGTTACGGATGATTATTAGCCACCATGTGGGTGCTGGGGATCAAACCTGTGTCCTCTGCAAGAGCAGTAAGTGCTTTAAACTGCTGAACCATTTCTCCAGCTGTAGCTTTGATTTTTCTCCAGCACAAATTTTAGTAAGCATTTATAAAACCACTTACCATAAGATAAGTACTACATTTTAAAGTATAAAAACCAGTCCTAAAACAATATTTCGACACACACAAAAGTGAAATTAAATGCATGGGTATGTTTCTTTTCTCCATCAGTGCAGCTTGCTGTATTGGGATTTAGGGATTCTTGAGTGGGATCCATACCAGCCAGGCCTTTCTATGTTTCATTCTCTTATTGACAAGGCAGCCATGGGGCAAGGAGAAACCTAGCCTTTTTAAAATATATATTTTATGCATTATTTTGATTTTATGTGTATGAGTGTATTGCCTGCATGAATGTGAGTGTACCCCGTGTCGCACAATGTCCATGGAGGTCAGAGAGGGCGTTGGATCCCAGGAACCGGAGTTACAGATGGTTGTTAGCCACCATGTGGGTGCTGGGAACTGAATCTGGGTCCTCTGCAAGAACAGTCAGTGCTCTTAACTACTGAGCCATCTCTCCAGCCCCTCTGATGACAATCTTAGCTTTTCAGTTGGTAGAAGCTAATGGTCTGTTGAGTTAATATATTCTAAAGTTTTACCAGATAGTTGCAGGATGTTAGGTCAGATATAATCAATCACTATTAAGGGAACAGCCCAAAATACTTTCCATTCTGTGTCTGCAACATTCCAACTCCCCACAACCAGTGGGATCAGCCTTGTAGAGTCTGCAACATAGTTGTGGCATTAATCTGAAAACTTAAGCTCACAGATTCTTGGTTGACATGATCAATGGGCTCTTCAATGCACGAATCTGTTGTATTTGTTTCTATACATTTGGTGGTTTTGCTGCTACAATGAATGGCACCTTTTACATTTCTCCTACTTGAACTAGCACATCAGCATCAGAATTTCATGCTTCATGATTGAACCCAGGGCCTCAAGCCTGCTTAAGACTTTCTCTGTTCCTAACCTACAAGCCCAGCTTCAACATGAACATATTTTTCTGAACTTTTTTAGATTATAAAAAAAGATTATTTTTATCTGTGTGTGTTGCCAGCATATATTTAAGTGAATTACATGAGTGCAAGGCCTATGAAGGCCAAAAGGGAATCATATTCCTGAAAATGGATAGTATAGATGGTTGTGAACTGCCATAAGGGTACTGGGAATGGAACCTGGGTCCTCTGCAAGAGCAGCCAGTTTTCTCAACTGCTGAGCCATCTCCCCACCCCGATTTTTGTATTTCGATCTTGTATTTTGCAATCTTGTTAAGCTCACTTTATGAGTGTTGAATGTTAAGTCAGTCCTGCATTTCTAGAATAAATGCTTTTGTTGTGATGTATTTTTTTATATCACTAGGTTCTATTTTCTAGCATTTTAGAGGTTTTAAAAATTACTTAAGGCGGATTTTGATGTCTAATTTTCTTTTTTAAAAAAATGTTTCTTTATTTTTATTGTATTTTTGCATATATTTATTGTATTTTGTGTGTTTTGCCTGTATGGATATAAGTGCACCATGTGCATGAAGTACACACAAAGACCAAAGGAGGACATTAGCTCTCTTAGAACTGGATTTACAGCTTGTTAGCTGCCTTAGATTTTTGCTGAGAACCAAACCCAAGTCCTCTGCAAGAGCAGTCAGTGCTCTTACTCACTGAACCATTTCTCCTGCCCCATTATTATCTTTTTATGTCAAGTCTACATTAAAGTTGGCAAGCCTGGTTATGCTGGACCACTAGAAAGAATTCAAAAGCCTTGTTACTTCCTTTAAGTTTGGGAATTGTAATGAGTATAATTTATTCCAAAATGTATAGACTCCTCTAAAGAAGTTGTCTTGAGTTGGAGTTTTCTTTGTAACAAATATCTTATTATTTTTTTCTTAATTTTTAAGATAGCATTTCACTATGTAGTATATGCTGGTCAGGAATTTGCTGTGTAGACCAAGCTGGCCTTGAACTTGAGGTGATCCTCTTGCTTCAGCCTCCTGAGTGCTGAAATTTCAGACACAAGCCACTATGTCTGGCTTTTGTTATAAATTTATGTCTTCTTCTTTCCTTCCTTCCTTCACACAGGCTCTTACTATGTAGTTCAGATTCTCTTTGAACATGGAAATCTCCTGCCTCAGCTTCTGAAGTTCCGGGATTACAGGTGTGCACCAACATGCTGGCTACAGGTTTATTTTTTAACAGATAAAGGGCTATGCACATTTTTTCTTTTTATATCCATTTTGATAGATTATGTTACTCAAGAAATTTGTTCATTTCATCTAGGTTGCCAAATTTGTTAGCATATAGTTGTTCATAATATCGAAGATTTTAATAACTTCATTAGGTTGACAAAAAAGAAAGATCAAGAATATAGAATATTTAAACAACACTATCATAAATCTTGTCCTAATTGAATTTATAGATTGTTATGCAAACACCCATGAGATATACACTGCATATTGATAATACTGTGAACCATAAAACAACCCTCAAATGTGGTATTATATTAAATATTAACAAAATATACCACCCTTCGCATGCGTTAGAATGGCTGTTAGTAACAGCAACAACAGAATTCAAGAAATGATGAAATGTGCAGTCACTATGGAAAACCATGTGGAGGTTCCCGAATCACTGGAGGATCTAGCACTCCCAGTACATACATGTGACCAACTGCCTATTTCAGGAAATATATCCAGAGCAACTGGAAACATGTTCCTTTTGCTCACCTCTGTTCGTAGTGGCATCTCACAATACTCCTAAGTTGGAAGTGACCCCAGGGTCTATTGGCTGATGAACAGCAAAGAAAATGCCATGTATATACATAGTGAGATAATAATTCTCCGTGAAAAGAATGGACATTCTGACATATGCAATAACACAGATGGGCCTGGAGGACATCACACTGGGTGAAACAGACACACATGCTGTATGGTTGCACTTACACATTTCCTAGAGTAGACTCAGTTTGGAACTATGAACATATCCTGAAGATAGTGGCAGTGGTGGTGCAGTGTGATGTACTCAGGCCTCTGAACTATGCTAAGTGTGGTGGTGATGGTCTGTTACAGCCATGCCTGAACACAAACAGCCTGACCTTTAGTATCTATTAAAACCAAGAGTGGGCTTCAATCTGTTCTGAGAATTTGTTCCTTCAGATCTCTCTCGGAACTGTGCTCCCAGATAAAGCCTTGCTCTCCCTTCTTGGAAGCAGAACATCCAGCCGGCCGTTCTGATGAGGGAAAAGAATGGTGGTGTCAGGCTGTCAAAGGGTCGCAATAGGGGCCCCTCAGACCTCTTACCACAAGTATGAGCATTCTGGTAGCTTTCTGCCAGAATGCTCTAAATGGCTGCTGCTCTGCCGAGGCCTGGATAGATGCCCCATGACTGACTGACATGTTCTGAAGTTTGCATGGATAGCATCCAGCTGTGTGGAACTGTCTGCACATCTTTCCGTTCCTTTTAAAATGTTGTGCTGGGATTGAACTGAGGACTTCTTGCATGCTGGAGCCCCCGACTTCCTTTATGTAACATTAAATAGAAACTGTGAGGACATAGAATAAAGCCCAGTTCTATGAAAGGTTGTCAAGTAAATGTTTGGAAAACCTTGACTCAGTTAGTGAACAGAACAATAAGGATAGCAGAAATTTCCCAGCATGTCCTTAACCACATGGTGGAGGGCAGGGTTTGTTGGTGTTTTGTTGTTTGTTTTTGTTTTCAGTGCTGGAGAGGGAATCTAGGCCTCACTCACACCAAGCTGGTATCCTGCCACAGGATCCCACTGCAGCCCACAGTGTGCTCTGTCCATGCACTACTGTGACTTTGCCATCTAACCATATTGCCCTGTAGGTGTGATTTGTCTGTTTAAAACGGTGTATACTATTTTACGTCTTGAATATTATTCTGCACTGTAGTTATCCATTTTCTGACTTTCAGAATGATGATAAGTCTAACTTTCTCACTCACAGTCTCAGGGTAACTACCCATTCTCGCATTATGTATGAAGATTTCACGGCTCGTTTAAAAAAAAACTATTGAATATTTGAGAATTTCATACAATGTATTTTGATCATATCCAGAACCCTTCCCCTATCTGTGCCCTCATTACTACCCCTGCCTCAGTTCATGTACTCTATTATTGTTTTTTAAAGCCTATGGAGTATAATGTGTGGGCCCTAAATGTCCTTCAGTGTAGGTCCATCACCTGAAACCTGGCCAACCTACTCAGTGTTACACCCTTAAAAAAACAGACTGTTTCTTTCTCTCTCCCTGCAGCTATCAGTTGCCAATAGTTCCTCAGCTGCAGTTGGGGTTTCTTACCTACTTCCTCTGCCCCTATGCTGGAAATTTGTCTGGCTTGAGCCTATGTAGAGGTCCTGTGCATGCTGACACAATTGCTGTGAATTCATATGTGTAACTGACCTGCATCTGGAAAACACTGTTTCCTTGTAGTTATCCATCCCTTCTGGCTTTTGCAATCTTTCCGCTCCCTCTTCCGCAGTGATCATTGAGCCTAGGGAGGCAAGGGTTTGATATAGGTGTCCCATTCAGGGCTAAGCACTCTGCAATCTCTTATTTTTTGCATGTTGACACTTGTGGGGCTCTGACAGCTGTTTTTTGAGACTATCCTATCTTGTTAGTAGGTTGAGAAATCAACATAAGGGATTCTAGCTAATTGCTTTACAAGTTTTTGCCTTTTCTGTTTGTTTTGAGACAGAGTCTCCCTGTAGCCACAGCTGACCTGGAACTCTCTATGTAGTCCAGACTGGCCTCTGTCTCACAAAGATTGTCCTAACTCTGCCTCCTGAGTTCTGGGATTAAAGGTGTGTGCCACCACACCGGACTTATTTTACAGTTCATTGAGATATACTTCATTATAAAATTTGCCTATTCACAGTGTTCAATTCAGTGCTTTTTAAAAATATAATCACAGAACTGTGCAACTGTAGCCAGTCTAAGTTTAGAACATTTTCTTTGCTTATGAAACCTATAACCATTAGTCATTCCCACTTTCCCAGCCTCAGACAGCCAACTGGTCTACCTCCCACCTCTATAGTTTGACTTGTGCTGAGCATTTGACAAGTACCAAGTCAAACAAAATCTGTCCTTTCTCAAACTGCTTTCTTTCATCAAATATAACATTTTCAAGAATCATGCATTGTTGCAGCATGTATCTGAACTTTGATTCAAAAAATTTTTTAAACATTTATTTTCTGTGTGTGTGTGTGTGTGTGTGCGCACGCGCATATGAGTGCAGGTGACTTCTGAGGCTAGCAGTGTCAAATTCCCTTGGAAGTGGAGTTATAGGCAGTCATGTGCTGCCCCATATGGATGCAGTGAATCAAATTAGGATTTCCTGCAAGAACAGCATATGTACTTAATCACTGAACATCTCTCCAGCCCCTCTTTGCCCACTTTTAATTGAGATGTCTCTCTCTCTTTTTTTTTTTCTGTTGAGATAGTGAGATATGAGGTCCTGGTTGGCCCACAACTCACTATGTAGACCAGGCTGGCCTCAAACTGCTTCCTGAGTGCTGGGATTAAAGGCATGCTCTATCATGCCTGTCTTGGGTTGTATCTTGTTGTTGTTGTTGTTGAGGTATAATCCAACAATTATAATTCATACACACACACACACACACACACACACACACACACACACACACACATATGCTCTGTGTACATGTGTGTGTACACAGGTGCCCAAGCCATGGCACGCCTGTGGAGGTCAGAGGACAACTCATGGAGAAGATTCTCTCCTTCCACCATGTGGGCTGCTGGGATTAAACTCAGGCTGTAAGGTTTGGTGGCAATCACCTTTACCCACTGAGCCTTCTTTCTGATTCCTCCAACAATTTTAAAGAAATGTAATAATAATGCTTAGAAACATGACTGTCTTTCAGTAACCCTTCTATATTTCAGAACTGAAATGTAGAATGGTATAGAAGATGTTATTGTGATCAGTTATAAGAAGTATAAATATTGTATCAGGCTTGGTGGTACAAGTCCCAGGACTTGGGAAGCAGAGGCAGGAAGATTGCAACTTTAATGCCAGCCTGAGCTATGCAGAGAGATTATACATCAAAACAACTATTCACAATTTAACTTATTAACTATATCACTTATTTAAATGTATGTTCAAAGGGGATTGCATATGAATTCTGTTTTCTCCTTCTGGATTGTGCTAAGATTTAAACCTCATTATCCTAAGGAATTTATTTAGGGTATGAATTGCTGGACAGTAGTTTATGTTTACATTCAAGTTTATTACATATAGTTCTGGATCCCTCTCCAGAATTCTGAAACCAAAAAAAAAAACCTCTAAAGCCATTTTTCCATAAATTTGCAATAAAGTCCTTTGACAGTGAAAACTAGCTTGACAGTATTTGAACTCTTTATTCTGAATAGTGTGAATATTCATGTTTCACTGCAGAAAGACTGATACCATCTAAAGGTCCAGGAACAGGTTCATTTTCTTCGCCAATTAAAGAATTAAAAGGCAGGAAAAAGTTTGAAAGTCAAGCAAGCCTGAAGTCTATGGCACCCCTGAATCATTATGTGTTGTACACACGATGTCTACTTTGGTCCCATGGTGAATCTTTTATAAACCACTGTCTGTCCTGCAGCCCAGCAACTTTGTCCCCAGACCCTATATGTTCTCCAAGCCCATTTAGTTCCCTTAAAAGTCATCTGCTCTTCCCCATGGTCTCTTGCTCTGTAGAAGGGGAGGTAAATACAGTTCTGAGTACTATTGGGCTGGTGGGTCTGTGTTGTGATTTCTTCCCCTTTGCACTTGAATACTTTTGTTCCCCTTATCTGGCATCTAATCTGTCTACGCTTCCAGGGAGCCTTCCAGGGTGGGAACTTCCCTTTGCTCCCCCACTGCAGACTTTACCATATTGCAGTTTTTACACAGTGCAGAAGTTGGATTTGTTTTTTGTTTTTAAAGCACCTCCTTTTAGTGCTGAGCTAGTAATGTGGAGATAAACTGAGACATTTCTAGTAAAGATTCCTGCCTTTCTCAAAACCAGGTGAATTACAGGAAAATGCTCTCCAACTAATTAAAATCTCAACTCATTGAAGTTTCTGATAGATACGAAATTCCCCAGGCTACTCTGTTCAGCCTTGTCAGGTTAGGTTTCAGATGCAAAGGTAGCAAAGCAGCCAGGGTGTGACTGAGGTAGGAAGCCCTGGCTGGACTCTTATATGCTTCACTGAACACACACTGCTTCTCAAGCCAGAAAGAAGTCTGAAACATCTCACAGGAAGTCACTGTCCCTCCAACAGGAAGTCACTTTCACACTGGCAGGAAGTCTCAGGTAGAGGTTAAACAATTTGAAAGCTGTGAGGCTGGTTGGAAAACTGGTTTCTTCCCTCGGTGACCATGACAGAAAAGTTTGAAATACCTGAACATTCTCTTTCTTTAAAAAAAAAAAAAAAAATTATTTAGTTTGTGCGTGGTTTATGTTCATGTGTGTGCTGTGCCTGTGTGTATGCACGTGGAGGCCAGAGGTCAATGCTGAGTGTCTTTCTCAATCACTCTCCACCTTATTTATTATTTTAATCTGTGTGTGTGTGCTCATTGTCTGTGTTCATGTGTGTAGATGTGGGCACTCTGTACCACAGAGCTCGTGTAGAGGTCAGAGGGCATTGGTCATTACTTTCCACCTGGTTTGAGACAAGGTCTCTTACAGTTTTGCCACAGGAGGTACCAGCTGGCCCAGGAGCTTGCAGAAATTCTCCTGGTTCCGCCTCCCAGGGCACCCACTGGCATGGTCTAGTTTTGTGGTGGTTAATTTTCCATGTCAAGTACACTATAGGATGCTTAGTTAGAACACTGGAATTATAGATGCCTGATACCATGCCTAGCTTCTCATGAGTTCTGGAGATTCGAACTCAAGTCCTTGTGCGTGCATGGCAGGTTTACCCACCAAACCATCTCTCACTGACCTGTTGTTTGGGCTAGGCTGACTGGCCAGGACTGGGATTATAGGCAGGAGCCACCATGCCCAGCTTCTTATGCAGGTTCTGAGAATCTAAGTTGGTCATTGTGTTTGCACAGCAGGAATTTTACTGGCACTCTTACAGACACATCCAGAAAGAATGCTTTCCCTGCTAGTAGAGGCTCCCTTACCTTAGTTCACATGCAAAATCAACCATCACAAAAAATGGGGCAGCTCTGGAATGAGAGGGGCTGGGGCACTGAGGATATCTGGGGACTGCCTCCTTGTGAGTCCAGCTGGGGGTAAGCATTAGGCAAATGGCAGACATGTGTACCTAGACTTAAAAAAAAAAAATTCTTGCTATGTATCCCAGGGTGGCTTCTAACTCTCAGTCCTCTTGCCTCAGGTTCAGCGAATGCAGGTACAGGTGTGCACCACCCTTACAGGCTGTGCGCCTGTCTTCTTAGAAGGCCCATCACTGGGACAAGCTGGCTATTCTAACTCTGCAACCATTGGAGAAGAAGAGAGAATGTGGGTGAGGAAGTGGGGGGTCCTATGGGTAAGGAAAAGGGGTGCCAGCCCTCAAGAAGCTGGTGGCCAAAGCAAGCGTTCACTGATCCTGGAAGATGGTGACAGCACTGGTACAGTAAAACAGCCTCCAGTGAGTGAGCACACAAGGGGAAGACAGGCCTCTGGCAGAGCACCCTAGGTGGTGATGGGATATAGGGCCTTCTGTGACTAAGCACAGCCTTTCTCTTTAGCGTGAGGAGTTCTGAAAGGCACTTTGCCAAGGTCAGCTTTTCTTCATTTGGGTTTTCTGTTGTTGTTGTTTTTAATCTTTTTGAGACAGCGTCTCCCTGTAGCCTCAGATGGCCTGGAACTCACTATATAAACCAGGCTGGCCTTGAACTCACAGAGATCCACCTCCCACTGCCTCCCAGGTGCTGGGACTAAAGACATGTGCCACCACGCCTGGCTCATTTGGGTTTTCCTCAAAGCTCAGAGAATGTGTGAAAGGTCCATGGTAGTTTTCTCTTGGTATAGCTTCCAGGGAACATAAGCAGAATTTCTGGACAGGGCTGGGGTATGACTCAATGCTATAGCATGTGCCTTTGATGTGCAAGGCCTTGGGTTCCATTCCTAAGACCAGGAAAACACATACAGAGAAAAACATATACAGATACACATATACAGATACATGCACACAGAAACACATACACAAAATACAAGCACACACATACACAAATATGCACACATATACAAACACATACATACACACAGAAACACATACAGAAAAACATAGACACAGGCACACACAGAAATACATACACAGAAACACAGAGACATGGACACACAGACACATAGAAACACACACACTGATACACATATAGACACACAGACACAGGCGCACTCATAGATACACAGAAAAACACACACAGGAACACATACAGAAACACAAACAGAAACAAACACACAGACACCAAGAAAACAAGCAAAACTTTCATAGCAGACATGGTGACAGGAAACCATGACCGTGATAGCTAGGTCCTGAACCACACACACTAGGGGCTGCCGTGTGGGGTTCAGGTAGGACTCAGCTTGGGGGTGTTCCACAGAAAAAGGGAAACATATAAGATGCCAGGGAGAGGACATGGAGAGGAAACCTACAGTCCAAAAGCCTAAATGACCTTGTGGGCAGCTGCATGCCAAAAACTCTCTGGGATTCTGACTGTTTCTGAAACAGGGCTATGCCTCTGGGGCTGCCTCAGACTCCAGGGCTCAAGCCATTCTCCTGCCTCAACTTCCTTAGTAGGTGGCTCTACAGGCCACAGACATGTGCCACTAATCTGTTATCTATTTATCTACAGACAGAGTTTTGCTATGTAGTTCTGGCTAGCCTAGGGTTCTTTTGTACCCTAGGCTAGTCTCAAACTCATAGCAATCCTCCTGCCTCACCTCCCAAGGGAGTTATTTCAAACATGTACTACTATACCTGGCCCAATCCTGACTTTTAAAAATAATTCTTTTTCTTATGAGTTACTTAATTCTGTATGTGTTAAAATATTTTTACATTTTTATTTATTGTGTGTGTGTATATGTGTGTGTGTGTGTGTGTATGGGCATGCACCTGTCTCTGCACAGGTGAAGGTCAGAAGACAACTTGTGGCAGTCTGTTCTCTTTTCCTATCATGTGGGTCCTGGGTATTGAACTCAGGTCGTCAGGCTTGATGGCATTTGCCTTTACCTGCTGAGTCATCTTGTATGCATTTTATGACCAATATATTACTATTAATTTTTTAGGTGTGACAGTAGTATTGTTAGTCTCTATATAGAATGGGTCCTTGTCTCTTAGGTTTAGTGAGGTCCAGTGAGGCATAGGCAGCCTTCATCCTTTGTATCCACATGCAGATTCTGTTTGCTATCGTGACTCTGCTATAAAATGATTTTTAAAGTTACTAAGTTGTTACAAAAAGGTGATGAAGGGCACTTGGGAGGCAAAGGCAGGTGATCTCTATGAGTTTGAGACTAACCTGGTCTATACAGTTCCAGGTTAGCCAAGGCTACATAGTGAGACCTTGTCTCAAAGAAAGAGGGAGAGGGCTAGAGAGTTGGCTCGGGGATGAGGAACCCTGGCTGTTCTTGCAGAGGACCTAGGTTCAGTTTGAAGCACCCACACAGCAGCTAACAACCTTCTGTAACTTTAGGTCTAGAGGATCTAACGTCCTCTTCTGATCTTTGCAGGGACTGCATGACACAGGTGCACTTAACATACATATATACAGGCAAAACACTCATAGACATAAAATAAATATTAAAATAAAAAAATTTTTGAAGCTGGTGGATAAGTCTCAATATGAGAACACTGAACAGGAAAGTCAGCTGTCTGACTTTAGAGCCCCAGAGAAGCTCCCAGCTTGGAGGCACTCCGGACCTGGGTTGGCATCTTCGGTCTGAAGGCCAAGGGCAGGCCTTGACTTTGAGCTTCCCTGGCAACACTGTCCTCTGTGCCAGGGCATCCCTTTGTTTCCTTTATTTATTTCATGGCTGCTTCTGTTTTGGCAGCTGATCCCGGTTTTCTATTTATAGAAGCAGCAAAGACTGCTTCTTAAACAAATATATGTAAACAATTTGATTCAAAGACAAATAGGAAATAACAGTGCAGGTGGTGCTCAGATATTGCAAAAAAATTTTTTTTAGGGTGTTAAAGCAATGACAGAAGTTTGGGAGGAACTGATAACAAGTGGAAGGAAATGTTTTCTTATTTTATTTATCAGGTTGACAAAGTGTCCTTTGCACAAATCTGTGGTTTCTCCTGCCCCTGGGGATCTGGAGGATGGGGGTAAGACAGGGTCTGCTTAGGCTGCCTTCTCTTCCTCTGCCTCCCTGAATCTCAGATGAAGTAATAATGGCCAGAGGAAAGGACCAATGGTAAGAGAGACCCTACAGAGAGTGGGGGTCCTGGCTCCCCACTCTTGGTCACAGTTGTCATTCCTTACCAGGTTTGTAACAAATCTCCCTGAGGGTTGAGCATGGTGGTGCACTGCTTTCATCCCCAGCACTCTGGAGGCAAAGGTAGGCAGACCTCTGTGCGGCCATCCTGGTCTATGTAGTGAGTTCCTGGACAGCTGGGGCAGCAGAGAGACCTGTCTCAAAACAAAATCAAAAGCAAAAAACTCCCTGAGGGGTACAAGTTTAAGTATAAAGATAAATCTCAAAATTTGCAGTTTCCCATTGGTTGTTTTTGACTAGGAAAATGTCCTGATTGCCTAACAGGAGACCCATTCAGCAAGTTGTGTCATTTAGATATGCTGTGGGCCTGTGCTGGTTAGTTTTTATCAACTTGACACAAACTAGGGACACCTGGGAGGAGGGACCCTCAACTGAGGAATTTCCTCCATCAGATTAACCTGTGGCCTTGTCTATGGGGATTTTCTTGATTGCTAATTGATGTGGTAGGCCCTAGACCACTGTGGGCAGTGCCATCCCTGGCAGGGGGTTCTGGGCTACATAAGAAAGGTAGCTGAGGGCCTGGAAAGATGGCTCAACAGTTAAGAGCACTGGCTGCTTTTGCAGAGGACCTGGGTTCAATTCTCAGCACTCACATAGCTGCTAACAACTATAACTCTAGTTCCAGGGGAATCCAACACCCTTGTTGACCTCTGTGGGCATTGTACAACATGGGTGCACTTACATGCAGGCAATATACTCAAACACTTAAAAAAATATCAAAAAGAAACAAGAAATGTACCTGAGCAGGCCCTGATAAGCAGTGTTCCACAGTCTGTGCTTCAGTTCATGCTCTAGGTTCCTACCTGAGGTCCTGCTTGGCTTCCCTCAATGATGGACTGTAAACTGTTTAAATCAAATAAACCCTTTCCTTCCCAAGCTGGTTTTTGTCAGTGTTTTATCACCACAATGGGAAGCAACGTAGAACAGTCAGTTTGTATGCTTGCTTTTTGTTTGCATTGTCATGACAGTCTTAATAGTGCCCCAGGTTGGAAATCACAATCCTGGGATCCGGAGTAGGTGTCACCAAACCTAGATTAAACTTTTTAGTATTTGAGATATGTAGATTCACATACAGTTCTAAGAAGTAGCAGAGAGGTCTTACATATCCTACCAGTTTCCCCAACTGTAACACCTGCAAAACAGGGTGTCGCCCTCAGTGAGGTCAAGGTACCTAGCATTCCCCTCACTTCTGAGACCAGTCATGTTCCCCTTATCTCTACCTCTTCCCTCAACCTGGAAATCACTTATCTATTTGCCCTTCTTATAATTTTGCCATTTTAAGAATGTTATATATGAAGGGGCTGGTGAGATGGTTCAGCAGGTAAAAGCACTTGCTACCAAGTCTGATGACCTGAGTTCTTCCCCAGGTAGTTCTACCCACAAGGTAGAAAGCTAGTACTGACTGCCAAAAGTTATTCTCTGAACTCCACACACACATAATAAGTAAATAAACAAACAAATAAATATAAAAAATTAAAGAATAGAACATGAATAAGTGTATAGCATATAGTTATATTAGTCAGCTTTATGTCACTACAACACAGTATACCAGTCAGCTAATATTATAAGGTGAAAAGGGTTATTTTCACTCACCATTTCAGAAGTTTAAGGGCATGCACTGCACTGGCTCAGTTTCAGTGCGGACCTTTAGGTGAATGACAGACGGCAATGATGGAAACATGTCAAAATGAGGGGTTACAGGTCCAGTCAGAGAATAGAAAGGGAAACCCGAGTTCCCCAATTCCTTCTGAGGCTATGACCCCAAAGACACAAAGGCCTCCCACTATATTCCACCTTGTAAAGATCCTTGGAACCTTCCAGTATTGCCACCCTGGAGACCAAACTATAATCAGAATGGACTCCTGGGGAAAACCTGACTACACCAAAGCTAAACCAGTCACACCTTTTCTTTGTATCTTTGAGACAGGGTCTCCCTGTAGCTCCAGATGGTCTGGAACTCAGTATGTAGACCAAGCTAGCCTTGAACTCACAGAATCTGCCTGCCTCTGCCTCCCGAGTGCTGGGATTAAAGGTGTACACTACCATGCCCAGCCCAAACCAGTTACTTTGTAAAGAAATTTACTTTTTCTTCTTCTTTTTTTTTTTTTTTTCCAGCACAGTTGCCAGAAGGTTCATTCAAGTTGTTGGATAAGTCAACTGTGCATTCCTTTTTATGGCTGAATAGTATTTATATGATGGATATGCTATGGTTTGCTCATCCATTAAGGGACCTCTGTGCTGCTTCCAGTTTGGGTTTAACTTATGAATTATCTTATGCCCAGGGGCATGGGAACATCCATCTTCATTACTATGTGATAAGTCCAAGGTTATATTTATTTTTAAGGTTTATTTCTTTTTATATTATGTGTATGAGTGTTTTGCTTGCATGTAAGTGTACCACATGCATGCAGTGCCTACAGAGGGTGTCAGATCTCCTGAAACTGGAGCTATAGACTGTTGTTAACTGCCATGTGCATGCTGAGAACTGAACCCAGGTTCTCTGTAAGAGCAGCCAGTGTTCTTAACTGCCCAACCGTCTTTCCAGCCCCAAGGTTGTATTAAAAAAAAATGTTGCCATTATCTATAATCACGCTATTCTCTTAAAAATCTTTTACTGGTCCAGGTGTGGTGGCGCACGCCTTTAATGTCAGTGCTAGAGACAGAGGCAGGTAGATCTCTGTGAGATCAAGGCCAGCCTGGTCTACATGGTGAGGTCCAGGCCAGCTGGGGCTACAGGGAGACCCTGTCTCAAAAATAAAACAAAACAACTCCCCCCTAAAAAAAGCCCCACCACAACAAACCAGAAAACGACAACAAAATCTGTTACTGGGGCTGCAAACAGAGCTTTGCAGGTAAGGGTGCTTGCTACCTAGCCTGATGGCTTCAGTTTGATCAGTAGGAAACAAATGGTGGGCCAAGAGAACCAACTCTGAACTCTGTATGTACATTCAGGCACAGACAGATTCTCACAGAGAGAAATACATAAATGTAATAATTTTAATAAATATAATCTATGTCAATGACTTCTCAGTAATCACGTCTCTCTGATCTCAGTGGACCAGCTGGGTCCCTTTTATGTGTTTGCTTACCTGTCTGACTCCAGCTATGGCTATAAGCTCCTACATTTGCATAACACTTCTCTAAAACTTACTCCAGGGCACACTCTGGAAGATACTGGCTGCCAAAAGGGAGGGATAGGATGATTGAAGAATGGGATGATGGAAAACCGGTTCTCTTTCTTGGTGAACCTTTTTAGTTTCAGCCACCTGATTACAGTATTTGCCCAAAAATCAAATCATTAAAGGCTCAGAAATAAGGCCCCAGGTGTGATCTCCAACACTGGAATTGTAAGGAACAAGTATAATCAAGAACTTCCTGGGACTTCTTCAGGGTGCCTGGGGCTGCCTTTGCTATGCTCTTCTCACTTAGTTTGTCACCTGGTTCCCACACCCTCTTCCAGGAGGATCAGAGATGGCTAGAGAAATTCTCAAACCAGCCTCCTGGGTAGGAGGGGTGGGCGTCTCTGAATGTCTTTGTGTCAATCCCAGGGGCTACCTTCTTCAGGAAACCTTTCTCTGCCAGACTGAAATTTAGCCTCACCTGTCTTGTCAGACATCAATGTGTGGGTTGCCTGAAGGCTACAAACAAGTTCACAAGTAGGCCGAACTCTGGCCAGGCCTTTTTAATGAAGACCTCCGACTGGGCCTTCCACCAGAATAGCACCAAGAAGCACGTGTTCCTCCAGACCTCACTTCTTCATCCAGTTCACGGTACACTACAAATCAAAGCATAAAACGCAGGCTTAACTTGAGACCTGTGAGCAGATGACTTCAGGATACTGTGCTTTCTTTCAGGGCAGGGGGCGGAGTAGGGTGTCATTTGTTAGTATAGCAACCTAAATGACCTTTGGGGTAACTCCGTTAGGGCTTTTCGAAGACCCGGTGTATGCAGACAACGTGGTCTTGGGAACCACGTGCTGCCCTGCCTGTGGACGGATCTTGGGATCATTTCCGTTTCCTTCCGGGGAAATGGGGGCCCTAACACCTCCCTGGCCCCTTTGGAAGGAGGTTGAAGCTAAGGAAGCCCGGGCCCGCGGCGCTCCAGCAGGTGGCTGGCTTTCCCTTGAGGAGTCCGGAGCAGTGTGGACTGCTAGGAGCGCGCGGTGGGCGGTCCCATATGGTCTCCCAGATGCCCTGGGATGAGTGTCTTTGGATAGCTTCACCGACAGAGGCTGCAAGCAGGGCGTTGGGAACGCGTGCGGGGTGGCTGGACAACGCTCAGAGCGGGAAGGGACCAAGCCCACAGAACTGGGAGGCTGGACCACCGCGCAGGGCCCGGCGCGTGCTCGGAGCGCTGGCGGGAGCGCGCTCAGCTTCCCCCGCCGCCCGCCCCCTCCCGCCGAGTCACCGCGGCTCTGGCGCTCGCCCCGCCCACCGTGGCCACCTGCCGGCCGGGGCTAGGGGGCGCGCGGGCTGAGGACGGGGAGCGCGCAGGGGCGCGAGGCGAGACCGCGAGGATGGCGCGGGCCCCGCGGGTGCTGCTCGCGCTCTGGGCACTGCTGGTGCCCCTGGCGCCGGCCGCCAAGCTCAACATTCCCAAAGTGCTGCTGCCTTTCACGCGGGCCACGCGCGTGAACTTCACTCTGGAAGCTTCGGAGGGCTGCTACCGCTGGTGAGGCGCGCGGCCGGCCCGGGGAGGCGGCCGCAGCCCGGGGCGCGCGGCAGGTGCGCGGGGAGGCGCTGTGGGGCTCCGGCCGCAGGTGCACCATGCGCTAGTCCGAGCCGGCCCCGCGTGACCCCGCGGCGCGCGCCGCCTCTGCGGGAGGCGGGCTCGGGAGGCCGGAATCGCCTGCGCAGGGCGGGTGCAGGGCGGGCGCAGCCGCAGGCCCCGGAGCGCGCCTGCGAGAGCGCGGTTCACGTGGCCTGGTTCTCCTGCCGTCTGAGACTCCAGGTCTGGGCTCTTCAGAGCTCCAGCGGTAGCAGCCAGGGCTCTAGAGTCGGTCCCGGCCGGCGGACTCATCCCTGGCGCCCGACTGGTGTGGGAACTGGGTATGGGAATCAGATCATACCCGTTGGGCCACTTTGGGAGCCTCGTAAGCCTTTGATGAAAGGACCTAAGGGCCCATTTTACACCTCAGAAGTGAGAGGCAAGAGAATAAGGTGGCTCAATCCAGATGCAGACGGAGTAGGGTCTGCTTTGATGACCTAGCTGGGTGATGTGAGTTTTTAGTTGCAGGGTGCAGGCGGAGTAGGGTGTGACCGGGTTGCACCCTTGACCCACACCCTAACCTCCGTAGAGATAGACCAGCGCTATAGTTCCTGTCCCCTTCCACACCGCAAGCTACACTTGACTGTGCTATTCTTTTGGGGTCTAGGCTTGGTCTAGATCCCAGCTTAACAAAGTGACCACCCTGCAGACACACTCTGTGTGTGTGTGTGTGTGTGTGTGTGTGTGTGGTTCTCTTCTCTGACCACATTCTCTTATTTACATGTACGATCTGCTCTTATTTATGTTTTGAAAGTGTGCCCCTGTAATCCTTCTTTGGGGAAGCTGAGGCAGGAGGATCGCCAGTTTGAGCTCAGCCTGGGTTATGAGACCTAACACATCTGCCCTAAGTGTGGCCGGGCATTGCTTCGGAGTTAATGCTTTATGCATGTGCAGGCTCTTGTTTCTAGTTTGGTATCAGAAGATGAACTGAGGCGATTCTCTGTTTTACTGTCTGGGGCCTTGTTTTGTGTGGGAAGATCAGCTGCAGGTTCATACTTTGGTGGGGATACATGCTCATTCTCTGGTTGAAGTTGCCTGTTTTCTTGATAGATGGGCAAGAGAGAGGAAGCTGGTTATTAAAAACAGCTGGCCTCAAGTGGATCATTTGTACACTACTTCCTGTGAGACTCTGTAGTTGTACTTCTGTTTCTAAAATAACAACCTTTTTTTTTTTTTCCCCCATAACTGCACTTTCTATGAGAATTGCTGATGGATGTTGGCAGATTTAATTTACTAGGGAGGAGGAAGGGGAAAAGCATTCCTAATCCTGGATGCATTAGATGTGCTAAGTACCTTCTGAGCTGTTTAGTGTCTGGTCTTAGCTTTTATTGCTAATGTGTGACTTCTCTGAGGTGTTTGGTGGTTGCAATTTCCCCCTTGATTTACGGGAAGTAGGACTGTCAATCAAGTACCAAAATTTTTTTCCTTTTTCTTTATTTTCAGAAATAACTATTCTGAATGTAGTCATCTATTAATAGCTTTAGTTTTGAAGATGTTACTCTGGAGGTTTTAAGACTTGGCAGGTAGCCGTGCTCTCCTTTCTGCAGTCACCTCTACCTGGGAGGAGAAGGCCTCTTTATCCAAGGAGTTCATTGTTAAGTCTCTGAGATGAAAAACAAAGAAAACTTAAGCTCTGCCAGACCCTGGGGGAATTCTGCTCTTCCTTTGAATTTGCTGCTAAATTGAGTTCACTGAAATTGCTGCTTGTCTGAGCCAGTGGCTTCAAGGTTACCTTTCCTGTTTCCATTAACTGAAAGTCCTCTAATCCAAATTGCCGGCTTTTAAGGTGCAGAATGTCAGCCTCCAAGCTAAGTGGTAGTAACTAATTCAGGCAGATAGGGACAGACAGACTGTTGGAACTGGTGCTTGATCTGGGAGGCTCTTTGGACCTGAGGCATGCAGCCTAGGCTAATCTGTCATGCTGGTTGCTCCTTCCAGTTGAATCCAGTCAGGCTTGCTGCTTGTGAAACAAAGTTTGATTTATCTTAGCTATTTTGGAAAGGTATTTTATTATTTTCTTTAAACAAAGATTTTTACGTTTTAAATTGTGTGTGTGTGTGTGTGTGTGTGTAACTGAGGAGACCAGAGAGGTGAGATCTAGAGCTGGAGTTACAGGTGGTTGTGAACTGGGAAATGTGGGTGCTGCGAACTGAACTCTCGTTCTCTTCAGGAGCAGCGTACACTCTTAATCACTCTCCATTGCTCCAGCCCCTATTAGTTCTTTTTAAAGGATTTTTTTTTTCATATATACAAAATGACATTGTATAAGTGACTGGGAGACTGGAAAAAAAGAATTCCTATCCCAGCCTTTTCTCTCTGCTCCAGACTCCAGCACCATTATGATTTCCTTTTAGTTCTTTCTGTTTGGTGTTGTTTTCTTTTTGTTTGTTTGTTTGTTTGAGACAGGGTCACCCTGTAGCCCAACTGATCTGGAACTTACTGTATAGTCCAGGCTGGCCTCAGTCTCACAGAGATACACCTGCCTGGCCTGTTTGTTATGGCTTTGTGTTCAAACCTATATTAACATATTTATATTAAAACCCAACTCTGCTGCGTAGCCAGGCTACTCATGAAATTCTTTTCTTCCTTGAAGTCATGAATCTCTGTTTGGCCTGAGTCAGGTCTCTAAAATTCCAGGGGACTTGAGGGTGATAATGGAGAACCATTCCTCTTGCTTTTGCCCTCCAGAAAGTTAACAATAGGATGCTCGGGCAGGCCAATGGAAGCTGTTTTTGGTTGGGAAGTAAGTTTATAAAATAGGTGACACATTCTTGTGAATTTATGACTGGACTCTGTTCAAGCAAGGCATGACAGCAAAGGAGTAGATGATGTCCTGCCTCTGAGGAATTTGTAGTTGACTGTGGAGTAACTGATTAAGATGAGACAAACTGCAGTTGAACATGCCTATGAAAGAAATGGACTGATAGATAAGCTGAGAGAGGAGCTGCAGGGGATTTTGTGTGTTCAGGACGTACCTCCCTGGATTCCATCCCAGTCTTGAGTAGCTTCTGGCTGGAGGGAACAGCAAGCACAAAGGCTCTGACTTCAGACTGAATTTGTTGGAAGAGAAGGGTATATTTGGCAGGGTTAGGGTATCAGAAGGTGAGGTTAGAGAGGTTAGCAGGGCCCGGGCCACAGAGGACCTTGTGGGTGTTGATTAGGGAACAGGAAAAGGGTTACCAGGTCATGCATTGGGTGGAGCTTTCATTGGGTCTGGCTCTGGCCTTGCTTTCTGAAAACCACACACTCTTGGTCCTGTTACTTCGGGGCTGGACACGGGAAGGCACTTTGCTTGCTCCTCTCACTGACCCGAAGGAGGCAGGAGCTGGAATGTATCTGTTGAGTTGACCTGGAGCCTAGGTTTTCTTCCTGTTTCTTTTGTGGGTGCCCCACTCTGCTAGGCCCCTGGCAGCTGCTAAGGTGACCTCCACTCAGCAGATTCATGAGGGGTAGGCCTGAAGGTGTGTATGGGCTCTATCCTCCCTGACCTGATCTTCCTGAGTCTTTGAGTTCTTCTGGCCCCTGCCCAGGTCCTGTTTTCTTGTTCTAAAGACGGGATAGCACCCTCAAAAGCAGTGGCTCCCAGAGTGCCAGTGGACCTCGTGTGACTTTGGTGATGAGAAAGATTCGCCTTTTCAAAGTTCACTCTTATTATTTTAGTTTGTTTAGTAGTGCTAAGGCTAGAACCCAGGGCCTCACACGTACTAGGCTAGCACCGAACCACCAGGCCACATCCCAGAACTTCAATTTATACTTGATCCATCTGACTTCCTTAAAATAAAAGTTTTCTTCTGGTATCAATATGTTGATTATACTTTCTTCTATTTTGAAACAAAACAAAACAAAAAAATCATAGTATAAAGTTTCCTCACTAACTATTTGTTCAGTTCAGTTGTGAACCATGGGTTCAGTTCAGCCAAGCCTGTGGGCTGCTGTGCAGCCACCTCATCACCCAGAATTTTTGTAAAACTGAAACTCCTTAGCTGTTAAGCACTAGCTCCCCACTTCCTCCCACCCCAGGCCCTTGAAACCACCCTCCAACTGTTTTGTCTTTTTTTTTTTTTTGAGACAGGGTCTCTTGAAGCCCCAGCTGGCCTGGAACTCACAGAGATCTGCCTGTCTCTGTCTCCAAAGTGCTGGGATTAAAGGTGTGCACCACCACACCCAGCCACTTTGTCATTTTTAATCCTTCCCTGTCTTCTGAAAGCCTTTGTGAACAACAGTGCCCCTACCTCCTAAGCTCTGGACACTTTTTTGCATTTGGATGTCTGGCAAGTGGATGAAGTATCTACACTAGAAGGGTTGGAAGTGGTGCTCGGCTATGGCTGCTCTATCAGGTGACGGAGATGGCCCCACCGTGGGTGTGTTAGGCCTCAGCTGCTGTGAGAAGATACCCGAGTGAACAGCTTAAAGGAGAGAAGGTTAGTTTTGGTGCACATTTCAGAAGTGTCAGTCTGTGATTGTTTGGGCCTGTTGTGAGGCAGGGCGTCATGTGGGAGCTGGTATGTATGTGTGTAGCGGGGTATCGGCTCATGGTGGCCAGGAAGCAAGAAGCAGGAAGGGCCAAGGTCCCAATATTCCCTTCAAGGGTGTACCCTAATGCTCCAACATCCTTAAGCCTAGGAGTAATTCATTTTCCTTCCTGCCTTCCTTATTTTCCTTTCTTTCCTTCCTTTTATTTTTACATTTATTTATTTATTTTTCTGTGTAAAATATAGATTAAAAACATTTTTTATGTATTTCATACAGAACATCTTCATCAACTTTATACCCTCTTTCCTGTGAACACTTCTCATGCCTGTCCCCCCTGGATTTCATACATTCTGTCATGTCAAGTTAGTGTCCTCAGATGTCCCTCAGTGAAAGTTCGTCTACTGAAGTCTAGTCAGCCCAGCATCCCTCCTTTTAAGAAAATCAGCTCTTCCTCACCCAGCAGTAATCAGATGCCAATAATTTTTTGACTAAGATCTGGGCCTGCTGTCCATTTCCACAGTTCTGTGCTGGGGTTTTGTCTGCTTGAGTTTGCATGGGTCTTGTGCATGCTGACAGCATTGCTATATGTTTATGTGAGCATGGTCCCTTATTTCCATATGATTGTGCACTTCCTGTCTGGCTCTCACAGTCTTTCCACCCCCTCTTCCACAATGTTCCCTGAGTCCTGGGTGGGTGGATTTTAATATAGGAGTCCTGTCCAAGGACCCACACTCTATAGACTTACTCTCTTCAGTTTTGGCTGTTTGTGACCTTTTATTGTGTTCCTGGCCTTCTGTTTTCTTTCCTTCCTTTTCTTGAGACAATGTACTGTGTAGCTGTGGATGGCTGAACTTTGCAGAGATCCACCTGCCTCTGCCTCTTGAGTGCTAGGATTAAAGCTGTGCACCACCATGCCTGGAAATATATTTTATTTATTTTTATCTTATGTGTATGAGTGTTGGCCTACATGTAAATACATATATGCATGTAGTGTCTGCAGAGGCTAAAAGAGGGTACAAATCCTTTGGAATTGGAATTATGGACAGTTTTGAGCCAACACAGGAGTGCTGGAAGCTGAACCCAGGTCCACTGCAAGAGCAGTCAGTACTCTTGACCACTGAGTCATATCTCCATCCCCTTTAGGAGTAATTGCTTGAATTAGACTTGAATTAAGTCTTCAGGGTACTGCCTTCTGGGGACATTTAAGATTCAAACCACAAACCAGGCTTGTGGTTCATGCCTTTAATCCCATCACTGGGGAGGCAGAAGCAGGCAGATCTCTGTGAGTTCTGGGAATAGCGAGTTCCAGGCCAGCTGGGGCTACAGGGAGACGCTGTCTCAAAAAGACCCCCATGGCCCCCCCAAATTGATTCAGAACAGCAGTGGGGTAGTGCTGTGAGAAAGTGCTGGTGTCCATATAGCTTCCCTTACCAGCCATGGCTGCAGGACCACCGGAAGGGGAACCCCATTACTGCAGAATGTTTCTCACTGATGCCCAGAGGGACCCAGAATTGCAGAGCCACTTTTTCTTCTGATCTCTTTGAATATGATTCCCCACTTAACCCTAAACTATTGAAAACCCAAAGACTTGCTCTTAGGACCAACACCCACTGTAGATAAGGAGCCGGAGACCAGGAGCTTCCCAGCAGTCAGTGGCAGAGCAGCTGTATTCAGAGCCTGTCAGTTCTTCCAGAACCCAGCCCTGGTATGCTGAGAAAATGGGCCAGCACATCCCAGCTGGTGATTGGCTTACTCGGCTTCCTTTAGTATCAACTTTAAGAAATAGTGTTGAGGGTGCATCTGGAGGAGGGAGCTGATAGGTGGAGGATGAAGCCATCCTCTGCCAGGTCTAGGGACCCTGCTGCCTTTGTGGACAGCACCAGGTAGGGGTGGGTGTCCTTGGTCTTCTTTTGACTCTGCCCAGCACAGAGAAGCAGGATTGTGTCCTATCAGGGCCACCAGGGCCCAGCTATATTGAAGCTGTTGTTTTCTAGGGAGACACAGTGTGGAAGTTTCCTCATGTGTCACCTGGGGTTCTAATAGGACAGTTGGGGACACAGAAGCTGTGTGTGCTTCATTCTGTGCTTGACCAGGCATAATCACATAATAAATGAAAGTTGCACAGCTGTGGTTTTCATTATAGCACCAGGGGTCTGAATGAAACAAGGCTACTGTTAAGAGCTCAGCCTGGGGATTCAGTGCCCCAGTCTTTAATTCTGCATGTGACAGGAAACACAAACCAAAATGTCAGTACAACAAAGGATTTCAGCTCCTGCAGAAGAGCCAGGCAGGATTTGTTTCAGGCTTCAGTGTTGCAGCTGGGAATTAATTCATGGTCACCAGGACCTGGGTCTCAGATGTGATTCCCTTGGCCCTCTTGTAGGGCAGCAAGGAGGGCACAAGCCACAGCACCTGTTCGGATTAGACCCGCCCTCAGCCCATGTGCTGGTCCACACCCCTCTCTGTGGCCAGGTCCCAGTAGTGTGCCTCCCAGTGCCCACAGGATGCCAGAGCACTCTGCAGCCTCCTGGACTGAGAGCGGAAGAGGTCTCCATTTGTTGAGCCGCCAGAACTGTCCTATAGACACAGTAGCTTGAAACAACAGGAATGTGTTTCTCTCCATGCTGGAAGCTGGAAAGTCGTAGATGGTACCTGAGTGGCTGTGCCAGATGTGCCCTTGGATGGTGGGAAGGGACCAGGCAGCCCTGAGGTCTCTTTAAAAGGCACTTTATCCCTTCCTGGAGGCTCTGTCCTCTCGACCTAATCACTTCCCAGTTCTGTCACTTGGAGGTTAGGATTTCAGTGTGCGAAGTTGAGGGCCCCCCGAAGAAGAGCTAGGTGCTGTTACCGAAAGTGTTAGGTAGAGGCTGGGTGTGTCCCCTACATTATCTCTCTCAGGGACCAAGGTCTGCTTTTCTGCCTGTTCATTGAGCTTATTTGCAGGCAGAGGGGACCTATGGACCTGGGCTTACAGGGAAGCTGGTATCCTCTGGGGACCTTGGGAAGAAGGGAGGCAGGAGGCAGTATGGCTGCATGACAGCCACCAAGCTCCCTGTCCCCAGCTGTGAGGCTATCACCTGACATGCTGGCAGGGTGGAATCTTTGGGATGCTTCTAGAGACACTTGGAAAGCCATGTAGCCCTTAAGGCTGTTGGCATTTGGTACATTTGCTGAAATTTAGTTTATATTTAAGAAACTTCTGTATAAAGAAAACTCCCAGCTCCTGACCTCCCCTGTGACTCTTTTGAAACTGTGAGGAAGCAAACGGGCTTGACTCCCAGAGTGTGTGTGTGTGTTTGGGGGGCGGCAATGGCCAATCCCTATTGAGTCTAGCATTACACCAACTGCCACAGACAGAAACATTCTAGGAAAAAGAAAACCATAGACCTTGAACCCAATGGTAGTTTACTTTCAGAGAACTATGACAAGGTGGTTTAGCCTAATTGAGTGGAGTAAACTCCAGAAATGCAGAGTTGGCTTGCTACTTTTGTGTTTGTTTGTTTGAGGCAGGGTCTCCCTGGAGCCCCAGCTGACCTGGAACTCACCCTCCAGCTCCTGTGTGCTAGGATTAAAGGCATGAGCCACCATGTCCCTCTGGCTTGCTACTTTTAAAAAATCAGTATAGGACTGGAGAGATGGCTCAGTGGGTAAGAGTACTTGCTGCTCTTTCAGAGGACCTGGGTTTGGTTCTATCTAGCACCCACATGTCTGCTAACAACTGCTTGTGACTCCAGTTCCAGGAGATCCAATACCCTTTTCTGACCTCCAAGGGCACTGCACGACACAGGTTCACTTACATGCATGCAGGTAATATACTCAAATACATTAAAAAAAATTTTTTTTTGAAGTTAAAAAGTCAGCTGGGTGTCATGGCACATGCCTTTACCAGCACTTGGGAGGCAGGGGCAGGTGGATCTCTGTGAGTTCAAGGCCAACCTGGTCTACGTAGTGAGTTCCAGGCCATCTGGGACTACAGGGAGCCCCTGTCACCAAAAAAAAAAGAATGACCAAAAAAAAAAAAAGTTAAAAAGTCAGTCAGTATAATTAACATTCTTATGGGTGCCCTGAGAGATCTACTACTGATTAGGAACTCGCCAGGCTCCTGAGACACTGTTCCTGCTTCCTAGGCAGAGAACCTGTTCTTGCCTTGGGGGACTCCTACCCTGCCGTGAGATCCACTGTTACTGCTTCAGCCTTGAGACCTGTTGCTTCCCTTGTACGAGGGAGACTCCAGAGACAGATCTTCCTGTTGCTTCTGCCTCACTTGCCTTGACGGGAGCTGAGGATGAGAAAATGTAGAGATAGAGATAGAGATATGAGAGAGAGAGAGAGAGAGAGAGAGAGAGAGAGAGAGAGAGAGAGAGAGAGAGAGAAACACAGGACAGACTCAGGAGGGCTGTCAGTCATAATGAAGCAGCTTGCCTTTATTAAGTCCCCATTTATACTGTAAGGTGAGCAAAACAATACTAACACAGGCAAAATAACTTAAGACATGATCGGCTTCCCTCAAAGATCTTCATGTGACCTCAATCTTAGGTGAAAAATAAACTTCTCCTCAGATGTAAATCATTTTGCCTAATGAAAACTCCTGCTTCCAACAGCACTTCTGTGCACGAGATTGTCTTCTGCCTAATCCAAAACTAGGGCATAGTTCAAGGCAGGCACATGGCCCCCGA
The DNA here is from genome assembly GCA_035773235.1 of Eospalax fontanierii. Taxonomy (NCBI): domain Eukaryota; kingdom Metazoa; phylum Chordata; class Mammalia; order Rodentia; family Spalacidae; genus Eospalax; species Eospalax fontanierii. Next base: position 87,407,340 of record CM069526.1, read on the forward strand.
CAGTACTTCAAAGCTCTCTGAGAGCTTAGAGCTATAACACTTGCCAGTGATCTTGTGGCTGGTACCCCCAAACCTGTCAAGGACAGAGCTTTAACCCAGCCTCTTAGCTAGGTCCCTGAAGCCTACCAGGGACTTAGGACTGTAACATTCCTGGCCTCTGATAGGGGTTCTGCTGCCACCCAGGGCGTTAGAGCTTCTACTTTCCAGCACAGTTCTTGTATTCTTGTTTGAACTGGTACTTTTATTAATTACTTTTCTGTTGCTGTGATAAGATATCATGCCCAAAAGTGACTTAAGGAAGAATTTATTTTGGCTTATGTTTTCAGAGGGGGAATCCATAATGAGGGGCAGGCATGGCAGCAGGGGCAGGAAGCTGAAAGATCAAATCTTTGTCCACACTCATGAAGCAGAGAGAATGAACAAGAAGTAGGGTGAGATCAAGCCAGGTGTGGTGGTGTACACCTTTAATCCCAGGCAGAGGCAGGAGAATCTCTGTGAGTTCACAGTCAGCCTGGTCTACATAGCAAGTTCCAGGCTAGCTGGGGCTATAGGGAGACAACAAAATGAAAAAGAAAAGTGGAATGAGGTTATAAACTCTCCAAGCTGTCCACGCCTGCCCAGGGACCAAGTGTCCAATACTTGAGCTGCAGGGGACATTTCTCATTTAAGCTCCACAGTACTCCTGCTGGCAGATACAAGGCCCCGGGTTTATTCACCCTTTGCTGTCTGCCCACTCCATTCTTAAGAGAGTAAGAAAGAACCCAGTAGGGAAACCAGCTGTTGTACTGTGACATGGGCATCATGGTTGGAACACCTGGGAGAGGAAACTATTCATTTCATTTCAAGGCGGTTAGGATATGAAAAAAGGGTCCTGATACTAACACATGGGCCTAAGGGGACATTCAGTCCTCAAGCTATAGCTGTCACAGACCAATGTCACTGTCCCCAAAACCCATGTTCTCTGCTTGCTTGTCCCTTTTGCCTCTTTTTCTTTTTAAAATTTGGAATAATTTTTGACTTATAGACAAGTTACAAAGATAATAATGAAAACTTTTCCTTCCTTCAGGGAGTTCCTCCAGTTAACACCTGTCACAGTAGGAAATTAGAAGTGCGATGGGACTAATACTAACGATTCCCTAGACTTTTAGGGGTTTACGAGGATTTCCATGAGGTCCCCTTTCAGTTTCCTGCTTCAAGCCAGCATCCTGTAGGGCATTTGTTTATACTGTTTCCTCGGTCTCTGATTGGTGTAGATTTTCTAGGTTTTTCTTTTTACATGTGTGTGTGAAGTTTAACCTTGTTGAAAACTATCTTGGGAGTCCCAACTATTATCAAATAAACAGTCTATTTCTAGCATGGTGTGAGACTCCATTCTTGCATGTCTGGGTGTTCATACAGACTTTGTTCTTCCTCCTTGGCCTCTGAAGTGCTATTTTCTAGAAGAGCTGACCACAGATGCCTTTCTTTCCATAGCTGGTGGGTGAGGTTTTCTTAGGTGCATCTTTAGTACATATGGCTGATGTGTCTTGGGCTTCCTGCAGCAGCTCAGTGAGTACCTGGTGGTGTTAGTGTCACAGCATTTGTGGGTGTGGTTGGAGATGCCACCTTTCTTCCAGAGAGATCTGTGACATGAGGCTAGAAGCCTGGAAATGTCTGCTCAGACATGCTTCACACCAGTGTTTTGTTTGTTTTGTTTTGAGACAGGGTCTCAGGTAGCCTAGATTGACCTCAAACTTACTGTATAGCTGAGAATGACCTTGAATTCCAGATCCTCCTGCCTCTGCCTCCTGATTATTGGGATTACAGGTATGCTGTTCAGTGCCAGGCAGTTCTGGTAGACTTCAAGTGTGACCACTGTGTTGGAGACTGTGTTGGAGTGCTGGTGCTTTGCTCAGTGGTCACTCTGTACTGGCCCTTGATCACACTGTATAGTTACAGCATTCTTAGCTGCTCCCCACCTCAGGTCTTTGTGATCTAGTCCGTCTGCCATTACCCCTCCATCATTCAGAGACCACCTGCCTCAAAGATTCCTTAGTTTAGTGCCTGTCTGCAGACAGTGGTAATGGTGAATACCTATTTAGCATTCCCAGCCCTTATCTGATGTACACTGCCTTTTGTCCTCAGTTTTACTTGGACTGGGACTTTTGTCACTCTTTGTGGTGAATGAGGAATGGAGTCAGTGACATCTGATAGCTCCTCATTGGGTTTCATGCTGTTCTGAGCCCCTTGCTGATCTGCTCATCTGCCTTTCTCCCCATGTGGCTATGATGCTGCTCCAAGAATGTGGGGAACTCTGTGATGGTTGTCCTATTCTGTAGTCTCTGGGGCTTGTAGAAGTCATCCGGAACAGAGGGTAAGATCTGGGTAATTGCTGTGTCCAGCATGGGTCGCAGGTAAACCAAGGTGGCAGTGTTTGCTTGTCACAGTCTCTCACTTGATGGGGTGCCATAAGTCTCTTTCCTGCTGATGGAGAATTATGTGAATACTCAAAGTCTGAAAATATTGTGTGTAAAATACCAGAAACAAACCATTTAACTGATGAGTTTTAAATAACTTCCATTGTAGATAGGGCATTGTTACAACTGTTCTATTATGGGATGTTACTCTCTTCCTGTGCTTAATGTATGAATTAAACTTTACTGGAGGTGTATGTGTTTGGGAAAAGCACAGACACAGGGTACAGTACCATCTCTGGTTTCAAACATCCCCTGGGGTCTTGGGAGGAGCCCCTGCAGATAAGACGTTTCTTACACCCCTGTGTCTACAGTCATGGGCCGTGACTCTTGAATGTCAAGGATGTTTCCAGGTGTCAGCTTTCAGGTTTGATTTGCCAAATGGTGGTCCATGTGCAGTGGCCCATGCAGTTGGGTTGCAGAGATCTGACTGGGGGCGGGGGTCTTGGCTGGGGTTCAATCCTGGTTTTTTTCCAGGCTGATATGTGAGGTTTCTCACCTCTGTTCTGTCTTTAAGTCCAGCAAAACCCCAGATGGGAACCACAGTTCTGGCGTCTGGGTTTGACTGTGCCTTACAGTTTGACTCCAGAGAGTGATCCCTCCACTTCTCACTGCAGGTCATCCACCCGGCCAGAGGTAGCCAGCATTGAGCCGCTGGGTCCTGATGAACACCAGTGCTCCCAGAAGGCAGTGGTGCAGGCTCGCCTGACTCAGCCTGCCCGCCTGACCAGCATCATCTTCGCAGAGGACATCAGTAAGGGCTTTCTTTACATGCCGTGGGGGTTTCCTGGTGGGGATTTGAGTCAGAAAACATTCCTTTGAGACCTGCACCCAGAGTGTCCCTCCCTGTATGTTGTACTCTGCTCCTCCTTGTGGAGGCTGGCTTTCTAAACTTAAAAATTAGTATTTGTTGCCCCAGGTATTCTTCACTGGTATCAAATCAAAATGAAAAAGTTCAACTAGTGTAGAGAATCACTCCTTCTTCCCTACATTTAATTGATCATATTGTGGATGTGGAATACAGTCATCCCTCAATATCCATAGTGGATAGGTTCCAGGACCCTGAGATACTAGAGTCCTCAGATTCTCAAGCCCTGTATGTAAGCAGTGTTTGCTGAGCACCTGTGCATATTTTTCTGTGTACATATACCAATCTCTAGACAGCACACAGTGCTCCGTACAGTGCAGGTGCTCTACTGTAAGATAGGAGAAAATGAGCACATTCAGTATACAGAGAACTTCTTCGTCCACAGATGTGGAGGGCTGACTGCACCTAGAAAGCCATGTAAAGTTCTGCTATGCTTCTCCCTACTGTGATGGTTTCCATTTTACTTTATTAATATTTTTTAAGAGTTAATTTTTTTAGCATTTTATGTATTATTTTTATTTTATGTGTGGAGTCTATTGCCTGTATGTATGTGCACCTGTGTCGTGCAGTGCCTACAGAGATCAGAAGAGGACATTGAATTCCCTTGGAACTGGAGTTATGGACAGTTGTTAGCCACCATGTGGGTGCTGGGAATTGAACCAGATATTCTGCAAGAGCAACCATTGCTCTTAACCACTAAGCTGTCTCTCTAGCCCCAAGATTTAGTTTATTTTTAATTATGTGTATATATGTGAGTTTTTGCACATGAGTGCAGATGCCTATGGAGGCCAGAGGATGCCTTTGAACTGCAATTCCAGGTGATTGTAAGCTGTCTGATGGGGTGCTGGGAACTGAACTTAGGTCCTCTGGAAGAGCAGCAAGCTCTTAACCACTGAGCCATTTCTCCAGTCCTTTATTTTTGTTATTATTTTTTTTCTGCAGTGCTAGAGTTGAACTCAGGGCCTTGCACATGCAGAGGAAGTGCCGTGTTACTGAGCTACATCCTCAGCCCCTGTTATGGAATTATTTTATTATTGTTAATGCTGAATACTGTCTTTTTTTTTCTTTTTCTCACTGTGTAGTGAGTTTCCTGCTATGTAGAACAGGCTGGCCTCAAACTTAGAGACTGTCCTGCCTCTGCCTTCTGAGTGCTGCAATTAAATGTGTGTACCAGCACATTTGGTGCTGAATACTGTTCTTTCCAGAAAGTTATCTTATAGTCTTTCCCTATATTAAGCATTCAGTATTTTTAGATGTTCATTTCATTGTTAGGAACGAGGAATACTACTTACTGGCTTCCTTCTCTTGCCTGTGAGCACCCTGTTTCTTATATAACCCAGAACCACCTTCCCAGGGGTGGCACAGTCCACTGTGGGTGGACAGTCCACTGTGGGTGGGCTCCCACATCGTGAGAGAATGCCTCACAGACATGGACAGTCTGATAGGGAAATTCACTAATTGAGGTGCCTTCTTCCCAGGTGTGTCAAGTTGACAACTGAAGCCAACCATGACACCCAGGCCAACTACAGTGTAGGCTTGTTGGTTGCTGTAGTTTCTGCCTCCTGGAATTTGGAGGCCTTGAGGTAAAACAGCAGCTATTCCCAGTGCTGACCCCTTTCTCTCTCTGTAGCTACGGGCCAGGTGCTGCGCTGTGACGCCATCGTGGACCTCATTCATGGCATTCAAATCGTATCCACTACCCGTGAGCTTTATCTTGAAGATTCTCCTCTGGAACTGAAGATCCAGGCTCTAGACTCAGAAGGTGAGCACACCTCCTGCTCCAGTCAGGAAGGGAGAACTGGTTCCGGGGAGAAGTGGGAGAGGTAGAAGCCACTTTGGAGGGGACCGTATTCCCCAGGTGGCATCAAGCCTCAGCCTCTCCTCGTGCTCAGGCCCTGCAGTCCAGCCTGTATGTACAGATAGTTAGCTGGCTCTGGAGGCAGCTTTTGTGCCCGTGCAGAGATAGTCCTTGGTACCACTGTCCAAAAGCTGACTCATGGGCAGTGATGGAAGTGGGAGAGCTGCCCCTAGAGGTGGCCATACTGGGCAACACAACAAGCCTTCTTGCTCAGCTCTGGGCTGGTTTTAGTTTTCTAAGTAGTTCAGACTTCCAGTCATATGTGTGGATGAGGAGACACCTTGGTGCTGCTGGTTCCAGTGTGTTACCCTTTGCTTCTTGACTAATATGGTTGACAACTGACTGGACTGGGATTCTTGTATGTGGCCTCTCCTGGTGATAGGTAGACTGTCTGGGCTGCAATCTCACTTCTTGGAAGGGGAGTAAATGGGTGTGTCATTTAGCTTTTCATTGCTGTGACGACATACCTGAGACAAACAAGTTTTTTTGTTTTCGGAGGTTCCGTCTGCTTTTGGGCCTGTGGTGGGCAGAGATCACGATGGTCACTGTTTGTCGTAGGAGACTGCTCAGTTTATGACAGCCTGCAAGCAAAGAGATACAAGAAGGGATGGAGTCCTGACGCTCCCCTTCAAGCCCCCGCCTGTGACCTAACTTCTTCCCACTAGGCTCCATCATTTAAAATTTTCATACTTCCCAAGCTGGTGATTAAGCCTTCCCAGAGCCTCTGTCAGTGGGGTGCTGCCTGTGAATAAGCACAGGTGTATGTGTGGGGTAAGTGACCCTCATCTGAAAATCTGGGATCTGAAATGTATCGAAATCTGAAGGTTTCTGAAGGACCTCAAAGAGCCTATGCAAATATTTCCAAATCTGAAAAACTGAAAAATCAGAAACACTTCAGTTCTTGGGCATCTGGATAACAGAACCCACTTTCAGGTCACTGCTGTTTATTATTAAGTGTGGGAGGTGCTAGAGCTGGGGAGGTGACCCTGGTGGAAGGCTGAGGTGTGTCCAGGACACAGGTTGGAAATGTTTGCCAAAGCTGTGATGTTGAAGGTAACTAGTAAGGCTTTTGGGTTTGCCAGGTATGTGTACAGGTGATGATTTGGAGGAAAGGGGCATAGTTACCTTGTAGCAGAGCCGGAACCGGAGATCTCATCTGGCTCCAGAAGTTGGCCAACTTGTTCTGTGAAGGGCTGTATGGTAAATGTGACCAGACTCCCCTGGACACAAGGTCTTTGTCACATTTTTTTTTTTTTTAATGTGGCTCTCTCTGCTCCAGAGCAGCCATAGGTGATACATCATGAGTGGTTGAGTCCTGATAAAACTTTATTTATAAAAGCAGGCAGAAGGCCAGAATTGCTCCAGGCATACTTTCTAACCCCTGCTCCATTTCCAGCTTGTAGTTACTTAAACAATGTTCTTACTGATATTTTTATGCCACCTTTTTAAAGTGGGTTTCTGATTAATTCACAAAGTAATGCCACCATCACTGTCTAATTTTAGAACTTTCTCATTGGCATAGAAAGAACCCCCAAACCCATGATTAATTACTACTTACTGTTCCCTCCTCTGCCCCCCACGCCCTTCTACCAGCTTTCTCTCTGCATACAATTACACAAGCAGCCACACATAGTCTCCGACCATTTTCTCTCACCCAGTATGGTGCTTTCGGTTCATGAGTGTGTCAGCATGTGTCAGTAGCTCATTCTTTTTATTGTCAAACAACATCATTCTACTGTGTGGACTGACTACTTTGTTTCCCCAGTCATCAGCTGATGGAATTTTGGGTTTGTAATTCCCATGTCTTCCTTTAATGAAGAAACTCTTGTACACCCTGTGAGGACTTGTGGTTTAGGTTCTTTGGGGTAAACAGCTATAAGTAGGGTTGCTGGGCCCATGATGCCTCTCTGTTTAACTTTCTGACACTGTTCCTCAAGTGGCCCACACCATTTCACTTTCTCACCAGACAGGATTAAAGGTGCCAGGTCCTCTACCAACACTCCTTGTTCATCTTTAAAAGGCTATTAAAAATTTTTGGTGGTTGGGGCTGGAGAGTGGCTTAGTGGTTAAAAGTGCTGGCTGTTCTTGCAGAGGATCCTTGGTTTGGTTCCCAGCAGCCACATGACAGCTAACAACAATCTGTAACTCCAGTTCCAGGGGATCCAACATTTTCTGGCCTCCGCTGGCATTATGTACATGGGTGTACTTCTATACATGCAGGCAAAACACATATGCATAAAAATACAAATAAAAATTTAAAAAATATATATTGAGACAGGGACTCACTGTGTAGCCGAGGGTGGTCTGGAACTAGCTATGTAGACCAGGTTGGCCCTAAACTCAGAAGACCACCTGTTTCTCCCTCCTAAGCGCTAGAATTAAAGGGGTGTGTGTGTGTGTGTGTGTGTGTGTGTGTGTGTGTGTGTATGCATGCACATGAGTGTAGATCCCCATGGAGCAAGAGATGGTATTGGATCCCCTGGAGCTGAAGTGCCAGTTCCTCCAAACCGAGGTCCTCTGGAAAAGCAATATGTGCTTTTAACTACTGAACTATCGCCCCAACCTCTCTGAAGTCATTTTTAAAATCTTTATTTTATTTCATGTATATGAGTGTTATGCCTGCAGGAATGTAAGTGTACCTGTGTTGTATCATGCAGTGCCTGCAAAGGACAGAAGAGGGTGTTGGATCCCTTGGAACTGGAGTTATGAACAGGTGTTAGCCACCATGTAGGTGCTAGAATTCAAACCGGAGTCTTCTATAAGAACAGCCAAGCCATTTTCCAGCCCCTCTAAAGTCATTTAAAATCAGAATCAGCTGTTTTCTTCCCAGTGTATGTTTCTTTTCCACAGGTAGTGGGTGGTGATGTCACAAGCAGGAAGGTGGCTACTCTAGCTTTCCGAGGCCACTGCCACACTAGAGACTCCACCTAGCAGTCCTAGTGGTAGTCTTCCACATTCTCTTAAGGTTCTGATGGCATATGCTGTCAGTTCCAGAGTGGGAAGTAATGTGGCTTACAAAGACCAATTGCTCATTTCTAGACCCTACCTCCTTTGCCCTAGAGAAATGGGTATCTCATGTCCTCCAGGTCCACTGTGAGGGTGATGCACTTTCTAGTTGGTTCTTCCAGGCCTGACTCATCATCTGTTATGGGGAAGATGAACTTGACCTTTATAAGCTTTAAGGGAGACCTCCTGTCTGAAAAAGGATGTGTCATCCATAGCGGGAATGTCTGTTAACTCAAGCTCTACAGCTTAGCAGATGTAGTTAGGTGGGTGCCTGCTACTGTGCCTGACCATTACCAGGTAGGCTCATTGCACAGACAAGAAAGCTGTGGTGATTTGCCCAAGGTCACAGGGCTGGTGGGTAGCTGAACAGGGTTCCTTCCCCTCTGGCTGCACTACTGTCTCCTGCTATTGCATTTTTCCTGACTGTAAGCAGCTCTCCACACAGGTCATTTGCCTGCAGTCGTTTGAATATGGTTTGCCTGTCTGAATCTCATGTTCAGATTTGGTCCCCAGAGCATGAGTAGGAGGCAATGAGCCCTTTAAGAGGTGATTCAGTTCTAAGAGTAACTGATACAGGTCTTGCTGTTCCCTTTGTGTCTGTGCCTGCTGCTGTCTGCCCTTTGTGGTTCCACCATGTTTATGATGCAGCTTTGTTTTTTTGTTTTTGTTTTTGTTTTTTAATTTGTTTGTTTTTTGATACAGGCCTTATGTGGCTCAGGCTAACCTCAGACTTACTATGTAGTTGAGGATAATCCTGAACTTAAGATCCCTCTGCCTCTGCTTTCAGAGTACTGGGATGACAGGTGTTTGCTACCATGCCTGGTTTTATGTGATGCTTGGGACCCATCCCAGGGCTTTAGACCTACCTAGTAGGTGAGCATTCTATCAACTGAGTCACATCCTCAACTCCTTATGATGCATCGTGATGTGAAGTCTTCACTTGATGTGGCAGCTTGATCTTGGACATTATACTAAACCAATTTCCTTTATACATTACCTGGTATATTAGTTTTCTGTTACCATAACTAAGTACTTGAGATAATCAGCTTAAAGGGAAGAAAGGTTTACTTTGGCTTGTGCTTTTAAAGGTTTCAGTCTGTGGTTGCTTGACCCTTGCTGCTTTTGACTGGGTTCCAGTATCTTTGTAAGGCTTGCCTGCAATTTCAGTATTGCCGTAGACTGGTGACCAAATCTTCTACACATGAACCTTTGAGGGAATTCAAGATTCAAGCTGTAATGATCAGTCTTCGTGGTGCTCTGTTACAGGAACCAAAGATGACCTGACACAGGGCTGCTTCACCTTCTCTTTGCAATCCTTTGTGCTGGAGCCTTTTATATGATCTCAGGTATATAGGAATCTAAAATAGATATACCAATAAAACTTTTACTGATAAGGAAATTTATTTTAGAACATTGCTTTGGTATGCATATAGTTTTACTGTTTACTAAGCCTAGACACAGATTTGCATACTAATGAGGTGGATATGTTCACTTTTAAATAAAGATTAAATCCCAGCAGAGTGAGGTATGCCTTTAATCTCAGTGCTCAGGAGGCAGAGGCAGGTGGATCTCTGTAAGATAGAGAGTTCTAGGCCAGTTGGGACTATAGGGAGACCCTGTCATGAAAGAAAAGAAAAGAAAGGAAGAAAGAAGAAGGAAGGAAAGAAAAAAAGATTAAATCTAAGCTGAGTAGTTAAAACTGAAGGTTGAAGAATATCTTGACTGTTTTTCAGAATCGATCAATATTTTGATTTTATAATCTCAGTGCCAAGAAAGCTGCTTCATGTAAATATATAGTGCAGAATGGCAGAAATATGTTTAGGGCCATTTCAGAAATCCCAAGCCAAAATTCAGTCATCAATTTTCTCTGAAACTCAAGTCGGTAACTCAAATAGCAATATTTTGAGGAGTGGGAAGGGTTGAAACAGAGTCTCATGTAACCCAGGCTGGCCTAAATGCATGTTGTAGCTAGGTATAACTGTATACTCCAGCCCTCCTGTCTCTGATGCACAAGTGCTGGAATTATAGGCATGTGCCAACATGCTCAGCTCTCAAACAGCAATTATTAAAACCAAAGACTGGTCAAACATGGTAGCACATGCCTTTAGTCTCAGCACTTGGGAGGCAGAGGTAAGTGGATCTCTATGAGATTGAGGCCAGCCTGGTCTACATAGTGAGTTCCAGGCCAGCTGGGGGCTACAGGGAGACACTGTCTCAAAAACACAACAAAAATGAAACACTGTCACACGATATGACCTGAAGACCATTAAGATTTAAGACAGTAGCCTTAAATCTGGGCTGAAGTATTCTAGACAGCTTATCTTGCATCATGTGTCATGACCCACATGCAGTACAAAGTACACATTTTGTATGTTTAGAACCAAAGCTGCGGTGAAGTCATGTGGTGCCACGTGAGGCATTACACATTGAATTTCTTTATTGTTTTTTGGTCATTGGTTATTGTGCCTGTTCAGATCATCTTATGTTATCAGATTTCTTTTGTGGATCCCCCCTTCCTGCCACATTTAGTTATAGTCATAACCCACAGTTCAGAGAGCTTGGGACCAAGGCCCTGCCCTTTTAACCTGAGGTCATTTGTAGTGTTTGCCTTAAGTCGATATTTCCAAAATTGTTTCCAAGCTGTGTGCATCAGGGGCATCAGTAAAATGGAACTGAAGACACTCAGAGTTCCCAGAAGTGTGCCTCCTCCCTGTGTGGATGCTGCTATTCTGGGCTGGAATGCCTCACCTAGGTCTCTGCTCTGAGCCTTCCCACTCACACCTCCTTCCCCAGTACCTTTCCCCGGCTGTCCAGGTGGAATTTTCTCTTTCTTGATGACCTTCTTTAGTCCGTTACTGGGGGCCTTGATGTTCAGAGCTTGTTTTATTTTGTCTGTTGAGGGGAACTCTTGGCGGTTGGAATTGGGTTCACTTCATTCTTTGGGCTGCTTCTGGACCATGGACACAGTGAGCAGCAGACAAGTGTTTGTTCATTTGAATTGGGGAATGTTTGTCTATGGTTCTCCTGGGACCTGGGAAAGAGGTATATTCTGTGGAGCCTTGGCTTGGCTCTTGGGTCTTCAGTTCATATCACATAGCTGTGAGGCTTCAAGGTCAAGGGCTCTGTGGGTTGCACATAGTAGATATTCATTGTTACTTCTCAACTGGAAGAATCAAAACTTTGGGCCTGGGTTCCTTGAACCAATTTACCATTCCTACCCTGTAAACCTGCAAAGCCCACCCCTAAGTATATCACCTTCAGGACCTGTTTGGTCAGTGATGTCTCCCCTCATGCACCCTGCTGGAGGCTCCAGGTCACAGTGAGGGAGCCATTCTATTGCTTCCCTTGGTTTCATGCTTTCAGAAGTCAGTGTCCATCCTGTCTGCAGGGCCATGTGCTCAGAAGGGGCCCAGGCTCAGCCTGCTGTTCAGCTGTTGCTCTCCAAAAATTGGTTATAATCTCTGGACACTGGTGGAATAGGTAGTGTGTGCTGGGGACCTGGATCCTCAGTAACTGGGAGTGCTGTTTCCCTGCCACTTCTGTGCTTCCTGGCCTGGATTCTCAGCCACCTTCCCAGGTCCTGCCGGCCCCTTCATCCTTTGCTTGTGTCTATCAAACCTCTGCCCATGCAAGTCTAGGTGGGGAGGGTTGGATGCATGTATCTTTCCACATGTCCCTGGAGCAAGGTGGGGTTGTGGAAAGGAGACATGCATAACTGATTTCCCCAGAACCCAACCCAGGTGGGAGGCAGGGTGTTGGTACAGTGGCTGGAAGGAGAGAACTCAGTAGTCAGCTGCTCCTGCCTTATCTGTGCTCCAAGTTGCAGGGCAGGGTTTCCAGGCTCCTCTGCAGGTCTCTTGTCACCATGGATAACTCAAACTCTGAGGCAGCCTGCCCACAGCTGGCTCCGTGACTCCATCCTTTGGGAGTGTCTCCTGTTTCTCCTTCCAGCCTTTGGCACTTTCCACTGCCTTCTGAATGAGAGTCCCAAGCTTTCATCTGTACAGAACCGGGAGAGTTCTAGTCATTTCCCCATGCTTGACGTTCTAAACTGCTGAAACAGAAGCCCAGGACCGTTCCTGCTCTTGAGTTGCCACACACCACTCTCCTCTAACTCTTGTGAACGTGGGAGATAGAGGAAGGGGGCAATGAAGGAGCTAAAGGCAGAGCTACAGTCCTTACCATGCAAGACATCCACCACCTCCTTGTTTGTAATAATGCTGTAATGTTTCCCGGGGGTGCTTTCTTTTTTTTTTTAATCAAAGATTAGTTTTTGTTATTTATACTTAATGTGGGTTTGTGGCACCTGAGTGCAGGTGCCTGAGAAGGTCAGAGACATTAGATCTGGAGCTGGAATTACAGGTATTTGGAAGCCACCCACTGTAGGTGCTGGAATCTGAACCTCCTGTAGGAGGAGTGTGTGTTCTTAACCAAGGAGCCACCTCTCAAGCCCCCTGAGGTTACTTTCTTGAGTTGATCTAACAAGCCTATGGAGTGGAATTTTCAGTCCCATTTTACAGAAGAGAGAAGAGGCCTGGAAGTGAGGAGGAACCAGGAGGAACCTTCAGGGCATGTTCAGAATGTTCTTGGAATATATCAGAGGTCTTGAGGGAGTAGATCACCTGCTGGGTTATCAGATTGGGTAACTATGATTTTACAGACTAATATGATCACAGGACAGACAACTGGCCCTCAGCCTCCTGCAGGGCTAGCCTGGTTTGTTCTGCCATGGGAGAGCAGATGGACAAGCTGTGCCTGTTTGTATCCTGTTTCAGCTCATTGTGGACAAGGAGGTTCCCACTGTCCCAGCTATGTCATAGAGAAAGAGGCTAGGCTGTGAGATTGTGAATGCTTTGTTGCTGGGGTGTGGAAGAAAGAACTCAGACCCATGCAGTAGATCATCAGCACTCTGAGCTGACAGGAGGACACATCCGCAGTGTAGACTTGTGCATCTGCCTTCTTTATCTCGTGCTGTGGGTGTTAAGGAGGCAGATTTCTTCAAGAAAAGACTTAGGGGCTTCATCCTTTCTCAAAGCTATAGGAAAGAAAACTTCCCCACACCTTCATCCATTGTATACAAGGTTTACCTCCCTCTGACCAGCTGGTGGTGGAAAGACACCTCAGGTGCCCTATAGAGAGACCCCCCACTTCCTGGAGCCTGCCTTGAGAAGTAAGAGCAAAGATGGTTCCAAGACCAGTTTGATTTGGCCTTTGAGATCTTAAAGGGGGAAGGTAAGATCTCAGGCTGGTCTGACTAAATAAAGATCCTGTTTTTTATGGCTTGAGTCTGAAATGCCCTTCATAAACTCTTATGTTGAAGGCTTGGCTCCAGGAAGGGTGTGGAACATGAGGGCTCTGACCTTGTCGGTGAATTGATAGCTTCATAATTCCATAGGCTAATGAGGTGATTGAAACTTAGGAAATGGAACCAAGCTGGTTCCATGTCTTGTCCCCAGTTCCTCTCTTCTCCCTCCTTGTTCTTGCTTCCTGGTCCCTGTCAGGTGAGCAGCTTTGCTCTGCTACTCACTCCCTACCATGTTTCCCCTGGAGGCATAAACAGAAGCCTTTAAAGTGCTTCCACTGTGTGACCCTGGGATGTATGTGTTTCAGGGCTTGGCCAGGTGGGGAATTTGGATGAGGGATGAGGAATAGGTGTGGAACAACAGAGACAGCAGAGAGTGTGACAAGACAGAAAATGTGGCCCATTGGGAGACCTTGGGCTGTTCTAGTCAGCAAGGACAATGCTGCCCAGGCATACACATCTTTGGACTTTTTAAGAGATGCTGGAAGTTGGATATCCAGTTAGGAGTCAGAGGGAGGTTGCACAATATGAAAAGATTGGTCATAAGGCTCATAGATAGCAGACCAGGCCTTCGGCCTAGGCTATCTGTGCTGTGCTCTGTCCTCCCAAGCCTGGGCCCCTAGGAGTGTCACAGTACTGTTCCTTCCCATGCCTGAAAGGAGGAGTCTCCTCCCTAGTAGGCATTAAAGAAGAATTAATGACTCAAGTCTCCTGAGCTGGCTATACCAAGCCTGTCATGAGCAATCAGGGGCTGGGAGGTTTAGTGGGGAGGGACAGTTCTAGTTCAAATCCTGGTTCAGCCTCTTGTGGTCACGTGACTGAGCAAGTAGCATTATTCCTTTCAGCTTTAGTTTCCCCTTCCTGAAACATGGGTCCTGGTATGTGCCTTATAGTGTGTGCTGCTGAACACATTATCTGTTTGTGATCAGAGTTCCTGCCACCTGTCCCTGGGCCCTGGGGAACTAACTCATAACTTTCTGCCTCCTTGTGTTCTCTTACAGGAAATACCTTCAGTACCCTGGCAGGACTGGTCTTTGACTGGACGATTGTGAAGGATTCAGAGGCCAGTGGGTTTTCAGACTCTCATAATGCACTACGGTAAGAGGTGCTGTGGCAAGGCCTGGCCACCTTTGAGTGAATGCAGGATGTTGGAAGCCCTTGGGCTCTTCATGGACTGGGGGCTACTTCTCTCAGGATGCGTGTGATACTCCTGCTTTGGGGGAAAGAGGGTTGGTTTTGTGCCTCCCAAGCATGTAGGCACCTGACTGCCTCTGTGGTGTATTTCGTGGGAACTTGTTGGAGAGGTTGGGGAGCCTAGCTGGAGAAAGAAGACGAAGAATGGAAGGATGTTTTGGAGTGTGAGCACATATGGATGGCCCTAGAGGGCAGCACTTCCTTGAAGAACATGTGAAAAAGGGAGGCAAGTTCTGGCTAAGAGGGCAGCCCAGCAGTAACAAGCAGGGTGAGGCTGGGTCTCTAGCGTGGGTACAGACAGGCTTACAAGGAGGTAGCTGTAGAGCAGCCGGACTCATTTCACCCCTCCCCCAGCAGCCACATGGGTGGCTGACCTCTCCCCTGTCCACTTCTGGCCATGGAGACTTGGAGAGGATGGGTCTGTGGCTTGGTGTTGGTAAGTGGCAGAGTTGCCATTTCAGCTATCTGTGTAGGTTTGCCCTACCCAGCGTGGGACCATTGAGCCCATGCTGGATCAAATATAAGTTTGACAATGAAATGTTCCTTCCTTAGCTGGCAAGATATTCAGCCAGGTAAAGGTGCTTGCTACCAAGCCTGATGACCTGAGTTGGATCCCCAGGACCCATGTAGTAAATGGAGGATCAATTCCTGCAAGTTGTCCTCTGACCTCCACAGTGGCACCCAGGTACACACACACACACACACACACACACACACACACACACACACACAGATAAATAAATGTGATTAAAAAAAAGCACTTTATTTTTTAAAACTTTCTTTAACACACTAGTTACATTGAAAGCTGTGCTGGCAGAAACATCAGTGGAGTGATTCCACAATGCAAATCTCATGGCCAGCACTGGTGTGGCTCCACAGTCTGATCTTGAGTTCCGTAGTATACTGCAGTTTTGCTAGATAAGTTTTCAAGGAGTGTGGTCCCTTTTGTGGGAAGACATAAGTTTTAAAACATTTTGACATTTTATTAAAAGTTTATTTTTATGTATATAAGTGTTTTGCCTGTAGGTATGTGTAACTAATGTGTATGCAGTGCACGAGGAGGCCAAAAGAGGGTGACAGAGCCACAATGTGGGTGTTGGAAACCAAACACTGGTGCTGGGAACTGAACCCTGGTCCTTGGCAAGAGCAGCCAGTATTGCTGAGCCATCTCTCCAGCCCTTGTTCTTGGTTATTTTAATGTGCCTTTGCTACTGTTAAGGACATTTTCTTGAATAATCACCATAAAGTCATCAAAATCAGGAAATTGGCACAAAAACATGCCATTTTCAGGCCTCGTGAAAGCTTTGCCAGTTTTCTGAATTTTGTCCTTTGGATCAAAACAGAAGGAACCCGAAGTCTCACATGGATGCTGCCCTTCTCTTTTTGTCTCTGTCAGCCTCGGGCAGTTCTTACTTTGACTTCTCAGGGTCTTGACACTTGTGAACTTGCTAAGCCAGGTTGTGTGTGTGTGTGTGTGTGTGTGTGTGTGTGTGTGTGTGTGTGTGTCTGAGAGAGAGAGAGAGAGAGAGAGAGAGAGAGAGAGAGAGAGAGTATGTGTGTGTGATGCTGGAAATGCAACTCAGGGTCTTGGTCTTGTGTGTGTGTGTGTGTGTGTGTGTTTGTGTGTGTGATGCTGGGAATGCAACTCAGGGTCTTCTACATGGTAGACAAGCACTCTGTCACTGAGCTACACTGCAGCCCAGTCCAGGTGTTTGTTGGAATGCTCCTATCCTTTGGTTTGTCTGATATTTTCTCATGATTAGTCTTGCAGCTCTGCACATGGCTAGGAATGTCGCAGAAGGGATTCAGCTTTCCTCAGATGGCCACTCTACCTCGTTGATTGCTCTTTTATAAATTCTATTTAACCTAGCCACCTGAGTGATGTGGTACCTGCCAGCATCCCAGACTGTGAAGTCCTTTCTTATCCCTCTGTAATTATAAGTACTTAGTGAGTGATCTAAGAGCCTGCTCTTTTCTTTGAAGTCTAGCTCTGACCTCCAGAAAATGTGGGAACAGAGCCACAGAGCCCTGCCTTAGCTGCTCCGTCCTTCAGGACTTTTCTCTCCGCTGCATCCAGGGCTGCTATTCTCACACACTGATACTTATAGAAGCCGAGTCACCCTCCTGGGGGTTGGGATTCTTGTCATCCACTTGTCTTCTAGATTAGTTTCAGGATTCTGATGTTTTCTAGAGTCTAGAACACAGGTTGTAGAGCCAAAAGGCCTTGTTTCCCAATGTGGCCTTGTTGTTTCCAGCCTGTGGCCTTGGGCCTATTTGAATGTCAGCTTCCTCCTGTATGAGACAGAGGAATAGGAAATCACCCTCCCACCCTTGAGGGCCACTGTATAGGGCTGGCAGGTAGAAGGGTGTTAAGGGACCCTCCCTGGGCCTGATGCAAGCTAGGTGCTCAGAGAATGCTGTCTCCCTGCTATAGCAAGCACTGCCCCATGTGTCTGACTTGTTTGCTGGACTGATCAGCGTTACTGATCCTGTGTAGGTTGGGGTCTTCGGCTTGCTTCTTAATGCCTTTAACATTTGGACCAAGTTGATGGTCTTAGGCTCCAGTGTGTGTGATCACATACAGGTATTAACATGGTGCCCATTCCTGGGCAGGGTGGGGCACCACTATGCATCTTCTAGGGACACTGGCAGCCCTGACTTAAAGAGAGGCAGAGATGCGATGTGTTTCTAAGTGTTTTCAGTAAGCAGGGATCTGCAAGGCCAGCACTGCTCCAGGGTTCAGCCCCCTGCAGGAGGTGCTGATAATAGTGCTGCTTTGGGTCTTGGGAAATCCCATGTTCAGGTCTCTTCCTTTTCCAGAATCCTCACCTTCTCAGAGTCTACCTATATACCACCTTCCTACATCTCAGAGATGGAACAAGCAGCCAAGCAAGGTGACACCATTCTGGTGTCTGGGATGAAGACCGGGAGCTCCAAGCTCAAGGCTCGCATTCATGAAGCTGTCTACAAGGTGGGCCAGGATGGCATCTTGCTCATACTCAGGGATACACTGGGTGATCAGAATGGCTCTAGAGTGCTGTGACTTCTAGATCTTTGTATTTATTTGATTTGTTTGAACAGGGAAGGGAGTTGAGGCTCCAGAAGTCAGTATCTCAGGGTTCGTCTCAGTTTTGAAAGTTACCCAAAGCAGCACTATTCACAGTGTGCATTTCCCATCCTGACACAGGAACACAACCAACCATGTGAAACTCGGAAAACTGGGGAATGAACTCTGGACCTCTATAAGAGAGCCCCAGGTGTCTGTGTTGCCTCTCCCTGTACTCCAGCAGGAGCCCTGAGACTGGCTCAGTGGACCCATTTGTGCATGGCTGGGTCTGCCCACTTCTCCCCAGTTAGTAAATAGCTTTCTCTGCCAGCTTTGCTGGAAAGCACCTGCCCAGAGCCCAGGCTCACAGGAAGGGCTGAGTTTGTTTTTATTTTAATGTGTCAAAAATACTATATAACTTACTGAGGAAACCTGTAGGATTGTAGGGGTCCAGGGGAGAACAGTCAGGTCTGGGTAGGCCTTCAGGGCATGGAAACAAGTTTTCAAAGAGTTGGAAATGGATGTGACTCTGCAGGAGGGCTGGTCAGTTGCACCTCCACTAAAAACAGTATATTTGCATTTCTGATTTCTGCCAACAAGAATCATTTTCTTCTGGGTGAGGGAAAGTTGATCTTTAAGGCAGTGACTCTAGATAGGCCAACTAGAGCCCAGTTACACTGAGGGACATCTGGATGCACTAACTTGACTTGATAGGCCTTAACATAAATGACAGAATGCGTGAAATCCGGTGGGGAGGCAGCCAAGACAACGTGTGGATGCGGGAGGGGTATAAAGATGATTGAGATGTTTATATGAAAAGCACAAGTTTTCAACAACAACAAAAATACAGAAAAAAAAAAGGATCATTTTCTTTGCTATTACTTTAATTTTCAGACAAAGCCACAGGCCCTTAGAAAATCTAGTTCTCAGGGTACACTGAACAGGAGGCCCATAGTCTTTTCAAAAAATATATTATTTTTATGTGTATGGGTGTATTGCCTGCATATATATACACCCATGTCACGCGGTACCCATAGAGGTCAGAAGAGGGTGTCACATTCCCTGGAACTGGAGTTATGGATGGTTGTTAGCTGCCATGTAGATGCTGGGAATTGAACGTGGATCCTTTGTAGGAGCAGTCAGTGCTCTTAACCACTGAGCCATCACTCCAGTCCTGCTTCCCCACCCCCCCAGTCTTTCTAAACCAGTCTCTTACATTGTTTCCTGAGGACCAGGTGGAGACTGAGGGGCGTGCTGGGAAAGGGCCTGAGGATGCTCAGTTCTCCCTCTTTCAGGTCGGCCTGGGGTTTCTCAGCTACCCTGAACCTCTGAGCATTTTCGGGATAAGAATTTGAGCTTCTGGTGGCCTTATCATCTGTAGACAACACTCTGGGCTCTTTCTGTATAGTTACTGTCACTTTATATGGAGATAGAGTGAATATAATGTATAGTGAGTGTGCCTCCTGTTGCACTACCTGCAGGGTTCTCCTGGGATTCCTGGCTCTGAAGGTGTGGTATTATAAGCAGTTTCTTCACCCTTAACCCCTGTTCCCATAGGAATACACCGGAAAATTAAAAAATAAAGCAAGCTCTGGGGCCTATAGCTGCAGCTAAGATTCTTGCCTGGCATAAGCCAGGCTCTGGGATCAGGCCCCAGAACTGCATAAAAATAGAACAGACAGAGCAGGAGAGATGGCTCAGCAGTTAAGAGTACACACTGCTCTTGCAGGGTACCAGAGTTCAGTTCCTAGCATCCACATTGGGCCGCTCAGAACTGTCTATAACTTCAGCTCCAGGGGAATCTGATGACTCTGGTCTCTGCAGGCAACTGCACTCATGTGCACATAGACACACGCATATACATAATTAAAAATAAAAATAAAATCTTAAAAATATATGAAGCAAATGGGGCTGGAAAGATGGCTCAGCATTTAATATCAGTCCAGAGCCTCAGTTCTAGAGCCCATGTGGGGGAGCTCACAACTGCCTATAACTCTGGCTCCAGGGGATCTGATCACCTTCTTCTGGCTTCTGTGAGCATCCACACACACATGGCATTCACACAGATACACATACACTCATAATTAAAAAGAAAATAAGTCTTAAAACACAAAAACTAAAGACCCACTTAAACCTCCCTTGCCCACATCACCCTCTCTTTTCTCTATACCAAGAATGTTTGCCCTGCGGAAGTCAGGCTGCTGATCTTGGAGAATATCCTTCTGAATCCAGCCTATGATGTGTACCTGCTGGTGGGGACGACCATTCGCTACAAGGTGCAGAAGATCAGGCAGGGGAAGATTACAGGTACGTGTGTGACTGGAGAATCATGGCAGATGTGTCCCTCTTTCTTACTGTGTTAAAATACATGTAGCAAAGTTTACCACTGCAACTGTTGTCGTGTATATAGCTCAGTGGCATTAAGCATATTCACAGTGTTGTACAGCCATCACCACCATCTGTCTCCAGAACTTTTCTATCTTCCCACACTAAACTGCTGTCCTTATTAAACACCTAACTCCCCATCCCTTTCCCCCCAGCACTCACAAACTTGTGCTCACTGTCTCATGAATTTGACTTTTCCGGGAACCTCACTTCAGTGCAAACCATGTGCTTGTTCTGTGACGGGGCTTATTGTGCCCTCTGGCTCTCTGGTGTTCTAGCACGTATGTTGAATGCATTTTATACGTTTGTCTCTTTGCTGACATTTGAAGTGGTTCTGTCTTTTGGCCATTGCAAAGAGTGCTGTGCACATGAGTGTGTACCTATCTATGAGTCCCTGCTTTCAATTCTTCTCGGTTCAATTAGAGCAACTCCAGAGATGTAGGTTTCACACTGGGCTTAGTTTTGCCCCTGGCCTGCCTCTGACTGCTGAGTAAAGTTGGGCAAACCCCTTCCTAGGGCTGTGACTTGGGTAGTCCCTTTCTTCCTGGGCTGTCAGGAAAAAAATTAACAAAAGTGTAGCTGTTCTGGAAATTCTAAGCTGTTGAGTACATGTAGTGGATCTTACTTAAATGGTGAGTGTTCTTGATGGAGTTGGTTCTAGGAATCACAACCATCTTATTGAAAGATGCCTGTGTGTACTGCAAGAGTATCACAAGAAGAGAGTCCTGAATTCAGGATCAGTCTGTCTATAGGCTTCAGACACATGTCTCCATAGGTGACCCAATTGGCAGGGTGTCCTTAAAGAGATTTGTAGATAATCCTGCCTACAAGCAACTTTAAGGCCTCTGCCTTCCTATAGTGAATTCTTTGGAGAGTTCTAGGTTATATGACAGTTCACAAATGGGGACCTGAAAGATGTCATTGATCCATCAGCAGCACTTCTGATTAGTCATCATGGGTGGGGAACACTTGGTCCTTTGGAAGACCTCACCTACTGCCTTTCTGACCGAGGACCTAGATGAAGGAAGCTAGCTTGGATTTCTTGAGTATCTGCTGTGTGCTACGCAGGTAACATTGACCTTCTGCTTGATGTCCAGTCAGGGTGAGGATGCTGTAGCACAGGAAGTACTATGGGAGATGCTGTGGGAAGCCCAGCCTAAAGGTTCTGGTCAGAGTCTGATACACCCTCGACTATGGAAGAAGGTTCTGGGAGGACAAGGACAGTTCTAAGACTGTGCTGAGGCTTTCTGTGACCTCAGGAAAAGTGGGTAGATGTGGAGTTCTGTGATGATTGACGAACACAGGGGATGGGGAGATGTTAGAAGTCCAGAGGGAACACAGATGCTAACCAGAAATCGCATGCTGCCTGGAGGACAAGGACCTTCGAAAGCTGAACATTGCTACATGGCTCCCCAGGACTGAGCACCTTGGAAGCACCAAGCAAGGTTCTGAGAACTCTTCCTTCTAGGTCAGCAACTTTGGGAGGTGGTCTTCACGAATACCCCCTGGTTTGGATGGGGAAATTGAGGCATGGAAAGCCTGAAAGTCATAGAGCTGTAGAACTCGATTGAGTATTATCTTTCACCTACTGTCTCCTTAGTGAAACACAGAACAAAATGCTAGGGACACTGAGCACAGCTTTCTAGTCCTCCTGGGAATAAGGTGGAGATGGTCTCCCCGGCACGAGGTCCACGAGAGATGGAATTGTGCCCCAGCTCAGGAGGGGAGAGCCAGCATGGCTAGGAGGGGCGGGGCTGAATTTTTTATGGAGCTTACCCTAAATCAGCATTTGGGTTCATCCCTCTCCTTCCTAACTGTAGATGGAGTGTGACTGACTGCCTCACACTGCCACACCATGCCTTCTCCCTGATGGACTGTATCCCCTTAAATGTTGAACTGAAATAAGCTTTTCCTTCTTTAAATTTATTTTGTCACAATTATGCATAGCCAGAAACTGGAGATTTGGTGACTCATTTGCCATAGAAGTTGAGGATCAGAGCCCATGAGAGATTTTCCAAGACCTGAAAGAGGCAACCCTCCCTCTCGTCAGTTGGGTACAGGCTGTGTGCTGGGTGGTGTTAGACAGGTTCAGAGAGGCCTCCGGATGGATACCATGGGAAACAGAGCCTGCTAGTGTCAGTTCACTAGGGGCAAGACTTCTTTAGATACATCTTTAAAATTTGCAATGTGGTTCAAATCACTGTCTTTTTCAGGGGGAGGTAATTATGTTTATTCATTGGCACAGAGTTAAATACTCTTATTTCCAAAGCCATATTTAACCATTCCATTTGAAAGTTAACATCCAACTTACATAAATTGACATTTTCTCTCATAAATTTATGAGGTATAGAAATTTAGAATTTCACTGAAACTTTCACACATTAAAGAAATTTATGGCTGGGCGCGGTAACGTGTCTCTAATCCGGGCACTCAGGAGGATGAAGCAGGAGGATCATGAATATAGATTAACCTGGGATAGAATACCAGTTCAAAGGCAGCCTGGGCTATGGATCAAGGCCTTGTCTCAGAAATAGAAAAATTATGAAGATTCATTTCATTGACAGTGATCAAAGATATGCCCTTTCTCAATCAGGAATTCTGAATTTACTGCCATTTCTATGTAGGATTGCTTTGATTTGTGAATATAAATGTTGACAGTACAGATGGCCTGTAAGAACTTTCAAAAGGACAGGCCCACACACTTGGCCGACAGAGCGTCCCTGAGCTACATCCCAGCCCAGCTAGGTCTTTCGATTCAGATACACTGTCACCATAAGGATGCAGTGCCTGCCGAGGTGGAAGTGCAGCTGAGCACTTTTTCTGCAGTCTTTATATGTACAGTGCTTCTAGTGTGAATGATGGGGCATCAGGTGAACTGTGGCCATGTTTGTCCTACACTGTCCTACACTGCCAGGTGAGTTTCAAGTTCTCATGAAAGTTCTTGACAATTTTTTTCTTACGGTTCCACACTGAGGTGGGTTCCCATGTCACATGCAGACTGCTTCCACTAGAAAGTGTTCCTGTGTTTTTGGATATAGTACCTTGCCTTATTGCTCAGGCTGGCCTTGAACCCAAGTCCCAATGTAAACCTCGGTCATCTCTTCATTTAATATATTGCTATTGGTGATTGCAACTTGCCAAAAATGTTTATCTTCATCTTCTTGGCTTGTCTCCATGCTGTCACTCACTTGGAGGTTCTGGAGGCTTCTACACACCATAGCCAAAACCCACAGACTGATTGAACATCCGCTCAGGTTTGCCCATGCACAGAATCCTAGGCTTCTGAAGTTCTCTGGTGTCACATCCTCTAGAGGGTCTTCAGCAGCATCTGGGTTGAGCCACTCTGGATGAAGTACACAGCTATGTCTCCAAATGATACTGTACCCCATTCCCAGCCTTTTGCACATCCAGCATCCTCCCTTGGTTCTCCCTTCTGTCAGAGTATGACAGATAACCATCTGTGGCAGAGCTTCCCGGCCTCCTGAGCAGACGCTGGATATGGCAATAGATCCCAAGATCTGTATCACTCATTCTTAGTAGTTTTACTAACCTGAAAAATGAGCAATGGTGTCATTACAGGGGCCTCTAATTTCAGCAGATTGTCTTGAGTGGCATTCTATGGGAGGCTCAAGGAATTCCAGGCTGGATGATGGTTGGGGTGACGCCATATGCTGGGTAGTTAACCCCAAGTTAGTTCTTTATGTTATTTCTTGGCCTCCCTTTTCCTCCCTTAAAAACGTAAATCGGGAGGGAGGTGCTAGAGAGATGCTCAGCAGGTAAGAGCAGTGGCTGCCCTTGCAGAAGGACACAGGTTCTGTCCCAGCACCCACATCTATAACTCCAGTTCCAGGGGAACTGACGCCCTCTTCTGGCCTTTGCAGGCATTGCATGCATAGTAGCACTTCATGTACACAAAGGCAAAACACTCATACACATTTAAAAAATATATAATTTTTCTCCTTTCCTTCTCTATCTGTATTTTCTTTAAGTCCACCTTAGCTTTCTTTGGCTATTAACTTTTCCTACAAACATAGTTACTGAACATCCAGGTGGTGCCAGCATTTTTCTGAGGCTAGGTGGCTAGTGGACAGCAGGCCAGCCTGCCTCCTGCCCTCCTGGAGCTCACAGGCCAGTGGAGGGGAAGACAGTTGTTCTAGATAGCTCCAGTTGTCAACTCGACACCCCTGGGAAGAGGGAATCTTAATTGAAGGATTTCCCCTAGCTAGCTGGCCTATGTTCAAATCTATGAGGTATTATCTTAATTGCTAATCATTGTGGGAGGCCCCAATCCGTTGTGGGCAGTGCCACTCCTGTGCAGGTTGTCCTGGGTTGTGTAAGAAAGCAGGCTGAGCACAGGTCACAGGAAGCAATCTGGTAGATGGTGTTCTTCCATGATCTCTTTCAACTCCTGCCTCTCTTGGGTCCCTCCCTTGACTTCTTTCATTGATGGACTGTCACTTGGCAGTGTAAGATGCAATAAACCTGTTCCTCCCCAAGTTGTTTTTGGTCAGAGTGTTTCATTACAGCAATAGAGAAGCAGACTAGAACAACAACCATAAAATCTCAGCTTTCAGTGGAGGGAAAGGAAGGAGGAAGGTGCTCCTGGAGCAGGGGAGTGGGGCAGCTATGTTGTCTGCAGGACTGGGGTTTCCACATAGAGATCACGGGTCTCTATGGTTAGTGTCTAGTTCTTGCTCTCATTGTGGTTTGGCCCCGATATTCATCTGTTGGAATCTTGGTCTTTAATGTGGTGGTATAGGAATTGATAGAAACTTGAAGAGGTGAGACCTAATTGGAGGTGTATAGATCATTGAAGGTTTGCCCTTCAAGGGCTTAAGGTTGCTTTTGTGGGACCTTTGATTGCTATGAAAACCTGAACCTGACCCCATCCAGTCTGTCTCCTGCTTCCTACCTGGCAGTGGGACAACTTCTTGAGTGCACTCCATCAGTGTGATCTGCCAGGAGGTACCCACAAAAGCCAAACTTGGGCTGGTACATTGTCCTTGAACCTTCAGAACTGTGAGCTAAATAAACCTCTCTTTGTTATAAAGTTCATAGTCTCGGACATGTCACTATAGGATCATAACATGGACTACTGGGGTCCACAGCCCTCTTGGTTATTTAGGTTGACTGCATGCATGACAGTCACAGCAGTCAAGTAATTAGACATAACAAAAATTGGGATGGACATATTAGCTGATGGACTTGGTATCTGAGAAGAATCTGAGTGGTTGGAATGGTAGAAGTACTGAAATAAAAGTACGGAAACAAAGTGTACTGCTTTGGAAAACCAGTGATATGAACAGGTGTGGGCACAGTAGCTGATACCTTTAATTCCAGCACTTGGGAGGCAGAGGCAGGCTGATTTTTGAGGCCAACCTGGTATATGTAGCAAGCTCTAGGCCAGCCAGAGCTATGCAGTGAGACCCTGTCTTAAAAAGAACAGCAACAAAAACAAACCCTAAACCAAAAAAACCCCTCAGTTGTACTGAGTATACATTTCCATTCCCAAAGGGAGAAATGGGAACATAGAATGGTGGGATGAGCAGCAAGTCTAAAATCCAGCAGGGCAAACGCTGAATCCTGTAGTCAGTGTCTGGCATCTGGTGCTTGAGTGCTGGTGGACTCGGCAGCCCTGCCCCTGTGGCCTTCACATTTGTATCCCACATGGCCTGTCTCTTGGGCTGCCTCTGCTTGTTACCTGCAGCTTTCTTCGGCAGACAGTCAACCTTCCTAGAATCTCCCCACATCTTGGAGTTCCCTTTGTAGCTTAGGCTTCACCCTCACATCTTCACACAATTACTACCTGCCAGGACTGCAAGCTTGCTGTACATTACCATATCTCCATGAATTTCTTTCGAATCTGAGTGAAAGCCTATATGACTCCTTAACTCTCACATTCTTCATGTTTCAAACCCAACATCATGAGGAAGATGCCAACTGCCTGGGCCCACAGCTGCAGTGACCTCTAAGTGCTTGGGCAACTGAGCACAGTAAAGCAAATCCTGGGAAAATACTAGGATGTTTGGAAGGTCTGAGACTAGCTAGGACTAGCTAGGATGCTTTGGTTCATTCTGTAACATCCCTGGATGGCTTATGTGGCAAATTGTTGGTCCCCACCTCTAGAGTTTGATGCAGCAGGTCTCAGGTGATGCTCATGGTCTAGAGATTATACTCTAAGGACTGTTGAGGGCTCAGGACATGTTGAGTAGACCATTGTGGACTTTCTTGCACAGAAGGTAGGCAGAGTGCCTCTCTCGGGAATTCTGAAAATTTTTTTAGCTGAAGTCCTCTAAGGAGCCATCACCTCACAATCTTTCATCCCAGGCTGAGAAATAGCAGGAATGTTGTCTGTTCCTCCTGCATCCTTCCCCTCTTTAGCAGGTCTGTTTAAATATGGCCACAACCATACTGACATGCTGAGGACTTGGGAGGGGATGTTGAAATGGCACAGCTCTGTGTGTGTGTTGGGGGGGGGTGTCATTGCTCTGCTCCTTACTAGCTGTGGGACTGTCTTAGTCCATCTTCTGTTGTTATGACAAAATACACAAGACTGGATACTTCATAGAACTCACAGTTCTGGAGGTCCAAGATCACAGGCTTTGTTCAGCTTTGCCTTCTGTTTGCAGCCCCCTTGGCTTCCCATCAGGGCAGGGAGATCCCAACAGGACTGTAGGAGGGAGAAATCACATAGTAAGAGAGGAAGCCAAAGGCCTGCTTTTGCCAGAAACTAAGTAGGTTCTGGGAGAATTGCCTTAGTCTATTCCAAGGCTATGGTTCAGTGACCTGACCTTCCAAGCCTAGGCTACATGGTTTTGCTTTTTAATTCTGTAATTAATTAAATTTTGCCTTTGTGTATGTGTGTGTGTATATATATATATGTGTGTGTGTGTGTGTGAGAGAGAGAGAGAGAGAGAGAGAGAGAGAGAGAGAGAGAGAGAGGTGTGAATGAGAGAGAGAGGAGAGAGAGGGGTATATGTGTGTATATGTGTATGAGAGAAAGAGAGAGACAGAGAGAGAGAGAACTATCATGATGATGTGGCCAGAGAGTCAGGCTGGAGGTCCCGGAATCTGGCATTTCACATCTTCACTCCCCTCTATTTCTTTTCTTTTTCATGCCCAGAACTCTCAATGCCTTCTGATCAGTATGAGCTACAGCTTCAGAACAGCAGCCCAGATCCCCGTGGAGACCCCGCTCAGCCAGTAGCTGTCCTGGCTCAGGACACGTCGAGAGTCACTGCCTTGCAGCTGGGCCAGAGCAACCTCGTCCTAGGCCACAGGAATATCCTCTTCTTCAGGACTGTCTGCATTGGCATGCCGTGCCTGCTGCTTTGAAGCCAAGTTGTTTTTCTCCCTGAAAGCCAGCCAGGACTAAAAATAGCCCTGTTTCCCCATCTGTCTGAAAATCAGAAAGAACCTAAATAGCAGCAGAGCTGAGTGGAATTGCTCACCTCTGTGGGTGACTCACTGTAAGGCTCCCAGAGACAGAGTCTGCTGCGGGTGGGAGGCACGCATCATTCTTGGCCTCTGGAAACTTCTCAGGCACTACAGCCCATCAGAGGGGCTTAGCAGAGACCTTGTAAACCTGGCAGACAGTTTGTTGCTATTCCCAAGTTGACTGTATGCCATGTGTTCCTGGGGTCCCTTGCAGAGATTCTGCTTTGTAGGATAGAAAGTACAAGGCCTTGACTCTGACCCAAACCTTTGTTCTAACTGGCCTAAGCCAGGGCTTCTTCACCTCCTCTCTGAGCCGTGTGCCATCAGCATGATGCTCATTTCTCAGATGGCTTACCAGCTGCCTTGTGTTTTGTGCCTTAATTAAGAATTCAGGTATCCGAATGCAGGGAGCTTCTAGGCTGCCCAACAGCACCATCTACGTGGTTGAAGCTGGGTACTTGGGTGAGTGTGTTCCCTTGGGGCTTCCTGGATACTGCTTGTTTATGACTCCATGAACTCAAGAAATTAAAAAGTAAAAGCAAGAGTTGGGGTTTAGCTCAGCTGTACATGCCTTGTATGCAGGTGGTCCTGGGTTCAATCCCTAATATTAGCCAGCAAAGGCAGAACAAAATGAGGAGAGGCAAGGACTCTATCTGCTAGATTTGGAGCCATCTGTGCTTAGCTCCCCAGCCTTGTCTGGGGAGAGTGGTGCAAGGCATCCTGCAGATCTGACTTGTTCAGAGACCCTGTGATCGGCTCAGGTACGGAGGGTCTTAAGGTGAGCTGATAGTTGACAGTGCATTGGCAGGGAGGACGGAGGAGGCTTTGGAGAAAGGAGGGAGGCACCTGCAGCAATGTGGGACCTTGAGGCCCAGTCAGGCCTAGGATCTGCCATGACAACCAGCACTGAGACCTTGGGGTGCCTGTGTCATGCCAGTCACCATGGCAACGCTTCCTGCTTTGGGATCAGTGTGTTCACATGCGGAGCACACAGCTGTAGTTCGGATTCACAGCCAGCCCTCAAGACCCTCCAGCTAGGCAGCTTGTGAGCCTCTTTGGGTGGAGCCTGGAGGTGACAAGTAGTGACCCCAGGGAGGGAAGGCCCCTCTGTCTCAGGAGCGCCCTTTTCTTGCTTGCTGTGCTGGACACTACAGTTCAGTGGAGTAAATAAAAGTCTGAGACTTAACATCACAACAGAAGCCAGTGCAAACAAGGCGACAGGACCTTGATGGGAGCTGGTAAATACCAGGGCAGAGGTTTCCTGTGAGGCAGGGGTTGTGCTAGGCTGAGCTTCTGTAGAGGGAGGGGTGTCCTGCAAAAGAGCCGCTTGGGCAGTGCAAGGATATGAGAAAGCAAGTGGTATCATGGGGACAAAAGTAGCTGGGTTGGCATCCTGTGTGTGGGACAGACCCGAAGAGCAGGACTCACACAGGGCAGCCAGCTGCTGCAGACTCTTAGTGCCTGAGTGCTTGGACCTGCCATGGCCACAGAGGAGACACATGGATGGTCACCTGGAGGGTTCATGTGCTTGAGCCTTGGGATCTAGAGTGACCTTGGCTAGACCTTTGTGTCCTCAAGCCAGACCTACACTGACCAATGGGTAGAACTGCTGTGGTCTCAGGCTGGACCCACTGGACCTTCTGACAAGTCAGAACCTTGATTTGCTGTGGCCCCAGACTTATTCCTGCTGAGGATGTGATTCAAGGTGAAGAGTCCTTTAGTGTTCAGAGCAGCCATGTTCATTGTTGGCCTCTAGAAATCAGAAAGATCAGTTCTGGTTCTCTGGGCTCAGGGCTAATGGTGGGTGTCAGGTTCTTCTCCTACCCCAGGAGTCAGGCCAAGTAAAAGTCAGGGTTTGGTGTGCATTCTGGGGCCCTCCATATGGGTGGGTGTGGAGTCTTTGTGCTAATGATGCTTGGCCTCAGCCTCTTTCTCCACCCTGCTGTACCAGTAATCTGAATGCTGAGCCCACTACTTCCTATTCTAGGGTTCACAGTCTACCCTGGTGATAGATGGGTGCTTGAGACTGGTCGTCTGTATGCAATCACCATTGAAGTGTTTGATAGGTCCAGCAACAAAGTCTACCTGTCTGACGTGAGTGCCTAATGGGGTTCTGTTTCTCAGGAGAACGTCTCTAGGCCCTTAGATAAATCATCCAATCTCCTTCTGGTGGTGTTGGGAATTTCAGAAGGGGACTAGACTCTTCCTTTTCTGGGCAGAGGTCTTTCTGTTCCCGCTGGCCTAGGCCAGTCACTGTTTGAAGTCCATGCTCAAGGACTCAGTTCTCTTTTTTAATATTACCTGGTTCCTAGTTGCAACCCTGGGGCCTAGGAAAGGTGACAGCAGGCTGTAAACCTGCCTATCACATATAGATAGAAGGAAGGGCTGAGTTATGGGGCCTGGCTGTGCTTTGCAGGAAGGGGTCTGGGAGGCATCAAAGACCAGAGGCATCAGAGCACTGTTCCAGAGCCTCATTCCTTCTGCCTGCTTTGAGAGACTTTTGGGCCCCAAAGAGCCTTCAGCCTGGCCTGGCCACTGTTTTGAAGTCCAGTAGCTTTCTTTGAAGTCACATGTCCCCCTCTCTCAGAAGCACCCCTCACTTGTCCTGTTTGCTTTCTAGAACATCCGAATTGAAGCTGTGCTTCCTGCTGAGTTTTTCGAGGTTCTCTCATCTTCCCAGAATGGGTCATATCATCAGGTCAGGGCGATACAGAGTGGCCAGACAGCCATCAGTGCAGCCCTCACCTCTGTGGTGGATGAGGTGAGTTGGCATCACCCATCTTCTATGCCACTTGTTCCTGGGCCCCCACAGCCTGCCTCTGAGGGCAGAAATGTCGACTAGCAGGGACTCTTGCCTTGGAATCACCCTGTGCCACTGACCTGAGGGGACCTCCCCGCTTTAGGCCCCAGCTGCCCTTGCTGTCCAGGGCCTATGAGTGTGACTTCCTGTTACTACAGGCTTTCTCCTCCTCCCTCCTCACCCCTATACAAGTGGCCTACATCTTCCAGGACTGAGGCTGAACTTGTGTGAGGAAACAGCATTAAGCACCATGCCCACAGCACCCCATCGTCTTGTTTGTTGAGTCCGCACAGCCTTCATTTTTGTCCCTTGTATTGAAAAACCATAGGTAGATCAGGATTTTACCAACTGGCACATTTTTCACCTAACACAAACCCTCTAGACCTGTGAGAGGCGGCAAGCATGTGTAGAGAAAGGAAGGGCCTGTGTCGTAGATAGTCACCCTTCATCACTTGCACTGAAGTTCTGGGTTTTGAGTGAAATGCTCTAGGCCTCAGTTCTCCCATCTGTAAAGTAGGGCCACTCATGTCCATCCTGTGAGGGAAACCTAAAGACTCAAGTGATCAATATCTACATGGGCAGCTGTTTCAGAGCCATGGCAAACCATCCGCCCGGAGAATGGGAGGGCTGGGGCTGCCTGTGCCGCTTCCACATTCCCAGGAGCACAAAACTTCTGCTGTGGCCAGGTCCCCAGAGAGGGATGGAGTCTTTGTGATTAGAAAATACTAGTGATAATGTGGTTGTCATGGTGATATGCATCAATCTCATTGTAGGATGGAGGGGTCCATGTGCTGCAGGCACCTGTGTGGAACCAGCAGGAGGTAGACATTCACATCCCCATCACACTCTATCCCAGCATCCTGACGTTTCCATGGCAACCAAAGACAGGCACCTATCAGTATACCATAAAGGTAGGTGAGCCATTACCTCTGGGTGCCTCCTTTGGGGTGTTTCCTTGGTATAGTGCCTATTTGTCCATTCTTCTACTTATTTATTTGTTTACTTTGAGACAGGGTCTAAACTATGTAGGTCTAACTAGGTTGGCCTGGAACTTACTGTCTTCCTGTCTCAGCCTACCTAGTGCTGGGATTAAGATTTGCACCACCACATTGCTCTCTAGAGGTCAGAGACAGTTTTAATGAGACAGTCTTTATGGTCTCATCACTCCTGTGGTTGACCTGCAAGAGTAACAATTGTCCTGCCTGTATTGGCACCTGAACACTAAGGTGTTCCACCTTCCTTGACTCTGGGGTTTCAGGATTGATTCCTGACCTAGAATAGGCTTGTCATTTGCTCCTTAGAGCTGGTTAGAATCAGGCAAGGCTGTGTCCTAGGGGACCTTATGTTTGCCATAGAGCAGAGCCCTAAGGGTAGTTTCTGCCCAGGTCTGAGCTCTGAGAGGTACCCCTGTGTTTCTGGACCACTGTTAGGGCTGTTGTGTCAGTCATCAGGGGCCCAGAATACAAGAACTGGAAATGAGACAGGAAAGAGGAAGCTAGGGCCAAAGGGAGACTCCAGGCAGACACTAGTCCATGCTGCATGTTCCATGCGGGAAGGAGTGGGGAGGTAGAGGAGAGACCTTGGCATAGATGTAGATGTGACTGAGTGTAAGTGGGCATAGGTAAATGTTGAATGTAAACAGGCATATGAATGGGCATCTGTGAGCAGGCCACTGTGAGTGAATGGGTAGGCAACTGTGTGCCTAGATGTCGGTGAATGAGGAGAATGCTTGTGTGATTATGAGTGAACGAATGAGCATGCACACTTGTCCCTAGCCCTGTCCTTTCTCCAGGCAGAGGGACAGGGGCTGATTGATCCAATGGCCATTTTCCTCCTTAGGCCCATGGGGGCAGTGGGAACTTCAGCTGGTCTTCGTCAAGCTATGTGGTTGCCACAGTCACCGTCAAGGGCGTCATGACCACAGGGAGTGACACTGGACTCAGTGTGATTCAGGCCCATGATGTCCAGAATCCTCTCCATTTTGGTGAGATGAAGGTGAGATGGGGTCAGGACAGCTTGGGGAGTGCCTCCGGGTGGGGGCTCCACTGCCCACCCTCACCCAACCCTCGGGCCTCATTCAGAGCTCTGGTTCCTCTGTCTGGCAGTGGTGGTATGTGAGGGATTGATGGACCCAGTTTCAGCCCTGCTCTTGAGGAGTCAAGGCCCCATCATGAGGGTTGACAAAATGCTGAGCATGGGTCCAGAAGCACCAATACTCACAGAGCCGGAGGACGTGAAATAACCACAAGAGCCATTGTGGAAAGTTCTCCATGCCTGAAAGATAGGAATCTAAATTGGGAAGGACTTTGAGGAATGGATTGAAAATTTGCGGAGAAAGGAGGCTTCCAGGTTCCCAGCAGGCTTCTATCCCCTTGTTTCTGTTAAGGTGCAAGTCCAAGGGTCTTGTCAATGGCTCTGTACTTGGTGTTTGATCCCGACTAATCAGGAGTCTCATTTAGAGCAGAAACTGGGCTCCATGGTGTGTGCTGTCCCAGCTTTCTCTTACATTATCAGGATTTGGCTTTTCAGTGGGATCCACACACCTATGTTAAATACAGGTCTGTCCTCACATATTGGTGTATTCAGCAGGCTGATAGAGGGAGCTAATCTGCCCAGAATTTTTATCAGTTGTGAGCCCTTTGCTCTTTCCTTTTCTCTGTAAAAAACATCTTTTACACATGGGCCAGCCAGAAGCCACAAACAGTCCTTAAGAGACCATGTGTATCTTGGTTAGAACAGGCCTCGTGGAATATGACAACTAGGTTCCACCAGGACACCCTAGCTGTGGTTGGGCCCCTCAGATTTCATCTTGGGCTTCGTTGCTCATCGGAAGAGGGAGACTGGAATGACCTGCTTGACAGGGAGGCAGAGAGTGGGAAGGAATCCCTGCTGCTGTTCCGCCCTCACCTGCCAGTAGACCAGCGCTCCACCTGGAAAGGTCTTAGACCTTAGCCTGGCAGCCCCCAACATGACTGTCAGGTCTGAGTGCCTAGGTTACTACTTGAAGAGGTCTTCTTCCCTGTCCGCTCCATCCTTGAATCTCCCTCCAACCCCATTCTGTCCTCTAATCAAGGTGTCCTCAAGTGTCCTCTTTGTAAACTCAAGCAGGCCCAACAGGCCCCTCTGTCTCCCTTGGAGGCTGATGGGCCTGGACTTTCCCTCCTTCTTCAGGTATTTGTGATTGAGCCCAGCAGCATGGAGTTTGCCCCATGCCAGGTGGAGGTGCGAGTGGGCCAGACCCTGGAACTGCCCCTGACGATCAGTGGCTTCATGCCTGGTGGGTCCAGTGAGGTGGTCACCCTGAGCGACTGCTCCCACTTTGACCTGGTGGTGGAGGTGGAGAACCAGGGTGTGTTCCAGCCAATGCCAGGTAACCGGTATCATTGAACTTGTATCAGATAGCAGGATGGAGCCTAGATGGCTTGGGTTCTCCGTGGGCACCAAAGGGGCCTGAGCATAGGGAATGGCCCCTGCCCACTGTCAGCTCCTGTCTGTTACAGAAGTGGAATGTCCTGGTAGTGGCTGTGTCAGTGGCAGCCCAGGTATGGGGCAAGTTCTGTGTATGCCTGACCTTATTTAAGCTTTATACTATAAGAGGAGGAGCTGCTGTTGAGCTCGTGTCAGATGGAGACACTGGGCTGCTTAGTTGCCCATGGCCTGGTCTGGGATGGGACATGGACTTGGAGTTCTAGTCTCTCTGAGCTGTGGCCTCTCAGAATCATGGACACAGGCTGTGGGAGTAGGATGTGGGCAGCATATTTGAAGTAACAGGGATAGCATCCAGTAGGTTCCACTGCCTATGCCATGGCCCAAAGATGGGAAAATCTGACAGGGTTGGTCACACGGTAGGCCTAGAATGGCAAAACATGTTTCATTACAGAGGGCTGGGGCCTAGAGCCCAGACACGGGGAGCCACTGAAGGTGTTTGAGCAGTGTTTGGGAGTCCAGGTCTCCCAGATGACTGCACACACAGGCTTGTCATTGCATTCAGAGCTACTGCACCAAGGAGGAGGGCAGCATCTCTGACAGAGTCTCAGCAAAGCAGCAGCCTTAGGAGATTGAATGTTTCCCCATCAGCCATTTGGAATGGAAGAAGTGTGCCAGGGAGAGGGGCGGCTGTCAGTAAGGAGACAGTCTGTCCTCTGTATGGACCCACATTTGCCCCATAGGGCTTCTGCAGAAAGTAACTTGGGCTTGGGGACAGTGCATAAGGCAAAATCCAGGCTTTCAGCCAGAAAGTCTACGGTCTGATCCATCTCATCACTTACTGTATGTTGGTCAACCCCTCTTGAGTCTTGGTTTCTCTATGCTTTAAGGGAACAAGGTAACATGTGAAGGTTACATGTGGATATCCCTTTGCAATGCTTAGGGAATTTCAAGATTCTTAAATTCTAAAGACAACAGCTAAAACAAATCCTGTGTGATTAAACTTTCCTTTAAAAAGTGCTAGAATCTCCCTCAGTAAATGTGTGGGATACAACTTAGAAACCTGGACTTCTGGTTGGGGCATGCAGCTGTCATGGGAATCTCTGAGATTCAACAGGCCAGGACAGCAGCTTCCTTGTGTATGGGAGGCCCACTTTGGGGTACACTTGACTTAGGAGGCAGATGGGGACCTCGGGATAGGTGAATGGTGTCTGTCCCTCCAAGTTCAGAATCCAGGTTCTGTGTTAGCAAAAACAACTGTGGAGTGGGAGAAGTCTCTGCAAATTGTTTACCTGGTAAGGGTTAAGATCTAGAATATGTAATGAACTGCATGTTAACAACAATAAAATGGATAACATGATTGAACAATGTGCAAAAGATGGGTGGGTATATCTCTCAACTTGATACATAATAATCAGACACTTAGGAAAAGATGCCTACCCTCACAAGGCATCAGAAAAATTTAAATCAAAACCATAAAGAAGGGACTGGAGAGGTGGATCAGTGGTTTAGAGCACTTGGTGCTCTTGCAGAGGATCTAAGTGCAGTTCCCACATTTGGTGGCTTACAACCACTCCAGATCCACGGGATCGTCTTCTGGCCTTCAAGGACACTGCACACATGTGCACATACATACACAGTTATACACATATTCATGATTAAAAGTAAAACAAATCTTTTAAGAATAAAACACTAGGAAAACCACATCCATTAGGGTGGCTATTACAACAGCAGTATAAAACAGAGATGTGCAGAAATGGGACCTGCACTCTGTTAGAGGAAATGTAAAATGCAGCTGCTGTGTATAGTAGTCCACAAAGTCCTGGGGGTAGACCTAAGGTTATTGAAAGTGTGAATTCAAAGACATTATTTTCCAACCTATATTCATATCAGCATTATTTACAAGCAGAGGCAGCCAGGTGTCCATCAATAGACAGGAGAGCACAGGACACATTCAACTCTTCCCTGATGTGGCACAGCATCAAGAAACCTTCAGGACATTGTGCTGAATGAATTAAGCCAGCCAAAAAAGGATAAATCCTGTGTGGTTCCACTTGGGGAGCTACTCAGAGTAGTCCAGTTCATAGAGACAGGAAGAATGATAGGTGCCAGGAACTGGGGGAGCCACAGTTTAGTGGTCCACTTTTACAAGTTCAGGACCTTCGAGGCGGCTGATTGTGACACCTGCCCAGCCTAGGACCTGTGACCAGATCTGCTGCTGTCCTGTGTATGAGAATGTTGAGGGAGGAAATTTATGTGCTATGTACTTTACCAGAATTCAAGTTAATGTATTTTTTGCAAACTAATTAAAAATTGATGGAAAATATTAGCAAGAATGAGAAGCAGCTGGTAGCAGTATCATTGGGAAAGACTCTTGGCTGCATACCCTGTGCCCTTCACTGGTTCACTGTCCCTGCCACTGGTCCACTGCCTCTGGTCACAGCTGGTAGAAATGCCAGAGTGTGCCCTCAGAAGACAGACCTCCTTATGTCTGCATCGGTACTAAACAGCATAGCACAAGCTGGAACCAACTTGAATGCCCGAAGTGTCATAGGAAGTCCTGTGTACATTCATCCATACGGCAGAAAACCTGCAGAAATATAAGTAAAGCCTATGGAACCATGACGTGGAGCAGCTCCTGCCCCCTGCTCCCCTTCATGTAAACCCGACAGTGCAGCGCAGCTATTCTGGTGAAACCTGGGGAGAGGGTGGAGACCGGGGGAGACTGAGGTGCTGGTAATCTATTTCTTGATTTTGGTCTTGGACAAAGAATCTGTTGAACAGTGGCAGGGGCTGGGGGGTGGGATCACTGAACTGTAAGCTCAGTAGATAGATGCATAGTATACTTAAATCACACCTTACCTTCCTTTTGCTTGTATTTTGTAGTACTGGGGATGGAGTGCAGAGCCTGGTTCATGATAGGCAGGTCTTCTACCACTGAGCTACACCCCCAGCCCCTAGAAATCTTAAATGCTAACATCATCACATTGTATATGAAGCCGAGCATAAGGGGCCCTTGACTTGCCATTTTCCCAGTGAGCAAGTTCACACTGTCTCCTGGTTTTCTTCGTACAGGGAGGCTTCCACCAGGGCCTGAGCACTGCAGCGGAGTCAAGGTGAGAGCTGAGGCCCAGGGCACTACCACTCTCCTTGTGAGCTACACACATGGCCATGTCCACCTGGAAGCTAAGATCACCCTCGCCGCTTACCTGCCTCTCAAGGTGAGCTGTATGCTATCCTTCACCACCTGTCCCGGCCAACACCTTCCCTGTTTTAAGTTCCTGGTGGTTGGGTGGGAATGGCCTCTGTCCTTAGATGCTAAGTGTTGCCATGTTCCCTGTGAGTAGGCACCGCAGCCACCCTGATTGATAAGAGCAAGTGAGAGCTTTCTGTCAAGCTCTGTCTTTTCCCTTTAGTTGTTGGAGATTTTAAGGACTTTATGGTCTTTCTTGCAAATTCATTCTTAAATTCATTGAAGAATTGAGAACCTGCTGTGTGCTAGGCACTGTTGTGAGCCCAAGGGCCTGTCCTGGGAGCCTCTTCACTTGTGAAGAAAATAAAGCCATAAAGCCAGGCATGGTGATGCACTCCTGTAATCTCAAAAAAGACCAAGAAAAGAAACAAAGCCCCCAAATAAACAGCAAAACAAAAGGAAGTTGAAGAAAACAGTGGAGCCAAAAGTTAGGGCCGCAAGCCACCCTCAAAACCAGTGAGGGCCTGCAGCCGCCCTTCCTGGTCCTCCCTACTCTTCCTATAAGGATTGTTGTCTCCTCCACACCCCACTTGTTCCACCCACTTTGAGCACTAGAGATTCATCCCAGGGCCTGGAGCATACTGGGCAAGCACTCTACTACATATTTAGCCCTTTTATTTTTTAGACAGTATTGTTGTATAGTCCAGGGTGACCTCAAACTCAAAATCCTCCTGCCTCAGCTTCTCACATAGCTAGAATCATAAGTCCATGCCTCCACTGGGTAGTTTCTGGGTTTGTTTTTTTCTTTCTTAGTGTCTTACTAAGTAGTCCAGGCTGCCCTAGAAATAGCTATGTAGATAAGGCTGTCCTTGAACTTAGAGGTCCGCTGACTCTGACTACCAAGTGCTAGGATTAAAGGCCTGTGCCACCACTCCTTGCTGGTTTCCATTTTTTTTTTAATGCACAGTGTGGTTGTGGTAAATGTATGCATGTCTTGTGTCCGGCATTGCAGCTCTTGGTCAGTACTATGTTAGGGGCCTGCTTGAGGTACCACTGTTACTCGGTGTCCTCTTTGTGGATTTGAGTTTGTGGCCAGCTCTTAGCTGTGATAAATGGGCATGAGGAATGCTTCTTTGTGCATGAAGTGGTTTCTTTCCCACTTACTCTGTGTGAGGCTAGATCCCAGGTAGGAAGCTCTATGGTTTTAGGACCAGGGTATTTTCTAGTGTAGCACCTGCCCTAGTGAGGATTTAATTCTTGAAGCACCCTGACTTGAGATCTTCCTGAACCCTATGGATGCTATGATGTGGAGACCCAAGTTTCAAAGAACACAGCGTCCCTGGCACCCAGTCAAACATTCAGGACCTGACTTCTGGATGCCTGGGCCTGACCCCACCTCCTCCTAGAGTAATGCTGAGCCTTCTCCCACTTGTTCCCCCAGGCGGTGGATCCTTCCTCTGTTGGAGTGGTGACTCTGGGCTCCTCGAAAGAGATGCTGTTTGAAGGAGGCCCCAGACCTTGGGTCCTTGAGCCTTCCAAATTCTTCCGGAATGTCACTTCTGAGGACACAGGCAGCATCAGCCTGGTTCTGTTGGGACCCCCAGCCTCCCGGAATTACCAGCAGCACCGGATACTTGTGACTTGCCGGGCCTTGGGTGAACAGGTGAGTGGGAAGCCATCCTCAATCCCACTGTGTCCCTGGGCGAGACAGAAAATATACTCATTTCCCAGAGAGCCTTGAATGCTGTTCCTATTATGCTCATTTTACAGATGGACATAACAAGGTTCATTAAAGTAGGGTGCAGGTTGAGTAGGGTGTGGGTGCTGGGTTCCTGAGTACACTCCAGCTTTCTTAGAGCCAGCCCCTCTTTCTTGGGGCTGTAGCATTTCCCCTCCTCTGACTGCAAAGTAGGGGTAGAGGTTTGAGGGCAGGAATCACATAGCCCAGTGTTTCAGGATCAAGCAGATATCAAAAAGAGGCAAGGTACTAGACCTGGGTTTGGCATACCAACTGGACCTTTCAGGATAAGGTAGAAATGCATGTGAATCTCTTTGTTGTTTTGTTTTGTTTGAGACAGACTCTCTGTGCAGCTGAGGCTGGCTTGAATGAAACTATGTGGTTATGTTGCCCAGGCTGACCTTGAATTCATTCTGCCTCAGCCTTCCAAGTGTTGGGGCTATAGGCATAAGCTGTCATGACGAACTTCTATATTTTTAGTTTTTTATAGTTTTGTTTTTGTTTTTTAATGATGAAAACCAAAATCAAAAAAATGTCAAAAGGTTTCATGGACTAGACCCAAATGTTCCTGTACCCTGGAATCCCCGAGGGCCGGCTTGGCTGGGTTGATAGTTGGACGCAATGCCAGCCTCTGGTGCCAACACCCTTTCCCCCTGGCCAGACCAAGGCTAAGGACTGTGTGCTATTTTGGTTTCTAATGGATCTGCTGCTGTGTTCTTGAGAATTCCCAGATGGGAACAGAAAGCAGGCAGATCTGTGAACCAAGAAAGATAAGAGAGCTCCTATTTCTTTGCATGCCTAGAAGCTCAAAGAACACAGATTCAGTTGAAGGCACTTGTGCATCCCATTGACCAGGCCCTCTGACACTGGCCATGCCAAAGGCTGCTGTGGTCAAAGGAACACTGGAGAAAGGCTCCACTCCCCACTCAGGGTGTTTATGAAAGCAGAGAAAAAATATTGAGAACTAGTAAATATATAATACCAAAAATAAGAATAAAGTTAGTGGTTAACTATAAAGGCTTCTTATCCCAGCTTACTTGGGTCACTGGGGTTCCTTGCTGGCATATAGGAGTTGAACCCTGGGCAAGGTCCCGTCTAAGACCCTCCATACTCCCTGGCTTTGAGACCCTCCATACTTCCCTCTCCTACCACATGGTCAGGAGGGGTGGGGGGCTGCTGAATCATATTGCTACATCCTTAGCAGTTGCCTGTGACTGAAGAGACTAGGGTTCTCACTCAGATGTGGCCACTGGACACAGTTCTTGTAAATCCAGGGGCTGGACTGGACTTTAGGGGTCCTAGTCCAGCAGCAAACAGACCTTTCTGTTTATTGTGACAACTCTTCCTGTCCTGTCTATGCTGCAGGTGGTGGATGTGACCACCGTCTTCTGGGAGACACTGTCTCTAGGAGAGAGCGAGCAGAAGTTGGGCAGGTTGTTCCATCTGTAGTTCTGGCTTCCCCATTGGGCTTTGTCCTTTTCTGACCTGCTTCCCTAGAATCAGGGTCTTACACCCTGCACCATGTAGATCCCTATATCATACTTCACTTTGAGTGTGAAGTCAGTGAAGACTCCTTTGAAGCATCCAAGACCTTGTAGAGTTGCAAATGCAGCTCTGGGTTTTCCTGGGGTCCTGGGAAACGACACAACTATTGCTGATCTTCTTCTCTGAGGTTTTTCGAAGGGTACTTAATGTTAGGCCTGTCTCAGCATGCTGTAGTGAACCCTCTGGGGAGAAGATATCCTCACCCTAGAGAAGTTAAGAATCTTAGCTTAGAGAAGAGGTGACCCTCTTTCAGGTGTCTAACTTCTTCTGCTGTCCCTCCAGGTCATCGCCTTGTCCGTGGGGAACCGGCCCAGTCTCTCTAACCCCTTCCCAGCAGTGGAACCCACCATGGTGAAATTTGTCTGTGCTCCACCATCCAGGCTCACCCTCACGCCTGTCTATGCCCTCCCCCAGCTGGACCTGTCCTGTCCACTACTGCAGCAGAATAAGCAGGTGGTGAGTGTGGCAAGCTCCTGGTGAGGTGGGTGACAGTACCTGCTGATGAGGCAGGAGGACATCAGCTGTCTACATTCAGTCTTCAGTGTTGTAATGGCCAGAACTCTACACCTCAACACTGCATGTCAGCAGCCAGTTCCATGAGAGTTTTTTCTGTTTGTATGTCCCATGGGAGATCTAGGGCCTACAGGGGTAGGGTGACTTCCCAAAATGCAGCTATTTCATTGGTGCCTGACTTATAAAAACTCAGTTTATACTTTTTCCACTTTTTAGTGGTGGAAGGTCATAGGCATCTGTTTGAAAGCACACTTAAGAGTTTGAAATGTTGGTCTTTTCCCTGACTAGTGATAGGCCATCCGTCCTCCCTTAATGCTGTGGAGAGCAAGCCAGCTGCATTGTGCAGTCAGCTTTGTAATCTTGAGGAGAACAACTGATGCTCTATGGGGTACCGTGTTAAAGAGCAGACTCTGTGTTGGGGCATGTGCCCAACTGTTGGCTGATGTCAGCATCTGAGCACATATGGGGCAGGTTGGGTTAGTTGGGTAGTGCTGTAGGTTGTGTATGAAATGGTGTGTTAACTCATGATGGGTTCAGCCAGGTGTGACCCCATCCTAAGTCCAGCAGCCTTTACACTGGCAATGCAAGATGCTCTCTGATTCCAGACTCACTGTCGCTCTCTGCTGGGTATGTGGAAGGTTATAAAGTCTTCATGGGGTCTTCTGTGACTTTCATGTGTTCGGGTGGGGGTTGTCTGTGGGCTGAATGTCTGTGGTCACAGTGGAGATGGGGGCTGTGAGGAGAGAGGACAGCTGCAGCCTTTGCATTGTGTTGATGGGAGATGGGGGCTATTTCCAGAATGTCAAGCGGGGGAAGAAAGTCCCTGGATCCCTCTAACAGCTTTGTGAGATAAAACCCATATGCCCACTTCCCTGACAACTGGGACCCATCCAGGCCTCACTCAGGGCATAACAGCTCAGGGCCTGAGTGTGTCCTGCTTAGGGACATGGGACAAACCAGCCCCACCCTGCTTGGAGGGAAGTCAGTGTCTCTTTATCCCTCCTGTGCATACATGTGGAGCGGGTCCTCCTGACCCTTCAGTGCTCAGCTTCTAAAACCAGTGATGAGGTAGATAAAGAGATATAGGGAGACAGGAGGGCCATGGAGGGCACAGAGCATAGCCAGGAGGGGCCGGTGCTGCCAGGGAAGAAAGGAAAGCCACAGGAAAGATGGGTCAGTGTTGCCAGGGAATCAGAAGAGCCATAGAGAGGGTGGCAGGAGGGAATGCTGCAGGAGGAGCAGACAGTGAGGCCAGCCTGGTGGATCCAAGGGAAGGTCTTCCAGCAGGTAGGCTTGGAAGAGCAAAGACCCTGAGGCCAGGCTGTGGTCTCCACTGTCTTTCCTGTCGGCACAGTAGCCAGAATAGTTCTATGTATTGGGAACTTTCACCTGAGTCTTGTTTCGCCTCTCATCATGGCCATCTTCAAGACCAGGTTTGCTCATGAGGCAGAGTCAAAAATGCAGAACCAAATCTATCCAGCTACAAATACAACACCTCCTCTTGTGTCCTGAGAACTTGTATTTCTTGGAGCCATCTCAGCGCGGACTGCTCACTACCAGGCACCTGGGCCTCCCGCATATTTGACTAAACCTGTCTGTGTCTACAGCCTCCCCAACCTTATAGCAGGGTCTTGTAGGAGCTGAGTCTCTGGTGGGTGAAGGACTGCTTCCAAATACATCTCTTCTAAGTTGGGATATAGGGAGCTGCACAGCTGAATGTCTAGAACTTGGGGATCCAGCCTTCATTTCCTGCTTCTTTGATCTGGGTCAGTTCTGCCTTCTCTGGCTCTTGCTGGTCACTGAGCAAAAGCTAAAATCTCTACAGATTGGCACCACCATGGCCTCCACTTACCTCATGCTGGTCCCAATGGGTTGATTCAAAATAAGCATTCTTGGTGTCCGGATTCAGAGCACTTTTCACAGACCCTCCCATGGGAACACCGTCGAACTGCCTTGCTCTCTATCTCTGAGGTAGGGGGCTCCAGGCTCAGAGGTTTCAGCCCTGGAAGCCATTGCTCAGCTGGCTCAGCTCTGGGTATTTACAGTACAGAGTGAATGAGCATCTTTCCCAGCCTCAAATTAGTGCACTCAGGAAAGGACCTCTCCTTGACTTGGAGGTCTATGGGGATGAAATCTTGAAGGCTTTGCATGTTTTAAGGTTTTCGAATTTTTTGTTGACACTTTACTATTCATATTTATGGGGTGCAGTATGATGAAGTGTTCATAGTGTGAGTGATCAAATCAGGCCCATGAGGAGCTTTTCTTCTCAGACATTGATGTTTTGTGTCAGGAAGCTTCAAACTGTTTCTTGCTGTTCTTTGTATACTATAATGGCCTTTAGTCACCCTCCTCTCCCCACCTGTTCCCCTGGCACTGCAGGACCCCAGAGCTTACTCTTCCCTGTGTTTTGTGCCTGCTCCCTATCCTATCTCTGCCCTACCCACTTCCCAGACTCTAGAGATGTCTGCTGTACTTTGTTTCTGTGAAATCAAGGTTTTAGCTGCTACATGTTCATAAGAGCATGCTTTGCCTGATTCTGTCTGCTTGGTTTGTTTGCAGACTTTGCCTTGTAGCTCACCTGTCTGTATTGAGCAGTTGTGGTTAGTGAAAGGAACGGAACTATGCTAAGTCTAGATCCTCAGGGAACATCTGGCCTGCTAGGTCCCTCTGATTGAGGCAAGGAGTCAGTGAAGGAAGGTTTACCATGGGCCCAGCATGAGGGACCCTTGGCCTGGATCCAAGTCCCACTTGCTGTGAGAGCCAACTTCCTTTGATGGTGACAGCAACAGTTGACCCATGCATGGTCCACAGTGGAACCATTGTATACTTTGTTCTCTGCTTAAACCTATATGTGGCTTCCGATTGACTCAGTGAAAAGGTCAAGACTGATCTGTGACCGGCAGGGCCCTGTGTCCTAGTCCCTGGCCACCCTTCCCTCTGACTCCATGCCTTTTATGCTTGGTCACCTTGTCCTTCCCAGGATCTGCCAGTGCCTCCCTTGGGCTTGGACAAGCTGCTCCCTGCTGCTTGTGCGCTTCCCCAGCACTGGCCCCGCACTTTCCTCTCTGCCTCCGTTGGTTTTTCATTCAGAATCTCCCTTGTCATGGCCCTCCATAGCCTTTACTTAAAGGTTCACCCCCCTCAGCATTTCAG
Organism: Eospalax fontanierii; assembly: GCA_035773235.1. Taxonomy (NCBI): domain Eukaryota; kingdom Metazoa; phylum Chordata; class Mammalia; order Rodentia; family Spalacidae; genus Eospalax; species Eospalax fontanierii. The sequence continues at coordinate 87,451,257 of CM069526.1, forward strand.
ATTCTCCCTCCCACTTTTTCTGCCCCCAAGTGCCCCTGGCGACCTGTCCCTGTAGAGGCTGCTTGCTAGTTTAATCTCTACCAGTCACCTGAACAGAATCTGGCTCCTGCTAGGAGCTCAGCAAACAATGGGATGAATAGGCCAAGGAATACACTGTCCCTCAGTCCCTATGGCAGGCACCCTGGTGTAGACAGAGGGACCCTAAGGCAGCAGGGGCATAGGGACTGGGGGTTGACCTAGACAGTGCCTTTACTCCGGGAAGTCTGTGTTGCTGAGCCACAGCTAGGCAAAAACCACATCCCTATCCTTAAATATAGGCTAGATGCTGAGCAAGCTGCATCTGGACCGAGTGTGCCTGGTCTGTGTGCAGCCTGAGCAGGTTAGGCCATGGCTGTCTCTGAATTGGAGATGATGGTGTGGCTTATAGAGCTCAGCTGAGTGGGCTGTGTGTTGTCAGCAGGAAGTAACGGGCCTCAGACACAGAACTGCCACACAATCCATCAGTCCTTGTGCTCCTGAGCCATGAGCTAGCCATTCAGGCATGGCCCCTGCGATTTATGGTCTCATTAGGGGACCTTGAAGAAGATCTATCCCCATGGTACATCTAGGTGCAGTATCAATTTAGTTTTATAGCTCTCCAGATTCAGAGGCCACCTCGGACGTGTTTGCAGAGTAAATTATTGGCAAGGTGAGACACCAGAATGGAGTCAACCAGCCAGAATGACAAACTATAGAGTCAGAGTGAGCCTGACCACCGTCTTCCTGCAGGGCAGCTAGTGTTCTGCTCACCAAGCTTAGGTGCTGCTTGTGCACCAGGAGTTTGCTTAGCCTAGGCTTGGGTAGAAATGGTACCCAAGGAGAAACCTGTGTCAGGTGAAGTTCTTGGTGACTCATTGATTGAGTGCACCCCTAAACCTGTATGACTGTGAGCAAGTTTTTTAAGGTATCTGAGCCACAGCCTCCCTGCTTATGAAGTGGCAAAGGTCCAGTCAGCATGGAGCATGCCTGCATATGGTTGACGTCTTTTCCTGTAGAGCATTCATTTTCCACTCAGGGGTGCATCTGAAAGAAAGGGTGGAGTGTCTGGGATAGGCCTCAGTCCCTATCCATACTCATAGCTCCTCCAACTTGTGTCTTGCCGAGTCATAAATCCCTTGGTGTGCCCAGGTGTTAGCTGAGCTGCTGGCAGGAACTTGTGCCTTTTCAATTTGCAACATTTTGAATCAGATGTTGTCTGGGGGTGAGAGAACTACAAGGAGCTGAGGAGGGATCCTAGAGGTGAAGGTAGGGAGCTTTTGTGGTTTGCTCTGCCACAGTAACACCCCTCCCTGGGGCTCAACTATGTAATGTAAGTTCAGCTTTTGCCCATGCGTCTCAAGAACCCTGTGTCTTGTCATTGTTATTGTTATTTTGAGACTTGGGGTGTAGAGCCACCATTGTGCAGAGAAAGAGGCTGTGCTTAGGCTTTAGAGATGTCCCTGTAATTTTTGCATCAGTTGCCATATTTCATTGGCAGCTGTTGGGCTGTGAATGAACTGAATCACCTGGTGAACTGTGGTAAAGACTGCCCTATTCCCTACTTTGGTGTGAATTACAAGGACTCTGTTTCTCCGTATTTAGAAGGAAGTCCCAGCTGGTGGTTTCTACTTCCTATTCTGACTGGAGCAGCCAAGGATAGAGACCTTTGCACTTTCCTAGATAGGAAGAGGTGGAGCCAAGGGTCAGTCCTGGCCAGGGGAGATGCTCCTATCTTGGCTTGGCTACCTTCCTCTGCCATTTGATCAGGAAGGAAGGAGGTCCTCACTCTCTATTGAGAAGCAGGGACCATGTTGGACATGGCTTTGGTGCACTTTCATGGCCATCAGTAGTGAGCATTGGGTTGTAACTCACCACCCCGGCCCCTCCATTAGGACCCTCTGAGCCCACATGGGAAACAGCTGGCTTCATGGCCCACAGGCAGTGGGCAGTGTCATGTGAGTTCTGAATGTGGCTCAGTGTGATCTTTGCCTCCTAGGTTCCGGTATCCAGCCACCGCAATTCCCTGCTGGACCTGGGTGCCTATGACCAGCAGGGCCGGCGATTTGACAACTTCAGCTCTCTGCACATCCACTGGGAGTCCTCCCGGCCATCACTAGCCAGCATCGAGCCTCACCAGCCCATGCAGTTGGTGACCCAGGATGATGGGAGTGGCCAAAAAAAGTTACACGGTGAGCCAAGTCTTGAGCCAGAGGATCTGGGGCTGGAGGAGATCAGCAGAGCTCTGAACATTCAAGAAGGTCCTATGCCAAGCTTGTGCCTGGCACCTCAGGTGTCTAAGGCTCCCCTTCATCTAGAACTGAAGTATAGAGTACAATGTGAGCTCACTGTTCCCTTCTGTTTAGTTTTGATTGAGTTTTATATGAGACAGGATCCCTCTGTGTAACCCTGGTTAACCTGGAACTCCCTCATCGATCAGGCTGGCCTCGAACTCATGTGTTTGGCATTAAAGGTGTGTTCTCTCATGCCCAATTCTTGTTTTTTATGTTTTGAGACAGGGCCTTACTCTGTGATCCAGGCTGTCTGTCCTTGAACTTGAGGTCCTCCCAGCCTTTTGAGTACTAGGATTATAGGCATATGCCCCCACGCTCAGCTTCACTTTCTTTTAATCCTGCACGGAACTGTGAGGTAGGAAGTAGCGACTCAGGATCCAGAGCAGGGTGCTCTCCTGTCCCAGGTCCCCCAGGCCATACTGTGGCATTCACAGACCCTTCAGCAGCCAAAGGTTGAACCTGTCCTCTCAGCCCTCCTCAGCAACTCTGTTCAGGGCTTTTATGGGAAGAGTCTCAGCAAACTCAGCTACCTGTTTTTAAACTTGAAACTATGAATCAACCAAGTAAGAGGTGGCTCCAAGGCAGCCTCTGGGCCTGTGGCCAACGTTGGTTTCCCCTTCTCACTTTCAGGCTTGCAGGCGATTTCAGTTCATGAAGCATCAGGAACCACAGCTATCTCTGTCACAGCAACTGGCTACCTGCAGTCCCATCTCAGCACAGCCAGAGTGGAGCAATCGGTACCTTCTAGAGAATGGCAGTGGGTGGGGCCACAGGCAAGGCCCGGCAGTCCCAATCAGTACTTCTCTGTTAATCCTGCCTCATGTCCGTCCAAGGGTCCTGCACCTCCTTTCTAGGGACCATTCCCTGCTGGATTCTTCTTTCCCCAGCATCTCACTAGGGTGCCAGGCAGAATGGGCTGCTTCTTGGGGGATAGGTGGGTGCATTTGATGAGTGAGGAGGGTCCCCCAGGAATGATCCTTTCTGGCTGATACCCACCCTTTCAGGCCACCAGTAAACTTGTGCTCCAAATAGTGTGGGGGCAGAGAGACTATCTGGGAAGGGAAAGTGAGGACTTACATGGTAAGGAGCCCAAATGTCCGCTGGGGGAAAGCTGTTCCTGTTTGGAAGGAGGTGTACCAAAGGCAGGCCTTCACCCGTCCCTGTCACAAATGTCTTTATCCATTTCCAGTCTTACAAGTATTAGGAACCTATTGGATGTGGGTAGTCTCATAGGACTCATACCAGAGCGTCACCCCCTCTGGCTCCCTTTTAGACCCCTCTGCGCACTCTGTATTGTGAGCCTTCCCTGGGTATTGGGACTGCTCAAAGCTTCTTACCTAGGCATCTAACCCTTCTCTTCCTGAGGAAGGGGAAGGTAGCTGGTGCTGACCAGTGCCCTCTGGATCTAATGGTGTTTGCCTTGCATTCTCAGCATGATGCTCTAGTGCCCATGTCAGCCTCCATTGAGCTCATTCTGGTGGAGGATGTGAGGGTGAATCCAGAAGAGGTTACCATCTACAACCATCCTGGTGTTCAGGTATGGCTCCGTCCCTGCCCAGGCGGCATCGTGTATTCTCCACCCAATGGCTGACCTCCTCTATCCCCACACCTCTCTCCAGGTGGACCTCCATATCACAGAAGGCTCAGGCTACTTCTTCCTCAACACAAGCACCATGGACATCATCAAGGTGGCTTACCAGGAGACCCGGGGCATTGCCACGGTAAGCTTGGGCCTTGGAGTCCTCATTGGCCTCCGTTGTTCATCGCAGCCCTCTGGTCAAGTTAATGGATCATTTGAGAAAGCCGGTGCTTAGTCACATCAGCTATATACTGAGCGGGTCTTTAGACTCTGATTCTCTCTGAAGGCTTGCAGTTCCCACGCCACCTTTGTGATTTCTATTCTGTATCTACCAATTACTCGCACTGTTAATTACCTAATGCTTTCCTTTCAATCAATCTTTTGATTAATCTTTTAATTAATCTTTTCTTACATAGCACTGTAACCCTAAGACGTTGACTTTCAAAGCTGCGCCGGCTTGTTTCTCTGTGGTGCTTTCTTTGCCCCTCCTGCTCTTATGGATAAGCACATGGTTGGGCCTGTGATTAAAAGAAATGAGCATCCTGAGTTTTTTAAATATTTTTTTTTTTTTTATGTGTATGAATGTTTTTCCTGAATATGTGTAAGTATAGTTGTCATACAGTTCTTAACAGAGACCAGAAGAGGGTGTTGGATCCCCTGGAGCTGGAATTACAGGCAGCTGTGAGCCATCTTGTGGGTGCTAGGAACCAAATCTGGGTCCTCTGCAAGAGCAGCCAGTCTTCCTAACCACTGTGCCAGTATCCTGGATTTATTATGCCTGAGTTGCTTTTTTTCTTTCCATATTTCTCTTTGAGCTGCAGATTACTTTATGCAGTTATTTATACTTTTAGCTGTTCTTTTCTTGTAGAGGATTTGAGTTATTTAAACCCTTTTTTTCCCCTTAATATAGCGGAAGGTTGAAAGCCAAACACCATCCAAAATGTCTGCATGTCTGTCTGCATGACTGATGCAGTCATGAAAACAGAACTGTCTTTAAAAGCAATCTTCCTACTGAATTCATGAAACAAGCTCTGGGAATCGTTGGTGTGAGGCTGCATTACAGATCTACTGGCAGCTCTGAGCCCAGCTCTGCTTCCCATTTGTTGAAAGAAGTAGTTGCCCCATTCCCCAGGAGTCAAGCTAGCACCAAGGCTCACCCTGGATTCTAAAGAGGTCCAGGCTCACACAGTGGTAGGGTGGTGGGACTTCAAGCTCATGCAATGCTGGTTGACTGCCTTCCTGTGGTCCCAGCCCCTCTGCTTTTGGCCTTGCCTTGCTCCTACAGCTGAGCCTTTGGCTTCTACAGCTGAGCCTTTGAAGACCAGTGTAGCACTGAGCGTTCCAGGGAGGGCCTAGCACCTGCTTTTAGAGGCCCCAGGGCATTTTGCCCACTCTGTGAGGGAGCTGGTAGTGGAGCTCCAATTTCTGTGCTGAGGTTTTTTTTCTATAATTCCCTGCATTTGCATGTCTCCTTGCAATAACGGCCTCTGGGCTGGACAGGTGTAAAGTGTGTAAAGTGAAGGAAACCATCAGAGTATGAGGGATGTGCTCAGGAGGGCAGTGCCTGCTGCTCTCAGAGATTAATTGTGGGGTACATACCCAAGAACGAGATTACTGAGTCATGGAAACTGAATCTAATGTTTTGAGGAACCACTGATGGTCCCTTGCCATTTCCCATTCCACCAGTGGGGGATGAGGGTTCCAGTTTCTCCTTCTTGTCAACACTTGTAATGATCAGACTTTAAATTCTCACCATTTCAGCTGGTTCCTCGTGAGGCTGATTGCTTTTCCCTGATGGGCAATGATGTTAAGTGTTGCATATTCTCATATGGTCTGTTTAGGTCCTTTGCTCATTTTTTTGTCTTTTTATTAAGTCATATGTTCATAAGTCCTTATATATTCTAGATACAAATCATTTGTCAGGTGTGATATGCACATACTTTTCTGTTTTTTTTTTTTTTTTTGGTGGGGGGATTTGTCTTTTACTTTTTGGTAGCATGCTTTTACACTTATAAGGTTTTTATTTTGATGAAGAGTAATAATGTCATTTAAAAAATTTATTTACAGCCAGGCATGGTGGTGCATGCCTTTAATCCCAACACTTGGGAGGTAGAGGCAGATGGATCTCTGTGAGTTCAAGGCCACTCTGGTCTGCATAGTGAGTTCCAGGCCACCCAAGGCTACAGGGAAACCCTGTCTCAAAAAGACCAAAAAAAAAAAAAAAATATATATATATATATATATATATATATATATATATATATATATACACACACACACATATATGTGGGGATGATCACTTACAGGGTTTAGCTCTCTCTTTCTACCATGTGGGTTCTGGGGATCAAACTCAAATTGTCAGGCTTGACCACAGGTACCTTAACCCACTGGACCACTTTGCCTGCCACAGTGTCTTTGATCTGCTGCTCCTTCTCACCATCTTAAGAATCTATGGCAAATGTGAGGTTCTGAATACTTACTCTTTTCTTCTAAGAGTTTTATGACCTGAGCTGCTACGTTTTGGTCGTGGCCACGCTGGTTGACTTTTGTTTGTCGTGTATGGTGGGAGGGCAGCTCCATGCTTGTATCTAGCTGACCTAGCACCATTTCTCCTATTCTTTCTGCTCTCAGTGGTTGGTGTCTGTGTCAAAAGGCAGTCACCATCCACAGGCACATTAGGTTAGTTCTGGGACCCGCAGTTCTGCCTGAGCCCTGTGTGGCTCTGCACTTCTCTTGTGTCACGCCTGTGTCCATCACTGTTGCTTCATCCTAAGTTTTGCCAGAAGTGTGCGTCTTCCAGTTCTGTCTTTTCAAGTCTGTTTCGCTGTCTTGGGTTCCACCACAATTGCATATGAATTCTAGAGGCAACCAGATAGAATTCTGGCAGGAATTACGTTGGTGCCCAAACACTGCCAAGCCTCCACCATGAACAGGAGATGCTGCCTAGTTGCTTAAGTTTTCTTTGATGTCTTTTGGCAGTGTTTACAGTTTTGGGGGTGTAAGTTTTATACTTCTTTTGTTAAATTTATTTCTAGGTATCATCTTTCTATGCTTTTGTAATGAAATAGTTTTCTTAGATTTCATTCTCCTAATATTTATCATCACAGGTGTCTAGGTACAGGGTTTGTTTTTGCATGTAAACCATACGTCCTGTAACCTTGTCCAACTGTTAGGGGTTTTTAGTGGATTCCCTAGGGTTTTTTACACGTGTACATGATTTGGATGTTTTCTTTCTTTCTTTTTTTTTTTCCTAGCTTTATTGTCCTGGCTACAATCTTGAGCCCAATGCTGAGCAGATATGGCAAGAATAGTCCCCATTGTCTTCTTCTAGATCTTGGGGAGAAAGGTGTGGGTTTTCAGCACGAAGTGTGATGTGGGCATTTTGCAGGTGTCCTATTAATTTGAGTGGGTTCCTTCTGTTCTTATTTTATTACAGGATTTTAATCATGAAGGTCTGGGGTTCTGTCAAACGCCTTTTCTGGGTCTTTTGAAATTATCTTGTGTTTGGTGGCTTTTTTGTTGCTGTGATGCATTATTTTATTTTCAGATATTAAACCAATCTTATTTTTCTCAGATAAATTTTAGTTGACTATATAGGGTATGTGTGATTACATTTTTTTAAGACTGGATCTCACTGGGTAGCCTTGGCTGGCTTGGTATTCTCTATGTAGGCCAGGCTGGCCTCAAACTCATAGAGATCTGCCTACTTCTGCCTCCCAATTGTTGGAATTGAAGGAGTGTACCACCACACGCAGCAGTGTGTATGTTTTTCTTGTTCATAATCTTTGTACTCAAGGTTTAAAAGATATTGGTCTATAGTTGTGTGTGTGATATCTTTAGTTTAGGTATCACGGTAATATTGAATACACAGAAAATGTTACAAGTATTCCTTCTATTTTGAGAAGAGTTTATGTAGAATTGGAAGCTGTTGTTTTTGAATGCTTGGTAGACTGTTAACCAGTGAAATCATATGGGTAAGAACTTTTCTTAGTGGGGGAGGTTTTACTTATTTATTTATTTTTCCTTCACTTTTTTGTAGGTCATGCAAGTTGCTTGTTTTATCTTTTGGATGTTTTGGTGACTGGGAATTTGTTTTGTCTAAATTGTCTAATATGCTAGTGACTTTATCAGAGTCCCAGCTATGGTTATTGGCTTCCTTTCTTTTGTTTTCTCTGTGCTTACTTTCCTCCTTCCTAGTTTCTTTTTTCATAAAATATTTTATTTTTATTTTATGTGTATAAATGTTATGCCTACATGTATGTAAGTGCACCCATGTCATGCAATGCCTGGGTGAGAAGAGGGTGTTGGATTCTCCTGGAACTGGAGTTACAGACTTATGGACAGTTGTTAACGGCCATGTGGATGCTGGGAACTGAACCTGGGTCCTCTGCAAGAGCAGCTAGTGCTCTTTACTGCTGAGCCCTCTCTCCAGCCCCCTTCCTAGTTTCTTAGGGTGAAAGATAAGAACATTGTATTTACTCTGCATTGCTTCACATTGCTGCCTGTATGCTTCCCACGAGTGTTGCTGTGGGCATGTGCGTTTTCATTCATCTCAGATTCTCCTACTTGGTTCTGTTTTCTTTGCCCATTAATTATTTAGGAGTATGTTATTTCTGTGTGTTTGTTAATTATATGTTTCTTTCTGTAACCAGTTTCTAATTTCATTCTGATTTTTATACTTTATGTTCTTTTTATCCCATGGAATCTCTACAGGTTTGTTCTCTCATGTGATGTGTTGGGTGTAATCTACAGAAAACAATTCACATTATTGCTCAGATCTTTTATGTCTCTGTTGTCCTTCTGCCTAAGCATTCTATCCTTTATGAAAAATGAGGTGTTCCGACTAGGTGTAGTGCCTGTTATCCTGTAATCCCAGCACTCAGGGAACTGAGGCAGGAGGATTGCCATGAGTTTCAGGCTAGCCTAGATTGCATAATGAGACCCTGTCTCAAAAAAATAAGCAAACAGACAAAACAAAGTGAAGCTTGTGCAGTTGTCTGTTTCTTTCTTTATTTCTGTCAGTGTTTGTTTTTTATAGTTTGAGTTTCTATTGCTAAGTGCAAAGTTATTTGATTATTTGATCCGAGGGATTGACTTTTATAATTATAAAATGTCCTTTTATGTCTCTAGCAACATTAAAATTTTTATTATATTTGTTTATTCATTGTGTATGAGTGTGCATGCACATGTGGGTATGTGCCACAGTGCACGTATGTCAGAGGGCAACTAAGTTGGTTCTCTCCACCATGTGAGTTCTAGAGATTGAACTCAGTTATCAGACTTGGCAATAAGCCTGCTGAGCAATCTCACTGGCCCTCTAGCAACATTTTTATTTAAAGGTCTATTTGTGTAGCATTGTACAGCAACTTTGGCTTTCTTATGTTTCCTAGTTGTGTTGTATTTTTGACATGCTTTCAATCATTTGTCTCTTTCAGTCTGAAATGTTGCCTATAAGCAATTGAATCTCTTTATTTTAAACCAATCAAATAGTCCCTGCATGATGACTGGAGTAATTTTTCCATTTGTATTTAGTGTTCTCATTGGTAATGTTTGCAGTTTTTCTGTCCTTTTATTTTATATGTGTGTCCTGTCTCTGTTTTGTAATGTCTAGTCAGTTATCTAGATTGGATATGAGCAGCAGCAGCATTGCCTAACCCCTCAGCTTCCTCCTCTGTATCCCCCTTTCACTTCATTTGCATCCAACCCAGGAACCCAACATTCTCCACACAAGCCTCCCCACTGTAATCTTGAGTTGAAATGCCACTGTGGATTCAACCTTCTCCATACAGCACAAAACAGATGAATAAAAATGTCCTTATGAAGACTTTAGTTTACTATGTCTTAGGACAGAGTCACTTTGGAGATTCCAGAGACAAAGACAGGATGAACTCTGGGAATCTTGTAGGCATCAGACTTTGTCTGAGGAGGACAGATACCAAGGGGGCCGTCTCTAAGGGGGCAGGGGCTAAGGCTTCCAGGCAGGCTAAAAATTGTTCTCAAGTGTGTTTATGAGGGTAAGGACAGCTAGCATCCCCACCCAACTGTGCCTCTCTGCCAGCTCAGGTGCAGTCTCCTGCGAGGGAACAGACTCAGTTCTCCTATAATTTCATCTGCCTCCCAGAGTTTCCAGTAGGCAGTGAGTGGGACATCTCCCTGATGCTGCGTGTCCTGCCCCTGCTCAGGGCTTCTCTCTGTACCTATGAGAGAAAGGTGCAGGGTGCTGGGCAGTGACACAGCTCTGTTGACCAGACAATAAACTTCTGCTTCTTCAGCATGCTGCCAGTGGTGTCCTGAGCCTCATGCAGGTAGCCCTTGAAAATACCCTTAAAGTGGTGTGATCACATTGTAGGGCTGTGGTCAGAGACACATCAAGGTTGTGGGTCTTTCCACTGCCAGATTGATAACATCAGACTTTGCCACTGCGTCCCTTTCTCTTCTTCCACTGGCAGGGCTAAGACTTAATCTTGTACAAAGACACTCACACAGGTGAGTGACAGTGCAGACAGTAGCAGTCCTAGCAGAGGTCTCACTGTTCCAGAGACTTAGAGAAGTTGGTGATAAACAAGCTGAGAAACTTAAGGATGTGCTTGTAAGTAGTGATGCCTGATTCAGAGTTGATAACTGGTAGCCTGTGCATCTTGTTTCAAATTCAGAGCCAAGATCAGAGAGGCTGGCTAGAGGAAGGATAGACAGATGTGTTAGAGAAGTACTGTAGGTGTGTACCCTTCTCCAAGTCTTCCTGTGTTCTACTTCAGCTCTGTACCAAGCCAACCTAAGTAGCAGTGTAGGGACTGATGAGATGGCTGTGGTGGTCGGCATGCCCACAAAACTCTCCTTCGAAAAAGGCAGCAAGGAAGGTTTTAAAGGCAGCCAATTTGGGGACTCAGTCTTTAGTGGCAGTGAGACTTCTACAGGATGTGTATACACACTTGGTGGACTCCTGGCAACTTCAGAATGCTTGTGTTTCAGAGCTCTCTGACATCACCATCTCCATCGCAAGGGGCATTGACTCAGTTTGTGACTTAGAGATGGATCATTTTGCTTTTCTGTTCCTCCTTTATGTCTTACTTTGCATTAGGCATCTATTTGCTAATCTGCTGCTTTAATTTCTTTTCTTTTTTTGTGTCTTTTTGAGACAGTGTCTCCCTATAGCCTCAGCTGGCCTGGAACTCGCTATGTAGACCACAATGGCCTTGAACTCACAGAGATCCACCTGCCCCTGCCTCCTGAGTGCTGGGGTTAAAGGCACGTGCCACCCCACTCAGCTGTTTTCTTTTTTTTTTTTTAAGATTTATTTATTTTTATTTTATGTGCATGAATATTTTGCTCGCATCTTTGTAAGTGCACCACATGCATACAGTGCCCACAGAGACCTGAAGAGGGTTTTGGATTCCCTGGAACTGGAGTTATAGACAGTTGTTAGCCACCATGTGGAACCAAATTTGGGTCCTCTGCAAGAACAGCCAGTATTCGTAACCGCTGAGCCATCTCTCCAGCACCCTGTTCTAATTTCTTTAGTGTTTTGGGTTTTTTCTAGTATATCTGTGAGTGGTTGCTTTAGGGTTTCTCAAACACATTTTAATATCAGAAACAGCTTCAGTTGTGTGCTCACTTAATTCCAGTTAAATGCAGAAGTGGTTCCTATAGAACTGTGTCCCTTCGGTTGTGTTTGGTGCCTGGGGATCAAACCTGGGCCTTGACGTACTAGGTAGGTACTCTGCCACTAAACTACAGCCCCTATAGCAGTATTCTTCCTACTTTTTATGGTTCTGTGTTATACATATCTGTAAATGCTACTAACTCAGGTACATAATTATTACTTTACACAATATTAAGTATTGTAAAGAAGCTATAAAAAATAAAGGTGACTATGTGAGGTTTTTCCATTGTCCTCCTTCTTGGTCATCACTGCTGCCTTCCACCTTTGTGTGGACATCCATCACAGTTTGTAGTCATTCCCCTGATCTGATACAGCTCTTTTCCCACACCTTTTCTGTGCTGTTATCAGCTTATTTAGTACATTTCTGTATGTTGTATGTTCTACATCCCAGAACACCCGTTTTGTTTGGCACAAAGGATTTTTAAATCAGTAAGAGAAAAACAAACAAAACAGCATCTCTCCTGTCCTCTGTAATTACATAATCACCTCCCCTAGGTGTCTTGTTTACTGTGTGGATTTGAATTCTTATGCAGAGCCCCTGGCTGCTGGTCTGGAGAATTCCCTTTGATGTTTCTCACAAGACAGATCTAGCAGCCAGTTTTTTTTAGGCATTTGTTGTTGTTTGTTTTGCATGTGTATGTGTGTGAGTATGTGTGCACATATGTGCATGTAGAGGCTTGAGGCTAGCAATGGGTGCCTTCCTCGCTTCCCTCCATACACTGGGACAGGGTCTCTCTCTTGAACCCAGAGCATGCTGATTCAGCCAGTCTAGTGAGCCCACTTGCTCTGGGGATTCCCTGTCTCTACCTCCTAAGCACTGGGATTATGGGCAGGCCACTGTGCCTGCCCAGCTCTTATGTGGGTGCTGGGGATCTGAACTCTGGTCCTCTTGCTTACATGGAAAGCATTTTAGCCACTGCACCATCTCCTTGGCCCTTTTTAGTTTTTATGGTTGGGTCACCTTCAGTGCTGAATACAGCTGCTTCATACAGGATTCTCGGTTTGTAAGCTTTGTTCTTTCGTTTCCTTTGAGCACTTTGACCGTGCTAAGCGCTGCCTCTGGCTCCCTTTGCTTCCGATGAGAAGTTGACTGTTAATCTTCCTGGGCTCCCTTATCAATGAGCCATGTCCTCTTCTTCATTTTTCTTTCCCTACGCTTTAGCTTTAAGCATTATATAAACCATGATTTATATGACCTGATCCAGTTAAACTTAAGGCCCTTTGAAGAGAGAGTCTGTGAAGTTGGTGTGGCCCCAGGAAACATCTCCCATCTGTCCTCTTTTCCCATTTCTCAGGAAAACTGGAAGGTCTGCAGGTTGCCCTCTGCCTTTGGAAACATGCAGTGGCCCTTGCCCATGTTTCAGTTTGCTGCGCTGTGTCTGTTTGTAGAACTTCCTGGATGTGCGCACACAGCTCCTTATCCGTTTGGGAAGCTGTGAGCCATTATAGTTGGCTCATTTTTTCCCTGTCCTTTCGTCTCCTGGTTTCTCCCGCTGTGTGTGGTGGGTTGTTGATACACCCTGTTGCACCATACATTTCTTTGTTTCTGTTCTCCATTCTCTCTCTAGTCTTCAGTTTGCATGATTTCTGTTAACTTCCCTTCAAGTTTGCCCATTCTTTCTTTTGCCAATTTGAATTTACTCTTGACCACCCCCCACCCCCCTGTGAATTTTTCGTCAGTTACCTTACTGTTCAACTTTAGACTTTCTCTGGCTTTTTTTTTTCTTCTAATCTCTGTCTCTAGTGATTTTCTCTAATATGATACCTATTTGAATGCCCTAAGCTAGAAACGTAGATGGACACCTTTGTGTCTTTCCATAAAGTCAAAACTCACTGTCTGGCAAATTCACAAACTGTGTTAATTTCATTGGCTTTTAATTCACCAACTTTTACTGATTTCACTTGGCCATGGCCAGTGGCAACTGCAGCTTCTTCTCTTTCAAGCTTAATTATTAATAGTCTCAAATATATTATCTTCACAATTTTATTACTATATATATATATATATATATATATTGTACACACATATTTATATAGCATTACCAAATGTACTACAAAGAAGTGAAAGCAGCTGTAGAACTCAAAAGGGGCCTTACTGAAGTGAAAGCACAGAGCTAATACAGATGCAAAGAGGCCAGACAAGATATCAGTACAGCAGACTTGTTGAAAAACTGGTTCTTGTGGGCCCTACAAGCAGGAATATCATGCTCGACTGAGTCCTGGGGATGCCAGATGGCCTATCCTCCCTTGGAGAAAACCTCTGAGTTGGGCAGGGATCACGGTCCACTTCTCTCTGAAGTATGTTTAGGAGAGAACACTTGGTGCCAGGACAAGCAGCCTCTGTGTTCTTACCTGGTGTGTGGAACCTCATCTCTCCAACTGGGGCAAGAGTAGTGGGCCCCAGTGTGCCTATCAGTACTGTCCTCAGGGAAAGGGCAGAGATCCTCTGTATGCTCATGAATGCTGCACCCAGGGAAGGGGCAGTTGGGGGTGGTGTTCTCACTGTTGCTAGGGGCCTGAGTGAGGCTGGGTGAGGAAGGGAATTGTCATGCTGGCGTGCACTGGCTGGGACTGAGCCTCAGTGGGTCTCTGGCTAGAATGAGAAAGTCCCCTGTTCTGTCTGTTTCTGGAAGATGCTTCCACCGGGAGTGGGAAGAGGGGGAGCCCTGTGACTTGGGAGGGACCATTGTGGGGTGGAGTCTGCCTACTGAGGCTGGAGCACAGCAGGGGTGAGGGTTTCTGGTTAGATGTCACTGACTCTTATTCTTGCCAAGTTTTAAAGAATTTATTTTAATGTCTGTTCATTCACTGTGTGCTCAGAACTGGGGAATGGGGGTCATTTCCTCCTGTTTCATTGGGGGATAGGGAGCTTACACCTCCACACAGTCATGAAGGGGGAAGGGGCCTCCAGCTAGATGTAGCTATGAGTCAAGAGCTTTTGACTTTTCAAGACAAAACAGAAGTATCTTTTTGTGTAAAGCATCCCCTGTTTTATTGTGTGTATGGTGCTGGGGATCTAGACCTTGACGTGCTAGGTAAGTGCTCTACCTCTGAGCTACATCCCTGTCTGCTAACATTCACTTTTTAAAAAGCTTGTAGTGAGCCAGGCATAGTGTAAAAGCTGATGACTCAGATACTCAGAATCTGAGGCAGGAGATTGGCTTGAACACAGGCACTGAAGACCAGCCTGGGTAACAAAGTGAGACCCTATCTCTAAAACAACAGATCTTCTAGTTACCTTCACTGTATTTGACCTTGTTCTCTGGCGGTCCTGTGGAGAAGATAGCTTCTTGATGCTGTCCCCTTCTCAAGAGGACAGAACCTTTCAGGTTTAGAGCTAGACTCTGAGGAAGAGTTCCCCTCGCATGCTGTGCTTGGTGAGAGCAAGCCGGCGGAGCTAGAATGAGAGCATAGGAAAAGCTCCCCCACGCTTTTTAATTTTTAAAACTCAGGGTCTCCCTACATAGCCTGGCTGGCCTTGAACCCTTAGGCTCAAATGGTCCTCCTGCCTTAGCCTCTTGAGTAGTCGGAACTGTAGTTGTCTAGGGACACCATACCTGCTCCTTCCCAAGCATTTTTATTTCCTTTAGAAAAGGAAATGTGTGGCCATGTATGTGAATGTGCTTGTGGCACCAGGAGGAAAACTTTCAGTTGAAATTCATTCACCTCATTGGAAACATGCCTTATCTCCATGTCCTTCTAGAGATTAAAAATAACTTCCCTGCTACTAAGAAGAGAGGAGTTTGAAGTCTGGAGAGGTATGGCAGTTGCCAGGGGAACTGTTTCGCTTGCCCAGGTTGCCCTTCTGAGGAGCATTGAAAGCCGAGGGTAGATCTGTGGCTGGAGGCAGACCTTGTGAATATTACTAAGAGTCAGCACTGTACTGTGTTCCTGCTGTAGGTAATGAATACCCCATATCTGGAGGAATTCGAACAGTAGCTGAAATCTTTGTTTGAAAGACTCAAGGTGGGATTCCAGTGCTGAAGTTTCTCCAGGAGACCTGAGCCCCTTCAGTCCTGCCATCTCAGGTTACCTCTGCAGGCATTAGTACCCCATCTTCACATGGCCACAGTGAAAGAGAACCATTTTTCCCCTAGATCTGGGCCAGCTCCTGGTCTGGCCAAGCCTTACCCTTTACCTGGCATCGTTGTTGGCTCTTCCCAGGGCAGGTCTAGGCACTCTGGGAAGCAGCACCTTTGAGACCAGCCCTCTGTACAAGGCTTCTGCCCTGCAGGTGCCTTGGAACACTGACTCTGGGCTCTCTTTTCTCTCACAGCTTCAGGTGGAAATCGGGGCCTGTTTCCTTCCTGTCCCAGAGCCTGCAGGATCTTTCAGAGTGTTGATGGGCTGTGACGGGCACTCCCGGCTTCCTTTAGAGGCAGCCTCTGAAGGACACATTTGCACATTTCTTTGGTGTTTTGCAGCTGCTAATTAGCAGCACTCTTGGTTTCCCTTCAGTACAGACAAGAAAGCCCACAGCCGTTCACGCAGCTCCTAGACAGTGCTTCCTTCTCTCCTATTGATATGCAGTTGAGACTCAAGAATAGCTTCCCAGTGTCTTTGGAAGTGGTGTGAGTGTGTGGTGTACACAGTAAGCTGTGGCAGAGGTTTCCATGCCCACACAATGAACCCCAGGCTGTGCAGGGCTGATTAGTTTTGCTCACACAGTCCCCAGAACCCTCTGCAAGGAGCCTTTGTTTTATTTTTGGCTGGTTGCATATTGAAATGCTTGCCTGATTTTAAACTTAGGGTTTCTTCCTTTTCAACAATTCCTTATATTTCATGAATCCTCTAAGTGCCCCTGTATCATTGACAGCGGGGTATGCACTAAGCTTTTGACACTTCTGTTTGCTGTATTCATTCAGCAAAGCTTAGTGCCTCTTTTTTTGTACCAGGCACTATGCTAGGTGCCAGAGTATGGTGGTGACAAGGACTAAGATAGGCAGGCTCTGCTCTGGTGAGCCATAGTGGTGTTTTTGGCCACCTTGGTACTGCAGTGTGTGGCTCGCTGTGGTGCCATGGGAATCTATAGAGGCTTATCAGGGATGAGGTGGGTAGGACATGGCAGCAGCAAGGCTTGAACTCAGGTATACCCTGTGTCTTCTGTGAGGCTGTTTGGTGAATGGTGGTATGGTGCCTAACCCCTGTCCTCATCCTCAGGGAACTTGCAGGATTGACTACTGCATTGTCAGTATCTAAGCTGGGACCTCCAGTCTGTGATTTTCATGTGAGTTCTGATCATTCTTGTGGGCTATGGGGTCATTGATTAGAGATGTAGGTTCCAGCCCTCTTGCATGCTCATTTTGGTCCACTGCAGGACAATGGTGAGCATACCAGAGGAGAGAGAAGCTGCTAGCCTCAGTGATAGTCAGAAGTCTTACTAGGGTCTTTGCTTATCCACAGATGTCACCTTTACAAGTCTGAAGTGTGAACAGGGCCCAGGAAGGGGGGCCTGGTGAGCCCATGGCAACACAGTTTCTTAATGAGCAGTAATGCATTCATCGTCTCCAAATTGATGACAGGACTTTCCCCTGGGCTCAGTGTTTGCTGACGTTCTCAGGTGGCACCTTCAACACTTAGAAATGAGAATTCACGCCATACACCCCTTTGCCTTGTCACAGCGTTCTTCAATGTCAGTCAGAAAGCACGTGGGTCACAGGCATTAGAGAAGTGTGAACCCCTTGCATAGTCTAGCAAGGAGCGGGACTGGGTCCCCACTTGGCTACCAGTTAGTAGCCAGCTTGCGACTTCCCTTGGCACTGTTCTTTGTTTCCAAAGTGACCTCAAGTGCTGGCTTCAAAGCATTGTTAGGAAGCAAAGTGAACTGATATGTGCCAGGAGTAGAGCAGGCAGGCCACGCTGCTTCCCCCGCGTAGCCAGTGCCATCCTCCTTTTGTCAGCTGAGTGTGGCTGGACGCCATCCTCTGGAAAGCCAAGCCGAAGAGGAATTGATTTCCCCATTGCCATTTTATGTCTTTGTTTAAAATGTGCAAAATGGTCCTTTTGAAGGACAGGGGAAAAAAGAAAATGAAAAATCCACCCACGCCTGCATCCCCCCATGGGTCTGTCAGCAGTGGGAGCACTGTAATTTCCTCATGTTATGAAGTACATGCCAGCTCTTGATAGCAGCAACTCCTGTGCGAACATTAGGCTGGGTATCTCATTGGGTTCTCAGAGAGCTCCCATTCCTCCTTGTAATTTTGCATGAGCTTTCTTGGAGGGGAAATGTAATAACCATCCTCAGCCTGGTTGCTCCTCCACCCATATATAATGCCAGGCCGACTGGTGGCAACTGCTCAAATTCCATGGCCATCATTTTAGGATGTAAGTATGATTCTTACCCTGAAATCTTTCTTAATCTACTTTAATTCATCACATTAAATAAGCCAGGCCCACCTTGTCTGTTTGGATGTGCCCTAGAGCTCAGTTATACCTGCAGCTGGCAGCTTGGCCCAGCTTTCCAATTCTGTCCATTCTTAGCTACCCATGAGCTTAACCTCTCTGCTTGGCCTTTTCCTACTAGCCCCTGCCTCCTCCTCCCTTCTCACACTCCCCCCTGAAAGTCCTGTTCTGGTGGCTAGCAGCCTTGTTCCCTGGGAAGTGGGCAGTACCCTGAATAGGGTACTAAGCTACCTGGGTTGGGTCACCATCTCTGTCCCTTGGGTTGTTCCCACTGTGTCTTTAAGGCCTAGGTTTGCTCTTCTGAACCTTGAAGGATTGGACCAGAATACATAGATTATGTTGTCCCTGAAGCATTTACTAAGAACTTTTCCATTGTTTTTTTTAAAATAAGATTTATTATTTTTTATATGTATGAGTGTTTGCTTACATATATACCTGATGCCTATGGAGGCCAGAAGAACACATTGGATCTCCTGGAACTGGAGCTACAGATGGTTGTGAATCACCATACAGGTGCTGGGAACCAAACCCAGATCCTCTGTCAGAGCTGCCAGAGATCTTTTGTAAAACCTTATTTTATTTAGGAGCTGGAGAGATGACTCAGTGGTTAAGAGCCCTGGCTGCTCTTTCAGAGAACCCAGGTTCGGTTCTCAGCACCCTGTTGGTGGCAGCTAACAACCATTGGTGACTCCAGTTCTAGGGGGTCCAAATTATTTTAAATTTTTATGTGTATGTGTGTATTGCCTGCAGGCATAAAAGTGCACCTGTGTTGTGCAATGCCCTCTAAGGTCAGAAGAGGGTGTCATATCCTGGAACTCGTGTTATGGATGGTTGTTAACTGCCATGTGGGTGTTGGGAACCAAACACTGGTTCTCTTCAAGAGCAACCAGGGCTCTTATCCACTTAGCTCTCTCTCCAGCTCCAGAATTCCTTTCTTCCCCAAGCTAGTTTAACTCTACACAGACTGAAGTGCTTGGTTTCAGTGCTTTCTCAGACTTGTCAGAGTTGTGGCCTCTGTCTAATTAAGGCATTGGGGGGGTAGGTTCGGTCCACCTGTGCTGGACACCAGGCTCTGTCTGGAGTCTACTGGAGAGAAGGGCAAACAAGTCAGCACAACTGTGGAGGAGCCTGACCGTCTGTGAGGGAACTGGACCTGAAATTGGAGTCACAAGTGAAGGCTAGGGGAAGAAGAGTCCTAAAACTTGTTATTTTGTTTTTATGGTGTAGGGATGGAACTCAGGGCCTTGTACAGGTTAGGCAAGTGCTGTAGCTTGAGCCACAGCCCAGCCCCAGAGTTCCAAATCTTGTAGTCTGAGAGGGTCCTGGGGTGTGCAGACTGATTGACAGTCACTCACTGGCCACAAGAATGGGAGAGGGCGGTTAGAGCATGCAGAGTGCAGCTCTGGCATGATGAGCTATTGGCTGGGTCAGGCTAGGCTTCATAGGGCATGTTGCAGATCTGGGTTCTGTCAGAGCACTGGGCAGCGTGAAAGAGTTTTCATGGGAGTGTGAAACAGTTGCTTGTCTCCCTTTAGTTGACAACTCAAGGTTTTTTTCTTCCCTTACAAGTTTTAGGTATTAAAATTCAAACTTTGCAAATGCTGAACTGCCTGCTGGGTGCATTATATACCCGTTCCCTGTCATGAATATGACAAAGTCATATTCAAGCATCAAAGTCAGATGATGATATGAAGCTGTCGCCGGGCCCAGCCACTAGCTCCCTGCCCTGCCTTCTCCCCTTGGAAACTGCCCAGCTGAAACACATGCCTGAGAGACGAGTTGTGCCAAGTCCCTATTTGTAGGTGTTGGTGGGGAACACCTGCAGTTAAGTGAGTGGTTGGAACTGCAGTTTGTTAGGGGATCTCTGATGCTGCATAGGTGGAAAGAAGGATTAAAGGGGAACTGTGGTAGCTGAAAGACTAGAAAGCTAGCCTGGGTTTATTCACTCACTTAGAACCTGTCAGGGTCACTACTTCAAGCAAAGGTGGGTTGCAGAGATGAGTAAAGCCCAGCAGTTCAGGAGTGACCTGGATCATCTTTTCCCAGGTTCTGTAATGCTGGGAGTTCAGATCAGAACTCTCTTTGGAAGCAGCTGCCAGCTTGTCTACCAGCCCCTGGTTTGCAGGTTCACATGTGACTGTAGGCTTCTGTCTGGACTACCTGGCCTGGCCAGGACATCCTGGGTTTGAATCCTCACTGTGCCTCCCGATTTCTATGTGTGTTCCAAAGCCATTGAATGTCCCCTACGACCACACTTTGAACAACCTTTTTTTTCCTTTTTGTAAAATGCACAAAGTTGAGATAAATGCTGTGTGAGGTCCCTCCATCACTAACACTGCAAACCCATTGGGGCTCCTGAGGAGAGGTGGCATGGTACTGTTTGAGAAGGATCTTCTGCGTCCACTTCTTAGAAGTGCTGAAGGCAGTCCCTTGGTGCTGGTATCTCAGAGGAGGGAAGACAGACACTGCTCAAGGCCCTCTGAGCAGAAGCGGGAGCTGCAGCCTTGTGACCTCTCCCACCAACATCTTGCAGGTGCACCCTCTGCTCCCAGGCTCATCAACTGTCATGATCCATGACCTGTGCCTGGTCTTCCCGGCCCCGGCAAAGGCTGTCATTCATGTCTCGGACATACAGGAACTCTATGTCCACGTGGTGGACAAGGTCAGTACCGTGTTTTCCATGTGTCCCCTCTCTGCTGGTTCATTAAAAACAACAATATTGTCACCTGGGAGGCATTTCCTAGTAGCCTTTGCTTTTCCTGCTGGGTCCAACTCACCTCTGCCCCCTCCTGAGTGAGCTTGCATTGCCATCTCTGACTACAGGCTGATGTCCCCTGTTATATTTTCTTCATCCCAGTTGACATCAGCAAAGCTTTGCAGTAAATCCTGCCTGAAGTTGATTAAGTTAGCCTTGACTTGGGAATTCATGTCCTTTGGCTCATGTAGGTTACTTACCAACCTGGCACATACCTTGCTGAGCATGGATTTTTGCCCTAGAATGTAGGATGAGAATCCTTTGGAATTTAAGGGGCAAATGAGTAAAATGAGTACTGCCAAGTGCTCTTGTGATGTGGGTAAATAATAGATGTAGGTTTTCCTTTTATGTGAACAAGGATTTATGATATCACATAGCTGAGATAACTGAAGCTAGGCTTCCCAAGGTTACTGTCAGGCCCTGTTTTCTTGAGCAGATGAAAAGGTTAGTGATTAAAAGGGGAATGTTCAGCTGGGTGTGGTGGCACACATTAATTCCAGCACTTGGGAGACAGGGGCAGGTGGGTCTCTGTGAGATTTGAGGCCAGCCTGGTCTACATATCGAATTCCCGGCCAGCTGGAGCTACAAGGAGACCCTGTTTCAAAACAACAACAAAAAGGTATGTGTGTATGTGTGGGGAGGTGGGGTGTTGGCTAAACATATATCATTAGTCTAAAAGCTAAAATTCTCCAGTAATTTTTTTTTAAAGATAGATTCACTATGTATCCCAGGTAGACTAGGAACTGTTTGCTGATCCTTCTGCCTCAGTCTCCCAAGTGCCAACTCAGCCAACTCTCCATCATTTTTAGTTTTATTTCTGTCTTATTTACTAGATTTCTTTCTTCACCAGGCACTCTGGTCCCTTCTTTCCTAAAGTGCTTATTTTAAATGTTATGTATTCCCAGGGATGAGCTGTTCACTGGGCTTTTCTGTGCCCATGCTATTCTAAGCTGTATCCTATCTCCCTAATTGAATGGTTGTCCACTAGTAGAGAGTGGAATCTATATCCCTTTCTCTGCTCGAGTCCCCACTGTATACAGTAAGTGCTTCATCATTTTTCACTTGTTGATTGGCTCAGTCCAGATGTTATTCTGGGTGACTTGTCCCCCAGTTCCCAAGCCCTGAATTGGATGTTGGTGATGCTGTCTCAGAAAGCCACATGTGAGGGAAATGATCATTGAGAGACCACCCCTGAGCTTGTACCCCACACTACAGGTGGAGATCGGAAAGGCAGTCAAGGCCTATGTCCGTGTGCTGGACTTCCACAAGAAGCCTTTCCTGGCCAAGTACTTCTCCTTAATGGACCTGAAGCTCCGAGCAGCCTCACAGATTGTCACACTGGTGTGAGTCCTTGAAAGGTCCAGGGTGTACTGGGGACAGAGCTAATTCCTATCATAGCTTCTCAAGCCAGTCTCCCTTGGAGGAGGAATACCAATGCTTCCTTCCATTTCAGAGCTCTGGATGAAGCCCTGGACAACTACACAGCCACATTCCTTGTGCATGGTGTGACCATTGGTCAGACCAGCCTGTCTGCAAGTGTGACTGACAAAGGCGGGCAGAGAGTCAGCTCTCCCCCCCAGCAGATTGAGGTAATACTGTTCCTTTTGCCATACTGGCTCCACCCTGGTAGAGCATGTTACGATAGGCTGGGATTTCAGCCACCATCCAGGAAGCCTCCAAGTAGAAGCCACATGGAAATCTGTGCCTTAGCATGTCCTCTGATCAGAAGGCAGCAGTCATCAGCTCCAAGGATCTGAACAGTGGCAATATGATGCAGAACTGGAGGGAGTCTGAGGGACAATGACTTTCTTATGTGACATAAGTGCTCAGGCAGTTCAGATAAATATTGTGCTTTGTCACATGGCAAAGGGACAGACAGGGACTCTTCCCAGAAAGCAGTGACCACCTGGAGGCTGTAGACTGATTTTGGGTCATGTAGAACTAGCTAAATCTACATGTAGAGTCTGAGCCTTAACCCAGGTCCAGTGAGCACCTGCCCTGGAGTTATGCAGGCAGAGTTGGTCAGAAAGGCAGCTTCTAGGGCAGGCTGGTCTGGGTCAGCTGATCTCTGAGGTCCCTATACCATTTCAGTCAGACTGTTCTGCATCTAGGTTTTCACAGGAACCACACTATAGGTAGATGCCTAGGCAATCAGAGCTGGGATACCTTGCCCAGGAATAGCCAGATATTCACCAGCAGCAGCACCTCTCTGGTTCCTGCTAGCATCTTCTACAGGCCTCGGCCACACAGGGATGGCAAGCTTCATTGATCTTCCTTCCAAAGCCAGCGGAGGCGGTTTGTGCCTCCAGATGGAAGTGCGCCTTCCTCCTACTGGTGGTGAGGAATTCGTTTCTGCCTATAAATAGCGCAGCCCTACCGAGACTAATCCTCACACACAAAACAGTCTCTGTCGCTCACCTTGGAGCACTTCTTGCATGCTTACCTACCAAGCAGGGACTTGTGGAGATGCAGGACAAGGATGTGGGCTTTTGCCCTGTTACAGAGATGGGGGCTTCCTGGCTAGTGACTACTCCTAAGCCCTCTTCCTGTAGGAAAGGGTTGAGGCTGTTGAACTAGAGCTCTATTCTAAGACAGTTTGCTTTTAGTAGTGAAAGAAGCAGCTCTCCAAAGAGGAGTCAGGGAATTCTGAAGACAAGAATCAGACACAGCTTTTACAGGCATCACCATGTCTGAGAGAGTTTGGCAGGCCTCAGATGGTAGAGCCCCACCTCTGACTCCATAGGTCTTGTGTAGACCAGACCAGAGAATTCCTAACAGGTCTTCCAGTATCCCATCAGGAGGTGCGATGCTGCTAGTTGGAGACTGTACCTTGAGACCAGCAGCTCTAGGGGATGACTGACAGATCAAAGGTTCTTATTTCATGGGGCTTGTGGTCACAGGCTTTCCCAACCATGGCCTAGGTACCCTGGCTTCTGCCAGTCATCCTTCAATAGAGGGACATAATATACCCAGTGTTTGTGTTCATCAGTTTGCAGACACCAGTACCTCTGTCTTCTTTCTCCATACCTTAGGTCTTCCCTCCATTCAGGTTGATACCCAGGAAGGTGACACTAATTATTGGAGCCACGATGCAGGTAGGAGTTACTGGGTCTCTGGCCTGGCCTGATGGGATGGGTGGAGACACTAGCCTCACTGTTGGCATCCTCACCTTCATGGGGTGAGATGTGAGCTGCCCGCATGCAGCTGCTGATGGGAGCCTGTTTTTCACCCTCAGATCACCTCCGAGGGTGGCCCCCAGCCACAGTCCAACATCCTCTTCTCCATCAGCAATGAGAGCGTGGCAGCAGTGAGCAGCTCTGGGCTGGTGCGTGGACTCATGGTTGGCAATGGCTCTGTGTTGGGAGTCGTGCAGGCAGTGGATGCAGAGACTGGCAAGGTCATCATCGTCTCTCAGGTATCAGGTGTGCCATTGGGGGTGGATTTGGTGTGGACTTCTATCTACTCGGTTTGGATTTTCTCTCCTTGGGGACACCTAGACCTCACGTTGCTCTTCTTCACACTGAGCCTCCCAGGTTCTTCCAGCTGCTCCATGGGATGAGATTCCCAGCCCTTTAGACTCTATAGTGTATAATGAGGGCACTTGTGTTGGGGGACACTGACCTCCATGCTTTGGATGTTTGCTGTGTATGTTTGCTGCTGTCCCTCTTTGCAAATGAGTTGTGTGAAGAACTCATTAGTGGCCCGAGGCCATCCTGGTGGTTCTAGTCTTGGCCCAGCAGTGAGTGCCTAAGGTCAGAGCTCAGGGTCCTTTCTGTATTATCTACAGCAGGGCCTACACATGTGCTGATGGAAGGGAAGGATGTGACAGTGTGTACCTGATTTCAGAGGTGGACTTCCATTGGAATTATGGTATATGACCACCTGCAGCATGTCAGACCCGGGATTCTATTATTGTCATCCACTGGTCTCTTGCTCAGCCATTGACTCTGTGACTTCCCAGACTCTTTGCTGGGGTAGGCTCATTATCCAGTTTCTTTTCCGGATCAGCATTCCAGGAAGCTGAAAGGCCCAGTTGGAGCAGTCTTTTCCCCAGGAGGGTCTTTCTGCCCGGCACCAGCAGCAGGACTGTCTCCAGCAAGTAAAAGTCAGTTTCCAAAAGCTGAAAGCTTCCCTTGTCAGGGGATAAACCACTAAGGCACTTGAATTCTCCCTGATGTCCTTTACTGCAGCGGCCCACACAGGCCACTTGGGAAGCTGCTGTAGTTCTGCTCACAGTTACAAAGAGCTTGTGTGGTGTGCAATGTGACAGTAGCAAGTTTATTCAGGTTCTCAGTCACTCTATCCCTCTGCAGGCCAACAGCCTACGAATTCCTTCATGCTGGGAGCATCTAAGCACACGCCCATGAATGGCTGCCCTCAAGGGGCCTGGCAGTCCTGGTTCCCTGAGGCTGACTTTGATCCGACATTGAGTTCATTGATTGGCTCTTTTTTCCTAGCAGTTTCAGCATCTGCCCTCAAGAATCCTGGTTAAACCACAAAGTCTTTTTGAATAGCAGAGGTGGCTGCCCCAATTCTGTATATTGATTTTATGAAGATGGCAAGAAAGCACCAAGGCATATAAAACTATCCTGGTGGTATCCAGGCTTCCTGCAACCCTCCCAGGGAATGAAATGAAGGACCCTGGAGGCCCTGCTGTGTAGAAGGGATTGTGGCTTCAGGAATAGGTTCTTTCCCCCTTTCCCATCAGCCAGAGGGCATAGCTCCGGCCCGGAGAAGGCAGGGGCTCAGCCTGCGGCTTCCCTATCCACACTGGCATGTGATTCTGTCAGATGCTATTCCACCTGCTCCATCTGTCCAACACTCATAGAATCGGCACCCCAAGGCCAGTGAGTAGTCCAGGACCAGCAGGGACTGAACAGTGAGAAGGATGAGGGAAAATTAAGGGCTGAAGACTTACTGGACCCTTACTATGGAAAGGGCATTTGCCTAGATCACAGGGTACTAGGCAGAGAAGGAAGACAGCCTCAGCATGAGCACATCGTTAGGCTGAGCCCCAGCATGAATCAGGAATGCCTGAGGAAGCCAGTATAAAGTTCAGGATAAAGGAAGGTATAAGGTCTACTCCTGTCAGACTTGACCTAGTTCCTGTTCTCATCCCTGGACTCTGACAAATCAGAAAAACATGGGATGAGTGCAGGGTTGGGAAGTTCTAGAGACCTGTTCTGAGAGGTCCGCCTAGTCTAGAGACATGCAAACCCTCGTCCCTGGTCCCCAGCTTGCAGTACTGACCTGCAATAGCTAGATCAGATAGATCTGTCTGCAGGCCCAGGACCAGACTGGGGCTTCCATGGTGTGGGGAAGGCAAGAGTGGGGGGAGGGGATACTTGTGGGGAAGCATCCCCAAAGCCAGGCCTCCTCAGGCAGGAATGTGCCTCTAGACACTCTGTGGTACCTGAGCAGATGCCTCCTGCTGGAGGGCCCTTCCTGTCGCCCTGGCCTGCCTGAGCCCAACTCTTTCCTAGGATCGTGTGGAGGTGGAGGTACTGCAGCTCCAGGCTGTGAGGATCCGGGCTCCCATCACACGAATGAGGACTGGGACCCAGGTAAGGTGGGAGGCTTTTGGCTGCATACCCAGGTTTTGAAAGGGCCACTGCTAGAACTTCTTTATCTGTGAAGCCCGTTTGTCTTTGGGGCTTGGATCAGATTGGGGTGTAGTGCAGGTGTAGCATTCATTCCTCAGAGTCTGCGTTTGTACCCTTCCTTACTGGTCCTGCTTGTCCACAAGGCCACTGCCTTTCAGTAGTTAGGCTGCTGACTAGAAGGTGACAGGTCTATGGCCCTTGATCCATGGCATATACCCCATATACTTGTCCCCTTAGGTGCTCTTAACAATAACTGAGATAGAGTCAGAATCAGCACCATATCACAGACGAGCAGGTGGCATACCACCCAAGGTCACCCAGCTGGTCCTTTGGTATCTGAGGATGCACAAGTCTTTGTACAGTGGCATAGTCTCCACTGTACTTTCAGTCATTGCTGGGTGACTTACAGCACCTAATATACTGTGAATGCTTCTGCACGACTGTCAAACTGTATTGTGTAGAGAATAGTCAAGAAAGGTCTGTGCATGTTCCTGACAGTCTTTTCCCCACTATTTTTGATGCCTGAATAAGAGCCCTGGCTAAAGAAGGTCATGTAAGTGATGGGCTGGGAATCACCCTGGCTTGGCCCCTTATTTCTTGCCTTTAGCCACATCACCTTCATCAGTACACTCTAGCAGGCACTCAGCAAATACAGATCGAAAGAGCTGGTAGACCACCTTGGGCCCACCCCCAAGGCAGGGTCTCCTGCTGGATTAGGAGAGAGGCCTGAGGGTGTATGAACTATATCCTGGGGAGGAACCTCAAGCATTTTGGAGGTCTAGGGCCCATTCCAGAAAGGAGCCTCACACCCACAGTGGGCAGTGACAGGGTGGGGTGAGCCTAGTCTGCCCTCTGCATGGGTTGTTTGGTATGCGTCAAACCTTCCTGACCCTCTGCTATGTCCTAGTCTAGTTAAGGAAGATTGGAGCACAAAAGAGATGGAATGCTTTGGGGCAAGGTTCAGGGTGAACCAGCAGTCATAGGACTTAACTTCCCTTAGATGCCTGTTTACGTGACCGGGATCACCAGCAACCAGAGCCCTTTCTCCTTTGGCAATGCTGTTCCAGGCCTGACCTTCCACTGGTCTGTCACCAAGCGGGACATCCTAGACCTTCGAGGGCGGCACCATGAGGTAACCAACCACCCAGTGCTCTCGAACTCTCTGCCTTAGCCATCACCCTTGTGGGTGAGGGTTCCACCACATTGTCTTACAGGAGTCTATACTGTGCACAGAATGGGCCCACCTGGCCCATTCCTCTCCTCTCATCAGGCCCCTCTTCTCCTAAACACTAACCTCGAAGCTGGGCTTAGAGGTGGTATGTTTGTAGCTGTTCTGTTGCCTAACAAAATACCAGAGGCTGGTACCTCATGAGTCAAAGGAGGTGTTTAGCTCACAATTCCAGAGATCCAGTGGTATGGCACCACAAGGGCACTGCCCTGGTGGGGGCCTGCTAGTCACATCACAGCATGGAGGGTCGGTTACATCATGGTAAGATGCAGAGAGAGACTACATAGTGAAACAGGAAACCAGGCTGTGGAAAAAGAGCAGTTTTTCTTTTTTTTTTTTTTTTTTTTTTCAGTTAATACATATACAAGAATTAACAGGAGTCCCTCAAAGTCCCTCATAATCTCTTCCAAGGTTGGTGTCCCCAACAACTCATTTACCTTGCTGTGAGCCCTGCCATACAGGTTCCATTGTTTATTGTTCTTAAACTTAAAACACAGGCTGTAGTTGAGTGATAAACTACAGCCAGGCCACAACTGGGGATGACAGAAAATAGAAAGTAGCAAGATTAGCAACACTGCAGGAAAATCAACCAAAGTTCCAGAGTGTTCCGACCAGTGTCCTGTCCAATTCTGAGTTAGCTGATCTGACCCTGGAAGAAAGACCATGGCCTTTGAAGAAAAATCAGACAGCCATCCAGTAGGACCCGAGGGCTGAGGAGTCAGGGCCACTGTATCTGCCCCTACCCTTTTTGAGTTGCTGAGGACCTGGGCCTCTGTCCTAGAAACATGTTTGATGTTTTTTCCAGGCATCTATTCAGCTGCCATCACAGTACAACTTTGCTATGGATGTGCATGGCCGTGTGAAAGGTCGGACTGGACTGAGGGTGGTGGTCAAAGCTCTGGATCCCACAGCTGGGCAGCTGTATGGCCTTGGCAAAGAGCTCTCAGATGAGATCCAAATCCAGGTAAGGGGCACCTGACTCATCCACATGAGAGAGGGAGAGGGAATACCAGTGACCTGAGCTTCAGGCTGGGGGCCTTGTATAGTGGGACCCTCCCCAGCCCTGAGGACCTCTTAGGTTGCTGAGGAGATGGAGGAGATCATTCTGTGTGGTAAGCAGGGAGTGGGGCAATGGAGGGTAAGGGGTACACAGGGTGCCTAGGGAGCCAGAGATAGGACTAACTACTACTGTAGAGGACCAACTCTAAAATGAGAGGGGTTGACTGGCAAGGAACGTAGGACATGTGCAGAGGCCTGGAGGTTGGCGATTCAAAGTGTTCCAGAAACTCAGCTCACACTGAACTTTGGGTCTGGGTGCATCTTGATGGTAGGGCCTGAGGTAGGGACAGGAGTTCACCATGTCTGAAGTGGGAGCACTTCTTTAGGAGTCATCTTGATTGTAGGGGCCAAGAGAGAGATAGGAATTCAATGTTCAGAGCTTGGTCTGGGTGCCTCTTGATGGTAGGGTCTAAGATAGGACAGAGAGGAATTTCACCATGTCTGAACTGGGCCTGTCCTCCTAATTGCCTGCATTTATTTAATATTCACTTGTAGATCCCCTAATAAAGGCAGGCAGGTGCTGCCACTTGTGAATGAACTAGGGCCCGGTGGGTGAAGGGTCGAGGTCACACATGGATGAATGGATTGTTTCATGTGCTTTGGAGAGGGAGGGGCCTGTGCCCACCACTGAGTCTGACTCATTCTGGCCCAGAGATTCTGCCCAGAACATATTGCTAACATTTCTCTTCCAACCTGTCCTATGTATTGAATGAGCCTTTCCCCCTCTGAGCCCTGTAACACAGAGGAGTTGGGCCAGGAAGGTGGCTCAGTTAGTAAAGTGCTTGTTATACAAACAGGACCTGAGTTCAGTTCCCAGAACTCACATAAAAAGCTAGTATGGTGACATGCAGTTGTAATCCCAGCACTGGAGAGGCAGAGACTGGAGGATCCTTGGGACTTGCTGGCCAGATGACACAAATCTGTGAGTCCCAGGACCCAGTGAGAGTCTCTGTCTCAAAAATCAAGGCAGGTGGTGCCTGAGAGACAACACTAAAGTTAATCTCGGAACTCCACACCAACATGAACATGTGCTCACACACAAACATGCACATACAGAGACCCACACACATAAAGGAGTTAAGAACTTGCCTCTGAAGAGTGTGTTTAGGCTTTAAGAGCATCTTTCTGCTGATCTGGGATACTGTAACCCCTGGGTCCTTCTAAACATCAAAGAAAAACTGAATGTATACATCCCCTAACTACAAAGAAAAAGAAAGAAAGGATTCACATCCCCTCCTCAAGAAGAAATAGGCTTTGCTTTCCTTTGCCTCTTCCACTTCTTCCCTCCGCCTTGTGTATACTAGGCTCGGGGACAAAGAAGCAGATTATCAAAGAAAAACCACCGTTTGCCAACTCTTTGACCCTACTTTCGTATCCCTTCCTATGTGCATGTGAGTTGGCATGTGTGAGACACACACACACACACAAGGACACATGCTCACAGAAGGATGCGTAGTCATATGTGTTTACAGAGACGCAAGGAGATTACATAGACCAAGGTACGTCCAAAGGCATGCAAGCCCAGGTGCACATAGACTCAGACACACATTTACAGTGCCTGGTTAAAAAGACAGTAAGACTTGCAGTCAGTGCTTTGCAGTTTTCAAGCTCACCCTCTTTTCCAGGTATTTGAAAAACTGCAACTGCTGAACCCTGAAGTAGAAGCAGAACCAATACTAATGTCACCCAACTCATTTATAAAGCTCCAGACAAACAGGTACGTGACTCAGCTCTAGTTTTCCACGAGGATGAGAGCTGCACTTACATATGACAAACCATTTGTCAAAGTTGTCAGGTGCCCTGGGTGTGTACTCTGGAGTCTTCCTGGGTAGTATGCTGGAATTGGGGCGGCTTCTGTGTCCCTCTTCTCTTTCTGTGGGCATGTTCTGTTCCTCCATGGCCCTTCTGGATTCTTCTTCTCCCTGTAGCCTAAAATCATTTTCATGCTCACTGCTGAAGTCCAATCTTTAAAAGGGGCAAAAATACCAACTTGGAAGTATTAAATTTTTAAATACCCCCTGTGTTTTCAAGACTTGCCACTCAAAGCGTATAGCCCATGAATTAGCAACAGCAGAAGCCTAGAGAAGCAGGATAAAATGCAAATCCTGGTCCCCACGTCAGACCTAGGGAAGAAGAAATCGCACTTTAACAAGATCCCCAGGCATACTGATGCCTCCAAGCGCTAAAGGCTGTCTGCAAACATGGCTCCACCCTGGATTCACCAGGGACACCTTTCATAACATGACTTGCACTTGAGTGGCAACTGGCAAGTAAGAGACTCTGAGTCACACAAGGGATGCATGTTTCATGCAGCACAGGCACACAGAGTTCATTCAGCCAAAAATAACTCAGAACCAGACACTGCTAGACTTTCTGACCAGAGGAAGAAGAAAGTATGGTGCCTTCTAGGAAGATGGTTAGGAAGTGGTGCGTGACCTTCACGCGAGCGTAGAGACAGGCCTCTCCATGGAGACTGGGGGAGGCATGTCACAGATGGAGCCTGACTAAGAGTGTTCCAAAAGGGGAATGGGACTTTCTCAGGTTACAAGGAGAGACTTGGCAGTAGGGGAAGAAAGTTCAACAGAGACTCTAACATTTAAACATTTAAATAAAGTCTGTAGGACAAGGGCAGGTGAGAAGAATCTCCCGGTGGGAGCTGGAGGCCTCTCCTTGTTTACTATGTTAAGGAACACGTGAAGTGCTGTGAATCCCTTCCTTAGCGGGTAGTGTACCCTTCTCTGAATAACAGTCCTTGCCTACAGGGGCTGACCCTAGGACTGTCTTACTCAAAGCCCCACTCTGTCCACTACCCAGGCGGCCTCGTTTTAGTAAGTAAAAATGATTTGCCAGAGAAACGATCTTTTGCAAAATATGGCTGATGAAACAGACTCACGGTGTTACATCCTGCTGATTGACCCATGGGGCCCATCACTCTCCTCGAAGTCATGGGTTTTCTGCATTAGGCTTCTGTGGGTGACTGATGAGCCTTCAGATAGCAGCAGCATGAGGTGTCAATGAACCACAATGCCAATGTCAGGAGAGCCAAGAGCTGCAGATGTGGAATCTTGAGATGATGCACTGGACTCCTGCCTGTGTTCCAGTCTTTCCATGCATTGTGAAAACAGATCATCTTGTTTCCCCAAGGGATGGTGCAGTCATTCTGAGCTACCGAGTCCTGGATGGGCCTGAGAAGGCCCCTGTTGTGCACATTGATGAGAAGGGCTTCCTGGTGTCTGGCTCTGGGATTGGAATGTCTACTCTTGAAGTGATTGCCCAGGAGCCTTTTGGCACCAACCAAACTGTCATTGTTGCTGTAAAGGTAAGGTTGGATTTCTCCCTTTTGGGGTAAGAGCAATAGCTCAGAGGGACAATTCCTAAGTCATGTAGAAAGTGATTCAGCCTCCAGATGAGGACTTCTAGGTAGGGATTTATCTAAGAATCGATCACAGGCAGAGATCCTTACTAGATTGTGGGCTATGGGAGCCAGAGATCCTTGGGAGCTATTGATTGCACCTACCTTGTTTCATGGAAGGGGAGGCACAGTGAGGTCCATGAATGGCCTTTGGTCACAGAGCAGTGTTGGCCAGCATACCTCTCACTGCACCTGACCACCCACTAATGAGACCCTGCTCAGGTCAGTCCAGTACCTAGTTATGGTCAGTCAGCTTGTACTGGCATGAAGTATGCCCAGTACCGGACAGGCAAATACCTGCATCAGCTCTGAAGATAGGGTGGCTCATTTTGCAGAAGATAAACTGACTTGGGGTCGAAGCTGTTCACTCAAGGCACACAGAATCTTTGGTCTATGTCCCTCACCATGCCCAAGTCCTTAACTTGCCATTCTATGCCTGTTAAGGACAGGGACTGCTCCTTGCCTGTCTCGTTGCCTCTATCTACTGAGTCTTAGAGGACAAAGCACACAGTCACTGGAAGTTTATGATCAGGCCTGGGCTGCAGCCTGTTTCATCTCCAGTGGGGCCTGACAGGCTCTACCCACCTGCTTTCTGGTGAGGGAAAGTGCTGAGTGTTCACCCTATTCCAGCCTTCAGCAGTGAACCTGCTCAGTGTGTTTGGACTTAGATGACAGCTTTTGGCCTGTGGGGAGGAGAAAGGAGGTTCTTGCCTAGAATCAGGATAAATGTTTGACTGCCCTTCATGGGGTCTGGGTTCAGAAATAGCTCCAGAGACCCACTGTTGCCTTCACTAGTGCCCTTGCGGGCAGGTGACAGTCTCTTTACCCAGTGGGCATTATTTTCACTTTAAATGCTGTGTGTTGAGAGAACCAACTCCTCCTATGACACTGAACATTTAGTTCTCAGCTTAGGAGATATCTTGCTGTAGCAACCATGACCTGTTTTCAGCCACAGATCCTGGCTTACCTGTGTTCAGTTTTCCTGTAGAGGCCAGTGTCCTGTGTTGGGCAGTGGAGACTATGGGAATTGAGGCTTTTCCTCTGGACACTCTGAAATCAGTCTACCACCTCCACTCTGCCCCCGGGTGTTCTGAAATAGGGACCCCCTCTGGTAAGTTGTCACCATACCTACTTGGTGTCCCCCAGGTGTCTCCTGTTTCTTACCTGAGGATCTCCATGAGCCCTGTCCTTCATACCCAGCACAAGGAAGCCCTGACAGCTCTGCCTCTGGGGATGACCGTGACCTTCACTGTCCACTTCCATGACAACTCTGGAGACATCTTCCATGCTCACAATTCAGTCCTCAACTTTGCCACTAACAGGTAGGGCGTGAGTGATTTTCATTTCTCTCAGGAAGGCTGGTTGGTTGTACCTGTATTTAATTTGTAGAACTAGCTGGGTAATGAAAGAAGCAGATGCCGTGGAAGGATAAGTTTTTGTTACTTAGGCTTTCAAAAGGTTGTACCCTGTACCATGCAGGTCAGGCTGGGAAGCAGCAGGTCTAATCAGGAGGCCTAGGGAGCAAGGGGGAAAGAAGTGGGCCTTGGTGTGTATGCAGTAAGAAGTTGTTAGGTAGTGATATCCCCCACTGGGCAGGAAGTAGAACGCATCTTCTGGGAGCTGAAGCTGGAGGATTTGTGGTAGGATCTCTACATGGCCAGGAAAGGCAGTGCATGGAGATATGAACATTCTGGCTACAATTTGGTCCAGTCATTGATGGATGTGGGTCATCCATTACAGAATCCATAAGGGTGGAGAAGAACAAGGCACACATACCTTATACTACATAGGAAGAAACCCTCCGCCCCCCACTGAGCACCTGCCCCTAGGCTGTCTTTCATGATATCTTGCTGGTTCCCAACCTAAACCTGCTGTAGAGGTCCAGAGAGGTCAAGCCATTTGCCCTGGACTACAAAGCTAGAAAGTGGGGTTTAAATACCAGATTTACCAAGCTTCAAGTGTGGTTTTCTTAGGCTGGCTTAGTCCAGGAGTGAGGAGATGACTTCCAGAGTGACGAAAAGGAGCCAGGCTTCAGTGTGACATGTCTGAGTCCTCTAGAGCAGTCACTCTCAGGTTTAGATACCAGCCCTTCATCTACATCCCCTTTGGAGCTAGGGATGCACATTCAGAGGGCCCAGCAGTCCAACAATCTAAAAAAATTAAGGGCTACTGCCCTGTACAGTACAGAGAGTCTGAGAGAGATGGCCTGGCTGGTGGCGCAGCTCCCTGCACCATGCAGATCTATAAGGGAGGTCTAGGAGGGAGCCGGAGACCATGGCCCTTACTCACACCTGCTGCAAGCTTCCCACTGCCAGCCTCATTTGTTCATGGCAGATGCATTATGTCACAGGTATATCCTTGATCTTGATCCACAGCGGGAGACTGTCAATGCTGCCTATGTAGTGAGCCAACTCTGCAGTGAAAGGCAGTCTGTATCTTCCTAGTGTGTCTTTTGTGGGTTATTTTCCTCCTTGGACCTCTGCTTCCTCTTTGAGTGTGAGGATGGTGGTGCAAGCAGCCCCCTGCTGAGGGCTATGGATTATGTCCCAAGAATGACAAGAAAAGGGGTTGAGTCTGTGCCCTCTGCAGTGGAGCCACATCAGGGTGAGGCAGTCAAAGTGTAGTTCAGCAGAGGACTGGGTTGCAT
Source organism: Eospalax fontanierii (assembly GCA_035773235.1). NCBI lineage: Eukaryota > Metazoa > Chordata > Mammalia > Rodentia > Spalacidae > Eospalax > Eospalax fontanierii. The sequence continues at coordinate 87,485,911 of CM069526.1, forward strand.
TCTTCTGTATTCCCCTCTGATTTCTCAGCCCTCCTCTCCCTTGTCTCTAGAGATGACTTTGTGCAGATTGGCAAGGGTACCACCAACAACACCTGCATCGTCCGCACAGTCAGCGTGGGCCTGACACTGCTCCATGCGTGGGACGTGGAGCACCTGAGCCTCTCCGACTACGTGCCTCTACCTGTCCTGCAGGCCATCACTCCAGAGCTGTCCAGAGCGGCGGTGGTAGTGGGTGATGTCCTGTGTCTAGCCAGTGCTCTCATCAGCCTGGGAGGTGAGAGATGTGGCAAGAGAAACAACCAGCTCCCACCAAGATGGGAGCTCCCCAGGAAGATGGTCTGTGCCATGTCTTGGGAAGTGTACAGGTGAAGCCTGGAGGATGCTCCCAAAGGCCACATGCAGCCTGCCACTTGGCAACACTCATTCATCTGTGGCCAGGCAGCAGTGGAGGTGATTTGGGCCGTGCAGCCCACAGTATTTACTGCCTGGCAGTTTGCAGCAAATCTACTAGCTGGTGCCCTGGAGCAACAGCACTGCCCAGTAGAATTTTCTGCTGTTAATGGAAGTGTCCTTGTTCTGTCACCCAGGTACCTCTGAAAGTGAGTACACACTTGCCTCATGACTGTTCAGCTGGCGACTGAACATGTAATTGGATAGATTGTTTTTGTTTTTCTGGTCTTTTTGAGTCAGGGTCTCCCTGTAGCCCCAGCTGGTCTGGAACTCATTATGTAGATCAGGTTGGCGTTGGACTCACAGAGATCCATCTGCCTCTGCTGGGATTAAAGGCGTGCACCGCCACACCCGCCGAAGCATTGCATGGATTGTTTAGACAGTGGCTACAAACTAAGCAGCACAGCACCTGAGATGTCTACCTAGGACACCTGAACCCTAAATGAGTCCCAGCTGTCCCCACACATCCCTGTGACTCACAGCTGGTTGCTTTTATCCCAGTTGGCTCCCTTTCATTAGCCTCATTAATTCATTTCCAAAGGAAATTAAATATTACATAAAAAAAAAAATAGCCAGGTGTGGCAGCTTGTACCTGAATCCCAGGACTGGGGAGGCTGAGGCAAGAGTTTGAGACCAGCCTGAGCAATTCAGTAAGTTCTGGCTTAGCCTGGATTACAGTGAGGCATCTTTAAAAGGAAATTATAATCTGCCATAGGTGGAATGAAGTCATTGGGCTTTGACTCTGTTTATTGGAGAATGTGATTGACTTTGAACTCAAAAGTGCTGTTCGGCACTGAACCTGGGATCTCTCCTTTTTTTGTTGTTGTTGTTGTTTTTGGTCTTTTTGAAACAGGGTCTCCTGTAGTCCCAGTCAGCTTGGAACTCACTGTGTAGACCAGGCTGGCCTTGAATTTAGGAAGATCTACCTACCTCTGCCTCCCGAGATTAAAGACATGTGCCACCATGCCTGGCAGGATCTGCTTTTTTTAAATATACTTATTATAGAAATATGGGTAAATCAAGTGTTTTACAGAGGTAAATTATATCTATTTCACCCAGATAATTTTGTGAATATTAACCTGGTTTGGGCTGATTTATTGTTTTTATTAACGTATCACCAGTGAGATCTGCTGTGTTGCTGAAAAGGAGCTGAGAATGCCAAGGGATGGGGAGGGTCCTAGAGGGACAGTACTGAGCCTGTCCCAGGGCAGAGTCAGTAAAATTCCATGTGAAAACCAGAGAGTGGAGATGATGTGAGTGGGAGGATCCAGCACCTCAGAGAGCAGGCACAGCCAGAGCCAGGTGGGTGGGGGGAGTGGGCAGAGCCAGCTGTAGGGGTACCTGTGTGGATCTCCTCCCTGAACTGAGGATGGAGACCCCTTAGGCAGCAGGTCGGGGAGCTATGCTTTAACAGGGTATCCAGATATGGATAAAATGTATGGTGTCTGGATTTACTCTTCCAGGTGTCTCAGGGACCTGGAGTTCCTCAGCCAGCAACATCCTCCATATCGACTCCAAGACAGGTGTGGCTGTGGCCCGAGACGCAGGGTCTGTGACAGTTTACTACGAGATTGCTGGCCATCTGAAGACCTTCAGGGAGGTAGGACTTGAGGACCAGAGGCAGGTGTAGCCAAACTTGTTGGGGTGGTGAGAGCCTCAGGGTATAATTATGAATACTTTATCTTTAAAGAAATGTAGTCTACAACCAAGCATGGCGACACATGCCAGTAATCCTAGGACTTGGAAGACTGAGGCAGGAGGATCATCTCGAGTTGAAGGCCAGCCTAGGTTACATAGTAAGACTGCCTCCAAAATAAATAAGCAAGCAAAAAAACAAATATCCCAGTGAGCCTGGCTGCCTGCCTCTTCATACCAGAATCTTCAGATGCTCAAATCTCTGCACAGTGGCATAAGACCTGGCATCTCCTGTTTATTTTGGGGGGGTTGTTCATTTGTTTGCTTGCTTTGAGACAAGGTCTTACTGTATAGCCCAGGCTAGATTCAGAATTCCAGGTGTGCCTCACCATGCCTTCTTCCTTCCTTCTTGTACATGAAACCACTCATAACCAATTGATGGTCATACTGTGGGAATGTTTGTTTAGGGAATGCCTGTCCCTGTACAATACAAATGCAGTTTTCCCTTGAATATTTTTTAATTTAATTTTTTAGAATTTCATACATGAGTATTGTATTTGCCTCATTTCTACCCTTCCATCTCCCACCTCCAACTCTTCCTGGCCCCATGGCCCATGGCCCATGCCCCACTCCGTCTCACATTCCCCTGAATTTTTGATGTGCTGTAGGTTAAATCCAAGGCTTTGGAACCAGCTGGCATAGAAGCTGGCTGTACCTGTGATTCCCTTTTCTTTAAGAAGCAAATATCCAGGCCACCTGCCTGAGCTATCTGCAGCTGTCAGGATCTAAGAAGATGAGCCACCCACTAAGTGTGAGATAGGAACTGGTCCCCTGTTCTTTTCAAGCATCCCCATGTCCAAATCAACATGATGAGGAGAGGAGACTTGGTTGGTTGATTCCAGTAACCATGCACTTGGCTGGTAGCCAGAATGGCAATGTGGCGGCTAGGGTGGGCATTTCCCTGAAAGAGTTTCGGCCACAGGCTGGGCAACCCAGAGATTTGGCATCACTAGCAAAATCACCTGAATCCTTTCTCTTTTGTATTTATCTCCAGCTGAGAATGATCAATAAGCCTAGTCTGGCTGAGTTCCAAATGTGTCTCATTTTTAGAGCCAGCGTGTGCTTTATTGGATCGAGCAGTTTAACCTAATAGTTTGCATATTTAGTGCTGCAGTTTGGACCAGTGGCTGCAGTTAGAGATACTTTGATTAATAAAGCTCTGCTTTCCCAAGCAAGACTTCTGAGAATGGTTGTGAGGAGGGGGGCAGCAGGTACTAAGGTGTGCAGGGTTCTAGAGCAGTGCCTAGGGGTGAACTGGCAGATCATGAAATGCCCTAGAAGCTGGGCAGTTGAGTACAATGGTTTAAGCGTGTGGCCCCAGCTGGGGTCATACTGCAGTGCCGGCTCTTTGAGGGCCTGAAGTGGGAGGATCACAGCAGCCCAAGGACTTCTAGGGCTGCCTGGTCCTTGAGTCATGTTGTCTGGGTTCAGATCTAAGATCAGCCGTGGGGGAAGTTTTCTAACTTATGTGCCCAAGGGATGGGGCTGACACTGTCATTTAGCACAGAAAGCTAACATAGGAGGCAGGTGGAATGGTACTTAGTGCCTCTGTCTGTATTAGCTGTTGTTACTCTGTGAGGGCAGAAGGGAATGCTTACTCCACACTAGGTGCAACTTTGTTTTTAAATCAGAATGATGTAGCTCAAGGGCGTATAGTTGTGGAGTCACTATAGGATGACCACTAATCGCCTAGTGGGGAGGAGGGCTTGGAGTGAGTATCCTGGGTTTGGCACAGATGACCAGGCAAGTGATGTTCTTGACTCTGAGAGAGGAGCAGAGATGAGGTGGGTAGATCGAGACAATGAGTGGGTAGTAAAGGATTCAAGATGGTTTCATTCTTCCAGATCAGGCGGTGGGAAGGTAGGTGGGTCTGGAGCCCGTCCTGAAGGCTGGAGCTTAGGTGGGATTTCAAATGCAGTGTGGTATGTTGGAAGACTTATGTGTGGGTATATGCATAGCAGGAACAGGCTGGACAGAGCAGGAGAACGTGGCTAGGAGAAGAGAGGAGAAGATCTGTAGGGAACTGGCATCCAAGGCCAAGGAAGGCAGTGGTGAGCACCTCGGGCTGATTCCTCAGGACAGCAGCTGCTTCTGGGAGGAGGCACGACAGTGGTAGCGGGACACATGCTACGGCCAGAGTGGAGTGAGGCTGTGGACTGCAGGCTGCAGCGGGGGCATGCCCCTTCTGCTGTCCTCCTGATGCTGCAGGCCCTGCAGAGGAGGATGGAGGAATATCCCATCAGAGGGAGGCCTGCAGATTGGTTTGGAACCAAGTGGAGCATGTCTGAGCAGACTGGCTTCTGGGGGCATTGTTCTCTAGGCATTTGGGTCAAATTGATCCATTCTGAATTACAGGTACTCAGCTAAAGTAGATGCTTTGTCCTTTTGGCAAGATTGGTTAACCCAGATCAGTGAGCAGAGCAAAGATGATGACAGGAGCCTACTCCACAGCCTGCCAGTTTGGCCTGAACCATTGAGCACCCTAAAGCCCTCCCTGGCCATATTGTCCACCCCAGCCTTGCACTGGTGCCAGCTCTGCAGTCCACCCAGGCTTTGCTGTCTGCTCTGACTCTGTTCTCATGGGGTTGAAGGGTTGAGTGACCAGTCTGGGCTCTGACAGCCACTCTGCCATATACCAGCCAGATGTTTAAGCTATGTATTCATTAGATTTGTTACTTAGAATACGGCCGATCCAAGCTGCAGGTGAGATCCTGAAAACACAGTCGGTGCTCAGCGCAGCTGCCTTGCTTCCCTAGATAATGGTCGGCACCCCTCAAAGGATTCTGGCCCATCGTCTCCACTCTGCCCAGACCAGCATCCAGGAGGCCACAGCCTCCAAAGTGGCTGTCAGCGTGGGAGACAGAAACTCTAACCTGCTTGGTACAGAATGAACTAGCTCTGGGTATTTGGGCTTTCCTTGCCAGGTTTGGGAGCTGGGCGATGGCATCTTCTGTTTGGGGTTTTTAGATGCTGGTGGTATGGTACTGGGAACGGAATCAGGGCTTTCCGTACCATAGGCAAGTGCTGTAGCGCCGAGTTACACGCCCAGCTCTGCTTCTCTTATACAGACTTACCCAGTTTCAGAGAGAGCCTTTATCCTCAGCTCATCCACTCCTTGAAGTGTTTAAGAGCTTTGAGGCTTCCACAAGCTGAAGCATGAAAGCATCTTCATAAGAGCCCAGCTCTGAGGTGCTGCCTGCGCTGAATCAGAGCTGTGACTGCAGCCGTAGGGCTCTGAGCAAACTGCAGTCCACCGCCACGGACGGTGGAAACCAATGACCTAGCAGACCGGTGGCTGGTTTGATTTTTAGAATTACCTCTCCCAAGTCATGCATAGAACATTCCATCTCACTCTCTACTTATGACAGCTCTGGACAGCAAGTGCCAGAAATAAATAAGTCAATACAGAATTTTTTTTTTTGAACCACTTAAGCAACAAATTAAGTACCATCATTCACATTGTGATTAATGGGCATGCTTATAACACCGTGGCAATGGTGTCTTCCTCTCTTGGTGCAAGGGGCCACTGTTCTGCTGTTACCAAAATGACATGCATTGTGTTCACGAAGAGCCTCTGCCCTCCTCATGTCCTGAAGCAAATGGCCATTCTCCCTGCTGACTGCAGCAGTGCCGTGCATTAGCGAGCTGCTGGTCAGCATACCCTTGGTGCATGCCTAAATTCTCATTTGAAGTGGCTTTGATATTCACAGTGACCTGTCCTCTGGATCAGAGTCCTCAGATTTATAAAAACATGGTTCTTTGACCAAACTTTGGGTAGTTCTAGGCTCCCTTACATGGGAGGAATATGAGGCACAGCTGCCCTTTGTACCTACCCAGCCTCCATAGGGCCTGTTCTCTCATTCTATGTGGGTCTGGGTGTACCTGACCCAGGCCCTTCACACCTGTCCCCCCATCTTTAGGTGAGTGCTCCGCTGCCCAGAGAGAAGTTATTGAGACCTTGAACCCAGAATCCCTCATCAACTGTCAGCTGCAGTTCAAACAAGATGTCTTTGATTTCCCCGCACGTGATGTCTTCACTGTGGAGCCAGGATTTGACACTATTCTGGGTAAATCTGCAAGAACTGAAAGTGCAGCGAGTCTTCATGCTGGAAATCCGGGGTCATAGTGTGTGTCAAGATGGCCATGTGTCCAGACGGGGAGAAGTTGCTGGGAGTTCAGCCTGGAGGTGCTTCCAGGCCATAGCCTCTGGTACTGCCCCATGGCTACCAGGAAGGGAGTAGCCTCTGGCACTAGACACATACTGCAGAGCTCAGCACCATACTCAGACTGGAATCTTCCATAATCTCAACACGGCTGCAGGTGGAGGCTGACCTTTATGAGCCTCTTTTTGTAGAAAGGGAATTGTCGTGCCTATGTCCGTCCCGAATCGTCCCCTCCCCCCCCACTTCCTCCCTACGTGGAGCAAGTGAAAGGTGACTGGCACCATAGCAATTCTGGGCTATATGAGAGCCTTTGGAAGCACAGCTGCTCCATAGCCCAGGAGACCAGAGGGTTGGGCCAACAGCCAGCACCGTGGGCTGGTGAGCCTGCCTGGCCCCACTGCATGGCAGGAGGTGCTGCTGAGAGACTGCAGATGTATCCCGGGGCACACTGAGGGCTTCATCCAGCATCCAGCGTAGAGGAGGTTCTTGCTCAGAGCAAGGAATTTAGCTTGTCTAAGGACTCGTAGCTGATGTGTCATGGACAGGACCCTACTCGTTTTTACTTGGCTCATATTCCCTGGGCCAGGCACTGAGGAAAGGGAAGGACCCAGATAGCCTCCTGCTACATTTAGGCATCTTGGAGTCAGCTCTAACTTGACCTTTACCCCAGTGTCAGGTCTTACATCTGCCGTTGAGCTTGCCCCAACATGCTTTCTGCTATGGGAACACTGTTTGGATTGATCTAGTGAATAGAGAATTCTGAGATAGTGAAAGGACTATTAGTCGCAGGGTGTCCAGGCTAGCCCAGGGCCTCTGAAGGGGCATGCCTAGGAGGCCTGGAAGTAGTGACTTCTCAGCTAGCTCTCTAGTATGTGTAGGAGTCTCCCTGTTAGGGAACAGGGAGGGAGGGAAAGCACCCATTCATGAGTGGAACAAGCCTTGTCTCCACAGGTCAGTACTTCTGCTTGGTCACGATGCACAGGCTGACAGACAAACAACTGAAGTACTTGAGCATGAAGAAGACAGTGCTGGTGGTCACTGCCTCCATCCCCAGCAGCCATGTAGTGGCAGAAAAAGTGGGGGCCGAGGTCCCCTTCAGTCCAGGCCTCTATACTAATCAGGCAGAAATCCTCTTGAGCAACCACTACACCAGCTCTGAGGTCAAGGTCTTTGGTGCTGTGGAGACGCTGGAGAACTTGGAGGTGAGTGTTGGCCAGTTGCTGCAGATCAGATGCAAGCCAGAGGGCTGGAGTTAGGTCAAGGGTTTTGGGTAAGGGCTAGGGATTAGGGCTTGAAGTCAGGGTTAGATTTAGAAGTTGGGATTACAGGTTAGGTTTAGAAGTTGGATTTTAGTAGTATGGGTTGAGATTAGGGATTAGGGCTTGAAGTTAGTTAGGTTTAGAGGTTGGAGTTACAGGTTGGAGTTAGGATTAGAGATTGGGGTTAAGGGTGTGAGTTAGAGTTAGAGGCTAGGGTTGGGGTTTAGGATTTAAAAATTGAGGCTAGGAATTGGGGGCTTTGGGGTTATGGTTAGAGGTTAAGGTTAGGCTTAGAGGTGAGATAGGGGTGTAGATTAGGGTATCAGGAACATCCCAGAGAAAGAGGAAACATTTGAAATAGTTTTAGATGTTCTTATATAGCCTGAAGTCCTGCCCACCTGTATGATTTTTATTCATTACATCAAAATGAAGTCTATCAGGATGGCACATAAATAGAATGTGCTTAGGGAATACTTAGTGCAGAAATACTACCTAACATGGGATAAGAAGCAATGACCTGCTCCCCAGAGGGACAGGCCTCCTCATCCAAGCCATGCTTCACTGTCTGCTCAGTGGTATATGACTGGTCTCTAGGCTTCAGTGTAGCAGGCCTTCAGAGAGAGAGCTCTGGTGTTAGGTTGGAGGAGTTGTGGACTGAGTTGCTTGCTTTTCCTGTCTTGCTCTGGCTTGTTACTCCTGAGTGACCAGGAATGAGCTCACAGTTGTTATGGGGTGGCCTGGACAGCTGGAGCTGCTGCTCCCGTGGGGACTTGGTATTTGTTGGTACTTTGGGGTGTTCATGTTGCCATGTTTGACCAGAGCTCAGTGATACTCAGTCTGTCCTCCTTAGTAGGCCTTGACTGTGGGCCATACACCACGTGGCCCTGGAGGGAGGTCCAGCATGTCTGTCTAGCAGGCATGTTCATAAATGGGCTCTGTATCTATGGTCCATACCTGTGGTCCAACCCCTGCAGAGCATGCCCTCTTAGTCTTTTCTCCTCCCCAGGTGAAATCCGGGTCCCCAGCAGTGCTAGCCTTCATGAAGGAGAAGTCATTTGGACTTCCTAGCTTCGTCACTTACACGGTTGGTGTCTCAGATCCCACAGCTGGAAGCCAGGGCCCTCTGTCCACTACACTGACCTTCTCCAGCCCTGCCACAAACCAGGCCATCACCATTCCAGTCACCGTGGCCTTTGTGTTAGATCGTCGTGGGCCTGGTCCCTGTGAGTCATGGGAAGAGGCATCAGCTGAGCCAGGCCTGGATAGGGAGAGACAGGCTAGAGGGGCTTGGGTGTTAGTAGATGTCTGCATGTGAGGTTTGGGGGAGTCAGAAATGTGGACCACCCCTGGAGGGAACGATCTCTTGCTGACTTTGGCATGTACACATTGCTTCCCTTGTCATCCCATCATTCTCAGCAAGGCCCTCTGCTCATCATCCTGTCATGGCTCCCATATGTCCCTGAAGGGCAGAACCCACATCTCCACTGTGACCCCTGAGAGCATTTGGGCATTTCCTGTCTATTTGTGTCTCATCCCATACACTCCCTGCTCTAACACTGACCTCCTTCCTGTTACTAAAACACATAGGGCCCTCAACTTGAACCATTTTCCGACTGTTCCCCTACTGAGGATGCTGTTACCCCCAGATAACCCATTGACCTGTGTCCTGCAGCTTCTTAGTTAACACTAGAGATTAGAACTTCAATTATTTCAGACACTCCTCAGCCTTTGTATAAGTAATATTACTCACTACCTGGGCTCCCACCCAACTGCCCCAAGAAGTCCAACATGAGGACAGCACTCAGCCCGCCTGACACCAAGAACTGTTAACTTCCTGCCCAGAGTAGTGCCTCCCTGGCATAATGGGTACCAAAACTTGATGTGCTGAGCTGGCACATAGGAGTACTTCCTAGAAGGAAGCTGGATCTGAGCAAGCAGGGTGTGCCCAGGTGGCCTGAGGGTGAATGGAAGAATCCCTAGGGTGGCAGCATGCTGTTCTTTGGACAAACCCCACCCTCACATCTAAGACAGGCTTGGTTCCACCCTAGGCAGTGGGTCTGGGAGGGACTATGCCGATGTCTGTAGTGTAGTACCAAGGGGACCTGGCTGTGGCCACGGTTGTCTTGTGACCATCTTTTTCCCAATGCAGATGGAGCCAGCCTCCTGTCACACTTCCTGGACTCCTACCAAGTCATGTTCTTCACGTTCTTTGCCCTGCTGGCAGGGACAGCAATCACTATCATAGGTGAGGCTGGCCACATCTCCCTGTTTGCACCCTCACCCTCCAGCCCTGCCCACTCTCACCAGCCTGTGCTCTTGCAGCCTACCACACAGTCTGTGCACCCCGGGAACTCACTGCACCCCCAGCCCTCACGCCTCGTGCCAGCCCTCAGCACAGCCCCCACTGTAAGTACATCAGCCTTAGGCACAGCCTAGGAGAGCTGCCATGCAAGAGAAAAAGCCACCTGGTGCAGGGGTGGGATCTGGACCCTGAACCCCAACCTCTCAGCAGCCTCTGTCCAAATGAAAGGAGCAGCTAGAGTGAATCCCCGTGGGAAGGTCTGGGGGTGGGGGTCATGTGAACTTAGGTGCCAGGCTAAGTGGGTGAGGGCTTCCCCAGCAAGTTGTGTACAGTGGGTGGAGTCAGCAGAGGAAGCTCTGTCTGAGCAGGTGTATGCCAGGACTGACAGGGCTACTACCAAGGGCTCAAGCCAGGGATGAAAGCTAAAGACTCCAGGCAGGACTGATGAAATTTCTCCCATGGAGAAGAGCAGCAAAGGCCATTCCTTTCAGTGGTCCATTTGCCCAAGGTCCTGGTCACCCTGCACAGCTCCTGGGGTACCACTCTCAGTGTGGTGTCCTCTGAAATTATGCAGTGTCCTACCTGTGTACCTGTACACAACAAGCCTTTGTCTCCTGATTCCCATTTCTGACAGTCTGGCCCCAACATGAAGAACCATTGAGCTGGTGTCTGCTGATTCTCTCAAACCCATGGAATTTTTGGAAGGAGTAGCCGTAGCACTACACTACCCAGGGGACAAGACCCCACATACATCCTGGGCTCCTGAATCACAGCCACTGCTGTTTAGAAGCAGTACTCATGAGTCCCAGCATGCTGGTTGCTGGCTCTCCTCATGGCTCTAACTCTGCCCTTTCTGACCCCTTCCTCCCAGTGTTTGTTGGAGTCAAGCTAAGGTCTGTGTGTGGTCTCCCAAAGAGCTCTTTGCCTGCCTCCAGGCCCTTGTTATATTACAGCACTCTGCCCAAGAGGTCAGGTTCCTCCATTGACCAGCCCATGGACAGGTACCACCACATGTCCTGAGTCCCAGCCAGGCACTGAGTTCAGGGAGAGGTCACACTGAGTAGATGTATGGAGTCTTGGACCCAAGAACCAACCATACTTTTCTCTTTTAAAAATTCTACAGATCAGATCTCTGTCTTCGGCACGCCCCTCCCCACCCACCCAGTGTCAGAAATCCCCAAATAGGAATCAGGAGACACGGAAGGTTGCTGGGTACAAATGCGCAGGTTGAGTAATGCAGCTTACCTTGGCCCCCCCACTCTGTCAGGTTCCGTCTGCTGCTCTGGAAGGCCTGGAATATCTTTAGGAGTAAACCCTTGGCATGCTGCAGGCACTTAGATACTCGCTTTGACTGATACGTGCTGTGAGGAACGACCAACTCCTATTGCTCTGTGCTCACTTCTCCTTCTCTCCCTAGATCTTGCTGCCTCGACGCCAGCCTCTTTCAACGCACAGCCTCCTGGTCGAAAAGCCAGTCCTCCCTCAGGACTCTGGAGCCCGACATACGCCTCCCATTAGCCGGTGTGCAGGGCTGGTGCTGCTGCACAGCTACACTGACACCTCGACAGGGCCACTCTGCATTCAAGCCAGGACACCCCACTCTGAGGCCCTGGGCCATCCTCACTGCCCTGGCTGTGCTGAGCCGCCTCCCAATTCGCATATGCAGGGTTTTAGTTTTTTTTGCTTTTAAAATCTCCTTCCAAGTCTTGAAAGTCAGGACTTCCTGGCTCCTTCCTTCTTGTGTAGTGTCCAGGATTTGGGGAAACTGTTAAGGGGCACTGCTTAGCCATGTCTTTGTTGTTTTTGTTTTGGGTTTGTTGTTGTTTTTCCCCAGTATCACTGAGGTTCACTCTCTGAGCAGCTGTTTCCACGTTATATACAGATGATGTATTGATCTCAGGGAAAGCATTCTCTCATGACTCTGGTGGTTTTGTGTGGTGCTGGGCATGGAACCCAAGGCCTCATGCCTTCTAGGCCTGTGCCACTGGGCCACACCCCTGCCACCCTTTTGTGGGTTTTTTGCCTTGTGAAAACTTTGCTCCTGGTTCCGATGCTACCGGGAGCTGTGGGAGACAAGCAAGTGTGACGCACTGCGCTGGGAACCCGCGCTCGCTGAGCCTTATGACCGTGGGCGTCTCCGAGCCAACCCAGCAGCGCCTGCCTCGGATCCCCAATCCCCGTGAAGACTTCAGTCTCGTGTTGGGGCCGATGGATCCTCCAGCTGAAGGGCTTCTGCTGCCGGCATGTCGGAGAGCAGTGCTCTGTCTCCTTCACCGGCTCCTCAGATGGCTTGCGGTTAGCCAGGAGCATTGCAGGCCCTGCTTGGCTGCTGCTGGCAGGGATCTTCTGCTCCATTGATTTGTTCTGAGAAGCTGCTGTGACGGTGCAGCAAAGAGACCCAGTGTGACCCGCTCTTCTGCTGAAGTCCTGGGTGTCTTACAAAACAGATCTCGAGCCTCCGCCTACTTGATCCTCCTCTTCCCTCTTCTCCAGCTACCGGCTCACCTACCTGGCCCAGGGACAGAAGGAGATGCCTCTGGAAAACAACTTGGAAACCTCCTGTTCTAGTTTGGTTTCTATTATGATGAAATACTGGCCAAAAACAACTTGGGGAGGAAAGGGTTTATTTGGCTGATCACAGTCCATCCTTGAAGGAAGCCAGGACAGGAACCTGGAGGTGGGAACTGGAGCACAGGCCTTGGAGGAACGCTGCTTATTGGCTCGCCTCCCTGGCCTGTGCTCATCCCACTTACTTATACAACCAACCCAGGGCCGCCTGCCCAGGGGTGGCACCACCCAGAATGGTCTGGGCCCTCCCTCATAACTCAGCAACAAAGAAAATGCCTCCAGAGACATGTCCACAAGCCAGTCCACTAGAGGAAATCCTCCAGTTGAGGTTCCTTCTTCCCAGGTGTGTCAAGTTGACAGCCAAAGCTATCCAGAACCCCTCCCTCCCCTGCCCAGCTCCTGTCCACCATCTTACTGTGGGGACATGGCCCCTCTGTTCCGGCCCCAGATGTGCTGCACCCTCAGAGAGATCCAGAGACTTGCTCCAGAGTGGACATGGATGGGCATCACATCAGGAGTCTAGTTAGCCTCTAAAGACCATGTATTTTCCCCTGTGTCCTTTGGGGCTGGGCCACAGAGTGGACTTTTCAGGAACTGAACACGGAGAACTTGTGCCTGGCCTGCCACTCAAGCTCACAATGGTGCTCTCATGGAGCTGTCTCGATTCGCTTAATAAAGCTGTGTAGTTTCTTAAGGGTGTGTGCTGGAGTGCTCTCTGCCTGGGAGTCCCCGGGTGCACTTCCCTCCCCTTGGCGACAGGGACAGGCACCACTGTCGCTGGTGCCACCCAGTCAGTCCTCTTGGGTACTTGTCACTCTGCCATCTCCCGCTTCCCTCCAGTGTCCTGAAATTTCTGACTTCCCCCTTACAATCCCCACGCTGCTCCCTCGAGCTGCTCTTCAGAGGGCAATACCTCTGCCTCCCTCTCCCCTAAAGGACTGGCTCTATGCCACCCTGCCTGCCCTCCCCCCTGGCCACCCAGCTGGGGGCGGGGTACCTCTGTCGGCCCAGCTCTGGGTTCTCGGGAGTGGTAAGCTAAGTCGTGGAGAAGCAGGTGCGGCCCTAGATTGGCAGCCTAGGGCTCTGACGGCCCCTCCTCCCTTCAGTTCTGGTAATACAGGTGGGTGTGCTCCCTTCATTCCGACCTGGTCTGGCCCCCACCCCAGCCGCCATACACAACAAATGAGTTTCCAGTAGACCCTGTTCCCTGTGTGCTCCTGTCTTCCTGCACTCTGCCCTCTCCCGTCCTCCCCTCATGCAGCCTTTGACTTGGGAAGGTAGGTACTTCTTGAGCCCAAGGACCTCTGTGACCACTGAACTCCCTGTGGCTCCACTCTCCTTCCAGGTAGACACTCACTGGGGGTGGTAATAGATGTGATTCTTAGCTCCCCAGAGCCATATGCACAGGAAGATTCAAATGCTAAACACAGGCCTATCTGCACAGCACGGAAGGTGTTGGCCTCCCCTCGGCAAGCCCCCCCTGAGCTGGAGGTGGCTACTTGGAGCTAACTAAGCAGCACTGCATATCCAATGGCAGCAGTGTCCAGAAGAGCAGAGACAGACTCTCCTGTCTTCTAAGAACTGAGACATCCCTGGACGGCTCAGCTGACAGTCCACCATCTCCGCAGCTGGGCTTGTCTGAGCCACTTGTGACCTGCAGCTAGTGAGGGCAATGGACGTGGGGCCTGATGGAGCTGGCTGTTCCGCTCGCTCTCCCCAGGGCCAGCAGCCTTTCGAAACACATTTGGAGATGTGGCCAGATCTTTGCAATAATACACGTGACCAAGCATGCTGACAGCACCAAGGGAGGGACTCACAGCTTGACTGGGTTCCCAAGCTAGCCCAGCAACTCTCACCTCCTGAAGGTGCCAGAAAATGCTTTTAGCACTAGTTAGCACTGAGAATACTATATTGCAGACATGTTTTCCTCTCGAATTCCCAAGTTTGACCAAAAATTAACTCTCCAGGTTTTGTTCATTGCCTACAAATGTTTACCTGTCGGGCAGATGTAACACTGTCTGGAAACCTTTTGTCTTGGGTCTGAAATGGGCCCGGGGTGAGCAGCAGGGTCTGAGCTGATGGAGACACCTAGAACTTGGGGATGGGCAGAAATGCAGGCCCACCTCCCCGCAGTAGTCCCTGCACAGTGGCCCTCCTGGTGGCTTCCCCAAAAAGCAGGTGGCAGACTGCATCCTTTTTTTCAGACTCTAGACCTTCCCAGCCCTCCTTGCATGGCATGAGACCTCTCCAGAGTGAAAGAACTTCTACTCAGAGTGGGTGTTGGTCACGTGACTTACAATGGCCAATAGAGTGCTGAAGGGAATGCAGGGTCTGTGCTGTGCCCCTGCTGTAGGAGGCCTTGAGATTCTGCCATGGACATCCTTTAAAAAAAATTTTTTTTTAATTTTATGCTTATGAGTGCATTGCCTGCATGTCTGGATGTGTACCCTTATTGTGCAATGCCCACAGAGGTCAGAAGAGTGCATCGGACCCCCTGAACTGGAGTTCATGTAGGAGCATGAGGCCACTGCTCGCAGCTGTTGGCATGGGATCTGTAGTTAGGTGGTATGCGGCTATTGAGGAGGACTGCTTACCCAGAAGGGATGAGGTTTAATGGGATTGAAGCAAATATTTTCATAAGCAAATAAGAACATTTTATTATTACATTTCTTTATCTGTGGGGGTCAGAGGGCACGTGATTCCTTCCACCATGTGAGTTCTGAGGATCAAACTCAGGTCGTCAGGCTTGGCAGCAAGTGTCTTTACCCACTGAACCATCACCAGCTCATAGAAAATAAGAACATTTAACGTGGAAAATATTATCACAAAAGTGGCTGTTATAAGACAATTGAAAATGTTTAATAAAATTCAACGTTAAAAATTCTTTTTCATAAGAAAATTCCATAGAAAAGTACAAAGAATAATAAAGAAGACTCTTGGTGGTCACCTCTCACTATGAGCAACTAATGGTAGAAGGACTTAAGCCTTGAACTTTGTCTTTTTTTATCTGGTTTTGATACTTTTGGGGGTTCCCTCCCCCAAGCAGATAGAAACCTATGCTTTAAATCTCATTTAGAGATTGCCTACTCATCTGCCTACTGTCCCTTTCCCTTCCTTTGATTAGCCAATGAATTTGGACCATGTATTTCCAAAGCAACTTTATTCTTAACATTGCGATGACAGGTGTGGTAGTTCACACCTGTAATCCTTGCACTCAGGAACCGGAGACAGAAGAATTGCTGTGAGTCTGAGGCCAGCCTCAGCTACATAGTGAGTTCCAGATCAACATGGGCTAGAGGTAGACCATGTCTCAAACAAAACAGAAATGAACATCGACAAATAAAGCACTGTTTTCTGTTCTTTTAAATTGTTTCTCAACTCTGGCTGTATTTGCAGCATCCAGAATCCTGCTGTTTCTCAGTTGTGTGGCCACCTCCATCACAGAGCTGCTCTTCAGTGTAAAATCTCATTCCCTGTTGTTGAGCAGGTAGGTGGTTTCAGTCTTGCTCTTGTGAACCACATCCTGGGGAACATCATCTGAGGCTGTTCTGGCTCAGGTGTTGAATGTCCTCCTGGAGCTTGTGTTGGAGGCTTTGTCCACTGAGTGGTGCTGTTGAGAGATGAGATCTTGTGGAAAGGCCTTGGCCCTTAAAAAGTGTGCCCTCAAAGATGGTGGCAGCCTAGCTTGGTGATATGCACTCATAATCCCAGCACTCCGTAGGCAGAGGCAGAATTATAAAATTCAAGGCTAGCCTGGACTATATAGTAAGACTATCTAAAAAAAAATTTTTTTAAAGATGTGAGACTAGCTGGTTCCATCTCTTTGCTTTCTGGGTCATGACATGGACAGTTTGGTTCTCACGCTTTCCTTCTCATGAGGCACTGTCTTTGCCAGAGCCCCAAGTAATAGTCACTCAATCTTAGATAAGACTCTCTATGTTCATTGCATCTGGTGTTTCAGTACAGTACTGTGACACTGACTGGTGCAGGCACAGGATCAGAGCCTCTCTAGGGTATGGTTCAAGGAGTAGAATTACTGTGCCAAAGGATATACTCGTCGATTTTTACAAGATGACACTAAATTAATTTCCAAAGCCTTATGCCATTTTGCACACACACACCAGCTGCATATAAGTTTCTGTTTTCTTCACTCTTGCCAACACATAACATTGCCATTTGTATATGTTTATCTTTGCTAATTTGATAGGAAGAAAGAGCATTTTGGAGTGATTAAAAGTCATTGATGCTATGAAGAGTGAACATTTTGGCTTGTTTATTGGTCACTCATAGTTCTCTCCCTCTGAATGTTTACTCTTGGGGTGGGGGCCTGGAGAGATGGCTCAGTGGTTAAGAACACTGGCTGCTCTTGCAGAGGACCCAGGTTCTGTTCCTAGCACCCACATGGCATCTAACAACCATCCATAACTCCAGTTCCAGAGTATTTGATGCTCTTTTCTGACCTCTGTGGACATTGCACGACCTGGGTGCACTGTACTTCCATACGTGGAGGCAATACACTCGTAAACGTAAAATAAAAATAATAAAATATCAATGTTTACTTTTTAAAGTTATTTGTCACTGTAAAAGAGATTTTATAAAATACCTATTTATAAACTCAGGTTTGTAGTATATGTATCAGTTAGCTATTTCTGCATAACAAATAATTACCAGAACCCAGACACATTTAATCAGCCAGTTGATTATGCTTTGAACCTAGCAGTCAGCTAATTGAGGGTGCACCCGGTCAGAAGAGTCTTGCTCCATGTGCCTCCCTTCCAGCCGGTAGCACGGTGATGGTCTAGGCACAGACATCTCTTGAGGGCTGACTGGGATTCTGTACTAGCTACTTTTCTCATTGCTATGTCAAAATATCTGATAACAGCAAAAGGAAGGTGGTATTTTGCTCAAGTTTGATACAGTCCATTATGGCAGGAAAGCATGGTGGCAGGAGAGTGAGGAGTGGGTCACATGTGTCCACAGAAAGCATTCAGTTGGGGACCCCAGCCCATGGGATGGTGCTGCCCAGGTTTGGGGTGGGTCTTCTCTCCTCAGTTAAATATCTCTGAAAGCATCCTCACAGATATGCCAGAGGTGTCTCCTGTGTGATTCCGAATCCAATCCAATCAGGTTGTCAATCAAGATTAACCATCACAGATGGGGCTGCTGTAATTCCATTACAACACTTCATTCTACTGCACAAAGCAAGTCTCGTGTGCAAAACCAGAATTGAAGGATGAGAGACAGACGCCGCTTTTTGATGGAAGGAGCTGCATCCCAAGGCAAATGGTATGGGGCGGAGCCGGGGGTGCGTGTGTGAGTGCAGGTGCCTGTGGAGGCCAGAAATGGGTGTCAGATTCTCTGGAGCTGGAGTTATAGGTGGTTGTGAGTTGCCTGATGTGGATGCTGAGAACTGGACCCAGGCCCTCTACAAGAGTATGGGCTCTTAACAGCTGAGCTGACTCTCCAGGCTTTTCTTTTTGATTCTTACTGGTTTGTGGTCTTTTCTGGAACCCAGGAGAAAAGGGAAGGAAAGCTCACATCGAACACCGAATACCAGAGTCTTCAGTACAGGTAGGCAGGCCGCCCACTGAGCAAGCAGATACTACACTGATTTTTTTTTTTTTAATGACATAGTCTATCTCCAAAAGAACTTATGTTGGTACCAGGGATTGAATCTAGGGTCTCACATTCTAAACACATGCTCTGTCACTGATTTGCAACTGAGCACCCCAAAATAAAATCGGAAAACCTGAAGTCCGTAGTAGGGACTGACCCAGGTCAGTCCACCCTGCTTCTGCAGGCATGAGGTATGCACAGAGGCACGGACATCGCGTCTGTTTCTACCGGGGTTAATGTTCCAGGAACTGGTACAAGAACCAAGATTTTAATAGCAGATACAGGGAGCAATCTCAGTGAGGAAGAAGGGTGCCGAAGTCTGGCTGTGGCTTGAGGGCTGGCTATTACTTTGTTAAGTTTTATGTTGTATGTAATTAGCAAATAAAAGTCTGTGGGGGATTTCAGCCTCAGCCTCATCAGGTGATCACCTCCATCTACTGAAATGAGCATTTCAGTGTTCACTGAAAGCAAACAAAAACAATTTATAAGACCTAGGGAACTGGAATCTAAAGACCCACTGCTTCCCCATAGTCGCCTCCAGCACAGGGGCTCAGCCCGCAAAGTCCTCAGTGGAGGAGGCTGGCAGATGGTCAAGTGTAAGCAGAAGCTGTCTCTGCCACTTGACAGCTGGGTGGCCTCGGGCATTTCCCACCTCAGCCAGTCTCCCTCCTGTATAGGCTTTCTATGTGGGTCTCAGGGTTTGGATCTTAAATGTCCTCCAAAGGTTTGAGCACCAGCCTGTGATACTGTTGGGGGGGGGCAGTAAAACCTTCAAGGGGCCTAGAAAAAAGTTATGTTCCTGGGAGTATGCTTTGAAGGGGAGATTGAGACCCTATGCTCTCCATCCCACTCCCTGGATCCCCATCCGTTGCTCAGCTCCACCTTCTGCTCCCATAATCTACTTCACCCCAGGCCCAAAGCAGTGGGTCAGATGACAAGAACAGTAGCCATAAGCCCACATGACCCAGTCCTATATGCTGATTCACTGCAGGTGTTCGTCAGAGTGCTGTGGATTCATAAACAATGCTGAAGACCCCGACATAGTGATGAGCTCTGGAACTGTGTTTTCTTCCCCTCAGTGGTCCAGAAGGGCTATCCCCAGAAGGACTATCCCCAGAAGGGCTATCCTCAGTTCTACCTCAATGGCCCATGATGGCTACCCGATTCCTGCCCCCCATGATCCGGGACAGCTACCCCCAGGTTTCCAGGGTGGCAACAAGGTTGTCCTCAAGTGGTTCTCTGTGCCACTCACCAGATCAACCGAAGCAAGTCAGTAAGCAACCGTTGCAGATGGGCTAGGCAGACATGACCATGAGAGAGGCAGCTGGAGGGGGAGGCCAGCAGCTAACACCAACTGGATAAAATACCACAACCACAAGATTTCAGGTTGGGTTATTTAATTTGATAATTAAAACCTATTTTATAAAATCATGTCATAATCCAATCACAGTTAATCCTCATTGAGTTTCATCCTGTCAACAGCTTAATAGTTTCTATTTCCTATTAATAAAAATATACTACTAAGCATAGCATGAGAAATTACAGGTATCACTTAGAGAGGTTGTGGGAGATAGTTTTCAGTGTTCTTTTAGGGAGCAAATAAAAGGTTATTAAGTCACTCTTGTAGGTAATAGGGAACCAACAATGGTGCAGGAATGTGGACTGTTTGGAGACAGACAAGGAAGGCTATTCTGGAGGTGTATATGAATGGCAGTGGACAAACGGCTGGTCTGTCTTGAAGAGAGGGATGGACAGGACTATATTGGGGGAAGATCTGTGCTGTGGCCGCTTTGTACCTGTGGCCTCTGGGCACTGGGAAGAGACCAGACATCTGCTTGAGTGCTGACTGTCCCGCCAGACCCTCCTTGGCTCTGACCTGCAGTTCTCAGGGTTTGGCAGAGGACCTAGCAGCCCCTGAAGGCATGCTCCCTGGGGACAAACTTGCCACCACCAAGTAGGGAGCTTTTACTGTACTCTCAGAGTTCAGACTTCAGCGCCTTAGTGAAGCTGGGCTGGGGGATGCTGGCTGACCCCTTTCCAAAACCCGTCTCTATTAGTCAGCAAGGGTGGCTGGTGAGGAGGACAAAGCCGACTGTTGTCCCTTCTCTGACCAAGTCAGAAAGAGATGCAGAAGACAGTCCTAGGGATCCTGGTTGCTGGGAAAGGCTGGACCAGGGGATCACTGCCTGCCATGCAACCTGACAGTGCTACCCTCCTGCCCACTCCATTCGAGACACCGCCTGCCAGCGCCCCACTGAGGCCTAGGACACCTCACCAGCCAATGGTCTGTGCGTCTCCCTTCTCCCCTGGCCTGGCTTCACCATCAGAGACTTCTCTTTAACATCCGTCTCCCCTACCTTCCTTCTCCGTTCTCTGTGCAGTGTCTGGACCCTCCCTATTCCAGCTGGGGGTCTTCGGGTCATCAGTTTTTCACATATCTCACATAGTATCCAGAGTTGCCTGGAGCAGAAAACACTAAGGAGAGAAGTGTGTCGTCCTCTGCGGCTGGCTAACTGGGCCTTTCCACCTGGAATGAGCATGTTTTTAACTGAGATTAATTCTGCAGATTTCTAGGGTGTGGTGTCTCAAGACATGTATACATCAAATAATGATCGGTTCATGACAGTTAGCATACCTGTCATCTTCAACGTTTGTCATTTCTGTAAGTTGGCAACACATACGGCGGCCTCTTCTGCCTATGTTGAGATACACAAAATTGCTACTAGCTATAGAACACCATAGAACATTGTTCCTGGCACACTGTAGTTTGTTTCTCTTTTGTTCATTTGTTGTTTGGTTGGTTTTGGTGTTTTGAGGTGGTTGCTGACTGTAGCCCAGCACGGCCTGGGACTCCCCAGATTACAGAAGAGAGTCATCATACCCGGCTTGGAACTTGTTTCTGTTGAGAAACCTCTCCACACCCCCTCAAGTCATCTTTCTTGTCTCTCAACCTCTATGACATCATGTCTTCTAGACTGTGCGGGAGTGGGACAGACCGTACCTGCCTGTCCTGGCTCATTGCACTGAACTCATGAGCATCGTCTCTAGTATCTTCCATGTTGTAAAGATGATGGGATTTCTGTTTTTTTTTTTTTTTTTTTTTGGCTAAATTGTACTCCATCACACGGAGAAGCCATCTTTTCTTCATTCGTGCATTCGTTGGTAGGCTTGTAAATAGACACAGCATCTGGGCTATTGTGACCAGGCTGCAGTGAGCCTGACATGCAGGTGGCTCCTCCATATTCTGGTTTCATTTCCTGGGATGAATACCCAGGATAAAGATTGCTGGGTCATGTGGTAGTTCTATTTTTAATGTTTTGAGGAACTTCCACACTGTTTTCCATAATGGCTGCACTAATTTACATTTGTTCTTCCAAGATTTTTTCCTGTGTGGGGATATATATATATATATATATATATATATATATATCCATCTCCACAGAGAAATGCGTTTCTCAAAGAAATGTCATCAGACTGTAGAAATATTGTAACCTATGTTCTTCATGCAAATAGACCATAGGCATTTGCTCTGCCTGTGTGGGTAGCTGGCCAACAGTCATTCTTTATAGATTTATTTAGCACCTACTATGTACTGGGTTTACATTGGAGTGCAAAGGATCAATTCCTGTCTTAAGAAGGTCAACAGTATAATTGGAAAGAAAAATAAACCAAGAATCAGTAATTCTAGGAGCACTGAAAATAACCATGCTCCTAAAAGATCAAGTGACTTGGGGCTTGGCTCAGTCAGGGAGGGCTCTCCAGGGAAGCAATGGCCAGGCTGGGATTTGACTATCAGGCTGGGATTAAGCAATGAAGGAAGGGAGGGAGGCAACAGCTTCAGCAGAAGCTCCCAGCTAGAGGGAGTCTGGCCACTGTGACTGATACACAGAGTGAGGAGAATGTGGGAGATGAAGCTGAGGTGTGAACAGAGCTCACTACTGGGCACAGAAATAGCTCAGGCAGGTCCTAGCTCTTGGGAGCCTGGTTTGCTGCCATCCCATGCTTCAGTGTTGTCAGCACAGGTGCTGGAGCATCCTAGGCGGGCTGTCGTCACTTCTCTGATGGTTTTTCAGACACTTCCAGGTAGGACCAGGGCTCTCCTACATGTGGGTCTTGAGAGTTGCTGAGCCTGGATTCAGCCCTGCCAGGTCTTCCCGAGGCAGCCACCCTGACTGTGAGACTGTCTCTGTTATCATTCACACCACAGGAGTGGACTCTGATTATCCAGGGACAGCGGAGCCCAGGGTTGTTCTTAGGACAGGATGGTGAGGACCGCAGTGGAGCTTCCCCGTGCAGGGAGGGGGGTGCTCACGGTTCTGATAGTTCCAGTCTTTAACTGCACTCAGCCTGCCCTGGACAGGACCCTAGAAGCCTCTGCCTGTCTCACTCTCTCTGCAGCTCCGGAAAGGACAACAGCCCAGACTCAGCTCAAGCCAGAGGAGGAAAGAAGCCTCCCTGTAAGAGGCATCTCATGGGAGAGAGTCCCCACAGTGGCCCAGAAGAGGGGACAGAGCCAGGAGCTGAGCTGGGGGTGAAGGAAGGAGGTTGGGTAGGAGACCTCCCTGCCGGGTGGAAATGGCAAAAGGAGCGCTGCTGCTTCCTGTCCACAAGTTCCAATCCAGGCTCCACTTCTCACGAACTGTGTGACCCACAGCAAGTTGCCTAACTTCTTTGTGCCTGTTCCTTCATCCAGGAAACTGAAGCAATGACAACGCCTCCATTGTTTGGGTGGTTTGAGCAACATACGAGTTAATCGATAGAAGATTGCCATTGCCAGGCTTGGGGAGAGTGTGTCAGGAAGATCTGTAGCAGTTTGGCAATTAAGTGTCCCTCAGAGGCCTCTGTGCTAAAAACTTGTTTACAGGCTTGGTGCTACGGGAAGTAATGGGAGGCGGGCCTGGCAGGAGCAAGTAAAGTGAGTGGGTACCCTTGTAGAAGAATGGTGAGCCCAGCCGTCTGTCTGCTTCCCAGCGCCCATGGAGTACTCCGGCCTCCTCTACCACTCTTCACACCATGAAGAACTGTGGAACAGGCCAGCGACAGCAGGGCCGAGCGACTGAGGCACACCTCTGACCACGAGTGAAAATAGGGGGTTCCTCCTTTAAGCCAGTCGCCTCTGTGTGTTGTCACAGCCATGGGAAGCCTGCAGGATCACTGACATCTTTATCACCCATAGTGCGGCTGTCAGTGGGGGCACTGGAATCTGTGCTGTCCACCTGTGCATGGGCATTCTGTGCTCTTCTGAATAGTTTCCTTTCAGTTTACTGATTTAGAATTTGGCCTTGTGGTGAGAAATAGTATCCATGAGATCATGTTGTGTGACTTGTCACATTTTTCTTCTATTGCATATTGAAGCACACACATGACCGTTACAGTCACAGAAGTGAAATCCAGGGTGCTCACCGTGGCACAGTGCGAGTGCCGGGGGTGTGGTTGGGTGCGTGGATCCGCCCCACTGTCCTTGCCCCCTTCAACTTCCTGCCCTTCGAGGTCTCCCCCCTTCCTCACTTGCATGAACCTGTCCGTCCATCCCCCGACAATCATAGGACAGCTTTTCGTGTGTGTGTGAGGCTGTGCATGAAGGGCAGCTGAGACCTTGGGCCAATCACTCGGTTGCCTGCAAGCTCCGGTTTCCTCAGCTGCAGAGGCGGGAAAAGGGAATGTCTCATGTCAGGGTGCTTATGATGCTAAATGTCACATGTGCATGGTAAGCCCTGACAGATGCCTCATCCTCTGCCAGGCAGACTCAGCTACCCTGGAGCTGACATTTATTAGGGGTGGGGGTGGCGCAGAAGAGATACATAGAAAAGATTTTAAGAGGCCATGACCAGTGCTAGGAGAAACACACAGCAAGGCTGTAGGAGAGAAGATCAGCAGGTTCTGTTTTCACATGGGCTCAGGGAAGCCTACTTGGCTTAGTGTTGCACAGTCAACAAAGGGATTAGGAATGATCCAGACTGAAGGAACAGCTTGTGCAAAGGCCCTAAGGAAGGAAAGCAATCACGTACTTAGGAAGCATAGCAGAGGGCAGGGGCAGTGTGGCTGAAGTAGGGTTGCCAGGTTTAGGAAATAAAAACAGATGGAACCCAGTTATATTGAAATTTCAGATTAAAACAAACAAATGAAAAAACAATCAGGACCTGGTGAGATGGCTCAGTGAGTAACAGTGCTTGCCAAGCATGATGACCTGAGTTCAATGCCTGGGACCCATCATAACACACACACACACACACACACACACACACACACACACACAATAACTTCAAAAAAGAAATTAAAAAATATTTTATTCATTTTTAAATTTTATGTCTATGATTATATTTCTTGCAGGAGTGTAAGTGCACCTGTGTCATGCAATGCCCAGAGAGGTCAGAAGAGGGTGTTGGATTCCCTGGACCTAGAGGTAAGGATGGTTGTTAGCAGTCATGTGGGTGTTAGGAATTGAACCTGGGTCCTCTACAAGAGCAACCAGTGCCTTTAACCACTAGCTCCTAAAAAAGCAGTTTTTAAAATATAAGAATATTCCATATTTCAGGGCACTCTTGTGCTTAAAAAACAATCACTTGTTATTTATCTAGCATTCCCATTTAGCTGGGTGAGCTGTATTTCATCTGACAACCCTAGGCTGGAAGAGGGAGAGGCAGACTGAATCAGCTCAGGCAGGGCCAGGCAGGGCCAGGCAGGGCTAGTCAGCTGGCGATGCAGATAGATCTCCTTTTAAAGGTCTAGCTTAGGAACTGAGCCTGCAGCCTCCAGGAGGGCTTCATGTGGGACCCCATGACAAGCAAGTCACCCACATTGCAAACAGCCCAGCTGATGACTCATCCCAAGCAACAGGCTTTAGGAAAGCACTGCATCCTGCTATCAGCCCTTCAGCAAATGAAGCCAGGAGAGGGACAGAGGTAGTAGAGAGTGGCGTTAAAATTAGAAGAGCTGTGTTCTCTTAATTAGAAATGCAGTGGGTGCTGGGGAATCGGTAATGGGCTTCCTCCCAGGCTGCAGAGGGGAGCCTGGTCAGCTGCATGAATATTCATGGAGCTGGGAAGTCTCCCTGGGAACCCTGGCCTGCCTATCTCCATTTAGGAGGGCAATGCATATTCCCAGCTGTCACTGACAGACAGGTTAGGCCTGTCCTAACCTCTCAGGGACTCTCTTAATCCATATGAACCAATAAGGACTCTTCCTTGGGGAAAGTGGAGGAGAGATCAAGTCCAGAGTGGTGTGGGCTGGGGTCAGGGTTGCCGGGCTGCCCCTTGTAGAGCCTGGAACTCCCCCCAGGCTCCACGGGCTTCTCCACTCACAAGTGCCTGTCTCGGGAATGGATGAGTGGTTGGATGTAGGAGGGCACAGCTATTTTAAGACCTCTGCTGGGGCCCCATTTGGCATTTCCATACCACGTCACATCAAACGTATTAAAAGGCACCCACATGCCTCATTAAATAAAATTTATGTGGAACTATAGAAGAGTTGCGTTGAAATGCAATTGACTAGTTGACTAATGTTATGTTCTGTAGATATTTAATTAAACATTTATTCATTTTGACGTGTCAATGTGGTGTTTTTCTCCTTCCTTCCCCCACACCTTAACTCAGATGCATTCATAGACTCCTGACAAGCTTCTAGTGGAGATGCAGGGCCCCAGCGCCCAACACAGGGGCGCAGCTTGTGAATGGCCTTGGTGTCCCCATCTGTCCTCTTGGCACACTGGTAGTGTTCCTGCAGCCATGGACCTGTGACAACACCTATCTTCAGGGTGGGCACCTGGGTGTAGAGCTCAGCTAGGGCCTGTGAGGGAGCTGGAGAGGCCCCCTCAGCCCAGGGCAGTGTTGGAAGGTGTGTGTCTTTTCAAACTAATCTTGGAACTTAGAGCAGAAGGCAATGGGACTATGAGTAGAGTCCTCTCTACCTTTGGGTAGAGAGTAGGCCATGAGGCTGCTCCTTCCGAGAGATTGGTCGGTCACTTGTCTGGATGCTTTGAAGAGGTCCTTCATCTAAGTGAAGACATTGACTTCATCCCTCCTACCTTCTGTCATGGGAAGGTGCAGCCCCAGTGCCATCCTGGGTGTAGATAGAGTGTGAGCTCTATTCCAGGTCCTGGCCAACCCAGTGCCTGGGATCCTGGACCGCTCAGCCTCCAGAGCATACCACTCATAAGTGGCCTGTTTGGTTAAAGGACCCAGTCTATGGTACCAGCAAACCCAGGTACCTTGCAGAGGTAGGTGACCTGAACTGAGAGCCAGAGAAACATCAACTGCCATTCTGCCCACCAGGCTGGATGGAAGCCAGGGCACAGTGGAGTCAGTGGGAGGCCCCTCTGGCTGCCTGAGTGGCCAGACCTGTAGGCAGGGAGGGGGTCAGTGACTATTGCCCCTCCCACAGGTGACTATGGTAATGAGAACTCTAAACTGCACATAGTAGGACTCCATGCTGGGAGACTCCTATGTTATTCCCTTTAATTTCATGACTTCCAGCATCCCTGGCAGGAGATATAATCATGCTTGATTCACAGGTATACAGGTGGAGAGACCTGATATGTAAGAGGGTGGCGCAGTCACCTAGAAGATTCTAGGACATGCAAAGTTCCTGAGATTATTTGATGACACGTAGACAAAAGCACCTTTAACAGCATGGTGGGACAGGACATCCTTTTTCTAGCCCCTGACAATCCTTGGGGCCCCAGACTCTAACATCTTTCTAGCACTAGAGAAATCTAACTGGTTTTGCTTAAGACAGGCTCTTGGTATGTAGCCTTGACTGACCTGTAACTTGCTATGTAAAGAAAGTTGGCCTTGAACTCTTGGTGAACCCCTTGTCTCTGCCTCTAGAGAGCTGAGATTACAGATATGTACTACCACACTTGGTTTTATGTGGTGCTGGGGATTGGACCCAGGGCATGACACATACTAGGCAAGCATTCTTCCAACTTGAGCTACATCCCTAGCTCTTGGATCTCTCTTTTTAACTGATAAGGAGCAGGTCTCAAACCCAAAGTTTACACTGATGATATGTTATGACAGAAAACATTTCTATTCCATTTTGCAGAGTCAATTTATGGCAAATGACTTAAGATGTCATTATTGACTTAAGTACATATTAGTAAGGAAAGATATTTTTTATTAATTAGTTAATTTTGTGTGTGTGGTTGTGTGGGTGTGGGGGGTGTACATGTGCATGTGTGTGGAGGCCAAAGGACAACCTTGGGTGTCACTCTTCAGGAAATAAATCCCAAGAAGAGTTTTTGAGACACTTTCCCTCTTGTCAACATGTATAGCTGGGCTTTATATGAGGTCTTTGCCTTTTAATTTTTATGCAGGGCGTCATCAGACTGGCCTTGACTGGTGATCCTTCTGGTTTTTGAGCCTCCCAGATAACTACATTGCAACTATGTGCCACTACATACATCTATTAGTCTCTGCCTTTTCGTAGATAAGTTGGAGACATTCACATTTATTGTAGTTTTTGACCTTTTTGGGCTTACTTAGCTATCTTAGTTTATATTTTCAACGAATCATGATTTCTTTTTGTATGCCTTTAAGTTGCATCATTTTATTTTCTTCTGGTGGTTTAGAAATGATGTCTTCTATCTGTGCTCTTCCAGCAGTGACTTTTAAGTTTTTCAACACAGAGGTGCAGCTTTCTGCTCAGGTTCATGGCATAACATTGCATGTATTACATAATATTGCATGGGCATTGTGGGTACTGATAAGTCCCTGAGTCAAAGGCTAGGCAGGAGCAATGTGCTATGCACCTGTCATGTGCTAGGGATTGCCTCTGTGTGTGCATGGATAGTTTTCCTTCATCCTCAGAGCCACCTGGTTTGTCCTTAGAACAGCGTCATGAGAGAGATTGAAGTTCCCATCTACAGAGGAGGAATCCTGGAACTCAAAGAGCTGAGTCATCCAGGGCTTCTCAGCTGCTGGTGACCGGGCCAGATGCCCCAGTGTTACCCTGTCTAGTGGCTCATCTATCCTCTGAATGGTACACTCTCAGTATTCCTCAGGGAGAGAAGGCACACTGGAGAGAGTTACCAGAAGGGAACCAGAGGTGGAGCCCACAGTGTGAGCGCAAGGGAGAGTCCTCGGTTGTCTCATGCCTTTTCTTCCCCTGTGTGTGTTCCAGAAGACTTGGAGCCCCATGGGTACCTTCCTGCCTACAGGCCACTGATTTAAATCTCAGCTAGAAACTCAGGGACCACAGGGCCTGGTGACCTCACTGGCTTCTCAGTCATGCCTTCCCTGGTCCATTCACTCCTTCATCTGCCATTGAGCAGCTCTTGGCAGCAACAGATAGGAGCTACGGGTGTGTGATTCATTGGCATGGCCTATACCTCCTGAGCCCAGGGCAGTGAGAGGGAGACATGTCTGGGAACTGGTGCTAGTTCTATCTGTCACTGTGGTTCTATTTTGAAAAACTGACATGTGGGCAGGGAAGATAGTGTCTGGGCTTTATAATCTGAAGGCCTCGAGGCTGTTGTTATTTTGTAAAAACATAAATGATGTGGAGGAGTATGGTGTATATTTTCTCTGTGTTGAGTGTGACCTTCACAATCTTGAATCAGACGCCCAAGACCCTCAGGGGATTGGGCTATTGGCTTTCCATCCTATAGGGAGGGTGGTGACCTATGGGGCTCACGGGTCTTGTGGACTCATGAGCCATCAGGAGATCCTCATGATCTCTGAGGTTATATAATGGTCAGCAGTTGACTAGGGTGGTGACTTTGGGCAGTGTACCAACATGGAAGTTGTCCAGGGGGCTTCCTACCAATATAGCTTCTTTCCAGTTATTGGTGCTTCTGTGAGTAACCTCAGAAAACTCATTGGTTCATTAACTGGACTTGGACAGTATCTTTCCCTTGGTCTATCTGAGGTGAAGAATCTCTACAGGAAAAGTCATGTGACATAAATGTGCAGAAAAATCCAGAGTTTCCACTCTTAGCATGATGTGGGGTGGATCTTTCTGGAAATAGTCCACACATATGGAAACTCAGAATTCTGCCACACCTTCAGGCTTTTGCACTACTAGAAACTAAGCCCACGTCTGTTGTCACTGTATTCTGAAAATCACCTTCTCAGTCTGTAGAGCCTCCTGATGAGAGGTTCCAGAATCCTTTTGGGTGATGGGGATCTGAAGACATACCTGGGAGTAGAGTCAAGAAGTCCAGGGCCGAAATGTAGCGTGGGCTTGGGCTTCAGAGTGTTGGGGGCATGCCCACCCCATCCCTCTACTCCTGGGTTAGCCCTGACCAAGGACACTGGAAGAAGCATGGTGATAGTCTCAGTTTCAGCCACTCTGCTTGGTATGTAGTAGTATCTCAGTGTGGCATTATTCTTTTTACCAGTTTTGTTGAGATTAGTTAACATACCACACAATTCACCCTTTCAAAGTGCACAACTTAGTGTATTGACAGGTATAGGCAACCACTGCTATCCTCAATGTCAGAACATTGTTATCGCTCTGTGAGAAAACCATCACCCTGAAATGTCCCGCTCTGGCAACCATTTCAGACTCTGTCTCTGCAGGAGTCTCTATTCTGGACACTGCATATAAATGGATTCCCACAATATGGGCCTTCCTAGCTGACTTCTCCATGTAGGATGATGCTTTCAAGATTGAGTGTTTTCCATCTTTTTGGGACTGTATCTAAGAGTGGAGTTGCTGTGTCATAAGGCTTAGATGCTTGCGGACCACCTGACAACTTCCCAAAGCTACCACATCATTTTCTGTTCCAGCAGTGAATGAGGCTCTCGTTTTCTTCATCTTCACCAACACCTGTTATTGTCTATCATTTTCCTTCTTGTTAGCCTCCTGGGTGAGACGGTATCTTGTGGCCACACCTCTGATGGCCAGCGATGCTGAGCATCTTCCCACGCCAATCTCTCTTCTTTGCAGAAATGACTTCAGATTCTTTCCCTTTTAAAAAATTGGGTTTTCTATTTTACTATTGATTTGTGAAAATTCTTTTCACAGTCTAAATACAGGCCTCTGGTCAGGTGTGTGCATGCCAAAGCTATCCTTCCATTCTGTGGGTTGTCCAACTTTCTTAATTTGTGTTCTTTGAGGCATAAGTTTTTAATTTTGATGATGTCCTCTTATCTGTCTTTCCTTTTGTGGCTTGTGCTTTTGATGTAATATAAATAAACTTTTGTGGTTTAAATTTGCATTTCCCAAGTAACTAACATTGTTTTGTGTGCTGATATATGCAATTTAAAAATATACCTTTAGTGAAATAGTTCTTGAAAGTTTCTACCCATTTTTAGAAAGATTTATTTTCATGTTTATTTATATATATGTGTGTTTGTGTGTGTGTGTGTGTACCACATGAGTGCAGGTGCCTGCAGAGGGCAAAAAAGGGTGTCCAATTCCTTGGAGCTGGAGTTAAATGCCATTGTGAACTTCCAGATGTGCTGGGAACTGAAATCAGGTCCTCTGGAAGAACAGCTGGGAACTGAAATCAGGTCCTCTGGAAGACCTGCACTATCTCTTCATCCACTTTCTATGCATTTTAAAAAACTGACCTCTGTCTTATTAGCAGGTCATAAACTGTAACTGTAGTTACATGCAAGACTCTTATCTGATATATAGTTTGCCAGCACTTTCTCTGATGCTGCGTTTTACCTTTCCTTATTTATTTTTTCAGATGGAACTGAGGACTTTTCCCGTAGAGGACAAGAACTCTGCCAATGAACTCCAGCCCTTACCCTGTTTATTCATTTATTTTCAGTAGGCTTTCGGTATGTTATCTGGACTTGAACTTGAGCTTCTCTAGCAGCAGCCCCCAAAGTAGCTAGGGTTACAAGCAGTGATACCAGGCCTGGCTACCTTTTCCTCTTTAAAATCTTTTTTGAAAATTTATGTGTGTATGTGTGTGTCTGAGTGTGGGTTTGCACACATGGGTGTAGTGTCCTTGGATGCCAGAAGAGGTGTCTTGGATCTGGAGTTTTAGGCAGTGGTGAGTTGCTCAATATGGATGCTGGGAATTGAACTCAGATCTTCTGCAAGAGCAGTACATGCTCTTAATCACTGAACCATCTCTCCAGCTCCCTTTTCCTTTCCTTAGTAGCATCTTTTGATCAGCAAAGTTTATATTGTGATAGTGGTTAACATAATTTTTTTCTTAAAAACTGGTTTTTGTATGGTGTATGCCTCTATTACCAAACTCAGGGTCATTAAAATTTCCTCTTGTTTTTGTCTAGAAGTTATATATACTTTTTATACACATTCAGGTCTAAGATGTAATCCAAGTTTTGCTCTGTAGATGTTGGGACATCTGGGCCATTCTTTGGCATAGGAATATCCAATTTCATTATCTGCTGAACTACTCTCCTTTCACTTATTTAGTGACTTTAGCATCTTTGTCAAAACTTGGTCAGATATTCATGAATCTACTTCTGGATTGTCTTCTTTGCTCTTAACTTATGGTCATTTTTACACCAGTAAACCTTTTTGTGATTGCTCTTGCTTATTTATGCATCTTAAGCTCAGGTAGTTAAATCTTCCAGCTTGTTTTCCTTTTTGGAATGGTATGACCATTTTTATTGGGTAGGACTCCACATGCATGTTGCATCCCAGACCCTTACCCATCATCAGAGCATCCATAGTCACTGAGATGACCAGAATTGCTCCCCACAAGATTTCCAAATGTCCTGGTTAGGGACAGTAGAACCCCTCATCCCAAAGAGAATTTCTCATTTAAAGGAACAAGAATCAGGCTATCAGTAGCAGCATTAAGAGAGGCAAAAACAGAGCCAGCCTTTCTAGGTTCCAAGAAAATTAAATCT
The DNA here is from genome assembly GCA_035773235.1 of Eospalax fontanierii. Lineage (NCBI taxonomy): Eukaryota > Metazoa > Chordata > Mammalia > Rodentia > Spalacidae > Eospalax > Eospalax fontanierii. The sequence continues at coordinate 87,517,742 of CM069526.1, forward strand.
GGAATTTCATACCCAGCCAAACTATCAATCAAATGTAAATTCAATATAAATACTTTCAGACACATAAGGACTCAAAGACCTTCTCACAGGCTGTCTCTGGGACAACTACTTGAGGATGCACACTACAAAACAGAAAATGAATTCAAGAAAGAGTGTGCAGGATCCAAGAAACAGTGGACCCAATCCAGAAGCTTAATGCCAAGAAATCCCCAACGAGCTGTGCACTGGGCCCAGAAAGCATCCTGCTCAAGTTACAACTGTGAGTCAGAGAGCTCATGGAAAAAGGTTTTTAAGGAGAAAAATGAGTTTCTCATAACAAAGGTAATATTAAAAGGATGGATATTCTTCCTGAGAAGTTGAATTGTGGATAATAGAAATAATAAATGATTATGAGTTATAGCATTCCCTTTGTCCCATTCAAAGTTCCGTTGCCTTTGTTTTCTTTGGCATTCATCCATCTCTTACATCCATTTTCTTCAGTTCAGCTCTTACTAATTTCCCTTGAATTTATGCACTTTTAATATTGAAAAAGGAGTTTATTGCCATCTCAGATTTTAGGATCTGTGTACAAAGCAAGACCTTAACTAGAATCACAGTGTAGAATGCACATCCTATAAATTCTAACAAGAAAAATAATAGGTGTGTGAATACTGAGGTCGGGGTGCAGGGAAAGGGGTCGCCGTGGCCACTCCCAGAGAGGAGGGCCGAGGTGGAGCCGCCTGCGGGGCATCTTGGAGGAAGTGCTCTTGAGTATTGCACTTGCAAAGAACGGAGGGAGCCACAGCGCTGTCCTGTGGTGGCACAGTCCCTGCGGAGGCCTCTTCTGGTCCTCCTGGGGGCTCTGGAGCTGGCATGGCTCTGAAGCATGGCCTACATTGAGGCGAGAGGGTTGGACTGTGGAACTCTCACATGAACCAGTTCTGGGATGAGGGCCACCTGGCAAGGGGAGCTAGAAACCTGTCAATTCCATGGCAGACTGTCAACACAAGGCAATTTCCCAAGAGAATCTGAGTTTTGACCCATCAGCTGCCAACATGCATCATGACAAAGACTTTGTTCTAAGGTGAGACCCACAGTTGGGGACAACCACAGCATCCAGTACATCATGCTCATGGGAAGTGTGGAGGCTCCACTCCTTTCATTGTACACTGTGGAACTGAAACAGGCACAGTGTCTGACTGCACAGTCCTAACTATTTTGTTTGGTATCTCATATTAAAATTCTTCTGCTTTACCGCTACCTGTTTGTTCCACTGTTCTGTGCACGTGTGTGCCTAGGCCAAGGGTGAGTGCATTGGGAGCCTTGCAGAGATAGCTGGTAGCTGAGCCTAGAATCCAAGAGGCAGGTCTGTGAGCTTGACATATCTGATGTCTATCAGTGGGGATCAAAGCCAAGGAGACCAGAGAGGATGTAGCAACAGATAGAGCAGTCAGTGGGTTGTACTGGCTCATCTTGCCAAGCTAGGCCTTCATGGCAGGGTGTGATCGTTTTAGCCCACTTGATTTAAGGGGTGCTAGGGGCACTGACCAGCCTGGTTGGATCAGGGCAGGAGGGGGAATGGGGACTTGTACAGCTGCAATCTTAGTTCAGCCATTTTGCACATATGCTATTTTTGTGATCAGGTAGGTTCATGTTGACTCTCAAGCAGGACCAGCACCTGTTTCGTGCTGTTGTAACATCCTGTGTGTCATCTGTACTGAAAATGTCTGGGTGTCAGCTTGTGCTTGCTCTGAATGTCATGTGTACCTTATCCCAGAGGTACCGTCAGCCCCTGAACCCACCCCCAAAGCTTGGAGTGGGCCAGAATGGTAATACTTATACCACAAAGATGGGCAAATGACTCTAGTGGAGTGTTTGTCTGGCTGTTAAATCTCACCGGTGTGCCATTGCTCCTCTCAAGAGCGCTCTTGTGATTTGGGGGCCCAATGCAACACGAAAATGATAAAAAAAATTAAGATATCTAGGCTGAGGCACGATGGCACACACCTTCAATCCCAGCAATTGGGAGGCAGAGGCAGGTGGATCTCTGTGAGTTAGAGACTAGCCAGGGCTACAAGGGAGACTCTGTCTCAACAAAGTTAAGACGTCCTGACAGTGACGATGGTGCACCAACCCAGTGGGGCGCATCTGAGACTGGGTCCCGCATAAACTGTTCCCTTACATGCCTCCTTGACTTGTTCACGCTCTGTCTCCACGGGAAAACTCCAGGAAAGCAAGGGTCATGTCTGTCCTGCTCTGCATCCCCATATTCTAGCCAGATCTGATACCCAGAAACATTTGCCAAGTAAGTGATTGACTGATGCTCTTGGAGGAAGAAACCTCCTTCATTGGTAGGGCAGACTTTATGCCTGTGAGTTTACCCGTGTGTACTGGGGGAGAATGATACGTGTGGCCTTGGTGCTGCTTGCAGGTCTTCTGGAGCCTCCAGCTATGAGGATTTTCCTATGACTGGAACACTCAAGAGTGCCAGGTATGGAGGTGAAGGTCAATGAGTAAGGGACGGCAGGAGGCAAGATCAAGGTGTGCGCTCTCAGCACCACTGCCTTTGCCCGAGGCCGAGGAATTCAGGGCTGGAAGGAGCACAGAGGGGCTCGTGCTCACCCGCAGTCCGTGTTGTCACGGCACCCTGTGTACTTCCTGTCTCCAGAGGGAGGTCGTGTTCCCACATAGTCCTAGAGGGTGGAGCCTGCTCCGAAGTCTCCCTGGAGCTGTTGCCATCTTCTGTCTTGGCCATGCCTGGAGGCTCCCGATTCACCCCTCCAGGGTCCCCAGGGCCTTATGGGTGACTGGGTGCTCTGCCTGTGGCATGGCCGGTGGCAAGTTTCAGAAAGCAAGAAGGCAGCATAGAGATGGAAATAGGAAGTCAGCGTTAAACAGACTGCTGTAGGGACATGCAGGCGGGAAAGCCATATGGGTTCTGGGCATGGGAGGGGCACGGCTCCTTCCTCCACGGTTGCCACTGACCTGTGCCCTTAAAATGAAGAGAAGCCTGGGCTACGTGCATCTTTTGGGGACACTGGGTATATTACAAAAAGCATATTAGAACAGAATTGTAAAAGTACTAGTGTATCTTAAATTAAAAATAAAAATGATACTTTTTATATATACCAATAAGATGCAGTATAATTTTGTTTTTCACAAGGTAGTTATAAGATTTACAAAGATGGCATCAATTTTTAGAGTATGTCAAGTAGTGTAGTAACAAGGTACAAGATTAAAGTTTTTATTTAAGGTGGCATGTGAATAGCATCATCCTGAGAAAAAAGTCCTTAGTGATTTCGAGAACTCAGGAAAGGGCCTCACAGCACTTGTCTCCCTCCCTGTAGGCATTCCCAGGGGACTCCAAAAGGAGGGTTTAGGGCCCTGGAGGGTCTTGGGTTTCTCCAGGCAAGTTCATCCTCTGCTGAAGGTAGATATCAAAAAACATGGATGTGCACAGAGAATACGTGTCTGAGAGATGCCCAGTCCGAAATGACACATCGACAATGGAATCTCTACAACCTAGCGCTCATGGAACATAGAAGAGCAGGGGTAGAGAGAACACTAGTGCATCCCTCACCTCTCACCAGCAGTTTCCTCACACAACAGAGTGCGATGCACACAGAAGGCACAACTGGCTAAGTTTTAGAGAACAAGAGACTGCAGAGTGTGTGTCCCTGGATTGGACTCATATCAAACCTCATCCACCCACGGCTCAGGGACCATTGTGGAAGAGGCGGTGGGAAGATTGTAAGAGCCAGGGTCGGTGCATGAACATAAGAAAACAGAGGCTTTCAGGCCACTGGGAACTTGCTCATATGCACTTGCAATAATGATGACAGAATGCACAAGACCCATGCAGACTCAATCAGACAAAAACCCAGCATAAAATGAGAGAACTGGGCAGCAGGCCCCAACCCTAGTCTAGGAACTATTGGTAACTTTTTGCTGCTGGGTGAGGGAGAGTAGATCTTTTTTAAGGGAGAGACTCTAGATCGGCTATCTAGATTCCAGTAGATGAACTGATGAACTTGCACCAAAAGACATCTGAGTTCAAATGCTTGACTGGAAAGGACTTAAACTATATGACAGAATGCAGGAAGTGTGGAGTGCAGTGGGGCTGTAGGGCGGTGTGGATGGGGAGAGGGTCTAAATTTGATTAAGATCTGTTCTATGAAATGCACAAAAACTCAATAAAAATATTTAAAAAGCATGGGAGTGATATACCAAGAGTTAGTGAAACCAGTGTCATCCAGCATAATGCCAGCCTTAACGAAGTTCATGCCATTAAAATGTAAAAAACTGAATCTTAGAAACTTCTGAGGTGTAGCTAAGGCTTTACCTAGAGGCAAACCGATAGCCTTAAAAGCATTTGCTAGAAAACAAGGAACAATGGAAATAACTCTTTAAAGTCAAGAAGACAAAACAATCATAAATTTTGTTCAAAAAATCTAGAATATGGACAATTATAAGATTTAAACAGTCAAGAAATAGGAAGTGTTGGGGCTGGAGAGATGGCTCAGTGGAAGAGTTCTTTCTGCCCTTCCAGAAGATGAATTCAATTCCCAGCACTTACATCAGGTGACTCACAACATGTAACTCCAGTTCCAGGAGATCCAGCACCCTCTTCTGGCTTTCAAGGGCACCCACACATATGGACACAAACATACATAATACATACATACACATTTAAAAAAATCTGAAAAAAAAAGAAATGGAAAATGTTATGGCCGAGGAAGCTGAGGCTCAGTGAGGCAAGATAAATTACATAGGTCTCAGTGCTTCCCACCCACCGGCTGATGGCAGCAAGCAAAGGGCAATTTGGGAGACCAGTGTCTGCTACTACCAAGCAAACCGTGGGCATTAGCAGACTGAGACCTGCGAGAAATGCCAGAGCTCTTGTGATTTGGTTTCCTGTTCACACGACCTAAAATCAAAGACTGATAGCATAAAGATATATTTTGCCTGTCTTTACCTTCTAAACATCAGAGTGACTGGTGAGAATGGGCACGAGGCATAGGGGTACCAGGATGAGGGTCCTGGGGAGGAAAAGCTGAGGGCTGAAGACTGAGGAGCTGCGTGATGCAGGCCTGAGGGTTGAATTTGCCGGGTCGGTGGACCCACTGGAGGAGCTTGGGGCTGAAAGACCGGTCAGGCACGCGGGAAAGGACGCCGGCCTGAGTCGCAGTAGTGGGGGCAGAGGGAGGACCTGAAGGGGCGGGGCTGAAGTGCAGGAGCGCCGAGGAATGTGGAGTTAAGGGGCTAATGCACACCCAAACTGAAGGTCTGAGGTGATGAGGGGCGGGGCTGAGAGGCTGAGGTGCAGAAAGGTCAGGACGGAGGAGTTAAGGAACCCTGGGCTGAGGGGGGCGGGGCTGAGGTGTTGAGGGAAGAAGGGATGAGTTGGGGGGGCAGGGCTGAGTTGAGGGACTAGGGACTCTAAGGGGCGGGGCCTAGGGGCTAAGGGGAGGAGCTGAGCAGCATATGGGCAAAGGCTAAGGAGGCTGGCTAAAGAACTGAGGGACAAGGAGCAAGGAGCTGAGAAGGCGGGACTGAGGCGGTAAGGGGAGGAGCTGAGCAGTACAGGGGACGGAGCTGAGTGGCTGAAGGGGCGGGGCAAAGGCTAAGGGACTGGGCTGAGGAGCTGAGGGACCCTGGGCTGAGGGGATGGGATGAGAGGCTGGAGGCTGGTCTGAGACGCTAAGGAAGGTGCTGAGGGGGCGGAGCTGAGACTAAAGAGCCGGGCCGGAGAACTTGCGGGGTCCGGACCCGGAACTGAGTGGGTGGGACTGAAGAGTTGAGGGACGAGGAGGATACGGACTGAAGGGGCGTGGCTGAGGCCCTTAGGGCGGAGCTGAGGGATAAGGTCTGAAAGGGGCTCGGCTGAGATGCTGGGGGGGCGGGGCTGAGGCCGGCGGACTAGGCGCCGAGGGGGCGGGGCTGTGCTTACGGGGCGAGGCCGAGTTGCCACGGCTCTGAGTTGCTGAGGACCTGAGACTCCGGAGAGAGGGGTGGAGAGGCGGGCCCGGCAGGCGGCGCCCTCCCTCACAGGCGCCTCCTCCCGCGCCGGTCGCTGGGCTCCCGCTCCCCCTCGCGTCGCAGCCGGCACTTTGCAAACTCCTCGCCTGCCGGCGGCGGCCGCAGCTCCGCGCCCTGCCGGCCCCAGCGCGTCGGTGGGGCAGCGGGCAGCGGAGCGCGGCGGCGTGGGGAGCGGGAGGCGCCGAGCCACCCGGAGGGCGCCGGCGGAGGCGGGAGCCGAGGGCGGGGCCGCGCCGCCGCGCCCCCCGGGCTGAGCCCCGCGCCGCGCCGAGCCGCCGTCCCCGCCGCGCAGCCATGGCCGCGCCGCCGCCGCCCCGCTGCCCGCTCGCCTGAGGCGCGGCTGGCCGCCACGGGCACCATGGCCAGCGCCGCCGAGCCCCCCGGCACGGCGGCCGAGTACCTGCAGGAGCTGACCCGGATCGTCGCGGCGCAGCAGGAGCTGCTGGCGCGCCGGCGGCGGCGCATCGAGGAGCTGGAGCGCCAAGTGGCGCGGCTGAGCCGAGAGAACGCCGGCCTGCTGGAGCGGCACCGGCGACACCTGGCCGCGTGCGCCCGCCGCCCTGACCCGGGCCCCGGCCCGCCTCTCGGCGCCATCCCGGAGCTCGGCGGCCGCCGCGACAAGTAAGTGCGGAGCCGCGTAGCGGGCGTGCCGGGGCGCGGGAACTTCTTGGGGGGCAGTGCGCGCGGCCGCGGGGTCCCTCTGCCTGAGCCCCGTGCGCCGCGGACCTTCTGACCCGGCCGGGTGTCTCCGGGGACGTGGCTCCCAGGCAGGGCTCCCGGGTCTGCGGACGGCGCGGGCTCGGCTCCCGGGATTCCGGAATTGCCCTCGGGCCTGGCCTCGCCGCGCTGCTGTCGGCGGGGCGGACAGCGCGGGTCCTGCGCTGGCGGGCCTGGGTCACTCGCGCAGTGCTCGTCAAATCGACCCTGCACAGTCCAGCCCTGGCCCTGGTGCTCCTCCCCCGGGATGCTTCGGTCTCTTCCTGAGCAGCCCAGGGTTAATTCCCCTGCTTCGACCCGAGATTACCCGGGCTATTTCGGATCGAGGATTACGGGGACGCTCAGGAGGGACAGCCCCGCCGCCCTGGCCCCAGGCATCCCGGGAGCTCGCACCCCGCGGCCCGGTGCCGCCTCTGGGTGCTGGAGCCGAAGCCCTGCTGGCAGCCTTCAGTACCGGACAGAGCGCGGTGCCCATCTGGGCGAGGCTCCCATTCTAGGCTGGGGGCTAAGGTGACGCTGGGGTGGAGTTGCTGCGTGCTGAGAGCACTCTGTCTACCCCTTCTGCCTCGGCCTTTGGGACTGCCAGGGGCCGACTAGAAAAAGTGTGCGATGGAGGGGAGTTGCTGATCAGTAGCTGTAGGACATGCGACCTGCGTGGCTTTGGGTATGCAGTGGTGTAGGACAGAGTTAAGATGGGTGATCTGATTCCCTGGTCTGGGGGTCCAGGCATTGGCGACCTTGTTTCCCCCACCCCAGAAGGGGTGATGCATCCTGCTGTAGACAGGGAACAGAAGACCTGCGGCCACCTTGCTTGGATTGGTTCTAGGCATTTCTGTTGGGGGTTGGTTCACTCTTTGGAAGAGAAGAGTTGTGTGTTGGTGTGGGAGGGATCGGAGCATGGGTGAATTCTGTGGCTCTCAGGGGGCAGGTTGAGGTGGCATATTTCTCTTCATCTGGGAGGTAGGGGCATGTGGTTAGCCCCTAACTGATGTCACTGACAGCAGAAACCCTTCTGCGTCTTGTGAAGTTGGGAGTGGGAAGACCTTAGCTCTGAGGCTTCCTTCATCACTCCCTTTCACAGAAGTTCCATGCTGGTGGAAGGATAGAGAGAAAAACCTGGACTATCCACATGAAGTCCCTAGAAGCTTAGGGAGGTGGCACCAGGGCAGGTACACAGGTTCCCGTTTTGATAGGAAACAGTGACACACGTTGGTCGGCAGATGCCTCAACAGCATCATCCCAGGAGATAAGATTCCTTTTTCTCTTCAAAGTCACCCCTACTGACCAAATGGAGTATGGGAATAGGAAAATTCGGAGGGACACAGATTCCCCGTCCCTGTCTTGAGAACTCTCCACTGTCCAACCACACAATGGCCTTGGCTGTGGGGCACAGGGGGTGTGAAATGCCAAAATTTTATTTCAGAACTTCCCAGCTCTACAACTATCTGGCTTTCCCCTACGAGAGACACAGCCAAGTCTGTGTCACCTTTTAAAAGAATAGCATTGCCTTTAGAGAAAGCAGAGCAGCCACACAGTCCTCATTTCATGGTCTGGGTCTAGTGTAGCTTGTGATCTTGAATGTGCACACCAGGAACCTGGGCTTATTTGCTGAATGTGGATTCTGACCCAGCAGGTCTGAGGCAGGCCTGAGAATCTGCACCTCTCACATGCTTTGTCACCTTCTATGTTGCAGGCCTACAGACCCCACGAGTAATGGGCATAGGAACAGGGTGTTCTCTTCAAGACAGAGCATGGCAGCCCTGTTTTCCTGCTGGCAGTGCATTTCTTCTCTTTTTGGGAAGAGGAATGCCAGTGCCTTCTTCCTGGCAGGAGACTCCTCATATCCTTAGGTCTGTGGTATGCTGCTTACCTGCCCGAGTGCTGAGGGCCCTGGGTTACTAGGATGCTTTTCCAGACATAGAGCCACTATGTCAGGGGTTATGTGGAACAAAGTGATTGATATGAAGGAGTGTGGGGTGACACTTGAGAACTTTTATTAAGTACCTGATGTATGCAGAACCATAAGAGATTTGTTTAGAGACACAAAAACCAAAGAAAAGAGAAGAAGGAGATGATAATATTACATAGAGGAAAGAACATGGGTGACTGAACTTGGGCCCAAGGCCTGCTCTACACATTCCAGCTGGTGACTGTGCCTTAGCTTTTCTTAAATGCATGAGAAGCAGGAATGAGTCTAGCTACCTCCCATACTTTTTTTTCCTAGAGAGCACACTGTATGTGCTTCTTGCAGGCCAGATCCTTCCCATGTCTACCTCATTCTCATTTCTCTGGATCAGCTGAGCCCAGGCAGGAGGGGAGAACTGAAGAGCTAGGTAGGTGCAGGACTGTGGAGTGGGGAACATGGGACTGTGGGAGGGGTTATCCAGAGGTCAGGATGGGGTTGAAGTGGCCACTGTGATTGAGAGCAGGGCCACAGTATGGGGAAGTAGAGCTGGGCATGGGCTCTACTTCTCCCTACCTTTGGGCATTGCAGATGCTTATCCCAGGCCTCCTTGCCTGCATAAAGGCTTTGTGAGGGAGGGTCTGGCAGGCGTCCTTGGCTGAGTGAGACCTGGCAGATCTTTTCCTAGGAAGCCATTGCAGCCTGAGTTAGGAGTCCCCTGCCCACTACATAGCTGAGATTCAGTGGTTGATGGCCTGCCTTGAGACAAGCGTGAGCTTGGTAATCACCTCACCACGGATGAGATTTCTGGGCATGCTGGAACCTTCCAAGCCCTGAAACTCTTAAGCTCTTTCTCAGAGGGCCCCCTCTTGCATTTTGTGACCACCAGTGACAAATGTCATTATAGGTTTCCTAGCGCTGGGGGATAAAATGAAGACAGGAAATAAATCCCGTGATTCATGGTGCCTTTGGTTGCTGAGAATTATTTGGTTCTGTTGTTATTGATGTTGATTTTTTTTCCCCTGACATCAGCACTCATATGCAGTGTATAGTCAGCTCCATTCTAATGATCCATTTCTAGAACTGCATTTCTCTCACTCGAGCTGGGGTGCCCAGTAGGTGCTCAGTGAATATTTGAGGTTGGGTAAAGCCTGGGAGGTAAGGAATGTTGGAACCAGCAAGTACTGATGAATGTATGGAACCAGATTTAGCGGAGCATGATGACATACCGTGAGGGTCTGCTGTGTGCCTACACCTCAGGTGTCAGCACCTCTATCAGGCTTGGACAGTTGCTACTCTCATTGTACAGGTCTGAAACCCACCAGAGAGGTTATGTGGCTTGTTTAAGCTCCATAATTTGGTTAGTGATGGAGTCAGCATTGGGTCTCACCTAGTCTGGCACTCGATCTTGCCAACCTACTATTCGCCTTTCACATTGTGGAGTTATCAAACTGCTTCTCAGGAATCTATGTGACTCCTGGCCTCCAGTGTATGAGGGAGCCTGGTATGTGTGGACTCCTTTATGCCATGTGGAATCTTGTCACCTACTATTCGCCTTTCACATTCTGGAGTTATCAAACTGCTTCTCCGGAATCTATGTGACTCCTGGCCTCCAGTGTATGAGGGAGCCTGGTATGTGTGGACTCCTTTATGCCATGTGGAATCTTGTCACCAAGACAGGGTTTTTGGTGTCACGTGAGGTGGCAATGTGGAAGGGCAAGGATTGAAGGAGATGATCCCCTTTTAGCCTTTGATCCTCTGAAGTTTCTCAGCAGAAGTAAACATCGGCCTCAAGTGGCTGAGGAGAGGCCCAGCAAAGCGGCCTCTTCCGCCTTCTCATCCGCTCCAGCCCTCAAGGGCTGTCACATCACACATCACTCAGAGAAGGACGTTTTTCTGAGGCTCTGAATTGGTGACTCACTCTGGGGGAGGTTTCCAGTGGCATTCAGTGTCTGTTGACTTACCAAACAAAGTACTCTTCCTGGGTTTGTGGTGACATTAGCCATGAGGATGGTGCTTTGTTTTGGGGGCATGCTCAGGGATAGCTGTGGAAGTGGGGGCGGCAAGATAAAACTGGATTGTCCTAATTGGCATCAGGCTGATGACACAGAAAGCCCTACTTAGGATGGTCCTGGCACGGAGCCTTTGAGTTGTGTTATTCCTAAAGTGGCTGGGAAGTAGTAGTAAGCCTGGGGGTCAGAGGCCTGGAAGCAGGGCAAGCTCAGGGACAAATTTCCTTTCCCCCTCTTAGCAAAGACTAGGGGCTTGGGAGAGACCAGGAGGGCCTTTTTTTTTTCCCCCCTGATCTGTGAATGTGACTGAGAAACTGGTGGCAGGAGACACTGTATTCATGTTTCCATTAAATAATATTCTTGTTCTCCCAACTGAGATAAAGCCTGTATCCAGTGCTGGGAGGCTGTCCCTACATCAGGAACAAGCTGCACCATGCTTGGGACACTTGTCCTGCTTGGACAAAATGTATTAAAGTATAAGAGAGTGGGGTGAACCATTCTTATTTTTCCAGCAGATGGTAGAGTCCACAGAAAAGATGAGGGAGTGTTTTTCTGAAGCTCTCTCCCCGCCGTCTGACAAGCTAAGCAAATTATTATTTTACAACCTGGAGAATAAATCAGGGAATGCTTCTTTATCTAGCTGGAGCTGAGAAAAACAGTGAGCGGTGCAGCATGTGAAATGCAGGCGAGAGCTGCTGATCTTTCCGACGTGAGTGCTCACTCTGGATACAAGCCACTGCGCCTGCAGAAACCTCAGACCCCAAGGCTTTGTTGTGGGGAGGAACATGTACACATTTGGTCATGAAAAGGCCTGGAGTCAGGTGTTTGGGGACATTAGTATGTTTTGTCACCTGAGGGGCTATTTGTCAGTTAGTTTGTCCATCACATTGTTTGGCACCTTATCAGGTTCATGTTGATTTTATTATTTTATTTTATTTATGAAAGAGCAGCGCTTGACCTAATGGGAAGTGCACCATTATGTACTTGTCAGGGTGTCACTGGAATAATTACCACTGAACCACCAGAGACACAAACATAGACAAACCAGGTGTTTGGCAAGAACTGGAATCCAGGAAAGTGAAACTGACCTGATGGAAATGGAACAAGGGCTAGAGATATGTCTTCTGCTTGCTGCCTTTGACCCAGGGCAGACCCAGGCTAGGTTGTGGCCCCAAATTGTCCCAACTGTAGGCTGGGTGGACTGAGTCACACAGATGAATCCCTGTGTAGCAGGTCTTTTCCATGAAACTCAAACTTGGAATTGGCAGTACACTGACCACTATTACATATGGAAGGACTTCTGTTTTTATAGAGAAAGCATGGCAGCTAACTGCTCTATACCTCCTCTGGGGGACCTTTAAGACCTCCTCATGATCAACTCCTAGGGCAGTTAGCCCTCCCTAGCGGTGGATTTGTAAGATTCAGCCCCTGCTGGAGCCATTTTCTAGTGTCTTAGAGTTTGAAGCCCCAGCCTCCCTGAGTCATTCTTAAGATGAATGAGATTAGCCACTTGTATGGGGGGGAATCAGGTATATGAACTGCCTGTGGCTCCTGCCATTGTGGGGCTTAGTAGATGGTGACTTTGGAGCAGGGTTAGTTAGGGTTTTACAGTTGTTTTTGAGGATTGTTTTGCCCCAATGTTTTCAAACATATAAAAAAGTAGAAAGAATCATGTAGAGTGGAACACCACCTCCTCTTCCTTCCCTCCAGGTTCTGCAATTAAAGTTTTCTAATATTTGCTTTATTGCATACCTCTGCACCCTTGAGAGTGCTTAAAACCATGTGGATGGGGAGTGAACATTTGTGGAGTGCCTACTGTGTCCCAGGGATGGGGCTCAGTGAAACAGACATGTGATTGCCACCTCCTCTATTCACTCTGTTCCTAGGCCACACAGGTAAGTGGGATTTTTGTCTTTTATTTGGGCAGCTTCCCCTCTGTCTCCCTTTGGAAATGTGAACAGGGACAGAGGCCTGTCCATAGAACATTGCAGAGAGCTTGGGTTGGGGGAGGAAATGGTCCATGTAGGTTCGGGGCAGGAAGTAAGTGGTCATCTGTGGGCATCAGCATGGGCTTTCTACGGGAGGTGTCATTTGAGTTGGGGCTTTAGGAATAAGAGAGAGACTGTCAAGGTAGGTGAGACAGTACATGCAGCATTCTTGTACCCAGAGTGTTTGGTTGTGACAGGTGCCCTGGGTGGTTGTGGTATGTCTTTTAATGGGGACACCTGAACCAGGAGAGGCTAGCTTGGCACATTAACTGCTCAGAACCCAGATGTTAGACTCTCAGGGGCCAGGGAACAAAATTAGGTCATCTCCTCATAAGTTGTGCCTTGTCTGAGTCCTGATTTTGAAATGTTTGACTCTCCTTCCTGGAGGAGGCCAGAGCCACAAAGAAGCAGGAGAGAAAGTCTGTTGTTTGACTCCTGATGTTGGAATGTATCAGTTACAATAACATCAGAGCAGTAACTGAGCCCTTCTGGAGTACTAAATACTAGGATCTTTTGTATGTTTTTTTGTTGAGATAGGGTCTTATGTATCCTAGGGTGGCTTTGAACTTGCTCTGTAGCCAAAGATGACCTTGAACTTCTTATCCTCTTTTCTCCACATCCTGAGTGCTAGAATTACGTGTGTATGTTACTGGGACTCAAACTGACCCATCACTCTACAAACTGAGCTGCCTCCCTAGCCCCACATTCTCGTCAGTGTCTGTTAACCCTGGAACCTCTTGACAGGTGTGGGTTTTATTATCTCACTTTGCAGATATAAAAACTCACTCTTGGCATAGTTAAGTAGTTTGTCGATAGTCACCCAGTGGCAGAGGCAGAATTTGCACTCATGTTCGTCTGCCCCTAGGGTCCATGAGCTTTACCACTATACCACTTGAGAGCTTCTCATTGTATCAAATAATCATTGTGTGAAACATCTGAAACCATTCCAAATGTGGTATGGTCAAATCACCCAGACCTTGGTTTCAGAGGCCAGAATTAAACTCTAGCTTTGCCATCCACTCAGAGATAGCTGTGGCTTTAGACTTTGGGTATCAGATCTTGCATCTTACTTGCTACCTGGGTCATCCTAAAGAAGTCATTTTGGGAGCCTCAGTCCCTTCATGGTAAAACAGCCTCAGTGATAGTGCCCAGCTGACAGGACTGCTGTGGGTAGCAGGCATGGGTAGGCGTGGGAAGGGCTCTCCAAGCTGTTCAGCACATAACCAATGCTGGACACTTCTCCTTGAGTTTGAATTTCTTGTTCCACATGTGAGCACTTGCTAGCAACTGTCTGGAAAACTGCTGGATAAGCAGCGTGTGCCTTTTCATCTCTTCATGCACACAGGGCATATGGGGACACTTGGTGATATGGGGGGTTGGCACTTGTACCCTCATTGGACCTTGTTCCTGAGCCTTCTTATTGGAAGCACATTAGTGGGTTAGATATTCTGACTTCTCCTGTGTGCATTTTCATATGATATGTTATACCTGCAGAAAGCAAAGGCCTGGGCTGATTACTGGACAGTTCTCTTCTGACTTCTGGGAGCATGGTTGGCTAACGGCAGAAGCAGAATTTCTTGGAGGGTGTCTTGGGACGGACATGGCTGCTAGGTCCTCTCAGTGCTCTGCAGCCTGCTTGTGGAGTATTTAGTGACATGCCTAGGTTCCTTGTGAGATCCTTCTGTTCCCACTAGCTTCATTGTGCATGATAAGCCCCTTGCATGGTGGTACTGGGGAGAGTAGCTTCAGGGACCTTGATGGGGATGATATATGTGGATGAGCTGTAGGTGAACAGCCTGGTGGCGAACAGTGATGACACCAGGGGTGAATTCCAGAGAGGGCCCATCCTCAAGGTTAGGGGATTTGCTGCTGTTTTTTTCTCCTGGGTGTGTGAAATGAATCTCCCTTGAGATTCATTCTTTGTCTTTACTCTAGGGACAGAGATAACTAGATGTCCCTCTCAGAATTGCCTTGAACAGGGAATGCACCTGATTTGGATGAGGCACAGGGAAGGGGCCAGTGTGGGAGGGGAATAGCATGTGTTGGAGGGTGGAGTGGAATGGGGTTGCGGGATGATATGATGGGGCGGAGGCAGTAGGGTCATGTAACACATTAGAGACTTGGGCTTTACTCTCAGGGAAATGGGAATTGAGTCCTTGGCAGGTTTTGAGAGGAGGAGGGGCATGACTGATCTTAGGTATGGAGAAGACCTCTGACTCCTGGGCAGACAGGGACAGGGAGACAGGCTATAGCATCTTTAGCAGGACACAAGAATGCTGGGCCTTGGTCCAGGTAGTTTTGGTAGAGGTGGGCAGGGGTGCATGTGTTTTAGATAAAGGCACGTGATTCCCTGCTGTCTTTCCACCCCCGGCTATCGTCTGCCCATATGGAAAGAGGAAAGAACAGCTCAGCCAGGAGAGAGAGTCTCCATCTGGGAGGCTGCCATGTGGGGTTTGTTGCCTGCAATGGCTTTTGGAGTGGTGAGAGGAGCTGGTGACATGCCTGGACCCACTTCCAGCTCCCTGTCCTCAGGGGAGCTCCATTTACCCATCTCTTTGAAGGTGCAGCCCAACCAGGGCCACTTGCTGTTCTCAGACTGGCTAGGGCTTCCAGGTGGTTCCTGGATGGGTCTGGATGTGGATAGCACTTTGCTCAGGACATAGGCTTTCTGGCTGACCTACTGGTGGAATCCCAGCTCCCTGTACTGTGAATTTGCTGTGTTTCTTTGGGTCAGTGCTTTTGCCTTACTATGCTTTCAGTTTCCTCACTGAAAACAAGATTGTTAAATATCACTTGCCTCCTAGTGGCAATCTTTACTGCACAGGAGTGTATAAGAGTGGCCAAACTAATTTGTTATACTGATGCTCAATTCTTCCTGGCCTGAGAAGTTTGTGTGCAACATAAGTCACAGAATGGAATGAGTAGGCCTATGGCCTACATATATTACCTGGCTACCTGCTTATCATTCTGCATATTTAGCAGATTTTGAATGACTTTGTAAGATATAGTGTCTTCATCTATTTAGCCCTGGGTTATAGCCTCTTTGCATATTTTCAAGTGTCAGAGACTTAATATTATTAAAACTGAATGTACTCCCAAAGGAAAAAAGAGCAGAGGCATCTAGAATGTTTGGTCCCCTCTCACAGCCCACCACATGCTTACTCACAGCCCTGTTTAACCCTATGAGGCCTTCTTTTCATCTAGCTCTAACTTTGAGGGAAATCCAGGAACTTCGACTACTACATTTGTTTCTCACCTGTTGGCCTCCCCTCCTTGTCCTTTCGGGAACCTTCTGTGAACCAGGCACAATGCTAAAGACTCTGCAGATGTCACTGTGCTTGGGCTTTACCAACAACCATCTCATTTAACAGATGATTCTACATGGGTACAAGGAGGACCAGGTTAAATAATGGGAGCAAAGGCATTCCTAGAGCCTACGCCATGTATGGCCACACTTCCATTTAAAAATGGAATATAAGGGTGGTGGCATTTGCTGTTCTTGTAGAAGATCAGAGCTTGGTACCTAGCAACTGTGTTGGGCAGCTCACAACCACCAATGACTCTAACTCTAGGGATCTGATACCTTCTTCTGGAATTTGTGAGCACTTGTTCCCAAATATGCATGTGTACTCACTGATGCACGCGCGTGTGCGCACACACACCCCCATAAAATAAAAACTTTAAAAAATGGAATTTAAGTAACTGTTATTACCACTATTAGTCATAATGAGTAATAGCTATTTTGATTGGCTACTTATGTTGTAAACACTGGCTACATCTCTGTGAGGTAGGAACCATGATTATTTCCATTATACAGATGGGAAAGTTGAGGTACAGGAAGACAGACAGGGTGATGGGGCAGGTAGTGATTTGACGAAGAATCAAACAAGCACATCCAAATCAGAGCTGTCATGTAGACACTTTTAGGACATCCTCTGAATTTCAGTTAGTTTTGTTTGGAGAACACACTTTGTGTGATTTCAGTTCTTTTGAATTTACTGAGGCTTATTTTAAGATCTAAGATATAGTCTACCTGGGAGGATATTCCATGCATATTTGAGAAGAATATGCATTCTGCTTGATGGGTGGAGTTTTCCATGCCTATTCGTTAGGTCTAGTTGATCTTCAATGTTGTTTTTCTGTTTTCTTGTTGATTTTCTGCCTGGTTATTCTGTTCACTGTTGAAAGTGAGATATTGTTGTTCTCCCTGTTATTCTTGTGTTGTCTGTACCTCCTTTATTTATGTCAGTTTTTACTTTGTATATTTTGGAGTTCTGCAGTTTGGTACATGTTAGTATATATTATATATTGGTAGATTACCCCTCTATAATTTCCTTCTTTCTTCACAGTGGAAATATTTTTCTTTCTTTTTTATTTATTTTAATTTTATGTGTATGAGTGTTTTGTCTACATGTATGCAAGTGCACCTATGTGTGCAATATCTGTGGAGGCTAGAACAGAGCATCAGATCCCTGGAACTGAAGTTATGGATGGTTAGCTGCCATGTGGGTGCTGGGACCCAAACCTGGGTCCTCTGCAAAAGCAGCCAGTGCTCTTAACTGCTGAGCTATCTCTCTGGCCCGAGAAATCTTTTTCTTGAAAGTTCTTTTGTTCAATATTAATGTAGCCTTGCTAACTCTCTCTGGGATTACTGGTATACCTCTTCTCATCCTTTTATTTTCAGTCTATTTGTATCTTTGATCTAAAGTATCTTACAGATTGTGTGTAACTGGATTGTGTATGTGTGTTTTTTCATTCTACCAGTCTCTACCTTTTGATTTGAATATTTAATCCACTTATATCTAATGTAATTATTGGTAAAGAGGGATTTACAGATAAAATTTTATTATTATTTGTATGTCTCATGTTTCTTTTCTTTTATTCATCTACTGTTTCCTTTTGTGTGAAATACATGTTTTTCTAATGCAATATTTTAATATTCTTGTTTATTTTCATTCATAAGACTTTTTAGAGCTTATTAAAACTTGTACCAGAAACAGAATATGTACCTTCTCCTCACCCAGAGAGAATGAGGGCAGGGGCAGTAACTGGAGAAGGATGTTGGTAGTGAAACTCAGGTCTTGGGAGAGAAAGCTGCCAAGCATGGATGTGGATCTGTGACAAACTCAGTGATACCAAGGAGTCACTTCCATCGGATAAGAAGAGTGAGTTGTTTCTGCTGTTCCTGTAATGGGACCCTGTTCCAAGTTAGGTTTTTTTTGTATGTACATATATGCATATGTGTATACATTTGCACGTATACACATGTGTCATGTGTATATGTGTTTGTGCATGTGTGCACATGCTTGTATGTGTGCATTTGTGTGTGTGTGTGCATGTGTGTGCATGCAGGCTAGAGGTCAATATTGAGTCTCTTCCCCAGTCCTTTCCCCTTGTTTCTTGAGACAATGTCTCTCACTGAATGTGGAACTCTCCGTCTTGGCTAGGCTGGCTCACTGACCAGTGATCCTCCTTCTTCCACCTCCCAGCTCTGGAATTACAAGCATAACTGCCGCTCCTCACTTTTTTTACATGGGTTTTGGGGATTTGTCATTTGCTTACATGACAAGCACTCTACTGACTGAGCCATCTCTTTAGCCCCTCAGGTTGGGTTTTAATGAATGATGTGATGGATGAAAGAATCAGTGACTCAGTGTGTCAGTCAGTCACTTACTCTGAATGTACTATTTGTTGCTGTGTAATAAATTAAAAGTATTAATACAAACATCATTTAATTATATCTCAGAAATTTGGGGTCCAAGTTTGGGCAAGGCTTAGGTAGACTATTGACTTTCCTGTATTGTCCAGGGAAGTTGCTCAGTGACATTCAATTGGAGATGGGCTTGTCTGCAGGATACTATATACTTTCACTTGCATGCCAGCTCCTATGGGGGTGTCTAGAAGGCCAGGCTCAGCTGATACTGCCGACCAGAGTGTCTACATGAGCCCTCTCCAACATGGTAGACTCTGGGGAGTCAGTCTGCTTACATGGTCATCCAGGGGAGAAGTGTTCTGAAAGGTCTTGGAGGAGATGTGAGGTTCCTTGTGACACATGCTTTCTAGTCCCAGGTCACTTCTACTAAATTAGTAAAGCAGGTGGCAATGGCAACCCAGCCTTATGAGCAAGGGAATTGACCTGTCCTTCATTAGGCTTTTAATTCCCCACATTAGGTTTGTTCAGACCTGTCACCCCTTTTATCTGAGACTGATGAAAGATCCACTGTGGCTAACTCTTGGGTAGGGCATAGCTCTTGCCTTTCTGTGCAGTGTGACATATCCCTGTTCTGTTGTGGGAACTTCTTTGTGTAAGGCCATTGTGCTAGTTAGCTTTTTGTCACTGTAACAAAGTACCCGAGATTATCAACTTAAAGGAGGAAAGGTTTATTGTGGCTCACAGGTTTTCATTTTGTTTTGTTTTTATGAGGTTTTAGTCTATAGTTGCTTGGCTCCATTGCCTTTTGTGGCTCTGCTCTGGTAAGGCAGAACATTGCAGCATGAGCTTGTGGTGGAGAAAGTTGTCTCATAACAGCTGGCCAGCACAGTGAGAGGGGAAGAGACCAGAGTCTCACAGTGTTCTTGGTGGATACCTTCAATGTGAAGACTTCCTACTAGACCCTTCCTCCTAAAGCCTTCCATGGGCTGGAAGCCAAACTCTGAACACATGGCCTTTAGGGGGCATTTCAGATTGAGGTTATGACAGCCATCCAGAAAGGTTGGTGGTGTGTCTGGAGAGGCCGATGCCCAGGGACCTAAGGATGCTTCCCACAACTAGGATCTGATCTGTGCTCTGGATAAAAGACTGGATGGAGCACGTGGGATCCTCTGCACCCCCAGTTACTCAGAGTGCTTGCCCATATCATCTTCATTTTCCTTACTTGGAGCTGTATTTTTAACTCCTGCCATATGGCAAAGCAGCCAAAACACCCAGGAGGAAGTCTGGGGAAAATCATACTCGTGGATATGATGCTGATAGCATCAGCCATGAGGGTCCTGTATTCTCATTCCTACCTCTTCCCTCATCAGGAGTAGTTGTCATCCTGCTGGGGACATGGGGAATGTCTCACAGGCCTCTGGCCTACCTGGGGGACCCCAAGCTGGGTAGAGTAGCCACATGTGTCAGTGGGATCCTGAGTTCTTAGGGATATGCTGTGGGGTTTGCTGATTTTAAGTCCACCTTGAGGTAAGCAGGCAGGAAGCAGTGTTGTCATCGTTGTCATTCTCCTCCTCCTCCTCCTCCTCCTCCTCCTCCTCTTCCTCCTCCTCTTACTCTTTCTTTATAGTTTATCTTGGTCATTGCTATCCTTTTAATGTGTCCTCTAAAAGTTCTAGTACTGCAAATAATCCCCAAAGGCATCTATGTTAATAGTATATGGAGGTGGGGCCTTTGGGTGGTAATTAGAGTCAAATGAGATCATGAGGGTAGGCCTGTGATGGTGTTAGAAGCTTTGTCAGTAGTGGAAGAGTTAGTGTGCTGTTTTGTATCCCATGTGATGAGCTCTGCCATGTATGATGCAGCACAGCCCCTCAATAGATACTGGTACCATGCTCATGGGCTTCCCAGCTTCCAGAACTGTGAGTCCAATAAACCTCTATTCTTTATAAGTGCCCCAGTTTCAGGCATTTGCTGATAGCAATGGATAGGGAAAAATCAGCTGTACACACATGTATTTGCTGGTAGGCTTCTCTCTTGCTCAAAAAGCCCCTGTGTGGGACTGTGTGGCCATGTTTGCTAATTGATTTGGTCTTTGCTTTCCCACATGCCTGCATGTCACTTGTCTCAGATGTGTGCCATCTTTGTGTCTCACACTGTTCCCTCTCCCAAGAAGCCCTATACCATACCTTTAAATTTTTTTTTAGTTTTATGTATATAAGTGTTCTGCCTGCATGTATATAAATGCATGCTAGGTGGCCATGGAGGCCAGAGGAGGCCATTGGATCCCCTAGAACTGGAGTTACAGATGGTTGTGAACTGCTGTGTGGCTGCTGGGAACTGAACCTAGGTCTTCTGCAAGAGTAGCAAGTGCTCTTAACTACTCAGCTGAACCATCGCTCTAGCCTTTGTTCCTGCCTTTTGAATATCCCTTTGAAGGACAGGCTTCCTATCTTGGACCCTTTCCTGATTTTTGACACCTACAGTCTTCTCTTTATATGCACCCTATTTATTCTTGCACTTGGGTCCCTCTGGGGACTTCTTACCTGTTCTTACCCCTATTTGCATGCCTGTTCTCTCTCAGGGGTAGGGACCAGTCATACCTTGCTCACCTTCAAGTGCCTGCCAACATACAACCTACATTTCCACAACATATTTCAAGTACATTATAATTGGTTTATGTACAAGACCAGGGGTTTCCAAGGTGGTGTGAAAATGTAATTCTTTGAGTCACAGGATAAAAACAGGTTAGAGCTTCTGTTTCCATGTATTATTTAGCCTCATTTTTGAGCTTCCTTTGGCTGGGCTCCTTGGTGATACATATGATGTCATATCTGCATGATATTTATAAATATACAAATTCATTTACCATGAGATTATGTCCTTAAAGTTTCTTCTGGTAGGAGAGCCTCATTAAAAATTCTACAGCTGTTAAGCTCTTGCTTTTGATCCCCAATATAATAATAAAAAAAATAAAGTCTCAATATAATCTTGACCACAGCTGAGTGTTTACTGCTTCTCTCCCTCATGGCAGCTGCTTTTTTGGCTTGTGGGTATCATGAGAAATGGACTCAAGCATGTACCCACACAACCCCATTTTACAGATGAGAAAACCGAGACTCAAAGAGTAAAGCCTCCCTACTGGCTGGGCTAGATGTGGTCCTGATTTGTGTGATCCTCAGCCCAGCATTCTTTACATTCTGGCCATGTCAGAGCCTATTGCACACCGGTGGCTGAGCTCTTGGGCTCTGTTTGTGACTGGGTGGGAGATGGCCCCTGTTTCTGTGGTTTCTGCAGAGGATGGTCCTGATATCAGTGGTCTCATGCTTTTTCCCTGTAGACCCCCAGAAAGCTTTGCCCCTGGAAAGGAGAGTTCAAGGTCATGTCTGGGAGAGCTGACTCAGGCCACAGGGATGGGTTGGTAGGGACCTGGTTCACTACCCTTTTCCCAGATTTTTATTTACCACATACCAAAAAGTTCCATCTTTCTGTACTGGAGACCAGTAATATGGCTCTCCTGTATGCCATCAGGATGGCAGCCTGTCTTCCTTTTATAGACTGCTGTTATTGTGAAATAGAGTTTCTTTGATCTCTTCATGAAGCTGGGCTTCCAGGTCTGTTTCAGCCCCTTCATACTGTTATACTAGAGCTCTGAAGACCAGGTAGCCTCTGAACTGCAGATATTGACTGCTTACAGTCCTGGAGGCTAGATCAAGGCTCTGACAGATTGGGTGTCTGGTGGGCCTTGCTTTGTGGTTCATAGACAGCAACTTCTTGCTGTTCTCAAGTGGCAGAAGGGGTTAGGGAGGTCTCAGGGTTCTTTGATAAAGCCACTAATTCTATTTGTTGGAGGCCTACCCTCTTGACCTCTCACCTACCTGGCCATGCTGCAGGCTGAACTCCACTTTGTGTCTATTAGCTGAAGGCCACACTCCTAACCCTATTGCCTGGGGAGTTAGAATTTCAACAGAAGAATTTATAGGAATGCAAACCCTCAAACCACAGCAAGGTCCAACCTAGTTATTAGTTATGTACTTGGGAGTGAGGAGGGCTGCATCTAGTGGCTTTCTTGTCCTTTAGCCTTGCCGCCTGGTGGGGAAGTAGATGTTGCTCTGAACCTGTCTCCTGGGAGGGGCCAGGGCAGAGCTTGCTGGAACAACCATCCACGCTATGGAAGAAAGGGGTGTCTGGAGAAAGAGCACCTCAGAGAGTCTCAGTTATGACTTCTACCCTCTCCTTTGGGGACTTGGTAGACCTAGTCTGTGGGGTCTTCCTGGGCCCCCCTCAGAGGCCTTGACTTTTGACTTTTTGAGGTAAGTTTCCACCTAAGTTCACAGTTTTTCCTCCCTGAATGGTTCTATGCGTGAACTTGATTGACATCCATCTCTTCTCCCACACAGGAGCTGGAGCTGTTGCTCTGCACAGCTTGCACAGGTCCTTAGACTCTTCTGGTTTAAAAAGTACTTCTGTATCAGAGTCTGGGCCTCAGAGGCCTGCAAACTCACCTACCTGGCCATGCTGCAGGCTGAACTCCACTTTGTGTCTATGAAAGGTTGGGGCTTGGCTACTTACATGTGTACTTGATCCTTGGATATTTCCCAGTTGCAAGATCTCAGGGATGTCTTAGGCTCAGGCTCTGATTCCACTTAGAGGTAAAGGGCGGTGGTGTTGAGATTGAACACTGTCATCTCACAGATTCTAATCTGTCAAGTGCAGTTTGGTTGAAACTGAATTGCTGAGGGGGTGAATGTGTGCAGAATTGGGGCTGGAGGCCAACTCCATCCTGAGCAGCCCAGGGGTGCTTCCTCATTTGGAATGTGGGTATAAGAATAAGGTGGCTCTTCTGCAGGCAGTGTGTGCTGTATATAAGAGAACAGAGACACATAAAGAGAAAGAGAGAGAGATGGAGAGCTCTAGAGAGACACAGGGAGAAGCAGGGAATGGGGAGGAGAGAGAGAGCAAAAGAAAGAAAGAGTCAGGGAGAGAGACAAGAAGAGAGAGAGAGGCAGAGGAGGAGAGACAAAAGAGAGGGAGAACAGAGAAGTGAAGAAACAGTCAAGGATACAGAGACAGAAGGACACAGTGCGGGAGACGGGCAGCAGAGGCAGAGGCTGACGCTGACAGGCAGCAAGCAAGTGTGTCTGTTCACCCTTTCTCCTTCCTTCCCCCATGCTGAATTCGTCATTAATGTATTCATGTATTCATTCACCTAACAAGCCCTCACAGAGCACCTCCAAGTGCCAGCCTTCTTGCAGAGTGAGGCCCCATGAATCCTTGGGGTGCCAGGCTGGTGGGGCAGGAAGGAGGTGGGTGAGAGGATAGGGGGTGCCAGGCACAGGGCAGAAAATACCACACATTTGCAGGAAGGTGCATTCAGCTAGCCTAGCTACTATACCTTGGCCAGGCCCCTGCTGCTGGCTCAGAAGCAGAGCTTTGGGGCTATTTATATCCACTCCAGCAAATCTTTTGATCTTGATGATCCTGGGTAAAGCCTGCATAGTACTGGCTTTTGCATGCTGGCCTCCCCGGCTGTCATGTACAGGGAGACGACAGCAGAGGATCCAGAGAGCAACAAGGTCAAGAGGCCTCCTGTCCACCCACACCTAAGCTCAGGTCCTTGGCTCTGATGGCTGAGAGCCTGGCCAGCCGGCCAGCCAGTGCACACCCAACCCCATGTACATTTTCCACTCAGCATTTCTCTGTCTTCAGGATAGGGAGTCACTGTCACCAGCTGAGACTGGCATTAGTTGAAGACCTACTATATTTCATCTGGTATTTTTTTCCCCTTAAAGGAAGACTATTTTAGTTTTAAAAAGTGTGGAATTAGGTGAAAGCCTTGCCCAACAAGTCTGAATTTGAATCCTTACAACCCACGTAAAAGCTAGATTCACAATGCAGATGTCTGTAGTCCTAGTGTTCTTATAGGGAAATGGGAGGTAGAGACAGGAGTCTCCCCAGAAGCTTGTGACCCAGTTAGCCTGGTGTATACAGCAGAAAGCAACAATAAAGAGACCCTGTCTCAAGGTGGAAAGTAAGGACCAACACCAAGTTTATCTTCTGACCTCTACATATGTACAGTGACACCCATGAACCCATCTCCATTCACACATAGGAATCTGCACACACATACTGTACACAAAAATATAGTGATGCATTTTAATACAAAATTTATAAAATTTTCACTATCTTTAGGCATGCAGCTCAGTGGTATTGATTGTGCTTACATTATACAGTTCTCACAACCTTCCAGCTCCAATGCACTTACATCTTCCTAAAGTGAAACTTAATCTCCATTAATCAGTAACCCCTCTGTCCTCCTCTACCTTCTTACCCCCTGGCACCCACCAAGCTACTCTGTGTGACTATTCTGGGGATGTCATATAAGCAGAGTCACATAGCACCTGCCTTTTGTGATTGGCTTATATCCTCAAGCTCTGTTTCACTGTAATACTTGTCAATCATTGAGGAGGCTAGAGAGATGGCTCAGCTGTTAAGAGCCTTGACTGCTTTTCCAGAGGACCCAGGTTCACTTCCCAGCACCTATATGGTAGCTAACAACTGTCCCTAGCTCAGTTCCAGGAGATCCGACATCCTCTTCTGGCCTCTGTGGACATTGTGTGACATGGTGTACTTTCATATATGCAGGTAAAACACTCATATACATAAAACAAAGTTAAATCAATAAAAAATGAAAAACTGAGTAAGATTCCATGATGTACCTGTACCAAAATGCTTATCTACTATCAGTGACTCTTGTGGGGCACCCACCTTGCTGCAACTGGGTGTACTGCGGATGAGCAGATGGGCACAGACCTCTTTTCAAGACCTAGCTTTCAGTATTCTTGGGTAGGTACCAGAGTGTGAGTGTGTGTCAGGGGTAACATGCCAGGTATGTCAGCTGTCACTCATCTTCCCTTTACCCTTGAGGTAGGTATTATCTGCACTTCAGGATGAGGAAAGTGAGACAGAGGAATGGTGGAAGAGGATAAGGATAGGTTCAGGGCAGCCACTTAGCTGGTTAGTGGATGGGAAGTTCCTTTGAGAGATGTATAACTCCCTCCCTCACTTCCTTCTTGACTATGACACTGATTATAAGATTTTTTTTAAAGACAAGTCTTACTATGTAGCCCTGGCTGGCCTGAAATTCACTGTGTAGACCAGATTGGCCTGGAACTCAGAGATCTATCTGCCTCTGACTCCCAAGTACTGAAATTAAAGGCACAAGCTTGGCCTCTCATTATGTCTTTTTATTAAAAAAAATTATTTTTGAGTAGATGCAAAAATAGCATGAGATCTATCTGTCACCCTGCTTCTCCATTGCTAGATTTTACCTTTTTTATTTCATTTATTCCCTTTGTTTTTGTCCTTGCCCCTTTGGGGATTACCATGTGGCTGTGGCTGTGGCTGTTCTGAGGCCTTTCCCAGGCTTAGACCTACTGCAGCTCCCTTCTCAGTCTTATCCATGAGCTGCAGGAGGATTTGTTTGTTCATCAGCTATCTCCCCAGGGGATGTATGCCACTGGAGGACAGTTTTGCCTGCCCTGCTCACTCCCATAGTCTCAGAAGGTGACTTGTAGACCCTCACAGCAGCCATTGAATGATGGCTGTTCACCTGTCTCTCTGCTGCTTCTGCATGGCCTCTCTTCCTGTGCTGCAGCCAAAGAGCTGAGGGACACCTTGGCCTGGCCTTGACTTGCACAAGGGGCAGTCCAGCCTGGTGGCCTCCTGCCCTAACACGCCTGGTCCTGCACTCTGAGCTGACAGTGATGAAGTCTCCCCTTGTGCTACAGTTATTAGCTGGACTTATGGGAGCTCTGGCCACTCCTAATGCAGGGCTCTCAGTGAGGGCAGTGGCAGTTTTATTGACATTGTGGCCCCAGCTACAGTATGCAGGTATCTCCCACTGTCCACAGCAAGTGACAGGTACAGCCATATCCCTCTTTTTCCCTGACCCCTGGTGCGAAGGAGCAAGCTAATCACACAGGCTGGCACTAGGGCATTCATCATTGCTGCCCTGCCAAGGCCTCTCCAGCCCTGTATGGTCATTTATTCCTCATCCTCAGTTCACCTTTGCTACTTCCCTGAAGTCAAGACTTCCTCTTCTGCAGCACCAGCATTCTTGTTCCTCATGTCCTTCCTTAGTGAGCAGTATTTTGGTTTGCCATGAGCTAGATCCCCTTTATCCATTGTTGTTCGCAGTGGCTGTTGTATGACTGTTCCTTGACTGATAGGTGCCTCACTCAGTTAGGCCCAGGGCTTGTGTCCTCACCTCAGGTGCAAATGAACCATAATGAAGGTCATAGGAGCTCAATGTCTGGCCATAGGCAGGATATTTCTTGTGAACTTACTCTACAGTCCCTGTGGATCAGGCCTGGGTAGACTTTCTCCATGAACTCTTTCCCTCTTGAATGATGCTCCTCAGTTCACAGAGAATCCCTTCATACTTCCCATGTGTGTTGTATGCTCAGGTGTGTGTTAGGTCATTCTGACCAGGTTCTGCATCCAGCATTTTGCTTCTCCTTGATTGGAGTCCTAGGGAAGGGCATTGTCCTACTCTATAATTTGTTTCTTCAGGGACAGACGCCTGCATTGTCTTCATCATGGGTTTTGTCCATTGCCCAGCTTCCTCCTGCATTATGCACAGGCACCTGTGTAAGGATGCCCTTGGTACCCCTTGAGTGCAGTAGCTGGTCGCTGAGATTGATCAGCCTCTTGAGACGCATTACCAGGTGACCCTGCTATTGCTAGTTGTCCTCATGTCTTGCCCACATATGGCACTGCTACTGCCATTCCAACTCAGTCAGGGGCAAAGTGTTGACTCTTCTGGCTTTCAAGCTCTCTGGAGATTCCTGCTGCCCCAGCTCAGCTTTTGCCCATCATCCCTGGTCCTGCTCTTGGGCCTCTCTTTGCAGCCCCAGGGTGATAACTTCCTTCCGTTGGTGACTCCCTGCTCTTTCACCTTTGTGTGGGCTTTGCCTCTGCTTCCCCTTCTGCCTGTGGTCAGTGACTAAGCCCAGATATCACCTCCGCTGGAAAGCCTTCCTAGTTCTGATTTGTCCAAGCAGAGTATGCTGTGGTGGGCATGTGGTGACACTGAGGGACCTGAATTCAGCCTCCCCTAAGACCCATGGAGTTGTTCCTGAACTACAGACGGTCTGTAAAGTGAACAGTAACAAGGCCTGTGGGGCTCTACCCATTCGTCTCTGTGAGGGAAGCCTTGTGCCGCTGCTTCCTGCCTCCCACTTGGCTGTGTCATTGCTCCTGCAGGAGGCTGTGTGTGAGAAAGCCATCCCAAGGGCCCTGTCTAGAGTGACACCAAAACCCCAAAAAAGTCTGAGAACCATGGATAGCCTACAGATTGGGCCACCATATCTACCCCTTTCCCTGCTTGTTTCTGGGAAGTATGGGTGTCTAGGCAAAGGGATTACCCCATCATCTTTGCAATATCAACTTCCAGTCTGGGTCTTGCTCAGGAAGTCCAGGACATTTGTCTTATCCTGACCCTCTGCAGGTCTTTTCTCCTCTTGGAGCCTTGATTTTCTCACTTGTGAAATGGGTACATGACCACAACTTTCAGGATTGTAGAGCATTAAGAGGGCTTATCTTGCAAGGCCCCTTACCTTTGTACCAGCATCTAGTCACCCTTACCCACCCCAGGGTGGTTAGGCTTAAGGTGGCGCTAAGTGACTGAAGAGCCCAAGCTTTATCATTAAAGTGCTGAGGGAATCTATATGGCCTCAGGACTTCACAGGGCCTTTCTGTACCTCATTTTCCTCAGCTGCAAAGTGAGGATGACAAGAGTACTTTTGAGGCTTTTTGGAGGTGACAGTCTCTAAAATGCTGAGCACAGTGGCCGTGGCATATAGTGTGTCCAGTAACTACAGACTGCCTTTATTGCTGGACCAGCTACTGTTACTGTTGCTTACTGGTATGTTCCCAAGTACCTTGAGAAAGTAGGATTCAGACATGGTGTCTGTTGCTCTTGTGTACCCAGCACATCAAGGGGTGGGCCTGTTTGAGGTCCTGCTGTATGGCTGTGGGAGGAAGTCTTGTTCCTGTCACCTAAGCAGCTTCATGTAATCCCAAGAGTTGTGGTTCTCCTCAAGATATTAAATGCACTGACTTATGAAATTTGCCTAAGAAAAAAATTGGCCAGAGCTTCTACAAATCCATAAAGTCTCAAGTGGATGGTTATAGTCTGTCTTCTGGCTGACCTGCCTGGGACACAGCCATTTGGGGTCATACCTAACAAGGCTTGTAGCATAGAGTGCCAAAAATTACAGAAGGAATTGAGCTGTAAATTTCATGGATCTATTTTTCAGGAGAAATTCATCTGGAATATTGGGGTGAAATTCTTAAGGTACCATGTCACCTCTGCCCCAGCTCTGTCCTGGAATCCCAGGGCAGACATGGGCACCTGCTATTGCAGCCCAGCTGAGAACAAGGCTTGTGAGCAGAGGGGAGAAGCTTAGTTCTGGTGGGGGGCCTGAGGGCACTATATCTGAGATGGGACTGGAGAGAAAGAGGATTCTCTGAGAAGCTCCTGGAAAGGGGTCGTGAGATGACCTGTTCTGGAGAATGGACACTGAGGCATAAGGGTCTCAGCAGCCAATCCATGTCTCCAGTTTTTGGAGTTGGGATGACCCTGCAGAGTGCTCCCAACTCTCAGTGAGGAGATTAGCCCCGTGTCCCTCCATATGAATTAGACACTGACAGGGGTTTCCCTTGGGGAGGAAGCCTTGTGTATAGCCTAGGAAAGCTCCTTCAGAGGTCCAGCCGAGCCTCCCCATCTGGGCCCTTTTCCCTTAGTCACAGGACAGAGTGACTGACTCTTTTCCTGCCCATGTAATCTCACTTGGAGGACTTTGGGGTAGAGGTCAATATTAGCCTCTGGCCCCTGGGGTCATGCTCAGATGCTTGGTACAAAATAGGGATCTGAGCTGGAGTTAGAAAGAACCTGAGATAGGTCATCCTTAACCTTTGATGTAGTGCTGAACTTGTATAATTCTCACTTACAGATATAGGCTTTGACTGCCTTACCCAGATGTACTTGATTTGAATAAAATTGGTCCTTCAGTGAAAATCTGAAAGTCTTGCTTCTTATAGGATGAAAATTGGCAAAGAGATAGTGGGACAGAAGCTCATTGGTGATTAATGCCAAGTGTCACACACAGCTTATTGCTATCGATCTGGATTTCCACACCATTGCGTAGATGCCCCTCTTCCAGCTCCCCTGGAAATGTCAACTCAGGAATTAGACAACCCCATGCCTTTCCACTTGCCTTCCAAGGATGTAGCAGAAAATGTCAGGCCAGAGAACCTAGTTAACTAGCATCATGCATATTATACTCTGAGTCTGAGAATCGATTGTTCTCCTTCCTCTGCTCCCGACTCCATCCACGATCCTGCAGTCCCCTTCCCATACCCCCCACCCATCAACCCTCTAGGTTTAGAGAGGGAAGCTGTTCCCTAAGATTTTGCACCTGCTCTGCCTCTGGCAGGGGCAACTTTGCTAGAGTGATGTGGTTCCTTCCAGAAGTCTCCCTGCCAGCATGACTGTTCTAATTAGTCATATTTTGAAAGCAGATCTGCTTAATTGCAAGCAGTACTAAATATTGGTATATAAATAAAGTCATTAATAGCAGTATATCCCGAAACTTCTCCCACCGAACACTATAACAAATGAGCCTGTTGACTGTGACATTTGCCTGTCGCGGATATCCCACTTGCCCCCCTTAGCACCGACTGCTGATCAGAGGTAGTGGCCTCCTGTAGAGGAGCTAGAACAAAAGGGGTGGAAGACCATGGACCCGTGATTGTCCCAGAGCAGCTGACAATGTAATGGATCTTCTGCAGTCATCAAGTTAACGTGTGCTTAGTGAAAACAGTTATGGCTCTAAGTACTCCATCCATCAGCCTGCCTCCACGCCCTTGGAATTGTCTGCACTTCCCTGATTCAGATGCTTGGCCTTTAGGAGCAAGGATGTTGCCTATGTGAGTATGGCACTGGAGTTCTAGTAGGCCAGTCGCTGGGCTACATGAGAGCAAGGTGACATTGGGTTGATCTGTGGTTTCCTTGTTTCTGGATTGTAGATGATGGCATGGATCCATCATGCTGTACATTTACTCATTGCTGGCGTACTCACTATGTGCCCAGTCCTGTTCTAGTGAAGGCCTGGTATCCCCTGCATAGTAGAGGATGGGGTGAATTAGAGAGACTGGCAGGGCCATGAGAAGGGGTTGGGATTTTATTCTGGATGCTGTGGGAAGATTGGGAAATGCCAGGCTAGGATGATGTTGTCTAACTTGTCATTTTAGGAAATCTCTCTGGCTGTGGCATTTGATATACTTTAGGGGGATGAAGGGAAGCTGTGATAGGGCCTGAGAGAGATGTGACTGGGCTCATAAGGGAGGAGATGGAGCCAAGCAGAAGCCTGGGTGTGGGGCTATTGTAAGACCCAGAAGCTCCCCAGATGAGATGGGGCTCATGTTATGGGATCACAAGGACCTCACAATTTCTGACTTTACTGAGTTAGTGGTAACAGCCACTGCCAGGGTTTGGGGGAGGGTGGCTGGAGTACAGTGGGCACTCCATGTGAGATGCTTAATTTTTCTTATTGGTTATGCTTCACACTGACTGGTGTCCTGATTCTGACATCTTCTTTGAGTTCTAGAGTCTTAAAGCTTTTTTTTTTTAAGTAAGATTTTATTTTTTATTATTTTTTAAAATTTAAAATATTTTATTATTTTTTATGTGTATGAGTATATTGCCTGCATGTATGTAAGTGCACCCATGTTGTAAGTGCCTTTGGAGGTCAGAAGAAGACCTGGAGGATCCTGGAATTGGAGTTATGGACGGTTGTTAGCTGCCATGTGGGTGCTGGGAATTGAACCTAGATCCTCTGCAAGAGTAGCCAGTGCTCTAAACCATTGAGCCATCTCTCCAGCCCAAGTACATTTTATTTTATAAAGCACTCTAATTTTATAGAAAAACTGTACTTTAAATGCGGGCATCCTGTGTGCTCCTGCCCTTATGCTTCATTTCTTCCTTTCCTCCACAGTTTAAAGGAGGGCTTGCTTTTGGTGTTGGACACTCTGGATTTTGACAAATGTATAGAGACCCATGTATCATTACAGCATTGCACAGAATTGTGCCATGGCCTTAAAAGTCCCTTGAGCACCACCTGCTTGTTCCTCCCTTCTCCTGAACCCTGGCCACCATGGATTCTTTTACTGTCCTTGTGTTCCTCATTTTTCAGAATGTCACAATAGCTGACAGAATGTAACTTTCAAAGTAGCTTCTTTCACTTATCATGTGACCTAAAGTCTCTCTGTGTTTTCTGTGGCTTGATTGCTCATTTCTTTCTAGTGAATGCCCTTCCATTGTCTGGACACACTGCAGTTTTTTTCTCCATTCTCCTGCTGAAGGGCATCTTCTTTATTGCAGTGAACATCCATATGCAGGTTTCCACATGGACCTGAATTCATAACTTCTTGGGGGTAAATACTGGAGTATGATTACTGATAAGAGGTTGAGTTTTGTAAGAAACTGCCAAATATCTTCTGAAGTGGCAATTCCTACAGTTCTAGATGTTGGACATTTTCTGAGGCTCCAGGTTCACAGAGCTTCACTGACTTGAATGCCTCTCCCACACATTCTCAGCCTCCTCAGACCTGGAGGAGCATGTGGCGCCATCCAGAACCCCAGTACACATAAAGGTGTCCACAGGGTCTGTGAAGCTTTCCTGGATGCCAGGCTGGGCAGGACAGGCTGGAGGCTGAGGTGCCGGCTCGTCTCAGTTTAGTCTTGCTGGGAGCTGAAGCTAGCATGTTTGGTTCAGGTAGGTTCTGTGTAAGATGGAGCTGATGAAGTTAACAAA
This sequence comes from Eospalax fontanierii, assembly GCA_035773235.1. Classification (NCBI taxonomy): domain Eukaryota; kingdom Metazoa; phylum Chordata; class Mammalia; order Rodentia; family Spalacidae; genus Eospalax; species Eospalax fontanierii. Next base: position 87,549,910 of record CM069526.1, read on the forward strand.
AGAGTGGCACTGGCACTGCGAGGCTCAGCATAGTCTGAGAAGCTGGGGTGTTCTTGGACATGTCCTGTTTTACCAGAATGTCAAGCCTTCTGACTAGTGTCTGCCTGCTTGTCTTTCATATAACATACTGTGGGGTGCCTTCTGGTAGATAGCTTATATGTGAGGATAAATTTTGGAGCATGCTTGTCCCAAGTCCCTAGTGCTGTAGGGGATGTGTCTATTTGACTGTGCCTTTATTCTTTTGCTTATTTTTAATTTTATTTTAATATATTCTTTTTATTTTATGTATATGAGTATGTGTATGTAGTAAGTATATCACATGGGAGGCTAAAAGAGAGTATTGGGTCCCCTGGAACTGAAGTTACAGGTCGGTTTGAACTGCCATGTGGGTGCTGGCAACTGAACCTGGGTTAGCATCCAGTGTTCTTCACTGCTGAGCATCTCTCCAGCCCCTGTTCTCATGATTAGATCAACTGTTGCAGCAAGGTGCTTCATTGTGTATACACACTGCCTCATTTAATTCTTGTGACCACACCCAGAGGGAGGTTTTGCCTACCTCCTTTCACAGAGTAGAAAACTAGGCACAGAGGGCTTAAGGGACTTGCTGTGAATGCCTAGCAGGTGGGCTGGGATCTTATATGGAGAACTCTAGACTTACTCTTGGTTTGGGGAGCAGAGGGCAGCCGGGACTGTTTGCTGAGGTACTGTTTCTTGTCCTTGGGTGGATGGACTCCTCTTATTCCCATCTTGTCCTACAGATGGACATCTTCCCTCCAGGCTTCTGTCCCTTTCTTGTGCTTGTCCCTCCCCTGTGTTCACTATCTGGCAGTCCTCTGGGTTTTGTTCCTGTCCATTTTCTTTTTGTCCACCATGGTCTGGACTCCCTGAGGGTCAGAATTTCTGACTGGCTAGCTCATTATGCACCCCAGTGTGGCTAATGACAGGGCTGGTGCCTGGGATGTGATAGTGATTGGTATATGGGGAGCACCTGACATTCCAAACTTATGATGCACCTTGACTTACAGAGGGCTCACCTTTTGATAAACTCAGTCTAAGCTGAAAATATTGTCAGTTTGGAAAGTATCGTGAATATATCCAACCTTCTGTGCATCATACAGCAGCACAGTTCACTATGGATGTCTGTCACATGTTATGTCATTGTGGTGTGACTGGCTGGGAACTGTGGATCGCTGCCACTGCCCAGTAACTCTGAGTATTGTACTGCATAGCCCTAACCAGGGAAACATTTGGATGCCAAAGACAAGTGTGGCTTCTACTATTTGTCTGTTCCTTTTGCACCATCACAAACTTGAGGTATTGTAAGTTAAACTACAGTAAGTTGAGAACCATCTCTAATTAGTGTTATAACATTGTATAGAATGGATAATTGTAGTGATATAAATATATATCATATATAACAGATAGTTAAAATTATGTTAAAGTGTATACACTGTGTGTAATTTACTCTTTTAGCTATTTTATGTGAACCTTCAATAAGTCACAATGTTCTATTGATACAGTGACACGCTTTGTACCTTGTGTCCTGTAACCATCACCACTGTACACTGTAGCATACTTTTACTATTCCAACTAGAAACACTATCCATTAAACTAACACGTGTTATTTGTACATAGTAATAGTTGTCCTCTAATATTGATTTTTTTTCCTCTCTAAACTGCTGTGGATTTACTTGTTTAAGAGATTTTCTTCGACCTCGGCACCACTGGGCTTTCAGAACAGAGTACTCTTTGCTGACAGGCTTACTGTGCATCTTAGGTGCTCTGCAGCACCTAAGTACCAGTGGACTCAGGTAACATCTGCTTCACAGCCCTAACACACAAAAAATGTCTCCAGACATTGCCTATTATCCATTGAGTCTAGTTGGAAACCCTCTGATTAAAAGTCCATGGTTTAAAAGTTTTAAGCCAGTTAAAAAAAAAAAAAGTACCCCAACATTAAAACAGCATAACACTTTTGCACTCACCAATTACTACTGGGTTCTCAGGCCACCTGTCTGTCTTCAGGGCTCCCTGTATTAGGTGAAGCACTTAGCCTTGAGTAAACTGCACAGTATGTGATAACTCAGTGAGGCAGCTGTGTGAATTTAGGCACACATTCTACCTTTCAAGCACATGGTATTGGGTGTAGGTAACCCAACCATATCTGTGGCTACACATGGTTGCCCAGGATCAGGAGACATGCTCCCATTTCACAAGGCAGAGCTTCCTTGAGGACCTGACTTCTCATGTTCTGTTTGCCTCCTCTGGAAGAGAGAAGCAGTGACTCTCGTGAGCTATTGGAACAGCTCAAACCTGTGTGGTCTCTGGTTGCTCTGTTTTTGAGTTGGCCTGTCCCCTAGAGTCCATGTATTGAAGGCTTGGTCTCTAGCTTCTCTGTTATAGGAAGGTGGTGGAACTTTTAATCAGTGGGGCCTAGTAAGAGGAAGTGAGGTAACTGGGGGGATACTGTTCCCTTCTTCTATCTCTCTGCTTTCTGTCTGCTGTGTAGGGAGCAGCTTTGTTCTACTTCGTCTTCCTACCATGATGCACCACCTCACCACAGGCCCCAAAGCAATGAAATCAACCAGTTATGGACAGAAACCTCAGAAACTGGGTCCAAACAAGCCTTTCCTCCTTTTAAGTGGATTATCTCAGGTATTTTGTTACAGTGATGCAAAGTTGACTAATATACTAGACAAGCCCAGTTGGTGTGGAAAGAAAAATGCCATCTTCAGTACTAGAAAGTCAGTCTTCAAGATAAAATCCCAACTTCTAAAAGTGCCCAATGTGGACATGGAGATTATGTAGCCCTTCCATATGTTTCTGACAGCACTCCTGCCTGTATGGCAGGTTGGGGTGATCACCAGTACCACAGCATGATGGCAGTGCATCTCTCTGACCTCATGCCACTGTGCCCCACAAGGCAGGAGAACATTGTCAGGTTCCACTGTAATCTCAGACTTTATAGATGTTGCTCATTGTTGACAGTGTCACATGCATGTGATTGCATTTACTCTTGGAGTTTGTACTATTCTCATTGCACTAGGACTTGGCTGGTTTTCCTCCCAGCCAGATGTGGCCTGTGGGAATACAGCCCCTGCTTTTTGCTCTCTGAGTCTGGCATCCTACCATTCTCTTTTGCTGAGAAGTTTGGCCACGCTTGTGCTCAGAACCATGGCAGGCATGTTGGTGAGGTCTTCCTTGTTGAGCAAAGTCAGGTATCCAGTTGAAGGTATGGGGAGCAAGAAGGGGGTCACTGGGCACCAGAGGCAGGGCCTTCCCTCCACAGCTTGGTGTTAGCCAAGCATCTTTGCTCTATCCCAACATCTCTTAACAGAGGCCATAGAATCCTAGTACCTCCTCTAACAAATACAGTCTTGTTCTAAGGGAGCAAGTTCAAGTTTATGGCTACTATGTGAGTGATCATACAAGGCCACTGTGTATTCTTATTAGGGTAGAGTCTCTTTCTTAGTTTGGAAAACAAACAAATAGAACAAAACCAAATAACAATGCCAGAAGTCTAACTGGTTCTCTTGGATGCACATATACTGGACTGCCATCAGAATTGGCCCCTCCATCCTAAGGCAAAAAGGTGGAGGCATGGACTCTATGCAGGAAAGCTGCCTGGAGAGGTGAGCAGAAAGGCAAGACAGCCAGGCATCTGTCCAGCTGTGTGCACATCTCTCTGCCTTCAGTGCCATGCCTTCATGGCTCCATTTCCCATGAGCTCCTGGTTTCAGCCTTGTCTGTTTGTCATGACCACTGCCTCACTGGAAAACCATGGTGTTGAGTTGCCTTTCAGCCCAGTAAACCCTGGCTTTTGATTATTTCCTAATTTAGCTTTTGTTGTGCAGCTGAGCTCCAGGCTTCTGTGTCTCTCCACCTGCAGTAATCTCCCAAGAAAATGAGGCTATTGATACTTCAAAAACAGAGTTGCTTGAAAGTATCATTATATCTATCGCCCTTGTGTGCACTTACATTTTGTGTCTTAGAAATCAGATGCTGACTGTTCCTTATCTAATATTTTGATGGATGGAGTTTTTATGAAAATAGAGTTAAGTTTCATTTTCTCTGTGGTGGCATAAAGATGCGTTTATAACAATTACTGAAGCTTTATTTAACCTTGCTGTGAGCTTTCCACCTCCCTCTTAACTGTGACTGCACCACCAAGGCTGAGCTGGCTAGATCTACATTTTAATGTAGCCCTGAGTGAGGTGATTACTCTTGGGGAGAAATCTGCTGACAAGTGGGTGCTCTGCCACTTAAGGGGGGAACTTGCCCTCTCAGTGGAGGCTTCTACTCTGGGTTCAAATCCTGCCTCATGACATCTAATGTCTTCTGTACTGTTAGGCAAACTGCTAAAACTCTGTGTCAGTCTGCGTGTTGTCAGATGAGATGATGGCAGCATCTATCCCACTGTACTATTGGGGACTGTGCTGCTGCTTAGTGTTTGTCAACTTGATACAAACTAGAGTCACCTGGGAAGAAGGAAACCTCAACTGAGGCAGTGCCTTCATCACACTGGCCTTTGGGCATATCTGTGTGGACTTTTATTGATTGCTAACTGATATAGGAGGGCCCAGATCACTGTGGGCAGTACCATTCCTGGGCAGGTGGGCCTGGGCTGAATAACAGAAGTAGCTGAGCACAGGCCAGGAGAAGCAAGCCCAGAAGCAGCGTTCCTTTGTGATCTGGTTCCTGCCTTTAGATACCTGCTTCCAGGTTCCTGCCTTGGCTTCCCTTGATTATAGATTATAATCTGTAAGGTAAAATAAACCCTTTTCTCCCCAAGTTGTTTTTGGTCAGTGTTTTATCATAGAAAAAACAAACTAGGACAGGACCTGAATGCAAAGCACTTTAAGTAGAATCTGGTCCTGCTCTACATCACTAGAGAAATGCCAATCAAAGTCACAGTGAGCTCATATACACTAAATATTGTCAAAAGCATTGAAAACATGGAGCTAGAGAGATGGCTCAGTGGTTAAGAGCACTGGTTGCTCTTGCAGAGAACCCGTGTTCAATTTCCAGCATCTACATGGCAGTTAAAACCCATCCATAACTCTGGTTCCAGGGGATCTGACCCCCTCTTCTGACCTCTGCAGGTATTGCATGACATGGGTGCAGTTAAATATATGCAAGGCAATACATTCATATACTTAAAATAAGAATAATAAATAAAATATTTTTTCGAAACATTGAAAACAAACCAATCAGTAAAGATGTGCAGAGGGGCTGAAGAGGTGACTCAATAGTAAGAGAACCTGCTGCTCTAATAGAGGACCCAAGTTTAGGTCCTAGCACCTACATCAATGACTTACAACCCCCTGTAACTCTGTCTTTAAGTGATCCAAGGCCGCTGGCCTCTGAGGGCACCTGTACTTAACAAACACACATGTGTAATTAAAAATAAAATCTTAAAAAAATAAATACTTGTGGAAACCAGAAAATTTGTGCATTGCTGATCGAAATATAAATGGCACAGTTACTTTGAAAACAGTAAGATTTCATCAAAAAATTAAGCAGGAGTGGAAGGTATAGCTCAATGTGTATGTGAGTGCTAGGATCAATGATAGAGTACTTATGTGTGTGAGGTACTAGAATCAATGATAGAGTACTTGACTAATGTATGTGAGTACTAGGATCAATGATAGAGTACTTGTCTAGTGTGTGTGAGGTGCTAGTATGAATCCCCAGTACAGTAAAACCAACAAATAAAAAGCTAAAACTAGAATGACTATGTAATCCAGCAAGCCCATGTGAGTGCACAGCCAAAGAACCAAGTGCAGGGGCTTGGAGAGTTGTCTGTACAGGTGTGACAGTGTCATCTGCAGTAGTTGAGAGGTGGAAGCAACCCAAGTGTCCACTAACAGATGAATGAGTGAACAAGATATACCATAGGATGGAATATTATTCTGCCTTAATAAAGGTAGGCATTTCTGACACAGACTACACATGAATGAACCTTAAGGACACTATGCTTAGTAAACAAGCCACATACAAAAAGACCTGTGCTGTCTGATTTCACTTATGTGAGGACACTTGAATGGTGACATTCACAGTTATAGAAAACAACATGGTGGCTGCCAGGTTCTGGCGGGGAGAGGGAATTTGTTAATGAGGGCAGAATTTTAGTCTGGGAAGATGGGAGGTCCTGGAGATGGGTGGTAGTGATGTCTGCACAATGTAATAAATATACTCAATGCCACGGAACTGCTCATTTAAGAATGGTTACTATGGACTGGTGAATTGACTCAGCAGGTAGAGGATCATACCAGGCAAGCCTGATGATGTGTGTGAGTTCGATTCCCAGTTCCCACTGTGGAAAAAGAACCCAACTCCTGTAAGTTTTCCCTGACCTTCACTTGTATGCTATGGCACAGGGGCACCCTCATTCACAGGCACATACCATATATACCCACAATAATAATAGGTTATAATTAAAAATTTAAAGATTATGATGGCCAATTTTATGTTATATGTATTTTACTACAATTGAAAAAATTAGAGGAAAACAGTATGTGTTCCACAGTGAGCACTGGGTTTTGTGTGTTTTCTGGCCGCTGATGTTCGTACATGATGTGCTGCATAAAGTTCCAAACCCATTTCTTTGGGCATAGTGGTCTCAGTAGTTGAGCCTCTTGGCCTCTAACCTTAAAGAGGGGAGTCAGGAGTGCTGCCCATCCCTGAAGAGTTGGGGAGCCCTCCTTGGCTTGATCTTGTTTCAGGAATCTTCTCTTGTGCTTTGACTGTCTCATCAGAGTGCTACTGAGCTGATGCAGGTCTTGGCCCCAGCACCCAGGGATAAGGCCTTTGCAGGCACAGTCCTCCTGTATCCCATGGGCCTCCTCAGTTCTGTGATCCTCTGTGGCCCTATTTGGGCTCTGAGTGGGAGTGTATTTCAGACACTGTATGTGAACATGGTGGTTTCCTTCCCCTGTGATCTGTCTGTGAGGAGTTCTCAAGGTTTTCCTCTGTGTCTTGCTGGTGGGAAATGCAGCTTACAATGTATTCAATATATTCGTGAGTGTGAAGACTCTTTGACAAGCACCACTCACTCCTTACTCACTCATTCCTCAATCCTCACTCACCCACCCACTCACTCAGGAAAGACTTACTGAGCTTTTACCCATGCCAGACCCTCTGCCAGTTGCTGGGAGCTTACTTCTGTGTACAAAGAAGACAACCCATCTTCACAGGCTTGCACTGCAGTGAGGAGAAACAGACAATAATGGAGATGAATAGGCTAATATTTAGTGTATTTGATTGGAAATGTGTTTAGGAGACAAACAACACAAGGGAGAGCTGGGGTGGGAGGGTGGTGCTGGAATTTTAGAGTGAAAGAAAAAGCCTAAAGGAAGCAAAGGTGAGCAATGTGCATAGCCAGAAAGACCTGTCTAGGCACAGGTCAAGGGAGTGAATTTACATGGGTTCCTGGGTTCTTGGCAGGCTCTGACTTTACCCTTACTGTAGTGGCAGGAGCTTCTGCTGAGTATAGGAGGAACACAACCTAGATCAGGAGTCCTTTGAATGCTGCTAGGGGTCGGGGGCGCGGGGAGGTTGTTGGTTGTGGGGGATACTGGAGAGGCCACTGCAATAATCAAGGGAAGAGAGGGCTGGAGACGTAGCTCAGTTGGTGGAATTCCTGCCTAGCATGCATGAAGTCATGGGTTTGATCCCCAGTACCACATAAACCAGGTATGGTGGCACATGCCTGTGATCCTGCCCTTAGGAGGTAGAGGCAGGAGGACCAGAAGTTCAGGATTGTCCTTGGCTACATAGAGAATTTGAGGTCAGCCTGGGCCACATGACACTTTCTCAAAAAGAAAAAAAATGTCTAGGAAGGAGATACCAGTGGCTAGATAAGAGGTGGGGACCAGGATTATTGATTATGGATTATGGCTATCCTGTGACATTGTGTCAATAGATGGGCTGATGATGGTCACACCCACTGTCCCTTGCAGCGCTGCCAACCTTGTGGCCACCATTCATGGCAGGCCTGCATTTGTCCCAGTTCCCGTTTGCTACCAGGTCTGTCCTATGTCCTTTTGTTGCTTGGCTGCCCCTTGCTTCCTGCTGCACACTCTAAGCTCCCCTCCACAATTGATCTAAACCTGGCTTGTCGTTCTTGAATCGTCAGATCTTTTGCTGTTTGCTATGGCCCCTGAAAGCTTGTGACAAGCCCTAGAAAGGTTAAGAAGGATGTTCATACCTGCATTGTGCTGCTGGGAATGTGAGCTAGGCTGTGAAACAGTAACCATGGCAGCAATGGAGATGATACTTGTGATGGTTAATCTTGATAGTTGGCTTTACTGGATTGAGAAGTGCCAGGAGATTAGTAAAGCACATCTCTGGGTATGTCTGTCAGGGCATTTCCAGGGTACATTAGCTATAGTCTTTGGAAGTAGGTGGCACCATCTCATAGTTTGGGGGCCATGATGATATTAAAGGGAATGAAGGAAGACCACTAGCATAGCATGTTCTCAGCTTCCTGACTGCCATGTACCAAGCAGTTCTGCTCCACCAGGCCCATCTGCCAGCATTTCCTGCCTTACCCCAGCCCAGAAATGATGCAGCCATCCAACCATTTGTTGGAAACAATGAACCCGAATAAATCTTTCCTCTCTTAAATTGTTACAGTAACAGAAAGTCTTAACACGATGCAACTGTGTGTCATAGGCAAAGTCTTCAGAACCTCAGACACCCAAGGAGCAAGGGAGCTGAGGTCTTCAGTTTATAGGTGGGAAACTGAGCCCCAGAGTAGCTGTCTGTCCTCATACCACAGCAGCAGAGCTACTGTGGACACCCAAGAATCTCAGTGTAGCCTTCTCCTGGGAGCAGGCCTTTTCCACAGAGTGATGACAGCAGTGGCCATCTGTCCCAGCACTCCAGGTTGGAGTTTTTGCTCCATCTCATCTAATCCTACTTTCCTGTGACCCAGGCCTTTCAGCCATTTTTCTGAGGAGGTAATTAAAATCCAGAAGGATGAGTGATTTGCCAGGGGTCACTGTAGAAGCTGGGATTCAAACCCAAGTCTGACTGATCTTCATTACTGGCCCAGGTTGAAGTCACCTGGAGGGAGTGAGTGTAGGGACAGCATATCCCCAAAGGACATGTCTTGAATGCTCTGTCATGGAAATATTAGAAAGCTCCAAGGAAATTCTAAATGGGAATTCTATACTATGTGTTAAAGTATTACCCTTTGGGAAGTGGACAATGCCAGAGACTCAACAAGGAATGGTAGTGGTACCAGACAGATTCTGTTGCCCAGGGAAAGTCAGAAATAGAGATTTTTATGGGGCCCCAAGAGATCAGGGACACAGACTCTGGGGCTAGAGTGCCTTGACCAGCTGTATGGCCTCAGGAAAGTGAGCTAACCTCTCTGTGAAGTTGCGGGACCTTGGGAAAGTTAGTTAACCCATGGGTGCTTCCATTTTTTCATCTGTGGCATGGACATCATAAAGATAACTCACTTTATAGAATCATGGTGAAGATCAAATGAGTCTAAGGATGCAAATGTGCAGCTAGTATTAGCTGTCATTGTAACCCAACCACCAGGGCTTTGAGGAGGGCTTTGCAGCTCTCAGGAAAGGTCTCTAGGAGAACAGGATAGAGAGGGCTGGAGCACAGAGGTAGACTTTCTGAAGAGGAGAGGCTAGGAGCAGATTCAGAGAGTGGACATGTAAGCCTGCCTCACAGTTCTGGGACTGGGAAGCCTGAGAGCTTAGCCTTGGCTTCTGGGCAGGGGCCTTATGCTGTATCACAACATGACAGTTCGGGGGAGGTGTCATGTGGTGAGACAAAGCAGTGTGCTAGCTCAGATCTCTTCCTCTTCTTAAAGAGCCACTCACACCACCATAAGGGCCCTACCCACATGATAACCTCACCTATGTAACCTCATCTAGCCTCCTAGTGGCCCTGCCTCCAGAGACCATCAACATATGACTTTGAGATTAAGCTTTCCACTTGAACATTTGAGGGACACATAGTCTTGACAACTGTGAGAAGACCTTAAAACTACATGGGAAGGGAGATGTGCATGGTGGTGCTCACCTATAATCCCTGCACTGAGTGGGGAGGATTTCGAGTTTGAGGCCAGCCTAGGCTACCTAGCAAGACCCTGCCTCAACAAACATTTAGCTAACTAAAAACATGGGAGGGGCATTGTGGCATGAAGATCTGTGCTCTCATAAGCTTACTGACCTCAGACACAATGCTGTAAAGGACTGTTGAGCATATGACCTGTGGTCTGATACAAAATGCTGCAGGTCATTGCAAGACCCTGGAAATGGAAGACCCACCCGACCCTGGAAGCATTTTCACAGGGCCTTGAGCTCCCTCTTGAGGCCAGGAAAGGCCCTGGGGACCAACCAATAGCACCTGTATGTGGCCTTGGAGTTGGTAGGGTGTCACCAGAGGACGCCCTGGTAGCTCCTGGTAACTCCTTCAGATCAGCTCACTTATCACATTTGCACTTGACATGGATCTGAGAAGGCGAGAAGGCTGCTAATGTGATGAAATCAAGATTGTAAGTGATGTTGACACCTGTGCTGCTGGGCAAAGGCTCTTGCAGTGAAAATTATTAGAGATAAATATCTGCTCTGGCTTGTGGTTAGAGAAAAGGAAAACGGAGCCAAATACTATGGGAGGACAAGGATAGCCAACAATGGAAAGGCCAAAGGTGGGGTTTGTTCCTAGAGAGCTGCCCTATGGTCCAGAAGAGGTTAACAAGGAAGATGAGGCCATAGGAACCCAAGTACTCACCAGGGGCCTGCAACATACACCTGTGGCTACTCTTGGACTGAAGTGGGGACCTGGGAAGTCCTATAGAGGGACTGAGACCATGCAAGAAGTCCCAGGAGAATGGAAACAGAGCGATCCCAGTGTCTCCTGTGGCAGCAGGCAGGTGTGGGGACTTATTCTAATACCACATGAATAAGCAGTGTGTTAGGCCCTTATCTTTAGCAGCATAAGGAGTAAAAGTGGTAATTAGTGAATTAATAACCATTCACTTGGACCCCTTTAGTAGGTTCTAAGAAAAGTAGATGCTAGACCAAGATTTGCTTTAAGTAAAATAGCCACCGGTAAGCAGGTGCCTGCATACTCCCACCCCCCATCTGCTCTGTAAGCTCAGGGGGGCTTATTTGGGTGTCTGAGGTCTCCCCCCTTTTTTGACAGGGCGTCCCTAGTCCAAGCCCACCCAGAAGTCACTATATCAACCAGGCTGATCTCAATCTCACAGAGATCTATCTGCCTGCCTCTGCCTCCCCAGGGCTAGGATTAAAGGCTTATAATACCATGTCTGGCATTGATGTCTCCCTTCAGAAAAGGCTCAGCTGGGGTGTATGGGTCAGGGTTTTGGGGACAGGATACTCTAATCAGCTTTGGAAACCAGGAATGTTAGAATTCTCCCCATTTGCCTGGCTGAGAGTGGGTACCCAGAAATGACTCAGTAGCTGTCTTGCTTTGTCTGGGAAGAGGGACCTGTTGGATTGTACTGAGATACTACCACGTGGCCAATTAGAGCCATCCATATGCCAGCCATAGTAATTAACAAGCCACGCACATCACCTCCATGAGAACCTGTTGTTCATAAACATGCATTATGCTAATTAGCACAGCCTCTGAACTTGACTAGAGGTACAGAGTTGGAGCTCAGGGCAGGATCACGGGCATAAGCTGTCTAAGGAGGGTGGCTTTTGATTGTGTGCCAGCTGACCATACTGTCTAGGGGATCCTGACTTAGGGCTGAGGGACTGCCTGCAGAGGGCAGCTTAAGCCACCTGTCACATAACAGGTTGCCCAGGCTGAAGGCTTCAAAGTAGATTATAGGCACTGAAGCAAAAGGATCTGTGCTGCACCACACTATCACCATTCCCAATTCCTTTGCTCTGCTTTGGTTTTAATTGCAAAATATGCCTAATATAAAATCTACCATCCTAACCATCTTTAAAATTTTCTTTAAAAATATTTCCAAAAAATTGTGTGTGTATGTGTGTGTGCGCATGTGTGTGGGCATGTGCGTGCACCCACAGAGGCCAGAGGCATCAGATCCCTGAGGAGTTGGAGTTATGAGTAGTTGTGAGCTGCCTGATGTAGCTGCTGGGAAATGAACTGCTCTTCTGGAAGAGCAATACTTGCTCTTATCCATGGAGCATCTCTAGTCTCCATCTTAACCATTTTAAAGTGCAGACCAGTACCATGAAGCACATTCAAAGTCCAGCTCCAGGACCTTTTCCTCTTCCCAAGCTGAAACTCCTGATTACACACTGACTGCCCATCCCACCCTTGCCTTGTCTAGTGATCACTGTTCTACTTTCTATGAATGACTATTCTAGGGACTTCCTGGGAGGGGTCTTCTTGTGGTTGGCTTGTTTCTCTCAGTGTAATATCCTTCAGGCTCATCTATTGTAGTTTGGTTTTCTGTTACTGTGATAAAGCACTGACCAAAAGCAACTTGTGGGAAGGAATGGTTTAATTGAGCTTACAGGTTATAGTCCATTATGAAAAGAAGTCAAGGCAGGAATTCTAGGCAGAAATTGAAGCAGAGACCCTGGGAGAACCCTGCTTACTAGCTTGTTCCCTTGCCTTGCTCAGCAAGTTTTATTAAATAGCCCAGGTCCAACTGCCCAAGGTTGCACTGCCCACAGTGGGCTGGACCCTCCTATATCAATTAGCAATCAAGAAAATGCCCCGTAGACATGGCTACAGGCCAATCTGATTGAGAAAATTCTTCAATTAAAGTTCCCTCTTCCAGATGTGTCAAGCTGACAACCAAGATTAGCCATTACATCTACGTTGTAGCATTTGCCAGAGTGTCCTTAGTAGAGATGAATGACATTGCTGTCTGTACATGCTACATTTTGTGTGTCCATTTATCCAGTGACAGACACTGGCTATAATTTATTTAATGTTCTTACTCTATAGCCCTGGCTGGCCTGGAACCTCACTATGTAGCCTAGGCTAGTCTCAAACTTGTGACAGTCCTGCTGCCTCAGCTTCCCAAGTACTAGGATTACAGGTATGAGCCACCATGCCTGGCTAAAAGAGGATATTTCTTTTGCCACTGGCTTACTGCATGCCTCTTCTGCCAAGACTAGGAACTGGATCAGTACTCAGTATCTAGGCAGGTTTCTCATAACCATGCTTAGAAGCCTAGATTAGATGCTTGAAGAATCAATAGAATGCTCTACTCTTTGGGGCCATATTATTCTGAGCGCAGCAGACCTTCCCATTTTGTCTACTCAGCAAGCATTCATTTAACACCAGGGTTTGTTCAACCCAGGGCATCATGTATGAGTGACAGGTGAATTACACTGACTGGTAATTACTAGGATATTGGTGGATAATTGTGACCATTTCAGTTCCTGTGCTTTGCACTTTTGTAGAGTGATTTCCAAGTGTTTTTTTTTAAGTAGACATTGTTGAATTTAATTACCAGTTGCTTTTTAAAATTCTGTTTTGCTTTTGAGACAGGGTCTTGCTGTGTAGCCCAGGGTGACCTGGAACTCTCTATTCTGTTGCCTCTGCCTCCCAAATTCATCACCACACCCAGACTTACATTAAAAAAAAAAATCTGCTGATCTTTTGGGAAGTGATGTGGGCAGTGGAGTCAGTTGGTGTAGGAGTCGGATAGGCAGGAGGGTTGTTTTCAGCTCTGGTCACACAGGAACGCCACCACTGTGCCTGGACCAATGCCTGACACAGCACAAATATATGCTGAGTAAATGAAAGAATGTATTACCTCATCTGATCTTCCTCGGTGCCATGTGGCCAATGTCTCTGCTCTGCAGCTGAGGGGGCACTGGCCCCAAGGGTAATGGAGCTGTCAGGGGCCACACAGTAAGGATGTGGAGAGAGAAAGAGAACCAGGAGCTCTCAGCACCTGCCCACACGGCCATGCTGCCTTTTCCAGAAATGCAGGCAGAGCCCTGAGAACAACTGCAAATCCAGATGCTACCAAAAAGACCATAGAGTGATAAGGAACTACGCTGTTCCTTTATCCTTGACCATGAGGCTCACAGCTCCTGCTGGACAGATTTGCTGTAGAAATGAAGCTCTTAGCCCCCTAAGGCTGTTTCCCGGCCAAGCACACCTGCTTGACTTTAGCATCTGCAGCCTCACAGAGGCAGAGGCAAAGTGGGCTCTAGGCCAGCATTTCTTCCTTCCAGCCATCTGCAGTGGAGAGCCACCCACAGGAGGAAGGCTGTCTGGAATATGGTTCTTTATTGGGTGAGGCTCTTTGCTGTCCTGGGGCAGGGGACAGCTTGTGACTGAGGGACACTGGCAGACTCCTAGATTCCCGGTTGGTATCATGTCTGGTGGTCTGGCATGGAAGACTTTGCTGGACATACTGTAGCTTACTCATGGTATGATGATTAACTTGTCTGACCACATGGACTGGATTGAGAGATGCCTCAGAAACTGGAAAAGCACACTGCTGGGAGTGTCTGGGAAGTGAGTGGGAAAGATGCTCTCTGCATGTAGGCAGTGGCATTCACCAGACTGGGGGCCTGGATAGAGCAATCAGTAGGAGAATGGGGAGTTCACACCTGTGCATCAAGCTCCTGTGCTGTGTGTCACTCTTGTTTTGAGGTTTCCAGCCCCTTGGCTAGGCTGCTTTTGGTCTCCCAGCTCTCCAGCCTGTAGGCAATCAGGCAAGACTATCAGTCTCTGATCAAAGAAGCTTCTTAATTATACATACCTCCCATTTGTTCTGGGCCTGTGGAGAACACTAACACCATAGGCAGAGCTTCAGTACCACAGGGGTGGTGGGGAATGAGGGGTGATGAGGAGGTCATATGTACCCTTCCCAGGATGTATAGACACTGCTATGGGGAAGACTGGTGAGGATGGTGTGATGCTAGTCCTGATCCTGCAAGATGTGACCTTAAGTTAGAAACATTTCTCTACCTCTCTACCTTCCCAGATGTGGTAGGCTAGGGTCTCATGTGTGCTTTCTCTTGAGCTCTTCAGTTAGGAGACCAGTTTCTAACATGTCTAGGACAATTGTGAGAGCCAGCTTACGCAGCAGGAGTAGATATATAGGTTAAAGGTCAGTTGACTCTCTCTCAAGTGCTCTTAAGAGAAGCTCTCCCTCTCTCCCCTACTCTGACTCCTTCCTCTCTCCCCTTTGCACCAGTTATGTGGATCTCCCTGTATTGTGCATAGGTCAGTTATGTCTCCCCAAGCCAACACATGGTGTTACAAGGGATTCTTGGGGCTCATTGTGCATGATTTTTGCCTCCCTCCTAGGGCTTTAAAAAGCGGGGAAAGATACTGTTTTCTGCAGTCAAACATCCATCCAGAAGTATGAACTGCAGTCTCAGGAGTGTAGCAGCTGGACTATCATAAAGTGATTGCGAGTGGAGCCTCTCCAGGACAAGGATCAGGGTATGACTGAAATCCTTTACCTCTACCAGGGAAGACACTGCACAGGGGTAAACAGGGGCTCAGTCATGGAGGAGCCAGCATGGTGGGTGGAAGTCTTGTATAGCCAGGGGACCTAGCCTGGCCTTGTGAGTTATGTGATTCTGAGCAAGTTAGTTAAGCTCTCTCAGCCTGAGGGACTGTTCACATGCTAACCATGCCTCCAGGGCAACAAAGCAGCCACGAGGCATTCTGGAAACTTCTGTACCAGAAGGGCCACACTTCATGTTTGGTCACCCTGAGATGGCCAGTCCGACTCCATAGTCTGTAGGTTGGGATTCAACTCACCCAGCTCATGTCTGCCAAGATGCTGAGCAGGACTGGAACTCAGCAGCCCTTGGCTTTTGTTTTCCCATAGATATTTCCTGCTATCCCCATGCTTGGCTCCATCAGGCCTGTGGATCTTGATTGGATATGGCATAATCTTGCCTTTTGCCCATGTGGGTTGTTTCATTAACTTGTAGTAAAGCATGCACTACACAGAGCTGACAGCATAAACAGTTTGGGGGTGTGCTACACAGAGGCATTAAGCCCAGTCATATTACTGTGCTGTTGACACCCCTCACCCCATCAGCCTCCAGAACTTTGTTTCCTCACCTGCAGCTCTATGCCTCTTCACTTTTTAAAACATTCAAAAATATTTGTTCTATGTTGTGTGTAGGTATGAGTTGTATGTATATATGTGGACATACCTATGCCACAGCATAAAGGTGGAGGGCAGAGAAAACCTGTGGCAGTTGGCTCTCCCTTTGAACCACATGGGGCCTAGGGATCAAACTCAGGTCATTAGGCTTGGTGGCAAGTGCCTTTACCTGCTAAGCCATCTGACCAGCTCCCTCTTCCACTTTTATTTATACTTTATTATTGGTTGCAGTGCTAGGGATGGCATTTGGGCCTTGTTTTCTGCTACTGAACCAATACCTCAGCCCTATGTTGGTCAAAGTGCCACATACTGCCACTTCTCACACTCTTCCTACCCCCAAACTCCCAGAGGGCAAAGTGTACAATGGGAGAGAAGAATCTGGTCTGGTCAGTGGGCCCCCCACCCGAGATTCTGCCTCAAATGAACCCAGCTGGTAGAGGAACTGTTGCCCTGCTTCTGAAATGAGGAGCCTTGGGAACTGGGTTAGGTGTTAGGTTACCCTGTCCTGGATCTCACAGACCCACATTTCTCATGAGCAAGTCCGACATTCAGGATGCACCTTGACATCTTTGCTAATTCAGAAGAGGAGGGCAAACCACTTGATGGCCTGGAAAACAATGGGAGGCAGTCTGTGACTTCAGAGGCCTGGCCAGGTGGCCCAGGGGAGCATCTAAGCCATTGCTGCCAGAGCTGACACATCCGCATTATAATATGGCATTGATAAAGGACAGAAAGGAAGTTGCTCTAGATCAGCTGTGGTCTGGTGACAGCCCCTCCCGGACATCCCAGCAAAGTTGGCTTCAAGTTGGCCTCAGAAATCTTCCAGTGCTGAGTGAAACCTCTTTTCTCCTGCCAGCTCTTGATGGCTGCTTTGAATTTTCCAAATGCAGGTGCCTATGAGACCACAAAGCAACATGTTTCTTGTTAGGGAAACTGAGGGAATACTGGGCCCATCAGACTTTTGTGCTGTGGGCTTTCTCAGTGCTCTTATGAACTTATGGATGGGGAGAATCCACAGGGAAGACTGGACTGTGCAGCATGTTTTGTGTCCTTCTGAAGATGTCACTGGAGACACTCATGTGCTGCTGAGCAGAAACTGGAAAGTGCTGCAGCATTTATTACTTAGAGGGAAGGAAGGTGATTTCTGTGCTCTACCTGGAACTCCAGTATGTGACTTTGGTTTGTTTTGGTAGGTAGCTCTTGGGCCTGCTATTCCAGATTCTACAAAAATGAAGTCCATCCATGTGCAGATGATCTTTAGTTACTAAGATAATTTGATTTCACAAGGCCAGAATTGTACCTATACCACCATTATGTGTTTCAGTTTTAGTATAGCATCTCAGAAGTTACACAAGGTCTTCAGCAGTTTAGTATAAAGTAGGCTTTATGCAAACTGATTTTGCTGAGGTCTATGTAAGTGTTCTGAGCACATTTAAGGTAGGGCAGGCTGAGCTATGACATTGAAGTTAGCTAGGTTAAATGCATTCTCAACTTCCTACAATCCAACCTATGATGGGTTTAATGGCATGTGATCCTACTATAAGCCGAGGAGCATCTGCATAATGTTTTGGGATGCATATTTTTAAAATCTGTGCTTCACCCTTGCCCATCAGAATTGTGTTTTCCTAGCTCATTTATGGGGAATGTACTTGGTTCAGTTGTGAGCAGTTCTTCAGTGCCAAGCACTGGATTTCTGACAGGGAGGTGGAGAGTGTAGAGTGACCCTGCCTGTCCTTGTGGTGCTCACAGCCTGGTCCTTTGGGAGGAAGAGTGCTGATGCAGGTGAGGGTGGAGCTGATCTGGTGCCTTGTGGTCTGAACTTAGGATAGCCACAAGACCCCCAGCCACTGGCCCTAGGCACCTGACCATCAGGCTCCTGTCAGGCTCTCTGTCTTTCCAATTTGGGATCACTCCACATCACTGTGTCGCCTACCAGGTCCCTTTGGATCCCTGAGTGCTAATGTTTTTTAAACTTTATTATTATTTCTTTTTATTTTATGTGTATGAATGTATTGCCTGCATGGATGTTAGTGCATCTGTCGTGCACTGTGGATGTCAGAAGAGGGTGTTGGGTTCTCCTGGAATTGGAGTTATAGACAGTTGTTTGCTGCCATATGGGTGCTGGGAATTGAACCTGGGTCCTCTGCAAGAGTAGCCAGTGCTCTTAACTGCAGAGCCATCTTTCTAGCCCCTGTTCCCTGTATTTTAAATGTCCTTCTCAGCTCTGTCCCTGTCCCCCAAGCTCTGGAGAACCTCCAACAGTGATTCGGGTGATTTTGTTTTTGTTTCTTGTCATGTAAACTTTTTATTTTGAATTATTGTAAAATACATACATAATGTAAAGTTGACTATGTTCCCCATTTGTCCATGTGCCACTCAGTGGCACGAGACATACCCACTGTGTCTTGTAACCACCCCCACAGTCCATCTCTAAGATTCTGTCATGCCAGCCTGAAATTTTGTCTTCTTTAATCACTTACTTCCTACCCCTGCCACTGACACATTCCACACTAAGCTGATTCTATGAACTGGGTCCTGGGACCTCCCTTAGGGAAATCATGCAGTGTTCCACAGCCACCTTACATAGTGCCCTCCAGGTTCATATATGTGATGACTTTCATTCCTTGCCTCAGTTTTGCCTGCAGGGCTCACACCTAGGGTGGCCCCTCTGGGTGAGTTCTGAGGGTTTGTTGTCAGACCATGGTGCTTCAGAACTGGCAGCCTGGACTACCCTTCCCTTCTGGATCCCCCTTTGGAGCATATCTTAAGGGGCAAGTAGCTTTAGTGAATGCCCTAAGTTCCAAGCATGAGAGCAGTGGTCTTGCTCTTCCCAGAGACCTCATGGCTAAGAGGACTCAGTCCTGTCTCCCAAGTCCTGTATGTTAGGGAAAACAGAGAGGCTCTGAGACAGGCTCTGAGGGCAGGTCCTCTAACTTTGTGGTCTCTTACCTGTGTCCTTGAGACCCCGGCTGGGAGACTTCGGCTCAGGGTAACGGAGGTCCCAAGTTCTTGGCTGGCCCCTTGGTACCTGTGCTGTGCAGTGCCCACGCCTGCCTGGAGGCACACCAGGCTGAGGCTGAGCTATTATCTGTGATATGAGTGAGAGCTTCCTAGTGGGTGGCAGGATTTCCAGGGAATTCCACAGTTTTAATTTAATGCGACCACAGGAAATTCATAACTTACTCCAATGTTGTTCCTTTGAGACACTAATTGTGTTGCCTGTCTCTGCCCCAGCAGGGAAGATCTGCAGGGAGTGGTGGCTTCCTCCCAAGAGCCCCACATCCTTAGGGTCAGACAGAAGGAGAGGGTGGTTGGCAGAGCATCTCCCTACAAGACCCTTGCTCTCCTCTCCCAGGGCTAGAGATAGTGGGCATTAGGCATTTCACCATGCCTGCCTCCACAGATCCTAGGTCTGCTCTGAGGGCCTCAGCTTGGGCCTGG
Organism: Eospalax fontanierii; assembly: GCA_035773235.1. Taxonomy (NCBI): domain Eukaryota; kingdom Metazoa; phylum Chordata; class Mammalia; order Rodentia; family Spalacidae; genus Eospalax; species Eospalax fontanierii. Next base: position 87,569,420 of record CM069526.1, read on the forward strand.
TGCATACCCACATGGTAGGGGATAGCCTGGGGGGAAAGAACATTTTACCTGGACTTGACTCAGCATGGGGTTCTGCAGCTGGGGCATCAGGAAGCTAAGGTAGGGACAGAGGATGGCTCAGCCTCTGGGATGTGGATGTTTGTCTTATCATACAGGTGTTGAACCAACACTCCTATGCCAAGCACTGCTTTAGGGTCTGGGCTGTGGGGAGGACATGACCCAGCCTTGCTATCTGGGAGAAGGCATGGATAGTGAACATTTAATAAGAATGACAAGAGCAGAGAGAGTATGGGCCAGGGGTGTAGAGACCTTTCTGAAGAGACTGTGGCTGGGCAGAGCCTGGTGGAAGAGAGGAGTAAACTACAAGGGTGTCAGTAGAGCACCCCTGTTCTCAGAAGGAGTAGAAGTGCAACGGCCCTGAGGCGGGAACCCAGGGTACATACGAGGGAGGAGCCCAGAGCTGGTGTGAGCATTGCATGTGTATGTTCAGTACTTGGAAGCCTTAGAACATTATGTAGAGGAGTGATGGGATTCTGTGAGTATTTTAACTGGACCAGCCTGTATACAAGAATGCTCTGGACTGGTCTCTTCATACTTCATGTGTCAGATGAGCATGTGGAGATATAGAAAGTTCCAGCTGGTTGCTCAATGAGCACAGTGGGAGCCAGAATCTGATCCTGACTTGCTTGACTATCAGTCAGGATTATTCTATCTGCATATGCAAATATCAGAGTGGAGAAACAGAGCCACCCCTTAACACTTCTCTACAGTGGGTCATGGATGTGACACCAGCAAAGCATTTGAGGGAATAGAAGGAAGTGACTTCATTTAGTCCCATGTCCATGTCTTCAGCACTCCCAGTCCCAGAGTTGTGTTGAGTTCCCAGTCTCATCCTAAAAGCTGAGTTGGGCATGGGATGTGTTTGCTTCCTACTGGAAGCTATGGCAGGTGCTACCTCTGACTTCATTTCCACAGAGGGTCTTGCGGGTATGTTACTTATTTTACAGACAGGGAAACTAACCCAAGAGCTGAGGGCTTTCCCAGCCCACCTACCTCCAGGGACGGCTGGACCTGAATTTACTCTTGCTCATGTAACTCCTGTGCCCTCCCTTGAACTCTATACTCAGCCCAGAACAGTTTTACCCCAGCAAACTGACAGTGTTCAGCAGGAGCAGAGGTAGCACCAGTTGTTTCTGGCATAGTACCACAGCTCTGACTGGGCAACCATCCTCACAGAGCCCTTGGGCAAACTTTGTTTACTTGGATTTCCATAAAACAAATACACAAAAAGGCTTCATTTCCTACTCAGGGTCCCACATCTAAAAGGCAGGAGGACCCAGTTAAGATGGGCCTTTGTAAGGAGGGACAACCCCCCAACTCTGTCCACCAGCAGAGTACCACCTCAGCCTGGCTGGTAGCTACAGAAGAACCATGAGGCAGTCTAAAGACAAGTCTCCTGAGATGTGACTTTGCCCGTTGCTCTGTCCCTGCTTACACTTCCTGCCTCCTTCTCCCACCCTTTCTCTCTGCTGCTGCTTAGGGACCATGACTTGAAGCCTTAAGGCGTGTACCTGGCCTTCCAGACCTTGGCATTAGCAGATATCCCTTTTAGGACTTTTTGACCAGGTCCCCTCCTCCTGCTGTAATATCTTTACACCCAGAACGAATTCATGCACCAGTGATTATATTGGTGGGGTACACAGATCTCAACTGGGAGCAGGGATGTTTTTAGATGGATTTGGGCTCTCCCTGCATTTGAGAGCAGAACAGAGGTACCTGCAGTATCACAGAGGCAACACCTAGCAGGTAGGATGTGTCAGAGTCCTTCCACTAGTTGGGTAAAGGGTGTGGTTGCGCCTCTCAGATGTCAGCAGTGAGTGGGACATGGCAGAATGTGGGAGCAGTCTGCTAGGCCCTGTTTGAAGAGTTGGTTAACCCAGCCCTTTGCATAGGGACCTTCCCTGTTCATTCTGGGTCCCAGACCTCACCGAGGAAGGATCTCTTCCATCAACAAAAAATCAAATAGAGCTCACCCCACACCTATAGGCTCCCAGGGAGCCCTGTTCCACACCGATGCCCACTCTGCTTCCGCTTATTCCTAGGACCTCAGCAATAATCTGCCTCTTATAGCCAATTGCCAGTGAGCTCAAATCACATTTCAAAATAAACACCGTGCTTAGTGGTCAGGGGAGAGAGATTTATTGGTTTTCATGGGGTGAGAGACTGCAAGGACCAGAATAATAGGATACATTTCTCATTGGTTGTAAATGCTGGAAAAGAATTAAAGGAACACTAATATTTTCTGTTTTGAGCTAAGCACTGTGGGGGTTGTTGTGAGGTATAGGAAGAAGAAAAGAAAGAAAAGCCTAGCTCATGTATGGGACTTGGGTTCGGGCATCCACCAAGCAATTCCACATGGTTCTTGGCATTATTCCAGACATAACTCCTGTCTCTGAATGGACCAACTTTGCAAGCCTTTCCATAGCAAAAATCATATTCCATGTTGGAAGATAAACTTAGACAAAATTCAGAATGTTGCTAGCAAGGAGGGTCTCCTGGTAAGATGTGGATCCTGTGCTTCCTCTACTTGTTTCTGTCCCTTCCCAGGGAGCTGATGCCCCAGGTGGCCCAAGGTAGCATGAGACAGTTTCAGTCTAGGCTCTACCTGGATGTGGAAGGCAAATGAGATGGGACTAGCAGTGGGGACTGCCATGCCTGTGGGTGCTGGCCTCTGCAGCACAGCACAGAAGCCATATAGTTACCAGGTGAGTGACACCTGACATATGAAGAGGGGTTGAGCTGGGTGCTTAGAGAAAGTTCAGAGCAGCAGTCAGGGGCAGCCTGGGTGGTCACTGGGAAGGTATTCTCCAGGGGAGGGGAAGCAGTTCAAGTTGGAGGCTGTCACAGCAGCAGTGTAGTTTGCCCAGTCTCTGTGGCCCTGTCTATATGGGGTCGGGGATCTAAGGGAGAGGGTTCAGGAGATGGCACATTCACAGGTAGTTGTGCCTGCTGCCCACCTCCAGAATATATCTAGCTTTCTAAACAGAGACTCTGTTCCCATAAACACTAATTCCTTCCCCTCCTCAGCCCCTGGCAGCTGCCCCTCTGCTTTCTGTCTCTCTGAACTGATGCTTTAGGGACCTCACAGATGCAGGATCTTATACCATCTGTCCTTTCACATCTGATTTCCCTCAGCATCATCAGGGCTGATCTGTTATGGCATGTCAGAATTCTCTTCTGTTTAGAGCTGATCAAGATCCAGTGTGTTGATGAACTGGGACTGGTTTGTCCATTCTGTTCTGGGACACTTGAGTACACTTCTGTTTATCATTTAATAATACTGAACATGAACCTGGAGAGATGGCTCAGTGGTTAAGAGCACTGGCTGCTTTTACAGAGGACCTGGGTCCAAGCACCCACATAGTGGCTAACAACTGTCCATAACTCCAGTTCTAGGGGATCCAATGCCCTCTTCTGAGCTCTGCAAGCATTGCACGACACTACTGCGCTTACATACATACAGGTATAACACTCATATACAAAAAATAAAAATAATAAATAGAATATTAAAAAATACTGAACATGTAATTGTCCATATGGTTCTCCCAGATTGTGTGTGATGAGTCTCTGTCTCTGTCTCTCTGTCTCTGTCTTTCTTTTTGTTGAGTCCTTAACCATAGCTCATCTTCTGTGTCTTCTGCTTGAGCTACTTGCTCAGTAGCAAGACCCTTAGCTGGCCAGGCTGGACTTACTCCCTGTAGGTTACTACCCTCCCAAAGGCCTCACTGCCAGCTTCCTGCCTTGCTTAGGAACATGGGTGACACTGCATTTGAGAATGATTGTTCTCATCATAAGCCTTTCCTGAGGCAGCCTCCTCCCACCTCTGAGGAGTTGAGGTCCTGGAGATGGGGCACAGCTGAACTGCTCCTTTCCAACAGGTCAGAATAACACTGCTAGCTGGGTGTTGTCTTCTTTCTTCTTCCTCTAGGCCTTTGTTTGCTTCTTTTCATGTTGGGGCATTGGGGAGACTGAGGGATTGTGCAGGGATGCCATGTCTTGAATGTTCCTTGAAGGACCATTGTGAAGAAAGGCTCAGTTTCTGGGCCTATGGATCACTCATGCCGCTTTCTGCTCAGCCCGTCCCATGACTCTTACCTCTCCCAGGAACCTCAAAGCCCAGCATGATCTGTCCCTACCATCCTGCTGACACCATGGCACACTACCCTTCCTCTTGTCCCCCACTAGAATATGGGTTACAAGAAGGAAAGAGCCTTTTTTTGATCCCTGAATCCCAGGTCCGTCAGAGGTGCTCAGTAATTACTTGTTGACTCATGAGCAATGAGCCTAATGGTGTGATTATTGCTCACAACCTGAAGGAAGTCAGAGGCTCAGAGAGATTAACAACTTGCTCAGGGTTATGAAAACACTATGGTAGATTAGCCTTGGGATTCAAACCTAAGCAGATTGGTTTAACAATCTATGTTCTTAGTTCCTAAGCTATGCTTTCTGTAATTGAAATTTGATGAATTAGTGAATTGCACAGCTTTTCTAATTTCTCCTATCCTAGATCATGAAGGCTTTTCCTGCTTTTGGTTTCTGCCGCCATTTCTTTGCACATTCTGTTCCCTCTGTTAGGCTGCCCTTTCACATAAAGAACCCCTATTCATTCTTTAAAACTTTTTTCAATTGAATCATTGTATATTTCATACAGAACATCTAATCAATCTTAATCATCTTTGTATCCCCTTCCCCACTGGCCCCCCCAACTGGAATCCATACATTCTTTCATTTGTGTTAAGGTCTGTTGTGTCAAATTAGTGTTCCCAAATGTTCCTCAGTGAAAGTTCATCTGCTGAGGTCTAGTCAGCCTATCCAGAGTCCCTCGCTTTAAGATTAGCTCATCCTTACCAAACAGTAATGAGTTGTGAATATTTCTTTAGCAAAGATTGGAGTCTGCTGCCCATTTTCCCAGTTCCATGCTTGGTATTTGTTTTCTTGAGTTTGCATGGGTCTTGAGCATGCTGACGCCATTGCTGTAGGTTCCTATGAGCAGGGTCTCAACAGCTTGTAGGATTCTATTTCCATATAGGAAATAGAAGGTCACACACCTCCTCAGTGGCTCTTACAATCTTTCCACCCCATGTTCTGCAACTCTCTCTGAGCCCTGGTGAGTGAAAGTTAATATAGGAGACCTCTCCAGGGACCTTCACTCTGTAGACACCTAATCTCCATGCTTTGGCCATTTGTGAACTTTTGTATTACCGGCCCTCTGTTGCATGAGGGTGCTTCATTAATGAGAGTTGAGAGATTCATTAGTGTCTTCTTTACTGCGTGTTCTATGTTGTTGCATGAGCTTTAAGTAGGTGTAGAGCTTGCATTGTAGATGTGCTGCTTAGGCATGTCTGTGTGTGACCAGTTGTGATATACTGTAGTTATCTCTTTCTGGTTCTAAAGAAGCTTCTTTGATCAGTGGTGACTGGGATACTTTACTGTAAATATAAGGATACATATTTTGTACTTAGTAAGAAGTTACATTAGCCTAGGGATGCGATAGCCTTGGGGATTTCTCTAGGATCTGTAACCTCTTCAGCCATATATGTATTTGCCTATGATTATAGTACCATACATGAGTTTCCTCTATTGAGCAAACCAACATCAACAAATACAAAAAAGTTGAAATAATTCCAGGCATTCTCTCAGACTACAATGCAAAAAAGCTTAAAATCAACAATGGAAGAAGCACCAGTAACTTCACAATATCATGGCAATTAAACAACACACTCCTAAATGATGAATGGGTCAAAGGAGAAATTAAGAAAGAAATAAAAGTATTCCTGGAATTAAACAAAAAGGACCATACAACGCAACAAAACCCCTGGGAAACTTTAAAAGCAGTACTAAGAGGGAACTTCATAGCTCTAAGTGCCTACACTAAAAAAATCAGAACACAAATAAATGACTTAACATTGGAACTCAAGACAATTGAAAGGTAACAACAAATGAAACCCAAACCTATCAGACAAGAAGAAATAACAAAAATCAGAGCAGAAATTAATGAAATAAAAACAAAGTAAATATTACAAAGAATTAATGAATCCAAGAGTTGGTTCTTTGAAAAGATAAACAAGATAGTCTGACCCTTAGTTCAGTTAACCAAAAGAAAGAAAGAGCAATTCTAAATCAACAAAGTCAGAGATGAAAGGAGAAGCATCATAACAGACAACAAAAAGATCCAGAACATTACAAAGGAATACTTTTAAAAGCTATACACTATTAAATTTGAAAACCTGAAAATGGATGTATATCTAAAATCATGGGAATCAACAAAGCTAAACCAAGGAGAGATCAACAGCTTAAACAGAGCCATAACATATAAGGAAACTGAACAGTAATACAAAACCTGCCAACTGCAAAATCCCAGGCCCAGATGGATTCACAGCAGAATTCTACCAGACATCCAAAGAATATCTATATCCAGTACTATTTAAATTATTAAAAAAGATAGGCACAGAGGGAGAACTCCCAAATTCCTTCTATGAAACCATCACTCTTAATACCAAAACCAGGTAAAGATATAACCAAAAAAGAAAACTATAGACCCATATCCTTAATGAACATAGATGCAAAAATCCTTAACAAAATACTTGCAAACTGCATGCAGACACATATCAAAAAGATCATCCACCATGATCAAGTCAGCTTGATGCAGGGGTGGTTCAATACACATAAGTCAATAAATGTCATAAAGCACATAAATGGACTCAAAGATAAAAATTACACGATCATCTCAATAGAGAAAAGGCTTTTGACAAAATTCAACATGCATTCTCTCCTAGAGAGAATTGGACTGGAAGGAGCATACCTCAACATAATTAAAGCTATATACAGAAAACCCACAACCAACATCATTCTAAATGGAGAAAAACTGGAAGCAGTCCCATTAAAATCAGGAGCCAGACAAGGTTGTCCACTATCTCCACTACTTTATAACACAGTGCTTGAAACTCTTGCTACAGCAATAAGACAAGAGAAGGAAGTTAGAAAAGTACTCATTGGAAAAGAGTCAGATTATCCCTTTTTGCAGATGACATGATATACTTAAGAGATGCCAAAAAATCCACCAGAAAACTCCTATTCATTCTTTAAAGTCCACCTGGAATGGCTCCTCTACCAGATACAGTTTATTTTCTATCTTCCTTGTTTCCACTGCTCTATGGATATAACTTGCTCATAGCTCTTAAAGTCTACCTTCATGTATTTTTGGTTAATTTTTTTTATTTTTTAATTTAATTTTTATGTGTATGAATGTTTTACCTGCATGTATGTAAGTGCACCCATGTTGTGCAATGCCCATGAGAGGCAGGATGAGGGTGTCAAATCTCCTGGAACTGGAGTTAAGGACAGTTGTTAGCCCCCAAGTAGGTCCTGGGAACCAAACCCAGGTCCTCTGCAAGAGCAACCAGTGGTCTTAACCAATGAGCTATCTCTTCAGCCCATTTTTTTTTTTGAGAAAGGGTCTCCTTGTAGCTCCAGCTGGCCTGGAACTTGCTATGTAGATCAGGGTGGCCTCCATCTCATAGAGATCCTTCTGCTTCTGCCTCCAAAGTGCTGAGATTAAAGGCATGGGGCACCATGCCTGGCTCAAGTCTCTTTGACTCACCATTTGGCCTTGAGTCTCTTGCTGGCAGAGGCCTGTTTGTCGTCTTAGTCTCTCCCAGTCTGTGCCTAAAGCTTGTTAGGGGCCTAATAAATATATGTTGAATGAGTGACTACAGTGTTTTTGGCATTTACCAGCTCCAATATTCTTGTTGGATGCTCTTCATGAATGTACCTTCATTTTCATTTGATTTGATGCAGGGCCAAATCAAACAATGGAAAACAATCATATCTGACTGAGACTTCCCACGCCATTGTTGGGGAGCAGGGGTCTCTGGGGAAGGCTGTATCTGGGGAGTTAAGTAGTTAATGGTCTCTGCTGTGTAGTTATGTGATGCCACTATGAGCAAAAGATGTGGGACTAAAACTAGTAATAAGGAAGGTCTATTTGGGAGTTCAGGCTATGCATACCACTGGGGAGTACAGGGCAGTGGTCATAAGATGCATTGGCTTCTGTGCAGAGGAGCATCGCAGGGACTGTGGGAAGCAATGCCCTGGCATGTTTCCTTCCAGCTGTTTCTCTTGAGCCAATGGAAAGCAACTGTCACCTGTTGCTTACCAGTGTTAATGGTAAATGGTCCTGGCTGGTGACTGGCTCCTATGGCCACTATACCTGGGCTTCTTGGAGCTCACTGACTCTAGGCTGGATGTGTCTCTTATAGAGTACCTGAACAGGTGGTTGGTGGAATTCTCCTGGAGGGTGGTGGTGTGTAGTGGATCTCCTTGTACTTGAGTGGGCTGCATGGGGAAAGTGACCACAGTGGGGATCTCTCCCACATAGCAATGTGAACTCTGGAAGAACCCTTGATAGTACTCTGTTTTTAAGTATGCTCTTGACCACAGTGGACAGTGGTCCAAGATAGCCATATGCTTCTGAACGTGTGTTGAACTCCATACACTCTCTGGTGGTCATGGCAGGAACTTGACATAGTGTCAGCGTGGTTTGGCATTGCAGGGAAAGTGGGTGGGTATATCACATGGGAACATGGAGGATGGCTAGGGATGTATGTGGGCCATCCAAGGCTGAAGACTCCCAGCATGGCACCCAGAGAGCAGGTACTCCTCATCTTGACTACGCCCGATGACTGTGGTTTCAGTCCTGACCTTGGGGCTCTTCCACTCTGTCGGGCCTGACAGATGAGGTAGGGCACCTCTTTTGCTGAAACAGGGTACTAGTATAGGACCTCTTTCTCTTCTTCTGCCTGGGCTAGGTTGCAGGGGGAACTAGGTTGGGCATGACTGTCTGGGTGTGCTGCCAGACTCTCACTCTGTAGCAGGCCTTGACTATATAGTCCTCACTGCCTTTGTCTACTTCCACTTTCTGACAGCTTTGGGAGCTTTCTTCTCATCTCCATTTCTCAGAAAGAGAGCCAGAGGTTCAGAGAGGTGAAGTAAGTTGTTGAAGGTCGCCCAGCAGGTCTGTGGACAAAAGAGGACTCAGCCCCAACCACCTGGTCCAGAAGTCAGGCTCTGACTCACTGTATTATGCTGACCTCTAGTTCCCTTTCAAAGCTAATTAATGTCCTGTGATTCCACATCATGGTGGCCTTAGGAGGTCGCTCCAGGCAGTGAATTTCTAGGGCACAAGATGTCTCCCTTCTCCCTCCTTCTGCCTGAGTCTGTCAGTTCAGAAATGCTGAACTGGGCCAGGTGTACAGTCTGAAACAGGTCTCACATTAATAAGCTCTTCCTCTTCCCTATCATGCCTTTGTTGTGACTTCCTCTGTGGACAGCCTGGTTTTCCAGTAGTTCAGTGTATCTCAAGTGCTCAGATACTGTGTGACAGCTGAGGACATTGGTGGGGGTATGTGGAGGCCAGTTTCCCCACCTTCTGCATGGCTGGTAGAACCTGCCACCTCTCCATCTATCTCCATTTTCCTGACATGAAAGGACTGTCAGCCTCAGGGAGCTCTGCCATGGTTCTCTGCAGAGGGAGGATTCTGCTCAGTGCAGAATGTGCTATCTCCTCCTGGATGGAGGAGGGACTGCACAGAGAGTACAAGCTCCCTGTCACCGGAGGGGGTGGGCAGAACCAGGTGCTCCTATAGGAAGCTGGGACCTTTAGGGTCCCTGAACTACTATTCTCCCAGGATGTGCTCTGGCAGCCTCAGGCTCCAGCTGGGAGGAGGATCAGGGCAGAGAACCCCGATTATTCAGGGAGACAGCCTACTGGGAATTGTATGGAGGGTCAGGCAGGCCAGCTTACTTCTTTGAAGGCTGAGGTGGGTGTTGTACCTCCCAGCCTTGCCCCATGTCTCAGCCTTCTAGATGAGAGTTCTTAGCCCTTCCCTGATGAATGACCCCTTTCTGTTATTCCCAATCCATTATGATTGATACCATAGTAAAACAGAAAGTCCCACTTTGATACGAGAGCTGAGGTCATGGGTGGACCAGCTGAGTGAAGTAAGCCAGATACTGAGTGTTCTCACTCATGCATGGAAACTGAAATGTTGATATTACAGAAGCAGAGGGTAGAATGGGGATTACTAGAAGCTGGGAAGGGAAAGGAAAGTGAATGGAAAGAAATTAGAGAGGAGTACGCTTTGGGGTTCTGTAGCATGGGGCAGGGGAAGAGTGACTAAAGGTGACCATAATACATAGCTTATGAAGAATAGGAAGAGAACAGTCAGGAGCTTCTTGACAAACCAATGTCTGAGGAGAGGGAAGACTTGTGGTCCTGATTTATCACTCACATGCACATGGACTTCATCACACTATATCCCACTGTACTGGTTAGTATTTATTGTCCACTTGACATAAACTAGAGTCACCTAGAAAGAGGAAACCTCAACTGAGGAATTTTCTCCATCAGATTGGCCTGTGGATATGTCTGAGGCATTTTCTTAATTGATAATTGATGTAGTAGGGCTCAGCCCACAGTGGGTGGTGCCACCCCTGGGCAGCTGGGCCTGACCTTTATAAGAAAGGTAGCTGAGCATGAGAATGAACAAGCCAGTAAGCAGCATTCCTCTGTGGTTTCTGCTTCAAGCCCTTGCCTTGAGTTCCTGCCTTGGCTTCCCTCAGAGAAGGATTGTTCCCCAGCAGTGTAAGCTGAAATAAACTTTTTCCTTCCCACTTTGTTTTTGTGTCATGATGTTTATCACAGCAACAGGAAAGCAAACTATAAGTGTGTCCAGTTATACATGCTAATAAAAATATAGTCTTTAAATAAAGCTTTCAAGGGTACTTCAAGTACTTCAAGTTCTTCAAGGGTACTCTCCCTTCTGGAACAGAAGTTCCTGTAGTTCTGTGGCACAGTGGGCTAGCCTGTCCTCCAGGTTGCCCTTGGAGCCAACAAAGGGCCTGTGGCAGCTCCACTTACTTTGTTCCTTGCCGGTGCCTGCACTCATTGGCACATCTGCAGCTCCGAGCACTCCCATGGGAGACCTGCCCTCTGTTTCCCAGGCCTCTTTGACTTCTGCATGCTTTTGGACAGCCTGCCACTGAGCTCACACCCCAGTCAGCTGTAGGAGACCCTTTCCTAGGGAGTGAGGGTGTAGAGAGCATCGAGTATGGGAATGACTAGTGACAGTACCACCCCTATGGAAGGTAGTGTGTCAGTTCCTCAGAAAGTATAATTTAGAATTGCTGTGTATGTAGCTATAGTCTCACAACTGACATCTAGAACAGATGTTCACACACACATGTTCACAGCAGCATTATCCACAGTAGCCAAAAGGTGGGAAAACCAGGTGTTTCTGATGGATGAACAGAAAAGCCAAGTGTGGTTCTTCTGTGCAGTAGAATACTACTTAGCCTTAAAAAGGAAAGAAATTCTGGCATGTGCTACAATATGAATGGACCTTGAGGACTATGTATTATACTGTGTAAGCTGGTTACAAATTCTGTGTGCTTTCACTTATATAAGTAGTCAGATTTATAGGGGCAGAAAGTAGTTTGGTGAGCTCCATGGGAGGGAGAGGGAGAGAAGGAGTCCATGTTTAATGGGTACCGAGTTTCAGTCTGGAAGACAGTAAAGGTCTGGAGTCTGGGTGGGACTGTTTATGCAGTGTGAATGTGCCTCATTCCATGAGTTGCACACTGGTTTGGTTAAGGTTCAAGCTCATGAGATGTGTCTCCCATTGATAATGGAAGCCCTGGAAGCTGCAGACTGTAGGGCTGGCTTCCCTTGGGTGGCTTCTGTTTCTGAACTGGGTCTCATCCTTGCTGAGGAAACTTTTCAAATTTCTGGTGAGGAGTTACCATGCTGGAATTAAGAAAATACAGAAACAGGCAGAGCCCAAAGCTAAGCCCTCAGGCAAATGGACAGCACTGGCGTTGCTGAAGTAAGCCGTGTGGGAAGAGTGACTATTCCTACTTGCTCATTCCCTGGGACATATGGTAAATGTCTAGATCAAGCAGCTGCTTGACCCCAGGTCCTTTATTAACCTGGTCTCACAGCTCCAACTCTCATCCTGCAGATGGCTGGTTATAGGTGGAACCTTGGGTCTCAGCAGATGTCACACTGGCAGCTGTACAAGGAGGCCTGGCCCCTCTGAAGCCTGTAGTCACTGAGGTATATGTGACCCTGAATGGAGCTACAGAAGTGCCACTTGGGGGACTAAGAACCAACACACATTTTGGGCATGTGGCTCCAAGTGTGGTATTGGCAGGTCTTCACTGGTAAAATGGGATGGAGAGGTTCTTAGGGGTAGGAATCCATGAAGGTGAGTTTCCCAAGTTCCTCACCTAGCAGGTTCTTCACAGGCATCCTGGGGAATACTGGTTGCCTGGAGGTGTCCTGTGTGACACTGTGCTCTGTGGACCTATCCTAAGCTCACCTTCCTCCTGGCTTTTCCTAAAGGGATCATGGGCATATTGGAGAGATGGTGGCATCCTCTGAGGAAGACTGTGACCATGAAGTCATTTGGGCAGCAGGACAGGCAGGGGCCTCATGTCCACGCTTAGGAAGGAGTATGGGGTGATCCCACCATGACCAGGGGCCTCGGAGACAGAAAGAATCTACTTGTGTACTTGTGTCCCAGCTTCCTGGCTCTTGACTGGAGGCCTCCCTGTGCTATCCGTCTGTAGGCTCCTTCCTGCAGCCAGACATGGGGGGTAGGTGTGAGCCATGGCCCCAGAACTATACTCACGCAGTTCATCCAGCTGCCTTGCTTCCAGGTCACCCTAGACCCTGTCTCTGCCTCTCTCTGTGATGCCCTTTCTGTGATTGTAAGAGAGTGGGCAGCTTGAAAAGCCAGTTTGAGAAATAAGTGGCACCAGGGCCTGAGGAGTGTCCCTGGAGCTGGGAGCTATTAATAGAAGCAGCGTTTGGCAGTGGACTATGTCCGTGCAGCTGTAGATGCCAGTGGCTCTAAGAGCCGTGCCAAGCTGGACTATGAATGAGGACCTGATACCACATGGACCATGTAGGTGTCCAAGTGGGCATGATCCTCATGACCACCTCTGCAGGGGGTGGCAACTCTCAGCATTTCAGGAGTGCCACGTGTGGGACTTGTTCCTGAGATCATTTGTAAAGCAGAGTATGTCAGGAGTTGCTGCAAGATGTCTTGCTTCTGATCAGAAAAAGGCTCAGATGTTAGTTATTGAATTCAGTCAGTATCAGGCATCCCCCTGAACAAATGGAAGCCCTTTAGAGGGACTCCCAGTCTAGACCCACCAAAAGATACTAACCACAGTGTGAGGAAGCTTCTAGCAAGGGCTCATGGGGTATGGGGATGAGCAGTGGAAACATGGAGGAATGGAAGTTGGGTGAGAGCAAGGCTTTGCGTGGGGTGCTCCTCCCCTATCTCGAGTCTCAAACTGACAGTATTGATTACAGGCTGCCCTTTTCCCATGTGGTGTTTCCAAATTTGATATTTGGGACATTCAGAAGTCCAGATGAGCTGAATGGCATTGGCCTTTTGCAGAGCCCTCATGGCTGGCACCTTTCCCATGACCCCTCCCAGATGGCACTGAGTGGCAAACCCTAGCCTTAGGTGCCTCAGGGTGTTTGAAGATTTTAAACTGGACCCATAGCGTGAACATGTGTTCGGCTTAGGAATAGTGTCCCAGCAGGAGTGCAAAGCCCAAGCTCAGGTGGCTTCTGGTCCCCAGTTCTATGTACTGGATTGTAAATGACTTGGCTTTTCAAATTTCTGGTGAGGAGTCACCATGCTGGAATTAAGAAAATACAGAAACAGGCAGAGCCCAAAGCTAAGCCCCCAGGCAAATGGACAGCACTGGCGTTGCTGAAGTAAGCCGTGTGGGAAGAATGACTATTCCTGCTTGCTCATTGCCTGTCTCCTCCTCATGGCCAGAAGCCAGCACATACTGTCCACTGTACAGTCCTGTAGAGATAGCCAGTCCTTGGGTGAGTATCACGTCACTGCCCAGTGAGTACAAAGCTGCTGGGCGTCTGGCAGAGTCTGCTTGTTGTTGAATTATTTAACATCTTAATGAGTCCATTTTTCACATCCTCCACTGGTCCTTGGGGAAGGCAGGGAGGGCAGTTGGTAAAGTTGCAATAAATATTAATGTAGCCATTGGGGTGGCATGTCTGTTTAATGTTTCTTCCCACTTGGATGGGGCAGCTCATCCTAACTTACAGCCAACAGGGTCCCAGAAATAATTCCCAGCATAGAGAGGGCCCTGGGGAAGATTCTTTCACTGTGAACAGCTCCAAGGAGAGTTTGCCCCCTGGTCAAAATATACCTCTGCTGTTATCTGTTGAACAGATAGAGTGATCCATTCTTGAATCAGGGGCCCTTCCAATAAATTTGGAAAAGGGCAATTTTAGCGCCTGTGTCGCCCCTGTGGGGAAGAGCAGTTCAGTGAGGGTGGCTGGTGAGGGAGGTGGACCTGGGCTGTGCATGCCTGACCTGTCTATATCTCCAAGAAGGAGAAGTGCACAGATTGTCAGCAGATGATCCAGAAGCACATGTGCTGGGATGGGCAAGGTTTGGGAGATAGCCTGGAATCAAAGGATGAGCAGGGCAGTGGTGATTTGGCCAGCATGTCCCAGGGTGTGGAGGAGGGCTGTGTTTGACTGGAAATAAAGGTAGAGTAGGGACTGGCTAGATCCTGGGGGCCCCAGACAAGGGCTGAGAGCATGAACTTGGTCTCTTGTGCCCATGGGACCTTTGGTGGAGGCTATGCAGTGCTTTGGGATGACACAGGACAGGGTGATATTGTTTTAAGGAACTTTCCTGATGCCCTATTGTAGAAGGCTGGAGGATACGTCTAACTTGCTGGGATGCTGGTGCTGTGGAGGGATGTGGCTAGCCTGAACCGGAGTGACCATGGAGACAGTGAAGACATGTTGGAGTTAGTTACCAGAATACTTGACAAATGGAATGCGGTAGGTCAGAAGAAAGGGAGGTATTTCATGTGGCTCTGGAATGGTTTAGGTAAGGTTACTCATTAGGCCTGTAGCTCACTAATAGAATATATGGCTAGCATGCTTGAGGCTCTAGTGTCTATCACCAGCACAACCAACCACACATACAAAGATACACATACCACAGATTGTAAAACAAAGGAGAAAACCTGAGTCATATTCACTTTGATTATTAGAAAAAACATTTTTAAAACATTAAAAATAAAATAAAAATTGTCTTTAATTATCTGGAGTATTGGAGAATTTCCTTCTGGGCTTTTCTCCATGTACAAATACACCAAGCCCATGCAGTCAGTTAGGTTTTGTAGTTCATTTACCTTTTTAATGATTTTTTTTGTTGTGCATGCTTGTTTTTTTTTCAGTGCTAGAGCTCAAACCCCAGGATCTTGTATATGCTAGGCCAATGCTCTACCAGTGACTCACACCCCCAGACCAAATGTCCTATATTGTCATTAAATCTTCAAGTCCAGTATAATCCAGAAGGTTGGTAAATTTGGAGATGAATACGGATGAGCAGAGTTAAAACCGTGTATGTGTGGCCTGCTAATGGATGTGCATTTTGATGCTCAAGGGTAGAGAGTGTATCAGGTATCACATCCATCTGTCCATCAGGATCCACTGTCTGCTGCTGTGCATACCCTGCCCTGGATGAGTGTCGTCTTCCTTTGTGCCTGTGCTGTCTATGTTCATGGGTGGGCGGGAAGCTCATCAGGATGAATGGGGACTGGGTTTTTAATCCTCCCAGCCCCATTTCTAATGTCCCTCTATCGTCAGTCACAGTTGTATCCATCTAGTCCTTCTGGGTCTGAGTAGATGTTTATTCTCCTGTCTTCTGGAAAGAGGTGAGTTGGTCCATGTCATCTGTAGGACCTAATGATGAGTGGAACCTCCTAGTGCTGAACATCTGGCAACTGCAGATAGTGTTTTGAATTTGTGCAATGACTGTGTCCTTTGGTAGATTCTTGTCCATAGCCAGAGGACCTGCCCTGTTAAATGGATGTCCAGGAGCTACTGGACATAACTCTGTTAGGGGCATGGCTCCTCAGTTCTAGGATACTGTCTCTGGGATGCTAAGGAATCTTTTCAGAAAAAAACGTGGCTGTCAGAGATGAAGGCAGCACTTTGGTCTGGAGGCTCCAGGATCAATTTTTCTCTGGGACACTGAAAATGCTTATCTACTTACTTATTGTGTATGTGTGTGGGCATACAGGTGCCTGTGGAGGTCAGAGGGCATTGGATCTCCTGGAACTGAAGTTACAGGCATTTGTGAGCTGCCTGATACGGGACCTGGAACTAAACCCAGGTCCTCTGAAAGAGCAGTAAGTATTCTTTACTACTGAGCCAGCTCTCTAGATCCTGACAATGCCTATTTTGTGAATTTCTGAGCAGGCCCTATCTGAAATGCTCTGACCTAGATGTGAGATATTTGAACCACATGTTGCATCACAGCTACCCCCCTCTGTCTATGCTAGTCTCATCACCTCTCTGAGCTCTGCTGTCCTGAAGTTGTCTACCATGGGCTGGCACAGAATTAGCTGAAATAGTCTGAATGTGCAAACCACTTAGCCTGTACCGGGGGTGAAATACAGTGGCTGCGTCTCGCCTTCTCCAGGCACCGACACATCGATAAATCATCCATGCTGAGTACATTTTATAATGTCTTGCCGCTTTATTATCTGTGTGCATTTGCCTCCCTGGCCCCAAAGAAGCGTTTATTAACTCCTCTAATACAGAGAGTTTGCCATCTGGCTAATTATGTCTCTAAAGCCATACAGGATCACAATATTTTACAATATAAAACTTTATGGGCTGAAGAGATGATTCAGTGAGAGCACTTGCTGTGAAGACATGAGGACTTGAGTTTGGATCCCCAGCATCCACATAAACAGCTGGGTGTGGCTACATGCACCTGTAACCCTCAGAGCTGGAGTAGGACAGGAGGATTGATGATGCTTGCTGGCCCACCAGCGTAGCTGAAGACACAGGAGATACTGGTAGACTTAGAGATTCTGTTTCAAGGGAATAAGGCTGAGAGCAATGGAGGAGGATACCTGGCATCCTCCTTAGTCTCTTTACACACATTATTAGCATACATATGTACACAACACACACACACAAGACAAACAAATAAAGATCTTTTAACCCCTCTCATCCTTGTTTTTCTGATGGAGTTTAGGGTGACCTTTGCAGTTGTCACAAAGCCACCTCTCAGACATCTCCAGCAGCTGGAAGGTGGATACAACTGCTTTGCTGTACTTGGCATTCAGGCCTTGGGAGGTTATTCTGGTCATGAGTTGATGATTGCTGCTAATTTAATTGGGGTGTCCTTCTTGATTCTATCAGGCAGCTGGCATGTAGCTCAGCATATTCTGTTCTCTGGCAGGCCCTTGAGGCCACCATTCTGCACCTTGGCTAGTGGTTTCTTTTGGAAATTTTCCTTCCCTAGGTTGAGGGTTTTGTCTTAGCTCTCTCAGGCTCCTGTCTTGTGTGCTATGGGACCTTGCCTTTAGGACTGTTTCTCTGTAGTAGAGACCATGCGTCCTGTCCTGCTGGCACAAGGGGAGGTGACAGCTGAATGGAGTCACCTTCATTTGCCCGATGGCGAGGAGGACCATCTCCATCTTGTCTTCCCCCCAGCCTTTCCATAGCATAGCTGGCATCAGCAGCTGTATACAGTAGGTATTCACTCATTCTGCCAGTCTCCACCCTCAGGCACTGGGGGGCTCATAGTGCACTGAGATTTCAACCAAACCTGGGCCAGCATACACTATGTAACTTCAGAGCAACCGTAGTGCCCTGGCCCAGTCAACCATCATTTTGTAGAACCCCAGTCACTGTCCTCAGTTGTAAAGTAACTTCGTTCTTGTAGTTCTGGCAGAAACTAACATTGCTCAAGGATGTCAGCAGCTGCATTTCATCTGGGAGCCCAGAGAACCAGTACCCAGTCATAAACAAGTTGACCCGAGACCACAGCTCTGCCCTGTGGAGACAGGCGCTGCTATGGTTGCCGAATCCTCCTGGGCAGCTCATCATAGGTGCCACTTCCCACCTGGTACCACTTCCTACCTCTCTAGTCTTCCAATAGAATTTCCAGGTATCCACCATAAGAGGCCTGCCACACATATGCCACCAAAAATGTGAATTCTGATTCCCAGAGAAGGGAGGGTTTGTCAGGAAGGTCCTGCTCCAAGTTCAAGGCCACAACTCAAGTTCACTGTGTTGGTTGTGGGTGTACAGGAGAAGAGAGGCCTCTGGACTACTCTTGTACAAGTACGCCATGAGCAACAGGTTGTAACAGGACACTGTTCCATGTCCTTAGAGGGGAGGGTAGAATGGATAACTTAGAGGGCACCATGCTTAGCGAGGTCAGTCTACCCAAGGCCAGAGTGGGAGAAGGTTGTCGGCACCGTGTTCCCAAGGCTTCTGAGATGCCCCTGCAGTGGGATTGGAAGTATATGGAAGGGAGTGGTTGAATCAGGGATTTGGGACTGTTTAGGGGGACAGGGAGGATAGGAACAGTGGTACAACTGAGAGGAGGGACAGGCTGAGTGGAAGGGCTGTAGCAGTGTGGGCTACAGTGGACTTGGTGAGGGAGGCCTGATAGATGAAGGAGTGGGCAACGGGGAGGGACAAGAAGAGGCCCTGTGGAGAAACAAGGGCCACACTGTGGGTGGAGGGAGGCGCCTGTGTAGCACTGTGAGGAAGTGGAACCAGGAGGCTCAGTCTCTGCTTGGCTGAGGGGAGTCCATGCTGCTGCATGGACTCTGGTTCTGGTGGCTAGGCAAATGACAACCATTTCTGATATGACCTCCCACAGTGGCTTGTTTTCCTTCAGCCACTTGCAGCCGCTTTCCTTTCTGTGAGTTCCTAGTCCCACACCCAGAGCCCAGCACACACAGCTGGCAGCTGCTTTAACTTATAGTCTGGGCATTTTTAATATGCTGATGGGATTTGATCAGGTTTATAAGGCTCTTTTATTCCTCAAAACTTAGCTCAAAGTGTAAAGTTTAAAGGAACTTGGGATAAGACCTTGTCTTAGGATCAGGTTGATCAAGAATGAAGGTAATCAATTGACCCTTCAGTTCATATGGAATTATTAGCAAGAGGAATCCCAGAGAATGAAGTTGGAGATCTCACAACTCCCAGTTTCAAAACTGACTGCAAAGCAGTGGCAATGGAGGTTATGCGGTGCCCACACAGGGAAAGACGTGCAGTGTAATGGGCTGAGACCAAGTTTCCAAAGGTGACCCTCCATCTGGGTCCGTCTCCGAGAAGAGAACAGTCGTACAGTCCTTGCAATAAATGATGCCCTAATAATTGGCTATCCACTTGTAAAAGAATGGATCTGGACTTTTAGACCATAAAGTTCAAGTATAACTATAAACATAAAAGCTAAAAATGATTTTTAAAAAACCTCTTGCATGAAAACACAGGAATAAATCTTCATGGTCTTGGATTTGGCAAAGACTTTTCAGGTATCACACCAAAAATATGAGTGACCAAAGAAAAGAGAAAAATTAAATTGAATTCTGTCAAAAGCAAAACCTGTGCCTCAAAAAATGCTATCAAGAAAGTGAAAGGATAACCCCAGAAAGCAAGCAGATGTCTCAGTTTTCCTTATCTCACCAGCACCAGTGAACGCAGCACTGGTGAGCTGCTCTAGACCAGGACCACAGGACCTGCAGGCCTATGGGATCTGCTGGCCACAGAGACCCTTGGGAGCTGGGAGTCACTGCCATCCTGGAGTCATTTGGTTAGGAAGGTCCATGGCTACCGCTGACCTGTGCAGAGTCCTCAGTGGAAAGTCGAGTTGTGGTGTGGGGCTGCTAGGGTTGAGCTGTTGGGGTAACTCCTGTATCTTGAATCTGAGAGGGGGTCTGAGAGACAGGGCTCCTCATTGCCATTGCCTCCTGTGTGCTGGTCAGCTGCCAGAATCCATCCAGAATACTTAGGTACTGGCTGGTCTCCCTGGCCACACCTCAGGAACCCATTTGTCTGGGCTGCTGCAAAACTTACTTGTTTACATTCAAATTCACCAGGTATATATGGAATGTTATTATCATTATCATTATTCTTATTCTTATCAATAACTATATTTTATCAGGACCTTTTTTATGGAAGGCTGTGTCCCAGAAATGTGTCTTCTATGGTCTCCTTTAATCTCCAGTAGTCTTTATGAGAAAATGTGATTACTCCCTGCCTTATAGACAAGCAGATTGGGCTCAGAGAGGTTAAGGAACCTGACCCTGAGGTTGCACAGCATCAACGAGGTAGAACCACAATCAGAATCCAGACTGCCTGACTCCAAGGTCTGTGCTCATTTAGAGCACACACCGGCAGAGTCCCAGGCACTGAGATGAGAACACAGGGTCCTGTGGGTGTCAGAAGTCCGCTGGTCACAGAGTGAAGGACCACGGGCACCTGGAACAAGAGTGGAGTGACTGTGCCTTGCAGTGATGAGCACTTGGAGGGAATGTGGCATTTGTGATAAATTTTCAAGGATTGTGTCAGTTGTCATTGGGGTAGAGAGAAGGTCATCCCAGGAGAACAGGAGGAGAGAAATTCAAGGACAAGGCCTGGCAGCTGGGTACCTCAGTTTGGGCTGAATGTAGTTACTGAACAGGGCCAGGCAGTGAAGAATCTGTGGAGAGGTCTGACCTTCAAGGATTAGATGAGATCTCTGTGGGTCATGGAGAACCACAGGGAGTAGCTGACCTGCTCATCCCACAGCTTTACTGGAGGGGTTGGTGGATGTGTCCAGGAAGATGGCTAAAGACCTTGTTCCTGAAAGGAGAGTTGGGGTGGATGCCTGGAGGGCCCCAGACTTTGAGTGTGGGTCTTCATAGGTTGACATGGTGCCAGAAGAGATGGGGTTCGAGGGAGCCTGGAGAGTGGTGGGACCCCAGCGGGGTAGCCCCTCCCTTCCTAACCTGTAGGGTTGTAAACAGTTTCCTGGAAGTTCTGGGTTCTGGAAGAGCAAGATGATCAGTTCACTGCCAGAAGGGCCTTCCTCACTCAGTCCTGATGAGGTAGTGTTACTATGTGTCACACCTGTCACTATGGTGTGAAGGTATAGGCTGGGTCGCCTTTACTCCAGGCTTTACCCCTAGCACACAGTGATGAAGTGGAGGCATACTATTCTGCCTTCTGTTTTGTGCAGGGACTATGAGCTCCTTGAAGGTAGAGGTCACTGAGTCATTCAACAAACTTTACCATATACCTACTATGTACCAGGCAGTGTGCTAGCATAGCACACGTTTCCTACATTCTAGGGCATTCTTGTCTCTCTTCCCAGTGTCCAGCCTCAGGCAAACCTGTCAACACTGGGGACAGTGAGAATGTTTGTTGAGTATCTCTTACCAGGAGGAATACACCTGGGGTCTTTGCATGTTATTTATGGATTTGAGGCCTCCTTCCCTTTCATTAGCCAGACAGCAGACCTTTCGGTTCCCAGTAGAACATACCTTCCCAACAAACAGCATGTATTTACAGGGCTTTGGGGCCAGCATCTGACTCTCCTCTTTTCCTAGGAAAGTCTCTATTGGGGAATAGAGCAAGGCAGACACAGTGCATGAAACCCCAGGACACCTGAATGCCTGCTCAGGGATCTGCATTCAGACCTTGTTAGGGAAATCAGAGTGCAGCACTTGTCCTCAACTGTCAGGCCTTGCATGGCTGTGCTGCATCTGCCTGCAGCTTCTCCCTGTGAACTAGAATTCTCTAGAGCAATTCCTAGGCTCCTGGGATTAATCTCCCCAAATTGTAAGAAACCTCCTTCTCTTGAGGGTTGCACTCAATTGTTCTAAGAAGGTGCAGGTGGCCAAGCAGCTGGCACCTCTGTGGACAGGAATGGGGCTAGGACTGGAAGAGGTTCCTTGCTCAGGGAAGTCCAGCCAGGTGAAACAACTGCCCACAAGCAGATGGATGTGTGCAAGGCTAGATGAAAGCAAACTGGAGGGCCCTTGAAGGATGAGGGAAGCTGAAGACCTACTAGGTGCTGGCCTCTGACCTTCGGGCTGGTTTACTGGATCTTTTTCACTGAAGATGTTTTTGTAACCCTGTTTTATTGATGGGGAAGAAGGCCTGGTGATCAAAAGTCACACAAGCATCATTGAATGGAGCTGGAATTCGAGCCTAGGTGCTGGACCCTGAGGTCAGTGTTCATTCACTAGGCTTTCTCTTTCCATGCAGTTGAGGCTCCAGGATGCCAGGTGACTGCTCAAGGGTGCACAGCAGGCATGTGACATTGCTGCATCTCATGAGCTACTGCATGATATTAAGTGGACGGAATGGCTGCTCTCCATTCTGGTCGGGGAGATGGCGGGAAGAGGAAGCTGTAGCTCAAGGGAGCATAAGAGGGAAGAATTTCCATAATGTGGACTTACGATGCATCCAGCTCTGTGAACATGGAAAGATTTGTGGTTTAGGAAAGCTGCAGTGTCCAGTACTGGGCTGCAGGTAGCTTGTGTGTGCTCAGTCTGAGAGGAGGAGGCACTGTAGGACTGGGACTTGGAAAGCCCTTGCCTCCAGCCTAATGACATTAGATGTCCAAAGTCTGGGCCACCTGGAGATCCATGGTGGGGGCATGCGTAAGACATCACAGGAAGCAGACCTGAATCTTGCTCATGGGAGATAGGGTGAGCCTCAGGATGCCTCTGGTTTGCTAGAGTGATGCCTTCCTGGGAAGAGCAGGCTCAACTGTCTTCAAGGAAGGCCTAGCACAGCCTATGCTGAGGAGCTGTGCTTGTGTGGAAGCCTTACAGAATGGATCTGCAGCTGGTCAGCAAATACTGACTGGCTGTTTGGGCCCAGGGGAAGGAATACATTACAGGAAACTGCAGCACAGACATGTTTAATCTCTGCTAATTTAACCATATTGGATAGGGAGATTGAAGGAGAAAGGGAGGGGAGGGAGGGGGAGAGAGTAAGAGAAAGAGAAAGAGAGAACATGCATATGTGCATCTGAGATGGTGGAGGCCATCTGCCTTGATTTCTTTCACTGCCTGCTGCCCAGTGTGAGGAGGGTCAGGCAATGGGAGTGTCCTCTTTCCTGCTGCCCAACATGCTATGCTCATCTCACTAGTATTAGTCCAGGGTCTAATGATACAAGTTATGAATCCTGAACACAAGCTGGCTGCCTCTTCTGTGTTCAGCCAAGGAGACAACAGCCATCTCTCTGATGACAAATGACATTGGAGACAGCAGGCAGCTGGCATGCTGTTGGGCCTCTGTGTTGTTCACCCCAACTTTGGGAACTGTGGTGATTTGTGGGTGATTTGCACCCTGACTTGGCCACCCTGAGATCATTGGCTTGAGGATAATTTTTTTCCCACAACTTTACCCCAGCCTCTAGTCAAGTATGACACCACAGTGGGCCTGTGTGACGAGGATCATCCTCCTGTAGGGCCTATAGATCCCCCATTGAAGGTCAGAGAGCCTCAAGGGGGAATGTACTGCCAGCTCATGGATTTGAGGTAGTACAAGACCAGGCTGAGTTTGTATGAACATCCTGAGGAGAGGGTCAGGGGGAATAGAGCAAGGATGGACTGGGTGGGGTCCTGGGCTCAGCCACCTGCCTCGTGTCTGAAAATTTATTTGTTCTCTCAGTCAGAATGATATAGCCATCCCTTGCATAAGCCAACTTGGAAAAGGGATATGAATGAATCTGTGCTAGAAAATATGGTCCAGGGGCTGGGGTCCAGCTGTGTTCAGAGGATGGGGGCTTAGGGAAAGCTTCATTTGTGAGGGGTGAGGCTCAACTGTGTTTGGAGGACTGTGGACTGAGAGAGAGTTGTATTTGAGGAGCTGGATGAAATCTGTGTTTGGAGGGGCTAGAGGTTGAGGAAGAGCTGTATTTAAGGGACTGAGGGAAAGCTGTATATGAGGAACTGGGACCAGGGCCTGGTGACTAGGGCCTGAGAGAGAGAGCATTTGAGGAATCTGGGGAGGGCTGTGTTTGAGGAGGCAGGTATTGAGGGGAGAACTGTATTTAAAGGACTGAAGGAAAGCTGTGTATAAGGGCCTGGGGGCCAGGGCCCAAGGACTGGGGAGAGGTATGTATGAAGGACCAGAGGGGAGCTGTGTTTGAGAGCCTAGGGGCTGAGGGAGAGCTGTATTTGAGAGATTCAGGGAGAGCTGTGTTTGAGGGATTTGGGCTCAGAAACAAGAGGAACTATCTCCAATGGTTCTGAGACTAACTTGTCCCAGATGGGTAAGAATGGGTTAAAGGAGCAGGGTGTATAGATCTGTGGAGGAGGAATACTGCAGTTAGGGCCCATAGAGTTCTGGAATATGGGGTGGAAAAGCTGCTTAGAGGGTGTCTGTGGGTTTCAGAGCTGCTGCTTCTCCTGGCAGGTGTGTTTCAGGGAGGCTTTTGGGAGAGGCTTCTCTCCAAAGTCATTCTCTAGCTTCAGTTATCCCCTAGTGCTGTCCTGTCTCTGGTTAGTGTGATGTCTAGCCACCCTGTGCTGCTGCATCCAGCCACCCCCCGACCCGCCAACACACACTATGTTTCCATCTACCATATACTTTTACCTGAGAGGTTTGACAAATGAATTGTTTGGTTAAAAAGATATCCTCAGTAGAAACATTTGGTCATTAGTTAATTAATTAATTCATTCATTCATTCATTCATAGTGCATTTATTGAGCATCTGCTGTATGTCATATTAGAGTAACAAGAGAATACCTCTCCTGAACCTTCTATCATAGTGTGATGAGATCAGTGAAGTAAACAAAAACTGAGAGGACAAGAAGGGAGGTAGCCAAGGCATAAAGACTACACAAGTGGCAGGAATAAGCCTGAAAGGGATTTGAGGGAGGAGATTCCAGCAGAAGGAGCTGTTAGTGGGAAGGCTGGGGTGGGAATGCTTGAGGAACATCCAGGAGGCTGGTGTGGGCAGAGCAAGTGGTAGGGACAGACCCAGATTGAGTCAAACATTCGCAGGGTGCGAAGGGGATCCATTGGCAGGTTGGCAGTAGGTGGTGACATTATCAAACTGTTCTGTGGGATGGATCCTGGAGCAGAGATGAAATGGTGGCTGGCAGTGAGGCAGCCAGAGTAGAGGGCATCCCTTTGACAAGGGACAGTTGGCAGGGCTTGGGTGATGGCTGTAGGAAGACAGGGCACATGGAGATAGGTCATAGAAGGGAAGGTGCCAGGACCTGCTGGTAGGGTTGGATGTGGCCGGGGAGGGAAAGAAACAAGGATTCTGAGTGGCTAGGGATCATGGGATCAGGGCTTGGTTTGGGTGGGATTGATAGGGTTGTGGCCACACCCAACCTCTAGCTCAGACTCAGATGGGGTACTCAGCTAGGTTCAGGAATGCCAAGGCTCATCTGCTTGCCCACCGAGGACCTCAGGTACATGAAATAGATTCTGCATGGTTCAGGTGTGTGGACTCCCATCAGTGGTCCATGCCTGGCCCTGCCTATTTACCTACCATAACACCTCACTCAGCCTAAGAGCTGCAACATGTATCATGGGGTCAGTTGCATCTTGGCCTGTGACTCAGGGTTGTTGTATTGGGCTCCAGTGTAACTTGGGAATTTGGTTCTGAGTCATTTGTAAACAGAGGTTGGCTCTGGGATCTGACAAGGATGGTCTGCAGTTTCCTTGAGTATCATGTCTCCTACTACTAGCCTTTCAGGCCTAAGAAAAGGGCTTAGGTGCTAGTCTCCAAGCATCAGTTTTGTGCTGAGCCTGGTCTCTGTCCCAATGGTGAGAGAGCTAAGAACCCATGCCCACCTTGTCAGAGGAAGCAGAGCACCTGCACAGACCTGCTGCCTAGGCACGTGGGAGATGGAATAGGCCATGCAAATACACTGGAGGAGAAAATAAAACAAGACAGAAAGAGAGGCAGTCAGAGGGAAGGAAGGAGCAGAAATAAAGAGCCCAACATAGAATCTTGAATGTAGGACAGGCTTCTTTTTAGGAAATGTATGCAGAAATTTTTAGGAATCATCACATTCCAGTATTTTATTCTTTAACAAAAAATATGTAAATAAATGCTCAATTGAGTATGTTCTTAGTATTAACTTGAAATATGCAATATTGCTATTTTTATGAGTCAAAAATATATTGTATATCATCAATATGATATGATTTACTTTGAAGGTATTTTTTCTGAAAAAATGTGATATGGTGTTAGGAGAGGGAAAAGGGATAATAATGATAAAAAGATTTCATCTTGGAAAAAAATCCTGAGAGAACATAATAGCATTTCCTTGTAACTGTTCCATGCTCTGAGGCAACTTAATAAGAACTCCAATTGAGTAGCTTCAAATTAGAATATTTAAAATAAAAGTCAGAATGAGATGAAAAGAAAGATTGAAAACCTAAGGAAAAAAACTTTGGATCAAAGCAGTATTAGTCAGGAACTAATAAATTACTAACAGTGATGGACAGAACACACACATTCCCTGAACAGGAGTTGAAAAATAGAAAGGAAGACACAGAACAGTGAATGAAACAGGACTTGGAAAGGGGTGGAAAAGGCGACTGGAGGGAAGTGACCTCCAGGAAAAGGCATGCTCTAGCCTGCACTCCATAGATTTCCTTCCCTTATCACTGCTTAACATGGACTTATTTCTGTGAGGACTTAGGTATCTTTCATCTCATTGAGAACTCCAGGAGGGTAGAGTATGTCTTAGAAAAGTGCTTAGCGCATAGAAGATCATTAATTGGGTTGCAGAGTATTGGATGGAGGGATGGATTTTGAGATGGAGAGGAAAAGAGAGCATAATAGTCCATCTTTTGTTATAATAGAATACCTTGAGAAAGCTGTTTTATAAAGAAAAGAGGTTTATCTCTCTCACAGTTTTGAAGACTGGAAGTCCAATCAACAGAGCAACTACTCTAGTGAGGGCTCTGTGACAGATGGCATCATAATGGGAAGAGCACATGTAGGAATGAGTGATAACATGATCAGGTAGCTCAGGGGACTCGGTTTTACAATTCTCTTGCACAAGAACCAACTATGATTCATATGAAAACGACCTTAATCCCTTCCAAGGCACTGTCTTCAAGGACCTCTCACTATGTCCACCTCAAAGGCCCTGACACCTCCAGCAACATTGTACTAGGGACCAAGCTTCTAACACACGAACCTTTGGGGATAGAATGCATCTAAACAATAGGATGAAAAAAGGGGTGGATTTCTGAGTAGACAGATGGAGGGATAGGTGAACAGATAAGGATAAATGGAGGGATAGTTAAATGGATGAGTGGGTAGGTAGAGAGATATGTGGATAGATAAATGGGTAGGTAGAGGGATAGATGGATGAGTCAGTGGATGGAGGGGTAGGGGAATGGAGGGGTAGATGGAGGGGAGGAGTGTGAGTGGATGGAGGGATAGGTGAATAGAGGGGTAAGTGGATGGATCAGTGGGTGTGGTTGGGTAGATGGAAGGATAGATGGGCTGATGGAAGGAGGATAGGTCAGTGGAGGAATGAGGCATTCAGGACACATCTCATAGAGATGACAGACATGTTCACACTGCATGGCTGCTCTTTCATAGAACTGGGACATGGCTATGGTGACAGTTCATAATGTGATCTTATGTTTCTGTGATTGGCTGAGTGAATGATCTTAGTCTCCCATATTCTAGTTTAGCTGGAGGTAAATGTATGGCACAGAATGGTCCTTGGTGTTTGTTGTACAGGGTCTGATTTTGAGATAAAGAATATGTTTGCTTACTGCTGTAGTCTTACTATTCAGGACAGAGTCAGAAGTGTATGCTGGGCTGGTCCCCTGAGGAGGGGACGCAGTAGCTAGGAAGAGCCGGGAAACAGTTCTTCAGAAAACTCATGGCTGGGGTAGAGCTAGGGAATTGGTAAAGGATGGAGAGCTGGCCTGCTGAGCTCACACTGAGTGCCTGGAACAGTGCAAATGGAGTTTCACCCCCAGGTGTCCTGTCATGCACAAAGTTCTGGAAAGCCAAGAAATTACTATTCCACTGTAGATATCAGGAAACTGAGGCTCATCATCAGCCCCTCCTACTCGCTGTGAGCAGTCTAGGGACATAGGGAGTCTCCCTCTCCTATTGTGACCCTGGCTGAGATGAGCCCAGCTGCTCTGTTGGTCTTGGGAGGGCTGGCAGTGATGTATCAATAGCTAGGAAATGGCTGTGCAAAGTACTGTCCGCTGTGCACTGAGGCTGCTGTCAACCATGACCGTATTACTCTTCCTCGACTTGGATTTCCAGTGGCATTTGTGGATATGGCTGCTTATTTCAGTCAGGATTCATGTATTTCTCTGCCATGTCCCTATAAGGCTCTGATGTAGGAGATGCTTACTGAGATTTTCCTTTATGACTGTCACACATGTAGGCACTGAGTGCTAACAGCAGCCCCCAGCCCCTACAATTCTATGTGAGCTTTGTTTGGCCTGTAATCTTCCCTGGCCAGCAGGACTCAGCACTGTGGCCCATTAAAATGGAAAGTGCCTACCTCTTCACTTTCCCAGGCTGGACAATACCTACCCTGGAAGGGATTTCACAAATGGGGAAAGCTGCTGGGTGGGACTTGTTGGAACAGCCCTGAAGGGGATCTGGAGATGTTCTGAGCTCACTTCCATGCTCAGTATGACCTGGACTCAAGCCATAGGACTAAGAAGGCTGAGTCCAAAGTCAAGGGTTTGCTCAGAGCCCTCAGACTCCTGCACATACCCCTGCTGTCCACTGGAATATTCCTGACTCTTGTAGTAGGCCCAGCACATAGTAGGTATGCAGTAAATATGAGAAGCAGGAGAGAAGGAAGACAGAAGAAATTCATTCTTGGACCTGGCTGGGTAACTGTCAGTGTTCTCCTGTTCACAGCAGGATCTACCTTCTCAGCTTATTTAGAAGCTGCTACAGTTTGGATCCAGAATGTCCCCACAGGTCCATGCATTACAGGCTTACTTCCCATCATAGGTGCTGTTGGGGGCTAGAAGAACCTTTAGTGGAAGTGGGGCCTGTAAGGAGGAATCAGATAACATGAGCATGCCCTTGAAGAGGATATTAGGACTCTTGCCCCCTCTACTTTTCACTGTTTACTTCCTGGGTGCCATGAGGTGAGAACTTCCTTTATCCTGGGCTTCTGTGGCCAAGCATCTATGTACTGAAACCTCCCAAACTATGAGCCAAAATAGCATTTACCTCTTTTTATGTATGTGTGTGTGCATGTATATGTGTGTGGGTATGTATTGGTGCATGTGCTTGTGCATGTGGAGGTCAGAGGACAACCTCAGACATTGTTCCTCAGGTACTATCTACCTTTTTTATTGTTTTTGAGACAGCGTCTCTCACTGATCTCTTACCAAGTAGGCTAGACTGGCTGGCCAGGGAGCCCCAGGCATGTGCCTTTCTCTGCCTCCCCAGCACTGGATTATTCACAGCACCACACCCACACCCAGCTTTTTTTTTTTTTTAGTGAGTTTTGGAGATTGAATTCATGTATTCATACTTACAAGGCAAGTACCTTTTGGACCAAGCTATCTCCACAGCCCACATTTACAACTTTAAAGTTGATTATCTTAGGTATTTTGTTACATTAATGCAAAGCTGAAAGCTGACTAATACATGGTCACTTGTTATTCATTTATTGTTTGCTATTTATTCTTTCCCAGAAAATAGCTTCCCTAACTTGCTTTTTAAATGTTTATTTTATTTTTAATTTATGTGTATGAGTGTTTTGCCTATATGTATGTATGTAAGTACACTATGTGCATATATTGCCTACAAAGGCCAGAAGAGGGTGCCAGATTTCCTGGAACTGGAATTATAAACAATTCTGAGCCACCATGTAGGTGCTGGGAACCAAATTCAGGTCCAAGAACAGCCAGTGCTCTTAACTGCTGAGCCCTCTCTGACCTCCATTCCCCAACTTGCTTTTAAACTTGCCAATTTGTATTTGTATGGGATGAGTTTGCGTAGCAAGTGCATTTCAGTGGTACTATGGAGATGACTTGTCACTTCCTGGAAAGTGTGTACATTCCATGTCCAGAGTACTTTATAGACATCTTTCATCGCAGTATGGAACCAGGACATTATGAGGATAGGATCAGGTATCTTTGGGATCTGGTGGTACCTACTATTTAAATGTGAATGCAGACGGAGAGATGGGCTATAAGGATCCTGAGAAACTGAGGCACACTCAAAGGGAGGTTTAACAAAGTGGCAATTTACAGAGATGTGTGAGAGGAGGGAATTAGTCAGGGCTGATGCAGCACTCAGGGCAACAAATGGGAGCACTACTGCTTCTAGGCTTAGGAGGTCAGAATGTGTGTGGGGGGGGGGGGCTGGTATTCAATGTTGAGGGAATACCCCAAGAGGACTGTCAACAGGGGCTGCAGAGAGAGCTCCTACTTTGCCATAGGCCTGTCAGAAGGAAATAGGGGCTATTAATACACTTGCCTGCTTCTCCTTTGTCCTTCCTGCCTTCTGCTGGGGCTTCTCATTGACTGAAAGAGCTCAACCAGTAGAAGAGGAGCCTGAGTGGTGGTGTTCTGTGGAAGTCAGCTCCTCACTCCCATCAACCTGGCTAGGCAGAAAAGACATTTGAAGAACCAGCAATGGGAATACAGAGCTTAGGGATTGTGAGAGCAAAAAATATCTTACAGTGAGATCACAGCAATGTTGGGCTTGCTGAATACTCCCATTAGTGATCCTTACCAGTATTAGAACTCTTTTCCAACCCTCCCAGTAGGTGTCCAGGGCAGACTTACTATTTTTTGGTATAGTATACAAGACACGAAACTTACCATCTTAATCATTTTAAAGTGTCCAGTTCCATAGCTTTCATACGTCACAATGTTGTGGAGCTATCCTACCATCCGTCTCCAAACTTTCAAACTGAAATTCTGTCCACATTAAGACCTTACCTCTTCTGCAGCCCCAGGACCCATCATTTTGCCTTTATGGTTTGGATGTGCTGAAGGCTTGATCCCCATTGCTCAGAGTGAGGCATTTGTTTTTGTGTATATGTGTACATGTTTGTGTGTGGGTGCACATGTGAGTGCATGCTTGCTTGTGTGTGTTTGTGTGTATGTATAGGCCAGAGGTCAACCGCAGGTGTCCTTGCTTAGGAACCATCCATCTTGTTCTTTGAGATGCGATCTCTCTCAAGGACTTGGGGCTTGCCAGTTGGGCTAGCTAGCTCTCCAGTGAGCCCCAGAGATCCTCTTATCACTGCCTCTCCAGTGCTGGATTGTAAGTGTGTCACCACATCTCACTGTCTGTGTGGGTTCTGGGGATGGTCTCATGTCCTTGTGCTTGCCCAGCAAGAACTTTACTGGTTGAGCATCTCCCCAACCACTGGATGACACTTTTAGAAAGTGATTGATGAATAAATGTTTTGAGTCTCATTATTAATTTAGAGATGGATTCATTATTGGGAAGTGGATTAGGAGGTGGGACCTACTTTATAGGTGGTAGGTCAATGGAGAAGTGCTCTAGAATGTTATGCTTCATTGTCCCCCACCTCTGCTGCCTTTCTTTCTCTGGCTGCTAGGAGGTAACACACACCTCAGGCCCAAAACAATGGATCCAGCAGACCTTAGATTGAAGCCTTTGAAGCCATGAACCCAATAAATCCATCCTCCTTTCAATAGTTCCTCTCAGGTATTTGCTTCAGTGACCAAAAGTCCAACAAACACACATCCCTGTGAATTTGTCCTCGGGACCTCATGTGAGGAGAACTGTGCGGTGTCTTTGATGTCTTGCTTATTTCACTAAGCGCAGTGTCTTTGGGGTTCACCACAGTGCAGCATCTGCTGGAATGGCCTTCCTTTTAAAAGCTTTTTATATGCTAGTGTATGGATATGCTACATTTGGTTTATTTATTTGTTGGTGGACACTTGGCCACTGTGAATAATGCCACTGAAAACAGCTGAACAAATACCTCTGACTCTCTGCTTTGAGTTATTTTGGGTGTGTGGGGGATGTAGAGTCACTAGATCACATGATGAGTCTGTGCTTGTTTTCTTGAGGCAGTTGTACTGTATCCATTACTTTTCTCTTGCTGTGACCAAATGTCTGACAAGAAGCAACTTGAAGGGACTGACAAGATGGCCTAGTGGGTTTAGGTACTTGTTGCCAAGACTGAGGACCCAAGTTTGATTCCCAGGACCACATGGTAGAAACAGAGAACTGACTCCTGAAAGTTGTCCTCTGACTCCTATATGTATATACACACAAAAAGTAAATATAATAAAAAATTAATTAATCAACCTAAAGGAAGAAAGATTTATTTTGGTTCACAGTTTGAGGGGATATAGGCCACCATGGTGGGGAAGGCATGGCAGCACAAGTGGGAACAAGGCCTACCCATCCAAGCACCCTGCGTCCTCTAGCTACACCCCACCTCTTAAAGGTTCTACAACCTTCCAGCATGTACCACCAGCTATGGATTAAGTATTCAAACGCAGGAGTCTTTGGGGGCCATTTCACACTCAAACCATAACATGTTTAGTCCCACCAATGGTGAACCTTCTCTACATCCTCACAAAGACTTGTTTCTGTCTAGGGTTTTGCTTTGTTTTTGATAGTAGCCACCCTAGTGGTTAGAAAGTTCTAGCAGACTTTTATACATGGGAAGGATGGATGGATGGTTGGTGATTAGTCATTAAAGCAAGATTCTTCTTGCCAGGAACTCCAGTTTTCCAGTGTAAACTGGAAAATAATAGAATATTTCTTTTAAGATAATCTGCAGTAATTTCCCCCATTTGTCTTAACTAGCAGGACATTATATTTTTTGGTTTGTGTATGTTGGCACTCATATGTGTATGTGGTATATATATATGGTGTATGTGTGCACAGGTTCATGTGCATGTGTGTACACTTGCTTGTGGAGGCCAAAGATGGTCTTTGAGTTATCCATCTCTGAAGCTCATCAATTCAGCTAGGTTAGCTAGACAGTTAGCTTCAGGGATCTACCTGTCTCTGCCCCTTCCAGTGCTGGGGTTACAGATGTGTGCTACCACACCCAGCTTTTATGTGGGTGCTGGGGATTCAAACCTAGGCTGTCAGGTTGGCGCAGCAGGTGCTTTACCAACTGAGCTGTTTTCTCAGTGTCTAGGAGTTTGTTATAACAAGGCTACTCTAAAAACCACAGCAGCACTTATGGCCATAGGTGAGCTCTTAGCATCACAGATGCATGATGTGGAGGTTGAAGTAGTGGCTGTGTTTTGCTATGATGTTAAAAGCACAGCCCACTTTCCTGGGATCCTGGAAGTGGAAATCTTGCCCTATGGACAGAGCTTTTGGCTTAAGCCATCACTTGAAAAAAAAAAAAAAAACAAAAATAAAGGCTGGAATGGTGACTCAGCGGTTAAGAGAACTGGCTGCTCTTCCAGAGGACCAAAAATTTGATTCTGAACATTCACATGGTGACTAACAATCACCTATCACTCCAGCTCCAGGGGATATGACACCCTTTTATGGCCTTTGTGGACATTGCACACATGTGGTACTTACATACATGTAGGCAAAACACTCATACACAAAAATAAGAAATTTTTTAATTAAAGAAAAAAAACCAGCAACAAATGATGCTGCTTCTCTCCAAGGTGCTGGAAGTTGTGACTGTGACATGTACAGGGCATCTTATTACATCAGCCTCTTCAATGTCTCCTTTCCTGAATTTCTGCCCAATTTTGGATCAGCAGACAGAATTATCCATAGAGCTCAGGGGCAATTTGTACTTAAGTGGAAGTTCCAAGAGCCCAAGTTTAAGCTTCAGACACCTTCATTCCTAGCCATATGACCTTAGGCAAGCATACAGCTTCTTTGAGGATCAGCCTCCTGATAAGACTGAGAATGGTGAGCCTCACTTTTTGTGCTCATTATGAAGATTCAGCAGGGTGACTCTTAGACTGTCCCCAAACATGAGTCCATATGGCTTCTTGTTAACTGAGGTGTTACAGCAAGGACTCTGGAAACCAGGAGTTTGTCTTAACTTGATTTCCTCATCTTACTGACAAAAGTGTCATGTCTGGCATGCGTCACAGCCTTCTGCAGCTAACTCAGCTTTTTCACACCCATTATCTCAGTTGTCTCAATAAATCCTGCTTTTTAACTGTGTTTAGTTGCTTTTCTCATTGTGTGACAAAATGTCTGATGAAAGCAGTTAAAGGAAGGCAAGGGTTTTTGGCTCACAGTTTGAGAGTATTGTGGGGAAGCTGTGGTGATAGGAGCAGCTCTGCCTGTGGTGTCAGGAATATGAAGCTGCTGGTTACATTGTGTCTAGAGTTAGGAAGATAGATATGAATTCTGATGCTCTGCTTGCTTTCTCCTTTTCATTTAGTCTGGAACTCAGCACATAGGATGGTGCTGCCCACATTGAGGACAGCTCTTCCATGCTCAG
This sequence comes from Eospalax fontanierii, assembly GCA_035773235.1. Classification (NCBI taxonomy): domain Eukaryota; kingdom Metazoa; phylum Chordata; class Mammalia; order Rodentia; family Spalacidae; genus Eospalax; species Eospalax fontanierii. The sequence continues at coordinate 87,603,758 of CM069526.1, forward strand.
ATAATATTTTCTAGAAACATATTCATGGGCATTCCCAGAGGTGTGTTTCTATAGTGATTCTAAATCTAGTCAAATTGACAGTGACTATTAACCATCACAAGTTCATCCTTTATCAACTTGACACCCAAATATATCACTTTAAACCACAATGTTCTACCCTTTGCCCCTAAAAATCTTATTTTCATTTCATAATGGAAAATATATTTATTCCATCTCTGAAAGTTCTCATTGTCTTTAAGAGTACCAACACTGTTCAAAAATCTGAAGTCTCTTCTGAGACTCAGGCAGTCTCAGCTGTGAGCCTCTGAACAAAAAAATACAAAACGTATATACTTCAGACATACAGTGGTACAAAGTAAGCACTCTCATTCTAAAAGCTATGAATGGGAAGGTAGTCAGGAAAGACTGGGTCAGAGGAAGATGGAAACCAGCAGGGCAAACAGCAAATCCTAAGGCTCCATGTTTAGCATCTGGAGAGTATGATGGGATCATCGTGATGGACTCCCAAGGGCTTGGTTATCCCTGCCCTCCAGCTTTGCTGCTTTCAGTGCACACAGCCTCTTTCTTGGGTCTGCTTCACTCTGTGTTTACAGTTTTTCTCAGTTGCTGTTCCACAGTCCTGGCATCTCCAAACATTCTGGGGGCTCAATTGCAACTTAGACTTCATTTCACAGCCTCACACAGTGGCCTGTCAGGACCTCCTTGCAGGGACTTGAACCCTGCCACACAATGCTTAGGCTCAGTAACTTTCTAGAACCTTAACATAAACTTACACTTGCAGCTTTCATGCCTGCAAAACCAGTACTATGTAGACAACACTGCCAAGTCCTGATACCAGTTCAAGATGTACCCTGGCTCTCTTGGACTGAAGTAGTAATGGCCTCTGTATGTCTTCGTGACTTAATCTGAGAAAACACTTCTAGACAGTTGCTTTCAAGGAGGAGGGAACTCTTCTGCAGCATTCTCAGTTTAGGTGCACTCCTTTCAAATGAATCTGTATTTTCCCAAGTTACAACCTTCTGTCATTGGGTCTCTCCTCAGAGTATCCTTCTTATGTCCTAGTGCATAGCATGAGGCTCTTTGATGATGTTAATCTTTTTAACAACCAGTAAATGCCTGGTCTGAAGTTTTAAACTCCCTCCCTTTCCTGCCAAACGAATTTTTCATCTTTTTGCTTTCTGTAGATCTGGGTAAATGAGCAGTAGCCATGACATCCCATCTTAAAATTTACTCTGCCAAACAAATTAGTACATTATTTTTAATTCGCTGTCACTCAAGTTCCCAAAATATAGGGAAAATACAGTCAGATCCTCCCTGCCTGAGAATGTAAGATGAATGGCTCTAGCCCAATTCCCTATGGAGTCCTTGCTCCCCTCTGACACTTCCTGAGTTGGATTCAGACCTCACTGTTTGTGTGTCTCTCAGCAATCTGTCCTTCTGAACTCCTACCACAATGACCTACTAGCTCTACTCACAGCATTCTCAGACTTCTTTGGCCTGAAACTCCAACCTCATCTATATTCTCCCCACAAAGCAGTCCAAAATTCTAAGAACCACATAGTCAAGTTTATTACAGAAATAGCCCCACTCCTCAGTACCAGTTTTTTCCTTTTCTTTTTTTTTTGGGCGGTACTAGGGATTGAACCCAGGGCATCATGCACACGAAGCATCTGCTCTACCACCAAGCTGCAGCCCCAGCTTCAATTTGCTTTATTAGTTATTTTTCTCATTACCATAACAAAATACTTGACAAGGGAAGGAAGTGTTTATTTTATCTGCCAGTTGGAGGGAAGTATAATCCATCATGGTGAAGAAGGGTTGATGGCAGAATCACGAAGTGACTGGTCACACTGCATCTGTAATTAGGAAGCGGAGAAGGACGAGTGCTGGTGCTCAGCTCACTTTCTCTTTCCTCAGTCCAGGACCCCAATGAATGGATCATTCAGGGTTTGTCTTCCCTCCTCAGTTAAACCTTTCTGGAAAGACTGTCACAGGCACACACAGAGGTGTGTTTCCATGGGGATTTTAAGTCTGGTTAAGTTGACAATGAAGATTAACTGCCACACTAACTTAGAAAGGAGGTCAGGAAACACAGACTTAATGACAGTCACACAGCATAGCAGTGTCAATGAAGAACACCTGAGCTGCAGCAGTACAGTGTACATATGCATATGTAAGGGGTCATTGCAGAACTGACTGTTGAAGAAAGGGCTCTGTCCTTGCTGGCCTATCTTCTCTTAAAGTGTTCCCCAGGGCACTCAGCTCACCAGTGTCCTCACTTGGAGAAGGTTCCATCATGAATTTTTATGAAAGTCCCTTTTAAGGTTATTACAGGCTATGAGTGTAGCACATAACTGTTGTTCCTCATGTAGAGGGTCCAAGAAGTCTTGGAGAAGAAAATAAATATCCCAAGACCCAGCAAGTGATGTCACCCTTGTGGAGATTTCCTGCCAGATTTTTCTCGGTACATAGTTTTCATAATTGAAACTTGTTTATACATGATAAAAGGGATGCATATATGTATGTGAATACTTTGGGTATATATGTCTGGAGTGTTATGTTTGTATGTGTAGAGTGTGTGGTATATGTGTGAACATATGTGTGGTATGGGTGTGTGTGTGAATATGTGTTGTGTGTATGTATTCGTTCTCTGTGTAGACATGCATTGTATTTGTGATGTGTACTTGTGGTATATGTGTGGGATATGTGTAAGTGTTGTATGTGTGATGCATGTGGGGCATGTTAGTATGTTGTGTGTGGTGTGTGATAGTATGTGAGTATGGTGTGGAGGGTATATATGTGGTATATATGGTGTGCTTGCATGTGTGTGATTTTGTATGGTATATGTGAAATGGTTGTATAGTGTACCTGTGATGTATATGGTGACATGTGTATGGCATGTTAGGATGTTGTATGTGATGTGTATGGTATGTGATAAGTGTGTGTCATCTGTGTTTATGGTGTGTGTGATGTGTACAGTGTGTGTGTAATGTGCATTGTATATGTGTGCTATATATGGTATATGTGTTATGTGTATGACATGTCAGGATGTGTGTAGAATGTGTATGGTACATGTATGGCACGTCAGCATGTTGTACGTAGTATCTGTATGATGTGGGAGGGATGTGGAATACATGTGGGACTAGGCGTGGTGGGTGAGGGTGGGATTGTTTGTGTCTCCAAGGAATTCTGTAGGGGTTTTGTCTATGCCTTGGCCCAGTTACCTTCAGGGAAGCAAATTTTCTGAGGGACCTTGGTTAGGAGGTGTTCTGTCATTCTCTGAACAGGTTCTTAAGGGGAATACCACAGATGGGACCCCAGGTGTTGCTGCTTCTCTGGGCAAAGAAGCCTGTGGAACTCTAAACAGATAGTATGGAGCCCCCCTAAGTCCAGGGTCAACAGGAAAGTTGAAGAGGACAGGGGTCAGGGTGGGAAGTGCAACAGAGAGACAGACAAAAAGTAAATGATGAGTAACAGGTGACTGATTGGTGAACAACCTCACCAGGCTGTAAGGGAGGATTGTGTGTGATGTTCCCGCAGCTTGGTATGAGGAGCCTGGCTCAGGGAGAGGCCGCCACCCTGCAGAGAGTTGCATTGGTGAAGCCCTTGGATGTCCATAGTGAGGAATTAGGGTATGTATCTCAGGATAGCAATTTAGCAGGCATCCACTGATTTCCCAAAGAAGACTACACCACCTCCTCTAGGCAATCTTCTTGCCACATTCTCCAAAGCCACACTGGACTGAATAACTCTTCCCAACCCTGTAGTTTCGAGCTTCAGCCCCAGCTCTGGAATTTGCTATGAGACCAGGTTGCTCTCATTTCTGTGTGTGTATATGTGTCTGCACATCTCTGTGTGCATATTATGTACATATGTGTGCAGTGTGTGTACACATGATGTGTAGCAGGCAGAGGACAACCACCATGGGTATCATTCCTCAGGAGCCATCCACCTTGTTTTTTGAGACAGGATCTCTCACTGCCCTGGAACTTGCCAAGTAGACCAGGCTAGATGGCCGGTGAGTGCCAGTGATCTACCTGTCTCTACCTTCTTAGCACTGGGATTATAAGCATGCACTATGATGCTGGGCTTTTTTGACATAAGTTCTTGGGATTGAACTCAGTTTCTCACCTTTACCTGACAAGCAGTTTACTGACTGAGCCATCTCTCCAGCCCCTGATCTCTTTGACACTGTCCATTTTTGACACTGTCACCTGCTCTCTCAGATAAATCTCTGTCCCTGGTACCACAGGCAGGCAGTTCTTGGCTGTTCAATGCATGGAAGATTGAATACACTATTTTTATGTAAATGTGTTTTTATTATCCAAGCAAGAGAAGGCATTATAGGAAATCTTGGAAAGAGAGGGTAAAAAATGACCCATTAGTGTCCCAGGCACAGCTGTGATCACCGTGGGATGCTCTTTTCCCAGGTCCATCTTCTGCAGTTTTTTTTTTTTTTTTCACCCAGTAACAGGAAGTGTGAGGTTCTGCTTTTCCTTAGTAGGAGTCCTCCTGACTCCCAGGGCACCAGCTCTAGCAGGCTGGTGTACTTAGAACTCATGTACTTCATTGTGATGGAATGCTTTGGGGTGGGATCCTAACCCATTCATGGCTGAGTAATGGAGGCTCAGGTGATGGATACACTGTACCCAAGGTTACTCAGAAGTGAGCACAGCTAGCAGACACTGGAGCCAGGATCTGTGTCCAGGTCCCAGTGTGAAGTCAACACCAGGTCACATTAGAATATAAGTGTTTTCCTGTAGGGTCAGAATGTTACACTCTCAGAATATTCCAGCCTGCAGAGTGTTCTAGTAGGGTAATACCATCTATATCTAGGGCCTGAGCCTCATGAAATTTGCTCTTTCTCTAAATGGTGTCTCCTTCCCCATAGCTACCTTGGTTTTGAGGAATTCTCAGGCTGAGTCTACCCTGTGCAGTTCCTGATTCATGATGGCTCACTTTACACTGGAGTGTCATGCCCCCACACAAACATTTTCACTCTAGTGTCACATGCGGTACATTGCATCACATAATAAACACTTGTTATAAAACAGGTTTGTGCTGATGGTTTGGTCCACCTGTAGGTTGATGTAGGTGTGCCAGAAACATTTAAGGTGGGCTAAGCTGAGCATGTACCAGATGCATCTTTGACTTAGAGGTATTTTCAATTTGTGTCAGGTTTGTTGGGATGTAACCCTGTTGTAGTCATGGAACATCTGTAATTACTCTTCGCTCTGACTCCTCGCAATGAGCTGTGTGGTGGAGCTGCCTCTGGGGGAACAGTGAGCAGCCATCTCTAGCTGTGGAATGGCTGTTTAAATGTTTTATGTGTACAAGGATGCAGGCTTATGCTTTGGGGGTAAAAAGCCCACAAACGGGCCATAAGAAGCAGGAAACGCAGCAAGTAAATGAACTTTTAATGTCTGGATGAGCTTGCTGACCACAGGACTAAATTACAGGGGTCCTAAAGGGGGATGAAGTGGAAATTGGCAGAATCAGAGAAGACAGTCAAGCCCCGTGGCCCTCGGCTGCTCTGGCCCCAACTCAGCACTTCTTGGCAGGTTTTCTCTTGGTGAAACTTATCATCTTTGTCATTTCAGATCATGTCATTTCAGATCTACACAAAGTAGAAGCCCTACCCTTGGGCTACTAGATTAACCTGCACATCCAGACTAGGGGTATCATGCTCTGCTCTCCAGCTGTGGCCTAGGACAGGTTTCTAGAATACTGAGACTGGGGTTCCCCTTCCTCCGGCTGGGGAACTTGCTCCTACCAACCTCATGCCCAATCTTCTACTAAAGTATAATGGAGTTGCCTCCTCTGGAGCTTGGCATAAGAATAGAAAGCAGGGAAGCCCTTGAGTTTTGGTACTCCTAGTGGGATCAGTTTGGAGACAGGAACTGGGCAGGAGTGGGTCATCCCTAGAAGCCTTGAGCTGGAGAGCATCATGGCCTTGCCTCAGCATCATGGCCTTGAAATGACCGAGTCTCTAAATAAATCAATCTCATAGCTTCTTGGAGCATCAGGTCCTATTTCACTGCACAAGGCTATGGGACCTTGACTGTTTTCCCATGCCTCTCTGAACCTCAGTGTACTCCCCCGTAAAAGGGGTAAACAGATCCCTTGATGCTCAGCTTATAGTTAGCACTCTCTGAACCACAGTTTCTTCATTGTGAGGAGGGACTCATCTTATTATATCCTGAAGCTGTGAGGCCTGTGGTAGGCAGCATCAGGATGCCACTGAATGGAGCAGTCAGAGTAGCTAGCACAGTTGTAGGATCCTGGCCATCCTCCAGTTCTTGGAGCCCATGTGGACCTTTAACTCACTATATAGCTAGAAGTGATCTTCAGCTTCTGATCCTCCTGTCTCAAACTCCCAAGTACCAAGGTTACAAGCATGTGTGATGTACCCATTTTTATGTGGTGCTGGGGATAGAACCCAGGGCTCCATGTGTGTTAGGCAAGTGCTCTACCAACTAAGCCACATTCCCAGCCCCCAAAATGGGTTCCTAAGGCACATCTACTGCCTCTCTCTGCAGTCCCTTGCAGTCTCTGCAGTTGATGTCACAGAGGTGCATGTAAGTGGTAAACACTGGCTGCTGGAAGGCTATATGGAAGAATTTCATGTATACCAGGCTTGACCAGAAAAGAAGCACCTTGCTGCAGGCTATGTGGGCACCACCTGACTAGACAGTGCCCTTGACATACTGGTCTATTGCTTCAGAGACTGCCCTCCATGAAGATGGTTGTGAACACCTGGGTAGTGGGTTAGAAAAGTTGAATTCTTTTAAAGTCCCATTTATGTGCAGGAGCAAGACTGTGCTGTTGTCATAAAGGAAGTTGTGACTTAATTTGCATCCACTGCACCCTGCTCAGGCAAAACTGTAAGATGTCTGCAAGATCATTGGAGAGGCAGGTAGATTCCCAGACTTCCAGGAGGAGATGGCCTTTGATGGTCTTACCACCATGATCTTGAAATATCCCAGGACACCCAGATCCTCTGAGGGGGACTTGCCCTCGCAGGAGGGTCCCATCTGTAGCCATTCCACTCTTTCTGTCCATCTCTATCCAGGAAAACAGTTTTCTTGGTTCTGAACTACACACACACAGACACACACACACACACACCTGACTCCTGCTGTCCCTGGCATAGGGCAAGCCTGGTTGGTTGCCTGGGACATGATAAATGGGCCCCTGCAGCTGCCTTTCCACCCAGCCTGGTGGAATTCCTGCCCTCCCTCTCAAAGGGTAAAGCTTGAAACTCATCACAAGACTCTGGAGGTGTGTGGGGTTTGTAAAGAAGGACCTTCTGCCTACCTGAAAGTTTTTTTTTTTTTTTTTTTTTGATTTTAGACTGGGTCTTACTATGTAGCCCTGGCTAGCCTGAAACTCTATGTAGACCAGACCTGCCTCTTGACCTTGCCCTAGCTGAGATTTTGTTAGCAGGAGTCTTGCCAGGCTGTTGATACACTCAGGGAATAGGTTGGTTACATTAAGACTTACCGTCACATTCACAAAGGGGATGGAAAATGCAGTCTTGTCGCTGGAAAGGAAACAAGGAGACTTGATAAGCGGCTCACACAGCCTGTTGGCTGCTTACTGGGAGATGGGCCAAGTGTCAGCCAGACAAGTAAGTGCACAGGGCCAACTGCTTGAATGTGCAGTGCTGCAAGGTCAGAGACCTAGCTCATAGGAGGAGGAGTAGGAGAAGGAAGAAAGGGGAGAGGGGGCAGGAGAGGAGGGAGAGAAGAAAGGTGAGAGGGGAAAGAGGGAAGGACAGTGTGAGGGAGGAGTGGAGAGATGAAAGAAAGTGCTATCTGTTGGCTCTGATAAACACCATGACCACAACCAGCTGTGGAGGAAGGAGTTTATTTGCTTATAGGTTACAGTCTATCATCAAGAAGTCAAAGCAGGAACCTGAGGCAGGAACTGAAGCAGAGACCATGGGAGGAACATTGTTTACTGGCTTTCTCTTGCTGATGCTTAGCTTTCCTATAATAGTCCAGGACCATCTGCCTAGGGATAGGACCACCCACAGTAGACTGAGCCCTTCTACATCAGTTAGCAATTAAGAAAATACCCCACAAACATGCCCGCAGGCCAATTTGATGGAGGAAATTCTTCAGCTGAGGTTCACTCTTCCCAGGGTGTGTCAAGTTGACTACTAAAGCGAACTATGACATTTCACCCCCTGTCAACTTTGTTACACAAACACATTTCTTTAAACAATAACCTTTCCTTTCTTGTTTACCCTTCGGATCACACATTAATATCATAACATAAAATACAACACAACCATAAAAGTTTCACAGTCTTTAAACAAATGGTTAAAAAGTCCAGTGTTTCCTTCAAATAGTCAAAGTCTCTTAACTGTGAGTTTCTGTAAAATCAAACGCAAGTTAAATACTTACTCCAAGAGGGAAGAATCAGGGCCTAAAAATAATCATATTCAAGCCAAATCAAAGTCCAGCAGTAAAGCTCTAAAGTCTTTGTAGCTCAGTGTTCAACATCTGAGACTTATAATATTCTGGACTCCAAAGGTAGCTCTGCTTTGTTCTGCCATCTGAAGAACACATGGCTTGTCGTACATGCTCAGGCTGTCTACACACCTGTCATTATCCTTAGTGGTCATCCTATGATCCTGGTATCTTCAATTGTTGGGGTTTCCACTGCAACTGAAACTGGACCTTCACCAATGGCTTCTTCTTAGGGAGACTCTGTCCATGCCACATATTGCCAAGCCTCAGTAGTTCTCTGAAATAGTGAAGGAAGAATCCATGACACACTTACTCTTGCATCTTTCATGCCTCCAAAGCTCATACCATGGGGACAAACACTGTCAAGATTGCCTGCTAGCTTGGGATGGGCTCTCCCCACGCCCTTGAATTTCATGTTTAGCAAATTTGTATACTATTGTTTTCTAAGAGCAAAAGCTCTTTTTCCTTTCACAAGTTGGAAACTTAGGTGACAGCACCCTTCCCATTGTTTCAGTGCAGAGCAGGAGGCCATTCCTTAATGGTACTAATCTTTTTAACAATTACAACCTCTCTTTCAGCACATGCATTGACTGTGACATTATACTTCCTGTACTGTTTTTTTTCTCTCCAAACTGTACATTTTGTATTTCTTTTTGCCTCACTTGTTATTTTTCATTGTAGACTTACCTAAGAGTTATTAGCAATTACCATGCCACAGACTTGGTGTCATACTATTTTGAAATTTCCTCTGCCAAAAAAGGAAATTAGCTCATTATTTTAAAATTTATTCTCACACAGATTCTCAGGACAAGAGTAGAATACAGCCAGATTCTTTGCCAATATATCACACAAGTGGCCTCTAGCCCAGTGACTAATACTGTTATCCTCTGAAACCTCACGAGCTGGGCCTCTGTTTTCCATATTACTCTCAGTACTACTGCCTTCCAGGCTCCTCCTAGAACAGCCTATTAAGCTCTGCTTACAGCACTCAATTACTTTCTTAATCTAAAGTTCCAGACTCTTCTACATTTCTCTAAAAACAGCATGATCAAGTTCTTCAAGGCAATAGCCCACTCTCTAGTAACAACTTCTATTCTAGTTTGCTGTCTGTTGTTATGATAAACACCATGACCAAATCTTACTTTGGAAGGATAGGGTTTATTTGGCTTATAGACCATAGTCCATCATTGAGGGAAACCAAGGCAGGAACTCAAGATAGGAACCTGGAGGCAGTAACTCAAGGAGATGCCAAGGAAGCATGTATATTGTTTACTTTCCCCTGTCTTGCTCAGCTACCTTTATAATGCAACCCAGGCCAATCTGCTGAGGGATGATACTGTCCACCATGGGCTGGGCCCTCTCACATCAATTAACAATTAAGAAAATGCCCCATAGACATGCCCACAGGCCAATCTGATAGAGGAAATTCCTCAGTTTAGGTTCCCTCTGCCCAGGTGTGTCAACTTGACAATTAAAGCTATCTATGACAGAAGGAAAGGGTGTGAGGGGGAGGAAAGGATAGAAGCAGATTCTATGCCTGGTTTGGGAGAAAGAAGAGTTTCTCTCCCATAGGCACTGAAAACCCCAAACCTTAGTAACTTCAAACAGTCATACTCCATGTACATCATCTTTTACAGTCTCTGTGGGTCAGGACTACACATGTCAGGCCCACCAGCTGGAGCACTTGAAGGCTGGAGGTGACTCTGTGACTGGGGCTGGAGTAGTGTGAATCTTTATCACTCACATGTCTAGCACCCTCTGAGTACCTAACTGAGACCATGGACTGTAACCCCCAGAGCTCCCAATGTGACCTTGACTCCTTAGACTTTGTGACCGAGTTTCAAGGGTGAGTGTTTTGGCAGAAAGAAGGATAGGAGAGAATGAGAGAGAACACAAGCACAAGATGGGTACTGTATTACCCCTTGAACAGAGCCAAACAAACCTCTATTAAAAATATTAGCCTTTGACTAGACCTCCGTGGATGAACCTGCACTGAGGTCATTTGGGAACACTAACTTGACACAATGGACCTTAACACAGATGAAAGAATGTATGGATTCCAGTTGGGGAGCTATGGGAGGTGCTGGCGGGGAAAGGGGCATAAAAATGATTAAGACTGACTGAGATGTTCTACATAAAACATGCAATGATTCAATTTAAAATTGTTTTAAATGTTAGTCTTGTATTCAGAGATAATTGCAGATTTGTGTGCAGTAAGACAGAATATAGGAGATTCATGTACCCTGTGCTCAGATCCCTTCTGTGGGAACATATTACAGAACTATGGAACTATCAACACAATCCAGTCATCTTCTCCCACTCTCACCAGCTTTGCTTGTGCTCAACTTCATTGTAAACACCATTCCACCACAAAACAGAACATTCCAGAAGTACAGAGCTTCCACACAGTTGCGCTTAGATCCTTCCTGTACCCTCACCTGCAAATACTAATTTATTTCCATTTCTGTGATTTTATCATTTCAAACATGATATCAAGATGAGATCACACAGTAACTTTTGGGGGTCATTCCCCCATTTTATAATTTTGTCATTTCAAGAAGGATATTGAGATGAGATCACATAGTTCGTCAGTTTGGGGGGTTGGCATCTCACTGTGCTTGTTGCCCTTGGGGCCCATCTGAGTTGTGTGTATCAATAGATTTATTCTTAGATATTGACCAGATTTGGTTTCAGGATACTTGGTAGATAAAAAAATGTAATTTACAAGGCCCTTACAGGGCATAGACGTGGCATGAAACTCACCTACATCTTCCCACATGCTTTAGGTCAGCTTCACATAACTCACACGACCTCATGCAATGTCTGTGCCCTGTGCTGCTTAATTTTTATTGTCAAACCTAAAGTCACCTGGGAAGAGGCAATTTCAGTTGAAGAATTGCCTCGATTGGATTGACCTATGGCCATATCTATGAGGAATTGTCTTGACTGGTGATTGATGTGGGAAGGCCCAGCCCACAGTAGATGATGACATCCCTAGGCCAGTGGGGCTTGGCTGTATAAAAAGGTGGCTGAGAGGGAGCCAAAGAGCAGCCAGTGTGCAGTGTTCCTCCATGGTTTCTGCTTCAATTCCTGCTTGTGCTCCTGCCCTGACTTTCCTCAGTGATGGACTGTGACCTGGAAGTGTGAGCCAAACAGACCCTTTCTTCCCCACATTGCTTTTGGTCAGAATATTTTATCACAGCAGCAGAAAAGAAACTAAAAGAGTTATTCTGCTATATTTAGGAAATTGCAATTAAACAGCCACCATGCTTGGCACAGACATGTTTCCCTGAGTATTTTTGTGTGAATGATCTCCCTTCTCTGCATCCTCACCAGCATTCAATGTTCCACTTTTTTATTTGAGGCACTGCCATCAGCATGCTGTGTTACCTCATTATGCAGTACCTGGCTTTGCTGGAATGACTAATGATGTGGAACATTCCATGTGCTTATTCACTATCTATGTCTTTCGAGCTGCCTGTTCATGTCTTTTGCCCATTTCCCAGTTGAACTGTCTACCTTGGTACTGTTGGGTTGTGAATATTCTTTACATGTTTTGGGTGCTACTCCTTCAGCAGATGTATGTTTTTCAAATATTTCCCACAGTCACACCTTGTCTTTTGATCCTCTTCATTGTATTTTTCATTACATCTGCTGTTACTTAAGGCATTCTAGACGTAATAGGGAAGCTACACCAATGAAATCTCCACAGTGTGGTAGTCTGACAGATAAATAGCAAAACCAGTTGACTTACCAAGGTGAATGGGGAAAATTTCAAGGAGTCCCACCTTAAGCTGCAGATAGTCAGTGGGTGCTGAGGGAGGGACAATCAGTTTCCTCCAGGGATTAGCTCCCTGAGAGGTTATCTAACTCCAAGTGGGCAGCCCTCAATACAGATACATAGGATCACCATGGAAAGGACTCAGTATGATATATATATATATATATGTATATATATATATACATATATATATATAATAATCAAGGAAGGGTACAAGAAATTGAGAGGGAGTCAAAACATGAGAGAGGCTAAAGGGGGATTGGGAAGAATGGAAATGGTACAAAGACTATATTCATATGTTCACAAAAATTTTTTAAATGGATTATGGACATAAGTAAAAAATCTCAATCTTTAAAACTTTAGAAAACAAATAGAAAAATAACTTGTACCTATAGCCCAGAGTCCTTAGATACCAAAAGTTCAACCCATTAAGGGAGAAGTGGATTCATGTCCCAGGGTGGATAGAATCCCACAGGTTATTTATACCTAGGACACTGGGTATCAGTCACAAGATGGCCCAATGTATGCCCATATCTAAAAGTTTCTTCTCTTTCTAAGAATGAAGAATACACAGGTGGTTAGCCAAGCTTCTTTGACGTGGAGTCCCAGATGGGATGCTGAGGGGATGGTATTAGACTAGAAGAGGTGTGAAGCAAACACAAGGTGCATTGTGCACAGTAGATATGGCCTTTCAGTGGCACCCCATCACCTCACAGTTTCTCTACATAGCTTGTGAGATGCATGTGGCCTGCTCTGTACTGCCTTCCTGGTTGTGTCACTACCAGGGCCCTGGGAATGACTTCTGTACTCCAGCTGCACTGACCAGCTAAATGTTCCTGATACAGCCTGCTGACCCTGCCTTTGCTTGTTCTGATCCCTTTCTAGGGCCTCCATCCTTCTCTGGAGAGTGCCTGCTTGTCTTCTGTAGGCTCAGTAGGATACCACATGCTTCACAAGGCCTTCTCTCACCTAAGGCGGTTTTAACTTTTTTCCTCTACAACTAGGTCCATCACAAAATTTCTGAGCTGTGGGTTTGCCTGTCTTCCCAAGAGTGAGCTGTGCCTGGGTATCTCTCTGCAGCCAGCCCACAGCAAGCTCTCTGCATGTTTGCAGTGGTTTTGTGTGTAGTGCAAAGCACTATTAAAATGCAAGTTCCTATTAGCGATAAGAATGGTTACAGTAATTACCTTATTATGGTCTTGGACTTTGGGGAGGCTAGTGGTTTGTTTATAAGGCTCATGTCTGCCTGAAGGGCCTCTTGCATACTGCTTAGAAATGGATGCTGATTACAGATAGTTGGTCTTGTGTCTGGGCTGAGTTTTGTTTTAATGTGTAGAATGGATTCTAGGCTCTGTTTAGCCTGTTATGGCAATGTCTATTAACTGTAGTTTGTTCTCAGAATTTCTTGCTGTAAGCAGACCCTCCAGTTTGCCCCTGTTCTTAAGCATCTTAAGCATCATCTCTGAGACATAGCTCTGTCTTGAACCTTCTTTTTTCTAAAAAAAATTATTTTTATTGAGTTTTTGCGCATTTCATATAATGCATCTTAATCAAAATTAGACCCCTCCCTCCTTCTCATCCCTCATACCCCTCCCCATCAGATTTCAGGTATTCTGTCATATATGTTGAGTCACATCTGGCTAAGCATTTGTACCCAGGTGTCCCTTGGTGCAAGTTCATCTACTGGAGTCACCCTGTCTATAGTCATTCCCTTAAGGAAAATCTACTCTCTCTCACGCAGCAATGATCAGTTGCCATTAGTGTTTTGACTAGGGTTGGGGCTGGCTGCCTGTTTCTCTCATTCTATGCTGGGTTTTTTGTCTGATCGAGTTGGATGGGTCTTGAGTATGCTGTCACCATTGTTGCAAGTTCATATGAGCAAGTTTCAGTGGCTTGAAAGCCTTTGTTTCCTTATGTTCGTGCACCAATCCTGGTTCTTACAATCTTTCTACCCCTTCTTCCTAAATGGTCCTTGAGCCTGGTGGGTGAAGTTTAATATAGGAGTCCTATCCAGAGACACACATCCTGCAGTCTCTTGTTCTCTAAAATTTAGCCAGTTGTGGCCTTCTGTGTGCATAGCATTCTGTTGTATGAGGAAGCTTCGCTGGTGAGAGTTGAGGGATGTATTAGTATTATCTCTGTCCCCTGCTCCGCTTTGTTTCATGGTGTTGAGGTTCCACTGTAGATGTGTCTCTTAGGGCTGGGCATCTCTCAGACATATTCTTTGTGTATGACCAGTTGTGGAACTCTGTAATAGCTTCCATCTATTGCAAAAAGAAGATTCTTGGATGAGTGGTATATGGTACATTTGTCTGTAAACATAAGGATCCATATTTAGTGTACATTAAGAAATTTCAGTTGTCTAGAGATATGACAGAGATAGGGTTTTTCTAGGATCTATGACCTCTCTAGCCTTGTATATGCTATACTTACAGTGTCATATTTGCAGTGCTCTATTTACAGTGCCACCCATGGGTTCCCTCTCATCGAAAGGCCTTTAAGTTCAATTAGATAACTGTGGATCACCCCCTAGATAAAAGTGCCACTACTGCACTAATAGAGATGCTTTGCTGTGCCAGCCATTGTGTTATTAGACTTGGGAGCTGGGTTAATTCAGTTTTCTCCCTTGCAGCTTGCATAGTATCCTCTAGAACTATGAGAACTAGTTTTCAGGGAGAAGGCTTCCAGGTTAGTTCCAGGTCCTGTGTCCAATGTATGTCCTGTCTTCAGTAATAGGGTCTTATCCTCAAGTTCTGGGAGGTTGACCCTTCTTTCTTTGTGGCAACTGTGGTAGGTAACAATGAGCAGTCAGAGTCAAGCAATGTTATTAGAAAGACTGAGCATATGTGCACATGGTCAGCAGGAAGAGAACCTGTTGGTGGTATGGAGGTTGGGGGATACATTATCAGTTAGAAAGAACTTGGCAAGGACAGGGAAATCATCGAGGGGGTGTGTGCATTGTCAGTGGGAGGGAAACCTGACAGAGACATGGGGTCATGAAGGGGAAGTGTGTGCCATTAGTAGGGAAAGTCCTGGCAGAGGTGTAGGAGTCATGGAGGAGGTGTGATGGAGGAGGTGTGTGTGTTGTCAGTGGGAAAAGGACCTGACTGAGGCATGGGGGTCATGGAGGGGATATGTACATCGTCATGGGAGAGGACCTGACACAGGTGGGGAAGGCATGGAGAGGGAGTGAGCATCATGTGTGGGAGATCATAGAGAGGCTGTATACCATCAGTGGGAGGTCAAGGAGAGGTGTGTGTGTGTGTGTGTGTGTGTGTGTGTACTAGCAGTGGGAGGTCACAGAAGAAGTGTGCACCATTGGTAGGAGGTCACAGAGTACTTGTCCCTGACCCACCTGCCCATCCTCACCTGTGCTTTGCTGACGGGTGGAAGAATACATGAGGTCTCTGTGCACCAAGGCAAATATGGGCATGAGATGATGGCAGAGCCCTCCTGGTTCCCTGGAGTGACCTGGGACCATGGTCACTCAGCCTGTACATGGTCAGCCAGAACCTGGCCTCTTGGGGAGGAACTGCCCCTGTAAGTGGGGCCTATTCCTGGATAATTATTAGAGTGACTGGAAGCATAAAGCACAGCTTTTGTTTTGCTTGTTTGTTTTTCCTCAGAAATACTGAGTGTATAGAGTAGCTGGGTCAAGAAGATCATTGCAGCTGGCAGGGGAGAACTGAGTCAGCCACCTTAGCAACTGTCAGCCACTCCTTGTTCATGGGTGTCAGTCTCTAGAATTGTAACAAATGTCCTCAGATGGATGCTCTATTTTAGTATCTCTAGAGGATGGAGACAGTGCTGTGGTCTAGGTAAGTGTTACCTAAGGCCTTTGTGTTACACTCAAGCTACTCCTGGAAGTGGTGGAACCCTTTGGAGATAGGGGCTGGCTGGATGCCTTCTGGCCATATGGGGCAGTCCTTGAAGGGGATATTGGCTCTCTGGCTTATCTTTCTGTCTTTGTTTCTTAGCACCCAGACCTCAGTAGTTTTGCTCCATCACACCCTTCCTACCATGGTTCTGACTCAGTATGGGCCCAAAAGTGATAGGGCCAAAGTGATCATGGACAGAAACTTCTGAAACCATGAATCAAAACAAACTTTCCTTCTTTTTAAATTGATTCATCTCAGATGTGTGTTACAGTATTGGGAAACTGACAAGCACAGGACCAGAGAAGTTTGTTTCCCTTTTCCTCTTTTTTCTTTCAGTGGGGTCTCATTATGTATGTAACTCATGATCCCCTTACTTCAGCTTCCGAAGTGCATAGATGACAAGTATATACCACCATACCTGTCCAGTGTCTTTAGTATAGACACATTTATTGGCACCCACAGTGTGGCAGACATCACTCTAGGCCGAGGGGTATGGCAGTGAATAAGCTGGGGATAGTCAGTCCCTGTTTTGGAAGCCAGGTTCTGGTGGGAGAGATGGCGACCACATCAAATGAATTTGTATAAAAGTTTGTATAACATAATGTTTCATGTTAAAGTCATATTTAAAGCACATCAAACAAACAGAGCAAATTCATTTATCAATGTGTACTAAAGGTGTTTGCTGTGCCAGGTGTTAGAGTCCCCCTTTTAGCAGTTGTTCCCTCTGCATCTGTCTATTACCATGCCAGTCAGGCTGTAGAACTGACCCGTCTACAAGTCTAGTCTCTAGGCTTCTTGAGAGGCCTGATGTGTCTCTGGCTACTACAGTGCTTCACCTATTCTAGAATGCCAACATGGTCTGTGGGTGGATGAGACGGTGGGTGAGTAAATGGACCAGTATGTGAACAGGTGACTGTGATCTCAAATGTCCCCCAGAGGCCCATGTGTTAAAGGCTTGGTCCCCAGGTGGTGCTATATAGGCATGTAATGCAACCTTTCAGAGGTGGGGCCTGGTAAGAGGTCCTTAACTCACTGGAGGTGTGTCCCTGAAGGTGCCTGTGGGACCCTGGTCTCATCTTGTTGTGTAGCAAATTTCTCCAAGTTAAAGCAAATTTCTCCCAGTTTCTGTCCATCCTGGACAGAAGCTCATAAAACTCAAAAAAATGAGCACCAGTCTAGTCATAGGGAACTAAAACTTGTAAGATTCAGGAGGGCTTCTCCCCCAAATTGTAAAAACAGTAAACAAGTGCTAGGGGAGGGACTGACTAGCCCAGATGCCCAGAGGGGAATCTCCAGCTTGAGGAGCTGCTGGCCCCACTGCAAGAGCTCCAGGGCTACAACTTTTGTAGGTCATCACTTGGGTTGAGGTGGGCTTTTCTGTGAGGTAGCTACATTTCAGTAGATAGTGGTAGAAAGACGAATAAATGAATGGGTAGGTAAATGAATCATGAATATATTCCATTGCCAACCACACTCTTCCAGTTGCATGTTCAGACCTATAGGGGAGTGGTCCCAGGCAGTTTGAGGGTGGGACTTTGTCTGTGGTGAGTGCTTATCCCTCTCACACACAGGGGTTGACTGTCCTTATCTGTTGATGTCTCTCTTGGGGTTATGATTTGGGGTTTTCCTCTTCTCAGACACTATCTCAGTTGACCCTTACATCCAGGAACTGGAGGAGTGCTTGGCACTGGTGTGCACCTGTGTCATGAGCAGCCAGGTCAGCCATCCCTTGTTAGGATTCACCACAGTGACCCAAGCTGGGTCAGAGAATGGTCAGCCCGGGTTTCCTTACAGGTCTCTCCAAGGGACACTGCCTTGTTGGTTCAGACTGAGCTGATAGGTGGGTCCACTCAGAGTGCCCAAGCTGTTCTTAAGTTCTGATCTTAAAGTAACTGGAAAGTCGGCAAATCTTTACTGTCAAAGAGCTCAGTCTCTCTGCCTTCCACCTGGATGAGTCCTTTCCAGGTGGTGCATATTGTAAGCTGCTGTAAGCACCATTTTTATCACCTTCATCTCTGGATATGGATCCTGCCTTGTTCCTTTCTTGGTCACAATTCTTATCCATGAAAAGATCCCCACATGTAAACTTGGGGCTATTTATAGAGCCAAGTGAGTTATGGTGGGAGCACCCAAAGCCCATCAGCTCCTCTGCAGGGTGTCTCCAAGAGACTGCACCACCTTGGGCCAGGATCCTGCAGCAGGTCCATCCTGAAAACCAACGGGGGAAAATATACCTAGAGAGGGCCAGAGAGTTGGCGGGGAGAAGGAATCCTAATGGAAGCTGCAGACGCTTCTCCTTGGAGAAGAGACCTCGAGTGGGTGCAGGGTACTACCCAACAACTACAGCAGCTAGAATGCCGTGAACAGGATGTGGCTCTAATGCCACCTCTGCTGTCCTTGACCCTCAGGTGATTCCTGCCTCTTGCAGACTGTTTCCCCACATTAGAATCCTCCTTTGTCCTAGGATGTATCTAGCCATGTAGTGGCTACCTCACTCTGGTAATGATCTCCCTGTTTCTAGAGGTAATCAAGCTGTTCTTTCAGCCATTGTATTTTGTGCCTTCATAATCAAGTATTCACTGAGGTGCTGCATATGTCAGGTCCAGTTCCATGCTCAGGGCACTGCAGGGAATGAGCACATGAGGCCCTCACATTCCTGGAGCTGACGTCCAGGAGAGGGAGACACAGAATGAACAGCTAGACAGCATGGGCCAGCTCTGGGGAGCTTTTAGCACCTAGGTGAAAGGAGATCAGGAGCTGCTAGGAAAAACTCTCCCAGGAGGCTGAGAGGAGACCATTCTAGAAAGGTAAACTCTGTCATTATCCAGAACCATCCTGCCAGTGGAGTGGTAGGACATGGGGAAACTGGGGTGCCTCAGTGAGGATAATCAGAAAGCAAGGAAACAGAGGAAACCAGAATGGCAGAGGGGTTCCAGCATGGTTGGCAGAGGGGTCATAGCACTGTGGTGGAGGCAGGGGCAGGGACAGGGGAATCAAGGAGTAAGGAAGCAGTGAGTCTGGTTTTGGGCTTAAAACTGAGGGTCCTGGAGCTGCTGTGGGGGCGCGTGGTTCTGGAGTTACTGGGGGAAACTAGAACCTGAAGCTCCTGAGGGTGGGACTGTAGAGTCAAAATTGGGATAGGGTACCTGAGTGACTCTATAGTGAGCCATCCCAGAGAGCAGGGCTGTGACTGTGGTGACCTAGCCTGGAAACTGCCCTTTATGACATGTGCCACTTTTTGTTCATTGATGATACTGATGCTTTCTAGCCCAAGTTCAATAAAGAAACCTAATCACCAAAACAAGGCACTGGGACCCAGGGATTCAGGAAGGTGGGCAGCAGTTGGGGCAAAGCCCTGGGGTGTGAGGCTCATGGGACTAGAAACTGCCACAGAGTACTGTCCTCTTTGGTCACGTGAGGACAAAGGTAGAAGGCTCCACTGTCATCTGTGAACCAGAAAGCAGGTTTTCACCACAAACCAGGTGCCTTCTTGTGGCTTTACAGCCTTCAGAACTGGGAGTGATCAGTTTCCCTTCTTTATAATCCACCGGATTCACAGCATTGTTTGAGAGCTCAGCAGAGCTGACCAGGAAGTCCAGCTGAGATCTGAGAGTGGAGATTCTGACTCCTTTCAGCTGGAGGAATGGTGGAGATTTAGGGGCATGCATTAAATCCACACAGGGTTTCAGCGCCTTCCTGGCCAATACCCAGATTCTGAAGCTCGAGCATGTGTTTAGGGAAAAGGACTTGCTCAAGGTCATACAGAGAGGAGGAGAGGTGGACTAGAGCCCAGCCTCTGGGCTTCTTCCCAGGAGCTCTTGGCCCATGGCACATAAGGATTCTAATAATAGCTGGCAGGATACATGATACACTCAAGCAGCTTATACTCATTTATTTTCCCTAACATCCCTAACTGATGGTGTGGTTTACAAATGAGGAGTTGGAGGTACAGAGAGGTTAAGTAATTTGCCCAAAGTCACACAGCTAATAAGTGCCTGGGCTAGGATTCAAGCTCATTGCTCATTGTAGTCAGCTGCTAGGAGTTGAGGTGGTTGGATGTAAGTGTCATATGCACATAGACAGACTACACGGGATCCATGTGTTGAGAGAAGAGAGAACTTTGAGAGTCAGAAGGAGGGGAAAAGGGAATTTTGAGAGTCTGAAAGAGGAGCCCCTCTACCTCAGGTGCTTCTGGGAATGTGGAGGGCTGGATGTGTCTTGCTGAGAAGGGTCATTTGGGCAGAGACCTGAAGGGTTGGAGACACTCTGTGGACATTGTCCAGGAGGAAGGAGCAGCAAAAGCAAGGGCCTGCAGGCAGGGATGGCCCTTGGCGAGGCAGGTGTTAGGAGGTGAGGTTAGTTAGGGTCATCAGTCAGCCAGGGTCCTGCTTGGGTTAGTCAGCTTGAGAAGCAACCATGAGGCTGAGAGAGGAGAGCCAGGAACAACCATCTCTGTGTGTGAAGCAGATGTGGGAGACGGCAGTGGGACCATTAAGAGGGAGTGCTGGACTGGAGGGGCAGTGGAGGCTGGAGGGGCAGTGATGGGGGGAGGGCGCTCTCTACATGACTATACAGGGACAGCAATGT
Organism: Eospalax fontanierii; assembly: GCA_035773235.1. Lineage (NCBI taxonomy): Eukaryota > Metazoa > Chordata > Mammalia > Rodentia > Spalacidae > Eospalax > Eospalax fontanierii. Next base: position 87,624,481 of record CM069526.1, read on the forward strand.
GGCTCCTTCTGACATGGCCGGCCTTTGAGCTACCCACAGGACAAAACCATCCTGGGAGTCTCCCCAGGGGACAGTGCTGTGACCCACAAGATGTGTTCTGGCCACATACACTGATCCCTTGCCTAGTTTTCAGATTAGTGTGCACAGAGTTGGATTTGAATCTGGGGCCAGGCACCAACTAGCCCAAGAGCACCTAGGACCCACTGAGGTTGGGTAGGAGTGTGGGCTTCCATCTTGGGGATGGGGGAAGCCTGGTGCCTCCTACACAAATCCTGCACAACTGATAGTGAGGACCCCAGAGTCCTGGGCCCGTATTACGTGCTGGACACATGCACAATACCCTCTACTCCACACAGACAACTTAGCAGGTGAGGTAGGAAGGACTTAGGGAGCCATACAGATAGCTACCCACCTGGGGTTCTACCAATAGATATGTCCCCATCCTTGCCAAACCTAGACAGCTCATTGTGGTGAGAAGAAGCAGCTTCCTTTGAGGACCCATGGAACACCATGGCCTGAGACCCTGTGCAGCAGGGTTGTCACATGTGAGTGGCTTGGCACTACCCAGGAGAGCCTCATGTGCTGACACAGTGACTGCCTGCAGGTCCTCATTCAGGAGGACTGTAGGGTTGGAACATCCACATTTCTAGAATCCCAGGAAATGCTGTTACTGCAGCTTCCAAGACCATAGAAGCAGTGGCCTGAACCAATCCCAGTGGTGGCAGGTGGGGAAAATGAGGCCCCAAGCGATGGGGTCCACACAAGGCCCAACTCACTTCCTCTCATGTTGTCACCTATCACCATACAAATATCTGAGGGTCAGGAGTCTTCATAGAGGAACCTGACACATGGACTCTCCCCTAGACAAGCTTTCTGGACTTTTTCCAAGGACCTCTACCACCAGAGACAGGATGAGCCCACTTTGCAGGACCCTCTTTTCCAAAAGCCTGAAGCCACTCTGGAGCAGAGTGAGGCTTCTCCAAACTAGGTCCCAGGGGCAGGGACCCTCTGGGCAGTAATCACTACTAGTGTCCTGTGGTGGTGAAGGGCTGGGCCCAGCTGGGCCTGCTTCTGCCTAGGCTAGGTCTCAGCCAACCAGTGGAAGAGACAAAAGTTCAGTGTGGTCATAGCACACGAAACATCCCCTGCTCTGTGGCTTTCCCAAGGGAGAATTGGGCTGTGTTTTAAGGTGACTGACTGATCCAGGACTGAAATGGAAGGTCTTTGGCAGTTTTCCAAGTTCTGTTAGCATCAGCCAATTACCTGAACATCTCTTAGGACAGGACAGAAACAAAGACCAAGAGAAAGCCCAATGCAGGGAGCACCTAGCCTTTCAGAGAAAACCTGCAAGGGTGCTTCCTCCCACAAAGAGCAAGGCTGTGCAGGTTTCCCACAGCTGGGCTTTGCTTACTGCCCAGAGGAGAGTCCATAGTATCTGACTGAGGGATAAACCTCCCCCGACCACTACCCCAATCCTGAGAAATGAGTGGTGTGCACAGGGGAAACTGAGGTCCAAAGCATACTGTCCTCTGGTGTCACCACCGTGAGCAGACTGTCTGGGTTTGGTGTTCCTGTGCCATCAATTCCCAGCCATGGAGCACCTAACAGCCACCATAGCAAGGCTATGGAGAGGGTTGTGTTGGGAGGCCTTACTCCCCACAATTCCCCCTTTTTATTTTATTATGACAGGCACAGGATATACTACTATGTTTCTCCAGGATTTTCTGATTCTGATGTTTCTGATTTCCTTCTCCCTGGTGTTGATGGAGAAACCTGTGTCAGTCACAACCCCTGAAACTCATGTCTCCCATGGTGCAAGGAGGGAGAAGGATAGTCATCTCTTTTACCTTCTGCATTCAAAAGTGTGAGAGACAGAAATTTGCTCAGTGGTAGGAATTTCTTAAAATCTAGAGCAGGGAGGGGAAGAGGAGTCAAGCCTTGTGAGACTCAAGGCCCTATATAAGCAGCCTCTAATGAGGCACAGGGGTGGCTTTCCCCTCAGGCTGTCCCCATGACTGCAAAGCAGGAAGCAGCCTGATCACCAGGCATTTGGTTGTAGCCTTTCCTACTTCTGTAGGTTTGGCATTGCAAGGCCTGGCACTTCACTTAAGCTACAAGTGCTGTGCCATCTAGGCTTTAGATTTCTTCCACGAACATACATCCATGGGCTCAACCTCTGTCTTGTCATACCCCCCACCTGTCCCCAGTGAGTTCTTAGAGTCAATACCTATTGGCTCACAGCCACCTGACCTTCCACCCAGTAGACCTATCTGTTCCTTTACCCATAATATCATCTATACCCCAGGGCACCAGCTGCGCTCCTGGGCCTCAGAATCAAGCAGATCACTCTGGGACTTACCCAGGGACTCTAGGGGCTCAGAGACACAGAGTTAGTGGGGACTGAGAAGGAACAAGCCTTGGGATGTGGTGACTGAGGAAAGACAGCTGTGCAAGGCTAAGCTGGCCAGTTTGAGATCCTGCGGGAAGCCCACGTGAGTTCAGGAAGGGTCAGTGATCACACATACTTCTCCAGCCTCACACCTTCCTGAGCTAACTTTGTCAGCAGGCTGTGTTTGGTCTTGGTTCTGCTATTACTTCCAGCTGTGTGGCCTGGGCCTTTGGTGTCCCTTCAGGAGCCCTAGTGCTTGTTTCTGTGTTGGAAAGGGACTGTGGCAGTGGGAAGACCACTGGGTAAGATCAGACAAATGGAATGTGCTCACAGTGCTCAGTTGTCCGTGCTGCTGTTATTTTGTTGCTTGATTACTTCTGCTTATATTCAAAATTGATAAGATTTGTTTAGATAGTATAGCCTGCAGGTAAGGTCACAGACTTTAATATGAAGCTTGGGGAGACAGAGTGCCTATTCTTCTACTTGCGTGCTATGTGGCCTTGGGCAAGACACTGAATCTCTCTGAGATTCTGCTTCTTCTCCACAAAATGGGGAGGATAACTATGAGAGCCTCCTGATATGTGTTGGCATATTTTAGTTTTAGGACAGACCATAGAAATGAAACTGCTGATTGTGGCTGTACCAGGAGAACCTGAATGGAGTAGGGATGCAGAAGGAATGAGTGACAAGTGTGGGGCAGTGGAAGAATCACATCACTGAACACACACATATACACGATATATGGACTCACATGTTTACCTCCATACATATATTTGTGCAAAATATAGACATATATCCACTCACATAGCCCCCAGGGCAGCAAGGTGGGCACAACCTTGTGCCCCCTGCTGGATCTGCATCCAGTGGACCTGTGGAAGGCACAGGCTTAGTGCAAGGGGCTGTGTCAGTGTGGTGCCCAGGCACTGACCACTGATAGGACAAAGAGGCAGAGTGAGGATGAGGCCACCAGAAGACTGTCCTGGAAGTTTGTTGGAAATGCACCCCAGGGTCCATCCAGGCATCCTAGAATGGAATCCTATTCTCAGATGACTCTGGTCAGTGCTGACCTGGATACCAGCACCTTGAGGGTTGGGCTGGTGTGGCGGCTGTCAAGTTTTCAATTCGGATTTTTGGGGTGCATATGGTGATGCCTGTGACTATCCAGCTGCTCCTAGTCTTTGGGCTGTACTTTTGAGACCACTGGCCAAGGTAATTGTCAGAGGCAGGGACTAGACTGCCAGGACCAAGGAGTTTGTTGTACTGTGTTTATAGTTAGAAAGACGTGTGCATCTGTGGGTAGCAAGAAAGAGGGAAATGGGCGTGACCACTGCACACTGTGACATTGAGCTGCAAATGTTCTGAAAGCACTTCACAGTTGGACCAGCGGGCACGTAAGACAGACCCCACCTGCCTTCCTAGAGCAACGACATTAAGCAGACAGACAGCCGTGGAGACTTCAGACTGTGATGTCTGGAAAGAAAGTGGGGGAATGTGGCAGGCAGTTGTGGCTGAGTGGACGTGGCAGTTTACAGGAGGATATGGAGAGGGCCTGCCTCCTAGGAGGTGGCATTTGAAATGGAGTGTCAGTCATGAGAGGGAAGCAGTCAACAGTCAGACACAGGCCTCCCGAGCTGGGGGAACAGCAGTTTCCAAGGTGGTAGAGTTGGAGTGCCTGGTAGCAGGGGACATAGGGTAGAAAATATGTGACAGGAGCAGACAGCCAGGGGAACCAGGGGAATATCGGACCCCTAAGATGCTGGGGAAGGGAGGAAGACAGCCTCCTCCATGGGTGTCTTGGGTTGTGGGCTTTCAAATGGAATTTGGATTTTGTTCTCAGGGCTTCAGAGTGGATGGAGAGGGGCATGATTTGATGGAGACTGATGATCCCAGGGACAAGGTGACAGGAACACTTTTAATCCACATCAAGTGAGCAGAGCTGGCACAGAATGTTGTCTACTGCATTACTTCCACTATAGTGAAAGATGCCTAGGAAAGCAAGCTTGGGCACACACTGGAACAGTGGAGCAGCGATTCCCTCCAGGTGAGGAGAGAGTACTTGATTTTTTCTTGTTTTCCTTAGATTTGTCTGCTTCTCACCATACAAAACTGGCAGTGGCTTCAGACTTGAATTTGTACTAATCCTGGCATCCACTACAGATGACAGACCTCTCTCTTGCTACTTCGAGCTGAGGGGAATTTATTCTTGGGTGTTAGCACTGAGATGCCAGCTCTAAGGGCACTGAGTTTGAGTCCTCCATAGCTGAGAACAACTCAGCCTTAACAGCCTACCCCCTGAATGTTGCCATAGAATGCCACTGCCTGTGGCATACAAGCCCATCCTCCTGATGTAGGAGAAGCAGACACCTCTGTCCTTTGCCAACCAGAAGGCTCTATCTCCACTACCCTGTGTTTCTCATGTCAACCTCATTCAGGCAGGCATTTGTTCAGATGGCTGGGCCTCCTGCAGACCCCAGCTTCCAGTGTGTATTGAAGATGAAGATTCAGTTTTAGGGGCTAAAGTGCAACAAGGCCTTGAAGAAGAAATATGCTCTTGTAGTGAACAAGTCAGTCTGTAGGACCCACCTCAGAGAGAAATGCAGTCCAGAAGCATAAGGGATCACTTGTCCCTCAGCCTTCTGGAAGCCTCCCGAGGAAGGTATGATGATCCATGGTTTATTGTGAGGCCAGCCACTGGCACTTTATCTAGAGTACTGGTTCTCTGAGCCCCTGTACACCAGCACATACCAGCCTGACCTGCCCCCTGCCAGCACCTGCCCATTGCCTGCTGAAGCCTTGGCTGCCTGTATAGGAGGTGAAGCCTGGAAGCACACTGGTCAGGGGGCAGCCTGCAGCACACATTTGGGTGGAAGAGCACTCTGCTGCTTTCTAGGCTCCCTGCTTGACTGAGCTCTGGTTGCGTAGTGGTGGGCTTCTGAGGTGGTGGGCAGCTTGATACCAGCCAGGCTGACCCACTTTCTCCTCTGTTTCTCCCCACCCTGCCACTGGCCTTCCCCTTTCAAATTACTGCTCACCTCCTTCTCTGTGTCAGACTGCAGCAGCCAGGGCCTCAGCCTGTGCACAGTTAATGCATCATCCTGACTTTGAAGACCTGTCAGCTGGTGTGTGGGTGGCTTCTGTGACCTCACACCTGTTCCTCTCAGTTTGGAAGCCCATCCCTGTTCAGGATTCTCTTATTCCTCAGTAGGAACCAGAGGGTTCTCGGATGCTTTTGCCCTCTGCTATTTCTTCCCATGCTCAATGATGCCAGGATGATGGCCAGACACACACACACACACACACACACACACACACACACACACCACAAAGGCACAATGAATAGCCCCACCATGCAAAGTGTAGACACACATCCATACTCACAGAGATATACATGAATACCCCTGAGGTCACATTTTTATACCTGTGCACATGTGCATGTCCCCATTGGCACATATGTGTGCCCACCTGCACCCTGATACACAGAGGCCTTGTCTTCCCTGGGTTTTCCCCAGCTTTTTGCTTCTTGGTTCTACATTGACTCTTTCTATACTTGAACCAGCAATGCAACATGATGAAGTTCAAGGGCACCTTGTGAATGTGAGGTGAGATATGAGCCATTTTGTCGCAACTTCCCACCACAGACATGTCCTGATTGGCTCCATGCCAAGCTTGTGTGGCCAGCTCTTTAAAAGCTGCAGCAGCTCCAGAGGTCCCCATGACCCCTCTAAGCTCCACAGTCAGCCTCAGAGCAGCCACCCAGCAGCCTTGTGGCAAGTGTACCACCACAGTCCCTGCTTACCTGCAGACAGGAAATGAGAAAGCAGCCTTGTTGGTAGCCTCTCTGTGCCAGGAACCTGGCTTGTCTCCTCATCACATTGGTGAGGGTTGATTGTTGTTTCTCTCCCAAATCTATAAATGAGGAAACTGAGGCTTACACAGACTAAATGACTTCAAAATCCCTGGGAAGCCATCAGGGCAGTATTTGGGTGTACCCTAGAGAGATGGGTAGCTCAGGGTCTTGGCCTATACCCTGGCATCTCCTGGCTTCGTAGCATCCCAGGTTGCTGGGGCTTCTGGCTGAGCTGACCAAGGTGCTCTTTGTTGTACCTCTGTTACCGAGCAAGGATCTCTGCCTGTGTGAGCCCTGGAACTGTACAGTATAACAGTAGTCTACAGAGCAGACAGACAGCAGTGAGAGAGCTTCATGTGGGGCTGGAGAAGCTGCCTTCAGTGTGATATGAGAGAAGTGTTGGAAGGAGCCTCATGTAAGTTATCTATGGCTGCACAATAAAAGACCCCCAAACCAGCTAAGACTGATGATACCTGCCATCTCCATGTCTGTGGAGCTGTACCCACAGTTGGAGATACCCCAAAAGCAGTGGCAAGGAGTTAACAGAGAGGATGTTCCTAAACTATCCTGAGATCAGACTGGTTGTGATTCCAAACAAAGTGACCATCTTCCCCTCTAAGAAACTGAAAGCAGTCGCAAGGGGGACTTTCATGGGGCTGTAGTGGTATTCTACCAGGTGTCTCTAGGAGGCCTTAGGGTATGGAGGTGCTCCAGTTTCTTTCTGTTGCTGTTATAAAACATTCTGACCAAAAGCAACATGGGGGAGAGTTTATTTCAGCTGTATTTCCAGGTCACGGTCCCCACTGAGAGAAGGGCAAGAACTTAGGCAGACACTGAAGCAGAAACCACCAAGGAACACTGCTTGCTGGCTCACTCTCAGGCTCATGCTCAGCTAGCTTTCCTACACAGCCCAGGACCACCCACCTAGGAATGAGTCTCCCATGTCAATCATCAATCAAGACAATCTCTCTCAGACATGGCCAGTCTGTTCTGGGAAATTCTTCAGTTCATGTTCCTAGGCTATATTAAGCTGACAGTGAAAACTGACCAACACACAGACTCAGTCAAATGAACAACAAAAATTAGCCATCATAGGTTTGCATAGGGCAAATAGAATCACTCAGGGTCAGAGCTAGTTCTGTGTGGCCACAGGTAGGACATTTTGGCATTTCAACAACAACCTAAAACACTTTGTGGCCCTGTAGGGCCTGAGGCCCCAGCTTGGAGTCCAGTCTGTAGGGAAACAAGAAGCTATTAGATACAAAGGGGTCAAGGTGCATTGTGTTTTTGAGGAAGGGCAGAGAAAGAGGTGGACACAGGGGAGGGGAACTTACATATTAGTCTGCCAGGTCAGGAGTTCAGTGGCAGAATGGCTGGCCACTCTGCCTCCTGGGCATTAGTGAGAGGGTATAGCCATGGTGCTGGGGTTGCAGCAGTGCAGAGTGGAAAACCTGACTCAGCCAGGAGGCTTCAGCAGGAGGCCTTAGTTCCTCCCCATATAGACCTCTCTAGAGACTTGGGACAGGCAGCTGGCTTCCCCAGGGAGGGCAGCCCCAAAGGTGAGGATTGAAAAGTAGTCATGCACACACACACCGCACACACATGCACATGTGCACACATACAGAGGCTATTTTCTGCCTTTGCTCTAGGAACTGCCCTTGTGGCTAGCTTGTCTTTGGGCTAGGAATGAGTCTGGAAAGTCTCCAATTGCCTGGTGCTCACTGGGAACTTGTCCCTAGCCCCTCAGAGCTAGGGGGCCACTTGGGTGGGTTAGCCATTCCCACATAACATGGCCACCTCCCCTGCCCATGTGGGGCAACGTGACCTGAGTTACATGCTCCAGTACCCACAGTGAATTGCTGGACAGGGAGCCCAGTGTCCTTTTAGTACAAAGGCTAACACTTAGTTAGGCACCTGGAACACACACTTCTGGGAACTACAATGTTTCCTGCTATCTAAGGTTTTACTTTCTGTGGTTTAGTTAGTTCAACCACAGTCCAAAAATATTAAATGGAAACCGCCCCCCCCAAACAAAAACAATTTATACTGCATTAAAAATATTTTTGTCTTAAAAAGATTATTTTGGTTTATGTATATGTATATGCCATGTATGTGCAAATGCCCATGGAGGCCAGAAGAGGATGTTAGATTCCCTGAAGTTGAAGTTAAAGGCACTTATGAGCTGCCTAACTTGAATGCAGGGAACCAAACTGGAGTCCTCTGGAAGAGGAGCAAGTACTCTTAATTGCTAAGCCATCTCACAGCCTCATGTGGTGTTTGTAGTTAAACACTGACCATGTGATGAGATCTGTGTTCATCTCTGTTCTGCAGCATGTCCTGCGGTATATGCTACCTACATGCTAGTCACTCATTAGCTGCCCCAGTTATCAGATCTACTGTGGCCTGTCCCAGTGCTTGTGTTCAGGCAGCCCTCGTTTAACTTAACAATAGTTCCTAGGTGAGAGTAGTGATGTTGGCATCTGAGATGCACAGAGGAGAATCTGGGAAGTGTTTGCTCCAGTACAAAGGTGACCTACTACAAGGCCAGACATAGTGCTCACCTTTAATCCCAGCACTCACAGAGGCAGAAGCAGACAGAGCTCTGTGAGATCGAGGCCAGCCTGGTCTACATAGTGAGTTCTAGGCAAGCTGGGACTACAGGGAAACCCTTCTCAAAAAACAAAGGTAAATAAATAAATAATGACCTACTAAGGAAAACCATATGCTGAGGTTGCTACAATCTGTGGTAAGAATGAATCTTCTATTTATAGTCATGGGAAAAATAATGGAAAATCAAAGGAAAAAGAAATCTGTGTGTTTGCTGCCATACCTCAAACTGCAAACTCTATGGCCATGGTGCCTGAGTGCTCAGTTATGAAGGAAAAAACACTAAATTATGGGAGGAGTCAGACTTTTCATCAGCGTGACAGATGCTTAAGGCCACCAGTTGAAAGGAGGAAGATTTATTGTGGCTCACAGTTTGAGAAGGTTCATTCCATGGTGAGCAGGCTGCATTGTTCTGGGCTGTGGTAAGGCTGAACATCATGGCTAAAGGGTGTGGAACCACAGAGCTGCTCACCTCATTGTGGCCAGGAAGCCAAGAAGAGTACAGGAAAGGGCCAGGACCAAGATACACCCTTTAAAAGCCTTTCGTCAGCAACCCACTTCATCTAACCAGACCCCTACCTTCCTCAGCTCCACCATCTCCCAGTAGTCCACTCAGATTTGAATCTATCAGAGGGTCAAAAAATCAATAGGGTCAGAGCCCTCACGGTTGTATCACGCCTGGAAACAGCCTCAAAGACACCTTGAGGTGTGCTTCCCGAATCTGAGATATCTCACTGTTAGTCAATCAATAGTGAAGATTAATCATCAAGTAGAGGTTGCTATTGATGTGGTTTTAGCCATCCTCCAGGGCCTCAAGACACACCCTGGGCCTGCCCCTGCGCCCCCACACCCTACGGATAAAGGGGATGCTGTATCTGCTCTTCCCTCGTGGTTACTTGGGAGTCCATGGAGGAGGCTAGGGCTGGCAGAAAGGTGTGTTGGTAATAAAGCTGTTTCCATGTCCTGCATGTGCTAACAGGTCCCATACTAATGCTCTCTTTTCTGCCTGACACATTACTGGATAGGCCTTGGGCAGAAGGATACATTGTCTGACTTTAGTTAAGTATGTTTTTATTTCTTCATGCTCTCTGGCAATAAAATCTAGGTGAGGAATCTAGGGATTGAATCTGGAATGTGTGCTATGCTGTTTTCTCCTTCAGACCTGAGAAGTCTGCTCAAGGCTTCACCCATCATCTGTGTGGGATTTAACCTGAAATTCCTTTTCAGGGGGCTAGGAGGGGAGGTGGCACTGGTGGTCCCTTGTGCTTTGCAGTCCCTGTGAGACTTGTGCAGTAGGAGCTGGTTGTCTGGTTTCTTGACATTCAGTCTTACCTGCTTTGAGAAGTGGTTGTCATTGATTTCTGGGTTCTTGAGAGTAGAGCTGGCAGTGGGAAGTGCTCTGGGAACCCCAGCAGTGGACACAGGGAGGCCTTTGTCACCTTCCCCACACAGTGATTGCTTACTCATTCCTTTGCCCAGCTGCTGCCTTGCAGAGCCCAGAGTGTAGAGTCCCTGAGCCACAAGCCTGTCCCTTGGGAGTTGCCACTGACTTCTAGGGTGATTCAGGTCCAGGGAGTGGAGGGGATGGAGTCCTGAGGCTTCCAGCAGGGGGAGACTGTCTGGATGGAGTTTGGCTGAATAAGTAACTGAGTGACCCTGGGGCTGGTCTGCTGGCAGTCTGGTGAGCTGGGGACGGGACTCAGGGTATCTGGGAAGCTAACATGTCCTGCTGGCAGCATCCTGCAGGTTCCTAGAGTGGAGACTTTGCCATCTAAGTGTGTGTTCTTCTTGTTGCAGGTCTGAAGAAGAAAGCTCACGCAGCATCAGGTATGTGTTTCATCCACTATGTGCATCTGTCCTGGGAGCGGCCCTTAGGAAACCATGTGCTTTGACTTCTTCCCCTTGGGTCCCGCTGCTCCCCTGCCTGCTGCTCTGGGCCCTAATGTGTTAGCACAGGAGCCTGTGTTTATGTTGTAGGCTTTCCTGGTTTAGTGTGAGCTCTGGGGTATCTGTGTTGGTAGTTATCCCTCCTTGTTAAGGGCCACTGGTAACCTACTGTGCTTAAGCTGTGACTGCTTTAAAACCAGAAGCTTCTGTGTTGTCTCTCTGAGGCTGGGCACAATGATGACACAGACCCCCACCACATGACTGCCATGTGGATATGTCTTCATGGGGCAGGAAACCCCTGTCCCTCCCTACCCTAGCTAAGGAGAGTGACTGGATATATATGAGGTCTACACTAGAGATAGTGACTAGATTCAAGGGAGGAGCTGGGCTGAGTAGGAGCGCTGGGTATCAGTGCCTCTGCCTCTGTCAGGGCTCAGCACAGGAATCAGGGAACCAAGAGGGCCATGGTTTGGGAGATGAGGACCAGCATGGTGAGGAAGGAGAAGGAGGAGGCAGCTGAGCCCTGTGGACAGCTGATGGACCTCTAAGATTTAGGGTGTGTAGTTCTAGGGCTGAGCTGGGTAGATGAGCTGTTGTCCTGGGCTCAGAGCTGGGGTGTTGGTATTGGGGGTCCTCTAGGCAGAGAGAGGTGGAGTGCAGGTTGGCTGCATCTTCTGGTCAGATAAGCAAGAGCCAGGAAGACATTTGGGTAGAGTGACAGGCCTGGTTCTAGAACTCCTGCATTACCTGGCAGGAAGCAGAGGCATACTAGGAAGGGGGACCAAAGGGAGGGTCCTAAACGGACTTTGTGTAGTGGTGTGGGTACCAGCTGTGGGCACACAGCACCACACCCAGACTGGCAGCAGTGAGAGTTAACAAGAGAGAGACTGTCAGGAGACAGAGGGATCTGATGAGTGATTAGGGCAACTTGGAGGGATGGTGATTAAAACGGTGAGGGGGCCCTATGTGTGCCCCACAGGGGAATACAGGACCACCATGTAGAGGATGGAGGGAGCACCTGGTATGCTACTAGGAGAAGTCCAGAGAACAGGGCTAAGAACAGAACCAGTGCATACGAGCCTGTGCCCTCTAGCTGCTTTTTCCACAAGAAAGGGCAGATATAAGGTGTTCCCATTTCTAGTGCTGGCAAGAAGGAGTGATGGAAGGAAACAAAGGAGCAAGTAAGATCCCTTCAGCAGTTAGGTGCAGGGCCACACCTAGAAATCCTCCTGTGAGTTTGGAACCCCATTCTTTACTGTGTATTAAGACAACTAGCTAAAAATAAAGGACCATCTGGGAAGGAGGAGGGGACCCAGAAGGAGTACGTGTCTGACCTTGGAGTTGGGCCTGATGCCTGGAGTTTAGGGTTCGGTGGACTGTGAGGGGACTGCACACTGCATGCTCAGGTGCCTGTAGACTACTGAAGATGGGATGATAGTCTTCATTCACTGTAGGGGTCACACTCCCGAGCCATCCACCAGGACACCTCACCCTGTCAGGGCCCTGCTTTTGGTAGAGGTACTTTTCCTGAATTCCTATGACTCCAGCTGCTCCCTCCCGCCTGGCTCTCAGCTTCAGTAGCGAGCTGTTTTTGGATATGAACGTGTTTGGGAATTCATGTGCACCACTTTCCCCAGGCAAAACGTTGCAAGATCAGATGTATTCATTTCCCACAAATGACATGACTCATTTTTTTAAAAAACAATTTTGCAAACGCAGGACTTTGGTCATTGTTCCCAGGACCATGTGTCTACTTTTGATTCCATTTAGAGGGAGCTCTGGAGGCCCTGAATTTGAATTCTCTAATGATGTTTAACTGTGGGGGGAGCCAGCTTAGGGAGAAGGAGGTTTGTAGAATTTGAATTCTAAAGGAATGGAGAGATGCAGGGAGGCTGGGAAAGAAGGCCGAGGCTGTTTAAAATGCAAGCACTTTCTGCAGGTCAACCATGTACTTCTTCTTTCCTGGCTTCCTGTCAAATCCTTGAGATGAACTCCACTGTGCTCAGTAAGAAGACTAAATAACATTTGATAATGGTCCCCCCCTCAGTACACAGCCCTCCCCACCTCACTGTGCAGCCCACCCCACCCCTCAGACAACTGTGATTGTTTTATTCCTTCAGCTTTGGGACATCAAGGGCAGGAGATACCACAAAGCTTGTCTAAGATGCCAAGGCATTCCAGTGCAGAACTGGGGTATCTAACAGCAGAGCCTTTTCATGGCAGGGTGACCCATGATGATTGCTGAAAATTCAGATTTCCAGGCCGGGTGATGCCTAATGGAACTTGAAATCTGTATTTAACAAAGCCTTGCATAATTCTAACAGGCAGCTTGAATGTGCAGCTTCTCAAGGAAACAATATCTGTCCATCTCGCATTGTCCAGGGCTGAACACACCCACTTAATCAATATGAGCTGATCGATGTGTGGAAAGTTTGCTTCTGACATTTAGGAAAATATTGAATGAGGCGGTTCCATTCAGCTTGTCTTTCTTCCCTGGGCCTCCAAATGTGATGTGTTTTCCATAAGCAGCAGCAGGCAGCTTGGGGTTGGAAACAGGGATGGAGGACTGCTGATCCAGAGAGGAGGGCTGCCTCTGGAGAAGCTGGGCTCTTGTGTAAGTGGAAGCAATTGGACAAAACAGATCTGTTTTTCATGTACATCTGTGCTCTACCCATAGGCAAGACAGTATTTGTAATTACTTGGGCTGTTTTTTTTCCCCCTCCAAACCCCAAATGAAAATATGCTCTTTGTTTTGCTTGCAAGAGGGATTAAAAACTGCTGAACGTGGCAGACAGGTCAGGCGTGTCCGTCTTGATGCAGAAACAGAGGTGTGCTTTTGGCTTTAGAGATAGACTGGAAGGGCTCTGTCAGAGAGAGGCTGAAGATTTTCTTGTAGCCTTGTCCCATGATACCCAAGTGAAGGCTTTGGGAGGCGTGTTAGTCAGTTTTCATTGCTGTGACAAAATATCTGAGAAAAACCATTAAAGGTAGGAGGTTTGTCTTGGCTCATTGTTTTAGAGGCTACAATCCATGATCACTGACTATAACTTTGGGCCTCTAGAAAGGCAGAACACTATGGCAGGGAGAGTGATGGGGAGAGGGAGGAAGACAAAACAAGCCATTCAAGGGCATGTAGCAGTGACCTATGTCCTCAAACTAAAGTTCCCATCACCTTCCAATAGCCCATTAACTTAGGAATTCATACATGGATCTATTGATGAGGTCAGAATCCTTGTGATCCAATCACCTTCCAAAGATTTCAACTCTGAACACTGCTGCATTGGAACCAAGCCTGGAACACATGAACTTTCAGGACATATTTCAGAGTGAAACTGTAACAGAATGTATACAAAATTGTCTAGGGCCAGACAATTCTGAATTTGTCAACTTGGATCTGATATTTAACGCTCCAGATCTCAGATCTTCATGTTCATTAAGGAGTCTTTATTGAGCACTTACTGTGTGCATGCCTTTATTCTTACCAAGGCCATGGAAACCAATGGATAAGTGATTCTGTGCCCCAGGAGGACATGGCTCAAGAATTTCATCCTCAAGGCCAGTGGATCAGTTGAGGCAAAAAAAGGGGCAGGGACCATATGTGACACATTCAGTGACTGAATGGGTACTTCTTTCTCTTTTTGGATACTTCTTTCTCTTTTCTTTTTCCCTGCCCACCACAGTCTCTACTGACTGAGCTCTTCGAATGTCCAAGTTGTGTCTGAGGGAGCCTGGGTGGCTTAACAGGAAGTGCCAGCCACAGCTTGGGGAACTAACTTTTCTCACTCATGCTTCCTACCCTCCCTCTGGGGTTCCAACGGAAATTTCTGGGGCATTCTTGATTTTCACAGCCCTTTAACTTTTGCTTGCTTTTAACTTTCTAGCTTCCAGATCCTCAATACTATATCCTGAGCAATTTTCTCAGGGTGGGCTTTCAGTTCACTGATGCTCTTTTCAGTTATATCCAGAGTGCCATATTGTGGGTCTCCAAGTGTATTGTGTGAATTTTCCCAGGGAGACAAGGAAAAACATCTATTCACTCCAAACAGGATACTGATAACAGGCCAGAGAGACTCTCCTACCCAAGTCTGTCTTAGTGAACCAATGGCTTTATTGAGTTTATTTATAGGGTGACTCTTGGGCCACTCAGTCTTCTCAGTGTGGATAACAACTCATGAAAGCTGCATCCCTGGAGCTCCTTGTACAGCTTGCACACAGCTCCACTGAGTAGTCCCCTTCCCAAGGCCAATGTAATGAGCTGCCTTTTTCCTTCCTGGTGGGGGGGATGTTTCAGTTAGGAGGAATACCTATATAGCACCAACCATAGATAGGCTGCTGTTTCTCTCTCTCTTTCTCTCTCTCTCTCTCTCTTTCTCTCTTTCTCTCCCCTCCCCTCCCCTCTCTTCCCCTGCCCTCCCCTCCCTAATTCTGGAGGGACCAATTTCTTATACAAGTAGAAATATCTCGTGGGAATCAGATTCAAGTCAAATTCAATCTAGCCAAAACAAACAAACAAATCCACCTGACTTATGTGCTTTAGAAAAATAGTCTGGTGACTGTGTAGAAGATGGTCCAGAGAGATTAGGGGAGTGGGGAGCCTACTGATGTACTTAGCAGGACACTTAAGTTACTAAGGGTGCTTAATAAAATAAGCCTATCTAAATGTTTGTCTGTTGTTCACATATTTTGAGTACATACATAACAGGTAGTGACTCTGCCCGTGACCCATGGCCAGGGCTTTGGGAGGTGAGGGCTCTGGCGTGATATGTGTGTGAACATATGGACCGTGGTGGAAGGGTTCCACTTCCCTGAACCTCAATTTCCTCCTCTTCAAACTAGAAACAAGAGTGTCCCGTTCTGTGTGTCTTTATCTTGCCATTCACGCCATCTTCACTTCTCTGGTCCTCACACTCCGGCTTCTGGTACCTTCCTGCTCCAAGTTCATGGATGCCCAGGACTTCCGTCCTTGTTATTTGCTTTGCCAGGAACACAGTCTCCTGGATCCTACCTAGGCTAGATGTTCTTCAGCAAAAAGTTCTATACAGCCAGCCAAATTCTGCTTTCGATTTGTCTTACCTGTCTTTTGATTGCAGAGTCAAATGCATTTTGCTTAGTCAGTTCTCAGTAAGGAAGGACTTCTGTCACTCTTTCCTTGTTTTCTGCCATCTTGTTTCCTATGGGATTGTCTTCTGTCATTCAACTTCGTTTTGAGTGAAACACTGAATTCCTCTCCTTTCATATTGTTTGTGTTATATAGCCATTTCTTGGGGCTTCCACAAGGATTCACTTAACATGCAGTGATTACCACTGTGCTGTGAATCTGTGGCAGTGTGGTTTCAGTAACACACAGAATACAACTCCTGTACAACTCTGCTCTACCCCTCACTTACCAATGTCACAGAGTTACATATGTTTGCTTTGGGTGTCCAACTGCCTATTGGTAATTGTTTTAGTTTTATATATTGAGCTCTTGAATCACATAAGGCATAAAAATACCACTAGCTTTTATATTCACTTTTATCAGAAGTCTTTATGTCTTTTCAGCTCTCAGTTCCTGTCTAGCGTCCTTCAGTTCAACCTAAGGGCTCCCCTTATGCAGGGGACAACTGTGGAGGCCAGTGCTGCTAATTCTTATTGCGCTGGAGCTGTGGTTGGAATGTTTGTGTTCCTCTAAAATTCTTGTTGAAGCCTCTGCTCTAGTGGGAGAGTAGGGATGTGGGCCTTAAATAACAACCATGAGGCTCTGCCCTCCAGGTTAGAATGTGTTGTCTTTGGAGAAGGGACTTAAGGAACTGAGTTTAGTTCTTTTGTCCCTTTGCAACGTGAGGACACAGCACCCTGTTAGGAGGGAAAAGTCAGTCCTCTCTACATACTGAGTTCTCCAGAGCCTTGGTTTAAGACTACCTCCAAAATAAGGAGAGAGAAATTTCTGTTATTTACTACTTACCCAGTCTATGGTATTTTGTTATAGTACAGAGGAACTGGGGTACCTGGAAATGCTTCCATCTCTCAGTCCTATTGAAGGGCAGTTGCTCTTTCTAGCCTTAGGATTTGTCCCTCATCGCTTTGAGAATATCAACCTGCTTCCTTCTGAGTTCAGGGTTCTATGAGAAATCTGATGAGGACCTTGCAGGGGAATTAGGGTGAAAGCTCCTTCTCTCATCCCCTTAGATGTTAATTGTGTGCCCACAATGTCTTAGGATACAGATTTTGTTAGAGTAGCACAGTGTCAGTGAGGTACCACCATCCTTTTGATGTCCTTTTGTCTGGAGGAGAAAGGAATTGGATACCTTGAGTACTGTATGGTAAGGTCTTAAAGCCAAAAGTTATAGATTTTCAGATTCAAAATGTAGAGGCCATTGAAGTATCAGACTGGCTTTAATTTCTAAATAAGTAAATATCTGTCTCTATGATCCACTGGAGCAAAAGCTTCTATAGTGTATTATTATTGTTATTGTTGCTGTTGTTGTTATTGAAAAGGTCCTTGAGGCCACGAGGTAAGATAAACCACTGTAGCATTTGTTGAGCTGTGAGTAGTCCATTTACTACTTGGCTTCAGAAGGAGCTGTGCAGGGCATTACACATGGACATGAGGGCACGGGTGGACTGGGCTTCAGGGTATGTAGTGGGGCTTGTGGCTACCTAGCTTGTTTGCTGGATGTTTTGTTTGAATTTTGGTCTTAGTTTTTGGTTTTCTATTTTTTTCTTTTAGTTTTTAATCTGTCTGTTGCCTTTCCTCCTTTTTATTTAGTTAGCCTCAGAAGCATAGTCAGTGATGTCTATGCAGCGTAATGAAGCAATAGCAGAGCACGTCTTTACAGCCAGCTCCTCTGGTGAGGAGACCCTTATGGCTCAGTGTGGGACCTGGGAGACCTTGCACTAGGGGATCTTTGGTCAGGTGAAACTGTCTCACAGGGAGCCTGGTATTTGTGACAGTCTGCAGAAGGTAGAGGGGAACAGCGTCTTAGGCAGATGCTAGGTCATCCTGATGATCAGATTGTTCCCCACCCTTTGTCCCTTCACTTGCTTGTCCTCTGAATAGCAGTTATCTGAGAATGATAAGCAGTCAGGACAGAAAGGTGGCAGAGGAACCACTTGCCTGCGATTCCCATTTGTTGCCTGCAAAAGACTCATTCTCACAGTATAGCCCCTGGCATGGCCCTATGGCTACCCACTGCCCCCTCAGCACGAGCAGGAGAAAACACTCAGAAGATAACCTCCCCACGGAGCAACTCCACTGTGTGACAGCAGCCTCTGCCTGTGACAAGCACAGGGCTGGAAGTGGGTGACCAGGAGGATTGCCACCTATGTTCTAAGAATATGTTGCTGCTTCCTGGCCTGAAAGAGACACTTGGACTGGGTGACAGACTGGCTTCAGTAAGGGGCTGACAGCAGAGACAGCCATTGAGCCAAAATAGTAAGCAGTCAGCTGCACTTTTCTGTGTCCACTGTACTTTATTAAAGTCACTTTTGATTGGCAAATAATATTTGTATAATTTATGGAGTACAATGTGATGTGTAGATACACCTATGTACTGTAGGGTGATTATATCAAGCTTATGTGTCCATCACCTCAGAAAGAAATCCTGCCACATCTCAACTTACGCTGAACCTGAGAAAGTTGAACTAGAAGCAGACAGCAAAGGATGGTAACCAGAGACGGGGCATGGGAGGGGTAGTGAAAGGGCACAGTGTTTCAGGTATGAGAAATCAGCTTACAGAACTGTCACTGTAGCAGGGTGTCCTCAATCAAGAGTAATGTCCTGCCTGTTTCAGTCACTTAGCAAAGTCCACTTCAGGTCTCCTTGTATTTAAACAGAAAACCAGAGAATACTGAGTTACATGGATCCTGACATCATGACATTGGAAACAACGTAGACTCAAACAGCCACAGCAGGAGCCAGACAGGAAGTCCAGGTTTCTGTGTGCCTGGCATGCTGGGCCAGAGACTTCCATCCATCAACGGAGGGAGGAGTACAGAGAGACAGATTCCAGTCATGAGGGTATCGGCATGGTGCCCAGCCTTCTGAAGCATCCTGTGCCTGGACTGAAAGATGCCTGAGGCTGCTGGAGATGAGAAGCGAAGGAATGGGAATGCTTCCCCTGGCCTGCTCCTCTGTCCTCCATGTTGCTGAAGAATCCTTCTTGGATTCTGTTTCTTATAATAATAATAATCAATAATAATAATAATGAAGTCAGAGCTCCTTGAAAGGTGATGGCAGATATTCTGTTTCACATTCCCATTCTGCCTCACTTTAGCAGCTGGGCTTGCCCTGGTTAGTAGACAGTTCTGTAGTGCATGTAACTCCCAGAAACTGAAGGGAAGGTGACTTTAGACTTTTTCAGGAAAGGCAGGCCTGGTGGAGCAGCTGGTCCCCTTTGAGACCCTGGAAGTCTTCAGACTCACTAGAAAGCCCCATTGTAAATCAGGTGCTCACACCTCTAATCCTAGAACTCAGAAGGCAAAGGCAGGAAAATTTAGAGTTTAAAGGCCAGTTTGGAGAAAAGCCCACCACTCTCCCTTGGCTTCCAGACTCCTGCTATGCTGCTACTTGGAGAACCCCTTCTTTGCTGTGCTGATTCTTATGGATACAGCATTGAAATTGCTTGTGATTTGAGGCCATTTAAAGTAATGCTGCTGTGAACACCAGGGATATAGCAACTGTCATCATCTTTGAGAAGGAGCACTACTGGAAAGGCCATTTACACTACAGTTTCTGAATAGCTATGCACTCCAGGAAGGTTTGACTGGGTGTATGTATCTATAAGACATACGGGAGAGCCTGGCCCACAGTGCCCTCCCTAACTGCACTGTGGTCACTGGTCTGATTCCTTGCTAGTCAGATATGCCGAAATATTATTTAATGCTTAAATTGGACACAGAGCTTCCACTGAAGTGCAGATGCGCTTTTCTCTTAGCATCGTCCTGGGGTTTTGAGGTCAGGGGCCTGTACCTCTGTATGTGCTCCTGTGGAGTAGAGCCTCCCTCTGGCCCACCTGTGTCCATTCTGAGCTTTGTTCTTGTTTTACACTTGTCTGACCTCACCTTTCCCCACCAGAGAGCCTCAGGGCTAGCGTGGATTCCCACCAGCCATATGCCAGCAAATCTAGTGAGTTTTCAGCTCATCTAAAATGATGGGTCATTGATGGAATTCACCTGAGGGATGGACTCTTCCACAGTGGGAGCTCTGGCAGGGGGGCAGTTGGCAGTGAGAAGGGGATACCTGGTGGTCTCCACTAGCAGTGTCCATTTCTCCCTGCGACCAACTGTGCTAGTCAGCTTTCTGTGGCTGTGACAAGTACCCAAGGTAAACAACCTACAAGGAAGGGTAAATAGTGACTCCTGGTTTCAAAGATCTCAGTCCAAGGCTACCTGGCCATGTTGCTTTAAGCCTGTGGTAGCACAGTATGTCACAGTGGGAGCAACTGATGGAAGAGACTGCTCACCTCGTGGGAAGCAGAGGGAAAGGAAAAGGAGGAGCCTCAATATCTACTTTTAGTTTACCTCAGTTATCTGATTTCCACTAGGCCCTGCCTGTAAAGGGCCCACCACTCTCAGTATTGTCTCAGGCTAGCAACCAAGGCTTTAACATCTTGAAGACACTTCAAAGCCAAACCATTGCAAACCTCTGCAACTGACTGAAGCTGGACAGGTGTCTGTTAGAGACTATAGCCTGACTTCCTCTTCCTCTGAGCCAAGTTCTTGTGGGAAGAAGCTTTCGCTGCATGGTGGGAAGAATAGCAAAGTGTGTCACTTCTAGTCTCCTTTTTATGGAGAGAACCACCCTCCCTCCCTCAGCCTGGGGTATGGCCCCTTGTTGGGGGAGGGAGAATAGCTCCTAACTGACAGGTACCTGGGGCAGAGGAGCTTCTTGGCACAGTCCTGCTGACTCCCTGGACCATCTACCCCTGGAAGACACTGGGGAGGTACACACTTCCCATTCACCACTCTCATGGGCTGTTGTGGCAGCTGGGCCTCCTCCTGACTAGTCCTGCAGGCTCAGTAGGAACTTTTCTGTGTATTTCCCTTTAAACAGGCTACTCCATGGATCCCACTGTCTGCCATATTTGACCTGTGCTTCCCTGGGATGACTGTGGAGCCTGGGTCCTTCCTCCTCTCTTGTCCAGGCACTTCCACAGAAACCTCACGGTGAAGGTCAGTACCTCTAGCATAGTACATCCATGTCTGCCAGGCCAGTGGCTGGTTCCTCCTCCCACACCACTTCCCAGGCTCTCCCACAGATGGAGTTTTTTTTGAAATATGCCACACTGCCTTTTTCCCTGCTAACACCTGCAGTTTCTAATTAAATAACTCAGGGAACCGGCCGTTGTACATGTGGCATAACTGGATTATTGCTAGAAAGATGCCTTTGGAACTACCATGCTCCCTGCTAAGCTGACAAGTTTGAACACTTAATTAGGAAAACTGACTGTGCTCTTTTGCAGGACAGAGGCAGAGTAGGGCTCAGCTAGGCCCGATATGAGCTGCCCTCTAAGGGCACCCTGTGCTAAGTGCTTAGGACTCCCTGGTGTTCCTCTTTCCTCGCAAGTTCTTTTCGTCCTCCACTCTAGCCTACGTGTTCTTGGGAATGGGGACTGTGATGTGCACTGGGGAGAATCTCTAGTCTCAGTGGAACAGGGACTGTACTGTGCTGGGGATGGTGGATGACAGCATACTGCTCATTGGCTCCTTGTCTGCTCACTCTCCAGGGCTGATGTCAAGTACTGTGTGTGGTTGCAGAATTGGAGGCACAACAGGGCCAGTAGATCAGGAGACTCCAGCCACTGAACAATAGTTTTCTATTTAGAGCTTCAAGAGGAGGGTGCTGCTCCTCCTCACAGGGGCTCACAGAACACCAGGGGCTATAGCAGGGTATAGACAGAAGAGGGGGCTGAAGACAACAGCTGGCATTGCTCCCTGAATGAAGGAATGGTGAAGGGGAAGCAGGCTGGGGACAGGTCAGTTTGAGTAACTTCTTTGAGTTCTGGATGGTGGGATGCTCTTGGGGGATCAGGATGAAAGAGTGGTCCCAATGTGAATCCAACAGAGCAGGGGGCTGCATAGATTGGTTTGTATTTAAAAAATTCACCACCAAAAGAAGGATTCCTCTTAAAAGAGGTAGGCAGGTGATAAGGTGTGGGTGCGTCTCCATCTCCAGCATGGCTGTTGTGTTCCAGCCATGCCAGAGAATGGAGGACAATGGAACGGGACCTCAGGTGGCTCAGAGTGCGGCGGGAGGAGTTCCCTCCCGGGAGACTACGTCGGTGGGTAGTTCGGTTATTAGAGCCAATGCAGGGGCTTATATAGGGAAGCCTCTCTGACCGTTACAGAAGGCAGGAAAGGTGGGGTGTTGGGGTAAAGGCAGGAAGGTTGTGGAAGTTCAGGAATGAGGAAACGAAACCCAAAAACCTGGTTCTGGTCTGGGATGGGGGAAAGGAAGATTCATATCACATCAGGCAGAGCAGGTCAGACACCTGCCATCCCTTTAGGGTATCTGCAGTTGCTTGGCTTGCTCAGTAACCAGATCCCCACAATAAGGGAGTCAGGATCAGCAGCTTTGCCGCAATGAGCAGTGGCCAGCGGGACATGTAGAACTAGTGGGAACTAATGAACACGGTGGGAATTAGAAACAGCCAGTGTGAGGGCTTGCCTCCAATGTCACCTCCCCAGAACAGCCTCTCTTTACACTGTCAGCAGGGACAGCTTCTGCCACCTGGGTCTCCCTTGTGGTCCCCCACTTCCCATGCCAAATTCAGTTCCATCCCCCTCTGCTCAACACCTTCTGTGGCTCCTGTATCACCCAGAGCAAGTCCTCCCCATTTTCTGTTGACACTATGTGGTCTCACATCCCCTTAGCCCATCCAGGCCCACTCCCATCCTTCTTTCCCCCACATTGCCTACTCCATGGCTTTGAACTCTGCTCACATGCCCTGGCATGGTCACTGTCCACTCTCCCCAGCCCAAGGTTGGCTTCAAGGTGCAGCAGGGTGTTCTCGTCTTTTGTTTCTTCCCTGTGCCCACACCTAGCTTAGTACTCATATATAATGGTGACTCAGTAAATACTGAATAGAAAGCTCCCATCAGCCTCTGATGTGTGTGTGTGTGTGTGTGTGTGTGTGTGTGTGTGTGTGTGTGTGTGTTCTACAGTTCTGGCTTACTCCAGGCACACCCACCGTTGTTCCAGAGACCACTGTAAAATGAGGAGTGAAACAGGTAGATCACTCTGTTCTCATGGGCTTAGTGCACACTGAGAGAGACCTCGTAACCTGTTATAATTAGGTGGCCATGACCACAGCCGGTCACCTCTGCATAACTAAAAGCTTCCCCTAGGTCCTTAGGCCACTTCCACTCCTCCCCCTCCCCATCTCACCTGGCCTTCTGACTCTGATCCTGGCCTTCTGCAGCACCTTCATCTCCCTAATCCTGGATATCTCCATGGGTGTCCTTGAGCTTCTCAAAGTCACAGTGTGCAGAACAGAGTGCCCTCCTTGACCCACAGCTGACTGCCTGAATGCAAGGCATACCTCCCTGATACCAGTGCTCAGTGCAGGGTCCCCATGATCCTAAAATGGGGTTCCCATTTATCCTCTTCCATCTCTGTGTACTCAGCTACATATCCACCTTAAATCTGAAACTAGTAACCTGGAGCCTTCCCCTGGCCTCTCTGTCCAACCTTCCAAACCAGCTCATTAGCTCTTGAGGTTTGCATACAGTAGGCCCTCAGGCAGAACAGCCACCCAAAGTACCATCTTCTCCCACAAGCATGCAGGTACCCAGAGCAAACTTGAGAAGTCAGACAAGCAGTCACACAGCACCCCCAGTCCTGCATGGGGGCCTTCTCCAGGGCAGTGACATGATAGCTCACAGCCCCCAGGACAGTGGCATGAGTAGCTCACAGCCCCCAGGAAGTCACAGCTGGGCTTTCCTGACCTGAGGGAATTCCTCTTCTATACAACTGTTTCCAAGTCCTAGCAGAGAGCAGAGCACCTACTCACCTATGTTTAACTCATGGCTCCCCAGAGTTAGGATGTATTAATCATCCTTTCCTTTGGGGGTTGGGAAAGGTAGGTGAGAGCAGGGGACTGGCTTTTCTATATGACTTTAAGGAACTCATGACCTCCACCCTTGTGTACCTTCTGAAGCAAGTCAGCCTTCCCTAGCCCAAGGCCAAGTGCTGGTTGACAAGAACATGCTCCTCTGCTCTACAGACCACACATGTGTCCCTACTGTTCTTACCCTATGACAGTACCACCCCATGATAGGGACAGCGACTGTGTCAAACATCCACCTGACCTATTACAGGAAATGTGTGGGACCCTGGACATCAGTGACGTAGCAACAGTACTAGCTTGTGGAAGTAGGATGCCCATCTCTAGCCAACTGGGTAGAGTGATGCCTCACTTTAATCAGTGCCTCCCACCTCAGAGGAAGAGTCCAGCACTTGAGTGGTGAAAGGTCAGAGGTGCGTCTTGTGTTGATGTACTATATGGTAGGGGCAGCTTGATGTCAAAATTCTCTGAACTGCTGCTTTTCGGAGGTCTGGTACAGAATCCTTTATGCATCTGAGGCTCCTTGAAGCAGAAGCAGACAGACCAGTGCATGGCCTCACCCTCTTCTCACCCACTCACGCCTTTGGTTACAGTCGTCCTTGCTGCCAGCATTTCAGCTGGCTGAGGCTTTATGAGTGACCCACTCTGTCCATTCTGTGTGAGGGTCCAGTCCTAGCCTGACTATTTCAATCACTTTGGCAGACTGTATTAAAGGAATCCTGCTCACTTGGTACAGAAATCCTGGCATCAGGAAGGAAAAGGACTGGAGTGTACTGGTGTAGTGAGCTTGGCTTCGGAAGAGACCACTTTATGTAAACCTTGATGTGAGACTAAAAACTTGGTTCCTTGGGAATGGAGGGAGGCTTAGCAGTTAAGAGGACTGGCTCCCCTTGCAGAGTACCTGGGTTCCATTCCACATGGTAGCTAACAACTATCTCCAGGGGAACTGTCACCCTCTTATGGCCTCTGTGGGGATTGCACACACAGATGCACAAACATGCATGCAGACAAAACATTCTTACATATAAAATAAATATAAATACCCCCCCGACACACACCAAACCTTGTCCCTGAGAGAATTGATCTGAGGCTGTGACTGGGAGGGGGCAGAGGCGAGGGTGGAAGACTGGGCAGAAGATGAACCTAATAGGCAGGCTACCCTGATGATCACACTTTGTCCTTCAAGACCAGAACTGGGGCCAGTGAGATGTCTCAGTAGGGTACTTGCCACCTACCCTGACAACCTGAGTTCGATCTCAGAACCCAAATGGTAGAAGGAGAGAACCAACTCCCACAGCTGTCCCCTGACCTCCATGTGTGTTATCTTGGTATGCACACATCCATCCATACACACATACACACATGCATACACATGAATACACACATACATTTACTCATTCACTCACGCATGATTCTTTCAGTTGCCAATGGCACAAAACCCAATCCAAAGTAGCTTAGACAAGCAAACAAAGCATGGTGAAGGATCCGTGAAAGCAAGGTATCTAATGGCAGGTGGCTTCAGGCAAGGCTGTATGTGGACACTAGATGGGGTCAGGAAGAACCTTACCTAACCTCATGACTCTACTTCCTGCCCTCTGCACTAGTATCATTGTAGTGAGCTCTCTGCCTTTGAGATAACAAGGAAACCACTCATTTCTGCAATGCTTTGCCATGCTTCTGGCCTGGAGCCTGACCTCTGCATGATCACATGGTCGGGTATTAGTCAATCACACCGGGCAGGAGGATGGGCTCTGCTGATTGGTCAGGTTGTACTCATGCCTCCTTGGTACTTAAGAACTGCTTGCCTTGTCTGAAGGCAGGAGATACTGTAGTACTTGAGAGAGCAATTAGGGGCAGAGTCTCAGCGTCCTTGTTGCTCGTTCCCAGAAATGTGCCTACTCTGTCCTTCTATAAGTGCCTACTGCCTTTTGTCTACACAAAAAATTTCATGGCAGCCCTTCAACATCCCAGGCCCCATTTCACTTCTGAAAAATAGTGAGACTTATTCTCTGATGTTCAAATTTTGGATTTGTGCCCAGTTTCTATCCCTGCTTTTTGTGTGATATTGCAGTCTGTTATTCAGTCAACACACTTTCACTGAGCACATGCTTTGTGCCTGGTCCTCACTAGATGCTGGATCATTAGGACTGGAGACCTTCCTGTCCTTAAGGCTGACCCTGTAACAGAGCCTAGAGCAATCAGGAAGACAGGTGCAGGTGGGGCAGGTGTACATGAGAACAGTTCTATGGGGTAGTAGACCTTTGTGGGTCCATGGGGTGTGAGGAAATGACCAAACAGACCTGTGGCCCAGACAGCTGGGCCAAGGTGGAGAGGAGGTAAGGGGCAGGTCCACAGGTGACCACCAAGCAGCAGTGTCCCGGGACAGCTCCTAAGGTGGGAACAAGCACGAGGTTCCTCAAAAGAGGTCAAGAGTTAGGTGGCATATGTTCTGGGGCCACATGTCCTTTACCACAACTGCTTGGCTCAGTCATTGTCATTTAGAAACAACCACCAACACATAGTGACTGTTTTTTGTTTCACTTTGTTTATGGACTAAAAGGAGAATTTCATATAATTTTCACTTATCACAAAATACAGTTCTTCATTTACTTTTTTTCTGCCATTTAAATGTGTTAAAACTTTAAACCAGGCAAGGTGGGGCATACCTATAATCCCAGTGCTGGAGAGGTGGAGGCAGAAGGTCAGTTCAAGTCATTCTCAGCTGCAAAGGAAGTTTAAGGCTAGTCTGGGGTATGTGAAACCCTGGCAGAAAGGAACCGAGGGGGAGGGAGGGAAAGAGAGAGGAAGAAACGGTAAGGCAAGGAAGTTGAGGTCGTAAAATGCTTCCATACAAGCATGAAGACCTTAGTTTGATCCCAGATTTGTGGTACACACTTGTAACCCCAACTGGGCGGGGCAGAGACAAGTGAATCTCTCAGACTGCTACCAGGCAACCTAATTGGTGAGACTTAGGCCAGTGAGAAAACCTTTCACAAAACAGGATAGATTGCCCTTGAGGAAAACACCCAAAGTTATCCTCTGGCTTCTGTGTGCACTTGAACACACGTGCATGTGCACATAACACACATGCATGTGTAAAAACTCTGCTTAGCTCACTTTCCCTGTAAACTAGTTGTTACCTAGGCTGCAGCGTGCACTCCCTGTGTATAATGGTTGGAAAGATGGCTGTTGAAAGGCAAGATGGGAGAAAAGAAGCCAGGGACCTGACTAGAAAGAGAGATACATGGGCCACAGTCTTGGCACCACTCTCCACCTGTGAGGATCTGGCACTCTGACACCCTTGGTGTCAGTTGACAGTCTGAACTGTCAACTCTGGTAGGGATTTTGTGGGGGAATCGTCACCCATGGAGCCCTCCTGGAGCAGTCATGGCTGATTCTGTACATAGGGCTTCTCTGGTCCCACTTAGACCCTCTCTGTGTGGCCTTGGGTAGATCTCTTCTGCTCTCTGGGGATGGGGAAGAACTTCCATAACCCCCTTAGCTGTGACAGTCACTGCACAGCTCACTGTTTGGTTTCAGCACCAAGGACAGCGACAACACCCCTGCCAGGGTGTTACTCACCCATGCTCAGTCTTAGGTGGGACTGTATTGCCTCTGTGACTTTGCCCTTCATAGTTGCCAAGCCCATAGCACGACATCTGGCTCTTTGTGACTGGGCTCTGTTTTCCTTTGTGGCCACAAAATGCTGCTACTGCCATTAAAAAATCTCATTTAGGATGTTTGTGGATTGCAAACCCTCCTCTCTGATGGTGAATCCTGGGTCTCTGAGAGAGAAGTGGAGAGAAGTTACATGCCATGCAGAGGCAGTGAGGAAAATGGGAAGATCCCACAGAGTCCCCAGCATCCCCCTCCTGTCCCTGCTATCCTCTCCTTCCCTTCTCTTTCTCTGCCCCAGCTGTGGTGGACAGTGACTCTAGGAAAAAGACAGAGCACCCCCTCCCCATGTATGGAGGAGGAGTGAGGGACTCCTCTGAGGAAGGCTTGCAAGGAGACATGAATGTATTCCCTCATCACTCTGTCACTCAGCTGCCCATCACCTCATTAACTCATTCCTCCCTTTAAAAAACATTTGTGCATAAGTATGTGTGTACTTATCCACATGTGTTCATGTGTGTTGAAGCCAGAAGACAACCTTAGGTATCACTATCAGAAACCTTGCCTACCTCTTTTGAGATGGGTTTTTCATTGGCCTGGAGTTCAGCAATTAGGCTAAGCTGGCTTGTCCCTTAGTGCCAAAATTACAAGCATCCTCTAGCATGCCCAGCTTTTGTGTGTCTGTTCTGGGGATCAAACTCAGGTCTTCATGCTTGTGCAGTAAGCACTTTACTAACAGAGTTCTCTCCGCTGCTTCCTCCTTCTCTGGTGTGTGTCTTTTCTTTTCTCTTTTAGCAGTAAGAGATGCTTGCTAGAGGGATGTAGAGGACCCAAGAACAAAGAGCACACAGTGCGGCCAGGTTCCCTGAAGACCGGAACCGCAGCAGGCACAGCACCAGGAGCCTAGCCTGCCTCATTCTGTTGCCTCCCTGGGCCTCACGGTCCTTTGTGTTCACAGTGCTCAGCACTGTGTCCTCCTGTCTTTCCTTCCTTGGCTCTTCTCCATGGCCATTGCCTGACCCTAGCCTTAAGTGCTGTCTTCTTTTGCCAGATTCTTCCTGGCCACTTCCTGCCCTGTTCCTGTCACTGTGGCCAGAGATACTTACACATGCTGGAAACTAGGTATGATGGTTTCTTGCACCCAGGGAGATGGACATACAGATCTACTCATAGCAGGGCATGGCCTTGGACCATGGGTCCTCTATGAAAAGCATGTGATACCTTGGATTTGTGGTTGTTACTCTTGGCAAAGTGAGGAAAAGTGAGAACCCATGCAGTGCACTCAGCATCCCGAGCCAAAGGATGCTGGGGTTGTGGGAGCAGAGCACTGTGCTGGGAGCATTAGAGACAACCTACTTATCAGCCACTGACATATGGGGCCTCTTGTTCCTCAGCATAACCTGTCTGGTTGACTGAGACTCAAGCCTGTGAGTGCCAGCTTGTGGCCTATCTCTTGTGGCATCTTTCCCTCCTTAGAACTCTTGCCTGTACAATCATCTCATTGGGAAGTCCCCTTTCTGCCCAGTTCATACATCATCACCAGATCTCAGCATGAGTACAATAAGATGGTCCAACCTGGGATCCAGATACCCATGTTCACCCTCACTGTATCACATGGCCTAACAGCCTACAGTTGGTTAGGTTTGGTGAACCCTAGTTCGTCCTCTCCATATTCCAAGTCCCATTCTGAGAGGGTAGCCTTGGGGGGAGGGTCATCCTGGAGACCTGCCCCATGGTCAGAGAAACAGAGGCAAGCTGCAACACTCAGTCCCACAGCTACAGTTCTAGCTGGGAAGGTATGCAAGGCTCCAGACAGAGGGAAGGCAATGGGTGCTGCCTGGACCAGGGGTGTTGGGGTAGCTTTGAAGGAAGACTGGGAGTCATCCAGTTGGGGAGTTGCTGGGCTGGGTGGGGAGTGCAGAGCAAGGATTTGGGTGCACGATACATATTTCCAAGGCCTGCAAGAGGTGACCCAGCAGTGTCAGGGACCAGAGAGACATTTGTGTCCTCATCCCTGAGAACTGGTGTTCACTCATCTGGCATCTAAGTGAAGGGATGTTTGCACACACTGTAAGTACAAGGACCTGCCTGACCCACTTCCTGGGGAGGAAGGTAGTGGGCAGGCATGAAGATGATCCTTTTGAACTAGGTGTGAAGCAAGAAGAGTGGGCTTCCCAGGCAGGACACAGCAGCACCTGGCCTGTAAAGGTCCTTTCTGCCTGCCACACAAAAGGACTGACTTTGGGGCAGGTCAGCTGCATGTGCACATGGTGGGGCCATATCTGATGGTGCCCCTGGATTACAGAATGCATAAACTCTGCCTGACCTGTGGGCTAAACAAGCTGTTTTCAGAGACAGCAAAAGTCATCAAACATAAGGCAGCTGAGGGCCTGTCCTCCCACTGGCAGGAATGGGAGGGTCAATCAGATGGTAGTGAGCAAAAAGCAAAATCTGAGGTTATGAAGTGGATACTGGAAGAGCTTCGGGTTGTATGTGGCAGGCATCAGGGTCTCTGGCCAGGGCTGACCCTAGACAGTGGACCCCTTTGGGCATTGTCTCTTGTAATAGCTATTGCAAACTGGCTGTACCTAGACTCCTAGACCCCAGCTGAGATTATTTGGGTCAGTGTTGTGCTTTGGTTTTTCCAGGTCTGATAGAGTGGCTGAGGCTAGGTAATCTGTAAGGAACAGAATCTTATTTTGCTCACAGTTCTGGAGGCTGGGAAATCCAAGAGCTAGGCATTTGGTGAGGAACTTGTACTGTGACATCACATGGTGAGTGACCTAGGGGCAGGAAAGGGAGAGAGCACGCCAAGTGGGGCTGGGCTTGATTTCATACAAATGCATTCATGTGAGAGCTAACCCACCCCTGTGATGAAGATGTCAGTCTATTCATCAGGGAATAAACCTTTGGGATCTGATCACTTGCCAAAAATGTTAGGTTATGTATTAAGTTTCCAGTATGTGAACACGGGAGGGCATGTTCAATCACAGCAGTTAGAGTGATTCACATTTGGTGCACCATATCTGATCACTCTGGGAAGCCTGCAGTGCCAAGCTGAGAGTCCAGAGAGATATGCATACTCAGCATGAGAGTTCAGTAATGGATTGGCAATGTCTGCAAGGGGTGAGAAGAGGCCTGTGTTATGCCTGCTGGCCATTTGTCAACCCCATTGTGGAATATGGCCTCATTTTCCATATGAGTTTGCTGTGGGGTTGGGGAAAGTGCTGTTAACCCAGTTCCTCCTGCTTCCTTGTCTGCTAACCGCACAGTCCTCTTGGCACTTGTTGTATGGCAGTACACATGCCAAATGTCTCCTTGGCCTATGTCTGTATTTAGTGTCTTCTCTATACTGTGTCTGTATGTGATAAAGTGTAATAACACCTACTTGGCTGCATAAGTAGAACAGCCCCAGCAACTTTCATCCCTTTGTGTTTGCATCTTGTCCTAGCTTAGAGACCTCTACCATCCAGAACTGGGTTTTCTATAAATGTCTAACAGTACATTATTGGCTGTTGTTGAGTTGAGTTGAGGAAGCTACCTGTAGACTTCTAAGATTTGCAATTTTTACATAGCATCTTATTGTTCTAGGCTTCACCCCTGCCCTTCTGTGGCTGTGGTTTCTGTTCACTAACATGAAAATAAATTGTGGGACTATTTCCCATGATTTTTATCAGTGGAGCTTTGAATTGTTTCTAGTGTTTGTTTTTTATTTTTTGTTATACCAGTGTTGCTCTGACATATTCCCGTGTACTTTGCGTATTGTATAGAGTGGACCTGCAAAGTCTACGTATTTGTAAATGTAAAGCTCCAGGAGTGGTTTTCAGAGTGATCTTACCATCTGTATTCTTAGAAACTCTTAGACATGTCCCTTGACCTGTGTCCTCTCAAGCCTAGTCTGGTGGGATAAATGACTTCTCACTGAGATCCTGACTCTCAGTTTCCTGCTTGCTGGGGATGTTGAACTGCCCCTTCCTGTGTTTGTGTGTTTGCGGTGTCCTTTTCCTCCTCTGAGAACTGCCTGCTCCAGCCTTTTGGTTCCCCACGTTTGTTAGAACTTTTTCTGCTGGCCTTGCCTATTACAGAAGTCTTATGCTTGTGCGTTGTCTCTGTATGTGTTGTCTGTGTATGTGTGCATGTGCCGCAGCATGCATGTGATGGTCAGAGGACAGCTTGTAGGAGTCGACTCTCTCCTCCCATCTTTATGTGCATTTTGAGGACTGAACTCAACACCTTTACCTCTGAGCTGTCTCACTGGCCCTGCTTTATCTTTTCATAATCCTTCTGAAGGTTTTGGTGAATACAGATTCTTAGCTTAACTGTGGTCAGATTTATGGATAGATTTGTGTTTGGTGAGCTTTTAATTTTCTCATTGAGAAACTGTTCTCAGTCTCACTATTTTCCCACACTTGCCTTTCCATGCTTTAAAGCTGCCCCCCGCCTCTCTCCTACACATACATACCTGGAGTCCTTCATGTGTCTAGAATTGGTTTGGGGTGTGGAATGAGGACAAGAATCTACCTTTTCTTCCCATGGGGCTGCACAGGTATCCCAGGAACACTTGCAGCATGGGCCTTCTTTCATCAGTTACATGCCAGAATACCTTAAATCCCTGGGACCCATGCCCTTGGATCTTTTATGCCCTGTACAGCACCGTGTGTGTCCGCTTCCTTACCCTTCCTCTTCCCCTTGTGGTTTCTGGCCTGTATGAACACCATCGGGGTCAGTGTGCCCTCACTGGGCATTTGGGTAAGGATAAGGAGGGAGTGGAGGAGGGACTGGGTCTGAGCTGACAGCCACTCTGGTAGAGTTCAGTCTAAACACAGAGGCCACTGGAAACTCTGAAGGCAGGACTGGGCCTCTGGTGTCTCCACATACTCAGTATATGGGCTATACACAATAGGACTGACTACCTGGAAGCTAGTTCCTTGGGGCTCACAGCACAGAGATCTTATCACCTAGTTGCTTTCTGTCTCCTTGGCTCCCATGGCTCTGCTGGGCCAACATGGAAGCCGTCTTGGCTTGTTTTTCCCAAGAGCCTGAGCGGCCCTTCCTGGGGCTTTCTCTTATCTTTTGTCTCCTTTGTTCTGAATGTGATAGGCTCCTTTCTCTTCCTCCCCAAGCTCCTTGCCTACTAGCAAATGCAGGACTCAGGTGTAGCATTCTGGCATCCAGAGTAGAGAGTGGTTTATTCTTCCCAGCCCTGGGAGTAGGGGCTAGACCTGAGGACTCTGATCACACACTCCTCAGGGCATCACCTTCCTAGCCCTTTCTTGGTGTGATGTTATGATGGATATAGCTGTCTCTTTCAGACCTATGCTTGGTCAAACCCACTGACATCTCTGCCCTGGTCATTTGTCCAGTGAGACCTGGTGCACAGGGGCTGTCTCTTAACTCCACCCACAGGGTCAGTGAGGCCTCAGATTCCAGGACAGTCCTTCACTGAGAAAAGCTGATGCCTTCTTGCTGCTACTATGGCTCTGACACTCATCCCTATGGAAATGACATGAGGACAGGGCTTTTTACTGTGCTTTTGATGATCCAGGCTCAGGACCTTCTAGTACTCCCGAGCCTGTGAAGCAGATACCATCTTTGTGCTCATGTTATATAGATGAAGAGACTGAAGCTCAAAGGTTGAGTGACTTCCACAGGACACTCTGCAGACCAGGAGTAAATTGTAGTTAGAGCCCAGGCTGTCAACCACTAGACAGCCTGTTCCTCACATGACATGACCTGGATCATCCAGACTGTGATAGGGTCCCATCTCGGCCTCCATGTGACGGATAAGAGGCCCAAACTCCCATTGCCTGATCCCTGTCACAGAGTGTATAGAAGCTTCTCTCTGAGCCCTGGACTCATGACAGCTTCTCTGTCTATAGAAAATGCTCCCTGGTCATAAATCTGGGCCTGGCCTCCCTTCTACAGGGAGGTCCCAGATCCCAACTGAAGAACAGTTCTTTTGCCAGTTTTAGCATATCTGAGCAAGACCCTGCATGCATAGTCTAGTTCTTAGAGGGTGTCAGACAATGGAGGCTCCTGGGTTGACTCTGCTTCCTAGAACCTTCTGTCTTCCATGGAACAGTGCTGGCTGGTGCTGCAGGTGCTGAGAGAGTTGCCAACTCCTAGATGTGGGTAATGTATTGTCAGCATTGCTGGTGGCTGTTAGGCAGACACAATGGCAGACTGTGTTAGGTCCAGGTGCCCAGTCAGCTGGCTCTGTGCCATGGAGGACTCAAGGCCCAGTCTATTTATCACCATGACACCCTCCCTGCATAATCCTTACCAGCTCCCACTATGTGGGGCCAACAATAAGCATGACTCTCAGGGTAGAAAGGGAGTTTGGAGGTAGCTGAGCACTTGGCTGTGGCATGCCTTGTCCTAGATTCCCAGGCATATGGGAAAAAAAGGCCAGACCCTAGAAGTTGTTCCTGAAACACCCTCCTTTGCCCATCTAACCTTGATAGCTGGTGACCAGGGGAGAAATCAGATCCCCAGCCAGAGGTGAGGTGTATTCTTGCTTTCCTTCTGCTTTCACATGTTTCACCCCTGGCCATCTGGAGTGCTTGCTGTAGGTCACAGAAACGCTGGCTAGCTCAGGTTAATGGTCCTCAGGGAACTGGTGGGGAGAGCCAGGTACATTCATCATTGGGGAGATCTGTTGTATCCACCCCCACCCCCCAACAGGAACATGCTGTAACAGGGTGTGTTGAGTGCTATATTGAGTCGTGGTAAGTGATCTTGAGGGAAATAAATGGAATAGGAGGTGCAGTGTGTGGCGGGGACTACTTCATAGAGAGTGACCTGCCTGGGCCACTTGGTAAAGTGAAACTGAAGTACAGGTGTGAAAGCTGTGAGGGAGGGAGTTTCCTTGCTGCCAGAGAACAGCTTTCTAGGCTGGGGAAGCATACAAAGGTCCTGAGACAGGGTTGGGTTTTGCAGGGTGGAAGCTGTTGTGGCTGGAATGTAGTGAGAGACCTGGGGACAATGGAGTGGAAAGGGAACAACAAAGTATATATACGTGTGTGTGTGTGTGTGTGTGTGTGTGTGTATGTGTCTGTGTCTGTGTTGGGTGAAATTAGATGTCACTATATGTCCCAGTAAGCTCCTGAAGGGATTTCGAGGTCTTCATCTAGTCTCCAAGTTGGGTCTCCATGGGCCCAGGGTGGGGCAAGACAGACCTGTTCCACACATGTCCTTCCCTGCTATCCAGGCTGGGCTATGACATCTCCCTTGAGTCTGAGGTTTAAAGTGTTTGCAGTTTGTAGCTGTCTGTTGTATTTAGAGATTGAAGCATCCCAAAGTCATAAATTACCTTGAACTGGTTTGCCAGCCCCACATGGCTCAGGGCAGTGGCTCTCTACAGCAGCCACTTATGTAACTGATTGTGTGTGGCCCAGTTCTTTCAGTGAGGCCAGGTAGAATTGGGCCTGGCAAGATTACTGGCCATCTAGCACCTGAGGGACTGATGCAAGGAGATGTTTCAGGTTCCTTCAGTCCCTGTCAGCCTTTCTGATATTGCCATGGAAACCTACTTCTAGCAAAGATGGTTTATAAATTAACCAGGCTGGTACTCCTTGTGTGGTGTGAAGAGGAAGAGAGTATGTCTGATCCAGGTCCTGGATAGCATCCTTGCTGAAGCATCATCCAGCATCTATTTGCACCTTCTCAAAGATGGGGAGCTTAGTACTACCCAAGACTTCCTGCTGTCTTGGTTCTAGGAACACTGTCAGAACACAGATATCTGAGACAGCTGAGAGGAAGTGCCAGCATTCCTGACCAGCCTGGCTCCCCTAGCTTTCTTTCATAGCCACTGTCCCCAGGCCAGCCAGGTGTGAGACCTCTAAGGAGTTACTACTGCACTTCAAGCTTATCAAGTCTGTAATGTGTCAAAATCAAACTACAGCAAGAGAGAGGTAACCCAGTTTCCTGTCTTCCAATAGAATGCCCCACTTGTCCTCAGATACAGAAAGGTGACGTATGCATTCTCAGGGTGGCAGGTAGGGATGGGAGGAAGTAAGGCCAAAACACATATTTGCTGATAACACAGGGTGAAGTTCAGAATCCCAAGAGTTCTTTAACATTAACTAGAGAAACAAAACCTACTTGGTGTTCAAAACCAGGCTTCAAATGGAACGGGACACTTGAAACCTCAAAAAAAAAAAGGGACAAAATGATGAAGCAAGATTACAAGATACTAGAGATCAGGCGTTGAAGGTCAGCAACCTCTGACAGATGGGTAGCAGTCACAATGACCTCTGTTTCACACATATCTACTCCAGAGAGTATCCAGGCCACATCCCAGGAGAATAAGACTAAGCCCAGAGAACACTGAGCTGAAATAGGGACTGGAGCCCAGAGTCTAGGAAGACTGAGGCAGGAGAGTCACCTCGAACCAAGAACCAGAGAGAATTACAGTGCCTGGACAACTCAGGAAAACTCACAGGTTCACCTAAGGATCAGCAAGCACTGATGAGGGAGGAGAAGAAGAGGGAGAGGGAGAGGGAGAGGGAGAGGGAGAGGGAGAGAGAGAGAGAGAGAGAGAGAGAGAGAGAGAGAGAGAGAGAGAGAACACACCAGATCTGAGCACTCTTCTGAATCAACTATCCCAAAGAAATCAGAGACAGCAGTACCTGCCTGGAAAATCTCACCATTTATAGAACCTTGACCAAAGGATCTGGATGTCTCACCTAATTACAGGAAGTCATGAGCCTAAACTGAGCACCACTTGGTCCTACCTAACAATCTTAATGGCAGGATCCTGTTTTCATATGACCTCGCTGTGTCAATACCCAGGCAGATAAAATCCGTGATGTCTGTGACCCAGTGAGAAATTTTCAAGTTCAAAAAGATGCAGGGCAGTACGATCCATGAAAAAACAGTTTAATCAGTCAGGACTGTTGTAAAATAGACACAGGTGGTAGCAGAAAAAGGCATTCAGATTGTAGATAGTACTTCTTTCTATACCAAAGTCAACATCTAGAGATTAAAAATACAAATGAGGTTACTTTTAAAAATAAAATAATCTAAAATAGGGGGTGGAGAGATGGCTCAGCAGTTAAGAGCACTGACTGCTCTTGCAGAGGACCCTGGTTCAATTCCCAGCACCCACATTGTGGCTAACAATGGTCCATAACTCCAGTTGCAGGGGATCTGCCACCCTCTTCTGACCTCCATGAGCATTGCATGACATGGGTGCACCTACCTACATATGAGTGATACACTTGTACACATAAAATAAAAATAACAAATAAAAAATCTAAATCTAAAATAATAAAAATGACTTGTGAAATGGTTCACTAGATAAAAATGCTTGTCACACAAGCCTGATAACCTGAGTTCAGTTCCTAGAACCCACAGTGGAAGGAGAGAATCAACTCCTGAAAGTTGTGACCTTTACATTCATGCTATGACAAGCACATGCCTGTACTACACACAGCATATATGCACACAATAATAATAAATATTTACTAAAGAAAAAGAAAAATATGATTAAAGAATCTATGGGACAGAAAGGAAAAAGATTTAAACCTTAATTCATTTCAGTAACTCTATTAAATATAAGTTACCTAAATACTCTAAGAGGCAGTGATTTTCAGGTTAGGTTATTTATTTTTATCTTGTGTATATGAGTGTTTTGTCTACATGTATGTAAGTGCACCTATGTGTACAATGCCTGTAGAGGCTAGAAGAGATCATCAGACCCCTGGAACTAGACTTATGGATGATTGTTAGCTGCCATGTGGGTGCTAGAACTGAACTAGGGTCCTCTGCAAGACCAGCCAGTGTTCTTAGCCTCTGAGTCATCTCTCCAGCCCTCTAGATTGTTTTTGAGACAGAGTATTAGCTTATGTAGTCCTGGCTACTTTGGAACTCATATATACCAGGATAGCATTGAATTTGCAGTGATCCTCCCATCTCTGTCTCTCCATGCTAGAATTATAGGTATATGCTGTACTGTGGTAGTTTTTTTTTTAAAGCAAAACTATATACTGTCTATCTAAGTTTGAAAAGATAAAAGTTGAAGTCTGGAAGATGTCATGTGGACACTAATGAAAAAGAAGATAGAATGACCATATTAATACCAGATAAAGTAGACTTCAGAAGCATTCTGTATAATACAGGATATTACTAGAGATGAAGGTCATCACATGATCATTGAGGAGTCAGTTCGTTCAAAGAAGAACCATAGTCACAAAGTTTTAACAAATGTTCAAAACACAAGAAGGAAAAACTGATAGGAAAACAAGGAGGTATGTACAGATCTAGTTGTCTAGATGTCAGCACCTGCTTGTCACACAGGTGTTGCTGGAATAAGTAGACAGAAACTGACGAGGATCTGGAAGACTTAAACACTGTCAGCCTATGGGACCCAGCTGACACACAGCACTGTCAACCCCTGTGACACACTGACATACTGCAACAGTGAACACAGTCTTCTCAGGTTACAACCAGAACACAAGTACCAAGGTGATGATTGATATTGTTAACTCAAGAATCTAGAATCACCATAGAAATACACCTCTAGGCATGCCTGTAAAGATCATCTAGATTAAGTTAACTGAGGTAGGAAGACACAGCCAAAATTTGGGTGACACCATTCCATGGGCTATGCATGCAGTGATTTGGTGGCAGGATGGTGGTGCCAGAAGGAGGCCTGTGGTGAAGTCCAGAAAGGTAGGGGAGCTGGAATTCCAATGGGATGCCTGATGCAGAGCTGATGTGGGATGGGGTGGCCTGTGGTACCCTTCACTTTATAGAAGAGCAGCTGCTGTGGCCTCCATTTTCCCAGGTGTCAAAAGGAGGGGTTGGAGCTCTTCAGCCATTTAGAGAGATGCATGGACCATCCTGGCAGGCAGAGCCTCAGAAATCAATATGTTCCCTCTCGTAGATGAAGAAACTGAGGCTCGAGGACAAGATAGGGCATGGCTTCCATGGCCAGTACACTGTCTGAAGTGGTGGAAGTCTGCTTAGGGCACATGCTGCTGCTTAGTATGGGCCCCAGAGGGCCCTAGGAGGCTAGACCCCCCAAGCAGCTCTCATGACCTACACAGCCAGGTGACCTGATCTGTGACTGGGCCCCAATGTTCTGCAGTCATGGCCCATCACCCAGCGTAAGCCCACCCAGCTCACGGCCTCATTCAGATAGTCCTGTGACCCAATAGGAGCCTTCTGTGTAGACAGAAACAGCTGCTAGATCAGGGGCCCTACAATACTGAGCCAGGTTGGACTTGACTGACAGTAACTCTTGGGCTGCTATGCTTCTCAGACCTGCAGCGCTCAATGCAGAAATGAATGAGCCATGTTCTGTTAAAACTTTTTTTTCCAAAGCAAGTAGAGGGCCAGATTTGACTTGAGGGCCATAGTTTTTGGATAACTCATCTGAATATCCTGAATCCTGTCATAACCCACAGTCCAGTGGTAGACTGACTAGAGGTTGCAGGACACTCAACTGCACTGCTTTTCTCCTCACAGTGTCCCCTCTCTGGACCTCAGACAGGGGTCTGCAAGGATTGTGAAAGACTGGCCAGGAGATGTGAGCATACCTAAAAGCTCAGCCTGTCATTTGTGGTGGTTGGGATAACCAAGTTTCCCAAAATGTCATGAGTCATAAGGCTGTACTTGGAGCAGGGGAGGCCCTAAGGTGAGCATTGGCCTCAGGCTAGCCTCACCTGGTAGACCAGGCCTGGCCACAGCAGCCATGACTGTGTGGTTCCTTTCATAGAAGATGAAGGGCTCTGAAACAGGTTTGAAATACTCAGTGATGGAGCTTCAGTATCAGAAGCAAGCCCCTCCCCTCAACATCCATTGCTACCTGGTAGTGACCTGCAAAGCCCTCTCAGCTGCATTTTTATCTTAATCATTTGCTCAGTGGTGTATTATCTGACATGTAATTGTCTTCCTGGGGGAAATTAATTTTCAAGGCTTTGAATGGTCTTTATTAAAAGAGAGAGAACAGTAAATTCTGGTATCACTCCTGGGGCTTGAGGGCACTCAGCACACCTCTTGATGGATGCGTGTACTATGATGTTCCCAGGACTGCACAAGGCCTGTGTTTCCAGACCCAGAAGCGCACTCAGATGTGATTAGAGTCCAGACATTCAGAAATGACTCTGTGTGGCTTTGCAAAGCCTGTCCCTCTCTGAGCCTTGGGGTCCCGGGAAGCAAAGCAAAGGTAGTCACAGGTGCCTGTACTAAACTCCTGCTTCAAGCTCTGGGCGCACCAGCTAGTGTCTGCAGGACTCAACCCTGTCAGACCAGCATGCCACTCCCTCTGCTCCTCACATTCTGGTTGTGGACTCCAGAAAATTCAGGCCTCACATCCAGAGAAAGCGAGAGCGAGAGCGAGCGAGCGAGAGAGAGAGAGAGAGAGAGAGAGAGAGAGAGAGAGAGAGAATTAGTCTACTGAACAGCCACAGGGGACCTGATAAAACCTGGATAGTCCATGATTCTCCTCTGCCCAGCAACCCTCTCCTCATGTGGCTTCTTCCTCATTTACAGTCAAAGCTAC
The DNA here is from genome assembly GCA_035773235.1 of Eospalax fontanierii. Classification (NCBI taxonomy): domain Eukaryota; kingdom Metazoa; phylum Chordata; class Mammalia; order Rodentia; family Spalacidae; genus Eospalax; species Eospalax fontanierii. The sequence goes on from CM069526.1 coordinate 87,664,381, forward strand.
AGTGACTTCTATGACCCTAGTCATCAGTCTTGTCTTTTCCTTGGCTTCAGCTCTTCCTGGCTTTTAATGCCCCCAGGACCTTTGCATGGCTATACCCTTGTTTCTCTCAGATATCCACGTGACTCTCTGTTTTGCCCCAGGGCTTTTATTTAGCTATACCCTTTGTTTCCCCAAGACATCCACATGGCTCCCTATTCTGCCCTAGGAGTTTTGCATAGCTGTACCCTCTGCTTTCTCCAGATGTCCATATGGCTCCCTCACCTCCTGCAGGTTTTTGTTCATGTGTTCATCTTGTGAAGGCTTCCCTTGACCTGCCTATCTGCACCTGTGGCCTGGAGTAGGACTGCTATTTACCTTATAGATTTAACCACTCCTGCATTGGAAGATGAGCTCCAAACAGGCCTGAGCTGGGGCAAGTGCTGGAGGCATTCAGCCTCCTGTTGTCATCCAAGCCTAGGAAGGGAGATAGCTCTATAGGGTTGCATGCTGGTTACATATCCAGTGTGTCCTCTAGCCAGAGCCCTTGTGGTCAGAGCCAGGGTTTAGCAGCCTGGGATATGCTGAGCTGATCCAGCATTCGGAAGCACCTCTTTGCTGAGGCCTGGAAATGATGAGCCCTTCTCTCTGCCCTCTTCAGCGTCTTGTAATCAGCCCTGCCCCCAAAGGAGGCCTCTAGCCTGTCACTGTCTTAAGACAGTCTACTTTGCAGCAGCCAACTACCTCTGCTGACCAGGCCTCCACATTGCCATTTTAAAGCTGTCTTCAGCTTGGTGATGTCAGTTTGTGGTTGCACAACTGCTTGGGATTCTCAGGCAAGGCCTGTGGGGATCAAAGTCCCTACAGTTCATGGTGATGCTCTGTTTCTGTCCATTTGCTTTTTATTCAGCCAGTGCTCACCAGGCCCTGATTCTGTGCCTGGCACTGTGTGGCTCTCTTGCTTGCCTCACACCCCCACCCACAGCCTCACAGCCACATATGTGAATAATACTGACTTGCTTACACAGGACACAATAGACCAGGAGTCTACAAGCTTTTTAAGTGAAGGGCTTTGTGGTCATGTTTCCACCTCTGGCTGGCCATGGCTCAGCCCCATGGTATCTGTTCCAGCCACACGTTTACCAAAGCTGTGGTGGCTGACCCTTCCAGGTGGGCTGGATGTAGAGGCACCAGTGCGGAATTTGCTGAAGGGTCAGGGACAGCGTGCTAAGTGAGGGCTGTTGCTGCTATAGGCTGTGCTGCTGCTGATGACAGTGACATTATAACCATCTTCTTGGGATACAGAGCTACAGGAAACTTGCAGAGTTACAGGGCACTGGGGGTGAGTAGGCAGGAGGTGAGATTTAAATGTGATTGTTTTCTGCTTAAATATGATTAAATGTCTTTTGATCTGGGACTTCCAGGTCTGTATTTAATTTTCAGTGCAGTGAGCTAAAGTCTCTTGAGAAAACCAAAACTGAACTGGCAGCCGAGTTCTACCAGCAAACCCTGCAGAGGTAGCCCATTCCACCTTCTGTCCCTCATCATCACTCTCCCTCTGAGGGATGCCTTAGCAAGACCTCTGAAGGCAGTTGGGTGCTGTGGGAGCTGCACAGGCCTCACACCCTGCCTTCACTAAGAGATTCAACCTACACTATAAGCACCTCTTTCTGGGTGCAGGGAGGCAGTACTGCTCATTGCTCTATTCATCCCTATTGCAGACTGTAAAGCAAGTTTTTCTTAATTAACTATTGCTTCCTCCCTTTAGACTGAGCCTCTCTCCTTTGGGAAGGAAAAATGAAAAATTAACATTAATCAGATGTGTACCTCTTGCTGGCTTTGGGGAAGAATAGCTGAAACCAGAAAGATTATTTGACTGCCTAGAGCCACACAACCCACAGGTAGCCATAGACTGAGCCTGTTCTGTCTCCACTGCCTTTCCACCCCATGTCCTAGCCTTTAGAGAGACGGGGCAGGGATGAGGTCCTCAGGCTTTGGAGGCAGAGAGACCTTGACTGAAAGCCCTTTCTCTATAAAGCCTCAGTTTCCCCATATGTAAACTGTGGACAGTGGTAGTCACTTTATAGAGTGATTCTGAGGGTCTAGAGGTGGAAAGAATGAAGATTGGTGAAATATAGTGCCCATGTCCTATCCCTAGGGGCTCTGAAGGTCACTGCCACTGCAGACTGTTGGCTGGTAGGAGCAGCCAAATCCCTAAGTAGGAGTGACTGGCAGCAGTTCCGTGTGCTCAGCACCTCAAAGTGTCACTGTGCCAAGGGGATGCTTTCTAAGCAACATGTCAGGGAGCCAGAAACCATTTGCCCAGACTTCCGGGGCAAGCAGAGAGTCACTGGGAGTAGTCCTCTCCTGGCCAGCTGAGCCCTGGAGGACTGAAGAGGCTGTGCCGAGCAGGAGGTGGATGCACCAGTGTGTTCCTTTCCAGGGAGAACTTAGCACAATGTCGCTAACAGCCTGTGCCATGCTCAGAGCTCCTCCATATCTAGATCCTATCTGACCAGTCTACTTTGCCCTTCACTCTGCACCCATGGGAGCCAGTCTGTGCTGGACCATGCAGAAGAGAGCCCCAGCCCCTGTACATCTTATCCTGCTGTCTGTTCTGTATGTGTATATAAGGTTTGGCATTTATTTCCTAAAAATGGTAACACAGAAAAAACTCAACTTTGTTGGACTTTCTTTTCTTTTATTAAAAGCATTTAAAATTTTTATTTTTATTTTATGTGTGTTTTGCCTATATGTAAGTTCACCTGTGCATGCAATGCCGTAAAGGCCACAAGAGGGTGATAGATTCCCCAGGAACTGGAGCTATGGTTGGTTGTTAGTCACCATGCTGAGAACTGAACCCAGGTCCTCTGCAAGGGCAGCCAGTGCTTTTAACTGCTGAGCCATTTCTCTAGCCCCTCGTTGATCTTTCTTAAACCTTGTTTTAGTATGTTTGTGATGCCAGCACAAAATACCCGAGGCTAACACATAGAAGAAGGGTTTACTGTGCTCAATTCTGGTGGCCAAAAGGTCCATTCAGCATGGCTCTGACATCTTTGAGAGGGGCCCTGGCTATATCATAAGAGGAAAGGAAGACAGCCACAAGCAGAATGAACCATGACATGAGTGGCTTTCCTTTAAACAACCTGCAGATATAAGAACTGATACAATCACAGGGAACCCCAAAGAGCAGCATGCGTTGTGAGGCCCATCTCTTAAAGGGCCCACCAGCTTCATGTTGCCCACCCACGGGAGCAGGTTCTCAGCACATGGACTAGAGCAAACCCACTTTGTAGTTTATTAATATCTTTACATTGAATTATGGACCATAAGATACAACATGGAGATGGGTGAAGTCATCTAACATCAGGACTGGCTGATACCAAACCTTTAACCAACTTCCTTCCGACATCTATAATCAACAAATGTTCTTTAAATTGTTTTATCTTATTAAGTTATTTATTTACTTATTTGTGTGTGCGTGTGTGTGCACGCATGCATGCTGTAGCACGTGTGTGGAAGTCAGAGGACAATTTGCCTGAATCAGTTCTCTCCTTCAACTACAAGGGATCTGGAGATTGAACTCAAGTTCAATCTTGACTGTAACTTTGCCTAGACTTCCCTTGCCCACTAACCCATCCTCTTGTCCTAAATTATTCTGTTTTTAATGTGTTGCCAGTATGGTGGCATATGCCTATAATCTTTACTTGGGAGTCTAAGATAGGAGGATCAGGGCCAGTTGGAGCTACACAGCAAGTTTGAGGCTATCCTAGGCTACATGAGACTTTGCCTCAAAAAAGAAAAACTAAACTAAAACTAAAGACCATTCCCTCCCACTCCCCCAACAACAACAACAACAACAAAAAAAACCCAACAATAACAAAGTGTTGTAGGTAGAAACATCCCAACACCCACATTAGCCAATTCACATCTGCCTATAACTCTGGCTCCTGGGGATCCAACTTCTTTGGCTTCTGAATGTACATGTACTGACATATACTTATCCCCACATATTCACCTAATTAAAAATAAATACATCTTTTTAAAAATAAAGAATAGAATGGAGATGGCTCTCTAATCATGCATTCACAGGAGCAGATGTTTTGTTTGTTTGTTTCCTTTGCTTTTTAAAATTGCAGTAAAAATTCTACCATAAAATACCTACTATTTTAGCTGGGAATGGTGATGTACATCTGTAATCCTAGTACAGTGGCGGGAGGCAGGAGGATCTCATGTTTGAGACCCGGGGACCTCACACAACTATAGTCCACAGTGGTTTTTCCTCTTGTGACTGACACGTGGCACTTAATGGCTTCCAGGCTCATCTGTGTCACAGTGTGTTGAGCAATGTTTCCCACTGGATGGACTACATTGCCATAATCTACCCTGTTTGGATCATTTCCACTTCTTGGTCATTGTGAATAATACTGCCATGGGCCAGGACACTGGTTTGGGTTTCTGCTTTTGGTTCTTTTTGATGTCCAGCAGGAGTGGAACTGCTGTGATGATTCTCTCTAAGGTTTGGGGGTCTGCTATACTATTTTCTACAGGTGCTGTACCACGTTCTAGTCCCAGAAACAGTAGGTGGGTTCCAGTTTCTCAGTGTCTTGTCCCTGTTGTCTGTGTATTGATAACTGTGAGAAGGCCTCTCACTGATGTCTTGTTTTGCATTATCTGACAACTGGCAATGTTGGGCATCTTTTCACTTGCCTGTTGGTCTTCTGTGTGTCCTCTTGGTAGAAATGTCTATTCTTGGATTTGCTTTTTGTTTAATTGTCTTGTGGTGTTGAGTTCTGTGTAGTTTATGTCCTTTATGAGGTGCAGATTCTACACACGCATCAGATAATGACTTGCAGTTGTTTTATTCCATCCTGTAGATCAGCTTTCCACATTTTTGCTGTCTGTTGTTGGTTAGCTGGTTGCTTGTATGAAGCAGGATCCTGCTCTGTGGCCAAGGTTGGCCAGGAGCTCACCATGCTCTGGTCTTTTACTCTGGAGTCCTTAGGTTGTTGGCAAATCCTACCATGCCTGGTTTTTCTGTTTCTTGATAAAGTATATAACCCTTAAAATGTAACACTTAAAATTTTACATTGCCCAGTGTATTCATTGTCCCTGTTGGTGCCTTTGGTATCATATCTGAGAAATAAGTGTGAAGTCATGAGGTGATAATGTATCCATTTTCTCTGTGAGTTTTATAGTTGAAGCTCTTCTCTGTTGGACTTTGATCCATTTTAACTAACTTCTGTTTATGGTGTAAAGTAGGGCCCCAACTTCATTCTCTTCCATTTGAATGTGCAGTTTCCCCAGTACAACTCCTAAGAGCTGTCTTTTCTCTTTTAAATAGTCTCGTCACTGTTGTCAGAAATCACTAGACCCTATTTGTGCTCACCCTCTTTTGCCCTGTCTGTTCTATAAGTAAGGCTGTACTGGCCATAGCCCTACCTGTTAGTATATGTATCAGTTTTGGCTACTTTCTAGAAAAACTGGAGAACTGCAGTGAATGGAACATCTGGCTCAAAGCCATGAATATTTTTGCACCATTGAGTCTTGCACAGCCATCTACCTCCTAGGCTGGAGCCCCACCTCTACCCCGACCCCCAGCCAGCACAAGCCCAGTCAGCAGGGTCTAAGTACTATGACACTGTCCTGGGAGCTGAGGGGACTTCAGAAGCCTCTAGGGATGAGGTCCACGTGTTACTACACCCCTCCTTGATCTCCTAAGGGCACTACCCTCACAGGTAGACCTCCTCTAGAGGTCTGTTAGAGGGGTGGTTAAGCTCTGGGAGTATCCTGGAAGTACCCTAATGCCTCTCTTGTTAATCTTTTAGTTGCTGAATTGTGGGAAAGTTAGGGATAGGAAATTGGACAGTGATAATGGGACTCTCGTGTTTCAAATGAGAAATGTTCTCTATATGTTCATGTATTTGATTCCCAGTTGGTGATGCTGTTTGTGGAGGTTTAGGAGGTGCAGACTTGCTGAAGGAAGTATGTCACTGGTGGGGGTTGGGGGTGAAGGAGAGTCCTGGCCTTTGAAAGTTTATAGCTTGGTCCCACCTCCAGTTTCCTCCAGTTTCCCTCTCTCTGCTTTGTGTTTGCCATTGAATATGTGAGCTGCCATACCGCCTGCTCCCATGCCCCCCACCATGGTGGACTCATCCCTCTGGAACCATAAACCCAAATAGATTTTTCTGTCTATAAGTTTCTTTGGTCATGGTATTTATCACAGCAACAGAAAGTAACTACTACAGAAGTTGGTACCAGAGAGTGGGTTGTAGCTGTGAAGAGCCTTTCAGAAGGAACCAAGAGTCAGCTAGGCACTCAGCTCCCTTAGTGTTCCTGTTTTTTTTTTTTTCCCGTTAAGAAGCAGAAGTCAAAGGCCAGATGATATGGGAACCCTTGGCTTTGCTGGAACAGGGACTGCATGGGGCTAGAAAACTACAAGCAGACCAAGCTACTAGGAGTTGAACCAAAGCAAAGTGAAAACAGAGGTGCAATTTTTCTAAGCCACATTATAGTTATACCTGAATTAAGACACAGCTTGAGTCTTAGCATTCGTTTTAAGGCCATTAGTGGGCCTGAACTGCTGAGCACCCATTCCTTCAGATGGCTCTTAGAATTGTGCTAGGCTTCACTCATTGGTTTATGAAACAGTATTTCCAGCATGAATTAGGGAAGTAGAAGTTAGTACCCACCCTTATCTTACAAGAAAACCTTGCCCTTTGATCCTTAGGCCTAGAATATCACACATATATTTCAAACAGACTTCTCAAATTTTCTCACTGTTTGCAATGAGAAAAGCATGCTGTTTTTAGTGCTTTGATATACAAAGCATGCACACACACATTCATTCACTATCTTGGGTGGAGGGCGAGGAGGGGTCTTGAGGGATTAAGGTCATATGCCCAGGTCACAAAAGGAGTGATAACTCAGTGAGCTTGTTTACATTATTAATAATAACTTCTTGATTGCAAGATCAGTCTTTAGTCCAGATTATATCCATATTGTAAAAGTCATTCCTACATGAGGGACTCATGTCTTGGTGTACCTTGTCAGGTGGCATGGGCCTGCTTACTGACGTTTGTGTTACTTTCCTTCCTCTTGACTCTTATATTCCTGTTTCTCACAGTCAGCCACTTTCCTTTTGCAGATGACAATGGAGTGCAGAATCTCCAGGCTGTCATTGTGGACTGTTTCTGGTCATGCTCTCAAAGATAGATTCATGGAGACCTTTGAAAGGCTTAGGGTTTGGAGTCCAAGGGTCAATGAAGCAGATTGTTCTTTTGGGTGAGATATTTGTTAGAATTGTTAACACCAATTGTTAACACCAATAGATAAACAGCAGTATTGTGTGAGAGTTCAGGTCTATAAGGGAAAGTGCAGTTCCTTCTTACAGGTTTCAGGGGAAGGGGGGATTCTATGCCATGTGACTGATAAACAGCACTGTCTGAAGTCAGGCTGTCCCGATTCCTGAATGGCAGACTATAGACGCGGGTATTGCATTTCAGGAAGGAATGTGTGACTTTGAGAATGCGAAGGAAGTAGGGAGGAGGGGGCTGCTTAGTTAATATGCATCAATCATATGGGGTGTGCCACAGGAAGAGTCTGGTAGCCTGGGACCTGGACACAGAATCAGCTGTGAAGGAGGAGAGACAGTGTGGACGAGCATGACCTGATCAGCAAGTCTGGGATCTAACAATGGGCCCTTTCATTGCTGTCTTGACTTAACAGGGGCTGAGGTGAGGACACTGATCCTCTCTCTACATCTGTCTACTGAGTCTTGTGACACAAGACAAAGCCCTTGCCTTGAGGCTGAGTGAAAAACGAAGAGGAAGCGGACATCCTATAGTCCTCATGGGGAGCACGTGCCCAGTGTCCTTACTCTAGGCCCCAACCCTGAATTTCCTCTATCTCCCAACCGTTTCTAGCTAGGACCAGGCTGCAACTATTGTGCCTTTGGGGGCATTCTGAGCTTAATTGTGGCCACTTCAACTAAACTGAAGCCCAAGATCCTTGGTGTAGTACGGGCACCCACATAGCCCAACTCTAAGACTTCTGAACAGCTGTGCCTGAATACCTCTGTTGGAGTCATTTAGCACCTGTCTATGTTTTGTTTAATTCTAAAACACTTCATATTTACAGGTACTCAAAGCAATAGTGTAAACCTACATAACACCTCCCGCAGCACAGACCATTCCAAGGACAGTAAAACAAACCTTAGCTCAGACCTCAGAACTGCCCTGCAGGTGGGTGTGATTTCTTCACGTGAAGTAGCCAGAACACAGAGCAGCTATGTCCTTGGCAAGTGGCAGCATTTGGGTGGTACCAAACTGGGAGGTACAGATCAGGAGTTCCGTGCATCATACAAATCCCACCCTAGTACTGTGTTGATTTGTTTTTCGTATTTTGCCATATGGGTACTATCTCTTTTTCTTTAAATAAGACAGAAAAAGGGTCTGGGATAGGGAGAGGGGAGGGTAGGAGGGGGAGAAGAGGGCGGCAGATGTCTAAAGCTGTCCCTGCACCTTCCCCATAAAGCATTCGCCCATGCTGTCCCTGTGTGGGCCGGCACCTCAGGAGCTGTCATCCCTACCCTACCTCTGCCCTGAATCTCTTGGGAATCTACTTTGCCCACACCTTGGACATCACTGCCCACGCTGGTATTTCTGCTTCTACAGCTGCCCGTGCGAGCTGTTTAGAGTTGGCATCAGTGGTCCAGCCCCTGAAGGATGAACGTGTTTGTACTTGAAGAAGGTCCTGCCTTTGCCACCTGCGTCCCCTCCCCTGTCTGCCATGGTTGCTTTCCAGACACTTCCTGATTGCGTCCATGCACTGTAGCCCATATCCTGTCAGAGGGGGTGGGCATCCATGCCTTTCGCTCTGCTTTATTTGTGATGTGCACACCTGTAGCCCCTCAGGTAACTGACACTTCAGGTGTGCCACCACTCAAAGTGGCACAGCCTACCCTTGTTGACCCTGCTGTGGTTTGCAGCTTTGTCTGTGCTAAGAAGACCTCACTAGTGAGGGGACATGTGCACAGTTGTCTCCAGCAGGGTTTCTACCTGGAGCCACTCAGCTCTAGATTCCGGGCTCTGATGGGTGAGATGTTCTGCCCTGGGCTGCCCTCGACATCACTAAGCCTGGTTGCCTGTGTTGGAAGAATTCCCTGGAAGTTGTCTGTAGGAGGGAGGAGAGTGCTGAGAGGCTGAAAGCTCACTGAGGACCTGTGAAAGGGGCAGCTCGTGGGCAACATGGGCATCTATATGAACTACGTCAAGATGTGGACACATTTCCACCCATAATTTCTCTGTTCAGATTGTTCCTGAGGAAACCCTCAGAGTCTAAAGTGAAGGAAACATCTTATTGTATTGCTGTCTGACTGGAAAATACTAGCAATGGCATCGATGTCCTAGAACAAGGGCTTTGCTTTGTGATGTACATAACACACGCAGAGGTAAGGTTGAGGGCGGGACATGGTGGCGCATGGCTGTCATTCTAGCACGTGGAGGCAGAAGTAGGAGGAGAACGCAAGGCTGAGGCCAGCTTGGTCTATATGATAAGTCCTAGGCCAGCTCCGGCTCCACAATGAGAACATGTCTCAAAGAAGAAAAAATAATGACCAGTGGAGAAAAATGGCCAGAGACAGCAGGGGGCTAGCAGACGGGCAGATGCCTCCAGGTGGGGAATGTGCAGGGGTTGAGGCTTCTTGGGGACTTCTTGCCAGTTCTGTTTACTTTTTTCTTTTTCTTTTGTGTGTCTCTGTGTGTATGTCTGTGTGTGTGCCTGTGTCTCTTTATGTGCCTCTTTGTGTATCTGTGTCTATATGTGTCTCTATTTGTGTGTGTGTCTTTGTGTGTGTATACATGTATGTGTCTGTATGTGTGTGTCTGTGTGTGTCTCTATATGTTTATGTGTCTGTGTATCTCTATATGTCTTGTATGTGTGTGTCTTTGTATCTCTGTGTGTGTCTATGTATTTGTGTATCTATGTGTGTGTATCTGTATGTATGTATGTCTGTGTGTATCTCTATGTGTGTGTGTCTGTGTGTGTGTCTCTATGTGTGTGTCTCTCTGGGTGCCTCTCTGTGTGTATGGGTCTGTGTGTCTCTATGTGTGTGTGTCTCTGTTCTTATGTTTCTCTATGTGTGCATGTCTTTGTGTGTGTATGTATGTCTCTGTGTGTGTTTGTGTGTATGTATCTGTGTGTGTCTATGTGTGTGTCTCTTTGTCTGTGTCTCTATGTATGTGTCTCTATCTATATCTGTGTGTGTCTGTCTATGTGTATATGTCCCTGTGTGTGTCTGTGTGTATATCTGTATGTATGTTTGTATGTGTGTGTCTCTCTGTGTATGTGTCTCTGTGTTTGTGTTTCTTTATGTATGTGTGTCTCTGTGTGTGTCTGTTATGCCTCTCTGTGTATGTTTATGTGTATGTCTATGTGTGTGTGTCTCTGTGTGTATATCTGTGTGTCTGTGTGAAGACCAGAGGACAACTTTGGGTGTTGTTCCTCAAATGTTCTCCACCTTCTCTTTTAAAAATTTTTATTTATTATTTTTATCTTGTGTGTATGAGTGTATTGCCTGCATGTATGTAAGTACACCCCTACCATGCAATGCTCATGGAGGTCAGAAGAGGACATTGGATCCCCTGGACCTGAAGTTACTGACAGGTGTTACCTGCTGTCTGGGTGCTGGGAAACAAATATAGGTCCTCTACAAGAACTGCCAGTGCTTTTAATGACTGAGCCATCTTTCCAGCCCCTCCACCTTATCTTTTTTTCAGTCAGGGTCTCTCATTGTCCTGGAGCTGACCAATTTGGCTAGACCAGCTGATCAGCAAGTCCCAGGGGTCTTCCTGACTCTGCCTCTGCCTCCCCAGCACTGAGATTTCAGGGGCATCCACTGTACCTGGATGCCGGGATTGAACTCAGCTCCTCATGCTTGCAGCCCTCATTTCTTTTTTCTAGGTCTAGATGTACATGTATTCCCAGTGTCTACAGTTCAGTGCACTGGGCACTCTGGGGCACTGCTTGACTCCTTTGATTCTCTGTTCCCCTCTGGTGTGGGGGAGGACAGCATGGCTCAGATGTGTGTGTGTGTGACTGTCCAGGTGGCAGGCCCAGCTGCTCCATGATGGCAGGAAAGCAATAGTGTGGCTTTAAACACACCCTGGCCAGAGCGCCTGGAGCCTGTGATCTATTGTGACCCACAGAGGAGGGAGGGCATGATCTGTACGTGCCGCTGGGTGCTGGAAGGGGGTTAATTAAAAAGGTGGCTGGAAGATGAATTTCTGGAAACACAAATTGGAAACCAGTGGAGCTATTGATCTGCTTACTGGGAGGCCAGTGGAATCTGAGTGGGTGGTGGCTCAGCCGAGGGCATGACCTAGAGGCATCCTTCTCCTCAGCTGCCTTTTGAGATGGGTGTGCATGGCACAGAGTTCTCATCCTAACCCCTTGGTCACTCCCAGTGGCCTGATCCCAACAAGATGATGAATATCTTCATGCTTGGCACCAGCCATCTGGAAGCTTCCAACCCCTGGGTAGTGGGAAGGACTAGGCAGTCAGTTCTCAATGCTAGGGACAGAGTGAGGACCAGACAACTCCTAATCACCACCTTCCTTGGCTCACACCTGCACATAACACAAGGGCAAGCCTAGGACCCTGTGTCTGCAGGCTCTAAAGCAGCTGGGAGCGAGAAGCGTCAGCCACTCCCCAAGTCCCCAGCACCCCAACCAGGCCTGCAGCAGCACTGTAGAGAGCTACCAGCCTGGCTTATGTTCTTCAGAGCTCCAGGAATGGGTGGGATCCAGGCTTCTCAGGGAGCCAGGGAGAGGGCTGACTGGAGTTAAGCCTACCTTCTCCCCCTTCATTCCCAAGTTGGAGTTACTTGAAAAAGCAGGTGAAACCTGTCCAGGGTCTAGATGAAGAGGGAGACCACCTCTTGGCTTTGAGTATTGATTCCTAGATGTCAGGTTCATCTCTGAGACAAAACTGACAGGTGGCCTGAACTTTCATCTCTGGCCTGTGTCCCTCCACGTGCTGCCCCATCTCTGAGTTGGGGTCTACATCAGCACTTCACATTCCCCATGGTCTGACTCCTCTTCCTCCTTCGCCACCTCTAGTGCTCTGTAGGAGCCTGTCAGTCCCTGTAGATAGAGCGTCTCACCTCCCCTGCCTGGCTGTAGGGCACCACGGTCACTTCCCTCTGGGCCACCCTGACTCCTCTCTGCCCTCCCAGAAGCAGAGGGAGCTTTTAAAGCATAAATCACCTCTGTTGCTGTCTGGCTTGAGACCCTCACACAGCTTGCTGCTGCAGTTGGCATATCAGACTTCTCCACGGTCTCCCAACCCTGCCCTCGCACCCAGCTACCTCCAGCTCCAAAACCACCCAGCCCTGCAGCCTCCAGCCTCTCTCCTCACCTTTTGTTCAGTGCAGGCTCCTCTTGCAAGCTACACACAGCCTTCTCCAACCTCAGGACCTTTGCAGTTCCCACTGCCTGGACCACTCTTGCCCCAGACCTTCCTATGCTAACTGTGTTCAGGTCTCTGTTAAAAGGCTGCCTCTTTAGGGAGGCCCTCCTCTGCCCACCCATCTCAACCTCCACAGTGCTGACTGAGCCCCCTCCCACTCTATCAAGGCATCTTTGGTGTGTGCCTGTTCATGAGTTTTCTGTCTGTCCCCAAAAGAAATAACTTTCCTACTTCATGCTCAATCTCCAGGACCGAGGCCAGAGTTCAATAAACATTTGTAGAATGAACCAATGGACAACTGTGTGAATCTGAATGAATTCCATTGGAAAGAAACCTGGCCCGCCTATCGGAGCCTTATAGAAGTCACGAGCACTTGGTGGCATTGTGCTGAGTCCCCTGCACTGACCCCTGACCTGAGAACTTGTGTCCCTAAAGCCTCATCAGCCCAGAGATAGTTGCCAGAGATGTCCAGGAAGCCCAACACCCCTGGCTGAATGAGAGGAAATCCCCCTAGGGCTCTGACCCCTACGGAGGTCATGACTCTTCCCTCCAAGGCATTTGGGGCTTTTAGGGCAGGTGCAGTGTGTTCAAAGGCCTGTACAAGAAGAGTACATGAGAGGAAGGAACCTGCCAAGCCCACTGCAGAGGGAGGGAGGGCTGTGCTCCATACATGTCTGCCCTGTCCCAATAATAGACAGATCAGATCCATGTACACTCGGCCATTTCTCGTCTCCCAGCCTCCTTTCCTGTCATGGCTGGGACACAGTAGGTTATAGGACATGGTGGACCTGCAGCTAGTCTTTCTGGGAACCACTATTTGACCTCTCCTGTCCTTTTCCTTCATGGGCTGGTTACTGCCTGATGTCTGAAGAGGTTGTTTGGTAACAGTGTGGTTTCTTCCTAATCTATGTCCTGTAGCATTGTGGCTGAAAGTGGGTAACTGAGCGAACTTTAGTGTATGCACAGGTGGTAAGTGTTGGTGTAAGGCACAACTTTAGAGCCTTTTCCTATTACCCATCATCTGCTACTCCTGTCTCCCTCCCCAGATGTGCTGGGCACCAAGAATATACTTTCTTTGTGGATTTGCCTCACCCAGACCTTTCATGAAAATGGAACTTTCCACTTTGGTCTTTGGAGGTGGGCTTCCCTCATGGATATGTTTTTTTAAGGATTTTTAATTATTATTATTATTTATGTGTATGAGTGTCCTGCCGGCATATATGTAAGTGTATCCGTGTTGTGCTGTGTCCATGGAGGCCAGAAAAAGGTTCTGGGCCCCTGGACTAGAGTTAGGAACTGCTATTAGCTGTCATGTGGGTCCTGGGAACCGAACCCAGGTCCTCTGGAAGAACAGCCAGTGTCTTAACTGCTGAGTCATCTCTCTAGCCCCAAGATTGACTTATTTTTACTTTATGTGTGTAAATGAGTGTGTGCATGTGTGTTTGTGCACCATGTACATGCTTGGTGCCCAAGGAGGCCAGAAGAGTGCATTGGATCTCTTGGAAATGAAGTTATAGGTACTTGTGAGCCACTATGTAGATGTTGGGAATTGAACCTGGATTCTCTGCAGGAGCAGCAAATGCTCTTAACCATTGAGCCATCTCTCTAGCCCCATAGTGTGATTTCTAACTCTCCATTTTTCCTAGCATGGGGCCTTTGTATGCCTGATCCCTGCTGCAAACTCTTTCCCTAGATCCCGCCATGGCTCTCTGTTGCCCACATTGACGTGGCCTTCCCCATTCATCTGTTTAGGTGAGCAACTTTCACTCTCCTACCCAACCCCCTGATTCTTTCTGGGTTTGCTTTTCTTCATAGACTGTTCCTTATTTAAAACAGTCACATATCTTTCAGAACCTAATGAACTCCTATGCATCCTTTAGAACCCACTTTGCACAGCATCTCCTCCACGGTGCTATCAATTTCTTACTTTCTATGCTCCAAAAACACTTGCTTCTTACTAGACTTTTAGTCTGTGCACTTGACTAGCTGTTGCTAGTCAATTTCCCCTGAGAGACAGGGTCTTGGTCTTGCCCTGTGCTCTGCCCATAATCTCCAAAAAAATAGCTGCACATGGTGATAGTTCAGTGGATGCTTGATGATGAGTGAGTGAAGAGATGTCAGGGTCTTCTGGGAACCCCTACCTGTTCTGGCCCAGTCTAGGGCCAGATGAGGTCACCAGCCACCCTGCAGCAGGGTGGATAGGCAGGCCATCTGGAGTTGGTTCTGGGATGCTCTGCCTTGGCCTCCAGAGCCTGCATGGAGTTGGAGCCTGGCAGGTTGAACCCCTTCAGGATGTATGGTGTACAGGATACCAGAGCAGATGGACTCAAAGAACAGACCAGCTCAGCTTCCCAGTGACAAATGGCGGGTGATGAATGTTGGGCCTGTGTGTTATTCATCAATTTAAAGTTGAATGCACAGCCAGAGCGATTCCAGGAAAAAAAATGTCAGCTTCCCCCTCCTCCTTGTTCTCCCTCATCTATCATCAGCTCAGGGTGGCTACTGAAGCAGAGAGCAAGTGGAACTGGAGAGATAAAGTGCCTTCGAGGCCCAGCTTCCCTCAGGCCCGTGGCCTGGGGGCAGAAGTAGAGAGTGCAATGCAAAGGGACTGGGCCACCTCCTAGGGGAGACTGAGGCTCCAGCTGGCCATGTGGCAAATTCAGGGTGCCTGATGTCTGGAGGTACACAGCAGGGTAGCTAGGCCAAGGCCAGCCCCTAGGTGAGGACTGAGATCTAGATGGAACTCTTCCCACAATACACAATGTGTGGAAGCAATGAGTCTCCTTGCTCCAGTCTCTGTGCTTTCTATGTACCGTCAGTCAAAGTGTCCTCCAGGGTTTGCAAAGACAGGGGGCAGCCTGGAACAGCACCTGGCACACAGGAGGAGCTCTGTCAGTGGGATCTATAAGCAACTAGCATGCCACTACAGGGTATGCAGAGATGGAGGGCAGCCAGGGACACTGCCTCTATGTGAGGAGAGTTCTGTCAGGGGGTTTTAGCTGCTGGTGACCTAAGGGGTCAGGAAGGTGGCTGGGCTAGCTATGGGCTTCTTTCAGGCATGAAGACAAAGTTTTGGGTCTAGAGCTGAAGGGACAATCTTTTTAAGCACCAGGGCCCCACTATCCTAGGCTGTTTCCCCTAGGAGTGTGCTTTCTTATCTCCCACAACCAGCAAACTATTACATATTCTTAAGCACACCCGCCCCCACACAAAGCACCTTTTCTGCAGTGTCTTCCCAATGCTAAGTCATCACCCTGCCTTCTGCCTTGATTCTTGCTAGACTGTGAATCCCTGGTGGGAGGATCTGCCCAATTGTGATGGTGGTCGGTTTTGTTGAAAAGGAAAAAGGGACTCCATGGATGGACAGATTTGCCCCACCTGCCCTTGCCTTGAGGTCACTTAGAGGCCTGTCCCCATGTCTAAGATCAGACTCCTGAGGGGAGTTGTCCTGTCTGTTTCCCACTGCCCATGTAGACCTTGGTACATACTTGGTGCTGAATCAATGTCTGAATGAATGAAAAGCAAACTCGGGCAGGAAGTGAGCCCACACTCAGGAGACTGGTATACACTAGTGCTCAGTAGATGTTTGCATGAATGGGAAGGGGCCATGAAGCCCATACTCAGGAGGTCCTGCTGGGTCAGTGATGCACAGGCGGTTCAGCCCATTGCTTTGCTTCACCACAGCTGGTGTCTCAGAAGAAAACCCTGAGGCAGAGGGGAGCAGGAGCCTGTGTGGGAACCTTGGCAGCTGGTGGGCCCCAAGGCCAGGCTCTGCCCCTTCATGGCCTCCCAGAGTGAGACGGAAATGGAGGGTCACTTACCCTAGTCTCCCCTCTAGCCTCCCTCCATGAGTAGCTGGCGCAGCACTTTTTCTGGGGTTGCAGACCCCCCTTCCTTGCTCAGCAGCTCCTGTTCCACCTTCCCAGCTCCTCCGAACGCAGCTGTGGCTCCTCCCGCCCTGCCAATCAGACTCCCATTGTCTCTGCATCTGCCTGTGCTGCAAATTGCCAGGGTGAGGTTCGCTCAGCATCCTCCGCAGGAGGACGTCCTGGCTCTTTTTCACCAGTGCCAGTTCCTAAAAGGCTGGTGATTGTGTCCTCAGCATCCCGCCAGGCCTATCCGAATTTTTTTTTGGTGGGGGGCTGTGGAAGAAGCTCCAGGTGTCTGTGGAGAGGGTGTGGCCATGTCAGCACCCAGCAGGAAGGGGCTGGGGCTGAGTAAGATGCTGGGTGCCTAAGTAGGGAACATATGGGAATGTCCTTTGCTCCATCCATTGCTCCTGGTGCCACTGCAGCTGAAGCTAGCCTATCCCTAATGTAGCATGTCCCTAATGCCCCTGTGGGGCACACCCATCCCAGGGGTTCTGGCACAGAAAGCCTAGATAGACCCAAGAGAAAGCTCACAAGGCCTACCCAAGACACATGGTGATTGGGGACCAAATATACACAGCCCTCAGACCTTGGAGGCTATAGGAGGAACAGGGACTGGGCAGGGCTGGGTCAGTTCCGAGGAGGCAGTATACCAGGCTGTCTTGAAAGCCTCTAGGGCTGCTTCTCTGTTAGGGCTGACGATTGAGCTGCAGTGAGCTAGAACTGAGGGAGGATGAATACTTAGTCTGGCCCCTGATCCCACCGTGGGCTCAAACTAACTACACACCCACATCATCACTAGGTACAACAGTGCTGCCGGCCCTCAGAAGCACACTGCCTAAGACTGATGGACTGTGCTGAGAAACCTGTTAAATGCTAAACTTCTACCTCCTACTACTCTACAGTTTAGGCCCAGAGAGGTCCAGTGCTGTCTACAGATCACACAGCTGAACAGGCCCTGCAGGGCGCCACAGGAGAAAGCCTGGAGCTTGTGGTTGACACAGTGAGTCAACTTGAGTCTGACCCCCATAGCTCTCTGTTCAGCAGCATGGGAGTGGCCAGGCTCCCAACCTTTTGGCCTTGCTTCTACATCTGTGCTGTGGAGCAGTGTTAGATCCTTTCTAGCTGGGCCATTCATTGGAAGTGTCTACCATAGGGGGTGGCCTAAGGCAGGTCAGGAGAGAAGCTGAGCCAGATGTGATTTCCTGCCAGTAAGTTCATATTTGGGTTCTCGAGAACAAGATGAAAGAGGCCCAGGAACCCCAACTCCTATCCGTGCATCTGGCTTATGGGGAGGAGCATGGATCAGAAGTGGGTCTGTGAGGTCCCTGTGGTCTCATGCCCCAAAGGGCATTAGAGAAACTGTCTAGAGGAGCTAACTGTCCAGTCCATGCATCTTCAGGCTCAACTGATGGGCTCCAAGATAACATCACAGTTAGCACCTTCTCAGGATCCCCAGCCTCATTTGTCTCTCTGTCCTCACTCTCAGGCAGACTGCTGCATAGTGACTGGGTGGCCCCCTGCCCTCCACACCCACACCTCTTAAAATCCACCAGCCCAGTATCCAGAAAATCTTGCTGGAGTCCCAGGGATGCCTCTCATTGGTTAGACTCAAGTCACACTCTATCCCTGAGCCAATCACTACTCCCAGAGGGGATGGAGGCTCTGATTGGCCAGGATGGTTCCATGAACATCTTAGACCAAGAGGGGAGATCTAGCTAATGGTAGCCTGGACTGGATGTGACAAGGGTCTGAGCATCGTGGGCATGGATGCCAGCAGAGGATCCAGCTCTGGCTGCTTCCGTAGGCCTCAGAGCTCAGCATCAGAACCACCAGGTATTGATGTGTCCCCTAGGACCCTTGGCCACATGCTACACCCACCTGCTAGATAAAGAAGCCCTTATGGGGCAAAACTGCATCTTTCCTAGAGGCAGCCCTGCCTTTCTGGGTTACCACCCTGCTGTGGGCCACAGAATGAGATCTCACCAAGAGGAAACTCCTCATCCTGAGGCAGAACTGGCAGCTCACCCATAGGGGCCTGCAGAGTAGTCTTGTCTTGTACATGTGAGGCATAGGCTTTCTTGCTCCAAAGACCCACTGGAGTGCAACAAGACACAAACTGCTGCAGGTGGGCAGGAATGAAAGACTTAGGTCCCTGAGCCTTGCCAGTCTTGTGAGACATGGAGTCTGAGACTGGCCACATACATAGGGGCCACCTAGGTACACTTTATTACCTCACCTTTGCTCCAATAATCTCAGGGAGTGACTGAGATGCTACTGAGCATTCAGGACACAGAGGTCTGAGACCCTGGTCCCCTAGGTGCTCATGCAAGGCCTGAGACAGTGACATTTAAGATCATATCTGTGGGAAGGAGCTAGCCATGGGGAAGTGGAAAGGGCTTTCTGGGCTTAAGGAACAGTAAGCACAAAGGCCCTGAGGCTTGTTGAAACCAGGTGCCTGGAGCAGAGCAAATGGACCCAGTGTCAGGATATGAGTTCAGAAAAGTGGGTCTGGCTGGAGTAGACATAGCCTGAAGGCCTGTTGGGGATTGTCTTCTATGTAAGGAGCTCAATGTCCTGTGTCTTGCCTAGATGACAGGCCCCACTGAGATTCTGGAGCAGGAGGTAGTAGAAAGCCTCAAGGTTATTAGAGGAGGTCCAGCATGGACATGGGGTGTCACGGGGGTGGCTAGCGGCAGGCCTGAGGAGGAGCCCAGCCCCTAGTGGACCCAACCTTGGCTTTTCACACTTTACAAGACATTGAGGCAGTTAAGCACTGCCCTCTGCTGGAATACCTGCATATTACACTCAGAGGTTTCCAGAGAACTTACAGACCTGAGAGCTGGAGGACCTCCAGGTGCCCTGCTGCCCCTGCTCAAGCTGGGCTGTCTCCCTTAGCTCTAGAACAGGGCTCCTCCTCTCCTCCATGCCTTTCCAAGTAGCTTGTTCTGGCCCTAACCAGTACAGTAACTGGATTCCAAAGGGGTTGTCAGGGAGGGTAGAAGACCAGGAGGAAAGGAGAGAGAAGACAGGTGAGTGGGTAGTTGAGACCTGGGACCAAGAATGGTTTATTCTTTGATATCCATTGGGGATACCCATGGAAATCAAAACCTGTGATGCTCAAGTCACTTATAAAGCGGTGCCATGTTTACACAGACCCTCCTGTAGGCCTTGAACCAGCTCTAGAGTACTTTCGATATCTAGTGTGAATGGTTGTTTGGCACAGGTCGGCTGCTTTGGGGAATACTTTCAATCTGGCTGTCTGAGTCCAAGGATACAGAGCCCATAAGGGCTACTGCACTTAGCTGAGAGAGCCAGGGTCTGCCCCTGACCTCACTTCGCCTGAGTGACAGGATGCACATATTCATTCATCCAGTCTTGTGAGGACCTACTGTGTGTTAGGTACAGTGGAAACTTTGAGGCCACATCATTGAATTCCACAGACATAGCCCTCTCCTTTTAGGCCCTCTGCCCTATAAGGCAGCAGCTCCCACCAGCCCAAGATAACACCTTCTCAGAGAGAGTGTCCCTGTGTATCGCACTGCAAGGAACAGCAAGGGGCTTCAGAGGCAAGGGGAGGCTTGCTGAGCCCCTGCTGTGTGGTACATGTGAAGGATAGCTTTAGGAACAGTAGGAATTCGGCTTGAGGGGGGAGGTGTATCTGAAGATCACTTGGGTCAGGGGGAAGGGAAGTTCAAGTCAGCAAGGGTTTCTCTTCAAGCTCTGCCACTGGCTCCGGAGGTTCCCTGCACTGCCCCTGAGGCCCAGCCCATGTTCACAGACACCTGGGTATGTGGTAGGAGCGGTATGCATGTGTACATCTGGCTCCATTCAGTCATCCTGTGATTGGATCCTCCACACGCTTGGTGGGCGGGATGGGTGAGTTCTGAACTTGAGGTCCCAGCCTGAGATCTCTGCAGAGCTCATTGGGTGACAGGGTCCCCTGGCAAATGGCAGGCACCTAACTATGAGAGAAGGAACTTCGGCTGGGATGCAGGTGGTGAGATGTGCAGGCCCTGCTAGGGATGTGAAGGAGGCTTTTGGCCCACTGTCCCGCAGATCCCACAAGTGCTTCCTCTGGAATGCTCATGGGTATGGGGAAGACAGACAGGTGAGGACAGAGAGGTGTCATGGAGAGGAATAGGCCCTCTTCTGGTGAGGCCGGGACCTGGACTTGCTGTGCTCTCTAGACCCTGATCTGCTCTTCTACCCACCAGTGAAGGAAGGACCAGGAGAAGGGGACACATATTCACCCAGGTGGAAAAATGTGTGTGATCTCCTGGGTGGGGCCTGACATGGGGCTAGAACAGAAAAATATTCACTCAACGGAAACTGCCTAGGTGTCTGTTACAGTCTAACCTACTCCAGGTGTCAAGGAAACAAAGACAAAGTGATTACAGCTCCACTAGGGTCTGTGAGATGTGTGGGAGATGCCATCTTTGCCAAGCACCACATGTCCCCATCCTTAATCTGTCAGGGTTCTAAAGGAGGTACTGTGTCAGATAGAGCAACGAGCAGCCTGCTAGGATCCCAGAGACCACAGGATTCAGGGTGTGGCCATGGGCTCCGTGCCCACTGCCCATCATTCTGTCACACATTTCTGTGTACAAAGGACTGTGCAGTGTGCACAGCTCTGGGGCAGCATTTCCATCATGGTTAGCAGAGCTGCTGCACCTGCCTTACCCATCAGCCCTGCTCTCACCCACCTCACTGTTTCTGTCCCTGGGGATACTGTCCAGCACTTGTCATGGGTCCCTGGCTCTCCTGAGACCACCATACACATTCAGTTATTTGATTTTCACAACAACCCTCTGAGGGGAAGGGATCAGCGTTATCTTTAGAGGAAACCAGGCCTAGTGGAGCAAGGACTTGGCCATGGTCACTAAGCCCCCTTCAGTCTCATAGCTTACTCTGAACTCATGTCTGAGCCCAGCAGAGTCCCACTTCCATTTTCTCCTAAAATCAGCTCATCAGTAGTTCCAGTAATTTTTAGATGCCTGAAAATTCTTAGAATAATGCATTTTCTCTTGTGATGACAGTTCCCACCATAGAAAATTTGTTTCTTTTTTAGGGGTAGGGGTAGGAATGGGGTTCGGGGTTCAACCTAGGGCCCAGCGTGTGCTGGGCAAGTGCTGTGCCACTGAACTACACCCAGCCTGTGCTGTAGAAAATCTGAAGAATAAAGAGAAAGAAAAGAGCATGAACTCGAACAGTTCTGTTGCTTAGAGATGACAACTGTTGATGATAGCATGTTTTGGCATGTGTCTTTCCAGAAGTTTCTCCTGACAGAATTTTCACAACATTGTTATGCTCACACCACATGTACACCTTGCTGGTCTGCCTTTTTTTTGTGAACTCCTGGAGAAGGGTTCTGGCTTTCCTTTGGTAGCATCCAGGGGTCTCTGCCACAGCTGGGCTGACAGCTGTTGAGTGTCTAGCATGGAAAATGTTCTAGCGTTATCTTAGATCCTAGGGAGAAGAGTCAGGGCCAGAGTCATTGTGGCAGAAGGGACAATGGCAAGTCCCTGGGAAAGGTGCAGGTGGGGCCCGGAGTGGGTCCCTCTAGAGTGGCAGCCATCAGAGAGTCGGAGAGCCATAGCTATGCCTGGTGCCTGGTTCTTCCCTTCCACCTCTTCTTCAGGATTTGCCCTAACTCTCCTAGAGTTAAGATTCCAAGCAGGCCCCCATGACCTTCTGGATGCTTCCTCATTCCACTCACATTCCAAAGGAGGAGCTGCCCATCCTCCCACCCTGCACCCTCACTGTGTCCCATGAAGGCAAATGAGGCAACTCTACACCCAGGAACCCATAAGAACCAGCTATTGCCCTGTTCCCAGCCCCTCGCTCTTACTCTCCGCTCCCTCTTCACCCTTGAACGCCATGCTCACTCTAGAATGAAATTCCTGACAACGTATAGTGGCTACCGGTACCCACATTACCCTTGCCTCCCACCCTAGCTCTCCTTTTACCCCAAAGGGCAATTAAAGATCTTGTGCAGTTCTCTTAGGACAGGGCTGGGGAAAGGGATAAGGAGCCTAAGTGGTCCCTTCATCCCAACAGGAGTTTGGCTTTTTCTCACTCTTGTGTCCCTGCTTAGCTGGATCCCAAAGCAAGCCTGGGTCAGCCTTGTCCCCTAGAGAGAGGAAGGAGTGCTTGGTGAATCTGTGGTTATTGTGGAGGGGCAGTCATGGCCCAGGGCCTGGGTATACTCACTGATTCCCCCTCTACATAGGCCAGTGTGCTGTGGGCTGTCTATCTTGCCCACCCTATGTGCAAACCTGTCCTCCTCTGTGCCCACCCTGCCTGGCACTTTCACATCAGTCCAGGGTTCCCAGGTTTGTAGCCATTCCCCCAGGCTGTATGAGGCCATGGTGATAAGTTTCTTCATTGACAGTGTTTATGAGGATGTGCTTTCCTGGAAGGGAGTGGCTGGCACATCTAGTACATTGATTATAACCACAGCAAAAACATTGTTTTCTGATCTCAATCCTGTAGATTAAGGACTGGGGGTGTGACTCAGTTGGTAGAGTGCTGGCCAGCATACACTAAGTCTTGGGTTCCATCTTCAGCACCCCAGAAGTGTAGTGGTGAATACCTGTACTCCCAGCCGTGGAGAGGTGGAGGCAAGAGAATAAGAAGTTTAAAGTTATTCTTATCTACATAGTGTGTTGGAGGCCAGCCTGGGCTACACGAGGCCCTATCTAACAAAGAAAAAGAAAATCCTCCAAATTGGAAGAAAGACCTCAGTCAAGCATTAGTTCAGGAAGAAGGTTTGTTGGGCCTGGGCAGCCCTTGCTGTTACTGTGCCTCACAGCTATGAGTGGGGAGCAAAGCCCCGCTCAAGGCCAAGGACTTTCTAGCCCAAAGTCCCCAGCTGGAGGCAGAGATGGCTCTCTGTCTTGACCACTGGGCTCACTGACTGCTAAGAGGTGCGGGCTTTGGAGGAAGAGGGATAATCCCCGTTCTTGGGCTTCTGCATCTTGTTTTGTCCCCAGTTGCCCTACACTCCAGACTCAGGGTCTCAGCAGCCAGCACTCAACAGCACCTCCTCTTGTTCCCACTTACCCCACCCACGCCCAGCAGGGGCTGAGGCAGGGCAGCTCAAGTGCCCTCTGAACATGCTCACACATTCCGTCCAGAGGCCACTGTGGTCAGCATGTTTGTCTCTCCACCAGAGCTTCCCAGTGTAGCCTAGACTTCTGCAGGTGTCCTGTGGAGTACTGTCACCAGCCTTGGCAGACTTGGTGTACTAAAGCATCCCTGACACTCTCTGAGACAAGCCTGGCACAGCACAAAGTGGGGCAGAGGCCAGCTCTCATGGTCTCAGTTCTCCACTGGGCATTGCTCCATTCTTTCCTAAGGGCACACTCGGGACCCTTCTCAGGGTAAGGTTGGAGTCTGATTTTCTCCCCTAAGTCAGGGGATGGGGCACCTTGGAAATCTGCAGAAGGAGGTGTTTGCCGAACTTTGTTCACACTCATTTCCTAAGATGATTGCCTTGGGCAACTCCTCCCTTTCCAAGCTGCACATGAGGGGAGAGACTATAGACCTTTGGGGAGCATCCCTGCTTGGCCAGCATAGAAAGGTCTCATGCTTCCAAGACCCCAGCCACAGCATGATTTGAGGGATGAGTGATCTGGAACTGCAGCATGGAAGAGCTTGTGTTTTAGAAGTTCTGTAATTCAGCTTTCCACACATGACACTGAATTTAGAGCGAAGACACACAATGAGTCTACTTACATAAAGCTCCAAACATGCACAGCAGTCTATACTGCTGGGGTCACCCGTGTATAGAATTGTGTAGGAAAGTTTCCTTATGGAGAATTCATGCAGAACCTGGCTGGGGAGGGGTATCACAAGGCAGTGACCCCCAGCTTCCAGGTTGTTCACCAAGTGGAGTCTCTTGCTGTGGTGGCAGGTACAGCAGTCCACAGTGTGCATCTTCATGTCTTTTCTAAGATTCGATTTTTTTTTTTTAATGTCATAGCATTGGGGCCAAAAAGTTGGCTCAGTGATTAAGAGCACTGACTGCTCTTGCAGAGGATCCAGGTTCAGTTCTTAACACCCACATGGTGATTAACAATTGTCTTTAACCCTAGTTCTAGGGGATCATCTTCTGACCTCTGTGGGCATTACCTGACACAGGAGTACTTACATACATGCAAGCAAAACACTCATACATATAAACTATAGATAGGTTTTTAAAATATAATATCATAGCATGGTGTCATTTTCAGGACCCATGCAATGCTTTCTATTTACTGCACATGTGTATATATGCATAAATGTGCAGGAGAAGTGCTGGAAGGACAAACTCCAGACAGACAAGAGCTGTCACCTCTATAGAGGTGAGCAAGGGGGGTAAGCTGTGGCAGCTGAAAAGAACTGCATCTCCTTTAAGACTAGAGTTCATGTGGTTCCTGCAATTTGCATTTCATTTAAAATATAAGGCTTCAGAATAAAGGAAATCAATCGCCCAAGGCTTGAAGGATTTGTGATTCAGAGACTGGCACAGGTACATGGATGCCTGCCCTTCAGTTCCATAACTGGGCCTGCGGCCACCTGAAGAAAAGCCCTCTGTCTGTGTGAGGATGGTTTAGTCCTGGGCCACAGGGCTCCCTGCCGGCCACACCCAAGACTTGTCCTCCTTCCCAGCGCAGCTCTGCTCCTGTTTTGGGGACAGATGGCTACAGGTTGCATAGGTGAGATACTCTACATGAATGTCCCAGTCGACCTGCAGATTGAAATTTTCCAGGAGCTGGAGGGAAGTCTTAGATAGGAAGTCTCTGGAACCAGCTCTGGCAGCTGCTTTTCTCTCTAGTCTACAAGGTTGCGTGGGTACAGGGGCATTTCCAGAAACTGCAGAGAGTATCTTGAAGTGCCCTGTGCCAGCCCCAGTCTGTAGAGGTGGATGGGTGGTCCTTTCCTTAAAACCTAGCCAGGTTTGGCATGGCTGCCCCTCCCTCCCATCTCAGGTGTCTGATTGCAGTTGAGGAATCAAGGAAAGTTGAAGACCATATCCACAGCTTGCAGCCCCTCTTCCTGACTGTAACCACAGACCCTCTTGTGTCCTTGGGCTTCACATTCCAGAAGCTGACCTAAGCAATCCAGCCCTCACATGGGGACAGCACGCTCATGTACTCTCTAACTCTGTCACTCCTTGAAATCACGAACCTGTGGAATCTTGTCAGAGACCAGCTAGAATGTCAGCCACATAGTTTTTGGAGCCTTCTGTGCCTAACCTGACCTGTACACCCAGTAGAGACTGTCAGACGTGAGAACAACCCTTGCATATTGTACTCAATGCATGATTAAAGCCTGTAACTGTGGCAATTTAGGATTTGCGGGGCGGGGGGGGGGGTGTTTTGTTTTGTTTTTGAGACAGAGTGGCCCTCAGCTGTATCTCAGCTGACCTGGAACTCGCTATGTAGGCTAAGCTGGCCTCCATCTCAAAGAGATCTGCCTGTCTCTGCTTCCCAAATGCTGAAATTAAAAGTATGTGTCACCATGCCTGGCTCATCCTACTTGGAAATACTTCTTTTCTGGAGGAAGAGCTAGAAAAGATACAGATGTGCAATGGATACCACAGATCCCCAGAGGGGACATGAGGAATCCCAGGACTTGAGAGCAGACTGCACTCAGGGTAGCCCAGTTCACCTTCAAAACCCTCAGTTTCCTTCTCTGTGATGGGAGCGGAAAAGAAAACCCTCATTAAGAAGATTGAAAGGTGTACTGCCTGACTGCAGGCTCGGGCATGTGGGTGGGCTTGTCTTGCTGCAGTGTGAGTCCCCTCCCACCACTGGCTGCCTTGCAGCCTTCCTGAACAGCCATGTTAGTTAGTTAGACCTGCTTTCTGGGGTGTTTCTGAGATGAACCCAGCTACTCAAGCAATCAGACCCAACAAAAGGAGTCCTCCTGTTGGTGTGGAGGTCTTGCAGTTTTGATAAACTCTGATGCAACTACATCAGGGAGAAAGGCAGGGCCAGTTCAGGGGTTAAGCCCACAGAAATCTAAAGCACTCCTATGAGAGCTCAGGGAGGGGACCCAGAGCCCCAGACAACTAGCCATTCCTAGGGTTCCCTGCACTTTGGCCACCCAGTTGCTTCAGTGGTCACAATGATGCATTCAAGAACATGGAACAGAAGAATGAGGTCTTCACCTAGCCTCTTATCAGTCTTATGTCCCTCTTTGCTATGTAACTTCCTGTAAGTTGCTCACAGTCTCTGAAGTATGTCTCTTCTGTGATAAAGGGATGAATGGAATTCAGTGTAACTTGGCTCCTCCCCTAACTTCAGTGGGCCCAAGAGGCCAGAGAGGATGGAAAGAAGAAAACTCACAGCTGCCACCAAGCCGGAGCATCCATGCTCTCGCTGCCTTGTTCACTCAGGTGTCCCTCCCCTAGAGGCACGTTTACGAGGGGCAAAGATTCAGGACCAAATAGCCCTGGCTAAGCCACCCATCAGCTATGAAGGCCAGTCGGTCCTAATTGGATGGTAAGCCCATGCCTCCTTGGGGCATCCATTTTCTGATGCATCAAAAAGTATTCCTTACATACTTACAATTGGGAGATGGGCAGCTAGATCAGGTAAGAATCAGATACACAGAGGGCATCTCAGGGCAGAGAAGGTGAGCCTAGGGAGAGGCGGCATGCATTTGTCACCTTCATATCCTCATAGCCATATTGGCATGCAGTGTGTCTTGCTGCCTCAGGGCCTTGACATGAGCTCTTTTTTCTGCCTGGGAGGCTCCTCCATGTTTCAGTCCACACAGCACTCATGGAAATCCCCTCTTGTCCCATCCCCTACTCAGGAAGATGGCTCCTGGGCCCTCCTCTCTCCCTGCCACCCCTTTTCTGCTTCATGTGCACCCCGATCCTATTGCCAGGCATAATTCACCTTCCATTTTGTTTCCTGGTTCCCCTGTAGAATGTGTCCTTGGTGAAGGCAGACGTTCTGCAGATACACTAAGGATGCTGGAGGAAGGGATAGGGAGAGAGAAAAGAAGAGAGAGGAGGAGGGAGGGAAAGAGGGACACTATAGCTAGAGCAGACTGGTCCCAGCCCCAGCTCCACTGCTGTTCAGTCATGACTTGAATGGGTGGTCTGTTATGCTGCCTGCTATACGGCCACTGTGTATGGTAGGTCCTCTGGAACCTAACCACACAGCTGCCATGATCCCATTTTACAGTAGCACAACTGAGACTCCAAGGAGACACCTGGCTTGCCAACGTCTTATAGTCCTTAAATGGCAGGGCAGCTCTTGGCCCTGGCCTGACTCCGGACACAGAGATCGCCTGTGTCCTTAGCAGCTCCATGTTTGCATGCCAAGGATGAGAAGCCACCCTGGAAAGCAGTCATCATCTCACTCAGGGCCTCCAGTATGCATTTTAGCAATGGATTTCCAGGTTTCCAGCTTGCGCCAGGAAGGAACCACCTCAACCTCAGCGCCAGGACGAGCAATTTTGCAGCCATATCAAGGGGCGGCCCTGTTTGATGCTGCAGTTGCCGTGGCAACGAGCGCTTTGGCGATTGGTCCAGCGAGGCCGCACTATGTTGCTCCCGTTGGGGAGGGGGGGCGCTCCTGCGCTCCCTTCCCTCCTCCGGATGCTGCAAGAGCAAACCAGGCACAGACATCCCGCACCCCACCCCCTCCAGCTTTCCCCTCCAGTCTCTGTGCCCTGCCACCCCGGATGTACGGGAGGGAAAAATCCCAAGGAAGTCCCAGGTAGCAGCGAGGCAGACGCCCCCGCCCAACCTACCGACCATGGTGACTCGCCGTCTTCGGAGGCTTCTGGGCACAGTGTAAACCCTGAGTGGGAGCCCCCTGCCACTGCTCACCCTTCATTCCTACCCCAGCCTCCTTGGATGAACACACCAGTTCTGGGAAAGTGACTGCCCTTGGCGTTCTTTTTCCTCCCTTCCACTTCGCCTGAGCATTCTGCTCCTCCTCTGAACCACCTTGAGCCTCCCCGGGCCAGCAGGGAGAGAAAGAGAAAGGGAGAGCAGACCCGGATAGGATGGCCTGCCGAAGACGTTATTTGTAAGTACATGTCACAGACAGGTTTATCCTGCAGCCCAAGGCCCAAGGGGCTACTACTGAGCTGCAGGCTGGAGTGAGGGCCTTGGTGGGGGAA
Source organism: Eospalax fontanierii (assembly GCA_035773235.1). Taxonomy (NCBI): domain Eukaryota; kingdom Metazoa; phylum Chordata; class Mammalia; order Rodentia; family Spalacidae; genus Eospalax; species Eospalax fontanierii. The sequence goes on from CM069526.1 coordinate 87,692,826, forward strand.
GGAAGGCTGCTGTGCAGATGGCTTCTAGGGGGAACAGGCTTGCCTCCGGCATTTGTCCCCTGCTGCAAAGGTGGTGAGTTGATGGTGAGGAGCAAAAGGCTCTTAATCAGCAAGTCTTCTTGTGCTGTGAAAGTCCCCTGCTGAGGCAGACATCCTCTGAATCGGCACACAGGGACCCTGGACCTGCAGCCAGGGTCTGAGATTTTGGCAGTCTGTTGTTGGGCCTGTTTGGGAAAAGCTTTGGTGCCCAGCATGCCCATGATGTACAACCCCTGCCAGGTCCAGTGGAGGGCTGGCTCCGGGCCGTGGCTGTGGTGGGAAGCAGGTCCTCCACTGACAGGTGAAGGTGGTAGAAGTGTCCAGTTGTTGAGCTCAGGTGTTGTGATGGTACAGAGTTCCTGTATGCTGGGCCTGACACCAGTGGCAGAGGCGGTGAATGGCAGAGGCAGTGGATGTGGGGCTTAGGGTGGTGACATCACAGGGCTGAGTATTTATGGAAGCAAAGCCTTGCTTGGTAAAGCCAGGCTTCCCAGGGGGCAGTGGGATTCAAGTACCAGGTTCTTTTGCGACTCTCTGGGAGCTCTGCTGGGTGCTGTTCTGGGAAAGGAAGCCTTTGCCTGCCTTGGAGACTCTAGGCCACAGAGGCTGGACTAGATTTGGATCTATGCCTGCCCTAGACTACCTGCTCAGTACTGGGGGACTGCTGCAGACCGTTTTGTGATATCTGGTCTTGTGAGGTTAGAGAACAGGCCCAATGTTCTTGGATGGGGGTCAGCCCTCAGGACTAGGAAAGAGGGGCCTGCAGCACCGTGGGGGCGGTCATTTGGGGGACTTCCCAGACTTCTAACTACTGGAGCCCTCTTACCCCAGCAGGGGCTGGATGAGTCCTCCAGTGGCTTCCCCTCCTCCCTTCCTGTGAGGGGTGGTTCTCATGCTAATGAGCTTGAAGGAAAGTAAACATAGCCTGTGGCTGCAGGCCCCACAGGCTGGTCCCAACAGCAGGAGTGCAACCATGGCCACTGGCTCAGTGGAAAAGACCAGGAGTTGGTTTGCTGGTAAGAGCAAACTACACAGTATTCGATCCTTTTAGTAAGTCCAGAAACAGCAAAACCTTCCCCAGCACAGAACTTCATCCCCACCTTGGAGCAGGTCCTTCCTTGCCTGGCAGTGCTCTCCTACCTGCCACACCTTTGCCTGGCACAAGAGCTTCATGTCAGAGAGGCTGACAACTTGCAGAGGCCAAGAGGCTCTGTGGAGGGGAGATGTCATTAGTGTGAAATGCCCAGGCCTGTCTCCAAAGCTCAGGAACACCATCTCAAAAGCTTTGCTTAGGCAGTCATGAAGACCCCCATTTTAAAAATGGAGAAACTGAGGATAGACAAATAAATCCTGGAACCTTGGCATGTACTGGCAGGCTTTTTGGCAATCATTTTACCAAGAGTGCCATTTTCATGGATTCTAGTACCCTTCCAGGATTAATTCAACCTGTCAAGGGCCAAAGACTTGCATAAGGCTTTGGGCAGCTTTGTTGATGCCACCTGTTGGAGGCTGGGTGCTCCCTACTTCCCTTCCTTGTGGGTGTCCTTACCCTTCCCCATTTCTTAGGCCCCCCAGAGGCCTGGCCACCTCTACCCTGACCTCTTCCTATGTGCTGCTGGTATCAACCATCCCACACGGACTGGCTGGAGAGGGCTGGAGGAAGGCCTTTGCCTCTGCCCTTTCAGAGGGTTTGGAGTCCAGGCCTCTCTGACTCACCTACTAAATACTCAGCAACCTGTGTTTGCTCACCATTATATACCACCAGACCAGACCAGAGCCTGGCCCAGCCTAGAGACCTCTCAGTACCTGCTGCTCCAGTCTTCTTGTTCTCCAGGTCAGCCCTGTGGATGAGAGCTGATGGAAGCCAGCTCAGAGGGGTCTTGGCTAGCCCCTATACTATACTTTTTCACATCCTGCAGCCTGGTCCTGACTCCCTAGCTCCTGAAAATGTGACAGAATTGATCCCATTTTACAGAGTAGGAAACTGAGGTGCAGAGTGGAAAGGAACTCAACTGACCTCCCATAGCTATTTGCTACTGTGCCTTTGGTCCATCCCCTCGTATGGTTCACCGCAGACCTGGGCAGTTGTGCTCCAGTGTTCTCTGTCACCTGCTCAGGGTGACCCTTGGCCTAGAGGTGTTCTCCAAGCGTATCCACTGCTCCCCTGCCTTACCCCTGCTTCTCCATCTTCCCTCTGCCCCAGGCATCCCTCTGTGTGTCACTAGGGAGTGTTCTGGAAGTTAGGTTTGCCACTGAGAGAGGAGGGTCATAGCTGGGCTTGGTCACCTATGGAGGTGGACTGGTGACACCAGGATAAAGATGAGATGAAAGATGACATGTATAATGGAGTGAGGAAATAGAGGCCTCTAAGAACTACTTCCTTGACCTCTCCATAAGTGACACCTCAGTTTAACAGCACTATGAGGAAGGTCAGCTCCTCCCAACTAACTACAGCCCCTTGCCCACTTTGCCATGGAGATAACTCATGGCATGGCATATCCTGGGGCTATGAGAATTTGCAGAGTAAAGTGCTGGCTGCCTGGCACACTGGAGGAGGCACTGTCTGCCTCCTCCCACGCCTATGGTACACCCATCTATCCACTGACTTGCTTTTTCATTCTCTTCTGTGAACTTCCTGGCCCTCCTTTCTCTTTCCTCTGGACCTCTGTCCAGCCCACCAGAACTATAACTGCAGGGTCTACCCTGACATCCTCTGCCCTCCACCTGTGTACTCTACTGCTGTGTCCTGCTGGTTGGATGATCAGTCGGCCTAACTGCTAGAGTGCCAGCTGTACTTGGCAGACACCTGATGTCCTGTGAGCTTCAGGGACCTCCAGTACCTAAGAAAGTATCAGGCACATCTCCTGTGCTCAGGAAATATGGTAAAGCAAGTGAGTCCTGGGTAGTGCCAGATATTACCCTAAGCAGGACTACAGGCCAGAAGGCTGGTGGGGAGGCAGATGTGAACAATGTGGACACAAAGTGCCAAGGGCTCAACACAGGGAGTGGTCTCCACAACTGGCTCCTGAGGATGGTGACCAGGCATGTGCCTAGTGGCCAAAGAGGGTAGTGTCCTCTACTGTACCAACATCAGGTCCCTGAGTTCATCTGACCTTTCTGGTGACCATGGAAGAGGGCTGTTTTTACTCCCATTGTATAGACAATACAAATGAGTCCCAGAACAACTTGCCCCCAGCAACGCCTGAGCAGAGGTGAACCCAGGTAGTCTGTGCTAAGCTCTCTGACTTGCTGTCATACTGAAGAATTTTGCTGAAAGTAGTGTGCTTACCTTAGTTTCCAGCTGAAGAAAAGAGGGCAGGGACAGTCTCCAGTGCCAGGAGTGGGACAGGGGTGTTTGGGAGCAGGAGAGGGACATCAGGAACAGCGAGATGAGTAGAGCCTATAGGATTCTGAATAGGGTGAGCTGAGATTGCCTTCTGATCTGCAGAGGGAGGGGCGGGATAGGACCCAAACCTGCCCAGACCACAGTGGGCAGCTAGGGAAGCTGCAGGGGGCAGGAGCCTGCAGTCTGCCTGCCAAGATGTTCCTAAGAAAGCCACTGGTCTAGCTGGGCTGCTCCATGATTCTCAATGGAGTTATTTGCTACTTTGCTACACCCAAGTCTCTCAGGACTGGGCACGCTGCTCCCCGGGCTCTGGCCTACCTCAGTGCTGCTTGTTAACTCACTCTCAGAGAATGAATGGAGTCTCATCTATGGGTCTCTGGCATGTTGAGTCTGTGGTTGACCCTTTCTGCAAGGAAGTGACTTGTTCAGGTTCATGGCCAGGAGTCTGCCTGGCTCTAGGATTCCCCCTCCCAGTCCCCATCTGTCCTTGATGGCAGCATTGGTGAGCAGCCGTTACTGAGAAGGTAGCTCTTTGAAAGAGTGCAAGGGTGGGAGAGTGGCCAGGAGGCCCAGGTGACGGGACGTTGGTCGTGTGTCCCAGGACCACCTGTGTGTTGCCTTCACTACCACCTTCACTAACTGTCCAGACCAGTTCTATTGGGCACAGGATTTAAATTTTATTTACTTATTATTATTGCATGTTTGTGCATATGATGGGGTGGGGCACATGCCATGGCATATATGTCCAGGTTGAAGGACAACTTTGTGGAATTGTCTCCTTCTACCTTGGTGTGAGTTCCAGGATTGAGTTCAGGTCATCTGGTTGTGTGGCAAGTGTTTTACCCACTTGAGCCACCTTGTCAATTCTTGGTTTTTAAGATAAGATCTCACTGTGTGGCTCAAGCTGGCCTCAAAACCATGGTGATCTCCTTGCCCCTGCCTCTTGAGGGCTGGGATTACAGGCATGAGCCTCCATACCCAGCTATTGGCACAGTTATCCATTCAGCAGTCAGCCTGGCTGGAGGTTGAGAAACAGCCCTAGGTAAGACAGATGCAGGTGGAGCTAGGGGTCTGAGTCAGACAAGCACCCTGTGGTGGGCAGGGGAGGGCAGGGTCAGTTTCATAATCACGGGCTTCCCATGGATCCCAGATATTCCTGGGATTGAAAATCCATGTGCAAGTACCCATGCCTGTGACTTCGTTCCTTTTGACATCTAAGGCACAAAATGTGCTGAGAGTATGGCTAGGCTGCAAAGCAAATGAGGCCCTGGCTTCCATGTCTAGCACCAAAACAATAAAATTGCAGAAAGTCAAAATGCTGTGAGTTTTAAGCCAGGGACAGAGGTATATGCCTGCAGTCCTAGCTACTTGGGAAGCTGAGGCAAGGTGACCACTAAGGGTTGAAGCCAGCTTGAGCAACATGGCAAGCCCCTGCCCCATTAAACAAGATAGATGTCCCAGTATGTTGTGTGTGACTTGGATATTCATTAAGTTTTTTAAGAATGCAGTGGCTCTCACAGTCAAGGAGAGATCAGATTGTGATATGTTCAGAGCTCTGCCAAGAGCTGTCACCACTCAGAGCTTCGCATCACTGAGTACAGCAGCTCTCATGGAAACAGGGTTGCCCCAGGCAGATGCTTTAACCACTGCCCACCAAATGCCCCATTTGCCCAGCACTGGGTCCTTCTGTATTTGTAGGTTTCATGTGGGCAGGCTGCAGGTTTGCCATGGTGTGGATGGGTCTTATTGTGCCTAGACTCCCTTTCAGAATAGAAGTGGGCCTTGCAGTTTGGGGGTAAACAAAGAGGACAGACGAGGGGTCTTTGCAGTGATTGGGCCTGCAGTGTTCAGTTTGGTTTCATGTCTACACATTCTACAACCTTGGATTCAACCAACTGAAGATAGAAAGTGTTTGCTGAGGAAGTAAAAAGCAAAGTAAAAAGCTCTAGAAAGTACCAAGAGCAAAACTTGAATTTTCTTTGTGCCAAGCACTTCACTAAATCCACATGAATATACTGATGTGTAGGCACCATGCCAAGGCCCCCACTCCTTCACAGGTCCTCCATCTCTCCAGCTATGGCTCTTTAGTGCTGCTTAGCTCAAGCCTATGGGTCTGTGATAGTAGCATCTGCTCTAACACCTGTGGACTTTTAAATTTATTTTTCTTTTATGTGTATGAATGTATTTCCTGCACATATGTCATACAAAGCATACAGAGGCCAGAAGAGGGCATCAGATCCCTTGGAACTGGAGTTATAGATGATTGCTAGCCACCATGTGGGTGTGGGAATCAAATCTGGGTCCACTGGAAGAGCAGCCAGTGCTCTTAACCAATGAGCCATCTGTCCAGCCCCACACTGTGGACTTTTAACATCACTGTTCCCTAAACATTAACCATATACAATGTCTACTCCTCATTTAGGTGTGTTTAGTGATCTAGAGGTAATTTAAAGCATTTGGGAAGCAGGGCATGGTGGCACACACCTGTGACCCCAGCACTTGGTAGGCTGAGGCAGGAGGAGAAATTAGGGAGATGCTGTCTCAGAAAAGAAGCTCTATGTGATACTAGGGGTTGGGAGGTCTGTGCAAACAGCACTATGTTACAAAGGGGCTTGAGTATCATGGGTTTTGGTATCCACAGGGGTCCAGGAAGCCAACCCTCATGAGTACCGAGGGACAACTGTTTTTGATTCCATGCCTCCACCACTGTCCACCTGCCTTCCCTCTCCCCCTTCTCCTTTTCTTCTGGCTTCTTACTAACCCTGGCAACCTGAATTATGTCTGCTACAGAAGCAGGCCAGGTCATGGAAGGCCCTGGAAGCCCACAACCAGCAAGCACTACAGGGAAGTCACCCCCGCCCCCGGCTCTAGCCTTATGGCCTCCCTAGGTAACCTACCCTACGCTGCTCACTGTGGCCACTCCGTGTCCAGAGTCTCTGTCTCCTCCCTTTGCCCCAAGGCAATGAGAGATGCCACAACTCTGGAGGACAGAGATGGTGGGGAGCAGGCAGAGGACAAGTAGACAAGCTGGACATCTGAAGGGCAACTCCTGAGAGCCATGAGCTCTGGGGGCACCTAGGTTGGAGAACCTTCCCCAGTCTCTGGGGTGAGGAACTTGAGCACCCTGGATTTTAATGTTCTCAGGAACTCTTGAAGGCAGTTACGCAGATAGTAGAGGAGGCTATGTCTTGACTAGTGTGTGAATGTGTGTATATGTGTGTGTGTGCGTACCTGTGCCTGTGACAGGTATGGGCTTAGGTGTTGTGCTGCATGTAGGTTCCGCCTGGAGTATGAGCAAGACAGGCTGCTGGTGTCCCACGGAGGTCTAAGATGGTACTGTTTGAGAAATAGCTACAACTTTGGCAGACTGCAGATGAGTCTAAAATTCTCTCAGAATCACACCTTTGATTTCTTTTGTTGTTGTTATTTTGGTTTCTTTGGGGGGGGGTAGGGTTGACTCTGGAAGGGGTTAAGTGTACATTCTACCACCAGGCTGTACCCCAGCCCCAATAAATTCAGTCTTTAAATGCCAAGGCTTAGGTGATGGGCCTGGTGACTGAGACCTTGGTGTTTGGGACAGGCTAGCTGCCTCTCAGTCTCTGTCCTTTCAGTTGCCCTCTGCTTACCCTCTGCTGCCTGCTGCCCTGACAGCTGAGGTTCCTTAACCCTCCTTCCCAAGGCTAAACCCCTCCAGCAGCCTTTGGACCAATCCCCAGCTCTCAGAGGCAGTAACATAAGTGCCTCTGGGGGCCAACTGGGCCTGACTGAGCCAGCTGCTGGAGCAGACCCTCTGTCCCAAGGCCCTTCCCAGAAGCAGGGCCCATCCCCATCCCAAAGGTTCCTCCCCTGGGACCGCCCTTCTTCCCGAGCCTGTGAGTCTGCCTGGCTGACGGCCACTCCTGCTCTTCTTCTGCCCAGAGCCACATATGTTAGTGACGGTATAGTCCCCACGCTCTCCTCTGCCTGCTGCCACCACAGCAGGTGGTAGGGACAGAGACAAACTGAACACTCCCGCAAATGCCATTTTTGAAGACAAAAATGGAAACCAGTCGGCTAAAACGAAAAGGTTACGGGAAACAAGACCTTTTGATGATTTTTGGTGTTCTACAAATTAACTATTCTGTGAATTGGCTCTCAGCAAATTTCTTTATCACAGACTGAAGGAGAGGCAGGACATGGCCAGTGAGCCAGAACAGGCTGGGGGCATCAAAGCCGGTAGGCAAGGTATAAGTGTGCACACAGGCCAGAGCCCAGCATGGCTCTAGGACCAGGTTTACTGGATGCTTGCAGCTGTGGCCCTGCCAGTCCTTCCTTTGTGCTACATCCCAAGGACATGCCCAGGCTGGACATACCAGTGCCAGTATTTCCTCAAATCCTGGCCTCAGGAGGGTGAGGGTCCATCCGATAGCTCGGTGAGGCTGGGTGCAGTGTGGCGACCACAGGATGTCTTATTGGTTTCAGCATCTTCTTTCCTAGTCACAGTATTCCTAACATCTGTTTGGAGAGGCTCATGAGGGATATGATGCGTTTTTAATTACTGTGTTGCTCGATGACATTCAAAGCTAGTCTCTTGGTAGCTGCTCGTTATCACTCAAGGATTTCCTCCATTTGCTTTCCAGTATCAGTAAGAGAAATGTCCCCAAGTGTCTGAGACCCCTCACTCTTGATTGGATTTCAGTTCTCGACTGTCTCCAGGGCTTGGCAGAGTTCCTGGGACCAGAAGAGGGTCCAGAATGTGGGGATAATTCAGGCCTCCTCCCATATCTCCAAGGAGCTGCCCATGAGGAGTCCTGTATCTGCTGCCTGGTGACTGTGTGACAGACCACTTAACCTCTCTGAACTTGTTTTTTCTTCTCAATTCCACCATTGTGGCATGGCCGTCGAGACTCAGTAGGGCCATAATGCATGTGGCGCTCTATCCCCTGCAAATATGGTTCTTGTCCTCATCCTCCAGAGTGTCCAGTGGGATCCTCCCCAGGGTGGCATGCCTCAAGGCATGCTGGGACATAAGAAACATGAATGTCTATTGGGCTGAGGGAGCAAAACATATTAGCCAAGAGTTTTTGTACAAATGACAAACGCACGTGAAAAAAAGATTAGAGTGAACACCATTAGGGGCCAGCCCAAGGCCTGGCTCCAGTGTGACTGGGGCCCGGCAGCACTGCTCCTTGATCACTACTCCATCTCCTGCTTGTTTGTCATTGGGTTGTATCCCGTGAGGCCCTTCAGCAACACTAAGCCTCCTGGCCAACCCTGGGGAACACAGCCCCTTCAGATACCACAGCCAAGACTGAGAGCAGGGAAGTACTGCTCAGGCTCGGCTGCCTGAACCACTGGACTGGATCTTAAGGGGAAGGTCACATGTGTGAGGCAGTTTATTTGTAGGCCAGGGAGGAAACTGAGGCTAGAGACAAGTCCTTGGATTTTGTCAGTGTTCGAGGGGAGCTGGGCCAGTTTGGGCACGCCTGGACTGAGCCAGGAACTGGGAAAGAAGTGAGCTTAGGAAGGCAGGCTCCACCCGGGGCCCTATAGTGGGGTGGGAAGGTGGGGACTACAGGGTGGGAAAGCTCAGGCCCCCATGGCGCCCCCAGCTGCGCAACTTCTGGGTCTCTACACAGAAACTCCTTTCTTGCTGGTTTGTCTTTCTTCTTTTCCCAGTTATAACCCCAAACCATGCCAAGGGTGCTGTGTGTTCCTCAAGAAAACTCATCGCTTGTTCCAAATAGACCTCAGATTTTTCCTGACATCACAGGTCAGAAGCTCCTCTGGGCAGTGCTGAGCCTACCTTCAGAGGATCAGCACAGAGGAGAGGCAGCAGGCTACTTGCTGGTTGGTAGCCTATACCTCTACACCTCTAACGTGGCAATTTCAGGAGTCTTGAGGAAGAGTTTTTTTTCCCCTTGGAGGGTGTGGCCATATGGGCAGCCTGGAGCATTGCTGCTGGCATTAACATGCCCTGAGCATCACTGGACAGAAGAGTGGAGAGACCTCAGACTGACTATGGGGACATCTGCAGGGGAGACTGGGGATTCATGGGGACCCTGGTCTCCTCAGGACCCCCAGGGCTGATACAAAAGGGCCCATCCTTAGAACTCTCAGTTCTACCCTTTAGTGTGGGGTCTCCTGGGCAGGGCAGATGCTGCCCCTGACAGATGCCCAGGAGTACTCTAGGGCCAGGCTGTGTGTGCATGCAGCCTTGCCTCCCTCTTGTCCTTGTTCCTCAGACTTGGCCTAGGACCTGCTGTGGGCCTTGAGCAGGTCGCTCTTCTAGGGAGTCCCTGAGAGGGTGGCCACTGACCCTAGGATCACCAGCTATCTGTAGGAGACCAGAGTGTGGAGCCATCTGGGGCTGATGTCACCCCTGATCCCACTCGTCCCTGAGGCTTGTTTTCTGCCCGCAGGGTCTTCCCAGCCCCCAGCTACTCCACACCCTAGCATACTCCCCCAGCCATACCTGTTTCCCTTTGGGCCTTTGCTCCTTTCCTTTCTGCTGCCTGGAATACCACCCTCAAGGCCAGCCTTGACTCAGGATGGTGCTGAGTCTCTCACCAGCCCACCTGCACAACTTTAAACACCTCAGTACCCCAGGTTTGAGCTGGTTCTACCTAGAGGTTCGTTGCAGGCACACAGGTTCTGGAGGTGCTACTCTGCTCTGCAGATGTCTCTGGACTAGTGGAGCCATTAGAAAGCATAGGATGCTTCCTGCAACGGAGACTGTGGGGCCTGGTATCCAGTCAGTGTTTAAGCATTTGTTCTTTAGAATTTCACTCAGTGATTTAGCACATATTTGTTGAGTAGGGTGTCCTGTGAATTTCCTCAGCCTGGAACCTGCCAGCATGTCATTTCATACACACTGTCTGGACACATATGGGTCAGGCCAGGGCTAGAGGTGGAGCTTGGTAGGAAAAGTCAGAGGTGTTCTGATGGAGATCAAGGAATCTTGGGGCTGAGAGCACCAATGCCTCACTGGGATTAAGCCTAAGGTGAGATGTGTGGAGGCATGGAAGAAGCCCCCAAAGCTTTACAGACCCAGGTGTCCAGGGGTCTGTCCTGGGACCCAGGTGAATGGCAGTACTGTCTCTGAAATACTCTCCTCTATGTGGAAAGGAATCTTGAGGTAGTGATCTTGTTAACAAAGGGTGAGAAGACTCCAAGGTCTGCTTAAGTCTGGGACTATCCTCCCTTCTCTGTGGGTTCTGTAAGATGCCCTCACTTCCACCCAGCTCAGGACAGGTTCTCCTCTGTAATGCTATCAACCTTCATGGGTCCCAGGTCACCCAGAACCTCTGCCAGGGCCACTACCGTCTGCCAGGAGAAGCTGTCTCTCCATCAGTGCAGATGCTAGGGAACAGAGCCTCCTGCCATGCCATCTTGTACCCCAAAATAGAAGTGCCCCTCTTACTGACTTGGTGTGTCAGGCTGGCCCCTCCTATGTCTACTCTTCCTTGTGAGTCTGGGTTTGTCAGGGTCCCTGTTTACCTGAGAGAATCTGACTTTTGGCCCCTGCAGTCCCTAGCAGTTCTTTCTCTGGATGATGCTGACTTGCTTGGAGAAGTGGCCCAGAACTGGGCCACTTCCTGCTGCAGTGCCTAGGCCCTGACTACTAGACACACCTAGTGGCGCCTTCCTTCTTGCTTTTAACCACGAGAATGAATTAGCTGTTGAGGAATTCAGTTCTAAAATGCATGCTTTGGGTTGGGCGAGTTCAGTTGACTTCTGAGTTTCTGAAGCGAACCGAGGAAGGGAATGCTTGTCTTGGCAAATGGTCTTGGAGTTGGAGATTAACTAACTGGATGACTGTGGGTGGAAGTTATTAGAGCAGAGGGAAGGAGACATGGCTCCATGGGCCCAAGTCAGGAGTGGTGGGGTAGCTTCCTTACCATCTGAGAGTCCTTGGGGGTAGGAAGATCTCAGTCCCTCTGAGTCTCAATTTCTTCATCTATAAGTGAGAAGCAGAACTCTAGCTCTCCCACAAACTTGAGAACTAAATGGGGTGTGAGTACCCCAGCGTCTGGAACCTGCTTTACAAGGCCAAGCAGGCCTAGGCCGTTGGTGACTCTGTATTTGCCTGCTGCTGGGTGGCACTTCCTGTCCTTGCAGGGCAGGAAGTAGAGGTCTGGGACAGCTGATCCTAGATGTATTGGCAGGGCCCCTTCTGTCCTGTACTGAACCTGGATCTCCTGGCCCCTAGTCTGGGCCCAGAAGAAGTAGGACATTGTAGTTCCAGGGATAGGACCAAAGGCTACTGGGGCACAGGCTTGGCCAGGCTCCGAGCTGCATGATAAGGCCTGGGTTTCACTGCTGTAAGCTCAGGTGGTACCAGATACACCCCAGACCCTAGACACTCCCAGGTAGTGAATCCTAGGGGAAGGAAGATTCATAGACTAATCTAAGGTGGCAGGAGAATTTGCAAGTGCACCTAGCTAGGAGGACTTCCCTGTCCGTGCCAAACCCCATTCCTGCAAATATCTGGTCCCCACCCTGTATCCTCACCAGGGATGTGCTGAGACTGCTTCCCCCTGGGCCTTCACCCCTGAGATCCCATCACAGAGCTCTCTTCTGAGCTGGCCACCCATGCTCAGAGCTCTGTACAGGTCCCTCTCCCCAAGGGTTTTCTTGGATTTGTTTATTGTTTATGCCTGCCTTCCATTCACTCAAGGTTCCAGTGTCAGCTGCTCATACTTGCTGTGTGTGTTTGCATTGTTGGCTGTCCGGCAGCCCCCCAGGAGCAGAGGCTGTGTTCCATCCACAGTGGCTCTGCCCCTTGAACAGGGTGTTAAGTGCCTGTGGTTATTTTGTGTCACAGGGTGGCTGGGATGGTGAAGTGTCCTCACAGTAGTGTGTGTTCCCTGTTCTCTACCACCTGCATTTTCTTTCTGTGCTTTCAGTTTCCCATGGTCAACCAAGGTTTGAAAATATTAAATGGAAAACTTCAGAAATAGTAGGTTTTCAGTGACTTCTGTTACAGTGTATTGCCATCATTGTGTTACTAGTTGTGACTCACTGAACTGCTCTATACCTTACTCGTTAAGCATGTGCTATAGAAAAACTCAGCACCACAGATTGTTGTCACCATCATGCCAGGCATCCACAGGGCATCTGGGAACACGTTCCTGTGGATAAGGGGCAGCCATAGCAGGAAGATCCTAAGGGCCTGGTGTGAACTGGGTACCGTGGGCATGTTAGGTTAGACAAATGAAATGACTCACTTTCTCAAAGCACCACCCTGCCCAGGGCTGATGACCACTACTCTAGACAAACTTCCTTCCAGTGCAGACAGGAGACTTGGGCCCAGAGCCCAGATATGCCCTGGTCTCAACTGGATGCCCAACTCTTTCCACACTCTGTCCAGGGGCCTCTGGACGTGCCCTCCCCTGCAGCTAGACTTTTCCAGACTTCAGCTGAGCCCTGGGCAGGGCAGCCTGGCAGGACAGAGGAGTGTAGAGTCCAAACTAAGGACAATGATCTCCCTGTATCTGTGGTGGTGCTCCCTGGCCAGTAGGCAGGGCTGTCTGTAGACCAGAGCCAGGACAGGAAGGCCAGCAATATGTGGTCAGTACACGGCAGTACATTCTCTTTGGCCTTCTTACCCAGAGGCCTGAGAACAATGCCCAGGACCAGGCAAGATGAGAGGTGAGACTACATACTGGCACCTCAGTCTCCCTATCCAGGTCAAAAAGATGAGCCTGTTTACAGCTGAGGAAAGGAAGGCATGACAGAGGCTTGTATCCTGTGAGACCAGCACTTGTGCCAGTCCACACTGGAGCCCAGCATACTAGACAAAGACACATCTGGCCTCCACTGTGTGCACTGGGCCAAGAGCCTAGGCTATGGGATCACAAGGTACGTGCCCAGAGTGTAGGTATGGCCTTCCTGGCCTCAGTTCTGGGACCATGGTTCCCCTGTTGTATCTGTACCTCAGAAGTCCCAAGGATGAGGGGGACAACATCCCATGCCCTGAGTATGGGGGCAGCTGGCTTCCCTGTGAGGCTCTCAGCTCTCTAGACATAAAATGGCCAGGAACATGGGCTCTTTCATGCCTCATCGCAACACACGGCTAAATACCTCTGCTGAGGAGTATCAGAAATTAGTGCTTACACTGAGAGAGGCCAGGGCCTGCAGGGAGGAGGTTCAGAGCAGGTCAGAGCAGGGTGTGCTCCTTGTCTCTTCCCTGGCCTTGCTTCACTTCTGCCCCACGCAGAGAAACATCTGAAGCCCCGTAGACAACAAACACTGCAGTACTGACTGGAGGAGATGGATCTGACCTTTTAGGTGACCAGTTGAGTGTACCCAGGGCCATAAAAACATCCCCACCCTATGGCCACATTTCCAGGGATGGCCCTAAAGGAACACTGGCTGAGCACAGACACCCTATTGAGTTGCTCCCATTGCCTCTTGACCAGGATGGCAGGAGAGCCAAGCCCACAAGCCAGCTCTGTGGGCTAGGAACCATGCCAGATACCCATAGCCACAAAGGACAGAAAAGAATGTGTCCCCAACTCCTAAACACACAGGCAGTGGGGGTAACATGTTGTAGAGTGGAGAGTGGACATTACAAATATACATAGACCCTCCCACAGCTCCCTGAAAAGCCAGCAGGAACATCCTGGAGCAGTCATACTGTGTTGGACTGTGAGGAGGGATAACTAGACCTTCCTTGTGTTCAGCAGTTACTTTATGTGTAGTATATATGCACATGTACACATGTACACATGTGCATGGAAGCCAGAGGTTGACACTGGGTGTCTTCCTAAATCATTCTCCACTTTATTTTTCGAGACAGGGTCTCTCTTTTTTTTTCTTATTTGTTTGCTTATTTTATTTTATTTATTTTGAGACAGGTTTTCCCTGTAGCCGAAGCTGGCCTTGCACTCACAGAGATCTAGATAGATCTGCCTTGTACAAAAGCACTTTACTGATTGAGCTGTCTTCCCAGTGCCCGTGATTACTTTCTAAGCTGATGCCCTATGTGTTTCAAGGTATTTAATGCTGGGGTGGGGGAGGGGGGTGGAATTAGCAGGAGCTGTGGCCTCCCTGCCTGTGTGTCTCACTATTTAATAAGAAGGTGAGGAGGAGTGAGGCAACAGGAAGCTGTGGCCTTTTTACCCTTTTGGAAACTGAGGAAAATCTTTCCAAATAACCTCTCCCAGGGCCCGTCGGAATTTTCCTTGCTTTTAGCTTTCTCTGGCATTGGAGATTCACCCAAAATAGGCCTAATCTACTTAGGGCTTCCACAGGTCTGCCCCCTTATAGCAGCACCAGACTTTAAGTTGATGCCTAAGGTGGGAGCTCTGCAGGGTCTTTGTCTCCCTCTCACATAAATTCACATATACATATCCCCACCCCCAGCAGCAGCCACTAGCCTTCATCCCTGTACTGATGTGGGGGGAGCCTGTGCGTGTTGGACCAGTGTGCCACACTGCAGCCCCAGAGCCTCCCCCTGGCCTCCTCTTTATGATTGCTTTCCATAGTCTTCCTGTACATCACAAGCCCTACCCTCTCTTTACCTGATACCCCAGAGCTCAGAGCCCATAGCGGCCCAGACCCTACCTGGGATCCCTCTACCTAACCCAAGGAGAATCCTCACAGCAGTATCTGGGTTTATGTTATGGCCTTCAAGCTTGGGGTTTTGCCAGTTTCAAAACAAGCTGCCTTTGTTACTTTTCTGAGGCGGAAATAAAATACCCTGACAAGAGTAACTTAAATAGGAATAATGAAGAGTTTATTCTGACTCACAGTTCTAGGGTACCGTCCATCATGGCAGAGAAGTTACAAACAATGCCACAAACTAGAGGCCAAGTGTCCAAATATTTGGAGCCTATGGGGGACATTCTCATTCAAACCACCACGGAGATTAGCATATTATGCTTTAGACCATCTGGGGAGCTTTCAAAAGAGAAGAGGTTCTCATCCCTGGGGAGGGGCAAGATGGGGTAGGGGAGGCATGACCAGGCCAGCCACATCACCAAGACCTAAGGATGCTGAAGAAATGGGGAGAAGTCAGGGAAGTACAAATTAAAAGCTCAGTGGTGGCCTGGGCTGTGCCTCAGGGGTGGAATTCTTGTCTCAAACCTGCAAGACCTGAATTCTATCTGCAGCACCGAGAGAGAGAAAGGAGAGAGAGAGAGAGAGAGAGAGAGAGAGAGAGAGAGAGAGAGAGAGAGAATTTGGTACATTACCTCTACAATCTATCCAAATGGCTAAAACATAGAATAGTGACATAAGCCTTTAATCCAAGCAGTCAGGAGGCAGAGGTAGGTAGATCTCTGTGAGATCAAGGCCAGACTGGTCTACAGGGAGAGCCTGTCTCAAAAAGAAGAAGACATTAATTAATTAATTAACTAATTAACTAATTAATTAATTAAAGAACAGTGAGCGCATAGTACCAGAAAGACCTCCCGGAAGCAAGGTCATACCACCCATTGCCACTCACACAGAGCAACCACTCTGATGGTTGCTTTAAATGTAAACATGCTGCACTCTTGGGTTATCTTCTTCCAGAGAAGGGATGCTCTGTTCACAGGCTGTGTCCACATGCTCCTGATGCCCATGGCTGCAACTGGATACCACCCTGATGTTAGTCAGCTTTCAATGGAATCATACAATTCCTAAGATAAGCAACTTCAAAGAGAAACAGGTTATTTTGGTTCATAGTTTTGGAGGTTTCAGTCCAAGGTCACTTGGCCTCATGGCTTTGTGATGGCACAACACAGTGTGGCAGGATGTATAAGACAAAACAAAATCATTCATCTTATAGCCAAGAAGCAAGAGAGAAAGAGGAAGAAACCAGGGTCCCATAGTCCCCTTCAAGAGCATACCTCAGGAAGGTCCAAAGGTTCTACCACCTCTTAATTGTGCCGATCTGGGGATCAAGCCTTTAACAGTAGGCCTTTGGGGGATTTCAATCTCTAAACCATTGTACCTGTAATGGTTAAGTCAGCTGTGGTACATCCATGCCTTGGAATGCTACTCAGCAGTCAAAAGGAATACAGTACTGAAACTTGCCACCTGGGTGAATGTCAGAGCCATCTGAATGAGGTAGTCAGCCTCAAGCAGTCATATACCACATGGTTATACCTGTGTAATGTTCTCAATGACACAGTTTTGGAGGTGAGGTGTAGCCAGGTGTCTGGGAATGATAGAGAGGGACTATGTGGCTATAAGCAAGCATATAAAGCCACTCAGGTGACAAAATTACATAGCCACACCTCACATGCAGAGGCTTGTGTACCTTTCTGAGCCCTATGGGTGGACTCACGTCTCTTTCCTAGCTTATGCAGCACTCTATAGTTGATCACAGTGTTCTTAAGGGAGGGAGCCCAGGTGTGGGTACAAGGCTCTATGTACATTCTGTGAGTCTGAGGTTATTTCAAAAAACAAAAAAGAGGAGAGAAAACAAAAAAGGACAACACTGAAGCTCAGGAATGGTTCCAGAGGGCCTGACTTCGCTCATGCCTAAAGTACCCCAAAGCATTGTCTGTGCAGCCAGGGCCAGGAGTACTGGCTACTCCTACACTCAAGAGCTGCTCTGAGTGGAGACTGAGGCCAGCTCCTTGGAGCCCACAACCTTGGCTGCTGCATGCTGGAAAGGAAGCTGAATGCTGGAGGCCGGCGTTCCCATGCTGATTTTCATTAGCAACATAACTGTTGATGACTTGTTATGTGCATATCAGAGGGGGTACACCTCATTGGTATGTAGCTTGTAGACCTGTCACAAATGGACATGTGTGTAACAAGCACCCAGACCCCAAATATACCTTCCCCTACCCCCAGGATCCAGCTCTAGGGAACCTCTCTTGACTTCTGACTACATAGAGCAACTCAGCCTGCTCTTGAACTGTGTCCATGGCTAGTGCCCCTGGCCAAGGAGGAAGCAGCCAGTAGGTTCTGGAAAGGAAAGGAAAGTTGCCATTCTGGGGTCCTGGGAGCAGCATGGCTGGGGAAAGAGCACGGAGTCGGGGTGCTTAGGAGAGGGAGGCCTCAGGATGTTTTTTGTGCCTAGCCCGCATGGCAGCAAGCTTGCCTAGAGCCTGCCTGGCTGATCAGAAGATGGCCAGGGATCTCCAAGGATCCTGGGGTACATAGGGCAGGGTGGAGCAGCTTCAAGAGGGGGTAGAAGAAGCTCTGAGTGGGTGACAGCTATCACCTAGCCTGTTGCTGCTCTCCCTGCCCCATTTCCCATATAAAAATAGACTGAGTACACACAGGCAAAACGAATCTCTAGTAAACAGAATTAAAGAGCTAGTAGAATCTGTTAACACTCTTATTTGTAGACATTGTTATCAGAGTTAATTTATGCATAACTTAATTTCATATACCAGCCTTTGAAACTGGGTCTTCTTATTTGTAAATTTGAACTCTTCCTTGAAGCATATTAACCCATTTAATATTCCCTAACACTACAGACAAGGAAGCTCTGCTGTGAAGTCTTAGACTCAGTGACACTGACAGATAGTGTGTCATTTCCTTTCCACAATCCCATGAACCTCAGGGTAGCTGTGTTTCTCACTCAGGGCCCAAGCTGTGGTCTCTAATGTACATGTGCAGAGCAGGTGACAGTGAGGAGGGAGGGGATAGAATGGGCCTCAGTCTTGGGCAGCCAAGGCCATAGGCATCCTGACCTCAGAGAACAGAAGGCTCCAGGCTCCACTCAGCTGGACCTGGCTCTGCATCAGGGGGTCACTGTGAAATGTGGGTGCTGTGAAGTAATCAGGCCAGGCCCTGAAGAGTCCTCAGAGGGCAGGGACATGGGTGGGAGAAATCGTCAGCCTAGATATAAAGTTGGGTGTGTGGCTGTCAGCAAAGGCTATGTGTCCTCACTAAGCCCTCAGTCCTGAGGGTGTCTTGTCTCAGTCCCTGTTTTCACACAAGGACTTTGCTGACTAAGTTTTATGGTTGGAGAATATTGCCTCCGTCTATGCCTTGTGATTCCAGGACCCAGGAATCATAAGAAAGAGAAGAGAAGAGGGAGGAAGGAAGAAAGGAATCTGCTTCGGGTGGGAGTGGAGTAGGCAGTCAGAGAAGGCTGCACAAAGGAGTTAGCGTTTGATATGTGAGCAAGGTTTTGAAGGATGATTAGGAGGAGTGTACTGCCAAATAGAGTTGGGGGGCTGTAGAATGGGGTTCTGAGTATGTGACCCTTGTCATATGCAAAAAGAGACAAGGTTCCTGTGCTTTATAAGACTCACAAAAGGGTTAATTGAGTAAGTGATTGATAAAAGTACCCATCATGTGGTAGACTTCCCACCAAAGGCTATACATATTGCTGTAATTTGTAATATGGTCACAGTAAAAGTAGTATTGGGTGCAGAATCAGTGCATGGGGTAGAATCCCTGTGCTGTGGCAGGGCAGATGTGAACTCAGCACTTTTGGAGGTTCTGGTATCGCCATATGTCTGTGACTGTGCAGCCAGGCTAGGGAATTGAGGGCCAGTCCCCATCAATTGGGCCCTTTTGAAGGCCAGCTTGCCTCCTCATGCCAACATGGGTCCTACTTGCCAGCCCTACCTACCTACTGCCTCCTCAGTGCCCTGCTAACCATCCTGGAGCCTGTGTGGACTGTGAGCTCCAGAAAGTTCTGGAGCTATCTGACACTGACCCTCATGGCTCCTCCTCCACTTAGGTAGTACAGGATACCACAACACTCAGGCAGGGCCTCCTGCTGGTAGCATGTGGCCCCAGGGAGGTCTGGCTCCAGGGGAGCAATAGCTGTCTCTGACCTTCAGCAAGGGGGAGTTCCAGCCAGGCTGTAGTGTGACTACAGTAGGGAAACTGAGGCTGAAGTGTGGATGGCCTTTGCAGGCATCCTGCATTTGCTTGGGCGGGCTGGCCACTGCAGCAGGGGGTGTATCCACTGTGGGAAGGCAGCATGGCATTAGAGGGGAGGTTAGTCCCAGACCAGGTCTGTGTCCTAGCAGATGCTCCAACATGACCAGTGGAAGGTGCCAGTTGGCCACAAAGCTGTAGGACAGGGTAGTGTATGGGGTATGCCTAGACAGGGCAAGTTCACATCATTACTGTTCCCCTTTCACACACAGGTAAACTGAGGCATGGGGCAGTGAAGGACTTACTCCCATGGTTGGTATTTGGTGGGGTCAAGAGTTGATCTTATTTGGGCTCTGCCTCTGAACCATTCCCAGTTAGAGCAGCTGCAACTTGATTCAAGAAAGGAGCTGATTGCCAGGGCTCTGAGTGGAGGCTGCCAGGCCCAGCCAGGCCTCTCTGGAGAAAAGACACGGCCATGTCCTGTCAGCCACATCCAAGTTAAATGCCAGCCCAAGACTGGATGTGGCAGCAGTAGACGGTTTGCCTAAGCATGCTCAAGACTCCGCTCCACTCCCAGCATCTATCTTCTGTCTTTGCCGGGAGAAACAGTCCAAGAGAGCAGTTTGACACTGCCTTCTTCCTCACCCCAGACTCAGTTTCCCCATTTGAGCAGGGAGCAAATGGATTAGCATTGCCAAAGGCCCCTTATGCCAACCTCAGGCTGGAGTGTGGGTGGCAGTGCAGCCTCTGAGGACTGCAGAGGGAAGTTAAAGCACATGTTTTCTTATCTGGACCACCCACTTGGGGCCTGAGCTGGCAGGGTGCTGAGGGACTTGCTCTGAGGAACCATCAGTAACCCTGTCTCGCTTTTGCCATCCCAGGAGTTCCCTGGAGACCGGAAGCAGCCTCTCTACTGACCGCTACAGGTACTGTCTCACATCTGCCCTCCCTGTCTCAGGGCCAACAATACCCAAATTTCGTGTCTGCACCTGGGGTGGACATGAGGCTAGGGAGAGATTGAACCCCACTGTGAGCCCTCCCAGCTCCCCCAGAAACAAGAGGTCTTGCTGGCAGGCCCCCCTGAGAATACATGCTGTTTAAGGAGATTCCCCCTCCCCCAATTCAGGGCTTAGCCTAAGATCTCCAGAAGGGTTAAGAATCCCATGGAGATCAGGCTGTGCTTATGCTGATTGCTCCAAGATCCAAGGCTGGGGTTCCCCTGAGGAGCAGCCAGCAGCAGGGAGTTCCCATGACGACCAAGGCTGGAGCCAGCAAGAGCCTGGGGTTCCCATTGGTTCACAGTGCATGCTGGTTGAGGCGGGGGAGTTGGGATGTGAGGCTGAGGCGCTGCCTCTGTATGTTTCAGATCACCAGGTTTCCAGCTGGGGTTTTCCTGAAAGAGCGCAGTCTGTGTTTATCGATAAAAATTAGACACTGAGTTGGGGGTGCTGTTCAGTTAGTAGAGTGATTGCTTAGTATGCAGGAGTTCTCAAGTTCTATCTCCAGCATCATATAAATCAGATGTGGCAGCATATACCTGTAATTCTTGCACTTGGGAGGTGGAAGCAGGAGAATCATAATTTCAAGGTCATCCTTGGCTACATAACAAATCCAAGGCCAGCCTAGGCTACATGAGATTCCTACCTCAAAACCCCCACTGAGACTCCCACCTCAAAAACCCCATGAAAACCACCCCAAACAGATTAGATACTGTGCCACTGCAGAGAGGCCCTGGCGTGGGGCCTGGAGAGTTCTATTCCCTGTGTCATGGGCAGCAAGCCCCAGAGCCCTAGAAGTAGAGGTGGCTTTGAGGAGAGAGAGAGAGAGAGAGAGAGTGTGTGGGCGGGGGGGGGTGGAGGGACTATCTACACTGTATTTGTAGGACTTGAAGGTGACTGCTCTGCTTGGAGCAGAAAGGTGAGCCACTCCCACTCTGCACAGGGCAGGGAGGGAGTGGGGATGAGTGGGAGTTGCTTGCTGCTCAGGAGTTAGGCTTCTGGAAGAAGAGTCACATGGGGTAAACCTGACACTGGACACACTAAGCAGGACTGGACTCTGTGGTCAGCTGAGCCTCTGTCATCTCAGCTGCATTGCTGAGAGTAGCGTCTCTACCTGCACAATCCTCTTCACTGGCCCAACATTCAGGCAGTCTGCTAAGGGCCAGGCTGGAAAACTCTGGAATGAAGGGAGGGTACATGGAGTTCTTAATTCAAGGCATGTACAGGCTGGGGCTGGATTGACCTAAGTGTGGCTGCCCAGTTCACATCAAAGCCAGCTCTCGCTCTCTCTCAGCCCATAGCAGGGCCATGGCCAGAGTGGCCACATTTGACCTTAAAGCAAAAGAACTAGCACTTCGTTCCCTGGAGGCAGAGCTAGGGGTTAGAAGGACACATAGGCAGCATACCCTCCAAATAGCCCTTGGTTCCTAAGCACCTGTGGGTATCAGGCCCTGAGAACACTATGGCCATGGTCCTGCCACCTGTGCAGAGAATCTGTGTGTCAGGGCTGGAGGAAGGGGGATGACAGGACTGTGATGGAAAAGAAATTGGGTAAATAGGACAGAGTGACCGGAGCAGGTCAAGAGAGGCCACCCTGAGGAGGCAACCAGCTAATCATCCTGGAAAGATAGGGGAAGACATTCTTACTGGAAACAACAAAAGCAAAGACCCTGAGCTGGGGTGTGCTCAGCACAGCTACAGCAAACCATCAAGGCAGATGCTAAATGACATGTCCTCAAGTCCCTATAACCTGACTAGGACCTGCTTTCAGAGTTTCACAACGGCCTTGGATGCTTCCAGAATGAATCAGGTGTTCCCATTTCATAGATAAGGAATACAGTTTCAGAGACCAGGAGCACTGGGCCAGACCCAGGGCTCCATTGCATCTCCTGCCACGTACCCTCTGTGACCTTTCTAAGTAGCAGAGGTCAGCAAACCCCTGAGAAAGTGGGTCTCCACCTCTGTTGGAGGGGGTGCCACATGCCCTGCCCAGCCTCATCAAGGGCCCCCAGCAGCCTGGGAATTCAGAAACAAAGGTCCTAACCAGTAATCGTGCCTTTCATGGGCACAGCCTTCTTCCTCTGCCACAGGCGTGAGAGGGAAGCCAATGACCTTGTCCCAGAGAGGGGGTGAGTGGCACTCTGAGTTGGGGAGGGAAACAGCCTAAGCCACCTTGGCAAACAGATTCATCTCCCCAACAGATGGTCACCTCTCCTTCTCTGCCTGCCCCCAGCTGTCACCCTGCTCCTCAGCCCTGAGGGTGCTGGTGTGGCCTTCCCCTCCCCAGCCTCAGGCCTGTGCATGCACTAGCTCATGCAGCCTTCCAGTTGATGGCCCTAGGGACCTACTTTCTCAGCCCAGCACCATCAACAACAGAAACTAGGGCCTTCATGTACTGAGTAACATAATAAGTAGCATCCAAATGTCCCTGAATGTCAGCCCTGCACTTGAGAACCACTGTTCTAGACATAGCAAGCTTGCTAGTGGCACATGACAAAAATTCCCTCCTGAGGCAGGTGGCAGTTCTTTCGCTCTGTTTAGGATGGATTCCCACCCTGCCCCCAGGAGCTGAGCCCTCTAGTTGAGAGTGCTCAGAGCATCAGGTCTGTCCTGGCTGCGGTCTCAGGGCTCTGTGCACACAGCTTGAGAGAGTGGGATCTTCTCTGAGTTTCTGTTTCTTCATCTGTGGGGAAAGTGGAGTGTGACCTCCTTCGTAGAGATGGGGGTTGGTATGGATTGCGGGCCTGAGGTGGTTGGTGAGTATGGTACTGAAGAGAGCACCTTGGGCTCTAAGATCTCCCAGTCACTGTCCACATTTCTTTTTGTAAATGTTTTATTTATTATTTTTATTTTATGTGTATGAGTATGTTGCCTGCATGTGTGTACCCGTGTCATGCAGTGAGAAGAGGGTGTCCAATCCCCTAGAGGAGGAGTTACAGACTGTTAGCTGCCGTGTGGGTGCTGAGAATCTAACCCAGGTCCTTGCAGGAGCAGTCATTGCTCTTAACCACTGAGCCATTTCTCCAGCCCCAACTGTCCACATTTCTTACGCCTCCCCCGCCTGTGGTGGAGCAGCTGCTGGGGCAGGCTGATGGAGAGATGTGGGCCCTCCCGGGAGAGCACTCCAAGCTAGGGGAAAAGGCTGTGGGTCAGACATGAGGAGATATGAAGGGCCGAGTATCAGGGAGGAATAGCACAGGATGGCAAAGTGGTCTGCACTGCTTTACTAGGACATCCAGGAAAGGTGGGTATCTGATAGGTAACAAGTATGCACCTCTGGCTAAGGGAACTAACTCCACACAAGACTGGAAGGATGTATGTGGAGGGGATATTAATGCAAACAGCTGGCTTGTGTGTCCAGGCATCAGAGGGGTCAGCCAGCCAGCAGAGGCCCTGCCAGTTGCTCTGTGGGGAGCACTTCCTTTATTCTGAGGGCAGCAGGGATATCACGGTGGGGTATGAAACGTGTTAAGAACCCTGGCACGTGAGTAGGGAATGGGCCATGGTGGTCCAAGTAGAAGCAGCAGAGACAGACAACACAGGGGCTAGATTCTGCTTCTAGCCTAAGGCTGCCAGGTCTCATGGCTCACGGAGGCTCCCACTCAGCCTGAAGGACAATGCCTCTGGTTGGCCATGGCCCCACAGCCCAGCCACTACCCTCCCACCCTCCCTCATTAGCCACAGGAGTCCCTCTCAGCAGCCAATGAGTGGCTGTCATTGCGGTTCCATTTTAGATTTTATCAATGTTTCCCCTGTTGCCTGGGCAACGGCACTGGCAGCCTGTCAGTCTTTCCCACCACCTTTCAGAGGCACATTGCCCCCACTGCAAGCACTGTGTGGCTACATGGTGAGTTTTCAGTCTTTCGGGCCAGGCTGGGATTCCACCACATGTAATTTTATCTGGTAGCAGAAGCCAGTGTCTATCACCTCGACCCTTCCCTCCCTCTTTCTGTGACTGCCTGTCTCTACCACACAGGCAAGGCAGTGGGTGGACACTGGCTCTGTCATCAGAACCCAGGCCTGTTTGGAAGACAAACTTGCAGAGTGGCTGGTAGAGACCCTTGCCTCTGGGACTCCCAGGAAGATGGACTGGGGGCCCCCACAGACTGGCACCACCAGGGGTGCCTTGGTTTGCCTTGGGGACCCCCAAGGGAGTCCCCAGAAGCAATGGGCACCAGAGACAGCGGCAGTGTAAGCCTGCCCGGTGCCGAGTGCGCGCACGGATGAGCTGCAGGCTTTTGTGCTCACTGCTCTTTGTATTGGAGGCGCGCACTGTACAAGCTGCACCAGGCAGGGCTGGGCCATGTGAGTGGGGGCTGCCACTGCAGGGACCGGCAGCCAAAGCCTAGGCTTCCACCTCTCAGCAGCCCCTCTCTGTGTCTCTCTGGAGACAACCGTGCAGTCCAGCTAGAGACTAGAAGGTGAAAATGCTCAAATTCAAGGCCTTTTGCCTGGATTACTGGCAGTTCCTGTGCCTGCAGCCACTACACGGGACCTATAAAAGGTAAGTAGATCCTCCTCTACAGAGGACTTGGGCCAAGAAAGAAAATGACCTGGAGGGAAAGTTCACTTGAGTCTTCCGTGCTACAGGGCTTTCTCATCTCAGCACAGGGTCCTTGTCACTGGCCAGGAATGGAGGTAGCACTTGCTGCGATCTACTTTGCAACTCGGCCCAACTCCCCCTTCTTCTCCCTCCAGCCTGTAGTGGTATGGTCCCCAACCACTCTGGGGCCTAGCCCTGCTGCATAGTTCTTGCTGCTGAGTTAGTCCTGGGAGCTGGCCAGGTCCCAAGCAGATCTGATTCCCAGGAGGGAAGCCATGTGGGCCATAGACCCCCTAGCCCAACTCTCTCACCATACTCCCTCAAACAACAAGGGCTGCTGTGACAAGTGTGTTTGCCTGACTCCACCATCCAGCAGAGGGCTGGGATGGCGGACTTGGGGGACCCTTGGCCTGGAAGTCCGAGGACTGAAGGCCAAGTATCTTCCCTTATTGTGTGGCCTGAGGCAGGTCACTTTTCCTCTCTGAACCTCAGTTTCCCCATTACTAAACTTGGAACAACAACCTTTAGGAGTGGGATTTGAGGACTGCTCCCTGGGTTGACACAGACTTCAGAGACTACAAGCCTGAGTGTGTGTGCTTGTGACTGTGTTTCTGTGAAATTGTGTGTTTATTTGAGTGTGTAAGCTGTGTATGTGTGTGAGTATGTGGTTTTGTGAGTATTAAAGTGTGTATGAGTATCTATGTGTGAGGGCTTGTGAATGTGTAAGTGTACCTGTGTTTATGGAGAGTGTGGTTTGTGAGTGTATAAATGTGTGGCTGTGTGTGTTTTTGTACATCTGTATGTATCTTGTCCCTGAGCACACTTTGCTCATGAAGTGCTAGTGGCCCACCCCCTCCACCCCGACTTCCCACACCCTAACCCTGCAGTTGAGTACATGCAGCTATAGCAGGGTTGTCTGAATGGCATATAATTAGACTTCAAGGAGGAAACTGTTCCATCTACTCTGAGGGAATTACTTTTCCCTGATTTCACACTGTGAAGTCCACAGCCGTTAGTATGTGTGCAGCTCTGGGAAAATACAGGGCTTTTCTTTCTTTTCCAGTGGACTTTCTTAGAGGAGAGTGCTGGGGATTACACAGTAGCCGTAGAGAAGACATCCCCTGTCCTGCATCTGATTTTTCTAACCACATCAGCCCTGGGTGCTTATTCTAGGGCCCCAGCACACACAGCACATGCAGCTGGTGAGAGTTTTATCCCCCAAGGTTGTTGGTGTAGCTCTCCAGTACTGAATGCCCTGTGTACCCAGGAACATCTGTACCTGGTCCTCAATGTAGGTGGGTAGAGCAGTACAGTCTTGATCCATCCTCATTCAGAAGAGGCATCCAAACTCTGCCCAAGGGCAAGCCAGATGAGACATAAACCTGCATCTGTGTGGACTCAGGATTTCAACTCAGGTCTCTTCTGTTCTGAAATGGGAACTTTCTTGGGTGTCTAACAGCTTTAGATAATACACATGCCAGGGTCCTGAGGCAGGTCCTGACTTACAACCCACCTGCAAGATGGCATGTGGTCAGAGTCCTGGCAGAGCATCTGGTCTGGGTCTGGTTGGGGTTTCCAGAGGAAGTGACCATGTCTTGGGGGGCATGGTAGGCTGAGATGGGGGATTCCTGCAACACATGGGACAGGCCCAGGGGCTTTGAAAGGACAGGAGGTCTTCAGGACACAAGAAAATTACAGGATAGCAGGGCTGGACTTTGTGCTATAGTCCCTGGAGAGCCTACTAAGGGCTTTTGTGTGTGGCAAGCCCAGGGTAACATTTTGGGATCACATGGCCCAAGAGTGCAAGCTCCAATAGGAGCTCCAAGCCTGCCAAGGGAGACCCATTAATAAGCCCTTAAATCTGAGGTGGAGATGCTGGAAGGCTCTAAAGTATGAGAAAGGGAGACCTGGGAGGGGGGCTCCAAAGGCTTCCTGCTGGAGGGGGCAAATGAGCTGAGCCTGGGGGTAGAGGCTGGATTGCATAGCCAGCGCAAGTGCTGCACCAGCACTGAACAGTACCAAGGATGTTTTTTCTTTGGATTAGTGAAGGTGAAGCAGAAGCATTGGGTAAGTTTCAGGACTACAAAGGAAGGTGGGATGGTGATAGAAATGCAGACACCTGCTGCTTGTGAGGCTCATTGTAGGTGGTGACTGTGTGTGTGCGTGTGTGTGTGTGCGCGTGTGTGTGCGTGTGTGTGTGTGTGTGTGTGTGTGTGATATTCCACTTTCCAGGTGAATAAACTGAAGCACACGGAGATATACCGTGGTTGTGGTTACAAAGCTGGTGGGTGGTGCAGTCAGAGGGGAAGCAGTTTGACATGCTGCCCCTGGAAAACTCATGGCTCTCCACTGTGGTGAACACCATGCCTAGCACAGAGGTCAGTCCTCTTTCTACCCACTGTTGATCACAACAGTGGTGGCACGTCAGTGGGTGGGCAGCAACTTCAGATGTGGTCAGATCTGTCCACACTGGCAGGGGAGTTTAGAAAAGTCCTAGATTCGGATGGATGCTTGGCTAGGCACTCTGTAAGGTGAGCAGGCCTGGTAAACCCACTGTTGGAGGCTCTTTGGGAACTAAGGGGTGAGTACAGGAGAGTGCTCAAGGTTCTGTACCTAATGGGCTTAGCAAATGGGTGTGTAGCCCAAGGGTCCTCAAGCAGAGGCTTTGAGTACAGCCACTTGGAGGTTTGCCTGATGCTGTATTTCCTTGTTTAAAACTGTGACCCAAAACTTAAAGAGTATGAAAGGGGTGTTGTGCAGACAATGCGTAATTAACCACTTCTAAACACAGGGTATGCCAGGCTCCCTTGAAGCTGTTAATTATTCTTCATTAGTGATCTTAAATTAATGTAGACTAATTCTGGAGCCTTGCCAGTGGCTGGGGCTGGGGAGGAGCTGTAGCTTCTTTCAACCAGAAACCAAACCAAACTATTGAAGAGTGCCTCTGCTTTCTACTGCAGTGGGGTGGGGGTGGGGGCATCTCAGATCCTCTCCCAAGTCTTCTGACATGCCAGATATAGGAACCAGTACTGCTGTTAATAAAATACATCAGGTGCACAGAAAATAGAGAGCATTCTGTCACCCAATTTCATGCAACCTGATGGTCCTGTGCACACCCTTAAGCTCCATCTACCTGATTTCCCAGAGCCAGACCCAAATAGGACCTCAGGTCTGGTACCTGTATTTCTGGGTACAGTTTTGTGCTTTTGCTAATACAAAAGATGGTTTCATGTGTTTTAAACCGCAGATACACAGCATCATAATCAACTATTTGCTTTAAATTTTTTGCAGCAAAATATATAAGCATAAAATTCACTTTTAAAAAAATGGAGTTTCATTGTGTTGCCCTGGGTAGCCCTGAACTTGAAGGCTCCAGACACCCTGCCTCAGCTTCTGAGTACTAGGATCACAAGTATGTGCCACTGAGCCCAGCAAACAAAACACAACAAAAACATCTTCATAACTGGTTCCCCATGTACAACACAGCACGAAGCACCTTCACAGTGTTGTGCAGCCATCCTTCCTTCACCCCCATCCCTAGAACTTTACTGGTTTCCCAAGCCAAAACTCTGTCCCTATTAAACAGGAATCTGCATCCCATCCCCCAGCCTCTGGCACCTGCAGGGCTACCTTTATTTCAATGATTTCACTGCCCGAGGGACCTCACCTGTGTTTGTCCTTGAGAGAGACTGCCTATTTCACTTGATAGAATGCCTTCACGATTTGTCTGCTGTGTAGCCTGTGCCACAATTTCCTTCTTTTTAATGCTGAATCCATTGTAAGTCAACACCCTGTTTTGCTTTTCTGTTATTCCTCTGGGGACACTATGTTTGCTTCCACCTTGGCTATTGGGAACAGCACCACTGTGAATGGGCGTGCCAGCACTTAGAGGCAGAAGCAAGCAGATCTGTGAGCTTGAGACCAGCCTGGTCTACATAGAGAGTTCCAGGCTAATCGGGGCTATATAGTGAGATCCTGCCTTTTAAAAAAAAAAAAAAAAAAAGCAGCAACTCATTTTGTCCATTCAATATTTTAATTGTTTTTTTCATGTGGTGCTAGGCAGGTACTCCACCACTGAGCTATAACCTGGCCCATTCAGTTCAACATCTCACTGGCAACATTTCTCCATATTGCTGTGCCTGGTTTCCTGTCACCCATTCCATTGATGTCTTGGATTCCATTATACAAACAGCCCCATGCTTGATTCTCGAGACCGGACTGTGGGGCAGCCTTGCCTCTACTTCCTTGTTCTTGAGTGGTACATCCTGGGTGCATATAGGGTGGTATGTGAGTGAGAACCTTCAACTCCGCTGGGCTTAGCAAGGTCACTTTCCAAAGTGGTTGTGACATTGTATGGCCTCAACAGCTGTGGGTGAGAGTCTGTTCCACATTCTTGCAATGCTCAGTATTAAAAGCCTTGCGATGTTTTTATTGTAAAAGAGAAAGATGAGATGAAGAGAAGGTACGTCCGTGGTTTGGAACAGTCAGCACTATCCATTGTTGTGAAGCCACAGCAACATGGTACCCAGTCACTCATCCAAGCAGGGTGAGGAAGGAGACCTCCACCTCACCAGGGCCCAGATCTCAGCGGGGGGCACATAATGTCCTGCAAGAGTGGGGCAGCAGTGGGCAGCCTTAGGGGCCCAAGCAGGCTTGTGGGAATCCATCTAGCTGGCCCTTGGGTGGTTACAGCTTTCCCTGTCACTGAGTGTTCTGAGTGTCACTGAGTGCTTGTCCACATTTTCTTCATGAACAACCCTGTGGATAGGAGCTGCTGGCTGGGGGTGTGGCTTAGTGGCAGAGAACTTGCGTAGCATGCCCAAGGCTCTGGGTTCTAATCCTGATACTGCATGGGAGCTGGGGAGCATCACAAAAAAGAAAATAAGTGGGGGCTGGAGAGATTGCACTTATTGCTCTTCCATAGGACACATGTTCACTTCTCAGCATCCACATAGAGTGACTCAGAACTACCTATAACTCCTGCTCCAGTGTCCTCTTCTGCC
The DNA here is from genome assembly GCA_035773235.1 of Eospalax fontanierii. NCBI lineage: Eukaryota > Metazoa > Chordata > Mammalia > Rodentia > Spalacidae > Eospalax > Eospalax fontanierii. Next base: position 87,722,520 of record CM069526.1, read on the forward strand.
TCTGCAAGCTTCTGCATGTGTGTACACATACCCCCACATAGACATGTACATACTTTAAAAAAAAAACAGAAGAAGAAAATAGGGAAGTGATGCTGTTATTTTCCTCATGTTTCAAACAAGGAAATAGAAATCAGAGATGTGAAGTGACCTCATGAAGGCTCTGGCACTTTCCTCTGTGTTGGTGCCGAGAGGTTGAAGGTGGTGCTGAGCTCCGGGAGACCTGACATAGGGCTAAGTTCCTGTAACAAACACTTGTGGCCTTTGCTCACTGCTGGACTGAGCAGTAGGAGGTGCATGCCAACCCAGATGCCCAGATAGTGAAGGGACCCTTCTGTTGGGCCTGCTGTACATTGAATAGGCATTCACCCAGTTTCTGATGTTGGAGTCCTGAATGTGACCTGATTTGGAAATAAAGTCCTTACAAGAATTGTAAGATGATACGATTAGGGTGGGCCCTAGTCCATCTCCTTATAAGGTGAAACAGGACACAGATGCACACAAACACCACTGTGAGAGTTGAATTGGACCACCAGTACCAGGTGTTTGTTCTCATAATATTCAGGTGAGTCTGAAAGGGAGCTTCCATATGAATTTAGAATCTGAGCAGCAGAGCAAGGACAGCAGGTGGCTTTCCTTAGTGTCAGTGGCCTTGCTCAGTCTTGTTCGGCTGAAGACCTGAACAAACAAGGATTGGTAAAAGGGAGTCCTGCCTGCCCATCAGCTTCGATGTCATTATTTTCCTGCCTTTGGACATTAATTGAAATGGGGCTTTCAGATTGGCACTTGTCAGCCTCTGTAATCGTGTGGATGGATGGATGGATGCACAGGGGTACAGACACGTGTTTGTGTGTGTGTGTGTGTGTGTGTGTGTGTGTGTGTGTGTATACAATAATGATGTGCTATCTACTAGAAGGGAGAGAAGTCCCAGAAGAAACTAGCCCCGAGGGTACCTTGACTTGGACTTCCAGCCGGAAGAACTAAGAGAAAATGGGTTTCCTGTGTCAACTCTCAGACTGTAGCCTTTTGTTGGTGCTCTGTGCTGGGGCAGCCTGTTGGAGCTTGTGTTCTATTACTGAAACAGAACACTTAAGATAGGATCATTATGAACAGACCCCTGCCTCTTAAAACCTTGAGGCAGGGAAGCCCTGGAGGAGAGGCCACATCCAGTACCCCATGGCAGAGGGCAGAAAGGCAAGAAAGTGAGGGAGGGAGTCATTCTTTCCTCAGGAAGCCACTCCCAGGATCCCTTACCCAGATAACAACATTGATCCATTGAGGGGCAGGGACTGTAGGACCACATCACCTCTTCCACCCTTTCCACCCCAGCACAGTTGTGCTGGGGTTGAACTTCCAGCATGTGAACTGGAGGACACATTCGAAACACAGCCTTAATCCTAACAAACAAGCCCCAGGCTCCCATCTTGCTCTATGAAATGGGCCCCATCCCCTTTTTATCCTGAGGCTGTGGAGCACAGGGCATATGCACAGGCCTGAATGCTGCAGAACCCACATGCCCTGCATGTGTAGGCCAGTGCTGACATTAGGGAAGCCGTGAAGTATTCACTCTGAATGTAGAATTTAAGGAGATGTCAAAACAAAAAAAAAAACCCAAAACCAGCCACCAAGTAAACAGAATGCTGTGGCTTAAAGCACAGGCTGTGGTTTGTCTCATTACTCTGTCTATGCACCCTGTGCAATGGGAACAGTCAGGGAACACAGTGTCCAGGCCTGAGGCCCATGTGTGCGTGCCTTGCTTCTGAGTGTACCAGTGATGTATGAACAGATCTACAGTGTGGGGTTGTATAGAGCTCCACTAACTCTGTCTGCTTGACTCAGTACATTAGAAGCAGCTTAGTGAGTGGTGTATTGGGGTACGCAGTACATAGATGGTGGTACAGAGGGGTGTGTTGTACAGAGGTATGTAGTATATAGAGGTGCCTGGTATTTAAGGGTATATGGAATCGGGGGGCACATTTACTTTTGTGCATCAATCTCTAATGTGGCCCCACCCCATGTTCTTGTCAGCCCTGGACTGATCCATTCATGTCCTACAGGACCAGGAAGACAAGTCACAGCACAGTAGGATCCCTCATGCAAGGCTGTCCACCTCCACAGGTCATCCAGGCATTCTCCTTGGAAGACCACCCTGAAAATGCATTTGGACATGTGTGTGTATGACTGAAGAGTTGGGAATGATGGGCCACCAGGTCAGCTGTAGGTTCTGCTGAGGTCTGAGAGGAGCTAGCCTCCTTGAATGAGAACGAATGCCCTGCTGTGATTGTGTCCTAGAGAGTCCTTCCTTTTAGGAAAGACATTCCACAGCAATGGGGCTGTGGTGGCTGACTTACTTTCAAACAATCAGAGCATATGTGTGCATAGTTGTATATGTGTGTGTGTAAGAAAGAGCCCTACTAAAGCACACTGAGCCCAGGGGAACACCTAGGATAGTGCCCAGAAGATACTTAGAAACTCTGGATCTTCCTGCAGTGAACAAAGTTCACAGCAGAGGGCAGAGTTCAGGGGCCAGTGGCTCCCCACCCTTGCTCTAGAGACTGTGGGAGCCCTCACCTCCTTTCCCTTAGACCTCAGCCCCAGTGCCTTCCTTGTCACCTCCCATTTCATATCATCTTGCTTTATTTCTTGGTTGCCCTCCTGATACTGGGAAGTAATCTGATTGCTTAGCATCTATGTCCTCTGTGCCCTGGAAAGGCTAGCTAGCCTAGAGGCAGAACCCTGGAGTCTGGTGCCACACTTGCCATGTGTCCTGCCCTACTGGAATCCTCAGCGTCTTTATCTGTACCCAGTTGTGAAGCTTTTGGATTGTAGAGAAAGCTCTGAGCTGCTAGAGAAAGAGTCCCCTGCTAAGTCCTGCTAAGAGAGGGCCACTTTGAGCCCCTGAGCCAAGTTGGGGTGACCCTGTCCCCTGCCCCAGGCTGCTCACTGCTCTCTGGACAGCAGGTGAGACTGTGGCTGTGTAGCCTTACCTGCAGGCAGTGTTCTGTGGCAGTAGTCCATGGCTAGGTGAGCTCACTCCTCTACCAGCTTTGTCTGGAAGTCCTGCCAGCAGCGGCTTGGCAGGAAACCATATCTGCTGACATTGGGTAGCACTGTCTAGTTTTCATGGTAACCTTTTACTTACAAGGAGTGATATTAGTTTTCCAGTGAGAGGAGCGATATTGTTTCCTTTTAACATAAATGTGTTCAAGTGTGAATGTCAGCTCACTTGCTAATTGGTGTGCTGTTATTTAACTTTATCATTGGAACTTCGAAGCTTGCTTGGCAGTTCAGGGACAGGGACCTCAGCATCCCTCGGTGCATCAGGTACCTACCTGCTTGCCAGCTTTGTACCCATGCCAGCTTTTCTGGCCTACTCCACACCACACTTAGAGTTCAGCTTTCCAAATGGGCTCCAAAATGTCTCTACTGTCACTGTGTTGTGTTTGTTCAGATCAGAAGCCCCTGGGATCATGTGTGGCCTGTCCTCCTTTCCTTCGGTCCCCTCCCAGGCAGATGCAGAACTCATTATGTGGCCTTGGCTGGCCTTGAACTTGCAAGGATGTTTTTACCATAGTCTTCTCAGTGCTGAGATTCCAAGTGTGGGCCACTAGTCTGGCATTTTTGTCTTGAACCTTACATGTTGCCACCTGCCTACAGCATGTCCCACCTTCAGGACTAGGGGATTTTTTTCCCTGGGTTCCCTGACTTGTCCCTCCAAATAGTTCCTGTCAATAGGAGAAGCTAATGGGCCCCATCAGACTTGGGCCAGTTTTCTAAGCTTGGTGATTTTATAAAAAAGCAGGAAATCACTAGGATGGTTCACTGGGAGCCTGCATCAGAAGGTTTGGAGGGGAGACAAAAGTCATGGCACCTCTGGCAGGGCTGGCCTGCCCAAGTGTGCATGTGGGAAACACAGGACACTGGGTGAAAGTGACCAGCACAGAGGAGGTGAACCCTGAGAGGGTCCAGGAACCCTTACTGCCCTCTTAGAAGGGGACTTACACACACACACACACACACACACACACACACACACACACACCCCAGAAAGCAGGTTCCTGTTTCCGGTTCCTTAACTTCAGGATGGCACCCACAGAGTCTGTATCCAAGGACCAAAGAATTTAAAACTCTTAGCACAGAGCAGGACTTAAAGTGTGGCTTTTCTCTTTTGCCTAAGAGAGAACTAGGGAGTGGGCATTGCTGATAGTAAGAAGGATTAGGATTAGACATTGAGAAGGACTTCCATGGTGACTAGAAAGTCATGTTCTATGACACTGATTGGATGTGTTTTAGAGCAAAATTGCTTAGGCTCAATTCTTAGTTCTACGATGGTGTAACCCAGGCATGTGTTCATGCCTCTGTGCCCCTTAGTTCCTTTGCTTTATACCTCCTAGGTCCACCCAGAAGATGTGAATTTGTGGCACAGAGCATGGGCTGCAGTGAGTAGATCCCTTTCTTCTTATTGGATGGCTGAAACTAGAGCCCTGAGAGTTTCACAGAGCCGTGTCCAGGAAAAAAGAGCTAGGAGGCCCCAGGTTGCCTGCACCTCAGCTCTTGCAATTGGCTTGGTCTTCACAGGCCCCCTGGAGGTAGATCCATCTTTTTCTCTGTTTTGTGGGTGGAGACACAAAAAAGGGGATGAGGCTCTGAGGACTTGGTGGCTTAGCAAGACAGAAGCAGGACAGGTTCAGGTCTCAGAGCCAGGGCCCTGTCAGCAGCTGGATCTGCTGTGTGACCTTGGACAAGTCACAGTGCTTGTGAGTCTCTAGGCCCCCACTTCCAACAAAGAAGAGTTGGGATGGGGCCTCCATTGCTTGGGATGCCTGCTTTCCCTATGCAGAAGATAGTGATGTGAACCTAGGCTCCACAAGGGTTCCCAAGAATCAGGAGAGCTGGCTGTTGTTTCCACTGATGGCTCATGGCAGACCCTGCCTCCTGGGCTCCACCTGCTTTTGTGCTTGGTTCTGCCTTGACACCATGTAGGCACTACCTTACTGAGTTCCTGAGTGACCATGGCCCTGGACAGGCTCCATTAGACACTCAGAGCCACCCGTGGTCCTACTTCCCCCCTGTGGCAAAACTCCATCCAACTATACAATTGTCCTCAGACTTCCTGCCGGCCTAGCCTCTGGGGACAGCTGGCAAACAGCCCAGATGGTAAGCAGGCCCTGGCTCTAGACCCCACCCCGGATCCATGCTCAGCAGGTCACGTCCCCGTCTCTGAGGTTCAGCTTCCTCAGTGGCAAAATGAATGGTGGGGAGATTAAGTGAGAGAACCGCTTGTCACCATCACACATTCATTAATTCCTGCTTTGAGCCAAGCCCTATGCTAGGGCATGAAGAACCAAAGAGCAAGCCCCATCTCTACCCTTGACTCTCCCAGTCTAATGGTTTTTGTTGCACAGGGGGCTAGAGTGTCCCCAGGTATCCTAGAGCTGGAGCAATCAGGAGTAACTTTCCGGGGAAGATGGCACCTAGGTCTTAAAGGACAAGAGAATGTAGGCATCTACCTGCAGCCAGCTCAGATGTTCCTCAGCAAGCTAATCCATGCACTGAAATGCGAATTTATTGCACACACCTTAAAATCAAGAGCTTTTACAAAAAGTCTGCTTTTCTGACTGCCAAGAAAGCAAAGTCCTCATTCCTGCTGGTCAGACCTCTGTGATCTTTGCCCCATGAGCTCACCTGTAGTCCTCCCTGATGTGACCTCTGCTCCCTCACATTCAGGATCCACTGTGAGGCCTGCTCTAGGGCCCAGTTCCCAGTGGTATCCGCCTATCCCAGGGAACAAATGCGGCATTTTCTGTGCCTGGGCGGTGGTGACTTCATCCCCAGTGGACCATGTGAGTCAGGGCTGAGGTTGAGGGCCAGCCAGCTCTTCACAGTTTCCATGCAGACCTGCCCTTCTCCATCTTGTGCTGTGACTCCCTATGTCCTTCTGAGGAAGAGGGGCACTCCTCAATGAGCCCCCCATCCCCAAAGCAGGGATCTTCAATGACAGGGACCCTCGTGGAACACCCCTATATCACCACCAGACTGTGACACCAAGAGGTTACCCCACACTGGTTACCCACCAGGATCATTTGATTCTACACCACCAATGTGCCCTGTGGTCATATGATGGGATTCGTGCTATTGGGTGCTCTGCTGTTGACACAGTAGGATGAGTGCTCATCAGTGTGACAGCAACTCCTGACCTAGGACAGACAAGAGTGATGGCTGTGGGTCTGTGGGAAGAGTTCAGTGGTATGTGCAAGACCCATCCCTAATGCCACAGATAGCAAGAGGGGGAGGAAAAGAGAGCAGGAGGGAGAAAACTGGGGGGAGACAGGGTGGGAGGAAGAAGAGTGGTCCCTTCATAGGTGTGGGATGTGGCTTCTGAACCGGCCCTTGGTAGATCCACTGAGTTCCTGTGTCCTCAGACTCAGTCTGACTGTCCCTCCAAACTCTCCTGGCCCCTCAGACAACATCCCGCAGTCCTTGAGCCAAGGAAGCAGACTTCAGAGAATCAGGGGAAGTGGCGACCTTGGGAAGCCATGCCTACCCACCTCAGACCTAGCTACTGTCTATAAAGTGTGCAGACACAGAAATGGTACTCATAGTAAGGGGGGGAACTGTGAGGAGGAATCTAGTGGGGCCCAGACCCTCTAGGAAGTTGGTGATAGCCCCTCCACCACAGGGGCCTTGGGCAGACCAACTCTGCGGCCCAAAGTGCTTTGTGTTCTCTCCACCAGGTGTATAAGGTACAGGTGGAAAGTACTACTCCCAGCTACTGACAAGTGTCCATGGGGCAAAGTCCAGGACTGGAGTATCCATCCTTGAGCTGAGGGGCCCAGGGGACATGGGAAAGCCAAGGTGGAGGGGGACAATCTGGGCAACATAGGGCATTGAATTTGTCATGGACATGACAGATCCTTCGCCATGGATGGAAACCTGGGGACCACATTAGAGGCAAAGAGATGATGGGAAAGCTCAGTAGGGAAGGAGGCTCAATAGGGAAGAAAAGGCTGCTGCAGTACTTGGTGTTCCTCATTCTTGGATAGTGTGGGAACCACGGGATTGCCTAGAGCAGAGGAGAGGGTGAAGTGCTAGATGGAGGGATGGATGGATGGGTGGAAGATAGATAGGTGATGAATGGGAGGATGATGGATGGATGGAGAATGGGTAGATGGATAATAGATCAGTAGATGGAGGATGAATGAATTGATGGAAAATGATAGGAGGAAGGAAGGAAAGAAGGAAGAGGGATGGATAGATGAAGAACTGGATAAAGAGAAGAGGCAACAGACAGATAACGAGAACCCTGATGAGGACAGATGGAAGAGGGGAAGGGTAAAGGGGAGAGGTGTTGGATATGTGGGCTGAAGAGTGCCTGGGTGGTGAGGTGGAGATGTGGATGGCCAGGTGGGATCCAGAGTGTAAACAGAAACTGTCTCTATCCCACAAGGTGCTGAGAAAACTCCCCCTGAAGAGCATGCCCATGAACCCTGTATGTGCTGGTCTGAGAAGAGTTAAGGAGCTCTGTCTTGAGAGCATTCCAGGGCCCATGATGAGGTTGGGGGACAGTCTTAATGGACAGTGAGCCTTCCTTCACTGATGCTGTTCAGCAGAGACTGGGCAGGGCTTCAGGAGCTCTGGTGACAGGCAGGCCTGTGGGGATGTTTATAAAACTTCCTCTGGAGACTAGGAGAGAGAATTTGGACTCCCAGAGCCTTCAGGGAGGCCTGCTGTTGAAAACCATCCTACTTCCAGATAAAATGTTTGTTCCCACCTTGGGAAATGGACAACCTGAAGGTACAATACTGCACTGTAGGAATTGAGGTGGAATTCTGATGTACCCAGACCAAAGCCAAGGTGCCCACTAGACAGGACAGCTGTTTACAGGGTCTAGGTCCCTGCTGGGTACCAGACTCTGGACCCACCTGCCTTTGGGGGGACTTCCTAGGGACCGTGGGTGGGGAGAAGCCCTCCTGTGGGCTGTAGCCTTGACAACTGTGAATCATTGTCCCCAGGGGGCCCTGCCTGGGAAGCCCCAGCTGCCAGCCCTGGGCTAGGCCCTAAGCAGCTGTCCTGTAGGTGGGGCTCCAGCTGGACTCCAGTCTAGAAATGTCCCAGGGTCTCAACCCCACAACCCACAGCCTGGAAGGACCTGGCCTCACCCATGGCTCTGTAGAGGGGTGGTCAGGCACTCACTCTAGGCTCAACCCTCTTCCTAGGTCTGTGACCTAGGGTGAATGACTTCCTGTGTGCCTTGGTTTCCTCACATGGTTAAGGAAGCTACAGAAAGCCACTTTATAGGCTGTGGAGAAAATAGGCTGTGTTTACTCTGGACCTGTGGGAAATTCTACCCAGTGCCTCAGGCACCTAGAGCTCTGTGGTCAGGGGAACACAGGCTGGAAAGGAGTGGCCACTCAGCAAAATGTGGCCTGGCCAGGCCTGGGGAGCAGTCTCAGGGCCGGATGGAGCCCCTCAAAGCCCACTGCTGTGTTAAGGTACAACCAGGATTTGGTCTTTATTTCCTCTCTGTGGACTCCAGGCTTCTTCCTGGAGCCTGCAACAAAGCAGACCCTTCTCAGTCCTGCCGCAGGGCTGTGGCCTCTGGGCGGTATTGGGTTTAAGCCTCTGGGGACTGGGGGAGGATGTGGGCCCGCCCAGGCCTCTGCAGCCTCCCTCCTTGGGTGTTGCCTATCCAGTCCCACCCAGACCTCTGGATGTGCGGGGCGGCCCCTGGCCTCCAGAAGCCCTACTTACCCTCCTGTTGGACGCCCCCTTGTCCCGCCCCAGTGACTCACTGCTCCCCTGGCCCTCCGCCACCCCGTCTCTTGGCAGGCAGCAGGCAAAAGGTTGTGTTGAAGCCACAGGATCTGGAGTGTGAGGGACGTGCAGCCGCCAGGGTCTGGAGCTCCGGACAGGCAGCTACAGAGAAACACCACTGCCAGGGACCCGCTGTGGCCTGGGGCAGCCAGGGCTCCCTCTCCTCAGGCTTTAGGCCTTTTGTTTTTTCTCAACATGAAGAAGGAAGTGACCTGAGAAACCCAAACAAGAGCCAGCCCCTGGCCTGGAGGAGGCCCAAGGTCCAGGACAGTGGCCTGGCCCCTCCCCCGTGAGCCAGGCATGAAGGGTGATGGTGGTGCTGTGTGGGGCCTTATGTGGAAGTACTGCATCTCCGTGAGGACCCTCAGGTACCAGGGGCAGGGTGTGGAGTGGCTTTGCCCTGGGTTATGGGTGTCCCAGGTAAGGGACATACGCGGTCTTGAGGTCTGAGGGGAGTAGAGTTAGAGGGCAGGAAAGGCTGAGCCTGGCACCCTCCAGAGAAATGTGGAGTCCAGTGACAAGGATGGACTCAGGGAGGAGACTGAACTGACAGGGCATGTACTGGCTATTGCCCCTGTGGAAGACCATGGGAGGCACAGTGTACAGGCACACTTGCTGCATAGTGTACCACTAGGGCTCTGAAGTGGGACTTTGGCTCTACTCCTGACTTCCCTGAGCCTGTTAGGCTTTTGTGAAATGGAGTTCACACTCTGTCCTTTAATGTGTAGCAAGTGAGCACAGCCCACACTGAGGTGCTGACTGGTCTGCTCAGCACTTTTGGCATCTCAGACCTGTGCACTGACTTGGCCTCTCTGGTGAAGCATCCTGTCCACAGAAGCTTTTAGGATTGGTGTGAGGATTAGATGAGACCCAGTCCTGCGTATTGCTAGCAAATGTCAGATATTATTACCCCAGCTGCTCTTAGCGCCACCCTGCCTCCTCAGGGGTCTCTAGGAATCACTGGAAAGTACCACTGTGTGGGAGGTGTAGAGGAGGATAGACCAGGACTCCAAGAATCCCTGAGGAGGGAGACCACCTAGGAACAGGGCTCACCTGCTTAGAAGGAACACCTGGGCTTGGCTCCAGCCTCTACACGGCATAAAAGACCTACCTGGCACAGGAAGCAAGAAGCCACAAAATGTTAGGTAAGACCAGGCCTCCTGCTCTGAGGGTGGGACCACAGGGTCCATAATTTGCATATAGGAAGACCTAGAGGTGCCACCAGTGGGAAAGTGCCCTTGTGTTTTGGATGCCTCCTAAGAGTGCCTATTTGATTTAAGAAGACACTGCACAAAGGATAATGGAATTGTGTGGTCTGTCAGTGGTGCAAACACTTGCTTTCTCCTGCATTCCTCCCCTTTCTCTTTTCTTTGCTTCCTTTTCCCTCTTTCCTTCCATTCCTCCTTTCTCTTTTTCTGTTCCCACTTTCCTTCTTTCTTCCACAGAATATTTATGGCATCATATAGGAAACACTTGTAATAAATGATAAAATATTGGAAGCCTGAAAAAAATCATAATTCAGAATAAGAATGTCATGACCCAGAGTAAGATGGTGTTGATGATGATGGTGGTGGTGGTGATGGTGGTGGTATAGAACAAAACAGAAATACACAGGGGTCATGCACTCTACTCCAACTTTAGGAAGAACATGTTAGTAGCCATAGTTGTTCTTGATGCAAAGCTGGAGTGTCCTGGGTCCTGGAATGGTGGGCCTCACACTCAGACAGATTTGGGGGAGACAGGCCAACAGTGAAGGCCAGGGCACTCTGATTGGACAGGGATGCCAGCCAGTTGTGGGAACAGAGAGGCAGAACTCAGCCCTGGAGTGAGTCACTGGCCACCTTTCCCTGTCTTGGTCTAAGATGGACCTTCTTGGGTGGGAAGCTCAGAGCCAGGTCAGACAGGGCTGAGGCAGCACCCCAGCAAATGCCTGCTGTCCCCCTCACAGTGACCACAGCATGCTTTCCTGCCTCTTTCTCTCCTGAGGTTTCTAGGGATTGGCTCACTGGGGGACTCTCAGGAACTGTTTCAGGATGTAGTAGTCTGAGGAAGGCCCCATCTCTTGCTCCTCTGAGCCACTGTTCACCCAGGTTGACTCTCTACAACTCAGTTTTCTCACCCAGAGAATGAGGATGGCTATATAACTCCCTGGGGGGAGACAGAATGTGCTTGTGGCCACTAGTAGTTAGAGTGGCCAGGGACAGGTTGTGCCCACAGTAATGTTGCCAGTGCTGATGAGTGACCACTTCCCCCCTGTAATGGAAGAGCAGCTTTGGGTGGGTGTGGGCATTATGATCTACACTGGGTTTGCCTAGTTCAGCCCTTAGCCCCCATAGGTGCCACGTGCCCTATGCTTAGCTGGTGAGAATGGACTTAGGGAGGCGGCGGTTCTGGCAAGAAGAAATGCACTCTTTCCTACTCCATTTTGTATGCTCCCTCCAAGAAAGCCGAGGCCACTCCCAGAGCCAGATATGCTACAAGCCTCCAGAGCCGGCTTTAGGGCAATCCCAACCCTGATTACCAGGGGAGACCCAAATCAGAATCCACAGATCTGAGGCGGGGCAGAGCTGGCAACCGCCACGGGGACAAATTGGAGGGTTGTGATCTCGGACAGCACATACTTTTCCACTTGCGTCTTCAGATTCCCTTCCATGTGAGCCTGTCACCCCTGGCTGAATCCCACTCACATCTGGAAAAACGTGAGGTGTTCACAGAGCCGCTGCTGCTGCCAGCCCTTGCTCTCTGCTGAGGGGACCCGAGGTTCCAGGACAGGGTCTCTGCAAAGACCATGCTGGCTCCTAAGTGGGAGAGTGGGGAGCGGGCCACAGGGCACTCTGGGTCCAGTGCTGCAGCACTTGTAAGATGCATCTTCAACATTTGCTGGACCTTGCCAGCCTGTTTCCATGCCTAAGGGAAGAGGCACCCTGAGCCAGACTGCAGTGCAAGATGAGCAGTGGGCTCCGGTGGCTCACAGCAGTGGAGCATGTGTGTGATGCCCTCCCTCCCTATTTTCCGTGAGACTCAGTGTGGGCCAGGGCAGGGAGCAAAGAGGAAGAGGAAGGGACACAGGCTCGGGACGGGCCCAGCTGAGTTGGAAACTTGGTTCAGCCCTGGGAAGTTCACTTTGGGAGACTTTCTGAAGGCAGAGATTCTGAGAACTGGCCCCAGAGAGGGGGTGTCCTGTAGCTGTCACTCATGAGCTGTTTTCATGACCGGTGCCCCTGCCCTCAGTTTCTTGACTGGCGAGCTTCATTTGGTGACATTAGTGCTGCAGTAGCCCTCAGAAAGCATCAGTCCTTCCCCTACCTGTGGGTAGGCTTGTCCTCAGCAGGCCTGAGAAGGGCAGTCACATTTTGGCATTATTTGGGCAAGGAAGATGGTTTTGTGCCTCAGGAGCGGAGGAGCACTGAGGTCGCCTGGTCCAGCACCCCTGCACACAGTGCTGGCTGGGATAGGGCTCGGCCTGGCAGACCATGACAGGCCCTACTGCTGCAGCTGCCTCTGGGCAGGAGGGCTGGGAGCAGCTGGCATCCAGGCTCTGAGAGCATCCCTGGAGCTTCTTGGACAATCAGCCATCTGGTGTCCCCTGCGGGAGGACCCCAGCGTGCTCGTCCCAGTTGGGCTGTGCCTATCTTGCCATCTCTGACACAGGGAACTTTTGTTTTCCATTGGAAAAACTTTTCTTTCCTGCCTTGCTACGATACTCCTTCCCTATGCAGGGGTGGGGTGGGATGGGGTGTTGATCCTGGACTTTGGGCTCCCAACCTATGTGGTGTCCCATTTTAATAAAACTCATAGTGGTCTAGATTCCCCAGTCCCCTCCCTTCTGGACATACTCTAGACTGTCCTGTGTCCTTGAGCAGGACTTGAAGCTGACTGTAGAGTAGGACAGAGACTGGAAGCAGAGTGGAGCCACCTGCTTTCTCCCTCTCTGGACACTGCTCCTTGGTGCTCTGTGTTCCCTCCCAGCCTCGGCCCTAGGTCCCCCTGTCGTGCTGATCACTGCCTACCCACTAGTGTTTCTTTGTTTTTGAGGTGTAGTTTCACTGTGTAGCCAAGGCTGGCTTGGAACTCATGACCCTTCTACCAGTTTCCTAATGCTAGGATTGTAGGACCAGGACTACATCCCCAGCTGAGCACTTCTGTAGGGGTGCAGTCCCTTCTGGGCCATCATGGTGCCAATGCTCAGGAGAGCTTCTCACAGGCAGCAGCCAGTTTGGTCCTAAGAAGTCACTCATGGTCCACTGTGCAGAGGGGCCACTGGGACCCTGGACCTGCCTTCCTCCTTTCCCCTGGAGGCCATTGGCAAGGCTCTTCTTGGTGAGCCACAGGGGGCAGTACTTGTTCTTAGACAGCTCTCAGGCTGAAGCTGCTCCCCCACAGGAGGGAGGAGTCTTCATTCCATCAGGGCACAGAGCATTTGTTCAACACCTACTGTGTGACAGCCCAGTATGTGCCAGGCCCTGGGCTGCAGCAGTGAATGAAGTGGAAGGCCCAGGCCTTACAGAACATATCTGTAGGTGGGAGAGATACGCAGTGGAGAGAGAGGTAAAGATGGCGTCAGACAGGGATCACTGCCAAGAAGGCATGAGTGAAGGAGCGCCTCAGAGGCCGGTCACTCGGAGCAGCCTCTTACAAACTTCCATCAGGTTGGACAGACCTGCAGTCTGGCATGCCCACACAGTGAAATGCCATCAGGCACAGAAGGGAGTGAAGTCCCTACCCAGCTTCAGACAAGCTCACCCTGGAAGATGGCCCATGAGAAAGGGGCCCATCATGAAAACCACATGTTGTCTGAGTCCATTCTTAGACATTTCTGGAAGAGGCATGTCTACAGAGACAGAAAGCAGAATGGGGACTTCCTGGGCCATGGCAAGGTATAGAGCAACAGGTACAGTCCATTTTGAAAACGAGGACCATTCTGAATGTGGATATAATGATGGGAATGAAGACCATGAAGCACCCACTGGTTCATTCTAATCGGCAAATTGGATGGCTCAGGAATGAATGAAATGACTTCTAGAATAAAAACAGTGAAGGAGAGAGAATCCTGTCTGAGCAGGTGGCCTTGAGTGGAGGGTGAGTGACCAGAAGAGTGAGCTTGAGAAGACCTGGAGAAGAGGTTCTAAGTAGAAGACACAGCAGGACACAGCGGGGACAAAAGCCCTGAGGTAGGAGCCACCTGTGTATTTGCAGATGGACTTGGAGGCGGAGGCCCGCTGACAAGCATGAGTGAGGAAGGAAGTGGGCAGGGCCAGACCCGAAGAGGGTACGTTTTGGGGGGTTTAGAGTTGGGATGAGGACATGGGGTCTCTTCTGTTTACCAGCAACCACTCACCTTCCATGAGGAAATGAGACTCCTAGGGGGAGGGGAAACAAGGAGATGGTAGCTGCTGTGTAGAAGGGAGACACTGATTGACACCCAAGGGAGGCAGCTCAGGCTGCAGATAGGTGCAGTGAGGATTTAGACAAGGATACCTGCACTCCCTTCAGGGAGTAAAGCTAAGGCTCCTTGGATGCAGGGTCTGGATGTGGACTGAGGGAGGTGGCCATGGGCGCCAAGAGCAATGGAGTAGTGGCCCTGTGTGGACAGGGGCCTCTTGAGTATATAGAGGCCTCAGACCTGGGAGATGAGGCTGGCCACCCTACCCTGGCCCTACCACCCCTATGTCCCATTTGGACCCAAGCTGCTTTCAAAGTAAGTAGGGCACCCATCTTTGCTGCCTTACCTAGTCTTTGTTAGGCAGGCTCAGGCTGGCCCTCAGTGGGACCTTAGTGCCCACGTGGCTAGACACCCAGCCAGGGCTTGGCATTCTGAACAAAGCAACCTGACTGAAACTCCAGTGGCCCGAAACGCGATCAGCACAGGAGGCTGGCCAGGGAGCAGCTCTATTATTTATTGTCTGTCCAGTGAGGCTGTTTCAACCCGCCAGGCCTTGAAGGAGCCCTCTGGGCAGTGTGTGGCTGGTACAAGGTGGGTGGGGACCCCAGGGAGCTGTCCCCTTCACCCAGGGCGGGGCTTCCTGGATGCTGGCTGAGCAGAGAGACTGAGCAGGGAGGAAGTCAGACGTCAGAGCTGCCACTGTGGGGAGGGTTCTTGGTGGGAAGGGCCCAAGGTCCTTCGTCCCCAGAGACAAGGGAAGCAGACCAGGCACTAGCTCCAGGGAGACTTCCAGTCCTCCCCTGTGACACTGTGAGTACCACTTGCCTTGTCTGGGAGCCTGTGAAGGTCTGGTTGCTCTGGGCAGCCTATGGGGGCAATGGTTGGCCTCTTGTGGGGTTCATGCTGTTCCTAGGAGTTTTCAGTAACTGATTCTGTCTGCCTGGGTGACACAATCTGACCTGGGCCCTGGAATCCCAGGTGCTTCCCTGTACCTGCAAGAGGGCCACATCAGCCCAGGAAAGCTCTTCAGGGCTATTGGGACTGCACAGGCCCTGGGCTGTACAATGCCCTTCTGTCTACCCAATCTGTAGGTGAGTTCTGCCTGGGCCTCGAAGCCACTTGAGGAAAGGGGTATTGGCTATGCCTTACAGCTGGGTAAACTGAGTCCCCTAGAACACCATGGTTCATAGCTCCTGGCATGTGGCTCAGATATCTTCAGTCTCCTACTGACACCTTCCCTTGACTCCTCAGAATATAAAGTTTGGAGGCTCAGGGCAGAAGGAGGCCTGACCAGGCCCAGGCTGGGGTTTTTGTATTGGGGGAAATCGGTGCTGTTGAGATCCTGTCTTGAGCAGGACCCTCTACCACACTCCTGGGTATTTTCTCGGGGTGCCCAGTGTGTGCCTTGCCCCACTTCATCATCTTTCATTTTTTTTCCAAACTGGTCCAGGGTAGAATCTGAGAGGTTTTCAGATCCTGGGGCTGAGAGAGGCTTGTGGGGACAGTCTCTGAGTAGTGCTGTGCCCTGGGAAATGCTCTGATGAGAGGGGGTCTGGGCTCACCAACATGCTCAGGGAGGTTCCCCTCCCAGTTCCCATCCAGCCTCATGACACCCAGGGAAGTGAAGCTTTTTATGTTGGTTGTGTGGAAAACCAGCCTCAGAGATGTGAGGACATCATCCACTATGGATATTATAAGCTCAAGTTTAAACTTGGAGAGGCTCTGGACCCCTCAGTGCACTGTGCAGCCTTCTGTATGGGTGCCAGGCGGGAGAGAGCATTCCGTTACATTATTTCCCTGCTTTGGGGTCTGGTTTTCCATCTGCCAAGGGTTAGGCTGCCTTCTGAAGTTCCAGGTTGAATGGAGGAGGTTGGGCTGTGGGAGTGAGAATGTCTCCATGGCTCTTTAAGCTTGGCCAGCAAGAGCCGCCTAATCACCCCAGGGATTCTGGATTGTTAGGCTCCTTGGCCCAAGCTGGATGCAGGCTCCTGTGTCCAAGGCCCATGTTAATCAAACCTGAAGATCCCTGGAGCACAGGACAGAAAGGATATGACCAGGAGCCAGGGCAACTAGGGACCTCAGACAATCCCCTCCTCTCCTCCCCTGTGAGCTGCTGAGTGGGATCAGAAGCCTATCAGTACTCAGTGACTTTGTGACTCCATGCAGAGTTGTGCATCATTCATGACAAGCATTTATTTGGCACTGATTGCATGCTAAACACTGTCCTGACTATGAGCATACAAAGCTGATAAATTTAGCCAAACTGTCTGCTCTTCTGGTGTTGGGAGCCTCAAACAGAACAACTAAATTAACATAGCAGGGTGGTGGGCCTGAGGAGGCAGGGGATACAGGGCGAGGGACAGATGGCAAGGGAAGGTAGGCCTGGATCCATATTGCCTTTGAGGAAGCACCTGCCAATCATCAGATAGCTGTAGCCAGTAAGAGGGGCTGGATCCAGGACTCAGTTTGTGGATTTGGTCTATTCCATGTTCTTCTACTGACTTCACCCTGGGTCTCTCCATATAGGCAGCCCTGGCATGTTGTAAGTGTTGAAAAAAACCTTAGCCATCTCCTTCAGCCTGTGATCACCACTCTTGTGACATGTTAGCTGCAATGAGCAACACACATTACTGTCTTGAGGATGTTTGCTGTGCCCTGGAAGGGCGGGACAAGAAAAGAGGAAATTGCCACACAAGGAACTCGGACTGAGGAGGGGGTGAGCCAGCAAGCCAGAGGTGGTAGCTGTGCTAAATTTTTATGGCAGTGGAAGACTTGGCCTGGGGTTGTATTTTCCCCCAAGAGTCAGGTCAGGCTCTCAGGATATGCTGCCTAACCTGAACTGAGTCAGGCGCAGTGCTCTGGTGGTACTAAACACCTGGCATGGGGTGACTGAACCCACATGGGGGTGATCCCCCTGAAACCCCAGTACAGCTCAGTGGTAGATCATTTGCTGAGCAGGTGCAAGGCCCTGGATTCCATCACCAGCCCTTAGGGGGAAGGAGAGTGACTCTAACTGTAACCATGAAGAGAGAACAAGTACTTAGTGAGCACCTACTGTTTGCAATGCACTCTGTGTATATTGCCTTATTTTACCATAAGCAGCTACTAAAGGCTCCTCATCTCTTACAGTTTCTGAATCCAGGGCTGAATTTGGGTGGGACTCTTGTGTTGGATAAGCTCTGTGGCCTTGATTACTGCTAGGATGACACCCACATGGGGACGTCATATATAAGGAAGTCACCGAGTTCAGAGCAAGCATGTGTTCAGGAGTATGTTGAAACACCTTCCCAGCAGGCTGACTGCAGAGTCTATAAGTCAACAGCTGCAGCTGAGGAAGACACAGTCAGCCTGAAACCCAGATAGGGAATGGGCGTGTCACAGCCAGACTGGGTGTGAAGTGAAAGGCCCCTGTGCAGAAGTGGAAAAGGACAGCCACCTGCTTCCAAGCAGCCAGGGGAGCCCATCAGTCTCCTAGTGCTGTCCATCCCCCAGGGTTGGCAGGAGCCAGTGGGAAGAACCTGGGAGGGTTCAGCAAGCCTGGGCAGCTCCCAGTACCTCTGGGAGCCTCAGTTTCTTCATGTGGAAAGTGATAATGTAGTATGCCAGGGGTGGTACCATTGCAACGGAGCACGGTCTTGGTTTGAACTAAAGTCTTTAAATTTGTCACTCTGCAGCCCTGGACTCAAGCCTCCTGGGAAAGTGTTTCAGACCCTGAGGGTAGGCACCAGTCAGGCCTGGGGCTTGATTAAGTGAAAGCAAATTTTCCAGTGTGTCGACTCCTAGTCCAGCCAGATATTCCTGACAGCCAGACAAAGCTTGTAGGAGTGGAAAAAGAAAGCAGCCAGTGACCTTTGCCCTAATGCTGCACCTAGTGTGGGAAGCAGAGAAGACCCTTCAGGGTGCTAGGGAAGTATTTCTGGAGGTTACAGCAGGAGGTGGTGTTGGAGGCAGATCTTGGGGGAGCAGGCACAGGGCCAAAGTGAGGGAGCTAGGTCACCCCTCTGGGATGTGTGGGAAACAGCTGTCCCTCTGAGGTAACATGGGTCTAGGGGAATGGAGGACTCGGGTGAAGGCCAGAAAGAAAGACAGTGAGGCCTAGAGCCCCAGAATGCCGGCCTCCTGTGAGGAGCAGAGAATGAGGTTAAACAAGCTGGTGTCCTTTCCATTGTAGGTGACACAGTGGCACTGGCTTAACACAAAGGCTGCTTATCAATTTCTCCTCCTGAAGAGCCTAAGCCCTGGTGCAAGTGAGTCCAGAGTTCCACTGCACATGCAGATGCTGGCCTCTCCCTTTCTTTTGCCAATCATAGCCCATCACTGAGGCAGCAGTTTTTCTCATGGGACAGCCTTTCCCTATACAGTCTTTTGGGGATGAGGACCCTGGAGTTCTTTGGTCAGCCCTGGAATGAGCTGACCCCTATTAAATAGACTAAGCGTGGAGGAGAGAGGTTCCCAAATAAAACTAGGCCAGGTGGCTCAGCACACAGCCATTCCCTGCCAGCCCTCCAGTAAGATATGAATGGTCGCCATTTTACCAGTGAGAAATCCTAGGTTTAGAGGAGACAGTTCCTTACTGATAGTTACAGAGTTAGCAAGTGGCCTCGGAGCACAAATCCCCAAAAGCCCAGCTTCCTTCCAATCCTAAGAGCCCTGTTGGATCTAGCCAGATTAGCAAATTATTCTATTTCATCCTAGTTCAGTGTAGGCTAGCTGAAAAATCTCAGTAGCCTCCAGGAGAAGGGGAGATGGAGAAAGAGTCATGCCTTTTAAGTTAGGTATGGGGGTCAGAGAAACATCGAGGCCAGAATGGCAGGAAAAGATGATCTGGAAAGCTGAGCAGTGGGCCCGAATTCTCAGGCCACCAGATCCCAGGCTCTCATGTCCCATGGCAAAGGACAGTTTCTCTGGCTGGAAACTGAAATAGAGACAGCTATGTTGTGCCTCTTATAGAACCTTTGCAGTCCACACCGTCTCTGCTTATATCTGGACCTCTCTCATGCATGCTCTAAGATGAAGCTCAGGTGAGGAAGGGCTTCTAGCCTTCCTCTGCAAACTGGCCTCTTTCCTGCATTTATCTGATGTTTCTGTTCAGTCCCTATTCTACCACCCTGTTTTCACTCTGGCCAGCTTTGCCCACTTATCTCCTTGAGGACATAAAATATTTTTTAATCAGCAGTATCTGTAGACACACCATGTAGACATTTTAATTGATATGCCTTAGGGCAATCTTGGAGAAAGAGGCCAGGTTGAGGCTCCCAGCTTAGAAGCTGTAGTTACACTGGGCTATAGCACCTGGCTCATTTCCGGGGGAAGTGGTTCCAGAGAGGTACTGCCAGCCAGGCTCAGGACCAGGGTGGGGCTGAGTGAGATGGGGAAATAGACACCTTGCTTCCCCTTTCAGGCCTGTGTGGAAGGTGAGGGGCCCGCTTCCCTGATCACATCACACCCTCATTGCACAATTGGGAAATAGAGGCAGTGGGCTCAATGTGCCTCCCTTTTTGTTTCCACATTTGGAGGTCTGGTCATGTGAATCCTACTGCTGTGTGGGCTGCTGCCTTGCTAGGTGACGTAGAGCAAGTCCCTGAGCCATTCTGGGCCTCAATTTGATCTTTGCCAAATGGACCTGTGATTACTTCCCAGAGCAGACAAGTGAAAAGGCTGGTAGAAAGCCCTTGGCCCAGTGTCTGGGCCTTCTTGCATGCAGGATGTAGGGTTCCTCTCTTTTGGTGGTGGACTTGAAGGGTTCCCGTCTTGATTTCCCAAAGTAGGAAATAGCTATAGATCCTAGAAAGCTGAACACCAGACTCCATGCTGCCCTATGTAAGTTGTATACCTTGGACCAGTCTTCTGGGCCTCATCTGGAAAATGGCTTACTAATCACTCAGCACGGGTGAGATGGCTAGCTGATGCCCAGCCCTAATGGATTTGCCCACTTGTCAGGCTGGGCACTTGGGCATCTTCTACTGCCATTCTTGGGAGCTGAGCCAAGTGAGACTTGTGGGTAATAATTCACCCAGCTAATGTCTCCTTCACACCTTCTATGTGCTGGACATTGCCCAAAGCAGCAAGGAAGGAATGCTGCGACTCCTCTAGGACTCAGGGAACAGACAGCAGGGCAGGATGGGGCCATGTAGTGGTGCATGGCTTGTTGATCTGTCACAAGAAGACCTGAGGCCAGGAAGGAAGTCGCCCCGGGAGGAGGGATCAGCTGGGATTTGGCTTCAAGGACAGAGGGACTGGGGGCTTCCAGCAGTACCCCTCCAGGGAATGTCTGGCTGGGCCACAGTTGGGGGATGCTCATCCTGTTTCCTAAGTATATACTAGAGGAGGACCAGACTCAGGTGCAGTGATGGGGATGTGGCCTGGCAGCCACCAGCCATCCATCTGGCTGGTCCTAAGAGCTCCAGACTGAAAGTGATGTGGGGAGTAGAGAGAGAGTCATACTCCAGAGAGAGTGGGGTCAGCCCCAATGTCACAGGTGTTGAGAGTGCATAAGCTCCCAGGTTTCCCCTTCAAGCCTAGACACTAGAAGTCACCTAACTAGCTCTGCTGTGGTTGCGGGGGGGCAGCAGCTATGTGCATCAGGCACTGCAGGCCCCTCACACCTACCCTTGCCATGCTGTGGTACTAATAGCATCATATGCTTCTTATACCTTTTTACACCTAGGGGTCCACTGGACACGTTGAGACCTGTTGTGAAAGACTGACTAGACTTGAGAATGAATTTTTGTCAGAAATGCAGGCCTTTTGCATCCAAGAAGAAAATCTAGAGCTGAACTCCTAAAGACTAAATGTCCCCTAAATATGTCCAGTCCCTTTTAGATGCTGTGGATAGGACTAGCTCCTGACTGTAAATGGAGGTCCAGTGGTGGTGGAAGTTTGGAATGCCTTTCCCAAGGTGGTGGACATGCCTGTACACTCTAAGGGGGTTCTGTTCATCTTCTGGGGACATGCTCATGTTAAGGATGAGGGGATCTGTTGTCCATGTTTGCATAGTGGTTAGAGGTGGGGGCCAGAGCCCATGAGAACACCTCAGCATGTATCCCAGGGCTGTCCCCTCCTTTGCAAGTAGAAAATGTGGTATTCAGGGAAGGCTTGATTTGCTTTTCTGCTGGACAGGCCGGACTGGGTTCACAGACTCCAGGGTCTGCCCTCAGCTGGTGCCTTCTGGATGAACCCTGAGAAGCCAGGCCTGCAAGGGCTTTGAGAAGTCAGTCAGCCATCCTCCCACCAGTTAGAGGGTTCTGTGTGTTAGAGTGATGATAAGCTGAGCATGCTGGGTCCTAGGCCAAAGGGGGTGAGGTAAGAGGTGGGATTCCAAGGGGAGAGGCATCAGAACTCTGCCTTGACTTCAAACAGCACTTTATCTGAAGCAGAGGGAGCAAAGATAGGGGCTCTGCTGAGCATCGTCCACTGGAACAAGGGGAGAGGGGCAGGGACAGGAGGCCTACAGGCAGCCCTACGAGAACCTGAGATTATGTTTTGTTTTCAGTTTTGTTTGATTACAGTGTTGACCTTAGGCCTGAGATATGCTAGGTAAACCCTCTACCACTGAGCCACATGATCTCAAACTCTTGTCAGTCCTCCTGCCTCAGTCTTCTAGTACTGGGATTATAGGTGTGCACCACCAGGCCTGGATCTTTTTTCTCTTTTCTTCTTCTTTTTTTTTTTTCTTTCCTTGAAATCCTAGACTCAAACCACCCTCATTCCTCAACCACCATGCCCTATAACATGGGACTGTTTTGAGTATTGATTGTATGTCATGTTGGAAATATGGAGTCCAGGGACCCCACTAATAGCACAAAGATCCCACGGATAAAGCTTTGAACTCCTTTGATAGCCCAGCTCGACCTTGGACTTGTGATTCCCTTGCTTTAGCCTCTCAAGTAGCTGGGGCCGTATCACTCGACTCGCTTTGACCTTATATTACAGCCAGGAAAACTGAGTCAACCAAGTGAGTTGCCCCTGGAAAGTGGCAGCATCAGAATTGGGACACACAACTGATATTTCCTTAACAACTTGGGTGTCATCCAAAGCACTGCTGCAGAAGGAAGGAGACCCCAGTGTCCACTACCCTCTTGGAAACCCAGACTCACCATCCCTCCCCTAGACAGTAGCTAGAATTAAACGGGCAGCTCCTCTCCTCTGTTTGCATCATCAAAATGTCTTAGGCAGCTTGGAAAGCTGGTTCCTATCTGGTCCTACTGGGTGATACTTGTCTGCTGCAGGTGGACTAAACTCTTTGCTAGCAGCTCCCCGTCCCTCCCCGAGTGGTCAGTGACCCTCACAAGCTCTGTGTTAGAACTCAGGTTATGATGACATACAATCCCTCACCCCATTTTTATGAAGCCTCTGATGACCTCTTGTGTGCATAGCTGTGACCTGGAGGAGTGTCTGCCTCTGTAGGGGAAACCAAAAGCCCAGATCCAGAGGAAGACAACCCTTACAAGGATGACTATAGGCAGGGTCTCCTGCCTCTCAAGCTGTTTTCTTATCTCCGAAGAGAATAATAATTTTCACCAGGACCATGGCTGTGTCATTTACTTGCAAGACATTTTCTGCTGCTAACCAGAAAACCATCTGTACACAAGCTGGAGTTGGGCTTAAGGTATAACCCCAGAATCTTCCCCAAGGTGCCCTCTGGCCTCTGTTCTCTATACTGCTTAGTGAGTTCCCTGGGGGGAGCTATGGAAGCTGCTCATGGCCCATCTCTCTGGGCACAAGAAATGCTCTGATCTCTTGATTCTAAAAATGGGAGCCCTGGCCTGAACCATAGGCTAGGCTCCATAGGAAGTCAATGGTGATGAATTTGTGAGTGCTGTTGCTGTGTAACAAGCTATGCAGTATCATGAACTGAAACAACAGTGGTCTGTGATGTGGGATCTGGGTTTAGGGGTTCTGCCATTTTCTGCTGGTCTCCCTGGAAGGCTCTACTCACATGTTTTCCAGCAGATGCTCTCTGTCAGCCTGGTCCCTTGGTCCCTTATTATACCAAAACTCTGGAGATAAAGGAAGGATCTCTGACATAAAAGGGCTTATGGAGCTGTTATTAATGCTTACTGGGAAAGGCCAAGTCCTAGGACCAGTTCCTACAACATTGGTAGTTAGTGGAGGAAGCAGGTAGACTATCTACCAGGCCAGAACTGAGAACCTTATGAACATGAGGAGTAAAGCCCTGGACTCACAGTGGCTAGGATAGGACAGGAGATGGGAGAGGTGGACAGAAGCAGGGATGAGATACCTTGGGAATAGAGAGTAGCCCATGAGGGAAACCTTTGCTTCAGGATGAGGAAGGATGGAAGCAGGATTGCATGGTACCCTGGCAGTTCTCTCCTGCTCCATATTTTCAGGAGTGTTTTTTGTGGTACTAGAGTTGGAACTCAAGGCCATGTGCAAGCTCAGAAAATGCTCTTACCACTGAACTGCACCCCAGCTTCCCATTCTGGGCTTTATGTCTAGGATTTCAACATAAACTTAAAGTGTGAAGCAGTTTGCTATTGGTAGAGTGTTGGTTTTCTCAAGCTGTTGGTTGAATAGCTTCTCTTATCCTCTGACTTTGTAACAAAGTCTAGGATATCTCAGGCTTTTCCCCTTCTCAGCATCCATATGGCCCCTCCATGGTGGATGAGCCTCCTCATAGATAGCCCCCCCCCTCCATGTGACTTCCCAAAAGTACACAAGTCCCTGTCTTCTATTTTTTGTTTGTAAGGTTAGTTTGGTTTTATGAAACAGGATCTCACTATGTAACCCTGGTTGGCCCAGAAGTACATGTGCAGATTCGGCTGGCCTTGAACTCACAGATATTCATCTGCCTCTACTTCTCTGGGAGGATCAAAGTCATATGATACCATGCCTGCTCAAGCCCCTGTCTTTGGTATGGACAGTCTTATAAAACAGTACTCAAAGAGAATGTGTATGCTACAGGAACCCTCAGGCATAGCTACGGAACCAGCATGACTGGCATTCTCTTACTTTGGGAAATTTGGTCCCACCTCTAGATGGCAGGAGATGTCAGGTCCCACCATGGAGGCCAGGTAGGGGGATCCACCAGGAGAGAGATCCATGACCATAGTTTGTAGTCATAGGGATGAGTGTCAGTAGAATGTTGCTGGGCCCTTGTGTCACGTAGTTTGGGCAAAATCATTCTTTGTAAAACTGGAAGTTATTCTGGTGAGATTATACTCAAATTACCCAAACTGACCAGTGCCTGTTCAGTGTATGCCACTCCTTGCACAGTGTGGCATGTCCAGTGAGGTGTGCCAGTTCCAGAGACAGGCCAGGCACTGTGGCCTTTGCTTGAAAGAAGGGGATCCTAAACCCCACTGGGATTTGAGTAGACCTTGCCTTCAGGGTCTGTTAAACCTCTACAGCTCAGCTTCTCAGGCCATTAGCCAGTAGTCATAGGTAGGTATTGAAATGAGATAAAATTAAAACCTCAGTTACCAGGCCACATGCTAAGAAGTAGAGAGAAAAGGAAACCGCAACACCCAATGTCAGCCTTGGTCTCTGGCTTGTCTGCTTTTGTCACTATTGGCTCTGTGCTGGCCAATGAGCCTCCAAAGTGACCACCTGGGCCCAGCACTGCCTAAAGGGACTTTGATTCTGCTGGGTGTAGACTGGGCACTGGCAGCCAGGCCCCTAGACTCCTTAGGGTTCCAGAACCATACCATGCCCAGGCTGCAGCCCCCCACCTATCCCTGAGAACTGGCCTCACCCTATGCTTGATCCTTTCCTCTGGTGGCGCTTCTGCCAGGCATACTTTCCAGGAAAGGGAAGTTGGCTGCTTTTCATCAGAAAAGATGGGAGGCCCTCTCTTCTCCCCTCAGCTAAGTTGAGGACTTAGCATAAGGACATCTGCAGTGGGTGACAGCATCGTGAAACATCTGTTTGGGTCAGCATGTGAAGCTCAGTGTTTGCCTGGTCTACCACAGTGCTGAGTGTACATATGGATGCACAATCCCTAAAATAAGTCAGGGCTTCCAGCTTAGGAATCCCCCAAACCTCCGGGAGCTAGAGTCTATGAGAAGCCCTGGGAAGAGGGCAGCTCTGTGATTGCGAGGAGGCCAGAGCCGGGACCGGATGGACACTGTGCTTGGTGCCAGCAGTGAAGTGCTGAATCCCCCCTTCTCTGTCCTCATGACCTGTTCTTGTATGGGTGTGTGCATGCTACAACAGACATGTGGAAATCAGAGGACAGCTTGTGAGAATCAGTTCTCTTTTTCCACCATGTGGGTCCGAGGCGTTAAATTCAGGTCCTTTAGGCTTACTGGTGGGTACCTTTATCTCATCTACCAGTGCGTAACCATTGTGTTTTGTTTTGTTCTGTTCTGTTTTAATTTTCATCACTAGGGATAAAACCTATGGCCTCAGGCATACTAGGCAAGGGTTCCACCACTGAGCTAGCTACATACTCCTCCCAATAATTTTAATCTTAAGGAAGAGTTGCAGGAACAAGCTGACAAAGATAACTTTTTCATGTCCTTTTCACCCCCGTTCATTAGTAAAATGTTACCAAATTTAATTTTCTTATTTTTCCCCCTCTTGGAACTATTTATGAGGTCACTACAAATATGCAATGGGTTGACTCTGACCCCCAAGTAAAACCCCATCCTGTTTCCTAAGTACAATGACATCCAACATCAACCACGGTTCAATATCAACTTCAAGAAATTTGCAACTTATATTTTCCAATTGTCCCTGTCAAGTTTTTTCTTTCTTTCTTCCTTTCTTTTTTTGAGACAGAGACTTCCTGTAGCCCCAACTAGCCTGGAACTTGCTATGCTTTGTAGATCAGGCTGGCTTCAATCTCATAGAGATCCACCTGCCTCTGCATTTGGAGTGCCGGGACTAAAGGCATATGCCACCACACCTGGCCCCCAATCAGGTTCTTTGTGTTAAAATTTTTCCTCTTTTTTTTTTTTTTTTTAGATCGCTGAAACAAGTGCTTATGTAGCCTAGGCTGGCCATGAACTCTCAAGGTAGCTGAGGATGACTTTGACCTTTAGTCACCACTCAGGGTTCCATCTAAGTCTTTTATCACATCCAGTCTTTATATAATTTTCTTACATCTTTATTGAGCGATAATTTACATGGTATGAAGCTCACCCATTTTAAGTGTATAACTCAGTAATATTAGCAAATTGGCAGTGCTGTGTGACCATCACCAGTGTTATTTGGAAGCACTCTACTCCCCTCCTTGTCCCTCTCACACCCTCCAGCACCCACCAGTCCTTTTGTCTCTGTAGAGCTGGGTGCAGGGATCTCATAGAATGGAGACTTGTTATGTGTGACCTTTGGTGTCTTGACATGGGATCAAGCAAGAGCCATGCACATCACAGCAGGCATCTGCACTACTCTTTGTATGTTGACTGTCTTCTGACAGGCTTCTCCTTGCTTGTCTGCCCCCTGGAAGGTGAACACAGTAGTTTCCACTTTAGACATTTACTTTTGCCAATACACCTGTAGGTGACCCAGGCTTCCATCACTCTTGAGTGGCTAAGTAGGAGTAAGGCCCTAGTCACACCTCCATGGTTCCATCTCTCCGTACCCTCTCTAGCATTAGCTGTCCTCTGGGCAACTCCAGGGTCCTTGTGGGTATGGAGGATGTCCTCACTGACTAAGGATGTCAGGTGTCTTTTCTTAGGCTCACAGGCCTCATATACATCCTTGAGTGAAAGGCTTCTAACCTGTTGCCTGTTTTTAACTGTATTATCTCCTTGAGTCAAAGCAGTTGTGTTTATACTCTAAACACAAGCACCTCTCTCCCAGGGGTTATGGGACCTGTAAACACTTTCTCAGGTTGTGAACTCTCTTCTCACTTTCTTCATGGTGCCTTATAATATGCGAAAGCTTTTTATTTTCATGCAGTGTCCCTTATTGATTTTTAATTATTTTTTGTCTGCATTTTAGTGTAAGAACTAACTCACATTGTTCCTGCGATATTATCTAAGAGTGTTAAGCTTTTAAGTCTTCCCTTCAGATCTTTGATTCCTTTGAGTTGAAGTATATTTTGAGTATAGTAGGACATAAGGGCTCAAACGCATCCTGCTACTCGTGGACAGCCAGTAAATTACCTTGGCAGCCTTCTCAGAGGTCCAGATCAGATGACAATACTTTTTTTCCTCCTGGATGCTAGGACTACCACGGAGCCCTCTTTATTTTGAGACAGGGACTCACTAAAGTGCCCAGGTAGGCCTTGACCTTGCAGTCCTGCCTCAGCCTCCTGAGTGGCTGGGTTTACAGGCCTTCACTTCTAGACCTAGATTACTTCTCTTTTTCAGTGCTGAAGATGAAACTAGAGCTTTGTGGGTAGACAAGTGCTGTACCACTGAGCCACACCCAGGCCTGTCAATACATTTTTTTAAGTTAAAAAATATTTATTTTAAAATTATTTTTATCTTATGTGTATGTGTATATGTCCATGTGAGTGGCACCTGTGTGTAGTCAGATCCCTTGGAGCTGAAGTTACAGGTGGTTGTGAGATGCCCGTATGGGTACTAGGAACTGAACTTGGATCCTCTGAAAGGGAAGCAAGCACTCTTCACCATTGAGCCATTTCTCCAACTCCATGACAGTACATTTGAAATGCTATTTTCATGGTACTATAACTCTCCCCCATTTTAACAGGTTATATAGATGACTCTCAAATAAACAAATCTGGGGGGCTAGGGCTAGATTTCAGTGGTTAAATGTTTGTCCAGGATGCAAATAGAACCCAAACAGAATCCTGCTGCCCCATCCTGAGACCCTTCAGTGTCACAGGATTAGTGACTATGTTGCTTTTTCAAGTGGAGCTTGATAAACCACAGACCATAATCTCACATCTGAAAACCCTTAGCAAAGACCATTTTCTCAGCTGGGAATATGGAGGCTCAGGCTGGGAAAGCGAAACACCCCATGTTGTACAAACTATAGTGCCTTGAGCCAACAGAGGAAGCCTGAAATGCAAAGAACCCACTTAGGAAAGTCCCTAGCCTGCCATTGCCCTCTCATCTGTGGAGTGGGTGGGGAGCACTCAGAGGACTGTGAGGAGAACAGAGTGTGTGTGGGACCCAGCACAGTGCCTGCCTGACACACAGCAAGTACCAAGTAATACCTGGTCCTCCATCCAGGTGCCCCTTCCCTCCCTCTGTCCACAGCATCTGCTTTCCCCAGTAGAGTCTGGCTCCTGGCTCTAGCCTCCTCTCTCCTCCTATACCTCTGCCCCATGCCCACTGCTGCCTTGTGTAGTCTAGCTTTGCAGCTATCTGTGCAGGATGAGTCAGGTGTTTTCTGGCCCCACAGCCTCTCAGCAGGTGAATAGACGTCCAGTGCACAGTATAGTTGTGTAGCTCTCACACTAGCACTCATCTGTAGACCTGTTCTGCACCTGGCCCTGTCCTAAGCACTCTCTTGGATGAACAGAACACTATAAGAGCCAAGGAGACAGCTAGAGGAAGTGATATCTTTGGAACTGGATTTAAAAGGTTGGGACTTCAGCTAACAGACAGGGAGACGGTCTAGGACCTTCTATGCAAAGATGCTAAGAGCCCTTCATCATTGTGCTATCTCTGTGCTTATTGGTGAGGTGGTATATGTGTGTTTATAGGCCACTTGTATTTTTGTTCTCTGAGTTACCTAAGTGAATTGGACTTTTAAAAATGTTGAATTGTGTTTTCTCTTATTGATTTAAAGCACTCTTTGCATATGGAGTAAAACAAGGGAACAGAATGGGCAAACACACAGTGGCAAAGCATCATGTGCTCAAAGCCAGTAAGTTTAGCTTGACTTTTGGAGCAGCCACTGAGGCTGGAGCTTGCTGAGGAGCTGCTTTACCCTGGAATCACAGAGAGCTATAGAGGAATTTTAAGCAGGGAAGGGACATGATTAAATCTGTCTTTGAAAATTCTTCCAAATAAGGGCAGTAATGGCTAGAGAAAGAGCTAGAAGGGTAAAGAGAGGCTGGAAGGAGCCTGGACGGTCCAGCTGAAGAGTGTCTTGGGCTCACTGGCAAGAAGAAATCTCCGTCAGGCTGATGGATGGGGTGAACTGTGGTGGGGGATGGGCAGCTCCTGCCACACACGTCCTGTGCTGTTTTGGGGCTGTACTGCTGTGAGCACATTGTTACTTTGTGCCGTCTGGACTCCTGCACACCCTTCCCCCGGCTTCCACTGCATATAGAGGAGGACCCAGGCCACTCTCTGGCTAAACGGTTTTGTTACCGAATGTTAGGCTCTGCCCCCAGACATCTCAGACCCACATGGTGCCCATCTGTGTCATCTGTCCCATACCACGGGACTGACCTCCAACCCAGACGGATGACTGGGCTGTTACCAGGGTGACCCAGGCAGGGAACATGAACCAAGTGTTTCCAGGCTGGGTGTGGGAGTAGGAGGAGACAGAACTGACCATCTGTGAGCCACAAGGAGGCATCTCAGAAGTAACTTGAGGCCATTCTACACTCTACTGTCCCCACCTCCCAAGAGGCCATTCTAACACCTGGATAGCTCCTCCACTGAGAAGATTCTGGGCCGACACAGTGTCAGATGGGCATGTGTCTTGTGCTTCCTGTCCACTTGGTGGAGGGAACCATGGGGCTCAAAAGGGATACCCTCATCATGAGGTTCCATAGGGAAGAGGGCAGGTTCCAGACCATGCCTCCCAACTCCCTGCCAGGATAAGAAACAGAATTTCCAAACAGAATTAAAAAAATCACTACAAGTATATATTAATATATAACAAATGTAGGTATCTATCATTCAGTTTATCAAACAATCTATCAAACCATATCTAAGTGGATTTTTGCAGTGGAAAACCAGTCCCTCCTGCCCTGTTCTCAACTTTCTTTGCCCTTCTCTGGGTGTCGCTATGTCAGTTCCTAGTTCTTCCTTGTCAGAGGTAATATATGCAAATATTCTATACATACACACACCCTTGCTTAGAAAGGTACAAGTACTTACACATCACTATAAAAAATACCTGAGATAAACAACTTACCAAGAGGAAAAGTTTGTTTCTGTTCACAGTTGCAGAGGTTTCCATCCATGGTCAATTGGCTTCATTGTTTTGGGCCCATGGTGGGCCCACAGTACATTGCAAGAACACACAGCAGAAGAGTTGCCCATGTCCTAGCCAAGGCATGAGAAAGGAAGGCATAGGTTCTGCCACCTCGGTAGTGTTGCTTGGAAGCCAAAGCCATGGAGCACATGGACTCTGGAGGGATATTTAAGATCCAAATTGCAACAGGGGCTCACCATCAACAAACCCATCATAAACTGAGAATTCACTCAGTGCATGGCCAGCTGACTGGCTCAGCAGCACCTGCTGTGATGAGCAGCTGAGACTCCCTGCCTCCCACCAACAGCTTGGGAGATGGCCAGGAAAAGATCAAAATTCAAATCTGGAAGTACACTTTCCACTGATACGTGTCACTTACCATTGTAAAGTGAGGAAAACATAAATTGACCCATCGTAGGTCAGGAACTGTCTGTACTAGACTTTTTGAAAGACAAAGGTTTGTGAAGGAAAAGATTTCATTGGGCCATGAACTGTAGCCAGATAACCAACCCCTGTTGACTTTTTTAAAAAAGTCATTTAACACAAGGGTCTGAAAATATAGCTCAGTTGGTACAGTACTTGACCAGCATGTACAAAGTTGTAGGTTTGATCCCCAACACCACATAAACTAGGGGTGGTGGTGCACACTTGGAAGGTAGACGCAGGAGGCTCAGAAATTCAAGGTCATCCTCAGCTACATAGCAAGTTCAAACACAGCCTTTGATATATGAGATCCTCTCTCAAAAAAAAGAAAATTCACAATACAGAAAAACACACAAAGTAGAAAGCTCTTTCTGTAAGTACCCCACAACTGTCTGTCTAACCAGAGGCAGCCATCAGTTCTGAACTGGTGTCATACACAGCACACACCAGTGTAGAACAAACGGGATCCTACTGTGTGGTATGCAGTCCTAGCTAGGGATCTGTTCCCAAGACAAAGTCCTAGGAAAGGGCAGGCTTTTCTCTACTAATGTCTCTTTGCTCACCCTTGCACACAGTGCTGTTCTGTTCTTGCACTTTTACCATAGCATGTGTGGTAGCTTTGACAGATCACCCTTCCAAAGGTGGTATTCTCTTGCACCTTACTCAATAGCAAGGTTTTTGTTTGTTTTGTGGTACTGGGGATCAAACCCGGGGCCCCATCAGGACTTGCTGAGCCACATACCCCAGGTTTGCTGGTCTCCAGAGCATCTATTACCCTCCTCCTTCAATAACCAAAGTTACCAAACATGTTCATTTTTGCCAACTAGGCAGATTTTTTTTTTACTTGAGCAAATTGTGTTTTGATTGTGTTTTTTTTTAATGTGCATTTAATTACAAGCAAGAGTGAATATCTTCCTGAATGGCTTTCTGTACCTTTCGCTGTTTTCTAATGAGTTAGTCATCTATCGATTGGAAATAATGCTTTCCGTGTTGGGAAATTAACTTTCCTCTCACTCTCATTAACTTGTCATATGTGTGGCAGACATTGTTTTCAGGGTGCTGTTTGTCTTTTTTACCTTGTTTATGGTACTCTGATTCTGTTTGTATAGTCTATTTTTATATAGTTCGGTGTATCAGAATTTGCCTTCTTGGCTTCTGGGAATGAAACATCCATACAGAGCTCTTCACACACCTTCCATATCTCCCATACATTATGGAAGCTGACTGGCAGCCCTAAAAGGAGTCAGGGTGGAGATTCCTGCTGTCAGTTCCATTGTGGCTCAAGGAGGTGATGGGACTAGCTGAGGTCCCAGCTTCCATAATCTTGGTTAGACTGCCTTCCATCACCTGCCCTCCTACCAGCCAGTTCCTAACCCATCACCAAAGTATCAGGCTCCTCTCAGCAGCAGGTTCAGTTATAAAAGCTACAAGCATCTTCTCTTCCCCTAAGTATTGCTTTTAAACATTATGTAAACTAAAAAAGTAATCATTGCACAGCAATGTGTAAAGGTCAAGCCCATCCCAGTCTTGCTATGAGCACTATCAGGTGCCATGTTTACTATTTGGGGGCAGGGAACAAGGTCTTTAAAAGAAAAGAATCTCCCAAGTACTGGGGTTTCAAGAATGAGCCACCAGGCCTAGCATGGGTTTGTTTATGCTTGCCAGGAAGCAGGGAAAATCCACCAGATTGCCCCTTATCTTTATCGTCTTGTGTATTCTAGGAATAGTTCAGTTCTGCAAGAGAG
Organism: Eospalax fontanierii; assembly: GCA_035773235.1. Taxonomy (NCBI): domain Eukaryota; kingdom Metazoa; phylum Chordata; class Mammalia; order Rodentia; family Spalacidae; genus Eospalax; species Eospalax fontanierii. The sequence goes on from CM069526.1 coordinate 87,754,917, forward strand.
AGGCATGAGCAGGGCATGGAAGCTAACACCTGTGATCACAGAACTGGGGAGGCCTAAGCCGGAGGATTGTCACCAATTCAAGGCTTGCCTGTGCTACACAGTTCCGTGCAACCCTATGCTAGAGAGAGACCTTGTCTCAGTAAGGAAGGGGGAATAAAATAAAATAGAAGCACAGAAAGTGGAAGCGCCTTGTCCAAGGTCACTCAAGCTAATGGCTGACCTATCCAGTCCCATCTGCTCACACATTACATCACTCCCCCATTTTCCTCCAGGCTGGACTATGGGAGTCCCTCTAGTCTCCTGTCTCCCTGCTTCTGAGCACCAGGGGGCGCTGTTTAAACGCAATGTAGGCTGTGGGCACCCTTGCTCCACCTGGTGGGGAGCGCGTGGCCGCTGCCTAGGAAAGACAACCCCTTCTTTGGGGGTCTGCTGCTATGTGCGCTCAGCACGACTCTTCTGTCCACTGCCACCTGGCTAGGCACTTTCCATCCTTGTCTTTTTTCTTAGGCACACCCCTGCGTACGTACCTTCTCTGTCGCTGCCCCTTCAGTTCCAGCTCCCCTACCCAGGCCACCTCCTTCGCACACTTAGGGTCCCCCACTCAGACTGTGCCTCAGTTGCCAACCTACTCAGATCCATCCTAGCATTCACTTGGCGCCGAGTACAAGTGTTCCGGGAGATGAGGGGTGCAACCTCCAGGCCCAGATCTCCCTGTCCCGACTGAGCAACGCGGATCCTGGAGGGGTCGCGGAGGGGCGTGGTGCCCGGTGGACCCGAGCAGCCCTGCAAGCTGTGCGCTCTGAGCTGGGGGCTTACAGTCTCCCGCCTGTCCCCTGACCGCGCTGGGGAGGTGTGCGGAATGGGGTGCACTGGCCGCAGGGGCTGCAGTTCTCCTTGGGAGGGCCAGGGGACGTGGCTCGAGGTTGCGTTTGCTGCTTGGTGTTTATTTTTGATCTTGAGGTGCAGGGTAGAGGGTGGGTGGATGAAAGGCTAGGGACCACATTGCCGCGGACTCCGCGCCTGGATTCTGCGTACCCCGCAACCTGGCCTATCCGCTGCGGCGGCCCCACGGACCCGAGCGCCCTCCACTCGCCCAGGCTCGGGTGACGTCGGCGGCTGGGGCGGCACCCGTCCTCCCCGCCCCCAGCACACACGCGCTCACACACACCTCAGGACGGGGAAACTGAGGCCGGGCGCGCACAGGACCCCGCCAAGGTCACGGCCGGCGGGCAGCAGCGCGGGCGCGCGGGGAGGCGGCGGGCGGGGGTGCCTGGTCGGGCTCCCGCTCCCTCCCGCCCCCGGACCCCGCGCCCCGCCGGCCCGTCTCGCTGGGGCCGCGCCCGGCACGGGGACGGCGCGCGCTGGGCAGCTGCAGGCACCGAGAGGTAGGAGCAGTGCCGGCCGGGGCGGTGCGGATCCCCTGGCCTGACACAGCGGGACTCGGGAGCCGCGCCAAGGCTGCAGTGGGAGTGAACGCGTGGGTTGCGGGGCTGCGGGGGCCACCGGCCTTGGGAGCCGTGTGGTGCGGTGCGGTGCGGTGCGGTGCGGTGCGGTGCGGCGCGGCGCGGCGCGGCTGTCCCGGGCGCGCGGAGGACGCGGATGCGCAGCCCCGCGCTCTGCAGACCGCGGAGCCGCGCTGGGGCGATGCGGGTCGGGGCGGGGCGCTCCCGCGTCAATGCGGTGTCTCCCGCAGTATAGGGCTGCGATCATAGCCCGGGGGTCTCTCTGCGCCCCTCGCCTGCCCTCCTTCTTCCCCTCCTGCCTGAGAAATCCTGCGTGAGCTCCCCAGCCCAGAGCCTGCTGGGCCGGCGAGCGGGTGGGAGGGGGAGAGGGAGGGAGCAAGGAAGGGAGGGAGGTCGAAGCATCTCAGGAATTCACTCCAGCCCTGCTGGACGCGCCCAGGAGTGAGTGAGCGCTTAGGCCCGGCTGAGGGGATCTCTGAGGGACTGGACCCGAAATTGGACCTGCCTCTCACCCCCTGTGGACCTAAGGCAACCCCTCCTCTTGCTTCCACAGGGCCAGACTGGCTCCCAGTGTTAGGATAGAGGAGGAACCTCCAGGGTCAGACTAGGAAAGTCAGTTCAAGGGACAAGGCTTGGGGGCAGGACATCATGAGACCTCTAGACCCAATGCTTCATGAGGCAGGAGGCTGGCAGTGGGTGTGTGAGATGCTCTGGGAGCTGGAAACACCATCCCACCTGCAAGTGTGGGACCATTGAATGAGGTTGGGTTGAGAAGCCCCCACCCTGAGCAGAGCAGCTGCCCTTGGGCATTGCACTTGCAGGATCAGTTAGCAGAGGTGAGCAGTGACCCTGGCACCTCCAAGAGTCCCGGAGAAAACTCCTTTTCATGTTTCTGTCAGAGAGTGGCCAGTCTAAATTGCCAGGCTGTCAATTGTCACAGCTGGATCTGTCACTGGAGCAAACTGAGCAGAGTCATGATAGTGAATGTCCTTCCCCTTGACCCTGTCCACTCCATGAGGCTCCCAAGGACGGCAGTGGGCTCTGCCTAGTCAACTGTGCATGTTGCTCTTGAGCATGCTCCTCCTCTTCCTGATGGCCTGAAGCAGTAGTCTGGCTGTGCACTTGACTGAGCCACTTTCCATTTCGTTGCCAGCATCCAGCTGCCAGGATTCATGCTGGCTAGTGTTGCCCCTCTCCAACTCTGGAGGTGACACCCACATGGCCGTCCAGTCACCCTCCCCTGGCTCCAGCATTATGCTCTGATTCTTACGTTGGCTAGCAAGGTGACCAGGCCTCAGAACCCATTTGCCCATCAGAGTCCTGGAGTTGAGTTTGAATAACAGCTGCAGTGCCCCACTGCCACCTCCAGTGCTGGACCCGACAAGCTGACTGAGGTGGCTCAGAGAGCCACAGTGCCCACAGCCCTGCCAGTGAGTATCCATGCTGGAGAGAACACCATGTGGCTAAAAGAGACTGAGGCTAGAGAGAGGCAGGGACATCTCCAAGGTCACACAGTACATTCAGGATTGACAGACCTGTCCCCAGTTTCCCAGCACCCCAGTCATTTTTGGGAAACTGCTAACTAGGGAAGACTCCATAGGACTAGAGACCACCACAGAGGTCCCTGGAGTGGAGGGACAAGGGAGGGACCTGTGCTCCCCTCTGCAGGGAAGTCTGGGTCCTGCAGCTTACAAAATTACATTAAGTAATTTTTGGTCTCATGACTGAAGTTGCCACTGCTTAAAGGGCCCATAGCAGCCAGTGCTATGACTAACCAGCCCTGCCCTTGCTCTGTCTATCAGCTTGTAACAGGCCCCTTCCTCAGAGTCTGGAAGAGGACCAAGGCCATGACTGGACAGCTGACCCTCATGTCCTCAGCTAGCCTCGACACCAGCCTTCTGACATTGTTGTGGGGTGTATTAGTCCCCGAGGATCCCTAGCCAAGAACTGCTCTTGATAGAAAGCTCCCAGGACAGCATGTGTGTGATGCCAGCCTGTTTGAGGGCAGTCTTTTGGTTGCTCTCACCCCTAGCCACCTTGCCCTGACTTGGCTCCTGCAAGAATGTACCCCTACTCCTGCCACATGGAAGCCAAATGTTCTTGTTCTCTTCTGTGTCACTTCTGCCATATCTGCTGGATCTTCCCCAGGGAACCATCATCACCATGGAGGTCACAGTGACATTAGGCCCCCAGCCCCAGGCTGTCAGAGCAAGTGCCAGCTGGGAACCGTAGGCATCAGGGAGCCAAGTTCTTGGTGACTTGAAGAGCCATAGGAGTGAAGAACATAGAATCATGCAGTAGAAGCCCAGCAAACAGTTTCCAAGCACCTGCTCTGTGGCAGTCAGGTCATAGGGTCTAGTTGGATCACAGAGTCCTCACATGTATCATGTATTCCATGTGCAAAACTCTAGACCCATCCATTAGCTTCCATGATGGTTCTGGAAGCTTCATCTTAAAACAGGGCTGTCACCCTTGCAGTCTAGGAAGAATATGGAATCCAGTTCCTCCCACCTACCTCCTCGTGGTCCTTCCTGAATGAGTTGGAACCCCAACAGTTTGCCATTCTTCGGCCCCAGTTCCCTTGGGGATGCCTTCTTTGGGGCACAACCAGAGTCCACGCTGACCATGTGGGTCTCTGGATGCCATGTGTGACAGTGGAGACTATGTGGGGGTTGGTGGACTCCTGCTGCCTCTGTAGAAGGGAGCCTTATCTATGGCAGCTTGTATTCATCTTGTAATGACAGTTGCCTCCTGAATGGGAAACTCCCCAGGGCACAGTGGTGGTAGAGGGAGGGAAGGAGGTCCTCTGTCCCTAGCTCCAGGGGCTAATCTAAATTTTTGTCATGCTCAGATGAGCTGAATCTAGAAATGTCTCTTAGAAAGTGTGAGTTTCTTCTCAATAGAGGTATGAAAGGTGGGTCCGTCAGATAGAGGGTTCTGGTATTGGGGTAAACTTTGATGCCCTGGGGACATGCCTCAGTGACTTTCTTTGTACTCTGTGTCATTTGCTTTCAAAGTAAGTAGACTTTACTGTGAGGATGGCAAGAATGCAGAGTGCCAGAGTGTTTCCACACTGCCAGGACTGGGCTGGGTGTTCCACATGTATCTCAGCCAGATGCTGAACTAGGGAAGGGCTTTGGGCTTAGCTGAGGGACTCGGGGTTTGGTATGAAATGAACGGGGAAGGAAACTGATGCCTTACAGCAAATCCAGGAGCAGGAGCTGGTGGCCCTGCTTCCTGTGAACTCTAGGAGGCTGGCAGTCAGAGAGCTGGCTCCCTTGCTCCTGTGGATGAACCCCTTGAACCTTGAGCTGAAGCATCTCACTTTGGCCTGCTGTCACCAGGCTTCCCAACAGTTGTTGGGGCTAGAGGTGAAAACAGATTAGAAGTCACAAAGAGTGGGGACAAGAGGAGCTGGGAGCACAGACCCTGGATGAACTTGGGTGCCTTCCCAAGTTTGGGAGGCAGGATATGGAGCCGGCCATAGGTCCCCTCAGTCTAGCCTGGGTTTAGACAGCTCTCAGCCTCCTAGCTTTGCATGACTTTGCTTATGTCACTAGATTTCCCTGAGCCTCAGTTTTCGATTTATTGATTGCTTGATTACGTTAGTTTTGGTTTGGTGTGGTTTGGGGGCTTTTTGAGACAGAGGCTTGCTATGTAGCCCAAGCTGCCCTAGAACTTACTACATAGCCCAGGCTGCCCTCTTGACTCATAGTAATCCTCCTGCCTCAGCCTCCTAACTGCTGGGATTACAGGTGTGTGCCCCCGTGCCTGGCTTGTTTTCTCAATGGGATTCTGACAGGAGGGTAATTCTGCGCAAGTGTCATAGATGTTTCTCATTTCTTCCTTTTAGGGGAGGTCATAGGAGCTACTTAGAGCCCCATGGTCCAAATAACAATGTTGGATCCACTCGTTTACCCATTTGGCAAACATTTTCAGAGTGCCAACTATATATGACAGGTTTTGTTGTCAATAGTTGAGGTCACCACTGGAGTGAAACAGAACCAAAGCCCTGTCCCTCGGGAGCTTTCACTGTAGGCGAATCTGTTGTTTTGGAAGTGCTGGGTTGTACGCTGTAGGCAAGCTCTCTACTACTGAGCTCTTCCTCAGTTGTGGGAGCTTTTATTCTAGAGACCAGAGACCTATGATAAATACCTGCACAATGAGGACAAGAATGTCAGGGTGTGACAGGCACTAAAAAGAACTAGTCTGCTGGGTGGGTATTAAATGTCATTTACAAGTGAAGAGTCTCCTGAGGGAAAAGGACAGGAGAGACCTGGTTTGAGCTCTGCAAGACCCAGATTCTAGGCCTGGCCCGCTGGCCTCTAACTTGTGCAACCTTGGGGCATTCCTTCATGTCTCTGACCCTTCATTTCTGTCTGAAAAGGGGGAGCAGGATGAGTCTGGCTGCCTGATAACCCCAAGTCACAGCTTGAGGCCATGGCTGTCCCCATTCCTATCTCATGTTCTTTTTTGTTTTGTTTTGAATGTGAAATAAGAAGACCTTTCACACAGAAACATGAAAAGACATATATGCACAGGAAAAGGAAGAAAAAGAATATGTGTGTAGCTCACTGGGATCCAGATCCCAAACACTGCCCACACCCCTGCGTGCCTCCCCAGCTCTCCCTTCTGTAGATTTCTTGCAATCTGGGACAGTCAGGCCTCTGACTTTCTGCAGTGCCTCCTGCAGCAGCCTTTCACGACATGACTGCTTTCTTCATGGCCGTCTGCACATGTATGTCTGACTCCAGCTTCTTTTGCTCAGAGCTGTTGTATGAGCTCTGAGCAGCTGATCTCTGTCCTTAAGAGTGGGTTCCACTGTGGTATCTCTAGCCAGCGCACCTTCCTAATCTCTGGTGACGGTATGGGGGTGTTTTCAGTGTGGGTTTGTTGTTCTTGAGCCCCTGTCCTGGGCACCTATCTGTATGTTCAGCATCTGCATGCTTCTTGCCAGCACCAGGCCTTGCATCACAGCCCCTCTCCAGCTCCACATCCACAGGCTTCATTGCTCTGCATTCACCTGGTCGGTGTGATAGCTACTCACTGCACCTTCCTCACGGAGTGGCATTCGAGGCCCTGTTTCATTTATTTATTGCCCCTTAGCTTTTCCCCATTGTGGAAGCACCTGTGGGTTCAAGTCTTGCCTCATTTCAGTGTTTGTATTTCTTCCTTGACTTGTCAAATTTGAATTTCAGTGATTCTCCTTTAAATTCTTCCTCAGCTACATCTTGTGGAAACTCTCCATCCTTCTCTCTCTTTTTTCCTCTGACAGGGTCTTAGGGGAAACTTTGTGGTTTTGGTTTCTTGTGTAACTGCCCACACCCATTTCTGGCTTTCTTGACCTCTTGCATGTTGGAGGAAGTCGCACCTTTTGGTAGGACTCAACCTCACCTGGAACAGATTTGTGTTCAGTTAGGTCCCCTGGCCATACGCCCTGGGCAGCCAGCACAGGGCCCTGTAGGGAGGGAGGCCAGAGGCACCCAGAGGGCGGGCGCTGCCCTCCTGCCCCTCCCCACCAGCTGCTTCTCCTGCCAAACAGGTCCTGGGTCACGTGTCCAGCCAGCGCTGACTCTGGTGTTGTTGGATTAAGCGGGGGCTCAGGGTTTATGACCACTGAGCAGAAACGCTGAACTCCAGGGGAGCAGAGGCTCCCTAGAGGCCCTGAGGCCACCTTTCAGTGGGAGGCCCCACCGAGCACCTGACCAGGTAAGGGAAGCCAGCTCCCTGCCCAGCTCTGGGTGCTGTCTAGAAAGTGGAATATTCCCTCCCAGTCTCTGTGTGGGTGTTTGGGAAGTTGGGAGCTGGGAGGTGACTCTGAGGCCCCAGCCTGCAGCACTTACTAGTGCCTACCAGAGTTTTCTATCTGCTCCCCCTTCTCCCAGTGACTGAGTCCTCTTCTCTGGGAGGGTGGCTGTCCCTGGCTCTGGAACCCTTCCTGAGTCAGTGGTCATTGTCTGGCCTGACAGAACATAGCTCGCTGAGGAAACAGCCTTCATTCCACCTCTGTGAGAAGGGAGGAAGGACTGGGGACCAGGCATCTCGTCACCATTTCTAGTCCTACACAAAGTGAGGACGAGCCACCCTTTTCATTGATTCGGAAACAGGCTCCAAGAGTATGCTGCACCAGGCCCCACCCAGCATCTTGGTGGCCTGCTCCCATGGTCCTGGCTATTGCTGGCCTCCAGCAAACTCCCTGGGTTGTGTGACAAGGGTCAGTTCCTCTGGAGCAGACAACCCAAAGCCTTGGGAGGAGAGTGTGGGCAAAGGGCATAAGACAGTCTCTGGTGTCTCAGTTGGCTATTTAGCCCTCTGTACAGTGTACTTTTGATCTGGGCTACTGGAACTGACTTGAATTTAGACTGTGGAGGTGACCGTGGTATGTATATCATTGTCACCCCAAGGCTGAAATACTGTGATGAAGAAAGTGCCTCGAGAGCTTGGCCCTATGCCCCCTACCCTCCTGCCCCACACTCCATACCCCTCAGGCACTCAGTCATTTTGGCCTCTGTTTTCACAGAGAGGATCCATAACTGAAGTTTCTTGGTCTTTTGGAGTTCTGAGCTCCTGTCTCTTTCCTTCTGGGGCCTCTGTGTTATGTGCATGTCTGGTGACTCAGTGCTTGCTGCAAAGTACAGGTCATGGTCAGGCGTTCCACCCTGAACAGTGTATAATGAAGTGTGTGTGCTCCTCCCTAGAGCAAGTGTGAAAAGCATTTTGGGATGCCTGACAGGTATATATCAATCACCCACCAGGTGTGTATTTTAAAGGACCCCCCTGGAAACTTGCTGTGGCTTTCTCTAGTCCTGTGTGTCCACTCCTTGTGGGCTGGGGCCCTGGTAGCCACCTCCCTCCAGAAGGCTCAAATCTCCCTCACAAATTTGTCAAAGCTGGCACCAGATTGTCCTTGTCAGCAGGACTGGAGGGAGGCTGTGGCCTGGCACAAGGCAAACAGCAAGGATTGTGAGCAGGAAGAACAGTCCCTCTGTGCCCAGTGAGGCCCAGGCAGAGACTGACTCCCTACCCCACCCCCAGCTGATCTGGGTCTGGAGGGGGTGCGAGGCCTAGGGGCCTGGCTCAGGCCCAACCTGGCTGCTAGCTGGCCATATGTGGCCTTGTGCCAGCCCTGCCTCCTTTGGGCTTCTGACTCAGTGGGGAGCCCAAGCTGTGTGGCAGCTGTGGGAAGAGGGCTGAGGGCGTGTCCCCTTGAGGAACCGAGAGAGCCACATACCACCCAAATCACCTGGACTGAGACCATGTAAGTATATTTTAGTGGCCATAAACATTTAATTGTGTACAAATACCCTAAAAGTGTTTGAGGCACCCCAGGAGGAAGCTGAAGGCAGTACTGAGCCTGGACTTGTGACTTATGGGCCTGAAAGCTTCTTATCTCTGTCCATCCATATCTCCTAGAGGACTGGGCTGGGGTTATCTCTCCTGGGGTCTGAGGGAAGGTAGCAGGTGACAGCTTGTGGCCATAGGTTATACATACTCACTAGCCCTTACCAGGACTCTCAGCCCCCTCCAAGGAAGAGCAGGGTCCTCTGTTGGCCTAGGGGGTGTTGCAGGGATCCAGGCTCACTGCCATTCAAAGGTCAAGAGCTTCAAGTTCCCCCAGCGTGCAGACATTGAGGTTGTACATTGTGCACTAGCGCAGTCAGTAGCAGAGGATGACTTCACTCTTGTCAAGTCTGAGGGCTATCTCTACCTCAAAGAGGGTGCCCTGGGAAGGCAACTTTATACTCACTGACCTAGAAGAATAAATTCTTGCAGAGCCCAGCCACATCTCACTTTTGCCTTTTCTGGCAAAACACACCATTTATCCAATGTAAGCATGTGAAACCCCTTGCTTCTGTGCCTGCCCCTGGGTGAGGGACTGCTGTGTTATTGAAGGTGTAAGGATGGGGACGGGGTCTCAGAGGAGTCTGCATAACTCATTTCACCCACAAAGACTTGTAGATACCCTGTAGTATTAAATCTATGCTGGGGCTAGGGACAAGTATATAAACAGCCTACCCTTATCCAGAGAGATAGCCTTGTTCCCTGAGGGCCATCCAGGTGCTGGGATGAATGACCAGGAGCCTGTAAGGAGGAGGTCAAGCCAGATTTCCCCAAAGGAGCTGAGGCATGAAGGTGGGGTTGGAGGTAGTGAAATCCTAAAGCCGCACTTAGAGACTGGGCAGGTCAGGCTTCAGTTCTCCAGCAGGGTGGCAGGTGGCACCAGCCCCTAGTGTTGGTGGATGGGCTATACCAGCAGGCCTGGGACAGAGGGAGCTGGGGATTTTGCTTTCTGTCTTCTGCAGGGCCAGGCTCCTCTGCCCCTCTCCCATATCATCCTGTGTGTAGTTGTGGATATCCTATTTTTCATCCTTTCTGAGGATTGTTCCACCAGTTGTGCCCTGGCTGTCTTCATTGCCACCCTCCTCCTCCTCCCTCCCCTTCTTTTTGTTTTTGATATTTTTATGCATATGAGTGTTTTGCCTGCATGTATATAAGTACATTCATGTCATGTGATGGCCTCAGAGGTCAGAGAAGGGCATCAGATCCCCTGGAACTGGAGTTAGGGATTGTTGTTGCTGCCATGTGGGTACTGGGAACTGAACTCTGGTCCTCCGAAAGAGCAGTAGTGCTCTCAACTGCTGAGCCATCTCTCCAGCCTCCTGGTTGTTTTCTTAAGCTGATAAATTTGCCACCAGGCCTGACCAGGAGACAGCTGGGGGCTCCTGAGCTGAGTTAGTGCCTGAGTTCAGACTTGGGCTTTGCAGACTTCAAGATGAAATACTGATGGCAGAAGGGAGGAGACCATTGAGTGAGCAGCTGTCAGGCAGGGAGTATTGGATGTGGCCATATCATCCCATGTACCTGTGCTCAGAGAGGACTGATGGCCCCCCTAAGCCCCCCTGAAGCTTGGAGACCATGGTCAGGGCCTCCCTCTGCAGCCTTAGCAATGGGGGACCTAGTCTAGCACCCCAGCGCCTACCTCTTGCAAGCTGGGCACATTCGTGTGGAGTCTTGAATTCCTAAGGCTCCTGGCATGGGTATATTCTGCTCACGCCACAGGTTCAGGCTGTGGTGTGGGTGGGGCTGGCAAGATAAGCCTGGGATGCTCTACTGATTCTGCCTGTAGACACAGAGCATGTTCCCACCCCTTTCTAGACAAGATCAGAGGTCTGGCCACATGCAAGGCCACATGAGCTTAGACTGAAGCTAAGGAGATTCCTTACTGACCATGTTTCTCAAAGTGTGACCCAAAGAGTTGGAGTTTAGACCATTTTAATAACAGCAGCTGCTGTCTGCCTGTTTCACCTAATTTTCTCTCAGTGGAATTCAGTGGAATTTTCTAGAGGTTATATGACATGTTGGCTAATGGAATGCTTGTGTGTTAAAAGGATGTCTCTTAATTTTCCATGCGGTAAATATTGATATAGCCTGTATGAACAATTTGGGGGTTCCTTAATAAAGAGTAAAAATAAAGCCAGGCATGGTGGTACATGCCTACAATTCCAACACTCGGAAGACTGAGGCAGTAGGATTACTGTGAGTTTGAGGCTATAGAATAGGCCTCAGTCTCCAGAAAAAAAAAAAAAAAAGAAGAAATGCAAATACAGAGCTTAAGACAGAAAAGTTTGAGTATCACTAGCCCATACTAAAAAAAGGAATTTGTTTTGTTTTGTTTTGTTTTTAAAAGAATACTTGGTAGGAAAAGATCAGCTGATGATTGTCTGTCAACATGGAGGGAAACAGGAGTGGAAGGGATTACCCCAGACAGCGCTCAGCCACTCACAGGGCCTGGCCATGACTCTATACCAATCTCTGGTGACCAGACAAGGATGGTACCCAGAACAGTCCAATGCCCATGAGAAGCCCCAGATTCATGCTGTCTTGGCCTAAAGAGACACAGGCACCCCATGGCAGCCACTGGCCTGGAGTCTCAGTATTCCTTCTGTGTAGGGGACCCTACAAGGAATGTCAGAAGGCAGGGCCTCTGGTGTCAGAGCGAGAGCACAAGTCTACATTGCCACCTCCCCAGTCTCTGTCGCTAGAGTTCACAGATGAGCCTGCTGCCTAGTAGCTGGTATTGATGGTTTCTGTCCAGAGCTGGCTCCTGTCCAGACCTGGTTCCAGTGTGTATGTGCATGAAGGGGACATGGAAAAGAAAATTCCAGTACAGTCACACTCAATTATAAAGAGCAACTCCTATGATAGCCTTTTATTCAGGCCTTATGTGTCTTCTGTGGTGTTTATTTATGTGGTTTAGTATTCAAGCCGTATCAGGGGTACCCTATGGGATGCTCCCTCCCCTTGTTCCTCTGCAGTGGGGAGGTAATGCTAGTTCCCAGCTGCCTGGCTCTCTTCCCCTAGACTCCCCAAATGTCTTATTCCAGTTTCATGTTTATATCATCAAGTTTATATAAGCTTGTTATTCCCCTTGTTTTTATTTTGCCTTGCTGGAGTTGGACCTAGGGCTTTACCCTTGCTCAGCAAGTGCTCTGTCTCTGAGCCATACTCTAGTCCCTCAGCCCCTGAACCCCCGCCCCCAGTTATCAACACAGACTGTGGTGATGCCCCCTTGTGTATCCAGCTATTATCAATCAGAGCCAGGAGGTGGTCTTATTGTTTTCTTCTGTATGGAAAGAGTTCAAGGTTCAGAGAAGTTCTTGATTTACCTAAGGTCATAGAGCTAGAAAATGGCAATGCTAGGTTCAAACCTAGGGCTGGCAGATGCCGGCGTCCCCTCTTTCTGGCTGTACCCTACGCAGCCTCGGCCCAGAGTGGCTGTGTGGGACTTGCTTGCTCCTCCACTGTTCTGACTCCCTCCCATCTCTCAGAATGGCTTTGATTGAAGTTGATAGAAACTTGTCTTAAACAGATCTGCCAAGAGAAAAGGGGGGACTCTGGCTCCTATCCCCACCATGCAGAAAGGGTGAGTGTGGGACAGTACTTGCTTCTTCTCTTTTTCTGTCTCAATCTTCCCACCCAAGCCCCTCACCCAGAGGCAGAGCCTCAGCCACAGCTCCCGGTGTGCACGTGTCCTGCTCTTTCCTCTAGACCTGGCTACCCTGTCTAGCTTTGCCTGTACCAACTGTGTGACCTTGGGCAAGGGAATTAACCTCTCTGTGCCTCCCCTGCCTGTCTGTTGAATGGAGATAATGGTTAGAATGAATGGAGATTGCATATCGTAAGCATTTAGCTTTGTGGGTTTTTGTTTTGTTTTTGCAGAACTTTGGATGTGGGTCTCATATTTTTTGTTATTCCTTTAATTGTAATTTGAAACAACTGTAGGGACTTCCCTGGCTGGTGGTTCCCATAAGTCCCTCAGGGAACAGAGCAGACAGCTCCTGCAAAGAGGCCCAGGCTGCTGCTGTTGCCATAGAGACCTACCTCATTCTCTGTGCCTCCTTAGTGACTAGCCCTGCTCATTTCCACATTAAGAGGTGATCCCGTGGCCAGCAGGCTCTGACAGCTCCTAACCCCACCATGGGGGCTTGCATGGCTCTTAGGTAGCCTTGTCCTGCTGTGTGACCTTGGGCCTTCAGCAGGTGGTCTGGCCTGCCTGGGCCTGCATTTGCCCTGTATTAGGGAGAATCACAGTTACTCTAGGTCTCCTACAGGTAGCACTCAACTTAGAAGGTGTTCTCAGGACACATCTCCTTTGCACCAGATCTTCTGGTTCAATTTGGTGGCAAGTGACTACCTGCCTTGTGCTCAGCCTGTGAGTGAAAGACAGGTGGTCATTCATGGAAACCTGGCCTCACACCAGTCCCCCACCTCCTGGAGCAGCAGTGTGTAGCAGCTGGCCACTAAAGAGAGATGGCACTGGAAGGTACCCATAATCCTTGGCCTGTGGGACAGGCAGCTGGAAGGCCAGAGCAGAGCCTCCCTTGAGGGCAGGGCAGTTGGGTACACTGGTTTCTCTCAGTGCCCTACTGGAAGGGATGGTGTGGAAGTCAGAAAAGTGGCCTGGCCAGAACAGCTCCTCTCCTGGCTATGTGGTGTGCTCAGTGCAAATTATCAGTAACCAGGGTAATTGTCTCTGAAGTGACGCAGCTGGTAGCTGGTACATGGGTATATGCTGTTAATTACAAATTGCCTTCCCAACACCCCGGGCAGGGGGAGGAGTGTTTCTGACCCTTGATATCGTTGCCATTAAACATAAATTACAGTTGATTATGGAAATTACTAGAGACCAGAAGGGCCTGTGGGGTGTGTCTCATGGAGAGTACTGGCTATAGACTAGTAGGAGCCCGGGAGCGTTGTAGGGTATTTTCAGGCAGCTCTCTCATCAGCCTAAGGCCCACAGGCTAGCAAGACTCCTAGAGTTTTCCCTAGCCAGCAGCAGGCTTGTGATTAGATTCCAACTCTGCCACACCTGATGATGGGCTTCAAGGCAGTTGAGCTTCATTGTGCCTCAATTTCTCCATGAACTGAAGTGTGGATGGGAGAATTGCAGGGGTCATACAGGTCAAACAAAATACAGTACACCTGTCTGGGCAGGGACAGTCCTGGGACCTGAGTGCTATTCCTCCTCTCAGTATGCAGAAGGCAGCAGTAGGGCAGAGGGCGCTTGGGCAGCCACACTGTGCAGGAGTGGGGATGGGAGGTGGAGGCCTCCCAAGCCCTGCACCCTGCAGCTTCCTCACTTGCCCTGGGCAGCCTTGAGTCTTTGACTCTACTTAACTACATTGTTTTGTGGCTCATGGTATATGTTCAGATTTCTGCCACTCACCAAGCAGAGTTCTGATATTATAAGCTCCAGGTCACAGATGAGCTACAAAATGCTTTCAGGTGAGCCACAGGCTCCAGGCCAGGGGGTACAGAACACATGGTGGAGCCCTGTAGGGTATTCTGGAGTAGCTCTCTCATCAGCCTAAGGCCCATAGACTAGCCCCCTCCACTGCTTCCTCAGCCCTTCTGATGGAGTTGAGACTAAAGTGTCCATCAAGGATGACATGTCTCTGTCACTTGGTAATATTATTGTATTGTCTACAGCTAAAGTTATCAAAGGGCACATGATCAGGTGGTCCCCTGCATATTTCACATTCTTCTCCCATGCGGTGATCACTGCCCAGAAATAGATCAGTGTGCCTGCCTCTGCATGCATGTGGTCACATACATACACTCCTTCCTTTCTGTTTTCTTTTTGCAGTGCTGGGTATGGTACCTCCAGCCTTGTGCATGCTAAACAAGTGCTTTGCCACTGAGCTGTCTCCCCTCACCCCTGCCCCCTTCTTTTTCTACCTCAATAAAGCATTCTTCAGCTTCCTGTTTATTTAGCCGTCTCTCCTAGGTCAGCCCCTAACAGGTGTGAAAGCCATTCTTGTGTTTGATTAGTTGATTGGTATTCTGTGAGATGGGTTCTTCACTTGTGTGCCTCCAGACTACACAAGATGGAGCAGGCGTCTACCAGAGCATCTGGTTTTGTGGATTTCTTTGCATGTGAACATTCACTTTGTGCAGAGTGCTACTTGAGGAAAATTGTAAAGCTGGCTTGGGACAAAGGTAATGCTGGGTGGCTGCTGAGCAACTGCTCTGTGGCTCATCTGTGGCTGTGGGAAGCATTTACCTGGGGATGAGCTGCAGCCTACTTCCCATTGCCATCCTGCATGCGTGCTGCTGCCTGTATGTCCCTTCTGTGTGACATGGGATGGCTCTATGGTTTACAAGTGTATTTCTTAGGAAAAACTCACCCTCTGGGTGCCAAGGCCTCTGGGATCAATTTGGAAAACAATCCCTATGTTGTAGAATTGCTGTCAGAGTTGTGTGAACCCATAAGACAGGTGGGTTGCCCACACTCCTCTCACCTAGGCAAGCCTCCTGGGGATAGGCCTGCATCTATATCCTAAGATGCCCAGGCAGGGCCTGCTGTGGAATACATGGGGATGATGCTGGGACAGTCAGCACTGGTCAGGATCACACATGCTTAGTCCTAGGTCCATGCCAAACATGCCTCAGTCCTCCCAAATGTCCACCTCTATTCATTCCCAGCTAGTGCAGTGAGGTCAGGCTGGTCGAAATCTTTTTTCCACTGGGACAAAAGAAGGTGTTGTTTAAATCAATTACATATAGAAGATTGCAGAGTGAATGTTAACCCACTTAAGAGTAGTTGGTGTCTCAGGAGCCCTTAATGGCATCCATTTGCCAGGCAGGCTCCCCAGCCCTTCTTATAAAGAAACACATCTATTCATTAAGTCGAGGCCGCTCAGCCTAAGCCAGGCACCGCCCAGCCAGCTGCTCTTGGCTCTGAATGCAGTGCTTGGGGATAAGCAGACCTGCTCAGCCTCGGCCTCTGCAGCTGAGAAATCAGGTGGGATGGTCTGCAGGAGGGCAAGCCCTTGTAGCTTCAGCTTTCCAGATAAGGTTTTCTAGATTTCCTCCATTTCTTTGCCTGCTTCCATAGGCAGCCAGGCCAGATCTAGCTGTAAGGACGTCCCATGCTAATGGTGACCTTGGTGGCCATTCATTTTTTCTTGTTTATAAACTTCAGCTGGCAGCTCCTGCACATACAGCGCTCTCCTAGCATACTGCACATGGATCAGTGTCTTCAGAGAACAGGTTGCACCTGGTTTTTTAGGATCTCTAGGATACAGAGGGTTGAATGAATTGATTTCTGAGATGGCCTGGCAAGGCTGGGCCACCAGTTTCCCCTGCTCCTCTTTGTTGCCTCTGTGCCAGGGGGAAGCAGGGCATGCTGGGAAGAGGCAAAGTGAAGGAAAGGGAGCAGGCTGCACACGGGTAGCGTGCACCGCATGCTGGGGGGCACTGTCAAGTTCTTTAAGCTGCTAAGGCACATGCTGTCTCTCCCTTTCTGCAGAAGAGGCTATTGGGGCTGGCTAGGGAAAATCCATGGCCATATTACAGGGGCAGAGCTGGAGTCTGACTCTCCAGCGTACTCAGACTGTTCTTATCCAGGTAATAATCAGCCAGGGGAGACTGTCCTCCCCAGAGGCCTCAGGAGGCCAGCCACACAGGCTAATTAGAACGTGTCCCAAAGCATAGGTTTGGGACACATAACCTGGGGTTCAAATTATTCACTTACTAGTGAGCGCTTGCTGCTCAGCCTGGTTCTCTGGGTGAATGGGTGAGAGTAACCTCACTGGATTGTTGGAAAACTTCAATGAGATGATGTGTGGAGCCTGGTGCACTTTGTCCAGAACTTGCATCCCATGAGTTCCTAGAGTCTAGCTTCATGGTTAAGTTCATGGTTTGGGAGCCAGATTCACCTGGCTTAAATCCCTAATCAGTTAAGCACTAGCTGTGTGGCCTTCTCATGTTCTTTGTGTCTCAGTTTATCTGTGAAATGAAGGCTTGCTGAGGATTCAGTCCAATGACTTCTATAAAATACAGTGTGAGAGTTTTAAGAGTTCAGCTTGAAGAAGAAGAGAGGCAGAGAGGGGAGGGAGGCCGGACGTCCTGCCCAAGATCCGTGATCATACACTAGACCACAGTGGAGTTGGGTTTTGATACCAGTGGACACAGCCCAAGCTGCATCCCCACTGTAGGAAGCAGCTCTGATTGAAAAAGACACTTACTCACTTAGCACATTGGCTGCTCTAGAGTTTTTGCCCTGTGGGAGGAGCTGGTGGAGCAGAGGAGGAACTAGTAGGCTCCAGGGGCAGCTTGTACTGGCCCTGGCTAAGTGCAATAGTGTCACCACCACTTTACACCCACCTTTGAAACTAGAGGTGCTGGGGTTTGGGGGTGACCTGCCTGGGCCATATGACGAGGCTAGGGTGCCATCTCAGTACACCTGCAGCAGCCTGGAGCTGTACACCCTCACTGCAGACCTGCCATGGCTTTCTACTCCCACTTACCCAGGAGAAGAGGCTTGGGTGATGAGCTAAAGTGGAGTGCTTTTGCTTATTTACTAAGGTTGTAGACACTCAAATGGAAGTGTACTGAGCAGTGCAGCTGGATTCATTTTCTCTCTCTCTTTCTCTGTACCCCCCACCGTGTGTGTGTGTGTGTGCGCGTGTGTGCGTGTGTGTGCGTGTGTGTATGTGTGTGTATGTGTGTGTGTGTGTGAAGAGATGGCTGGTGACTGACTAAAGTAGCGGATGGCTGCATTTCCTCCTGAAGCAGTTGGGCCCCTGGGCCAGCAGGAAAACTGGCCTTGGGCCATTTCCTTTGCTCTAGGACAAAGACTGTAGTTCAGATGAATGCACTTCTGAAGTCACAGTTCCATCCTCTGGGCTCCAGCACACCAGACCCAGTTCACCTGGCTGGGCGGGCAAAGGGACCAGGAAGGTGGGGTCTGCCTACAGGAACAGCCAGACTCTGGAGAGATGTGAGACATATAAGGTTACTTTCATCCTCTTCCTTGCCTTTTACCACAACCTACACTGTTGGGTGACAGGGTAGCAGGGAGGCTCTGGGGACCTGGAAGTGAATAGTGGTTTTAGGATCTATCTAGGTCAGGTGGGCTTCCTGAAAGAGGGGCCACCTGGCCATTTTGTTCAAATAGAAAAGCCCTGCCTCAGTTGCTGAGCCTGTGTTGGAGTCTGGGAACTTCCAGAGTTACTGGTGCCTGGTTCGTGTTCTAGAGCTCCTGGCATTGGGCCTCTGTCCTGTCCCCATGGCTGGTGTGACAGCACCACCCCAAGGGTCTTTTCTGTGCTCCCGATGAACACTGTAGTACATTTGCCAGCTGCTGCATTAGACTTCAATCATTTTAAAACTGCAGAGCTAGAGTTCTCAAGGCTCCCTTACTCTCCATTTCATTTAGCTTACCTAGTTTAGGGAGAGGAGGGAAACCCCTAATTAGTAGGCAGCTTCTGTGAAAAATGGCTGAAGTTCTGAAAGGGAAAGTTGGCTCCTGTTAGGAAGAGCTTTGTTTACATGGGAATACCTCTTTCCTCTGGGATGTACTACCTGCCATCTCCTCCATGCACACACAACCACCACCAGAGGCTACTTCATACTTCTGGGTTTGTCTCTGCTCTGTGCCTCTCTAGTTTGGATGGTTTGTTTGGTTTGGTTTTGCGACAAGGCTCAGGGTGGTCTCGGAGTCTGAGTCTCATATGATCTTTCCACCTCATTTTCCTGAGGAGCCAGGACTGTAGCTGTGGCCACCTGGTCTGTTCTATCTGACTTCTTCACTACAGCCAAGTCACGTGGCTAAGTTGTATTCCATGTACAGATTAGAATGATTTGAATGGTGGCTTTTAAAGACACCCACCCTGGACCATCTGCCATCTGTCCTATCTAGTTTCCTAACTGTGCCATCAGGGTGATATGGTACTGGTGGACAGTGTGGCAAGAAACCTGGGGTCAATGTCAATGTGTATAGTACATTCCATGGCTATCTCTATGGGCTTCAGTTTGTACATGTCTGAATCTGAAGGTTCCCTGTCTGTATATGAGGATTTGGGCTCGAGGAATGCTCACTGAACTTCCTCCTTAGCGCAGAGTCTGGCTATATCAGAAGACGCCCAGAAGAGTGGTCAGTAATATGTTAATGATTAGTGAGAAGGAAGGGGGCAGCTTGACTCCAGGAAGCAGCTCCAGGTGATCTTTCTGAATGTCAGCAAGACATGGTTTGCATAGTCACACTGAGTGGTCCTAGAGAGAGCTCAAGTGCCAGCTAGAATTGGGGGTCTCTGTGGGCCAGCTCTGGTGGCCTTGAAGAGCCTCCTTGAAGGCATTAAATGATGCCTTCAGCACTCCAGTCCTTTGGAGTATGATGTCTTTTATTGATTTCTTTGCTGCACTTGATTTTTAAAAAGCAATAAACACGGTTTGATATCTTGAAAATTCTCAGAGGGTAGACACTGAAACCCTTCTGCCTCCTTCCCACCCCTGTTCCTGCTAGGCCTCGGGCACAGGTGTCCCAGCCTGTCTCCAGGACTCTGTGGGATCCCCAGTTTTCCTTCCCATGGCAGCCTCTGGCACTTCTTTCTCACATCTTCTAGAAGAAGGGCTATGGTGTGGCTCAGTGGTGGGATGCCTGCCAGAACGAGTGCCAGGCCCTGGGTTCATCCCCAGCACTACAGAAAGCAGACACAGCCTTAGCGTCTTGAGAACTCAGTCCATTGGAAGCATGCTAGCTTTGATTTGACTGAACATATAGCATGTTTTCTGGCCTTCGTTCCACAGTGCCATGGCTGTCATTGTCCCTCCAGAGCATCTACACTGAGACTACTTTCTGGTGTGAGTTCCGTTGGTGGATGTGCTTCAATGGAGTTTACTTAACCACCACCCCCCACATCCCATTCTGCTATTTAAACAGCCAGTATCCCCAGACACAGTTCTCTGTACAGGACAGGCAGTGTTGCAGGATTTGTTCCTGAGGATGAACTGTCCCCAGTGGCCCTCTTGCATGCAGATGACATGGGCCAGCCCGTCAGTTTCACTTGCCATCTTCTCCCACTATGTTTGCATTCTACTCTGGTAGGCCTGACCCAGGCACAGGGGTTCTGGCTGGGCATACAGATTTCCCCAGGTGGCTAGAGTCCCTGTAAGCCTCCCAGTGGGGACTTGAGACTGAGAAAGGCTGGGTGGAAGCTGGTTGTGCAGGCCACATGACTCCATTGCATATGTTAGCCATATGTAAAACAAGTGAGTAAATGTGGCTGGGCTCCCTTCCAATAAAACTTTATTAAGATAAAGACAGAGGCGGCAGGCTGGATTTACCTCTCAGCCAAACCCTGTGGTATATGTGACTGCTGGGCACTTTGGGTGACCTAGGATGCCCAGAGTAGGCACAGGGCTGGCTGCATGGGTCCAGCTCTCCCTGGCATCTGACACAGCCTACTAGTATGAGAAGGGAGTCCAGCAGAGTAAGAGTTTCTGACTAGGACTAGGGACCAGTCTGAAACTGGTGTCTGAAAGAAGTGACACTGAACTTGAACCCCAAAGTCTCAGTCTTGAACCAGGCACAGTGGGGAGTCAGGGGGACTGAGTAAAGCTTAGCAGTAAGAAGCTTATTGTTGTTTACTGTTGGCGAGGTGGGCAGGAAGGAGGGAGTGGGGGCAGGGCTGAAGGATGGCCCATAGCCAGGCCATCTGGGTCTCAGCCAGCTGTAGGGAGGAGCAGGCCTTCACACTGAAGCTCTGAGTGTCACATGCCTGGCCAAAAAGAGCAAGGAGGCTGTGGAAAGAGACTGTCAGAAGCCAAGGGAATGGAAACGTGCTGGGACTGTAGTGTGTAGAATAGGCCAAAGCAAGCAACTCAAGACTAAAACAGAGACCAATAAAGTGGAACTAACCGTTTTTATGACTGTTTTGCTTCCTGAAACCTTTATAGGTGCTTCTACCTATTCCTCAAGGCCTAAACCCACATATCCCCCATCATAGGGACCAGTCCTGGGGCAGTGGAGGGATACTTGTCACAGCAGTGACTCCCCATCGAGGCCTCAGTAGACAGTACAGAGTACATGCTAACCAATGCTTAACATTAAACCACACATTGAATCAGCTAAGGTAGAGACTGAGAAAACTGAGTCTAAGGGCGCTAAGAATTTGCCTAAATGGCAGGAGTAAGGTTTAAACATTCTGTTCAGGCTAGTCATTTTCTGCAGAAAAATCAGCCTTGCCCAGGTCTCCCAGTCAGAGCTTTCCCATTCTGAATTCTCTCAGTTGTGAATCTACCAGGCAGTTACTGGATCAAGAGCCCTACACACTGTGTTCAGGATGATAAAGCAAGAAAGTTAGAGGCCTTTGGTTTCCAGGGACTCCATCCCCCAGCATTCCAACTTGCTAACAGGAAAGCTCACTCCCTTCTAAATCCCAGCTTGAACTTTGTAGCCTAGACCAGCCTGGCTGTATACCTGTGGTATACCTGAAATTCTTGGAGGACCCTGTGCCGGGAGTGAGGGTTCCTGCAACTGGGCCAGGGGGATCCTCCTGACTCTATTTAGTATCACCTATTTTTAGAAGGCAGTAAGGCTGGGGTGGGAGTTTTCTGTTGGCCTCCCCCCAAGTGACTGTTGCAATCTGTTGTCTGCCACCTCCCTGCCTCACCCCAGCCAAGCGGATGGTGGCTGTGTCTGATCAGGGCAGCCTCCTGGCCTGTCCTCTCCTCCCAGAGTCCTCTGTGTACATACGAACTTCTGTGTCTCCTTTATAGCAGATTCTCCCTGTGGGACCCACTACCTTCTGTGGGACCGGCGCATCAGAGCCCCAGTACCACTTGTTAGTCCTCTGGTAACACAGTTTTTGTACACTGAAGCCAGTCAGGATTGGCACGGACTGAGGTTCCTGCGCCCTCAGTTTGTTGTGCTTACACGTGGGGAAGACGCGTCCGAGAGCGTGCAGAGTCCTTTCAGGCCTTGCGTGCTAGCACCGGGATGCCACGAGACTGGGATTCCTGCTGCTACGCAGCGTCGGTGGTGACTGCGCTCGGCCCGCCACGGCCACTCTGGTCCCGCCCACATCTGGGAGCTGCCCCGCCCCTCACGCCCCGCCCCCTCCGGTCCCGCCCCCTCCTGGGCCACATTCCTCCGGCCGGACTAGCGCTGAGCCAGGCGGGCGGCGGCGGAGGGGCGGGCTGGGCTGGCCTGGTCTTGGATTTGGGCACCTGGAACAGCCGGAATCCGCGGTCGCTGGGCCTCAGGGACCCAGCGAGATCGTGTGGCAGGGGAAAGGGTCTCTGGGTGGTCGGGCATCGGCCCCGGGGTCCGGCGGCCGCGGGCGGGAGTCGCCGGCGCCCGACTCGGCCTGGGTCCTCGGCGCCGGCCGGGCCAGCTCCCGCCGCGGCCGCCATGTGGTGCCTGCACTGCAACTCGGAGAGGACCCAGTCTCTGCTGGAGCTAGAACTTGACAGCGGGTAAGCCAGGCCGGGGCGGAGGCCTGCTGGCAGTCCGGAGGTGGGCCCGGGACGGGGTGGGGTCGCCGGGCGTGGGATGGGCTCGTAGAGACTGCCTTCGTGCCAGTGTATACACAGTGGTGTAACTGTCAGGACCCAGCGCCTGACGTGGGCAAGAGAAAGGCGTCCTGCCCTCCAGGAGTGGGTCTCTGCTAGTAAGTGTGTGTAGCGGGAGGAGAAAGGGGGCTGTGTGGATAGTAGTTCCTGTGGGGGTTAGTAGAAAACTATATGGGTTTCGGAATGCTCATGTGAAGGGCCAGAGAGTAAATGAACAGGAGTCTGTGGCAGAGGGGTACCCAGCAGGACTCTGTTTTGTGTCTGGTGGCAGCCTGGGCCCCCCCCTGCAGGCCTGTTTATTGGAGATCCTGGATCTGTGTCTGCGCTTATGTGTTCTCTCTGTCAGGCAGACTTCAGCGAGGTTGTGCTCCAGGTATGTGAACAGTGGGTAGTTGGATACCATGCACCCGGCAGGCCACCTAGGTGTGTACTGGGGTGCCTGATGTTTGCATGGCTGCTGTTTTTGACCTGGTACAGATGTGAGTGGGGCTGCTGGCAGGATGGGTGGATGTTGTTTACATCCCTGGCATGGTCCAGGAAAGACCTTGATGGCTCAGAGAGACCAGCCCCTCTTGGTTTCAGGGGCCTACGGGCGGCTGCCTGAGCTGTGTTTATAGAGAGAGAGAGAGAGAGTGTGTGTGTGTATGTGCTGGGAATATTGATTTCCTTTCTTGCTAGCCAGCACAGCTGCCCCTGAGCTGTCTGCAGGCCCCTCCATGAGCAGGGGTGTGGGGCTGAGGGAATTCATTGACAAGTGGACTTGGCCTCTCTGGGGGAAGCCCACTTGGAGCCCTTTAATCTTTCATTTCAAAAATCCCCAAAGCATGTCTGGCTGTTGCATTGAAAACATGCATGTAATCCCTTCTATCCTGTTCCCACTCCAGGCCTGGGGGTCTGGGCCCAAAACTCGGAGTGGGGCTGAAGGAAGGGGGTGATATCCCAAAAATCAGTGCTTCTAGCATCTGAGGCAGAGGCCAGGCAAACTGCAACTGCAGGGCCTTCTGTCTGAATTTGGGTGCATCTTCTGGGAATGCGGGGGTCATCACACTCAGCTCTCACTCATTCTTCCCATCCTACCCTCCAGCAGCTGTTCTACCCAGTGTTTGCTTGCCTGCCCTATGGTACCAGCATCCTTATATTGCATGAGAACAGAGAGCTTGAGCTTTGTCTCATCAGTACTAAGGCTCTGTGGTTTATTGAATGCCTATTGTATACTAGTCCCTGCCCTGGAGACCAGAGGCATAGCAGTGAACTTAGCTCGGAGTTGTGGTCACAGTCCCCACATAACCAGCAGTTTAGTGGGAAGCAAGGGGACCATGAGAAATGGGTCACCAGTTCCCAGCCACTCCTTTCCCCTAGAACTGAAAGGGATGAGGAGCTTTTCCTTTCCCTTATTAAAGACCTTCCCTGTATCACTGCTTCAGCTCTTATGTCCATGGCCACCTCTGTTGTGTATTTCTGCCCCACATGCCTCAGCAGAAGTCACTCTGTGTCTCTGATGGAAGTCTTCCAGCTGCAAGAAATCCTGCTTAGATCCTGGGTTTGGGTTGCTGTTTAACAGCTGTACTGCAGCCACAGTGGAGCCAGGTGTCCTAGAGATCAAGGAGCCCTGCTTAGGTGCGGCCCCTCCCATCAGAAGTGGGCCGTTTGCTCTGAAGCACCTAGTACTCAGTTTCTAAGGCAGCCTGGGGAGGGCTGGAGAGAGCTCATGTGTGCTGTAGAGGCTGAGCTAGGTGCTCCTTGGGCTGCAAAGCCTTCTTGGGACCTTCTCGTCTCCCATTCAGAGTCTTTCCACCTGGTCATCTCCTGTTCCCTAAACTCAAAAGGGAGCCAGTGTGCTCCCAATCTGTGTCACCCAAGGGCCTCAGGTCACTCTTGGCCAGCATATCACCCTGCACATACAGGTCTCTCATAGCACAGGGTTGTCTGCATCACAGCATCCCGGTATAATCCTTCACTGTTTTTTCACATCACAGCAACATGGGACTGTTTGCCTTTGTGCCCTAAAGGGCACAGCAAGGCAGAGAGCCCAGTGACCATGCCTGGACCAGAATAGCCCAAGGGGTACAGGATCAGATGTTGAGATGGAGGGTGGGCCTCTGGAGGCCCCTGCCAGGACTTCAGGCTTTTTGTTCAAGGAAGTCGGACTATGAACTAGTTGTGCTAATATTTACACAGCTTTGACTCAAAACATGGACAGGGCTGACAGCTGCATGGTTGAATAGCGCGATGACTGGGCAGAGGGTGTTTGTGGAAAGGACTGGACAGGCATCTGGGGCTGTGGGAGCTCCATGTATGGTGGGGAGGTGTGCACATACTTTTATCTGGCTGCACTGTACAGATCCTGTTTTGCTGAAAAATTTGGAGCCCAGGGCAGTAAGAAGGATGGCTCAGGGAGATTCTTCAAATCCCAGCTCACTTTTTGAACTTATGCAAGCCCCTCTTGGGCTCAATCTCCCATTTAATGATAAAGCATGATAGTGCTCCCTGACTTAGGGGCTTAGGGACTTCGGATGGCCTTGCACTCTGCTGCCACATTTGTCCAAGTCAGCACTGTGTGCTTTTCCCATTTTCAGTGACCTACTGTGTTTTCTTCCTTCCTCTTTTGTAAATTTCCTTTGAATTATGATGACATGTGGAATATCTGCCCAGTAAGCACAGAGGCAAGGCAACCACGAAGCTCTAGTGGGCTGGGACACCGTGGGAGATCTGGGAGAGGTTCCCTGTGGAGGTGTGTTTGTCTGAGGAGAGGAAGCTGGAAGGCTGATGAGTGCGATTTATCCTGGGTCCTCAAAAGCAGATTGTAATGACTTTAAAGGCTATTAAGACTCTTGAAGAATTAATTGCTGTGGCCTTAGAGGATCTGGCTGCTCCTCTGCAGGAGCTGCTGCAGAGAGAAAATTGATAGCAATTATGGTGGAAAATATGACACAGTGCCAGCTGGACCTGCCCCAACTCTGGCTGCCATGGTGGTACTCTTGTTGGGTGAGGGCCTGTGGCATGTGCCCCTACCTTTGCAACACCTGGCCGGCCACATGATTAGACTGACCACTGCATCTGGAGATGCAGGTGGGAACAGTTGTGCCATGTTTGCCCCTGGGCTTGCCTGTGTTCCTTTATTCCCGTGACATTTACTAAGCACCTGCTTGGCCAGGCCCTAGCCAGTAACCAGGAACCAAGGTTACTCCACAGGACACAGAGTCTTGATCCCAGCAGGCCCTGCTGTGTGGCTTGGATATGTTGCCTCCCCTCTCTTAGCTTAGAATGGTTTCTGCCTTCCCCATTCTCATCATTGCCAGATCTTTCCCTTCTGTGACAGGACTGCTGGCTTGCAAGGGTCTTTTTTTCTTCTATTTCTGGGCTGAAGACTGGTTGGAACTGTGTATGGCTCTTTGGGAACTCTGTATGAGGCCACTTGCTCAGAGTTTATTATGCCATCGCATGTGGCTGCGGCTTCCCTGCTTGTCATGGGAGAGGCCACCCTTAAGGCTTCCTGCGGCAGTGACTGCTGAATTTGAACTGAAGCCTCGCTGTAGAGCCATAGTGAGACTCCCTTTTCGCTTGCGAAGATGGGAGATGGACTGCGTTTGTTTTTCCTCTTTGTTTAAAGGTCGGCACTATAATAGTAGTCACTCAGCTGAGTTTAGTCATGTGTGTGTGTGTTTCTTCATTTATGAATTCAGGCTTCTGTCCCAAGTTTCAGATAAAGGGAAGTGACCCAAAGTCCCTGGCCAGGGAGGACTAGAACTGAGGTTTGCACCCCCTCAGCCTGGCTTCAGGGCCTGTATGCTCCAACGCCAGGATCTACTTCCTTTGGGATTAACTCACATCTGGCAAAATATGTCACCATCATAAATGAATCTGGTGTCTCTTGGTGTCTAGATTCCCAAAATGTTCCCAAGTGTCCCATCCTGTGATCTTGTCAGCAACAATGTGCCAGCTTTCCTGATGTCTTGTCTCTTTCCCTACAGACCACAGAGCTGCCTCCCCAGACTCTACAGGGCAACCTAGGCACGTGTCTTTGGTCCCCAGTACTTGTAACATTTGGGGGTATCATACTTTCATCCTGTGTGTGACCCCAGCCTCAGCTCTGTGTGGTCTGGGGTATGAGGGACAGAAGCTGGCTATCTCCTGACTCGTGAAGGACCAGTGTAAGCCTGACTGACATGGTGAGGAAAGCCACAGTTTCTGACATGAAAGGACAGATGGTTGTGGGAGTGAACTTGATCCCTTGAGAGAAGAGGAAGATGGTTAATAAACTGAAAGATCTGGAAGGGGCCCCAGCTGGGAGCAGCCTCCTCATTCACACAAAGAGAAAGGGGTCCCCCAAATTGCCTGCTGCCCAGCTGGGTCGGAATCTGCGAGTGATGTCAAGGCATTCTCCCTGAGACCTGTTTTAAGAAGTGACTAGTGTTTGCGTTTCTCTTTCTGATTAGAGACTAGTCAGTATGAGCACCTAGCACATTGACATAGGAAGAGCTTTTGAAACAAAGCCTATGGTCACATTAAATGCTCACTAGACAGTGGTTTTAAACTGTGTATCTGTGTGTCTGTGTGTGTTTATGGACTGCCTGTGAAGAGGACTGAGCATTGTGTCCCTTGTAGTTACCTGAAGAGGAAGGATGTTCAGCTCTGTGGCTGGGACAGATTTTGTACTTGGACCATGTGTGCCCTAACCTGGAACCTCTGTTCCCCACTGTCTGTGATCTAGTCACATCCCTTGGCCTTTTTGTTCCTCAGTTTCCCTGTTTATAAAGTATAGATGATGGCAGGTAGTCATAAGGTAGTTGGGATGATCAGAGGTGTCAGTCCCAATGATGTGCAATAGAGGTATGCAGAAACCAGTGATGACAGATTGTGGCTCTGAGTATTCAGGCTTAGTGGCTCCCTGAGGCTGGAGCCATTTTGCCTGTTCTTGTGAAATATCTTGCTGTACAGAAGCAGTTAACTTCATAGACAAGACCATGATTGAAAGAGGGAGGGAGGCAGATAGCAGTGACCAGGCCAAGAATCATTATGCATGTGACAGGGCAGACCAAGAGGAAGTAATGAAGGCCCACAGACTCCTGTGTGTGTGTTGTTATCCTAGCAGTGCCCAAGAAGCATTAAGTGTGAAGGAAATTCTCAAATACCAATTGAGAATTGGAAAAGGGACTCTGCAAGACAGGACATCCTTGCAACTCAGGATGAAGACTTGGGCCTGCATACTCTGTGAGGTAGAGACCTAAGACCAGGGGTGCCAAGTGTTGGGGACCTTGAAGAGGGTGCCCAGCCCTGTGGCAGATGGAACCTTTGGCTCAGTGGCTGGCTTGTGCCTGGTAGAGCTTTGGGCCACTTTAGCATCCTGGTCTTGTCTGTGCTACTTCTGGCACCTGAAGCCCAGTCCTGGGCCTTGCTTCAGTCACTGGCTGCAGGGTTGGGTAGAGGGACAGGGAGGGAAGGCAGGCTCCCCTTAGCCCTCCCCAGCAGATTGGAAATGATGACTATGGCTGGAAACTGGCACTGAAAGCTGGAGAAGGAACCCAAGTCCTAGCTCTGCCTCTTTCTGGATGTATGGCTAGGACAAGTGGCCACCTCTTTGCAGCTGTCTTATCTGTCTGTCAGCAGGGTATGTGCAGGGAGAGGCAACCTAAGTATCGCATGCAACAGGTGCCTAGTCCATGCCAACAGGAAGGAAAGAGGGTACTGGGTTTGGGCAGAGCCCCCAACTATTTTTGGTGAGTCTGAAGTTAACCCAGGTTTGAAACTGGGATGTAAATAGGCCACAGAATTATCACAGTAAGTAGCTCTCTGGGCTTTTGTGTTTCACACACACTTACTCTATTGGAGCTTCCTAAGAACACCTTGAAATTGCCATCATTCCATTTTCCAGACAGAAAATCTGAGGCTAGAAGTTACACTTCAAGTGCTGAGCTTTGCTGTGTCCATAGGCAAGGTCTGGTCCCATTGGGCCCACCCCTCATTCCACTGACAGTGAGGAGCTCCTGGATGCCCCTGTAGCTGCTGGTGTGCACTGCCATTTTGTAGTGGCCTAACCACTCTAAACCCATTTACCAGCCTCAGGAAGTCACTTAGGGCTCAGAATTGTCCACTGGGTTCCAAGGCAGTATAGAGACTCTGCACCCACCATGATGGGAGAGAAGGGTGGACTGGTGCCAGGCAGGTATTGAGGGTTCAGTGAACATTAGCTGCTCCAGTTCCAGCTACCAGGTATGAACCCAGCCATCACACTCATACTTGGTGTGAGTCCAAGTGGGCCTGGTAGGATTGGGAGGTAGTGTTTGGGAGAGTGGCTCTGGACTGTCAGGGGCAGGGCAACACCCCCACCCCAGCCTGAGTCTGTCAATTCTGAACCTGCCTTCTCAGAGTCAGGACTTAGGTGTGTGTTCTGTTTCCTCTACTGAGTGAAAATGGCAAAATGGCCCCAAAAGACAATAGACCTTGATGTGGATATTAAGTCTTAACATTCCTTGTTAAGCCTTCATTACAGAAATGTTCAAAATGTCTACACAAGTAGTGAGAATAGTATTGTGTATCCCATAGGCTTTTCATTTGATTGCCCTGGATTGTTTGGAAGCAAAAACCTTTGATTTTGAATCTGGACCAACCTTGTGGTCAAGCTCATCCTGATCTTGAAGGTATCCCGTCCCTGAGGTGGATCCTTGCTCAGCCTCTGGCTCTGTTGACTTGGTCCAGCTCCCAGTTGGTGATATAGTGATGCTGACCCATTTGAGAGGTCCAGGGTCTGGAAGAGGCTGAGCCTCTGGCTCCTTTATCAGTTGGCAGGACTTGTTTCTCTGTTACCCTCGCATCCTAGAGTAAGGCCTTGGAGATGGGCTTTTTGCTTCTCCCATTAAGTCTGTGGCTCAGGTGAATGTTTCTACAAGGCGCATCTCTGGTGGCCTGGTGTGAGTCAGGCTGTGGCTCCTGCTGCACTCCTCTTGTGTAGCCTATTTTTTCTTTGACATGCTCCGCTCAGTGCTGAGAGTCCTGGGGTCTTGCCCTAGTCCTCCTCTTCTTTAGTCTCCTCATCCAAGGATTCTGATTCAGCCTCAGTTCAGACCTGACATCAGTAGCTAACCCCTGTGTCTCCTTAGACGAGTGGTGGGTACCTCCAGTCCGAGTTCGCTCAGCTCTGCTGCTCCTTGCTATATGAGTCTGATCAGCTGAGGCTCCCTTGACCCCTCCATTGGCCTGCATTTCTGGGAGCTGGCCATCAATTAGTGCTGGGTTTGGACATGTAGTAGGTGCCTAGCAATGAGACTAGCACACAATAGATGCTCCAGGTGTTAGTTGCTGTCATTGTTCTTGGCACACAGAGGGCATGACTTAACCAAGTTTGGCCAGAAAAAGCCAAAATTGCCTCTGTCTCTGCCTCAGAGGGAAGGGATCACACCCAGGTCACCCCACACCTAATGTGGGTGCTACTGCTCCCACAGGGTGCCCCCTCCCTGAGCTTCCTCCTTCAGAAAGCTCATCGCCTCTCAGTGATATGATGCAGGAAAGTAGTCACATCCTAACCTGATGGTACAGAGGACTCCCTGGTACACCTCCTGGCCTGCACGCCCTAACTGAGGTTAATGTATGTGTCATCGCTAGGCCCTGTACAGAGGGTGGTACTCCTACTTAATGGCTGAGAGTATGGGCCCACAAAGGCCTAGTCCCTCAAATAAGGCCACAGCCCTGCCCAAAGGTTCATAACCACTGGGAGGAGAAGGTCTTATATGCCAGGGATGTGGGGAGTCGGTGTGGTGCTCAGGGCCATACCTGCGGATTGATGAGGGCCTTGGGGAACTGCTGGCATTGTTGGAGCTTGGTGGCTCCTATGCCCCAGGCCCTACCAGGAAAGGGATAGTTTGGTGGACAGACAGGTGAGCTGGTCTTAGAGGGAGGCAGGAGCCATAAACAAGGAGGGGTAGAGCAGCCCAGACTGGAGTGGGTGGTCCAGCAACCTGATTGAACATTAACACCTTCGACTTCTTTGAGACTTGTGGCCTTAAGTAAATTGTAACTCATCTGCCTTAGTTTCTTCTACAAAGTAGGAAGATGATCCAGTGCTTCCTCAAAAGCCCGTTGATAATACCCATGTGACCCTCGTGTGGATGCCAGGTGGTCATTGAGTGGTAGTTTTTGGTCATCAATTGTGACACATGACCCTTGGGGGGATGCTAACCACAGTGGGCTGCATGTGCGTCAGGTGAGAGGGACAGTTTGTTATCGTTTTCTCTACTTCTGTGATACTCTTGAGGAGCCTCTGAGAGCTGCACGCATGGTGGCAGGGTGGGCCTGGAGCTGCCAGGCCTGCGTGACTGGCCTCTTTTTCCTCTGTGCAGCCTACACTCTCCAGAGCCAGCCCCTCAGCCTGTGCCTCCCTCCTCGCCCTCCTGGGACGTCCCTGGGGCCCAGCCCAGCCCTGTCTGCTGGAGCCTGCCACAGAAAGCTGCTTTATTTAAGTCCATTTTGTGCATATGGAAATAGCTAGAGTACTCTGTATTTAATTTGGCTCAGTCAGGAAGATTTTTTGGCTCTATGTGTATATGTGTATTCTGAAAATCTTTCCGAGCAAGCCATGGGGTCGGAAGCTTCTGGTCATCTTTGTGCATTCAAAACCAACAAGAGCTGCCCTGCTAGCATGGGGTAGGACTGGCAGAAGGCCTAGGAAGTGGGCCATGAAAGCTAGAGAGACAGAAGGAGGGAGGTCCAGGGTGGCAACTGTGGGGAATGTTTCCTCTGGATCTGGCAGGGAGTGACTTGGAATAAGCAGAGTCCCCGGCTCTCTTAGCTGTGCTTGGTGCCAGAGTCATTGGGGTTCACCTGGGTGGTGGCCTGGGAGCAATCTGTTTTCCCCCTTTTTGACCTGGATCAATTGAGCAAAGCACTGGGGCTGAGCCCTTCTTCTCAGGCCACTGGTACAGGGCAGGATAGCCTCATGTAGGAGTTACTCTTGGCAAAGCTTATCTGCTTGATCCCATGTTCCCAGTGCAAAGGCACTAGTCAATATGAAAATGAGGCTGAGAGAGCTCTTAGAGGTGCAGGTGCTTGCCCCAGGTTACCCAGGACTTCATCTGTCTGGCTATCAGATGTCCTAAACATGGATTGGAATTCTTGGTGAGCAGGGCAGATTACCCTGCCAGTTGTGTAATAAACACTGGTATCTGATGACTTTTTAAGCTGTATACTGACTCTGTGAGACCCTGACTGAGGCTGGCCTGTTACAACAACTTGACGTTTGGTGGTTCTCATGACCCAACTATGGAATGGTGGGCTGTGGTTAGCATGATGAGGGGACTTTGGTGGAGTCTAACAAAACCCACACTCAAGACCTATGGAGCAGAAGCCCTGGGCTTCCCACCATCTCTCCAGAGCTCTGCAAGGTCTTATACCCTGCCTCTGGGGACTCTGCATTCAAAATTAGGTGTCTTGGGAATGACGGGTCTCCTCAGCTATGTCTCCTGGTCATGCTCTCTGAGGTGACTTTGAATTTCAGTCTTACGCAGACAAGAAGGTGGTATGAGAAGAGCGACAGGATACCTGCGGCAGGTGGTGGGGATGTGTGGATTGTGGCAGTGTAGAGTGTGTATACTCTCTCTTGCTGTGACTTGCACCTACCTATCTGTTATCAAGCCCAGGGTGGTCAGATTCTTAGCTGTTTTCACTTCTAGGGACTCAGAAGTCAGATTTTTATATCAAATCTCTAGGTGTTAAAATGTTGGTGACTTATTTTTATTTTCATTTGTTCTTTGGTCAGTTTGTTGGTCTGTTGCTTTAAAACAGGGTTTGGCTGTATAGCCCAGGCTGGCCTCCAACTTATGGTCCTCCTGCTTCAGACCCCCAGGTGCTGAGATTGTGGGTATCACCATAACCAGTTTATTCTGTTTTTAAGATTAAACGTTGTCAGGGCCACACAGCATGCTGCCAGTTAGTGCTAGAGTATCTTCCTGAGAGCCCTGTGTCCTCAGAGGCTTCTTATAACAGAACTACCCAGCCTCCCAACCAGCTCTGCTTAGGGCAAGACCAACGGTCCAGGGTGGATGGACCTTACCCTTGCCTTGGCCCTGGCTCAACATCTCTGAAAATGTTGCTTACACTGGGCCACATTGGCCACAGGGGCCATTAGTGCGAGCTTTCCTCAGGGTTTAGGCCTGTCCTCTGTTTGGTACTCTGGTCCTGGGATATGGAGCAGCATCTGCCAGCAGGATGGGCCCTTCTACATGATGATATCAATGGCTATATTAACAGTACCTAGCCAGGT
This sequence comes from Eospalax fontanierii, assembly GCA_035773235.1. NCBI lineage: Eukaryota > Metazoa > Chordata > Mammalia > Rodentia > Spalacidae > Eospalax > Eospalax fontanierii. The sequence continues at coordinate 87,787,491 of CM069526.1, forward strand.
CTGGCTAGGCTCAATTGTAAGGTGTTTGCTCTGCCCCCTACCCAGAGCCTTGTGCAGCCTGTGCCAGCTGGCTCTCAGCCTGAGTGAGGGTGTGTGTTACCAACTTGGACCAGGGACTCTGCTCCTGCTGCCTTTGTCAGGCCTGCCAGGACCCAGCCAGCCTCAGGGCATCCTGGGATTGTGAGAAGTGGACGCAGGGCAGATTCAATAACCCTGAAGTTTGAGCCTGGCATGTTCTGGAGGGGTGCATTGCCACTGATCCTTGGTGACTTGAAGCGCAGGAACCATGTTTTGGGTACAGTGAGCCTGTGCTTGTGTGGAAAGATGTCACTTCCACAACATAGCCTCCACATTGACTAGCTGTACATAATATGTGTAACCCTGCAGGCCTTCCTCCTGCAGGCCTCCCACCCATGAGAGAAAGGGATAGGAGTGGAAGACACCAGACCATGACTGTGGTTCTTTTGTCCTCATGTGGTTTTGACCCTGTCACTCATTGGACTCTGGGTCAGGAGAGCTGGTGTCACTTGCTCAAGTCCTTCATTACCAGCCCTGTTTGGTCATTGGGGGCGCCCAAGGAAACTGACACCTCTGCCCTCTAAGGTGATATTCTCACAGAGTAGTGGTACTTGCAGGGCTAGGTTCCCTTTCCTTCCCTTCACTGGTGTGTACTGTTGAGGGGACTCTCAGGGTCACATTTCTTCCACATGGCATAGGGCCTCCCCTGGCCCTGGGCTTGGCACTCTGTTTGCACACAGAGAACCCTGGTGCTCCTCCAATGGGGTCTTCCAAGGTTGTAGATGGACAAGGTAGGTTGGTTCGGGCTGGATTCTAATTCCTGAAGCATGGACTGGTCCTCTGGGCTCTCTGGGAGTAAGTGGTCCCAACAGAACCATGGAAGCAGTTCACTCGCCCTACTCACACCTACGGGGGCATCAGGGAGAGAGGGGGGGACTCAGGTGTAGGACCGGAAATATGGTCAACCTTCAGAACATGTTGTTGGCAGGACAGGACACGGTGAGGGCCACTGCAGAGCCCTGGCTCATAGAGCGGGAGCCCTTTCTTTTTCCCTGTGGCAATACACTATATTTTGATGGACAGCTTATGTGAGACTGGCCCCTGAGGAAACAGTTCCTATTCAGCCCACACTCCATGCTCCTGGACACCTCTCTGACTCCTCTTGCTGTCACAGAGGGGAAGTGTCACATCACCTCACATGTAGGAGGGAACTGAGGCTTAAAAAAACAGTGGTTAGATGCTAGGTGTTTGCTCTACCCCAGAGCACTATTGTCTCAGGAGGGCAAATGCCATACTGAGCAGGGTGGGGTATGTAGGCGGGCTGCCAGCAATGCCTCTCTTTAGCTTGGAGTGACCCCAACAGATACCTTTCCCTGCGGGGAAGGCCCCCAAATGGCTTGAGAAGCCCCTCAGCTCCTGACCTCTGCCCCTCCCACTGTCTGCCGGGCTTTGGGCGGCAGCTGACAAGTTGGGGAAATGCTGAGTGTTGGTTCAGTAAGCAGAGCTCTAAAAATAGCTTTTTGCTCTGAAAAGCCCATTGTTTGAAGACCCATATTTTTGTACATATATACAAGTGGCTTCTGGAGGTCTAGATGTGGGGCAATCAGAGAACACTGAAGCCTGTGGGTTTGCACCATATCCCCTCAGGCTGGGACCTGTAACAAGTAGGTAAGTCCTAAAGGCTGGGGCCAGGAGGCCTGTGGCCACAGAAGCCACTCCCTGTAGTGGGCATGGGCTGGAGTAACCCCCAATCTGCTCAGTGCAGAGTTCATGGCTTGCTGGAACATTAAGAGATGAACAACACTTCTAGAGCCTGTTCCTGCCTCTGTCCCCACGTGCTGACTTTGGAACCACTGCCATGCCTAGAGCCCATCACCCTTGTCTCCTACCTAAGCCCCTCCTTTTCCTTCTCAGCCACAGTCTCTCACTGTCTCCCCATGGCTTCTACCGTGAAAACAGCATATACCAAACTGGGTTGTAGAGGAGCATCAAGGAGCCTGATGGGACTAAGCTTGAGTTGGGTGTCCCTGTGGGCACAGTAGAGAGGGCAGGAGGCATGACTAGGTCTTATGACCAGTGTCACTGTGAGAACTTGGACTGCCAGCCCTATAGAGTAAGGTGGGAGCCAAGGGGAATGTGGTACTGTACTTTGAGGGGATTCCAGCCGCTGCAGGGAGGAAAGCAGGTAACATGGGGCTCTAAAGAACCAGAAGGAGAGGCTGTATGGTAAGACCAAGGGTACGAGGCCTGTGCCCGCTGGCGGGTGGCAAGGAGGCCAGCCAAGTGGTCAGACCTGGCTCTGCTTTATGAGTGTTGACAGATGGCAGGAGGGGAGGGTATGGGAGAGCAGCCAGAAGGGTGAGCTGCCCTCCTGGAGGTAGGAGAGGCAGGAGCTGCCCCTGCTTCTGCCTCTGTCTCTATCTCTGAGGGCTCCAACCCAGCCTGAGGTTGTTGGGTCCCCTGGGATTATGTGTCCTCTCTAATGCAAACTTGAGAATACAGTAAAAACAAAAACCTTCCTGACCCCCATTCTGCCTCCATTGGAAGAACTTTCTGATTCTTCAGAAGAGCACTTTGCCAACTTAGTTTTGAGAGTGATCCTCCTGGTTACCTAGTCTGAGTTCTGAAGATGCTTGTTGAGTTGTTGTCAATACCATGGTGCCTTCTGAAGACTTGGGCCCTAAATTTTCTGGGCTCTAGCCCCCACTGCACCCCTACATCCTAGGCCTGGCTCTCCCTTGGGCTCTCTGTTCCCTTGGTTCCCTGCCAGGACCCCCCTGGTGTACTGATACCCTCCCTCCTACACCCCACCCTCTCCATGCACTCTCTCCCAAGACCCTCTGGGTTACTCTTGGAGGAACCCACCATCCTCCCTAGAAGGGAATTCCTGCAGGTCCTTAAGTTCCTTAAGTCACCAGCAGTCCATTCTTCTCTCCATGAATCACTTACCAATGGGGTCAAGGTACTGCCACTCCCCCAAGACCATGGTGGCCATATGGAGGGCATGCCCAGGAGTGGCCTCTCCTTGCAGCCAGCTCTTTTACTTACTTTTCCCCAACCCGTCCCTTTGTGTCCTTGCCCTCTGTTTTGGGGGCCAGGTCAACCTGGGAACATTCTAGGGGGTGGATTCAAGATCTGGCTCTGTTTCAGGCCTTGTGAGCTACAGTGTGAAGAGCAATGCATCCCCATGGTCTACCTGAACTGGTGCTGGAGACTCTTCAGCCAGTATGCTGGACCTAGCCACCCAGAAGACTGATGTTCCCCATTCTGTGAACATCCGCCTCCTGGAGCCCCTCCCAGGTCGCTGCCCCCTTGGTGTGTCTGAGTAGACCCTGTTTTCCCAGCTCTAGGACTGCCCTGTTGGAGACCTGGGTGGTAGCCTCCCCTTTGTAGCTATGCCAGGTCTGCTGGTGCTCAGAGGACATGGTCTCCTCACTTCCTCCTTAGACCCTGCCCTGACTCTATTGACAGCCTCTGCCCCCCAAATCCAAAGCTGAGAGGAGAGTATAGAATCTCAGGCAGTGAGAGACTAAGACTGTTTACCTCTCCTCTTCTGGATGATCCACCTTGATTAATGCAGCCTCCACATCAAAGAACCATACAGAAGCCCTTGTGGGAGCACTGAGGACCGAGAATAGTTGACCTACCTATTCTGGTCTCTCTTTTTGGAAATCAGAAACCCTGACCAGGGAGGCCACTTGGCCATGAAGCTTGAGAGGTACACATGTCAGGAGGCGTCTTTGTTCTAGCCAGTGCAGACTGTCTAGAATCTGGCCCACTTGGCGTGAACTTTAACCACAGCTGGACCTCTCAGAAAGCTTGTACCCTTTAGCTGGCTCTGAAGAGGATAGCTCCTGACATGTGGCCTCATCATCATGGCACAAGTCATGTAGTATACCAAGTAGTCTCACAGCATTGATGTTGTGTTAAGTACTGTTAAGTCCTCTAGAGACGATTCGCAGTAGATGGAGACACAGGTAGAGCCTGTGTTGTTGCATCTCAGGGATGATTGTGTCTCACCCCTACCCTTCAGGAAGAAGTACCAAGAGCAATGGGTCAGTGTTATGCTCCAGCCAGCCTGCCTAGGTTATGATTTCCCTAACTTGCTGTGTGTCCTTCGGGTTGTACTTGTCCACTCTGTGCTTATAAGGATGAGGAGAAGACTGACTTGCATGTGAAGCTTAGAACACTCCTAGCTGTAGAAACCTGTTTACTTCTGCGACCATCACCATCAGCACTGGGGATGAATGAATGGGTCCTTGCTTCCATTGTGCCCCACACTGCTTCTTGGCGCTGCCTCCGACTAACAGTTTTCTTAAGAAAAGTCACTCATGACTTCACAGGCCATAATTAGAGACATCAATGGCTGAAGGGCCGAAGCCCCCATCCCCACCCTGACTCGCACCCAGATAGAGCCAGAGCTAGAGCTAGGATGTGGCATCTTAGCTGACTCCTGGGGCCTAGTCAGAGTCCCATGTCAGGTCCCCTCCACTCCTCTCCCTTGTAGCTTTTCAGTCCCAAGATACGGAATAGTCAGGCCTTGAGGTGGAGCCTCAGAGAGGCTCCAAAAGTGCTGGTGGCCTAACCCGGCCACTGGGCCTGTCTGCTCTCCCATCTATAGTCAGAGTAACCTAGTCAGTCATTAGCAAGCACTTTCCTCTCATGAGTAGTGTCCTCAACACACAGGACCTCACTGTACCAAGTGCTACACCCAATGTGAGTCTCATGCAGCAGCCACTCTCTACCCCCATCTCACAGGAGTGGAAACTGAGTCACAAGTATTCCTACCCATGTCAGACAACTGGTTAGCAGTGTGAAGCAGAAAAGAAGTGAGCAGAGACTTGGTGTCCTACATACCAGGGCAGTGGCACTCTGTACTGGCCTGTACCTCACCCAGCTACCATGTAAAAGTAACAGATCACCTCCTACAGCACAGGAGCATTTGGGACTGGAAAGGGTAAGCAGTGGGTGCTCTGAGTCAGCCTGGAGTCCCCAAGTAAGGAGGGGAGCCTCCAGCAGAGCTTGCACTTGTCTGTGGTGGTGCCAGGCCCTATTCTGCTCTCCTACCCTGGCCCTCTACCACCAGGACCCCCCCTCTTGAACATGGGGAGGTCATCCTCTGTCTTCTGGAGGACCATACATGCACAGACCCCAATTGCTGTACAGATGGGAAGTTCTGGGGCCTCTGAAGGGAGTCTGAGCTCAGATGTGAGCATGCCAGGCAATGTACAGCTGAGAACTGAGACTGGCCTTGTAGGGCTTTGGAGACTTCCCACTGGGCAGGCACCTTTCCTTTACCTAGGAAGGCCTGTGCAGCTCACACATCTCCAGAAGCAGAATGCTCTTTCTCCTCTTGAAACTACTTGGGACAGTTTTCCCCTAGGGAAATCCTCTTCAGGCTCTACTTAACCTGAGGCCAGGAATCATACTACCCTGGAAAAGGCTGCCTTCTAGGTCCAGCTGGCTCCACCCTTGGTAGGAGACCTAATGTTTTTCTCCAGCTTGCTATAATTTGGACCTACCCCACAGAGTCCATCTCCCATGCCATCTGGGATCAGATGTAGGGAGTGCTGTGTGGAATAGGGCTGAGGATCCACCCATGATCTGCAGGCTAGAGTCTGTGATCAATTGGCAATGTCTTCAGGCTGCTGGGAAGGGAAAGGTGAAGGGTCTGCCACCTCTACCCTGTCTGTACATGTTTCTGTTGTGGTCTGACAACTGCACCAGAACTATTTTTGCTCCTGGCTTTCTGTTTAGCGGGACACCAGGCTCCTCAGCCACTGTGATGGCATCAGCTCACATCAGTCAGCTGAAGCTTCTCTAGGTCTCTTCATAAGAACAGCTGTCAGTTGGATCATTTCCCATCTTGACATTTCTTCCCTTGTGTGGGTGTAGAATTAATTGTAGTCAGTTCATTTTAGATGGACATCTCGATTATTTCCAATCTTTCTAACTTAGATATATCAGTGCTGTGAAAACCCTTGTATCTACCCCTTTATGTGTTGGTCTTCTTCCCTTAATGTGTCCCTGGAAAAGGATTGCTGAACCAAGAACATCTTTGAGATAGATGGGCAGTGGCTGCCTAACTGTCATAGAACATTCTAGAAACCGACCAGTTAGGGACTATCAGGGACTTGGAACAGGTGTCCCGCACTGTTCTTTGATCTGCCTGTGGCCCAGGAGTCTGAAAGGCAAGTGTTGAATTGAGGGGTAGTATTGAGGACTAACTCTAGAGTGTTCAGGCTTGTCTGACGGGTGTGGATTTAGGGTAAAGCTTCCTTGGGGAGCTGAACCTGGAAGTGGGGGAAGGGTGAGACCTGGAGCTCAGAGCTCAGGAGGTAATGACAGGGTCTAGATGTAGGGGCTAATCCAGCTGTTGCCTGCCCTGGAGTCCGCACTAGAGACTGACAGGCATGCAGCTTCAGAAAGTTTCTCTCTGTTCCTGACCACCTTTATCCCGGTGCTGTCCCAAAGGTACTCACTTAACCCCAGGCCTGAAGCATCCCCAGGACAGAAACATGTACTCCGATGTCTTACCTGCCTGTGGACACAAAGCCAGCCAGGGACAGTAGGACAGTAATCTCCCAGGTTTGTAGGCAGCCTAGACCCTGCTCACTCCCCATGACTGGGAACAGTGTCCTGCCCTTGAAGCTGTTCTTAGGCCACATAAGAAGGGCCCAAATCCCCCTGGTCACTGCTTCTCTTCCCTGACTGAGCCCCTAGGGCTCAGATGTAGTCTCTTGACCACCAAAGATCTTCAGGGTCTGCTCCAGGGCTAGGGGTAACTGCCTGTCTTCTCTGTGCTCCTGCAGGTTTGAAACCCCTTATAAGGAGCACAGGTTGTGTCTCCACCAGCTCAACACAGATCTGTCCCCTGACTGAAACACACATTGAGTTAAAGGGCACTTGGGCATGTAGGTGTACTTTCTTGCATGTACTGACCTGTCACAGAGGAAGTACAGCTTGAAGGCTAGGATCTAGGTCCCAGCTTTGGGGTCACAGAGCCTGATGCGGGGATGCTTTCCTGGTGGAAGCTAATGCCCCTGGATGGCCCAATTTTTTAAAAAGAAAGACAAGGTCTCCTTGTACCCCCAGCTGGCCTGGAACTTGCTGTGTAGACTAGACTGACCTCTATCTCACAGAGTTCCACCTGCCTCTGCCTCCAGATTTCTGGAATTGAATACCACCACACCCGGCTTACTGTCTTATTTTTGTTTATGAGGATAGGGGCTGCTTGCCTGCCCCCAGAGGCCAGAAGAGAGTGTTGGATTTCCCAGAGCTGGAGTTGTAGGAGGTGGGAGTGACCTGATGTGGATGCTGGGAACTGAACCTTGGTCCTTTGCAAGAACAGCAAGTGCTGTTACCTGCTGAGCCATCTCTCCAGACTCTGGATGGCCCAGGACTCCTTCACTTCTTCATATAACAGTTGGTTGAATCTCTGAGCATTTATTTCAAGGTGCTAGTCTGAGCTTTGGCTAACAAGGGAGAATTTTCAGATATGCCAGTCTCTGTCCCTCCTATGAACTGAGCCCAAAAGACACTGAAGGGGGGGTGCCAGGGGCAAGGTCTCAGGTGGCTCCTGTGGTGCCAGAAGGATCTTCAAGAGTGGTGTTTCTTGGACTATGCCACTCATATTACTGAGAGGGAAACTGAGGCCTGGAAATGAGAGTGACCCACCCCCTCCCCCAATTTACCTCAACAGAGGCAAAATCTTTGTCTCCCAGAGCCTGACCCAGGACTTCCTCAAAGAATGGCTCTGTCACACCTTAACCACTGGGATGTGATAGATCAGTCCACTGCCTGTCACCGGAGGCCAGATGTAGTTGCTGGTGCAGAAGCCCTGTTCCTATACTGCTGGCCAGAAAGCAAACACTGAGATTTGCTGCTGGCCCTGGTGCAGGGTGGTCAGAGTCCAAGGACAGGCGGCCTTGGCCCTCCCTGCCTCCATGCTCCCTTCTGTGAGCCCTGCCCTGGGGAACTTCTGGAGTGCTTTTGCCCTGCTAGGCCTCTGGAGAACAGCAAGACTCAAGCAGAGCTGGGTAGGGATGGCCAGTCTGCCAGGGCTGCTGAATTCAAGGCGTTCCCTCTGGTCTGAAGAGGGGAACCTTGAAAATGGCTGTTGCCTGGGTGGGGCCTGTGTTCTCTCTCTGATGATTCAAGAGCCCTCCACCCTGCCCCAGGGATCAGAGGCCTTTAAAGTCCCTGCCAGCACCAGGATGCCTGGTCTCATAGGGACAGGGAGCCTGGCAAGAAACAAAGGCTTGTGTTAGAAACTCTTCAAATCAGTGTCTCCTTTTCTCTCCCTGTCCCTCACTGAAAAGCAACTGCAGCGGAAACTAGTGTCTGCCTAGAGTGGAGTGTTCCGGGCCCAGGGCTGAGATGAGTCAGCCGGCCAGTCCCTCTGTCCCCATCAGTTGGCCCCACTCCTGCTTGGTGTGAAGGCACACTGAAGAGAGATAGTGAGATGGAGGGTCACTGATCCCTGGCCTTTACTTCTGACCTACCTACTTCCTGCCTGTAGGATCTGGGATAGTGCTTAATGACCTCAGTTTCCTTGCCTGTTACAATTCTTTCTTTGCAGGCTAGTGTTAAGATTTAGAAAAATGTTTGTGCAACATTGTGTTTGCTTCCAAGACTGCCATAACAAATACTAGAGATGGGCCCCACCCACAGGCCTTCATTATCCCCTGGCTCTGGAGGCCACAAGTCTGAGATGGAGGAGTGGCCCGGCTGCTTTCTCCCTTTCTTCTTGGTGTGTGGATGGCCGCTTCCCTTATGTCTATGTCTCCACAGTCCTCTCTTTGTGTATTCTGTGTCTTACATTCCCCTTCTTATAAGGCTACCAGTTTGATTATATAGGAATCCATTCTAATGGCCCTGTTTAAACATTTAAAAGCTCATATCTCCAGGTGTAGTCACCGGGGGTAGTGTGGAGGGTGAGCTGCATCAAATTCAGGTAGAGAAGTCACGGTTCTGCATACTCAGTGTTCTGAGTGCCTGTCGTGGCCTGGGCTCTGCTCTAGGAGCTAGGGGCCATCAGCAGACTAGTGTGTCAAAACCCTGTCCTTAGGGAGCTGAGACTCTTGCATGGGAAGCCAGCCCTGTCAGTATAGTATGCTGGATGTTAGAGCATGCAAGTTTTACAAAAGTCCCACGAAGGTGCAGAGCAGAAGGTCTTTTGCAGGTTCCTGGCTGCTTGAAGGGTTTCTTCTGGCCTTGCTCCCTGAGTTCTGCTTTTCCACTCAACATGTATTTCTACTCTTTGTCTCTTCTGCAGTGTTGAGGGTGAGGCCCCCAGCAGTGAGACTGGTACATCGCTGGACAGCCCCTCTGCCTACCACCAGGGGCCCCTGGTGCCTGGTTCCAGCCTGAGCCCAGACCACTACGAGCACACGTCAGTGGGTGCCTATGGGTTGTATGCGGGGCCAGGGCCACAACAGCGTGCACGGAGGCCTCGGCTGCAGCACTCAACCTCCGTCCTGCGCAAGCAGGCTGAGGAAGAGGCCATCAAGCGCTCACGGTCCCTCTCTGAGAGCTATGAGCTCTCTTCAGACCTTCAGGACAAGCAGGTAGGTGACCACAATCCCCAGGGAACTGGGTAAGCAGCAAGATGCTCCTGCCCACCATGCATGGCCTCTTTAGTTACCAGATGCTCTCAAATACCAGCTGGGGTGCACACCTGAGTATGGGGCAGCCATTGGAATAAGCCTCACATCTGCTTCTCCAGAGCCTTTCCCAGACCAACTCTGGTGAGGTGTGTAAAGGGGTCTACCTGATGGCTGGGGCCTCTCACATTCTTTCTGGGAACACTCAGAAATGTTGCCTTTGCAGCCAGGATCTGGGGGCTGTGGTGGGCACCTGAGTGTCATGACCCAGTACCACCAGGACTCAGATTATTAGGGTGGCTGTGGAGATTCTTAGGTCCCAGGAAGGGCCTGAGGCAGGGAGGTCATTTATTATATCCCCCTGGCTTATGACTCCTCGGTCTCTAGAGAATCACCACATTGACCTCTGCAGCCCTTCCTCAGGCCTTAGTCCTCATGGGCAGGTGGCCTGGCCCACAGCAGGACTGTGAGCAGAACAGACCCTCAGGATGTGCATGCCCAGTGAGGCCTTCACAGAATTCAAGTAGTGAACTGGAAGGTATGGGAGTGAGTGCCTGCTATTTGGCCATGTCCCTGAGCATCGTCAGGCTTCAATAGACCCCTGGGCTGCTGGGAAGTGTAGGGACAGCAGATGGCCAGCATCCCAAAGCTCCAGAGCCTTGAGCTTTGGGAGGCTCCTGTGTCTTCTAGACAGTCCCTCCAGCCGTAGGCTGATAAACTTTCCACAGCCCACAGATGCTGCACCCTCCATCCTGCTCTGCCTGCACTGTGCTACCTTCCCTCTTTGTTCCCCACCTGCCTGCTTGTCCTTAAAGGAGCGGTACAGCCCCAAACTTCCTGAGGACAGGATGGGGTACTGCCCTTGGCAGATTGTCTCTTCTGGCAGATGCCCTGAGCTCCAAACTTCTTACCTGTGGTATTGCTTGGTCACATGGGACAACCCTGCTCCCCTCTGCTTACATGCACACTATTCTTCCCATGAACTGAGACTGACAGGGGACTAGCAAGTGGCAGAGCATATAGCAGATATTCCCCCACAGCTGTGGCCCTTGACCCTGTGGCCAGGCCAGCAGCAGGTGGAACAGCCTCCGTGGAATTTCTTAGCTTTGCCCAGATTCAAAGTGACTCATGAAGAGTTTATTGTAAAAGTCATCTGTGCAGGACCATGAAATACAATTGGGCAAGGTTGAGGCAGCACAGAGGCTGAGGGGATAATTAGATGCCACAAATAAGTAGCTGCTTATCTTCATTCTACTCATAGGTGAATTCCCCCCAGTGCCAGACAGTAGGATAGGGACAGCCAGCAAAGTGAGGCTGCTGCACTCGAGTAACCTCCTATATAGTGGTTGGACAAGCAAGTCAGCAGGAGAGACAGTTTCATTCCAGGAAATGATACAGATCCTAGGAGTATAGTACAGTGGCTCTGAGTAGTGGCTCTCTCAGATAAGTGACTATGTCTGAAGGCCTGAGAGCTGGTGTTTGGAGAAAAAAATAACAGGATGAGCCAAGGCCCCAGACAAGAATGACTGATATATGTGAGAGGTCAAAGGGATGGCAGGAAGAGGTGGCACAGAGGCTGACATGAACAGCCCTTACTGTTCTACATTGCACTGAGCTTCCTAGAAAGCAAAGCAAGGCAAAAAGTAAGGATAGGACTGAATTCATGAGTAAGTATTGTAGGGTGAAAGTGAAATTCTCGATGGCATGAGGTGAAATCTGTATGACACAAAGCCTCATCTTTCTGAAAGGAGTACAGTAGAAGTCAAGTGCATTCTCCTGAGCCCAGCCCTCCTGTCCCCGAGAGCAGACCTGCATAAGAGTCAGGGAATGTCCCCGAGTCACTGAGTGGTGACACTCTTGTGCCTTGTGGAAGGAAATTCCTCTTGATACTCATGCTGTTTTGAAGTAAGTACATAAGGCTGAGCCTGGCCTCAGGGCCCCTCCTGTCATCACAGAGCAGCAAAGCCCCTCAGGGAGGTGGAACTGCTGTGAAGGTATGGTCCCTGGCACCTCCCTTAGGTGAGCAGGTATCTATTGTATTCCCTCTTCCCCGTCTCAGAAGAGCTATAGAAAGGTTTCATGTCATTTCTAGACCAGAAGGCAGTGTGGCTATGGCAAGTTCAGAGGTAAGAGAAAGCAGGGCAGAGTCAATGAGTGTTCAGTTAGGAGAAGGACAGAGGAAGGGCTTTGGAGACTTCAGTGCAGAGCCCATTTCTGTTTTCCTGTTGAGCCATCTTCCAGTGTGCGTGCACACATACATAGACCTAAGACTTGGGATGCAGGATGTTGGACTAGTCCCTGAGGTCTAGGGCAGCAGGGAAAGTCACTAGAGTGAGCTTTGGTGGCTTTGGTAGCTCAGAAGACATTGGCCGAGGCTTTCTCATAAGGGAATGAGGGAAGAGTTTCCCAGGCTCCAGCTCATACTCTTCCTCACCTCATTCTCTCTGAGTTGGCCATTCAGCTAGAAGCTTTGCTGGTAGATGTGGGAACATGGGCATCTCTGGATGGCATTAGCCACTGCCAAGAGAGAATGACAGAGTCACCCTGGCTGCCCATGGGACCTCTTCTCTGGCCAGCCTGACTGATCCTCCTGCCTGCCTCAGGAGAGCTGAGGCACTGGCTTTGTGTTCTGAGAGCTCTCCAGGCCAGCTTCCTGGTGGTTCTGAAGCCTGTGCACACTGGCTCCAGCTTGCAGAGGGGCCCCCTCCCTAGCTGGGCCACAGCCCTAGGTCTGTTCAGCCTCTCTGGAGCTCTGTGTCAGACTGTGTGTCTATCTGTCCTCACATGTCCTCCTTCAGGGACCTTATTTGTCTCCCTTTTGGCACTGCCATGTATGCTTCAGTGCTGGCCCATAGTGCCAGTGGACCAGATAGGTAGGTCAGGGTTTCATCTCTTCTTGGGAACCCAGCCTTCTCCTTACTCCCACATCAGATACAGCCCCACCCCAGCAGCCAGAGATGCTGACTTTATCTTGGCTTTTCTTTGATTCCTATAGATGTGGCTCTAGCTAAAGGCATGTTTCCTTCTCACCAGGATTTAAGTTCAGGAGCAGCCCTTGGGCTGCCCTGGGTCATAGGTGGACTGTGTGAGCTCAGGACTTCAGTAGGCCATGGGTTGCCCCAGGAGATGTAGAGCTGAGGTGCTTGAGAGCTTGTCCAACTCCCTTTCTAGTTTACAACCCCTACTCTTGAGAAAGACGGCTATGCACCCACCAGTGCTCATGAAGCTGTGGGGCAGAAAGGGAGCACTCGGTCCAGCTGGTCCCCCTAGACATCAGTTTGCCCATCTGTGATAGGAGGACAGAGGACTCACAAACTGCAGCTGTGCCTAAGAATAGAGCTGAAAGTGCAGCCACCTGTCCCTAAGCCTAGCCTGTGCCAAGCACCTGGCTTCCATCCCTGAGAGCTTACCAGAGCCCTCGGAAATGGGTCCCACTGCTTCCCATATTACAGATAAGGAAAGGCAGGAGCATTCATAGTTCCAAGGTTCATCCATAGTTAACAAGAGGTAGAAACAAGATGGTACCCGGCCCTGAGCCCAGACCCTTGCCAGGCCTTCTGGCTGGGTCCTGACCTGTGCATGCCCAACTCTAGGGATGCAGCAACAGAAGCATCTTCAGAAATTGCATGCACAGGCATGTCAAAACTAACAGCTTCTGTGACCAGAAGTGCTGGGAAGCTCAGCACGTGAGTGCTACCACCTTTACCCTGCTTAATTCTGTCCTGGTACTTCTCCGCCTTATTTGACAGAGCAACCCATATCTCACATAAGCACCCCCAGCAGCCTAGCTGCTGTTTTAAGCAACCTGAAGATATGGTGAGACCATCTCAGTTACACCTCTACTGGGCCCAGAGTCAGATAGGTATTTATCACTGTGCCCTTGCACAGGCCCACATTCTTTTCTTACCCTATCAGGTGGAGATGCTAGAACGTAAGTATGGGGGACGCCTCGTGACCCGCCATGCGGCCCGCACCATCCAGACAGCGTTCCGCCAGTACCAGATGAATAAGAACTTCGAGCGCCTGCGCAGCTCCATGTCAGAGAACCGCATGTCTCGCCGCATTGTGCTGTCCAACATGAGGATGCAGTTCTCCTTCGAGGGCCCCGAGAAGGTGCATAGCTCCTACTTTGAGGGCAAACAAGTCTCAGTGACCAATGATGGCTCTCAGCTGGGGGCCCTGGTGCCATCTGAGTGTGGAGACCTCAGTGAGCAGGCCCTCAAGTCTCCAGCTCCTTCCAGTGACTTCACGGATGCCATCACAGAGCTAGAGGATGCTTTCTCCCGGCAGGTGAAGTCCCTGGCTGAGTCCATCGACGATGCACTCAACTGCCGCAGCCTGCATAGTGAGGAAGTGCCAGCTCCAGACACAGCCCGGGCCCGGGACACTGAGCCCAAGCCCAGCCTACATGGCATGGATCACCGAAAACTGGATGAGATGACAGCCTCATATAGTGACGTCACTCTGTACATTGATGAGGAAGAGCTGTCACCACCTCTGCCACTCTCACAGGCTGGGGACCGGCCTTCCAGCACTGAATCGGACCTGCGGCTGCGGGCTGGGGGTGCAGCCCAGGACTACTGGGCCTTGGCCCACAAGGAGGACAAGGCTGACACGGACACAAGCTGCAGAAGCACACCATCACTGGAGCGGCCGGAGCCCAGGCTACGGGTGGAGCATCTCCCTTTGCTCACTATCGAGCCGCCCAGCGACAGCTCTGTGGACCTCAGTGACCGCTCGGACCGTGGCTCACTCAAGAGGCAGAGCGCCTATGAGCGCAGCCTCGGTGGGCAGCAGGGCAGCCCAAAGCATGGCCCCCACGGTGGCCCCCCCAAAGGCCTCCCCCGGGAGGAACCTGAGTTAAGACCCCGGCCTCCCAGGCCCCTTGAGAGCCACTTGGCCATCAATGGCTCAGCCAACCGGCAGAGCAAGTCTGAGTCAGACTACTCAGATGGAGACAATGACAGCATCAACAGCACATCCAACTCCAATGACACCATCAACTGCAGCTCTGAGTCCTCATCGCGGGACAGCTTGCGGGAGCAGACCCTCAGCAAGCAGACATACCACAAAGAGACCCGCAACAGCTGGGACTCACCTGCCTTCAGCAATGATGTCATACGCAAGAGACATTACCGCATCGGCCTGAACCTCTTCAACAAGTGAGTCTCCCCTTCAAGCATGGAGGAAGGACATAGGTGGGCCTTGGAAGTCACATCCCTGAGCCTAGGCAGAGTAGGCAGCAGAATCCATCTTTCTTCCTGCTGTGAGCCTCTGAGTGGAGCCTCCTTCCAAGGGCCACTTGTGGAGGTGGCAGATGCACACAGGTTAGACAGCAGAATGTGAAATTTTCTGTTCTAACTCTTAAGAGAGGTGTTGGCAGGGCCCTGTCCATCACTCTCACCCTGTGTCCCCACAGAGAGCCCAGCCTCAGAGCTAGGTTCAGGGAAGATGCAGACCACAAAATCTTTGGGGCAAGTTGGTATTAAGTCTGTGTCTGTAGGTGTCTAGAGGTTGCACCTGACAGAGAGAGGCAGAGGTCTAGGGAGCTGCGGACTGGGCTTATTGGGTATCTGTTCCCCAGAGGGTCTGAGGCTAGGTACTGTCACACAACCCTGAGAACTGAACCATGGCAAGAGTGGATATTTAAAGCAAACTATTCTTAGTGGGGCCAAAAATAGCAAGGGAAGCAGGGAGGGCCAAGCATGCCCTCAGAGGGGACCTTGGCAGCTCTTGTTAAACCTGAAATTTCACATTATTTCCTTCCTTGGGATTTGGGGTCATCAGACACCAATCAGCCTGGACTCCCTGGGGGCTGTGAACTTGAAGACTGTGTGACGAACATACATCCTGGGAGTTTCCAGGAGTTTCCCAGAAGGACAGAGGATAGTGTGGCAATGGGGGCCAATCATGCCTGGGTTGCACCTTGATGATTCCCACTGCTCCTCCCAGATTGTGGAGGCAGGGGTGCTTTTAAGCATCCCTGGCTCATGCAGATGGCGTGGGAATAGCAGAGAGGCCTGGCCAGGGATGGTGTCGGATGGAGCTCTCATGAGGGTTGCCAGAATCTGAGTCTTGGGCCTCTCATATCTATTGGGAGAATTGTTCCTGTGACCTCTAACCCCACCTGTGGCCTGTTGCATGTAACAGCTAGAGCCCACAGGCCAATGAGGGTTGTGTTTGCTTAGGCCATCTGACAACAAAGTTGTCTCTGCTTCTTCTGCTCAGCTCCAGGGCTGCCTCTCAGCCCAGGCTGTGTCCACTGGGGGACAGTAGGGTTACTGGGGTCCCAGCAGAGTAGATGCCAGCAATGGGGTACAGGAGGCAAGGAAACCAGCCTTCCCCAAGCAACCAGCTTTAGTCTCTACAGATTCTTTCTCCATCTGTTTTTACTTAATTACATATGTAACACACAAATATATTCTGCCCAGACAATGAAAGCCTTACAGTTCAGTATTTTAACTCTGGGAGCCTCTCCTAACCTCCCTCTCTCTCCTCTGTGTGTGTGGGGGGCGGGGGGAGCTGGGGTCCACTTCCGGTGTCTTCCTCCACTCTCCACCTCACTTTTTAAATGAGGGTCACTGAATTTGTAGTTCAATAGTCCAGCTAGGCCAGTCAGCTCCAGGGATCCTTTCCACTTCACCAGTGTTAGTATTATAGGCTTTGTGCATGGGTGCTAGGGCTCAAACTCAGATCTTCCTGCCTATGCAGAAAGTGCTTTGTTGACTGAGCCATCTTCCCAGGCTCATCTAGATCTTCTTGTCTATGCACCTTGGTGCGCAGTGTCCATATCTGTGAAATGGGGCTGATGCTGATTTTCCTTCCAGGCTATAGCCATGCAAGGTTGGTGTGTGCAAAGTACAAGGACAAATCGTATGTAATCATATGTTGCTTGACCTGGCTCTTATCTGAGGGCTGAGTAATTTTGACGTAGGATCTTTCTGAGGTCGGCTGTTGGAGGTCTTCCTTACCCATTATATGGATCTTCATTCCTGTGTGCTGCATGGGACACACCCCAGCTTGGCTTCTGGAGGTTGTTGGTACATTGCTTCAGTTTCTTCATGTCTCTAGCAACATGACAGTGGTGTGGACTGTCCCAGTGGGCTCTCAGGAGGAGAGCTACAAATGGAATTGTGGGATCTTAGGTAGACTTTGTTTTGGAATCAGAACTGCCAAGTTCATGTTTTAAAGTTGGGTAACCCTGTTTCCTGCCCCTGATCACTGGATCTGACAATGCCTGCCTCCTACCTAGTACCCCAGTGTCACCCTGGTTTCCTCAGTTGGGTCATTGTAATTAATTGGCATTTTCTGCTTACCTTAAAGGCAACCATCTTTTAGTATCTCTTTCCGCTGTTTGGTTTCAGTAGCACACCTGTTCAAGTTGTTTGCCCACTTCCCCATTGACTGTCACTTTTATTAGTACTTGGGCTTGAATTTAGGGCCCTTTGTAAGCATTCTACCACAGATCTACACTGCCCAGGCTAGCCTTGAACACACTCTATAACCCAAGCAGGCCTTGAGCTTGTGATCCTCCTGCGTCTTCCTCCCAGTGCCCGTCATTTTTAAGGATATAGCATTCATAAGGATATGAATCTTTTATCATTATAAATATGTCCCCAGCTGCTGTTTGTCTTTTAGAGCTTTTCTTTTGAGATAGAACTGAAACACAATAAAAAAGAACCCTATGGGGCCTGGGAAAATGGCTCAGTGGTTAAGAGCAGTGGCTGCTCTTAAAGAGGACCTGGGTTTGATTCCCAGAACCCACATGGCTCCTAACAACTCTCTGTAACTCCAGTTCCAGGGGACTCTGCCACCGTCCTCTAACCTCTGAAGGCATTGCACGACATGGGTGCACTTACACACATGCAAACAATATGCTCATATTTATAAAACATAAATAATAAAATATTTTTAAAAAGAAAGAACCCTATGAAGAATCTAATGAACTGAACCCCTGTTCTCTTTTCTAATGGAAGTGCTTAATTTTAACATACCAGTGTCTTTGTGTTTGAAATTGCTTTTTCTTTTTATGTTTTGTTTTCTTCTATTTTAACCATTTTCAGTGCCAGGGATTGAATCCAGTGCCATGCAAATTCTGGGCAAGCATTTACCAATTGAGCCACATGCCGACCCTTAATATCAGACCTAACTACTACACTGTTGTGTGTGTGTGTAGGTATGTGTGTGTGTGCTTGCGGAAGTCAGAAGACAGTCTTGGACATCATTCCTCAGGCACTATCACCTTGTTCTTTTAAAATCTGCCTCTCACTGGCCTGGAGCTTGCCTCATAGGCTAGGCTGGCTGACCAGTGAGCTCCAGGGATTTACTGCCTGTCTCTCTCTATCCCCAGAGTTGAATTACAAGCATGTGCCACCATCCTGGTTCTGGGGATTGAACTCAGGTTGTTGCACCTGCAGGACACTTTTTCATCTGAGTCATCTCCCCCATCCCTTACATATTGTCTTATTCGGACAAGCGCTTCTTTGCTGTCATGCTCTTCGTGGGCAGCTATTCTTTATGAATTTTAGAATCAGCTCATTGAGAGCCCTTAATGGATACTGGAGCCACCCACCTCTAGGTCTGAGGTAAATTTGGAAATAAGACTTGTCCCTTGTAGAGATAAGGCTGGAAGGCATAGCCTAGGGGCATGATTCAGTTAAAACAGATGAAAATGAACTCGACTCCCAGAGGTCACTGGTCACATGTGGTTATCAAGGACCACAATGGACACACAGCTCTGAAACAAGCCCATCACTGCAGAGTGCTGTTATGAACTGGTCTAGATCCAGAGGGGCAGACTGCAGCAGGTCTGGTTCTCAGAGGTGCAACTGAGGGCTCTTGGCAGAAACCAGCAGGGTTCCATGTAGAATAGACCCAAGGTCCTGGCTGATGGCCAACCTCTTTCTTCCTTCTTATGTGGGATCATGATGCCAAGTTCAGGAACACTGGAGAATCAGAAGGAAGCCATTTACTACAACTATGTCACTTAAGCTAGAACCTCTTTGCCTAGTCTTAGATCCTTTGGATCAGTTTCTAAAGCTCTTCTGCAGATGAAGGGGAGAATTCAGGGCCCAGAACTGGCTGATGGTTCAAGGCTGAGTTCACAGAACCCCAGAGTCCTGTGGAGGGGCTAGAACTAGGAGCCAGAGCCCTGGCAGCCTGAACTGCAGGGTGGCTGCTTTACCCTGGGCTCTGGAATTGAGAGCCAGAGTTCTACTGGCCCTCAGTCTCTCTAGTGCCATGCCAAGTCCCTGTCCAGAAGACCCATCCTTCATTCCCCTCTGCCTTCCCTTCCAGGCTCTCCACCACTTCCTAGGGCTCTCCCATGGGTCTCTGATCTCCTCCTACCATGGCCATCCCTCTGGGCCTGCACCCCTACTGGCCCCCTCCAGGACCAACCTAGGTCCTGCTGTTGGTGGCACCCCTCCATGGGTCTAGGGAGGGTTGCGTGGTATACCCAGAGTTGGAGAGCCAGCGGAAAGGAAACCAAAGCAGGAAAGCTAAGAAAGTGAGACAGGTGGTGAAGGTCTCCCAGAGGAGGCCATGCCTCCTCTAGCTGTCCCCAGGTCTCTTACACCCCAGGTTCTAGGATACTCAGACCCTGATTTAGGCCCCAGCCAAACATCTGGCCAACAGTACTAGGAGAGGGCAGGAGCCCCTGGCAGAAGGAACCAACCCAGCCATGGATCCAACCCAGGTTATATTTCTACATCTGGAAAATAAATATGAGTCCCTGAGCCCAGTACCTGGACAGGACTCAAGATCAAGGGTGAGACCTGATCTGCAGCTGCCATCCCAAGAGACACTATGGGTGACTGCTGTCCAGCTCAGCTTGGCCTTTGCTGTCAGACCCTGGACTCTCCAGGACCCTGGGGTACCCAGGTGGTATACACAAGTGGTGAGATATGTGTGCCAGGAAGCCTGTATGACAGAGTGCCTGTGCATGTTCCCTCAGATATACCCCATGGTTGCACAGGGAGACATGAGGCTCCCCACAGCGCCACCTACCCAAGGTCATACAACCATTAGGTAACTTGGCTGGGCTTTTGTGAGCCACCGGCATTTGCACATATCACCTTACCATCCATAGTAGGAATGGCTGCATTGGAGGAGTCTCCTAGCACTTGTGGGAGGCCCTACAGCCTGGTAATGGACTACCTCAGCATAGGCACATGGTGTGAGCACCAGTAGCCTGGGTCTGTCACCTTTTTGCCCACAGAGAATATTGATGTCTGCCCTTTGTGCCCTCACTGAGCTTCTCTGTCCCCAACCCTTACTGTCTAGCATGGGCCCAGGTGACCTTCTCACTGATAGGTCAGATCACCTCTAAAAGCATTTTCAACTCTTAAGGTGCCTTATGGTTGAATGGGGGTCTCTCAGAAGAAAGTAAGAAGCAGGGAGACAGAGCCTCAGTGACCACATGGTCTGAGTATTCACACCTCCTGCTTTGGCTATAAGCTGTTCACAGAACCTCTGAGCCCCTCCTTCCCTGCCTTCTACCTAGGCCACTGCCTGCCAATGCTGTGGCCATCCTGCTTACTAGGGTCAATGCAGGGTTGAGACAGAGCCTCACAGGGAGGGAGGCTGCTGGTCACTGCTGCTGTACCTTCTCCCCTAAAGGAAGTGGAACCCCAGGACTCTGAGCTAGTCTCAACCTCCCCAGGCAGCACTACTGGGCTGGGCTCCTTATCTGTCTACTTCATGTCTTATGCTAGACATGTTTGTCATTGATAGAAACAGGAACGAGAGCTGCCCTGTGTGGCCGTGCTGTTAGTACCAGATCCTGCTAATGCTTCCCATCCACTCTCAAAAAAAGCTCAGCGATCTTGGGAAGGAGCTATGGAAAGAGCTAGGGCTCAGAGAGACCTGGGCAGGAGGAGAAGGCCACGGCAGCCACTGCAAGTGCTCACTGTGTGCCTGCCACACCTTGCAGAGGCCACAGCTCACCAGTCTTAGCACTGTAATCTGGGTCTTGTACATTGAGGTCTCATCATGCTAGGCAGGGACCACTCTGACTTTGGGCCCTCAACCAGTGAGTACCCTGTGGTAGGGAGTCTAGCTTTAATCTGGGCGTGGCTGACTATGCTCAGCCCTCAGAAGGAATGATAATGTGCAACGTGGCCCAGCAGGTCATGCCTAGGAGAGATAGTCTTCCACCACCTCTGGGATGAGTGGGAGGAAGACTCCAGCAGTATGTTGTACTACTTGGGACCCCAGAATCAGAAGGGCTGTGTGAAAATCAGTTAGACAGAGCAGGTCGTCTCAGAAACTGTGGCTATGGAAGGATGTGGGCAGATGGACCATTGTACTGTCTTAGTTGGAGGCTTGACTTCTCACTCTGTGTGGGTGTCCTTCCCCATGGCATCCCTGTCCACAGCACCAGCAGTTTCCAAGTACCATAGCTCTAGGGCCCCAGTGGGAAGTGGGATCCCTACACCCTCACAGGCTCCTCTTAGCTCCTCAGTGTCTTTCTTAGCCACTTCCTGTGTCTAGCAGGAAGTAAAGCTCTGCTGGCCAGAGCTGGGAGTGAAGAAAACCACTAGGTCACTGAACTGAGCTTGGGGGTGGGATGGGAAGTCCACAGCCTGAGGGAACTGAGCAGGGTGGTGCTGCCTGCCGGCTTCCCCTTCTCCAGGCGCCACCATCTCTGAAGATGCCTTTAAGGCGCTTCTTGGTTCTGTGCCGGCCTGCTCAGGGAAGAGAAGGTGAGCACTCAACATTATACTCCTGCTACAGGGGTGCTCCTTAAGACCATGTCACAGTTTCGTACTTCTCTTCACCTAGAGTCTTCCTGAGCTCCCTGTTGCCTCTGAGAACTTGTAGCTGAATGACAGTGAGAGCTATGGGGAGCCAAGTGGGCTTCCAGTCACACTTTAGTCTGAATTAGCATCAGATGTCAGGAAAGGCGGGCTCAGCCAGACTCAGGAGGCAGGAAAGGCAGACATGGAAGTAGACAGCAAGGATGGATCTGTGGGCAGGCTCAATGCTGACCACTTGCAAAGTGTTTCCCAAGGTCCTCTGAACCCAGACGCAGAGATGGGTCAGGCATAGATGGCAGACACCAGCATTTTTCTGATGCTGGGTGCTTATAGCCTCTCTAAGAGCTGACTGGACAGAGCTGATTTTCGGCACAGAGCTGGGGTAGGTAGTACAAGGAGTCTCAGGGACTTCCTGAGACAAGAGAGTATTTAAAGTCCTGGCACTTTGTCTTGCTGGGCACCCTGAAGTAAGTGACTTGACCCAGAGTGTCCATGGGAGTCAGGAACAGACCACATCATCCTGGGCTGCTCCATTACCAGCAGTGCCAGGACCTGGCATTAAATGTGCTCATAGTCACAGCTCACCGGCAGGTCACTGCTCTCTGAGGACAGATGGACACTAGTCTTTGCCTTTGTCTTCCACTCAGGGGATAGAAGAATAGACCTCTGTCCCCTGGGTTAAGGGAATATGTCTAGCCACCCACTGAATAGACACAGATGCTGGCTGTGCTTGGGCAGACTCTAGAGGATACCTCACTGCCTAGCAGACCTGGGAACAGGGGAAAGGGGGCCATTCTGATTCAGTGGCCCAACATGGCCCTAGGGGGTCCATACAACTCGGAGAGGTTTGGTGAACTCCCTAGAGCACAAAGCAAACTCACCAAAGTCACCTATATGCCATTTTCAAATTCTCTCATGTGATCCTGTGGCACCAGGACCTCCCTGCCAGGCAAACTGAGGGCACAGAGCTATACAAAGATGGATAGAAAGTTAGAGATCTAGGGCAGGAAGGAGCCCGTCTGGATCAGGGGACACTCCTCCACTCCCCTTCTGGGGCCCCAGGTGTGAATCCTCCCCTCCCTAGCCAGGTGCTCAGTTTTGGTGCCAGATCATAGGCTCAGTGTCTGGCTCTGCTGGGCCTGGCTCTTTATGTATCGTGGGCCACAGAAATACCTAGGTGTATAGTTGCAAGTGTTACAGCTAGGAAGTTTTCAGAGGACTTTGGGGTGCCACCCAGTAGCAGTCCCTTGCAGAGCAAGGACACCCACAAGAGTAAAGTAGTCCCAGGTCTCCGGCGGCTGGTGCTTGCAGCCGTTGATCTGGTCTGGCTCTAGTGAATTCCCTGGTCCAGCAGTCTTTTTTTCCCCCCATCGAGATCTTACTGCATCCTCTGTTTGTGTAGCCCTGGAACATCCATATTTATGGAGTATCATCTGGGCCGATTGAATGTACATGGGCATTCAAAGAACTGTCAAAAAGTTACCATCACTTCTGGTTGCTGTGGCAGTCTTCGCAAGCCACCTGCTGCTTTTCCAGCCTGGACACTCTGCTGGAGTGTTGGGGAAAGGGCTGGCTGTCAAAAGCTGGGCCTTGCTGCTGCTGGGTTTTGCCTGTCTTACCCTTAGCAGGAAGCTCCACATTAAGTATCCCTCAGCCTATCACTGGCTGGGCTCTCCTTTATGCCCGGGTAGGCCATGCAGCTGGGGTAGGGTGAGGGTGGGGGTTCTGTACACAGACTGACTCATGCTGAGCTGTAGGAGCAGTGCTCAGTAAATTGGTGCAGGTAGGGCATCTACAGGGACAGGACATAGTAAGTGTATCACCAGGTATTAGGATCCTTACATGTTATCCATAGGCAGTTTCCATGTTGAGGAGTGCAGGCAGGGAAGGTGGCATTGTGTGGGCAGTTCAGGTACCCGGGAGTATCTGTAGGCAGGGGTGGGGATTGTGTCTCCAGCACCCATGGAGCCCTCCCTAGGCAAGCCCTGCTCCTTAGCATAGACTGTGGACAGTTGAATGAAGATTCTCAGTTCCTTTCACAGTTCCTTCCACCTGTACTTGGAACCACACAAGACTGGATGTCACCTTGAACTCTTAGGTCCTCACCTATGTCATACAGAAAAGAGTCAGTGACAAGGGCCAGGGGCTGGCATTGGTGAGGAGGGTGTAAGAAGATAGAACACCTGCTACAAGACACCCTGGGGTCTATCAGTCTTTGCTGAGCAGGCTTCTTGTCCATTTCTCCCAGGAAGCCTGAGAAGGGAGTCCAGTACCTCATTGAGCGTGGCTTCGTGCCTGACACACCAGTGGGGGTGGCCCACTTCCTGCTGCAGCGCAAAGGTCTCAGCCGCCAGATGATCGGTGAGTTCCTGGGCAACCGGCAGAAGCAGTTCAACCGCGACGTGCTCGAGTAAGTCCTGGGGTCGGGGCCCCATTCCACACATACACACAGGACTCCAGCCATAGGGCCCCTCCTGTGCCGTGTCATCCACACTCTCTCATGTGGAATGTCAGGCATGCCGTTTGCTGGGATATTCACGTTGTCCCTCGAGGTCTCACAGATGGGTTCTAGAACCCCCTACAGGTACCAAAACCCCTTCCTAAAATGCCCAGTGTTTATGATGAGTCCTCCACATCGTCCTACAGGCTTCAGTGTCTCTGGGTTACCAATCGTCTCCAGTGTGATGCTGATGCTTTGAACACAGTTATATACCATACTGTTTAGGGAACAGCGGCAGAAGCTTGTCTGCATGTGTTCACCAGGGACAAAGTTAGTTTTTTTTTTTTCCCCCAATTATTTTGAATCCATGGTTGGTTGAATCTGAGGTTGGGGAACCCAGATCTATAGAGGGTTGGCAGTACTGAGTCTGCCCATTCTCTCCCCTGCCTGACACCCCCATGCCATTTCACACATCCACACTTGACAGGCACACATGGCCTTTTTTGTGTCTCATGCCGACTCCACTGCCCTCCTCCACAGTCCCTCCATCCATCCCCTAGGGCCTTGTTGTGACAGCACCATTGGTCCAACCCAGCACTTAGTCATCACAACTTCCAAGTGAATTATCTGTGTGACTCTCTTGGCCTGATGGCTGTCCATCTGCCTATGACTGACCCATGACCCCTCAATCACACTCCAGCAGCCCTAAGAGCTAGAGTATGACACTGGGCTACTGGAAATGTTACAGAGAACTAGCTCCCAGCCCTTCCCATAGCCCTGCTTTGTTGTGGAAAGTGCTATCCCAGGTTTAACCATCTCTCCTAGCAAAAGAGGAGACAGTCCGTCCTCCTATCTGCCAACTGCACGGAGCAGGACCCATGTCTCCTCAAACACTCACAGAATGAGGGAGGGGGCATGCTCAGTGCAGATGGCCTACTTGCTGTTCCTGTTGGGGATTGCTGTCTGGGGACTGTCCCCAGACCTATGATTGAGAGATTCTACAACTGGCAAGACTACTGAGATACTGAACCTAGTGAAGTCAGCCTATGGAGGTCTCACTTAGTTGTCCCTGCTGTGTGCTTAGCTCTGTTCTCCACAGAGGACAGCAACAGCTAGGGCAGAGATGAGGAAGGCCCACATCTTGGGTGCTCTGCAGTGAGTATCTGCACTGCAGTGTGGTCTTGGGTGGCTCAGTGAGGACTCTTGCCCCTGCCATCCCTGGGAGGTGGTGGCCAGCACTGCTCCCTGTTTTACAGAAGACACTGAGGCAGAGGGACTGGAGCTGGTTACACATACATACACACACACATACACATACATGCGCTCTTGTGTTTAGACACATGGACATAAACATGCCCAGGCACGCCACAGGTCAAGGGACCAAGGATTTGGCAGAGGCCAACACAGCAGGCACTCCTGGCTGGCACTTCTCAGCCAAGGGCATGAAGTAGGCTTCTCCACTAGGTCTTGCTTCTTGACCCTCCCCTCATTAACTCTGGAGTACAGACACCATGTAGCGAAACCAGATCCTGCAGATATGCTGCGGGCCCCTCACCACCCCCCGCCCCCACCTCCTTTGTGGGTTTCTGGTCACAGGAAATCCTCACATTGTTCTCCTCCCATCAGAAAATAGCACTGGCCATAGGAAGTAGCCAGGTCCCCAGCCCACCTCCCAGGCCTCCTAGAGGGTAGCTGCTGAACTGCTCAGATTGTGCCTACCTGCTCTCCTCTTTGGGTCCCCCAGGGAGTGGAAGTGGAACCCTGGGTGATGGTGTCTCAGGCTCTAGCTGCCTTCAGAGGTAAAGTGGTTGCCAAGCCATTCTTAGAAATTCCCTCCAGGCTCCACATCTGTATTCAGGGCTCACCACAGAGGGCTCGGAAAGTGTGCCTGCCTCCTCTGACACACTCCTCACACTATGGTGGCCCCTGAGAGTTCCCTACTAACCCAGCCTACAATACTCCCTCCACACGACAGCAAGGCACACATCCAGCTCTGGCACCTGAGGGTTCTCTCTTTCTTCTGAAGAACATAGAAGGCCCTCATGGGGCATCTGCTGCCTGCTTGGGTAATATGGGAACTGCAGTGCTTATCTTCTGCTCAAGCCCCTTTACAGAGAATGGCACACATGCATAGAACATGCCTTTCCTACGCCTTCAGGGTCACTGATGTCCCAGAAGCCTGGCAATCTTAGGGACAGGGTCTATAGTGCTGTTTGCTGGCTTCCTAGAGGCAGCCTGTCCTCATGGGCTCAGGAACCCTTGGCTCTTGAGTTCTGTCACCGTGACAGAACTGAGTTAGGGGTGTCAGACGTGGGAGGGCCTGGCTGCTTTCACAGGCCATCCATCTCTGTTACAGCTGTGTGGTGGACGAGATGGACTTCTCTGCCATGGAGCTGGATGAAGCTCTCCGGAAGTTCCAGGCACACATCCGAGTCCAGGGGGAGGCTCAGAAAGTGGAGCGGCTCATTGAGGCATTCAGGTCAGGCCCTGTTTAGGGCAAGGTGGGGTGAACCATGTCAGTAGAGGGATGTGCCCCTTAGGGATGTGCAGGCATCTGGGACCAAGGCCTTCGTCCCCCTTACCACAGCAAGACAGGCACAGGGCTGGGCACTTGCTCCTTATAGTCATGGTCTTGGAAGAATAGAGCTTACTCTGAGTTTTCAGAGAGGAAACTGAAGGTGAGAGGTTAAGATCTCCACTGCTGGCATTCTGAGTACTGTCTCCAAGACCTCATTAGCTTTCCATTCCAGTCATTGGTCTGTGCATTCCCAGGGCTGTCAGTGTCCTCCTGTTAACTCATCACACAAGTCATATAGCCATGTGGTCTGGCCAGTCACCGACTCTACCCCTTCCCTGTTTAACTTCTCTGTGCTTCCTCACCTGTGGCGGGGTGGGCAGGAAGTGCCAATGGTACCTCAAGGAGCAGAGAGATAAAATGACTTGGGATTTAGAGACCCTCGGCCCAGCACTTGGCATAGCAGTGTGGCCACAGTCATTCCTACTTGTAAACCTATTATGTAGGGACCTCTGTGCTAAACCCTAGGCTGGGAATGGAAGAACCCTGTCAGCTACTTACTCACCCCAGTGGGGGGCCAGGATGAATGAGAACACAGAAGGTGGATAACTTCAGATGACTTCCTGGAGGGAGCAGTACTCACTGGGGCCTGGGTGAGGAAGGCTGAATTGTAGTCCTGCTATATGCAAGTTCTGTCATCTGCTCTGTCCCTGCTCCTCCATGAAGTCATCTGTGGAGGGGCTGTAGGGGCTGGATAGCTGTTGAGGTGCGATGACCATGGCAACCAGTAAGACAGGGAAGTGAGCAGGGTGTTGGATTGGCTGCTGCAGGATGAGATATCAGGTGTGTACTGAGGCCCAGAGTGGAAAGCTGGGTCCCAGACGTCTTACCCCATACCCACTGTGATGTCCCTACTCCAAGAAGGAGGATAAGGGCACAGCCTTGAAGTATTCATCGATCTATCCTGTGGGTTGGCACCATCCTAGGACAGTCCCTGGTTCCCAAGTTGCTGGGCAGGGTAGTTTCTTCTGGGAAGCTTCTGCCCTGCTGGGGTGTCTGAGAGGGACCACAGCAGAGCCAAAGGTCAGGGTTGACTAACAGCACAGATGCAAGGCTCAAGTGAGCCTCCTGTAGCCCTGACCGGCTCCTTGTCCTCCCAGCCAGCGGTACTGTGTCTGTAACCCTGGAGTAGTACGGCAGTTCCGGAACCCAGACACCATCTTCATCCTGGCCTTCGCCATCATCCTGCTCAACACAGACATGTACAGCCCTAATGTCAAGCCTGAGCGTAAGATGAAGCTAGAGGACTTCGTCAAGAACCTCCGAGGTGAGCTGACCCTGGGGCCGGCAGCTTAGGGCATGTAGAGATGGTGCCCTCTGGGAGCTGAGACCTGCTGACAGGACACGTATGTGCCTGAGATCTGGGTGCCAGTCAGTCCTGGCGCAGAGGGTCCTTCACAGAGCCCAGCTCTGCACATGCTCAATAGAGTGGAATACAGCCTGGGCTACACATGCTTTCTCACTAAAGGTGAGGCAGTGTCTGCTTGTACCGAGGGCAGACTAGACCTGCCTTCTGCAGGGAGTCCCCTATGCTGTCACCGTCAGCCTGGCATTTGCTCAAAGAAGTGGTGCTAGGAAACCCACTCCCAGTGGGGCCATCGAGAAAGCAAGAGTTACACCGTGTGCCCCACCACTTCATCCAAGCCATGCCTCTTCCCTGAAGGTCATAGGCTTGGTTCCTGGTGCCCTTTGCTCAGGTTGCCAGTGTGCCATGTCTTATCCTGCACTTATCCACACAACACCTCTGTGTCCTCCTACTTGTTCTTGGGGGTGTATGGTAAGGAATCTGAACAGCCAGTGTTGGATGGTGGTGAGAACTTGGGTCAGTCTTTGAGTGGGAAGCAGTGCGTATGTGTATCTCATTTCCTGTGAGGCCACCTCCACATGCAGTGTGGATAGGAGAGGTTAGAAGTGACATTCTGGCAGGTATGGCCTCTGGCCCAGGCAAGGGTAGAGTGGTCTCTGAAAGGCAAGCATCCTCACAGTCCCTGGCCCGTGCAGGCTGAGAATTGATCTCCCTGAAGGATCCCGCTCTTTCTCCTGAGGGCTGAATTATCTTCTCACTGAAGGGAAAAAGGTGGTTCATGTGCTTGGGTTAGACTGACCTCAGATCAGTCGGCCTCACACCCCTCCCCTTGGCCTCTGTCGTGGGATAGGGACCGCGGAGATGGATCCTATGCACCTTTGCTTCTCTATGACAAGCCTGTGACATTAGCAGTGTACTTTGTTAGGCAAAGGAGGACACCAAGCCCAGGGGACTGGGTCACTCACCTATGGTTATGAGCTAGAAGGGAATGCAACTAGGACTTTGACTCCTGGTCTGTCATAGCCTGAACTTGAACCTCAACTTGCACAGCCTGGGTATACCCTAGCCTCAGTTTCCTCACCTGTGGTGTTGGGGCCATTGTGCCCATGTCATAGGGCTGTGTCCTATTTGCAAGGCAGAGTTCACAAAGGTCTGTGTACATGACTTAGAAGGTGGCACAACCCTATTCTGTCACCTGCTAGTTCCACTAGTCCCGATGAGAGGACTCAGAGGAAGCCTGTGTCTGGAGGCCTGGAACCGCTGTTCTTCTGTTAAAGACCCAGAAAGGGTTTATTCTGCTGATTCCTGTTAGAAGGGGTGAATCCAGGGTCCACCCTGGGGGGACCAAGGCTGAATGGAGCCACCCTTATCCAAGCCCCAGACGCCCTCAGGTCTAACCACTGTCCCATGACCAGGTGTGGATGATGGGGAGGATATTCCCCGAGAGATGCTTATTGGGATCTATGAGCGGATCCGGAAGCGGGAATTGAAGACCAACGAGGACCACGTGTCCCAGGTGCAGAAGGTGGAGAAGCTCATCGTGGGCAAGAAGCCGGTATGTGATGAACCTGTCCTACTCCTCAGTATGACCCTTGGTTACGCTCTCCTGCCACTAGAAGGGCCCCTTTTGGCCTGGTGCTTTTCCAGGTGGATCATCTAGTGTTTTGGAATTACAACTGCCCGTTGTGAGAACACGAGGCCTGAGGTGATTGATGGGCCACAGTGTCGTATGGTCCTGCTTAAAACTGACTTAGAGATGCCTCAGCCCACAGAGAGCCAGGACCTCTGCTTGGCAGTATTCCTGGGCACCTTAGTAGCTGGAGGGGAGGCACAGGCTGCCTTTGGGGTCCCTCAGCCCGGGGAAGGTCAATTTACTTTTTGTGTATTGTTTTCCTATAGATTGGATCCTTGCATCACGGGCTTGGCTGTGTGAGTATTCCTCTACTTTTCTTCTAATGCCCATCTACAGTCCCTCTGTCATGTCCCTGGGTTCCTGTAGAGTTCAGGTTCATTTCCAGGGTCCTAAGACCTCAGCTACACAAGGAGGGCGGTGGTGGCAAGCCCAAGCAGATGGGCTCTTGATACTTCTTATGGAGACTCTGTTGATCCCAGACACTGTGCCTGAGAAGACCTTTCTGTGGCCACTCAGGGCCTTCCCTGCCTCCCCAACCCCTCCCCATGAGCTGCCTGCCCTGTTCTAGCCTCTGTTAATGTCCTTCACACTCCTGTAACCTTCCCAGTTCCATGTCTGGCTATCGATGGGCCCTATAGTGCACATACAAGTGCATGTCTGTTCTTAGCCCTCTCAGGGCAGACCCCCATCCCAGATTTCCCTAGGGAAGATTCTAATATCCCATCCTCTTGCCCTGGCCCCCTGTAGCCCACACTTCTCCTTTCACCTCATACTGGACTCCCTGAGTATGCAGACTATCCACACTGTCCATTCCCTCACCCTTTACAATGACACCACTGAATTCAGCAGCCCCCACCAAGCAGCCAACAACCAGCTGACTTCCTGTGAGCACATTAATCCCAGAGTTCTGTTTCTACTAGCCCATCTGTGTCTTTCAAGAGGAGGGCTCCCAGAGCAGGGTGGGCCTTGCTGATGACTTGTTTACTCTGCTCTGGGATACTGGCTTGCAGTTTGACTTGAGGGTGGTACTATGGCTACGGTGAGGTTGTGGGGTACTTCTGTGAACCAGTAGGGGTATGTCCAGAAGCAGGGATGCAGAGCACAGAGTGTGGGCCCTCCAGGCATCAGAACCACTGACACCATGAGGATGGGGTACTGGTAGATAGGGGACTCCTGGGGATTCAAATCAGACCCAGCTTCTGCAGTGTTCTGGTTTGAGAAATGAGGACCAGCTACTCAACCTCTGTATGTCTCAGTTTCCTCATCTAGAGAAAGTTTTCTGCAAGAATAGCTGGGCTGATGTGTGAGGGACACTTTTAGGGGGAGTCTTGTTCCCAGCCAAACAAATAGAAAGGACGGCACCCACAGATAACTATTGGTGCTACCAATAGTTTTGCAGGAGTCAGAAATCTCTGTGCCCCTAGGAGCAGGATGGGACGACTGCTGCCTGAGACCCTGATGACCATAGTTGGGTGTCTCTCCCCGCACAGGTGCTGTCCCTTCCCCATCGGCGGTTAGTCTGCTACTGCCGGCTCTTTGAGGTTCCAGACCCCAATAAGCCCCAGAAGCTGGGACTGCATCAGCGAGAGATCTTCCTGTTCAATGACCTCCTAGTGGTATGTGGCGCATGAGTGCAGAGGGTGCATTGGGGATCTGGGGTTTCCTTGAGTAGGGGCATGAACCCAGAGTCCTTTGGTTAAAGGGAGACTCCAGTTCATAATACCCATGAACAGGAGTCTTCCTTGACCCAAGCACTGATTCCAGAGCACCCTAGTGTTTCAGGACTCTGAACCTGAACAGTGCAGGCTCCACTGTGCTACCATAGAGAAATTTCTCACTAAGACTTCTAATGAGGATCGATCCCACATGCCATTCACAATCCAGTGGTCTGCATGACTCAACAGGCTACACCCTCAAGCTGGGAGAAAAGGCCTGCCAACTAGAATAGAAGGATCCCCAAAGAGATAGTGCAGATAACAGTGCCCATGGTGAAGCTTGTCCAGAGATCTCTGTCCCCAGATGCAGCTCCCTTCTGACTCTGGAACTCAGAGAGGAAGGTTCAAATCCTTTGTTAGGCCCCCGACCTTGGACAGGTCATCCCAAATCTGAACCTCAGCATCTTCTTCAGGTTGTCCAGAAAGCCCCTCATATATATTGGCCAGGTGAGAGGCTCACCAGCTTCCTCCCCTCAAAAGCAAGGCATGGCCTCTGAGGTTGGCACTGCCTTGGCTGGCCATCTCTGTCCTCCATGGTACCAGGTTCCAGGTGTGTTTGCAGGAAGAAGCCACATGGGCATCACATAGGAACAGGACAAGCTACCACTCTGCTCTGACGGGGGCATACCTCCTACTCCTGGTGGGCAGACAATACTGAAGCTCAGCTCTGTCTCTGCTGCCCTAGGTCACCAAGATCTTCCAGAAGAAGAAGAACTCAGTGACCTACAGCTTCCGTCAGTCCTTCTCCCTCTATGGAATGCAGGTCCTACTCTTCGAGAACCAGTGTGAGTTGCTGGGCCCCTTGGGTGTGTGATAGCAGCCCGAGAGGGTGCTTTTCTTCCTCCCTCCCTGTCACCTGTAGCTGGGATCCAGGCCTCCTGGGGTACATATTCCTTCCCTCTCAGGATGTGCTGGGCAAATGGGATGGCATCGCCTAAGGCTCATGTCCCTTTTATTGAGGAATCAGGATTTTAACAGGCAGCCATGGGTGCATTTGATGCCATCCCCTAGAGAAACATTAAGGGAATAGTGTGGTGGTGGCATGTTGATGTGACTTCAGAGGAAGGCCACCAAGTGGTTGCAGAAGCTGAGAGCTCACTGATTACTTTGGTCTACAGCTGATGATTACACTACCTGCTCTATAGGCAGCTCCCAGACTAGTTTCCCACACCGCTCAGTGAGTGTGGGCCGCTGGCCACACCTGTGGACCCACATTGCTTAGGGTCTGACTCCTCCTCTCCACCTTGCTGTTTTCTTCTCCTTTGTCCCTTCTGTCAGAGGTCCCTGAGCTGGGCATCAGTTGTAGGATGGGAATGGAACAGTTGCTAGGCCTTGAGGCGGGGGCTGAAGGGCTAGTAGTGGGAACCCCTCCTCCTCTTGAAACAGGCTAATACCGTCCTCTGATCAGTCTTCCGTAAACCTCCAGGAAGCCCCAGCCACTACCAGAGCCACAGCTTGATAGCAGCCTGCATTTAAGCCTCTTAGCCTTCCTGTTTGCCAGTTAGACTGAGGGGCAGCCACACTTCCCTCTATCCTTTCTCACATGGCCTTTAACCAAAGATGCCGGCTCTTAGCCATCTATTTCCTGCCCTGCCCCCAAGGTTATATCTTGTGGTGGTTCTGGTGGTGTTTGTATCAGCTCAGTGTGGTCTTGGAAGAGTGGTGAATCAGTCTTCTGGACCAGACAGGGACCTAGTGGTCCCAGAAGTGAAGCAGGATGTGAATGATGGGGATATGCCCTCCATTCCAGTTGCCAGCCGGGCACATGCCACCCTGCAATGCCAATGGACTTCCTCACTCAGTCACATCTTAAATGATTTGAACAATTTTAGGAAAACTGCTGAGCCCATGTGTAAACGTTCACATCAGACTTAGTTACCTCGGGCTTCAGCTTGATGCCACTCAGCACCCGCTTCCACGTGCCTAGGAGATGGGGTATGTACAGAGGGTTGGGGATTCCTTATTCCATCTGCTGAACAAAGGTGAGACTGGGGTTTGGACACCAAACCGGAAACACGCACTTGGGATTCTCAGCCTAGGGTCTCCAAAATCAGAAATCTAGGCAGACATTGTGATGGTTGTGGGGTGCCATGATAATACCCTGAGGAAGCTGTGGATGGAGACCATTCAGAGTTCCCTGGGGACACAGGATAAGACACCTCACCAAGCTGAGATGCCACTGCCTTTAGGGCTTGGCACCTGGCAGTGGCCAAGGGCTTTGGCCCGAACCCTCTCGATGACCTTCAGGCTGAGACAGCATGGGCCTTGCTATCTCTGTCACTATGTGGAAGCAGCCTAGGATGGAGAGAAGGCCACTTTCTGCTTGTGGCTCTACCTCTGCAGAGGTCACAGGAGCCTGTCAGATCTGCCCAATCCTTGTTGTCTGGCTAGTAGGAACTCTGCTGACCCCCAAGGCCCTCTCTCCTCCCATGTAGACTACCCAAATGGCATCCGACTGACATCCGCTGTCCCTGGAGCAGACATCAAAGTACTAATAAACTTCAACGCTCCCAATCCTCAAGACCGAAAGAAGTTCACTGATGACCTGCGGGAGTCTGTAGCTGAAGTTCAGGAGATGGAAAAGCACCGGATAGAGTGTAAGTCCCAAGACAGAGAAGCAGATGCCTATAGAGGGTAAGGCCCCAGGTACTGGGCAAGAGATGGAGAAGTATCACATGGCACATACGTGCTTAGAGCTTGGGGCAAGATAGCTCCCTGTGTCATGGCAGGTTAGAGGCAGGTGATGGCAGGATTCCCTGGGGTCAAGAGATGAGACAGTCAGGTCTTTGTCTCCCTGCCACTATGGGTCAGTGCAACCTACAGCCTGGGCAGATGCACTCAGGGAACCCTCCTTACCCTCAGCACACACTACTTGCCTACGCCAGAACCTCGTTCCTGGTCACTGGAATTGAGCTCATTCCAGCCCAATAAAATGGGTTCATTGTATCCCATGGCTCTAGGTCTTTCTGCAAGCATGTAGTGTCCCTACCTCTGCCTTCCTCTACAGAAGGGCCTTGCTGATCCTCTCCTCTCAGATCTAGGCCAGCCTTAGCCATCAAAGGCAGCTTGGCCTCCAGGCCTACCTATTTTTATCTGTGGTGCCATCACACTCTCCCTACTGCCGAAGCCAGGGCCCAGGACAGTGGCCACCACCCCTCATCAACCCTCCTGTTCTGTTGCAGCTGAGCTTGAGAAGCAGAAGGGTGTCGTGCGACCCAGCATGTCACAGTGCTCCAGTCTCAAAAAAGAGTCAGGCAATGGGACACTGAGCAGGGCCTGCTTGGATGACAGCTATGCCAGTGGTGAGGGCCTCAAGCGCAGCGCCCTTAGCAGCTCCCTGCGGGACCTCTCAGAAGCGGGTAAGAGCAGGGCTGAGACGCACCCTTCCAGCCTATGCATGCAGGATTGACTGAGACTGGGCCTCCACAGGCGCTTGGGCAGGCATGGTGTCAGAAAGGGCCACTCAGGCATGGACACAATGCTTTTGGGTTTCCTGAGTGCCCGGGAGGGCAGAGGAGCACAGAATTGTCTGATCTCAAAGGGAAGAAAGGCAGTCTGCGGAAGACAGCTGGGATGGCGCCCCGTTTCCCTTTCTTCTCCCAGGGTTTCTTTATGGCTTTACCTTGTGCCAACTGCTTTAAGGCTAAGCACGCCAGGCCAATGTGGGTGTGTCTCACATGCTCTCTGCTGCTGCGTGCTCTATGCTGATGAATGAAACTGAGCGAAGCTCTCTGAGCTGACTGGGGATCCCTTTTGCCTCTGTCCTGGTCTTGCTTCCTTGTAGGGCTTCTTTCCCGAGAACCCCAGACATCTGTCCAGTCTGAACGGCATCGGTACACCAGGGTGTCAGGAAAACCCTGGCAGAACCTGCCCATGGTGTCTCCGTGTGTTTAATTTGCTGCCCCATTTAGCCCCAGCAAGCAGCAGCCCTGAAGCCTCTCGATTTCCCGGAAGTGGAGGGTACAGTGAGCTTCAGAGAGCAGCTGCCAGTGGCCCCGAGCCAGCCTTGACGTGAAGGGTGGTACCGTCAGAGCAGCAGCCCCTTAGTCACCAGGATCATATAGTCTGTCAGAATCCACGAAGCAGCATGGACAGGGAACTGTTGCTCTGAGGCTCCTGTGCTCCTGTGCCTGCCCGATCTGTGTGGGGTAAGGCCCTCGGAGCCTGCCCAGTACTCTCTCCCAGCCCTCCCCTCCCACTCCCCCCACAGCTCTGCCTCATGCTGCTTTCTCATTTCTCAGAAATTGTTTTTTCCTTTTTGAGTTTCCTTTGCTTTTGTTATTTCTCCCATAGTGAGAATCTGAAAGTCACCGCCAGCACAAGGGTTTAAGCCAGGGCTTCTCAACTTGGGCATTATGGACACCCTGAACAAATAACTGCCTGCCATTGAGCTGTGCCTGGGCTTGGCCACTGTAGGCCAGCAGCACCTGCCTGCTTGTGACAACTGTTGCCTCTCCTGAAATGCCAGGTGCCAAATCACCCCTAGTTGAGAACCACTGGCTTCCCACTGACCTTGTTCAACCCAGCCCATGTCACTGGACTGCTTGGACCCTGGGGTGGTTTGAGTCTGTGCAGTGGCCCCTGCTGTGACTGAGACCTGGGGCAGCAGGCTCAGGGATCACATGAAGCTGCCCACCTGGCCATGTCCCTGCTAGAGTGGAGCTCCTCAGTGCAGCTGCTCTCCGAATTGTTGCTGGTACTCTCTAGACCCCGAGTCAAGGATTCTAGGGGTAGAGGCCTCAAGGCCAAAAACTCAGAGGGAATGCCAGGCATCTGCCAGACTAAGGCCACTTGTTATATGCAGAGGGTGGCCGGAGGAGACAGCAGCTGACCTTAGGAGATGTCGGCAGAATGTCTGGGGAAGGCAGGATTCCTGAACTAAGCTACCAGCTCCCAGCAGGCAGCTGAGTCCTCCTTGCTCCCCGTGGTCACCACTGAACCAAGCTACCAGTGACAGCTCTCCAGGACAGGGTACCCCGAGAGCTGCTGCCTCTGATCTGCAGTGGCCCATCCATACAGGAGATAACCACCATGGACAAGATCTAAGCCCAACAGGAGCCTGGGGATGGATGGATGAGGTGGCCATGGGATGGCCCACAAGCAGTCCCATCTGTAGATTCCTCCTGGAGGGAAAGGGAAGGGAATCATGATTGCTCAGGGCCTGTCACAGTGGACACTGCAATAGTGGTGTGCCCAGACTGGCCCTCTCTGGCTGAACTGCCCAGCATCAAGTCCCCAAAGGGAAGACATTCCTGGGGTCACAGGGACCCCATAGCCTATACCAAAGCAGCCCATCTGGCAGAGCTGGTAGCAGGTAGACAACTACTGACTTCCTACTGCACTGTGTCCAGCAGAGATTGTGGGCAGCACAGATTCTGGAGTCAACTGGCTGGAGTTCATGTCTTTACTATCTGCTGTTCTTGAGCAGGTGGACCCTGGCCTCAGTTTCCCCAGCTGTAATGACAAGTCAGTGCGTGTAAAGACTGTAGATCTAACTTCTTGTAGTTGGTGAGTGAGGTGGGAGGGCCACAGTGCAGGGAAGAGAGCCCATCCTGTTTCTGAAATGCAGCCAAGGCCTTGAGGACCATACTGGAGCCCTCCAGATGAACCATGCAGACTAGGGCAGTGGGCCTATGCACCAGCATGCCTTGATCCCATTGACCCAAATGCTTGAACAAACTTGTTGGGTGCAGCAGTGAACTGAGAATGGAAAGAGCTTCTGGTCACCCACTTCTCCAGCTAAGAAGTTAAAAAGGTGAAGTTCAAGAAACTCAGTGTCACTCTCAGCCTTCACTGGGCAGAAATGCAACCTCACTCAGCCTCCAGTTCAGGCTGCAGGATACTGGCAGGCTGCCAGCAGGCTGCCTAGTCTCTTCCAAGGAGCCTAAGGCCTGGGAAACACTTGACTTCAAAAAGACTCCCAAGAAGAGACAGCATGCCTACACAGTGCCACACTGTCTTATCATGGCCATTCAGGAGGGCAGTTTGGAAGCAGGAAGTATCCATCTCACAGATGGGGAAACTGAAGCCAAGAGCCTAAGGAGTATTGAGTGTGTCACAACCCAACCCAGAGTCTACTTTTACCATGTCCCTGGACACCACTGGGCAGCCCCTTTTACACCTGCAGACAGGGAGGCAATGGGAGCCTCCTTTCTTCACACTCTCTGAGATGTCTCAAACCACTGGTAAAAACACTCCTGTCTTGCCTTCTGCTGACTCAGAGTCCCCCAGGGAGCAGCAGGGAGGGAAGGACAGGACTTCCTCCACGTCTGTCCAAGCATGGTGCCTGTGCAAGCATGGCAAGGCTGAAGGAGCAATA
This sequence comes from Eospalax fontanierii, assembly GCA_035773235.1. Taxonomy (NCBI): domain Eukaryota; kingdom Metazoa; phylum Chordata; class Mammalia; order Rodentia; family Spalacidae; genus Eospalax; species Eospalax fontanierii. The sequence goes on from CM069526.1 coordinate 87,824,861, forward strand.
TACTGTTTCCACCTGATCCTTTGTGCAGGCCAGTCTTCTCCGAGGAACAGCAGCATTCCGCCTCCAACGCTAGGCCATGGATATCTGAGAGACACAGTAGCATCTTTCAGGCTCAGCCAGGCTTCCTGAGAGCTGGAAGTCCATGGCCCATCTCAGCTTCAGTACCTATCTCTGATATGGACAGAGACCCTGCGAAAATCATGTACAGCATGGTGCTTGACTCTCAGCTACTGCTACACCCACAGAAGCTTCTGGAAGGTCCAAGGGGAGCACCACGCCTCTGAACCCTCGTGCCAGTCTTGCTCCCTGAGAGCTAGGAATCCTCCAAGAAGCCAAGGAGACACCCCCACCCAAAGGGACTGTGAAAGCATGAGTGGGCCCCAGGTACCCAAGACCAACCTTCCTTTGGAATACCCAGCACACACTGAGTACCTACTATGTGCTATGTCCTGGGTATAGACACCTTTGGACTTAAGAGTGCTTTGCAGCATTCTGGGTGAGGGAGGTAGACTCCCAGAGCTAGGGCACTGCACAAACCAAACTATGGCCCCAGAGGCACCAGAGGACAAGGGGCCCCAACCCAAGGCTCACTTTCCTCTTGCCCTTCTGCTCTGCCCCAGAAGGCAAGGCGGGGGCAATATATATATGTGAGCATGCATGTGGATATGCATATATATATATATATACACATATATATGAATCCTCCTGGGGCAGGGGCATTGTGCTGTTGCAGAAGCTGCACAAACAGCCCCTCCCCTTTCCATCCCCCAGCTGAGGCTGGCTGCACTGAGTCAGGTGAGCAGGCAGGAGTTTGAGGTGATGGTGCACATCCCCCACCTCAGAGGCCCTCCCCAAAGATAATAGCCCAGGATGAACATACTGAAGTTGGAACTGGCTTTAAAAACATTTTCTCCCTCATCGAGCGTTCACACCATTGTTTTTAAACTCCTTACTGCACTGCTGCCGGCCTCCCCACCAAGCCCCCCACCCTCACCCGGCGCTGGCAGGCAGGCGGGCTGGCCCCAGCTCTGGGCGGGGCAGTGGCGCCCGGCCGGTGCGCGTGTCTAACCTCTGGTATTGCATGTTCTGGGCAGGGAAGCGAGGGCGTCGCAGCAGTGCGGGATCGCTAGAGAGCAATGTGGAAGTAAGTAGGAAGCGCCTCCGTCCAGCCGGCTGTCCTGTGTCACCCCATCCTTGGTTTATATCTGTCGTCTTTTTTTTTCGCTCTTCCTTTCCCTTCCTGCAGAGACACAGACTCGGCCCTCCCGCCCCGCCTGCCTTCGCCCTGCATGCAGCTTCTCTGCCTAGAAGCACCCATGCCTCTCACCGCTCGCGCTGACCCGCTGACCCGATGGTGGGAGGGGGAAGGGTGTGGATTTTGTATTTTCATTTCTACTTAACCCCATTTCCTGTGGTCCCTGAGCATGGTGAATGTTCTGGCTTTCAAGTCCCGCCCCGGGCGCCAGCGCCACCCACCCCTCAGTCACCCTCAGCTCTGCTGTTGGATGTGTTGGCCCCACTCGCCTGCCCCCGTGCTCCGCCATCCATTGCTTTCTTCCCGGAGTTTCACTGGCTGTGTGTCTGGGGTCAGGACACCATGGAATTGCCTAGCTAGTTCACGGGAAGAACTTCTGAGAGAAAGGAGTCAGTGTGGATTTCATGAGATCTCCTCCATCCCATCGCTCCCTGCTGCCCGTACCTTGAATCAGCTGGCAGACTTTTTTTCTGCTCTTTGGTTTGCAACAGGCAGCGTCAGGGAAAGACCTAGGCCACTCCCCCAAGGTCAAGGTTGTTGGATCTCACCTGGCTGTCTCCACCTTCCCAGACATCTCTGAACTCCCGCATGGGCAGAGAGGTTCCAGGAGAGTTTAGGGTGCAACTTTTTAGGAATTGGGTTCCTTTTCCACTCATCACCCTTCCTCAGCCTCACTTTTAGCTCACAACACCCCACCCAGGCCCGGGGCCTGAGACCTCAACCCTGCATCGGCACAGCAAGGGCGGAAGCCATGCTTGTGCCGTTGTGCAAAAAGGAGACCCCCCGCACCCCATCTCCACCATGGCAGCCCTCCGCTGCCCTGCACAGCAGGTGTATCATGCTGAGCCCACTTCCTTTGCACCCTCTGGCCAGCGTGGGGAGCTGAGGGTCCAGCAGTCAGTGGGTGACTTTTGATTTTGGAAAGCTTGGTCTGACCTGCATGCTTTGAGATCTTTTAATTTTGGTTTCTATGAATTTCCTTTTTAGGGCTCCATCATTAGCAGTCCTCACATGCGCCGGAGAGCAACATCAACACGAGAGTGCCCATCTCGCCCCCCCCAGCCCATGCCTAATTCCTCCTCCCTCCTGGGCTCCTTGTTTGGGAGCAGGAGAGGGAAGCCCCCTCCTCAGCCCCATCCACCCTCAGTCCCTCCGCCAGCGCCTCCTCATGCCCACCATCCTGGACCCTCAGAGGTCCCGCCACAGATGCACGGGCACCACGGGCAGTATTGCCACGTGCAGCAGAACCCACCCCCCTACCACCACCACCACCACTACCACCCGCCCCCCCACCTGCAGCACACTCACCAGCACCACCACGGCCCACATGGCGGACATCCTCCCTATGGTGCCCACGCTCATGGCCACCCGCCACTGCCCACAGCCCACCCTGGCCATGCGGGGCACGCAGTGCATCACCACGGGCAGCCCCCGGCCCCTCCACCCCCGACTGGCAGCAAAACCAAGCCCAGCGGCATCAGTACAGTCGTGTAGACGCCTAGGCAGCTGCCTCCCACATACCAGGAACATGGGCCCACTGGGCACCAGCCTCAGATAGCCCAGGGCACTGCTGTTTCTATTCCCTCTGCCCCCACAGCCGGGTGGGCCCACAGGCTCATCTTCCATGGAGCAGAGCTCCCCTTCTGACTTAGCCTTGGTACCAGGTCCTCCTTCAGCCCAAGGCTGGGCCTCAGCCACCATCAGCCTTGACACAGCGCTGGCCAAGGAGTCGTGGAACTGCTTCCCGCCCTTCCAGCCCTCAGCTCCTTACTCTACACACGTCAGAAACCCAACCTAGCAAGAGAATGAGATATAAAAGTCAGACAAAACAGAACTACCCCCTACCCACCCCAGACTTGCTGCATTATTGCTCTGTTATTGACAGTGGGCAAAAAAAAAAAAAAATTAAGTAGACCTGATATGGTTGATGAAAATACGTAAGTAAACTTTATATAATATAAATATATAAATATATAAATATATATATACATAATGTATAGGTAGTGTTTGTGTGTGAAAGACAAGCATTTCATCCACACAGCTAACAATAGCGACCTCCCGAGGACCTCCACTTACGTGATAGGAAGTCAGATTAGATGAGTGTGTGAGAGTAGACCAGAAACCCCTGCTAGAACAAATTCTGACCCTTCCATATTTTCATACAAAGAGACTCCCTCTAGCCTGGCTGAACCTTAGCGCGCTCATTACTCACCGTGCCAAGTACCTAGAACTCAACTGTCCTGCTTTGTATAGATCCCTATTTTATTAACAGAGTACTATCCTAAGTAGCCAGTATTATAACTGCGGTTATTTCAGGTAAGGAACTAGGCTAAGTGCAGTCACCTGTACCGTAGCACTTGGGACAACCAGTTCTAAGCTGGCTGTCTCAGGACCTTGGCCCCACAGACCCTTAGACACTTTATACTGGCTGCCATAACTGTGAACCCCCATGTTCCACATTCCTTCCCTCCACACATGGTGAATCACACTCACCTTGGTCCTCCAAGGGCCCATGTGGCAGAGCAGCCCATCCCCAACACAATGACCACTCTCATCCTTGCCCACCCAATGCCATAACTCCCTCATTGGGTCCCCAGCCCCAGCAGGTGGGTGGCGTGAGCGCTGGGCAGCCCAGGGCGGTGTGTGTGTCCAGTGTTGTGTTCTGAGTGGCAACAGTGATCACCGTAATTCCATGCAGCCATGTGCTCGTGATCCCCGTGTCATTACCGCGCCTGGCCAATGAGTGCCCAGCGCTGGCCAGGCGAAGCCCCCACTGCCTCTCATGGTGCAGTGAGCTGCCAGGCCCCACATGCCCCAGCTGTGTTCTTGTTGCTTCTGTGTGTGACCATGCACTTCCCTGGGGCCACGTGCTGCCCACGTCCCTGTGCCTGAGTCACCCACGGGCTGTACTTTGCAGTTTCAGCCCTTCGAGCCACTGCAGCCTCCGGTGCTGTGCTCCTAAGCCTAGGATCTGAGGACTGCCTGTGGCCCCTTCCTGGGCGGAGGCCCTTTCACAAAGGGAGGAGCTGCCACCACGGGCTGCACCTGGGACCATGAGAGCCAGCAGGTCTGCCCAGCCTCAAGAGACCCCGGAGCCCACTCTGGCCTGCGCGGGCCACCCATTTCCCTCCTCAACCCCATCATGTCGTCGAGGTCACGCACCAGCAGATCTGCAAACTGAGCACTTTGTATCTCTGCAGAGAGCAAATCCTGCAACATGGAGGGTCAGCCGTCTGTCTCGCCAGCGACTCGACCTGCCTGCCCCATCCTCCGGCATGGCACTTTCTCTGTCATCTGTACAGAAAGAGCATTGATAGGTGTGGTATGTCTGAGTTGGGCCAGGCTGGGCTGGTGAGGAGCCGCCAGCTTCTCTGCACCCCAAGTCCCTTTTCCTCACCAGTCAGGCTCTGCCCTGTCCTCAGCTAAAGGACACCATTCTAAGGAGGAACTCTACTGCATGTCACCTGGTGCCAGTCGTGAGGCTGTGCTCTCTGTATTGTACACGTGCAGACTACACCAGTGTTACTGTTGACAAATAATTGCAGTAAAGTGATAACATATTAAACATGTCGGCTTTTCTTCACCGTCTTCTGAGTCCACGGTAAGTCAAACTAAGCTTGAGATTGTTCCAGAAGAGATGTTGCTGTTCCATATAGAATCACTGTCTTTCAAAGGACCTCACTCAGGGACAAACCCTCAAGAAAGACTGGCCCATCCGGCGGGGTGGGGTCTCCTCCTCCACCGCCTCCCGTGCTCCTTTGGCTGCTGAGGGCTCTCGACTCCACCACTGTCCTCTGTGTCCTGGAGCCATGCTGAGGACAGTAGGTGGGCCTAGGGACAAGGCTTCTGAGTATACTATCTTTCTCAGGGTTCCCAACCCCACAGGGCATCAGGGTGAGGAGACCTCATGGGCCTGTGTCATTTACGGACAGGTGGTGTCTTCAAAGAGTGTGGCCAGGCCTGGGGGTCCCAGCGCAGAGCCAACTTGGAAAGCACAAGCTACAAGGGCATTGGTGCCCTGTATTCCTGCCACATAGCCCTGACCCTGAGGCACTGTGGTCCCTTTCTGAGGGGAGATGGGGAGGGAGCAAAGCAGTGTCTACACTGTGCTGTCTTGGTGTTAGGCGCACTTGGGGCCTCCACTGGTGATGCAGATTATTCTGGTCATCTGCAGAACTGGTGACAGGTGTGATACCTTAGCAGAGGCAGCTGGTGACATCACAGAGGCCTTCCTGGGACAGCAGTGAAGTTGTAGGGGTTTGGGCTTTTTTTTTTTTTTTTAAGTTTTCAAATGAGTTGTATAGTAATATAAAAATAAAGTTCATCTTAGCATGTCGTGTGAAGGATGTGTCACTGTCCCCAGCTCCCTGGTATGGAGTTCTCTTTCCAGCATGCAGCCTGCAGCCACCACTTGCTGTTCTTTGTGTGCTCTGGGTTGCCAGGTGAGCTGCAGCATGCAGGGGACGCTGTCCACACGGCCTGTGGCGGGCAGCAGCTCTAGCAAACAAACAGCACCAATGCTGCTGCCTGAAGAATGAGCCATGATCTAATTTGGTATGGTCGTAAGATTTAGTGTGTGTGTGCACATGTACACACATGCCTACAGAGACCAGAAGACACTGGATCCCTTGGAGCTAGAGTGACAGGCAGTTATGAACCATCCAACATGAGTGTTGTGAATCAAATTTCAGTCCTCTGTAAGAGCAGCAAGTACTCTCAACCACTGAGCCAATTCCCCAGCCCCCAAATATGAGTTGCCTTTAAACTTTTCTACAACTTATTTGTATGTGTGAGTGGAGGGGACACGTGCCCAGTGTGTATCTGGAGGACAGAGGACAACCTGTAGGAGTTGCTTTTACTCCCTCAACCATGTAGGTCCTGAGGATTGGACTTAGGTTGTAAGGTTGCAGCAAGTGCCTTTACCTACCGAGCCATCTTGCTGGCTCTGATCCATGCCAACTGAAAACACACACTGCAGGGGCGGGCCGGGGCGGGGCGGGGTGCCTTCCTCCTATGGTGCTCAGGGTGCTAGGCACCTCCTGGCTTTCTCAGGATGCATACCTCTCGGGCTCTGCCACTTGCCTCCTAGGTGTTTTAAAGGATTCAGGTCAAGGCTTGGACACGAACTGTTCAGAGGCCTAAGGCCCACCTGATGCTGTGTGGAGGGGAGGAGGGCTGGCTGCCATCTGCACTGTGAGGAAGGTTCAGCTCTAATACCTTGGAGCCTGGGTCCTGTGGAGGTCCCATGAATCCTGTGTCCATCTCAGCGAAGCTGGGGCTCAGGGCCCTCATGGAGCTAGAGAAAGAGGGGTCTTAGGAAGTTACAGTGGACTGAGCAACATTTGGGGAAATAAAAAAGCCCAGTGGCTCTGTCCCCCAATATTTAATGAGGGACCATGACATAAGGCCAGCTCTGCCCGTTCACCACAGTGGTTAATATGAAACTGGCTTCCACAGGGGCGGGAGGTGGGTGAGGACACACGAGCTTGTGGCACGCCCAGTGAGAGAGAACATCCAGTTCACTGTGGTGACATGTTAGCTGTGGCCCACCCTCCTACAGGAGGGGATGGGACATTCCTAGAGGGCCCTCAGCTAGTCTCATCAAAGCCCCCATGCTCATCCACACTGAAGTTAGTGCCATGATCTGTGCAGTCCCTGGCTGGTTGGGTATCCATCCTGCTCCAGGCCTCTGAGGCCCTCTCCCAGGTTGAACCTGGCCCTTTCAGGATATAGCAATGTGGGCCTGTGGGGTAGCTGAGCTCCGGAGTCAGGCTTCCTGCATCCACGCTTTCTGTCCCCTTTGTGGGCCAGGGCTGAGTGAAATGCCCGTACAAATGAGCTGGGTCACAGCACTGGCAGCAGTGGGGCCAGAGTGTGGCCTTCACCAAACCGTCAGTGCCCTCAACCATTTGCCTGGTCCCTGCTGCCCTCGACAGGGAAGCCTGGTTAGGGAGACACAGCAGACCTGGGCAGTGGTTTGTTCTTTGTTCCCTGCAGGGTGCACAGGGTTCTGCCATTTGGCCCCAGAAGTACGCATCCCCACCCCTCAGCAGCTGAGGTATGTCCACTCCCCCTGCTGGCACCCTGCATGGCCCTGGCATTCTACATAGTCCCTCCCTCTGTGGAGACCTTTCCTGGGTTCCTTGGCTAGCCAGTCCTCCATGGAGCTCTGAGGCACACTTCGAGGCCATGTCCTTTCTGCTCCTTTGTGAAGCCCCATAACATAGCCATGGCAATCACCTGCCAGCAAGCACATCGTGTACCATGCCATGGAAGCCACCTACCTTCAATCCCAATGTAGCTTCATGTCTCTAAAGCTCTGAGGGAAAGCTTTTCTTCCCCTCTCTTATTTTTTTTTTCTATGTAGCTGGAACTCATGTAGACTGTCCCAGGCTGGCCTCAGTCTCACAGCAATCTGCCCCCCGCCTCTGTCTCCTGAGTGCTGAGGTTATTACTTCTCATTTTTAACCACATTCCACACACTTCCTAATCAATGTGACCAGGGTCTAGGTAAGAAAAACATTTAAATCTGAAAGGTAGCCAGGTATGGTGGTGCAGGTGTATAGTCCTGGCAGTCAGGAGGCTGAAACAGGAGGATTAACTCTGAGTTCAGGGACAGCCTGGGGTACAGTAGTGAGACCCTATCTCCAAAGTCATGTGTGGTGGTACGTGCCTGTGCTCCTAGCACTTGGGAGACTGAGACAGGAAGATTGCCACAGGTTTGAAGCTAGCCTGGGCTACACAGCAAGATCCAGGGCCAGCAAGTCAAGGATACATAGCAAGACCCTATCTCAAAATAATCAAATAAATAAAAGACAGAAAATGAAACTGAAAGCAAAGGACAGCATCCAGGAATTCTCACCAGTATGAAAGGCAGGTTCACATGGTTATCACAGTCACCCTCAGGTACTCTAGGGAAGAAAGCTGAACTAAAACAATAGGGCAGCAGAGGCCACCTCACCTGGAGTCTCCCCACAGCCTTTGAGAACGACCCAGGAAAACCAAGCAACATTACCTATACTCACTGGACAGATGCCGATCAGAAGCCAGCAGAGTCCACATGAACCCCACACCACATGCCACCAAGGGGCATGGTGGGGTCCTCTGTGGGAGAACACAGGTGACCTCAGCCCCCACCCCGGTCCCAGAGAAGGGAGCAGAGAGCTGATAAGTGAGAGCGAGCAGCCGAGGTGAGAGGCGGGACCAGCTAAGGAAGGACCTTCAGATGGGCCTGCAGAGACGGACCTCCACAAGTTTCTTCTGTTACGGACCTGCACTTCACTGCCCTGGGTGGCAAATCCAGGAAACCCACCGAGCTTTTGCCACGGACTCCAGGAAAATCCAGCCACCTCACAGAAGGTGTTTTACAAAGAAACACCTGTCCAAGTGAAAATATATTTGAATTAAACAGGAGCAAAAGTCAAAAGCAGGGCCCTGGGGAGATAGCTGTCAGGATGTGGTGTGTGGTGCTGTGCAAATACTTAGGTAGGACCTGGGTGTGGAACCCCAGGGCCTGTGTAAAAGCTGGGTGTGGCAGACAGCAGGCATCTGTCTAACACTAGGAGGGTGGGGTCAGAGAGACGAGAACTCTGCAGTTCACAGCCAGGCAGCCTTGCCAAATTGATGAGCTTCATAATAAAAAATACTATCTAAAAGGATAAGGTAAATGGAGGAAGACACTGGACATTGACCTCTGGACACACGCGGGGGAAGGGGCTGGGGGTTGAGAGTCAGGCGCAGAGGATGATCATGAGATAATCTGCATGTGTTGGTTAGGTTTGTCATCTTGACCCACCCCCCCTGGGAAGAGGATACCAGTTGAGGAATTTACCAGATCAGACTGGCCTGTGGCCATGTCTGTAATAGACTGTCTTGATCCACTGATGTAGAAAGGTCCAGCCCACTGTTGACAGCACAATCCCTAGGCAGGAGGGTCTGGGCTATGTAAGAAAGATAGCTAAGAAATAGATTCAGGGGAAGCAAGCCAGCAGGCAGCATCCCTCTGTGGTTTCTGCATCAGGTTCCTGTCTTGAGTTCCTTCCATCTTTCCTCAGTGATGGACTGTCACCTCTAAATGTAAGCTGAAATAGACATGTCCCTACCCCAACACACCCCAGGCTGCTTTTTGGTCATGGTGTTTATCACAGAACAGAAACAGTAATTAGATATGAAAACAGCCACAAAGTATGAACAGAAGCTCCAAATAAATTGGACAAATTAAGTGATCTACCTCCTGGGGCACATTGTAAAACTGAAGAAAACTGCACAGTCATCTCAGGCACATGAAATCACAGAAACAGGATTAAAATGAAAGGACCCAAGAGAGTGTGCAGCCTGAGGAAGTCTGACGTCAGAGCATAGCTGGGACCTTCAGAAGACCTAGCAGACTTGTCCCCAGAGTCCCCAGAGGAGAGACAAGAACAGTGAGCTAGAACTGAACCATGAAGCTGAGGGACCACACTGTGCTCCGGAGCATCCACTCGGACTGTGAGCACAGACAGCAGTTCTCACACTGAGAGTAAGCCCTGTGAACCAGCTGTGCCAGGTGTCCAGTCTGCACATGACACATCATGAGATATCTCACCCCCCAGCAATATAAACTAGTTCCCATAACAATTCTATACATCCCTGCAGGTTAGAGACCTGGGAAACATACTTGCAGAACAGAAAGAACCTTCCTAAATACAGAGCCAAAGCTAAGGCAGGGACCCTGAGCAAACCTCAGTATGCACCGAGCACTGCAAGACAGCAGAATGTACAGTAAACTCAGCACGAAACTGCCCCAAACCTGCAGCAGAGCTGTGGCGACTGTAAGTGGAAAAGTGCTTAGCCCACTGAAATAAAAGTATTGTAAGACTGGCTCATGTGTTAGCTGTCATTTGCCATAGTAATTCTGGGCATCAAGACCCCAAACTCCGTTGGCATTGAACAGCAAGCACTTGGAGCTGAGAGATGTCCAGTCAGAAAAGTACCTTGCAAGCATGAGGAGATGCATTCCATCTCTGCACTTGGGAAGCAGAGGTGTAGGGCCATGGGGTTCACTGATCATCCAGACTAGGCTATTTGGTCTCAGGCTAGTGAGAAACCATGTCAAAAAACAAGGTAGGTTGTGACTGAGAAATGACACCTGAGTTCGATCTTTGGCTTTTACACGCATGCACACACATGTGCATGGACATACACGAGAACATACACATAATAAGCATGCATTTCCCAGTCATGCATGTACAGGTTAATAGTGATTCCACAGGTCTGAACGGGAGTCAGTACGGGCCCATGACCCCCATTCTTCTTGAACCATGGCCTGTTTGAAGTACTCCTGTCATGAAGAAAGACCAAACGATGAAAGGGGAGTCCTCACCAACACAGACCTCTGCCACATCTGTCCACTAAAATCTCACTGGCCACATAGAGACCATGGTCTCATCCTAAAGTCAAGAGGTTGGAATGATCACCCTGCCATGTGACCACGTAGTCACATGGAGTGGGACAGAACTGCGCTGGATTGGGGAGTCAAACCCAGCCAGCTCTGCACATGTTCTGAGGTGCACATAGCACCACACTTCGAAAAGCTTGATAAACGTAAAGTCAGACACGCAGACACAGGCAAGCAAAACACATTAAAAAAGCAAAGAAGGAGAGTGACATTTTGGTATCCAACAAAGTAGAAGCCTTAAAATAAGAGGTACTGTCATGTGACTTAATTGAGTGCGCTCTAAATTCCCAGTGAATAATGCCAGGCCACAAAGCCTCAACTCTAATTGGAAATCCTCCTCCAGGAATGGGGAAGCTTGGCTAAGTCTGACCACTTTCTCACCAAGGAAACATCAACTGCATCCTAAGGTTGATAGAATACCAACACCTTGTAATCACAAGCCAGTCAAACCAAATGTTTCCCTAAAAATCAAAGCATCCCTTCAAACTAGAAACTGTCAATTAAATGATTTGGGTAAAAGGGTAGACTCTGTTTACAAATGGTACCACCTGGGACTGGTGAGATGGCTTAGTAGGTAAAGGCATCTGCTGCCAAGCCTGATATCCTGAGTTCAATCCCCAAGATCCACATGGTGGAAGGAGAAAACCAATTTCCAAAAGTTGTCCACTGGCCTCGGCATGCACACATGACACACACATAAATAAAATAAATGAACAAATAAATTGAAAAGACATTTTGAGCTAAAACCATTACAGCTGTGCAAATGCAGACATGCGCGCAGACGGAGGTAGGTAAAAGGTGGGAAGGACAGTAAGCGGGGAGCGTTTTCTTTCCAACTGTTATGCTATTTTGAATGATGTCATGCCAATTAAACATGTAAAGCCCTGTGAAATGGGTGATGAGCCCGGAGTGCCCACAGGAGAGAGTGCTGCTTCCCAGATCCCTGTAGCATGGAAACACAGTTAACCTCCAGGCCCTTTGGGTGTCATGGGGAACGCTCCCAGACTCAAAAGCTACATTGCCCTCGCACTGATCCGGTCAGTGTTTTCTAGGCCTGGTCAAAGCTATCAGGATGCAGGCCTACAGAGCACCTATGCAGAGCACGTTACAAGCGTGTTGACCGCAAACCACACCAGCTTACTTCAGGAATGAAAGAATGGTGTGATATTGGCAATTTTCAAAAGACATCATCCTCGTAACAGAAATGATTTTTAAAAAAGGATCACATTATCTTCATAGATACCAAAAGACCATCAACAAAATGCAGAGCCCAGTCCTGACCTCTAGCTCTGTAATGAAGGGACGTTTTCTCAGCATATGAGCCATGTGCACCTGGGTTCAGAAGCCAGTGGCAGAGAGTGCTGTGCACACTGAGCAGGAAGGGTGTGGCTACACTGGCCATGTACCTGCTCTCCCCATCACTCCACTTACACAGGCAAGGCTCAGGATCTTGCCAAATGACCCCTGAGGGACAAACTGTACCCACTGGGAATCACTGCTCTAGGAGTAGAAATTTCAATGGAGGGAGAAGGGGAGGGAGGGGGAGGGAGGGGGAGGGAGGGGGAGGGAGGGGGAGGGAGGGGGAGGGAGAGACCCATTACTCTGAACTTACTTTGTGTTTGATCTTCACTTTCCGGAGAGAAGTGGGTGACCCTATGTTCATTTTTCAGGTAACAAACTGAGGCTAAGGCATGAGGCCAACAAACAGCAGAGCTAATCCTGCCTGTGGGGTGAGGGTCCACAGACCACCTACACTGGGCACCACCCACACATACCAAGAGAAGGTAAGCGTGTAGGTGTGCAGGCCTTGCTGGTATCTGGCCCTGAGCTGCACAGTGAGCTCCAACCCTGCCCGGCCTGGGTTGTAATCCAAACACTTTTTTCCTCCTCTCATAGTCACAGAACCAGCTGAGAAAAAAAAGGGGGGTGCATCTTTCCTAAGGGGTAAACCACGTGGGTGGGGAAGAAATGATGGGCGCAGAGCTCTGAAACAGTAAGGAGCCACAGCTGGCCTGAGGGATGCCTTCAGGGAAGGACAGGGATCCAGGCTCATTTAGCAGAAATGCCTGGGTTTCCAGCACAGAAGTCTCCACCCAATCTAGAATCCTCCAGGCCAGGAACATTCTTTCATTTTCCTGGGTATGAACACGGGGTAACTAGGCCTTCCTTTCCTGAGAGAAGTTTACAGTGACCTGTGTGTGACCGTCACCACCTGGAGCAACAGTGAGCACTTCAACCCAGAGAAGGGCCTAGAATCGAGGTGGGACAGCTGGGTATGCACACACACGCACACACGCACGGACACACGGGAGGGAGGGAGGGATTGAGATTCAACTGGCTTAATACTAAACACTTGACACCTCTGTCTTCAGTTTCCACCACTGACCTGGCCTGGAGCAGTTTGGGCTGAACCATCAGGAGCCTCCTCACAGGCTCCAGGCCCTCCCTGGGCTGCAGGGATGGAAACTGGCTTTAGTCTTTGGAACTGGCCAGGAGACAGAGGGCTGGAAGAGCTCCGCCTGCTGGCCTGCTGTGCAAAACCCAACTCAGAACGCCTTTTGGGGATGGTTCAGTTCCAAACTGCGACGTGTTCCCTTATGAACCACCTCGGGAGGAACACTGGTCCTTTCCCACAGGAGGCCTCAGGTATCTGTGATGTGCCCATCCGCCCTGTCTCCGGGCCTCTATAAACCTATCCAGTCTGCATATACATTTGCATGTTTATGTAAATGAATTCAGAGTGTATTCCTTCCTCTGCAGCTGCTTCCACTGCTGATGGTTCGTTCCCAGGTTCCCACGCTGTGCAGGTGTAGACACTTGCTCTAGGTGGTCAGTAATTCATTGCACCGGGGTGTGTTTACCAGAGTTCACTCATAGCATAAATCCACAAAGCTTGGAAGCTCAGAGAACCTGTTGCTAAAATTCTTTCTGGGAGGCCTGAGAGTGGTGTCTGGCCCCGCCCTCCTCCAATGGCAAAGTCAGGTATAACTTTGCCAAACTACAGTTTGGGAATATAGTTTATTTGGGCTTACTTACAGAGCAATGAGCGAGGAGCTTCCTTACATGAGTCAGCGTGGGGGCCCCCTACTGAGGCGGTACAGCAAATCCCACATCCTTCCAGGAATGCTGAGACCTCTTGGCAGCTGGCTAAGGTGGTGAAGGGGATAGTCTCTCTCTCTCTCTCTCTGGTCTCCTCCGCACAGTCCCTTAGTCCCTCCAACGCGTGGAACTCAGGCCCCGGTTGGTCAGGAGAGGTAACTGACTCTCTTGGCTCCTCCTTTATTTATATAAACAAGTTTATAATCCTGGGCAAGCAGGCGCCCCCTAGCTTGGGACAAATGGTTTGTCCATAGCTTGCCAGTCCAGCTCACCAGGTGAAGGACAAGTCCAGAAAACAGAATCCCAGACAAAAGACATGCTCAGGAAGTCATCACAGTCAGTTTCTCTAAATTCACTGGAAAGCAGCTGAAGATGACTGTGGGTGGTGGCGGGGTAGTTGACGGGGGTGGGCTGTGGCGGACCGTGGAAGATGCTAGAAGGTGGAGGTGGAGGTGTGGGGGGTGTCAGTAATGAACAGTGCTAGGAGTGGACAGCGAGGGTGGAGGGCATGCGGTCATACAGTACAGAATGATAGACCGCCGTACTCTGAAGGGTTATGACTATAAATGTTGTATGTAAATTTTATACCAATAAACAAAATAGCAAAATTTTCAAGAAGAAATAAAACATGCGACAAAGCAGCACTCAGACTAGAGTAGAAACATGCCGCTTTCACAGTGTACATGAGGCGGAACAGTCAAAGGCCATGGAAGTTTTGATGGAATGTCTTCTGCAGGCTTGATGTTGAAAAGCGTTGGAAGCTTCAGGATGTCAGGCCTTCCTGGAGAAAGCAGATTAGACTGGTGGGTTCGATGTGGTTTTTGTTGCTGTTATTTTGCTATCTCCTTTTGTTTTGAGACAGGGCCTCTGTAGCCCCTGCTGGCTGAACTATGCAGAACAGGCCGGCCTCCCTCTCACAGAGATCCACCTGCCTCTGCCTCCTGGGTGCTGGGATTGAAGGCTCGTGGCGCCACGCCCCTCAGTGTGGCATGTTTTGAAGATTACTCCTGGCCTTGTCTTTCTCTGCCTCCCCCGTCAGCTCCGAGGTCAGGGCCTCTTCCTTCTCTCTGTACCCATGTCACCATGGTGACTGTCTCCTGAGGTCTCAAGTCAGAGCCAGCTGATCACAGGCAGGAAGTTCTGAAACCAGGAGCAAAATACATCCTGCTTGTGAGCTGATGATCTCAGTATTTGTCATGGTGACAAAAAAATCTGAGGAGGACTCTGTATAAGAGGCATGACAAAGTGGCAGGGTGCTCAGCAGCCTCAGGAGGCCTCTGAAGCACCAACGTCAGTTAAGAGTGTTTGCTGACACCCTCTTCTGCCCTCCATTTGTTTATTTATTTGCATGGGTGTAGAGCATATGTAGAGGTCAGAGGACAACTTGTGGGAGACAAATTGTTGCTAAAATTCCTTCTGGAAATCGCTAAGTTTAGTCCCTTCCGTCCCTGTCTCACAACAAATACAAATTCCCCAACTCACAGTTAGGCAAAGTCTGGCTAGTTTACTTGGGCTCATTAACAGACCAGTGGGGAGGGGGTCACTGACAGAAGAATGGGTACCCTCCCCCAGTCCATAACTTACACCAGTCAATCCACAACCAGGCTTAGAGCTTGCCACTTCCCCGTGGTCAGACCAAAAATGGCAAGGAGAGGAAAAAAGGGCCGCCTCAGGGTGCCCTCATTACACGCCTTCCGCCCTCCCCTTCTTACATCCAGTGCCAATGCCTGGGAGGGCATAGGGCTTTCCCAGCTCCTTATTTTTCTCGGGCAAGGTAGTCCTGCATAAGTACCACCCGGCCTGAGAGGGAAGTGTTTGTCCACAGTCCGTCCATCTGGCTTGTCTGGTCCCTCGGAGAATCAGCTCACGCCACACAAGTCTTCTTTCTAGCACAAGGAAGGGTTCTGGGGATTGAAGTTGGGTTGTGAGGCTTGAGTGCAGGCACCTCCACCTGCTAAGCCACGTGTCACCAGGCCCTGCTACTGGCAATGCCATGCTTGGCCCTGTGTTCATGATGCGGTTTACCAGGCCTCCTTCCTAGCTTCAGCGCGACAGGAACTGCCGGAGTGATGTTTCTCTTCGAACTTTCGCTTGTTCACCGCAGTATCCGCTTTCTACCACGGTGTTTGCTTAACAATGATTCTGTATTTCCAGTTCTTAAGTGATTAATCTAAGTAAGTGAACTGAAAATCTACTTTAACTAAAAGAACAAAAAAGTAGCCAAATAAGAATGATGGTTGTGGTACTGCCATGGAGCAGGGTGGCTGGGGGCGGAGCCCACCAAGCAGGATCAAAGAAGGCCGCTTCACCATCTGCCCCGAGTTTCCAAACACACAAAGAAAAAGCTGGTAGATTAAGGGTGGTGCTCACACCTGCGATCCCGGCCCCTAGGAAGCTGAGGCAGGAGGATTGCAAGTGCAAATCTAGTCAGGACGATGAAGCAAAAGCCAATTTTTTTAAAATGGCAGAAACGGGAAAAATGGCACAACACTGTTATGGCCGGAGATTTTGACTCTCTCCGTCAACTTGGCAGAATAGACGATTTCAGCACGGATCACAGCCGTGTCCTGACATTCCCAGGACACCCCTCCTGAGCAGCAGGACCGTGCTCACTGGTGCCAATAGACATGCATCACGATCAAAGAGACCTGTAGTTAGAGCCACAGGAACATTTTTATCAATTTGAAGAACTCGCATTATATCAAGTGTGTTCTGGGACTACGATGCAACAGCTAGAAGTTGACAGAACCGGCAGGTTTTGAAGGATAAGAAGGGAAGATTATAAACTACATTATAACAATAAATCCAACAACTTGAAAACAATGAGCAAAGTCCTAGAAAGATGAGTTCACATAAAAATAAGTAGCTAAAACTTTCCCATTAACTCTGGTCTTAGGCAGTTTCACTGGTAAATTTTACCAAACAATGTAGATACAAATAATACCAATTTTCCATACTGTCCCATTGAAACTTGAAAAGGAAAGCTTCCCATCTCAAAATATGAAGACAATCTTATTTTAATTTTTAAAACAACACGAGAAACGACAGGCACAGCAAGATTGCTCAGTGGATAAAGGTACTTGCTGCAAACCCTGACCACCAGGGTTCGATCCTCAGAATCCACATGGTGGAAGGAAATATCTGTCTCTGGCAAGTGGTTCACTGACTTCCAAGCATGCACCATGCTACTCACCTGACCCTCCCGAACAAGACAAGTAACATAATGTAAAAAATAATTACATTCCAGCACTAGGGAGGCAAATAAGTAGGTAGTTCTCTCTGAGGCCAGCCTGGTCTACATGTTGAGTTCCAGGCCAGCTGGGGCTACGGAGAGACTCTGTCTCAAAAAATCAAAAAAAATAAAAAAATATTAAAAAAAATACTCCAGACTAATCTGGGATCCTCACTGTGACTGCTGCTACTGGGGGTCTAGACTACGCTAGTCATCACATGTGCACATGCACACACACCACACAACTCGGGAACACATGCAAAAGTTCTTAAAAATCTTAACCAATTAAACCTAACAATATAAAATGAATAATGGATCAAGATCAGGTGGGAGTTATCCTGGAGGTAGAGAGTGGATCAGAGTTCTGAAACAAATCATTGTAATCTCTGTGTTGAAATCCAAACAAAGAAAAATTCATCCTTTTAACAGAAGCAGAAAAGTTCTGGACACAATTTGATATGTTTCATGATTGAAACTCAGCAAACCAGAAATAACAGGAAACTCCTATGAGCCAATGAAGGACAGCTACAGATCCCACAGCTAACTGCAGGTTTCTGGGTTGGGGGACAACGTGCTTCCCCTAGGAACCAGGGGAGGGCATCTGCTCTAGCCAGCCCTCCTCAGCACCATACAAAAGGCAAGTAAGGCAAAGACACCTGGCCAGGAAGGGACAATGGTACGACCACCACTAGCTAAGGGAACATCCCTCAGGATCTGCCTGAGCAGCTCCTGGAAGTCAGAGACGAGGTGAATAAGGCTGTGGAACATCAGCTGCTTTCCCTGAAAGAAGTCAAGAACACCCATCAAAAATGTCCCCAGCATTATCCAGAAGGGAGAGGGGAGAGGGAAGTTCAGCAGGAGTTCCAGAGCACGAGCAGCAGTCGGCAGTACGGAGTCCTGGTGCAAACCTCAGACCACAGGCACAGTGCCAGTGGGAACATAGGCACTTGGGAAAGTGCAATGGTTTTGTTAAAAAGCAAAGGGGTGGTGGTGGTCGGAGGTGCTGGGGAGATGATGGCTCGAGGGTTATGAACACTGGCTGTTCTTGCAGAGGACCTGGGTTCAGCTACCAGCACCCACATGGTGGTTAATAACCATTCGTAACTCCAGTTCTAGGGGATCCTGCACCCTCTTCTGGCCTCTGTGGACACTGCATGCATGCGGCACACAGCATATACACAAGCAAAACACTCCTACACATAACATAAAAATAAAATTAAAAAGCAAACAGGAACTACAAGACAACAGAGCAGTGGCCTCTCTAGACACTGACCCTGAGAATGTGAGAGGTGCCACATCACAGTGGTGTCTGCACAAAAGCAGCATGACTCAGCATCAGTTAAAACCAAGACTGTCTTCATTGAGACATAGCATCTAACCTAAAGAAAAGAAGGAGTTTCCTCTTTGTTGTAGGTTTACCTCAGACGGTCACTGTCTAGGTGTTGGGTTCATTTTATCCACCAACTGAAGACTTAAAAGGCAGGAAAAACATCAGACACCACAGAGAACAACAGGCAAATGGGTTTTGTTGAAAGATAAAGAATCATCCATATACTTACTCACACAGAAAGAAAAAGTCCTCCATGAGTGGGGACAGTATTCAGAACCAAAAAGTCCAAAGCCCTGTGAGGGCATCGGCCTTTTCATTTTGGACTGATCCGACTCGAACAGAGATGAGAGAGCCCATAGTTCACAGCTCCAAGCCGAGATAAGCTCAGGGTCCAAGCTCCAAGCAGGTCAGGGTCAAGCTCCAAGCAGGTCGGTGAAGGCGCCCTGCTGACGTTAAAAATAAGGCCTTCCTGCCAAGCTTTTGTCTCCCAGGAAGCAAGAAGCGGGCCTCTTCATTCCTTCTCGGTGCCCCTGTTTGTTTATTAGGGATTTAGTCCCTGTTCAAGTTTGCTTTCAATTGTTGTGATAAAGACACTGAACAGAACCAACTTAGGAAGGAAAGTGTTATTTTTTCTTTCATCTCCCAGGTCACACTTCACCACTCAGGGAACACAGGGCAGGAACCTGGAGGCAGGAGCTGAGACACAGCCCACGGAGGAACGCTGCTTACCGGCTTGCTCCCCTGGCCTGCGTTCAGGTTGCTTTCTTATACAACCAACCCATGGTGGGCTGGGCCCTCCCACATCACTCAACAATCAAGAAAATGCTCCACAGACATGGCCACAGGTCAATTCAATGAAGAAAATTCCTTAATTAAGGTTCCCTCTACCCTGGTGTGTCAAGTTGACAACTAAAGCTATTTGGCACAACTGACCCTTTGTCAATTTGATAAACACGTTTCTATTAAATTACAACCTTTCCATTCCTATCCCCCAAATATCATGTTAATATTATAGCATAAAACAGTACAACTTTAAAAGTCCCACAGATCTTAAAAATTCAAACACTTTAAAAGTTCAGTCTCTTTTAAAAAGTCTCAGCTGTGGGCTCCCCTAAAATCTAAAGCAAGTTAAATACTGTCTTCTTTCAAAAGGGAAGAATCAAGCACACTCAAGCAAAATCCAAGTCCAACAAAACAACTCAGGCCTATACACCTAGGATTCATTTACGGCCTTCTGCATCTCCTGCTGGCAGCAGAGACCGGCAATGCCGTCCCTGTAGTAGTGGTTTTGTAGGCATAAAAGATGTAAGAGTTCTGAGGTCATGGCCACTGGCACCCAGGTTCCAGAGAGCTACTGAGGGCAGGCATCGTGTGGCAGAGTTAGGTTCCTGGCAATAGGGTCTGAGAAGTCATTGCAATGGAGACTCTAAGGTGTTAGAGAATCCAGGACTGTGGGCTGTCCACCGAAGAAAGCTACAGGCCTGGAATGGAGGTGGCCCAAGAAAGAGTGTGCACTGCAGGTCGGGCAGTGGAGGGTTAACGCTGATCGGGGCTGTTGGAGTCCAGGTGACTCTCACAAGTCCAAGATGCTGGACATGGAACTGCAGGGTTTTCCGTGATGGGTTGCAACTTGCTTTGGTCTGGTCTTTCCTGGTCATCCTCCCTTTTGGAATTGGAATATTTCTGTCCCACTGTATGTTGAAAGTAAGTTAATTATTTAGAACAGTTTGGAACTGTTAAAGACTATGGGAACTCTTAGAGACGGACTAAATGCAATTTGTGTTACCTGATGAAAATAATCTTTTGAGGACCACAGGTGGAATGTTATGATTTAAAATGAGGTATCTGGATGTCAGGTTGACAAGGTTGTGCTGGTTAATCTTCCTCGTCAACTGGATTTAGAATCACCATGAAAATGCACTTCTGGGTGTATCTATGAGAGTGTTTCCAGGAAGGCTGGACTAAGGTAGGAAAACCCACTTTTAATTGGACAGCACCAACAATAATCACTTTCTATGTGACTGAGCATGCAGTGTGACGAGCTGCTCCTGCTCCTGCTGCCATGCCTTCGCCACCGTGATGGACTGTACCCTTGAACTGTGAGCCAAAATAAACCTTCCTTCCTTAAATTGCCTTTGTCAGGCATTTTAACACAGTGATGAGTAAAACAGCCAATGTGGGAGTCCAGGGTCCCCATGCCAGCAGAGCCCTGAGCAAGGCCATTCTAAGTGGCTTGTGTACAGCCATGTTTTCATGTTTTCTGCATGGCACAGAGAGGACGAGCTTCCACTACTGTCTGTTCCCATTCACAAAATCTACACCCTAAACACCTCCCAAGGGTGCTCCGAGGACTATCACAAAGGGGGTATGATTTTGACACATGAATTTGATTTTATATTTATTATCTTTATGTGTATGAGTGTATTATCTGCATGTGTGTAAGAGAACCTGTGTCATGAAGCACCCACAGATGTCAGAAGAGGGTGTCATATTCCTCTGGAACTGGAGTTAAGGACAGTTGTTAGCTGCCATGTGGGTATGGGGAATTGAACCCAGGTCCTCTGTGAGACCAGCCGGTGCTTAGCCAGTGAACCATCTCTCCAGCCCCTATGAACTTGCTTTCTGTATGAGTGTGTGTTGTGCGGTGATGTACTTGTGTGTATGTAGGCCAGAGGAGGACATGAGCTATCCTGTCAGTGGAGCAGGCTTAGACATTCTTTGTAGTTGCTTTTGTCTTTGGCCTGAGACTATATAATAAAATTACTGTTTAAATATCATTTTACTTGGTTTAATTCTTTTGAACCAATCTGAAATAGTTAGACTTATTTGTTTTCCATTTCAAAGCCATCTAAATTTTTGTTTTCATTCATTTGAATGTTAGAAGCTTCAAATTAAAATTGCAGTTATCCTCAAAAGCCACTCCTCTGCAACTGTGAGAGGCATGTCTTAAAATAAAAACAAACCAAGAGACTTGCCACAATGGTAAGGAAGACTATTCCAAGGGGACAAGACTGCACCGAAGACTGAATACAGCAAGGTGCTATGGTTTGAGTCTGAAGTTCCCTAAAGGCACATGAACACCTGTTCTTCAGTTGGTGGCGCTGGCTTGGGAGGTTGGCTGACTTCAGTACTGCAGTAGAATTTATCCTTTGACCATCCTGGTTTGCCCCAACAATGCCCTCAGTCCTTTACCTGGGTTATCCTGAGAGACCCATCCCACGTGACTCACCTCCACAGGCAGATCCATCTCGGTATCTCAAACCTACAGATTCATCGGGGCTGACTTTGATGTTGGAGATGTTTTTAATGCTGACAGTGCCCATTCCCCACAGAGCTGTGCCCAGTGAGGGCCTCAGTCTGGCACTCTGTCTTCAGCTAGGGAATTAAGACTCAGCTTGTGCTGACCTCAGTCTCACAGAGTGCTCAGCCCTGTGTGTGAATCCACCTCAGATCCTGACTTCCTGCAGCAGGAACATGCCCGAGTCCTAACTCATGATGGCCCTAACCCATCTCAGGACGTTTTAGAATTAAAGAGTTCTCATGCTAATCTATAGTCTGGCATGGTGAACACACCTATAATCCCAGAACTGGGAAGACTGAGAAGCTTGGGTTACCAGGTGAGACTTTGACCAGCTGAGAGCAATCATCCCAGCTGATCACCTTACAGCTACAGGAGGAGCTGCTGAAGGACTCCCGTGGGCTGATCTAGAATCATTTGGCATGTGAAGCAAATCAGAAAGGTGAAAAGCTCAGAGTGGGCAACCCACAAGCGGACCGGGAAGAAATCATTTCTTTCTGTCATCCTTTTCAACATCTTTACAACACCCTTTACAACAAACCACTTCTCAATTGGATTGTGATGTGTGATGTAATGTGGATTGTACGTGACAACAGGCTGGAATGAAAAGTGACAGAACACTTCCCAAGGTGAAACACGCACCAAGACAAGGTCATGGTCACTGCTTGGCAGTTGGCAGCCAGTCTGGTCCACTACAGCTCTCCGAATCCTGGTGAAACCATTACCCCCAGGAAGCAGCTCAGTGCAGGAGATGCACCAAAAACTGCAGCGCCTGCAGCTGCGCTGTTTGCCAGATTTCTCCATGACACTGAAGCAGACGTCACACAACCCCAACATCTCAAAAGGTCAGTGAACCAGGCCACAGGTTTCACCTCATCCACCACATTCACCTGACCTGGTGACAACTGGCTGCCGCGACAACCAGCTGCTGCTACAACCGGCTACCACTCCTTCATGAGTCTCAGAATCTTCTGGCAGAGGAAAACACTTCCAAGAGCAGCAGGACGCAGAAAGGGCTTCAAGAGCTTGTCAAATCCTGAAGCCTGAATATGCACACCACAGGGATAAAGCAACTTATTTCATGTTGGCAAAAGGTGTTTATTCTAGTGGTTCCTATTTTGATTAACACAGATGTGCTGGGTCTAGTTATGGTGGAAAATACAGTTCCTTTTGCACCAGCCTAATTCATACAAGACCGCACACAGTGCTTGGGAAATGGCTCTCCATGTCATTTGCTTCTACAGCTCCAGCTGCTGCTGCTGCAGAACTTACCAAAGCCAACATTCAATGCCCCTGCCATGTCGAGAGTCTCCCCAGAGCCTCAGGACAGGGAAGGGTGCTGGGCCTAGTTAGTTTGGGGCCTGCCCACAGTTGTGCCAGAGACTGCACACCTCCAATCATTCCGCACCCCCCTTCCTCCCTGCCTGGCTCCGGGCACTAGGAGGTGGAGATTTCGTGGGCTGTCAACCTGCTCCGCAGGCACTGAACTTCCTCTTTGGTTTGGCCAAATGGGAGATGGCTGGGGACGGAGAGCGGCGTCGGGCTGGGGTACTTCTTTTGGCTGCGCCTCTGGCAATCTCTTCACTGAGACCGCGGCTTGCCTCAGGCCATGCCAAGGCCAGTGCTCCTACAGGTCTGCTGAGTACCCCACGAGAACGCCTCCTCCATGTTTATCCCACGTGCTCCCTCCTGCAGGCCTGTGGGTCTGAAACCTGCTCAGTTACTCCCGTCTGTGCAGCAAGTCTACCTGGGCACTGCCACACCGAGGGTCCACGGCAACACTGCTGCACGAGCAGAGATGCCTGCTTAACCAAGCCATGGCTAAAGTTGTTAGGAAACAGAGTAACCCTACTTTATAAAAAGGAGGATGTGATGGGCTGGAGAGATGGCTTGGCGTTGGAGCACTTGCTGCTCTTGTACAGGACCTGGTTTCCATTCCCAGCACCCACATGACATCTCACAACTGTCTGTAACTCCATTACCAGGGGATCTGACACCCCCTTCTGACCTCTGTGGGCACCAGGCACACACATGGTGCATATACATATATACATGCTGGCAAAACACTGATATGCAAAAAATAATAAATCAATCATTGAAAAGGATGACGTGAATCAAAACACTGCATTGCACTTCAGAAATATTTACAAATATGAAGTATCAACCAAAAAAGGGTTTGATATTTTAGACAGTGATTCTCCAGCGTGAATGCGCTGAGGTCTTCTAATCTCCAGGGGCTGCCTAGTGCTCCCTGAGCAGGCCGGGGAGGGACAGGGTCCACACACCTTTCTAACTCATCTCCAGGTGACATTCAGCTTCCCGGGCTGGAGACCACTTGAGGAATGCTGCACTAGAGAACTGTTAGCTACTGTCTGAAGACCAAGCCTCTGGAAGACGCGCCGAGTGCAATGCGTCTGCCCTTGGAGACCGAGCCTGACGGCCACGCTGGCCACGCTGAAGGACAAGGAGCCCAGTGCAGTGTCTTCTATCCTTTATTTTATATCTCTGGTCACTGAAACCTGAACAGAACATTTGACTATAAAAACAAGAAAAAGGGAATTATAAAGAAAGAAATGACAAGATGCAATGGTGGGAACAGATGGGGAGCTCAGAGCCTGCCCAGAGGGAGGGTGCATATTCAAGGGGCACACATTCATGGGGTGCGCCAATAGTGGGGCCCAAGGAGCTGAACCCAGTGACCACAGCAGTCAAGCCAGGGTGTAGGCAGTTCTGAGACCCGGGGGTGCAACAGGCTCCTTCTTGCTTCACACCATTCAGGTGTGTTGCACATTCCTCTTCCTCAGCATCTTCAGGTCAGAACAGCCTGCCCACCATACATACACGCACACTCACACAGGCAATCTAGACACACATACTCACACGCCTGCAAACAGGGCTCCTGATTTCAGGGCACCGTTTCCAGCTCGGCTACCAACTTCAGAATCAAGGTGTATGTGCATCTCCTTGGCAGTCAGACGAGATGTCCACTAGCCCGAGGCTCCAGCAGGAGGAACAGCATGCCGGACACTGTTGGTGTGAGGGAAAGTCCACTGAGAGCTGCAGCTGGCAGGCTCAGTCAGGGAGGCACAGAGGCCAGTTCCAAAAGGCCAGCTGGCTGTGTTCTGCTCCTCAGGAGCCAGTCCAGGAGGAAGCACAGGGCCAGGAGGCCAGTGCCCAGCAGGTCTCCCAGGCCTGTGAGGTAGGGGATACAGTGGTTGTCAGGGTCCAGGGCCTGGCGCCAGACCAGCCGAACCATCACTTCTGCCAGGTACAGCAGGCTGATCACCTGTTGGAAGAGCAAAGAGACACAAAAGCAGCCAAGTCAGAGCCCCCATATGACCAGGACATCAGCTGGGCTCCAAGGACACTGCCTCAGTGGACATGTCAGCCCCGGCCAGTTCCCATCCTCCAGCTTGGCCTGCAGCCTGCGGAGGTTTGGACACATGCCAAAGCCTGGTCCTCACGGTGGTGGCGTTGTGGTGGGGGAACCTTCACCGGGTACAGAGTGGGAAGCGATTAAGTCATGAATGAATTGGTACTGTCTGGAGGGATTGGGTCAGGTTCCCTGGGTCTGGATCGGTTCTTTTCAGAAGACACTGTTAAAGACAGAAGGCAGCGGGCCTTCCCTGCTGTCTTCTTGCTCACTCAAACCCACCCCAGACCCCGGCCGGTCCCCTTTTCACTTTTCCTCGAGTCACAGACAGGCATGGGTGCCATGCTGGTGGGACCCTCCAGAAACTGTAACTGCGAGTCAAATAAACCTGTGTTTATCAGTCACCCAACAACACAAAAGAGGTCATGGGTGGAGTGGAGGAGGGGAGAGTCTGAAGGGGGCTCTGCACTCATGCTGTGGCCACGGAGCTCATCCATCGCTGGCCCTCGCTGACTGTCCTCTCCGGTTCAGGCCTCTGAAGTGCTACAGGGACCAACTTCCACTTAGCAGCCGGGCCGCTTTCTGCTACAACTCTTGGGACTTCTGTTAGAGTTCACTTAAACCGCCCCCAACCTTGGGAGGTTTGGTCAGCCCCTCTGGAAGCTTCCAAGAAGCGATCCACACAGCCCTGCTCGGGTCTCATGGTCCCTGTGGCCTTTTCCTTTTCCCTGAGTGGAGGCTTCAGCGCTAAGCACTCAGGACAACCACTTGCACTCGCCCAAGCCCAGCTTCTGGGATCCAAATGCCGTAACACGGAGGGGACAAGAAACACTCAGTTCTTAGCAGCAGCAGTACCTTGCTGGAACTGCCGTGATGCCCAGGTCCTCGCTGCGGACACTCTAGGCCTCTGGGCTCATCAGCCAGCTAGAGCCCCAGCAGTCTGCTGGGTACCCCTCGGAGCAGCACCATTCTACTCTCCTTTGCCACTGTCCACCCTGCCACCTGCCTCAGAAGCAGACCACGTGTGCCCTCCAGCAACAGGCCCAGCAGGGCACTCTTGAGACTCATCCTGCTTCACAGCACAAGGCATCCTCAAATTCTTCTTCCAGTGCTCTGATGAGTGTGGCATGTAGAGTGCAGTGCTCAGTGCGTGCTGTGATCACGCATGTAGAGTGCAGTGCTCAGTGCGTGCTGTGATCACGCATGTAGAGTGCAGTGCTCAGTGCGTGCTGTGATCACGCATGTAGAGTGCAGTGCTCAGTGCGTGCTGTGATCACGCATGTAGAGTGCAGTGCTCAGTGCGTGCTGTGATCACGCATGTAGAGTGCAGTGCTCAGTGTGTACTGTGATCACGCATGTAGAGTGCAGGGGTGGCATGAGGCCCGCAGCATGCAATGTTCAACATGCAGCATGTGGCATACAGCACGCAGTGAGGTGTACAGTGGCCTCTGCATGTAGCCCATGCCACAGGGCTTGAACAAGCAGGCTGAACCCTGTGGGGCAGGGAACAAGAGCTGCTGGCTGAGGAGCCACAGAGGCTGCCCATTTCCGCTGCAGCCATCCTTACCTGGATCAGGCTTGCCACCAGATACAGCAACACAAAGGTCTTGCTGTTTGTCACTGACTGACCTTCTACCAGGTGGATGAGGTAGAAGAAAATCAGGTGGCCCGGTACCACCAGAAGAAGCAGGACTCGGGCTGACACAGAATTGATTTCTGGAAGAAACAGAACGAAGAGAGTCACATGACCTGTATATGAGTGGCCAGAACTCCTGGAAGTCTGAAGATTCCCTGGGGAGATGGCACTCAGGCAGAGATCTTCCACTGAGGGACCAGATTCCACAGGTGAGTAAGGACCTGGGGTTGGGGGACCTGGGCGGGGGTCAGGCTGCTGGTGCGAGTGCCCCCAACTGTAACAGAGGGGCAACAGGGAAAGACGCAGGGAGAAAAGAGCCCATCTTTAAAGCCAACAGAGTGACAGAGCAGCTCCACCCTTCCCCATGGCCCTCAGCCCACCCAGCTCTGTGCTCGTGCTCCCAGCTCTGCGCTCGCGCTCCCTGCTCATCCTGTCCACGCTCCGCCCTCAGCTTCACCCTGCCGCTCATGTTCTTGGAGCACTCGGAGCTTCAGACTGGGCCTGGGCTCAGGCTGTGCTCCTCCACCTGCCAGGCAAGTGGGCTAGCCTCAGTGGGGGTTGTCTTTACAGTTTCTCTTTCCTACACTCCTTATCCATGAGCGTGGGAAATCAGCCTTCTGTCTTGCCGCCATTATGGACCACCTTGTACCTGGAAAGTACTAAATGGTTTGACTGACTGGCTGACTAAATGGCAGGGATGAGGAATTAGGTGTCCCAGAGGAGGAGCTGAGGCAGTGAAGGTGACCCATGCCATGTCAGCATGAACCTCAGGCTACAAATACATTTTGGTAACAAGGTATACATTTCTGCTTATAAAGACATGGCTGTCTGGCCTCAGAAGACAGTGGACAGACCCACCTGTAGAGCAGAAAGTGGAACATGGGTTAGGCCAGAATCTCTTCATCTGGAGGGGCAGGACCCCAGGTGTGCTCCACATGTGCAGGAAGGTAGAGATCCGGCTGGTCTGAATGGCCACCAAGT